>OY728141.1:972120564-974620564 GCA_963277665.1 Viscum album
TGGTGGGGGTGTCCAGGGTGTCCATGGGGATGGGGGAAATCCAGGGGTGGTAGCGTTTCCAGGAGGGTGGGAGGGCGGTCCTGGGGTTTTCTAGGTGTGTGTGTGGGGGGGGGAGGGGGTCCTGTGGGTGAGGGAGGTTTCCAGGGGTGTGAGAGGGATGCACAGTGGGGTGGGGGTTTCTAGGGTGTCCATGGGGGTGGGGGCAGTCCAGGGGGTGGGAGGGTGTCTAAGAGGGTGGGAGGGCTATCCAGGCTTGTGGGGAGATGTCCAGGGGATGTCGAGGACTGTGGGGGGTGGGGGTGTCCACGGGTGGGTGGGCTTTCCAAGGGTGTGGGAGGGCTATCCAGGGGGTGTGTGTGTGTGGGGGGGGGGTGTCCATGGTGTCCATGAGGGTGGGGGTGTCCTGTGGGGTGAGGGGGGTTACCAATGGCCCGTGGGAGGGCTGCCTAGTGGGGTGGGGGAGTCCTAGGTGTCCATGTTGGTGGGGGGAAGTCCAGGGAGGTGTGAGGGTGTCCATGAGGGTGGGAGGGATGTACAGGAAAGTGGGGGGATGTCTAGGGGGTTTCCAGGTGTGTGTGGGGGGGTGGGGGTTTCCAGGGGTGTGGGAGGGCTGTCTAGTGGGGTGGGGGTCTAGGGGTATGGGAGGGTTGTCAAGGGGCATGGGAGTGCTTTCGAAGGTGTGGGGGTGTCCAGCAGGGTGGGGGGAAAATCCAGGGGTGTCGAGGGGGGGGGGGGGGAGGGGGGGGGGGGGGCTATCCAGTGGAGTGGGGGGGGGGGGTTCTAGGGGTGGGAGAGGGTTGTACAGTGGTGTGGGATTTCTTTCCCGAGGGTGGGGGTGTCCAGAAGGGAGGGGGAAATCTAGGGGTGTGGGGGGGGGGGGATTCAAGGGGATTCCATGGGGGTGGGGGTGTCCAGAAGTGTGGGAGGGTTGTCCAGGGGTTGGGGGCTGTCCGGAAGGGTGGGGGTTGTTTAGAGTGTGTCCAAGAGTGTGTGTGGAGGGGGGTGTCCAGTGGGGTGGGGGGGTTTCCAGGGGTGTGGTAGGGTTGTCCAGTGGGTTTGGGGTGGGGGTTCTTGGGGTGTGGGAGGGCTGTACAGGGGTGTGGGAGTACTTTCCAGGGGGTGGGGGTGTCCAGGAGGGTGGGGGGGGGGGGGGGGGTTGTCCAGGGGTGTGGGGGGTTGTCTTGGGGGTGGGAGGATGTCTAGGGCGTGGGGGGAGTCCAGGGGTGTGGGGGTGTCCAGTGGGGTAGAGGGGGGTGTCCAGGGGTGTGGTGGGGTCTATCTAGTGGGGTGGGGGGGGGGGGGGGTTGTGGTTGGGTTTTGGTTTGTTTTTGGTCTGTTTCAGGTCTTTTAGAAGGGAATAACAGTGGTAGATTAGTTTTATTAAAAAAATTACGTCCGTTATTTTATAACTGACGTAAAAAATGCATGGGGATTAGTTTTAACATCGATTATTTGAAAACCGATGTAATAAATTCATGGGAAATGGTTTTTACATCGGTTATTTCATAACTGACATAATAAATGGAAATGAATAGTTTTTTATGTTGGTTATTTTATAATTGACGTAGTAGATATGTTTTCATGATGGTTATTATTTAACTAACATGGGAAATTGCTTGGCAGACGGGTTTATCACGTCGGATATGAAAATAGAAAATTTGAAAGAGTATATACCATGTCATTTATTTAATAACAAACGTAATAAACCATGACTCTAAAGCATTTTCCATGTTAGTTTTTGATCAACCGACGTGAAAAATGCTTCATTTTTTTTGTTTTTTTGTCAGTTTTAAAATAACCGACATAAAAAACAATGTTTATAATGTCTCCTATAATAACATCTACCAAAATCCGACGTAAAAAATAAAAAATTACCACCGTAAAAAATGTTTTCTACACTAGTGAAAACATAACAAACCATAAAAACCATAAAAACCCCTAAAAACTATAAAACCTCGAAAAACCTCAAAAACCCTAAAAACCTAGAAAACCCCTAAAACCACGGAATTCTTTAAAAATATATAAACCCACTTAAAATTAAAAAAACTCTAAAAACCCTTTTAAACCATAAAAAGTTAAAAAAACCTAAACACCAAAAAAACCATAAAAACTAAAAAACCCCTAAAAACACTAAAAAACCCTAAAAACCCATAAAAACCTCAAAATACCTAAAAATGTAAAAACACCTAAAACCCATAAAAATCCTATAAATTCCCAAAAAATCCATGAAAATGTAAATTTTTTTATAAAACCTAAAAACCCTTGAAAACCATAAAACCCCTAAAAACCATAAAGAACAAGAAAACCCATAAAAACCAATAAAAACCCTTAAAACCCCTCAAAATGATAATAAACTATGAAACAACTTAAAACACAAAAAATCTCAAAACCCCCCCTCAAAACCCAAAAAAAAAATTAAACCATAAAAACCCCTAAAAACCCTAACAAACCCTAAAAACATAAAAACAAAAAAATCCTAACACCTCTAAAAACCATAAAAATCCAAAAAATTTGTAAAAATTTCTAAAAACATAGAAAACTCTGAAAACCATGAAAACCCCATAAAAACCATAAAACCCCTATAAAATTTAAAATCAATAAAAACCAATAAAAACACTAAAAACCATTAAAAAATAAAAAACCGATACAAAACTCAAAAAAAACATAAAAAACATAAAAAACTAAAAAACACCCAAAGACCCTAAAAACCATGAAGAAACATAAAACACAAGAAACCCTAAAAATGCCAAAATCCATAAATACCATAAAAATACCTAAAGGATATAAAAATCATTAAAAAGACCTAAAAGTCCCTGAATGTGTAAAAACCAATAAAACCTTGAATACCCATAAAAACCAAAAAACCCATAAAAACCTATAAAACCCACAAAAAATCTAAAAACATGAAAAACTATACTAACCCTTTTTACCCCAAAAAATGTGAAAAAACCATAAAAACGCTAAAACTCAAAAAAAAAACTAGAAACACAAAAGTCCCTAAAACCCTTAAAACCCCTAAAAATACTAATCAATACTGGAATCCCCTAAAAATATCAAAATACATACAACCCATAAAAAACATAAAAATCCTAAAAAATCCCTAAAAATCTATGAAAATGTAAAAAACACCGAAAACTCTAAAAAACCCCTAAAATATTATAACCTCTAAATCCCATTAAAACCCTAAAACCCTCTAAAAAATATCAAAGCCTTTAAACCCCTAAAACATTAAAAAACTATAATAAACCAAAAAAACCAAAAAAAACCCCCAAAAAACAATAAAAATCCTAAAAACCCATAAAACACGAGATACCCAACAAACAAATAAAATCCTTAAAAATACTAAAACCCCAAAAAAATAAAAAAATCCTTGAAAATACCGAAAAATGTACAACACTATAAAACTCTAAAAAACCCTGAAAATCCATGAAAACACCTAAAAATTATAAAAGGCCTATAAGCCATGAATTCCCTAAATACAACAAAAAACTATAAAAACCCAAAAAACCCTAAAATGTTAAAAACTATAAAAAGCTTAAAATCCATAAAAAATAAAAAAACCCTAAAAAAGGAAAATACCATAAAAACACTAAAAACCCAAAAAACCATAGTAATACCTAAAAAACTTTAAAATACCCAAAACCCTAAAAAACCTAAAATCCTTGAAAATCCTAAAAATATATAAATATTCATGAAAATTTGAAAAACCATAAAACCTTTGAAAACCGTAAAACCCGTAAAACCTAAAAAACCCATAAAGACATAAAGCCATGAAAAATGCTAAAAACCCTTAAAACCCATAAAAACATAAAAAAACTACCAAAAACATTAAAACTCTAAAAAATATAAGAAAACCCATAAAACCAAATTATACCCTAAAACCTGAAAAAATATAAAAACACTAAAAAATCCTAAAACCCTAAAAATCCCTAAACATCCTTAAAACACTTAAAACCCATAAAATCCTAGAAATCCATAAAATAACTAAAAATGAAAAAAAACTTAAAACCCTAAAAACCTATGAAAACCATAAAACACCTAAAACAACTAAAACCCATAAAAACCCAAAAAGCACTAAAAATCTAAATACCCTTAAAACATATAAAATCATTAATAAATATTTAAAATTCTAAAAAATGAACCCCCCCAAATATACTGAAAGACCATAAAATCATGAAAGACCGTAAAATACCTAATAAAACCTTGAGAAACCCTGAACACCCCTCAAAATCCGTATAAGCCCTAAAAACCGTAAAAATCCATAAAAATTTCCCAAAAAACCTTGAAAACCTAAAAACCCTAAAAACATGAAAACCCCCTAAAAACATAAAAATACATAAAACCTTAAAAACAATAAAACCAATAAAATCCAAAAAACCCACCAAAAACTCCAAAACCCCTATAAAATTTAAAAATGAAAAAACATTCAAAACTCTAAAAAACTAAAAAAAAATACTGGAAAACCATAAACCCCTAAATAAACCATGAAAATCAATAAAAACCATAAAATCCCCTCAAAATCAATGAAAACCATTAAAAACATAAAAACCCTAAAAATATATGAAAACATAAAAAACCCTGAAAAACCTTAAAATCACTAAAAATGATTAAAACCCCCCCAAAACCAATAAAACCCCCAAACTCCATAAAAACCCCAAAACCGGTAACAATTCTAAAAACCAGTAGAATACCTAAAAATTTTAAGAACTATAAAAATCATTGAAACCCTAAAACTCTAAAAAAACTCTAAAGACCTGTAGAGACCCTAACAACCCTGTAAATCCCTAAAAATCAATAAAAATTGAAAACCCCAAAACCCTAAAAATAACCAAAAATGTAAAACAACATAAAAACCATAAAAATATTATAAACAGCAAAATTCCCTAGAAACATAAAAAACCCAAAAAAACTCTGAAAGAACCCTTGAAACCCTAAAAAATATTTAAATCCATAAAAATCCTAAAAAAGTCAAAAAAATCCCCAAAACCCTAAATAACCCAAAACAAGCCTTAATACACTGTGAAAACAATAGAAACCCCTAAAAATATTTAAAAGATAAAAAACCCTAAAAGCCCAAAAGACACCTTAAAACACTCAAAATTTATAAACTCTTAAAGCCCTTAAAAATGTTAAAAACTCAAAAAAACCATTCAAACCCTAAAAATTCTAAAAAACCCGAAAAACTAAAAAAGACCCTAAAAACACAAAATACCTCTCAAAACATGAAATAACACCTAAAACCCTCAAAATACATAAAAACACTATAACCCCCAAAACCATAAAAATCTTAAATAACCCTAAAAATTCATGAAAACAAAAAAACCCTAATAACCCTAAAAAACCACGAAATCCACAAAAACACTTAAAACTATAAATACCCCCTAAAACCCAAAAAAAAAACATAAACACCACTAAAAAATATAAAACCCCTAAAAATGATAAAAACCTTTAAAATCCTTAAAAAACTCAAAAATACCTTAAAACCTGAAAACCCCCCCTAAAACATTAAAACCCTAAAAACCCTAAAAAACACTAAAAAAACCCTTAATACGCCCAAAATTCATAAAAACCTAAAAATACTTAAGACCATGAAAATTATAAAAATCAATAAATATTACTAAAACCATTAAAAACATTAAAACCCTAAAAACCCATGGAATCTCAAAAAAACACCTAAAATATAAAAATATAGAAAACCCATAAAAATTGTAAAAACCCACTAAATACTCTAAAACCCGTAAAATCCTAAAAATATTTAAAAAATCTAAAAAACCATAAAACCCTAAAAAACTAAAACTACCCTTGAAACCCAAAGACTCTAAAAACACCTAAAACACCTAAAACCATAGAAAATACAGAATAATCCTAAAAATCATTAAAATCCATAAAGTCGCTAAAAAATCCAAAAAACAATATCAATTCAAAAAAATCACCAAAAATACCAAATAAATAAACACCCCTAAAAACCTAAAAATACCTTTAAATCCAAAAAACCCTAAAAGCTTAAAAAACCCTAAAAACTATAAATCCCTAAAAACCACTAAAAACTGTAAAAACATTAACCCCCCAAAATGGTTAGAAAAATCCAAAACCCTTAAATATCCCTGAAAAATAAAAAAACCTTTAACCCCCAAAGACCCAAAAACCCAAAAAACCCAAAAACCACTAAAAACAATGAAAAACCCAAAAAACTCTTAAAATTCCCAAACACCCTGAAAACGTAAAAAACCCAAACACACCTAAAACCACCTCAAACCATCAAAACCCATAAAACCTTAAAAACCCTAAAACCCATAAAAACCTAGAAACCACTAAAAACTATAAAAACAATTTAAACCACTAAAAATTTTAAGAAATCTAAAATACATTTAGAACCCTAAGAAACTATGAAAAACCCAAAAAAACACAATAAAAGACATAAAACCGAAAATTCCATAAAAACCCCTAAAAACACAAAACCCTAAGAACCATAAAAATCCTAATAAATAAATAAAAAACCCTGAAAACATAAAAAGCCAAAAAATCTAAAAAAACACCTAAAAACACTAAACACCACTAAAACCCTTAATGAACCCCACAAAACCCCTAAACCACTAAAAAAATATAAAACCTCTTAAAACCCCTAATTTTTTTTAAAGAAATCTATAAATCCATTAAAACCATAAAAAATATAAAAACACTAAAAACAAAAAAAAACCCAAAAAAACCCTGAACCCCCCCCCCCCCAAAACCCCAGGAACCGAGAAATACCCTAAAAATCCCTAAACCCCCAAAAAACTGAAAAATGGTAAAAATGCTAAAAAAATGAATAAACATAACTGAAAGTGTAAAAGACCCTAAAAACTTTGAAAACCCCTGAAAATCATAAAAACCCTAAAAACCTTAAAACCCAAAAAACACATAAAAACAATAAAACCTACTAAAAACTCATAGACACTTAAAACCTCTAAAATAATTTAAAAACTAATAAAACCATAACCACTCTATAAATTTAAAAAAAACCAAGAAACCCTCAAAGGCCCTAAAAACCCTAAAAACCTTTAAAAACCCTGAAAAACCTTAAAACCCTCAAAATCTCTATAAAACCAAAAATCCCAAATAACTATAATAATCTTAAAACACCCCTAAAAATCCCTGAAAACATAAAATCCCTAAAACCCCTGAAACCATAAAACCCCTGAAACCAAAAGAAACCCAAAAACCTATAATAACCCTACAATCCACAAAAAATGTAAAAACACTTTAAACCCCCAAAAATAAAAACTCAAAAAACCTTAAAACCCATAAAAATAATAATAAATAAAACCCTAATGGTCCCTAATATCCGAAAAAAACAAAAAATATCTCAAAAGCCTTGAAAACCACTAAAAATGCTCAAAATCATCACAAATAATAAAAACCATAAAAATCCTAAAAAAGGAACTAAAAATACCTAATAAAATAAAAATCCATAAAAACCCTGAAAAACCTCAAAAAACCATTAAAGGCCCTAAAATCGTAAAAAAAACTATAAAACCCATAAGAGCCCTATTAACCACTAAAAATTCTAAAAATTATTAAAACTCTAAAAATGTTAAAAAACACTAAAAAACCTTCAAAAATAAAAAAACCTAAAACCCTATAAAACCATAATACCTTAAAAACCCATAAAAACCACAATATTCATAAAAAACTTAAATCGCCATAGAAACCATAAAAATAATAAAAAATCCAAAAAATCCCCAAAAATGTAAAAAATGCAAATCCCTAGAAAACCCTTAAAACCCATAAAACCCCTAAAAACATAAAAAACTAATAGAACCCCTGAAAAGTACTAAAATATATAAAAGCCCATAAAATCCCTAAAAATTATAAAAACACTAAAAAACCTTAAAACCCTGAAAAACATAAAAAAACCCCATAATCTTCAAAAAACCATAAAACCCTTAAAACCCATAAAACCCCTAAGAACCCCCACAAAATCTCTAAAAACAGGAAAAACACTAAAACCCAAAAAAATACTAATATATACCTAAAAATCCTTGAAAAATTAAAAAACCAAAAAACCCCTTGTAAAACCCCTAAAACCATAAAACCCCTAAAACACAAAAAGCATGAAAATCCCATAAGACCCTAAAAACCATTTAAATACTCTAAAAACCCATAAAAACCCTAACAAACTAAAAACTATTAAAAACTATAAAATCCTGAAAAAATATAAAAACCCAAAAATACAAAAAAATAATCAAAAAAACCATAAAAACCATAAAACATGTAGAAACCCTAAAAAACCTAAAAACCTTGAAAAACCCAAAAAACACCTCAAAATTCCTAAAACCCCTAAAAACCCTAAAAACCCTGAAAGCCTAAAATATTCCTAAAATCCCTGAAAACATAAAAAATCATAAAACCCATAAAACCCCTAAAAATAATAAAACCCTTAAAAACAAAAAATAAACTCTAAAACCCATAAAAACCCTAAAAACAACTGAAAACACTAAGAACACTTGAAACCCCTAAAAACATTAAAAAATATATATAAACACATAACCCTATAAAAAAACCCAAAACACCCAAAAGAACCAATAATCATTGAAAACATAAAAACCCCAAAAAACTATGAAAACCCCAAAAAACTTCAAAATCCCAGAAAAACCTAGAAAACTATAAATCCATAAAATTCCTAAAAGTACTTAAAAATCACTAAAAATGAAAAAAACCATAAAAACACTAAAAAACCGATAAAATCCATAAAATCCCTGAAAAAACATTAAAACCATTAGACCCATAAAACCCTAAAATAATTAAAACCCCACTAAAAACTCTAAATTCCATTAAAATCCCTAAAAATGTTGAAAAAAATATAAAAAAATAAACCCCAAAAAATAAAAAAAACCCTTAAAATTAATAAAGACCCCAAAACATTGAAAAACCCTAAAACCCAAATAAAACACTGAAAACCAAGAATTTTTTTTGAATTCCATAAAATTCCTAAAAACCCATAAAAACCAAGAAAATCATAAAGAAACACTAAAAATCCCAGAAAACATAAGACCTCTTAAAAACACTTCAAACCCAAAAAACAAAAAACCATCTAAAAACCATATAAAATCCCTATAAACCCATAAAACCTTAAAACCCACTAAAAATAGAAAAAAAATCTTTAAGCCCCTAAAAACATAAAAAACACTAAAATGAATTAAAAACACAAAAAAAAAACAATAAAAATCCCAAGAGGCCCAAAACCCCCTCAAAATCCATAAAAACACAAAAATATACTTAAGATCCCTAAAAAACCACATAATCCCTCAAAATCTTAAAATCCCCTTAAACCCATTAAAATCCTTAAAAATATCTTTAAATAAAAAACCAAAAAAAACTATAAGACCCTAAAAAATCCCTGAAAACCATTACCCCCACCCAAAAAATACATAAAATCCATTGAAACCAATAAAAACCAAAAAAACCACTAAAAATACTAAAATCCCTTAAAAATCCTAAAAATGTTCAGAAACTCTAAAAAACCTTAAAAAACCCAAAAAATAAACCTAAAATCCCCAAAGACCTTAAAAACCATGAAATCCCATAAACCATAAAAAAAATCTGAAACAGCTATAAACCCTCAAAATACCTCAAATCCCTATGAACCTTAAAAATCATAAAAATCCAAATAAACTATAAAATCCCTGAAAATGTAAAAATCTCTAAAAAACTGGAAAAACCCCAGAAAACCATAAAAACCCATAAAAACCCTAAAACCCCAAAACACCATAAAACCCTTAAAAAACTACAAAAAATCTAAATCCCTTTAAAACCATAAAAACGATAAAAACTCTAAAAAAACATTGAAACCCTAAAAACCAAAAAGGAATCCAAAAAATCTAAAAATGCCAAAATCCCCCCCCCCCCCGAAAAAATAAAAAACCATGAAAAAACATCAAAACCACAAAAAATCCTAAAAATCCGAAATCTCTAAAAGAGATAAAAATCCTAAAAAATCCCTAAAGATCTCTAGAAATGTAAAAACCCTCAAAACATGAAAACCCCATAAAAACCATAAAAAACAAAAACCTTTAAATCCATCAAACCTCTAAAAACACACTAAAACTCTAAAAAATCATAAAACTATTCAAAACAAGTAAAATTAAAAAAAACCCTAAAAAACTCAAGAATACCCTAAAAACCAAAAATAAAAAAACACTAAAAACTCTGAAACCATAAAAAATACTAAAAAACAGTACAAACCATCAAAATCCGTAAAATCCCTAAAAAACATAAAATACTTAAAAATCACTAATAACCAATGAATATGTAAAATACCCAAAAACCGTTGAAAACCCCCCAAAAACCATAGAACCCATAAAAACTATAAAAACCATAAAAATCCTAAAAAACCACTAAAAACTCTAAAAACCTTTAAAACTCATAAAAATGTTAAAAAACTCTAAAAACCATTTAAACATTAAAAAACTAAAAAAACCCCCAAAAACCCTAAAAAGCTTTTAAAACCCTGAAAAACCATAAAAAACTATAAACCATAAAACCATAAAACCACAAAACCCTCAGAAACTCTATAAAACATAAAAACTAGAAAAAATCCTAAAAAATCTCAGAAAATGTAAAAAACCCAAAACAAACCCGGAAAACCCCTCAAAAAAATAAACACCTCTAAAAACACTTAAATCCCAATTAAAACCCTAAAACCATTAAAAATCATTAATACCCTTTAAACCCTTAAAAGAGTAAAAAGACATAAAAACTAAAAATTCCTAAAAAACTTTAAAAAAACCCCTAAAAACCCAAAAGATACTAAAAACCCAAAAAACCACAAAAAATCTATAGAAGTCTTAAAAATTTCTGAAAATTTAAAAAACCATTAAAACCTTGAAAAAACCATAAAAATAATAAAACCACAAAAATCCTTAAAACCCTAAAACCCCATTAAAACCATTAAAAACATAAAAACATGTTAAAACCTATAAAATGGTAAAAAAATCAAAAAACCCACAAAACCCTAAAAAAGTCAAAAAATTCAAAAAAACACTAAAAGAACCACAAAACAATGAAAACCCCCAAGAACCCTAAAACCCATTAAAAACAAAAAAAATCCCTAAAATACCTAAAAACCATAATAATACTAAGAAGTCCCTAATAATTCTTGAGAATATAAAAATAAAAAAGCATAAAAAAACAACAAAAACCCTTAAATCCCATTAAAAAAAATCTAAAAACCTATAAAAAACTAAAAACAACATAAAAATATAAAATACATTAAAACAACTAAAAACCTTAAAAACACTAAAAATCCTAAAAACTCCAAAATAACCTAAAAAACACAAACACCCTAAAAATCCTAAAAGCTCCTAGAATCCCTAAAAAACACAAAAATTCCAAAAAATCGTCAAAATTTCTCAAAACCATAAAACCCCTAAAAACAATAAATATCCTAAATATTTTTTAAATATCCGTGAAAATGTAAAAATCCATAAAAACTCATGAAAATAATAAAAACCTCTAAAAACCTCTAAAAACCATAAAAACCATATAAAACATAAAACCATAAAATCCTAAAAACCACTAAAAACTCTAAAACCACTTGAAGCCCCTAAAAATGTTAAAAACTCTAAATAGTCTTAAAACTCTTAAAATTCACAAAAAACACATAAAAAACAAAAATGAACCAAAAACCCTGAAAACCCCTAAAACCCATTAAAACCCTAAGAACCCTTAAAAATCTTAAAACCCCTAAAAACGTTAAAAATCCTAAAAAGGCCTAAAAATCCCTAAAATCATAAAAAACACATTAAACCCCTAAAAACCCCTAAAAATCATACAACCACTATATATATTAAAAAACATAATAATAGATAAAATCATAAAAAAAACTAAAACCCATTAGAAACCCTGAAAATGTTTAAAATTCTAGAAACCTTTATACTCCTAATAAAACAAAAAAAAAACAGAAAAATAAAATATAAAAGACCCTAAAACCCAAAAAACCCATAAAAAACATAGACAATACCTAATATATCTCAAAATACCTAAAACCCTAAAAACCATAAAAATCTTAAAAACGACCTCAATATCCCTAAAAATGTGAAACCTGTATAATCCATGAAAAAACAAGAAAAACACAAAACCCCTAAAAACAAAAAAAAACAAAATCTCCTAAAATCAATCAAAACCATAAAAACACTGAAAACACTTCAAACCACTAAAAAAATTTAAATCCTTAAAAAATATTAAAAAAATAAACCCCCACTAAAACCCCAAAAGACCCTAAAACCCTTGAAACCCCCTACACCCCTAAGAAACTATTAAAAAACCTAAAAACACTCAAAATCCCTAAAAACATAAAAACTGAAAAAATATTATAACCCATTTTAAACCATAAAACCACTAAAAACCTTTAAAAACACACAAATCCATAAAAACCATAAAACCCACTAAAAAAATCTAAAACCCCTAAAAATGTAAAAAAATCTAAAAAATTATAAAACCCCTTAAAAACTAAACAAAACCTAATACAAAAAAGACTCTAAAACCCTAGAAAAGCTGAAAACACCTAAAAAACCCATGAAAACCCCTAAAAACCCTCAAAATCCATACAAACCAGAAAATCAAAAATACCATTAAAAATATCATAAAATAGCCCTAAAAATCCATGAGGATGTACAAACACTTAAAACCATTAAAAACCTTGAAAACCATAAAAAACATAAAATAAATAAAAAAACATTAAAACTCATAAATCCATTTAAAAAAAATATATCTAAAAGCCCTAAAGAAATTTAAAATCTCTAAAAATCATTAAAAATGCTAAAAACTCAAAAAAACACTAAAACCACAAAAATTCCCTCAAAAACATGGAAACAACTAAAAACTCTAAAACCCCAGAAAGTAACTAAAAATACTCAAATTCCCAAAAAACCCAAAAAACCCAAAAAACCCAAAACCCCCAAAACTATAAAAATCCTAAAAAATTAAAAAAATTCCTTTAAAAAACCTAAAAAACCAATGAAAAACATATAAACCCATAAAAACTTTAAAAATCCTAAAAATCATAAAAACACTATAATGCACTAAAAACTATAGAAACCCTTAAAACCTCTAAAAAAAATTATAAATCACTAAAAACTTGGAAACCCTTAAAAAATAAATAAACTTGAAATCCGAAAAAAAACCATAAAATCTCTAAATAACCCTAAAAACCCCATAAAACCCTCCAAATCTCTAAAACCCTAAAAAATATAAAAAAATAAAGACACTAAAAAATCTCTAAAAATCACTAAAAGAATGAAAAACCCTGAAAAACATTTGATAACCATAGAAACCCCTAAAACCATAAAAACCATAAATATCAAAATAAAACCACCAGAACTTTAAAATCCCTTTAAACCCATAAAATTTTAGAAAACATAAAAAATGCATACAAACTAAAAAAAATTCAAAAAAAACCGATAAATGAATGAAAAAACATTAAAACCCTTAAAACACCAAAAAATCCTAAAAATTATGAAAAATAATAAAATCTTTCAAAATCCCTAAAAACCCTAAAAACACTAAAAAACATAAATTCTTAAAATATCACTACAAATCCTTGAAAATGTAAAAAACCCTAAAAACCAGGAAAACCCCCATAAAACCATAAAGATTACTAAAAACAACAAAAATTGCAAAAATCCCTAGAAAAAGAAAAAACTATAAAAAAACATCAAACCCTTAAAAAATTAAATACTATAAAAGCCTTAAAACCATAAAAAATTAAACGAACCAAAAAAATATAAATTACCCTAAAACCCTAAAAACCTGGTAAAACCCTAAAGCGCTCAAAATCACTACAACCATAAAATCCTTAAAAACCATAACATCCCAATAAATATTGGAATCTGTAAGAAACATTATGAAACCTAAAATCCCCCTAGAAACCATAAACACCTAAAAACCATAAAAACCCCAAAATACCCAAACAAACCCAAAAATCCAATAAAAAATCCAAAACACAACAAATCCTAAAAACGATAAAAAATTATAAAAACCATAAAATCCCTAAAAAATCAAAAATACCAAAAAAACCCGAAAATGACCCTAAATTTTTGGAAAATCCTTAAAAACTGTTAAAAACCGTAAAAAGCCTAAAAATACATAAAAACATTAAAAAAATACTAAAAAATGGGAATCCTAAAAAATTCCTAAATTCCATGAAAATTTAAAAAACCCTAAAAACCCTAAAAACATAAGAACACCTAGAAACCATAAAAACCTTAAAACCATAAAAATACACTAAAACTATAAATACCCTTTAAACCACTAAAATCCTTAAAATCATGAAATAACCATAAAAACCCTAAAAAATAAAAAAAACCCATAAAACCCCAAAAATCCCTAAATACCCTGAAAACCTCAAAAAACCTAAAAAATAATGAAAATCCCTAAAAATGTTAAAAATCACTAAAAAAACTAAAATACCCTAGAAACAATAAAAATCAAAAAAATAGAACTAAAAATTTTCAAAAAAGTAAAAAAATATAAAACACTGAAAACCACTAAAAAAATAAAGAAACATAAAAACTATAAAAACCCTAAGATCCCATAAAAACCATAAAACCACTAAAATCTCAAAAAACCCTTTAAACCCCTAAATTATTTTAAAAAACATGAGAACATTCAAAACCCTATTTTACTAAAAAGGTAAAAAACACTAAGAGACCTTGAAAACCCTAAAAACCCATAAACCCTCTAAAAACACTAAAAACCCCTAAAAACCAACTAAATCTCTAAAACTAAAAAAACCATAAAAATCCTCAAAATTTCCTAAAAATTAGTGAAAACATAAAAAAACATCAAAACAAAGAAACCATCAGAATACAATAAGAATTCTTTAAAATGGTAAAAATACTAAAAATCCATAAAAACCCTAAAAACCCAATAAAATACCTTAAAACCCTAAAAAATAAAAAAAATCTAGAAAATATAAAAAGAACCCATGTCCCTGATTTTTTTTAAAAAAACCCTAAAAAACCCCCTAAAAACCCTAAAAATCCCGAAAAACCACTAATACCCATAAAAATCCAAAACTTTCCCTAAAAACCTTGAAAATATAAAATACCTTCAAAACCCTAGGAAGCCTTTGAAAACCATAAAACTCCGAAAAATTACTAAAAACTATAAAACCCTTTAAACCCTTAAAAAAGATAAAAAATGTTAAAAAACCTCAAACCCCTAAAAAGATAAAAAACCCTAAAAGACCCTAAAAACCAATAAAACCCCAAAAAAACATTGAAACCCCTAAAAAAACCTAACCCCACCCCCCCAAATCCCTATAACCACTGAAACCCAAACAAATACAAAAAAATCCTAAAAAATCCTTAAAAATACCTAAAAATGTAAAAAAACATAAAAACCATGTAAACCCCTAGAAAACCATAAAATCCCTAAAAAAATTAAAAATATTAAATATTCCTAAAACCCTATATAACCACTAAAAACTATAAAACCTATAAAACCCCTAAAGCATTAAAAACCTCAAAAAATCTAAAAACTAAAAAAATGCCCAAAAAACACTTAGTGACCCTAAAACACCAAAAAACACCTAAAACCCATAAAACCCTAAAACCCCCCCAAAAAACTCAGAATATATAGAAACACTATGAAGTATAAAAATCCTATCAAATCCCTAAAAATCCCTGAAAAGAAGAAATACCTTAAATACCGTAAAAACCCTTGAAAACCCTTATTCCCCTAAAAACCTTAAAGTCCCTAAAAACCCATAAATTCCCGAAAAACCACTAAAAACAATAAAAAAAGAAAACCCATAAAAATGTTAGAAAAACTCTAAAAAAAATTAAACCATACAAAATAACAAAACTCTAAAACCCCAAAATACCCTAAAAACACATAAAACTCCTAAAACCCAAAAGCCTGAAAAACACTAAAACCCTTAAAAATCCCAAAAACACTAAAAACCCTACAATCCAAAATAAAAAATAAAAAAATCCCAAAAATCCCTAAAAACATATAAATCCCTAAAAACCCTAAAAAAACATCAAAACCATAAAACCCCCCAAAACCCAAAAAAACTCTAAGACCCATTACAACCCTTAAAAGACTTAAAAATATAAAAAAACTATAAAAAAAATTAAAACCGTAAAAAATAAGTAAAACACATTTGAAACAAAAAAAATACCCTAAACCCCAAAAAATCTATAAAACCTTGAAAAACCTAAAGACCTAAAAATCCTTAAATACCCTAAGATCCTCTAAAAATTAAATAAATAAAAAAAAGCCCAATAAATACCTAAAAATATAAAAAACCCCAATAACTCGAAAAAACCCCTGAAAACCTTAGAAACTAAAAAACCATTAAAAAACACTAAAAACCAATAATAACACTAAAAACCTCTAAAAATATATAAAAATCCCTAACAAACCATAAAACATAAATAAACTCAATTTTTTCAAAAAACTCAAAAAACCCTTAAAAACCCTAAAAAATCAAAAAACCCCCAAAAAAAAGATAATAAAAAACCTAAAAAAATAAAAAAACCTAAAACCTCTAAAATAAATGAAAAACCCTAAAACTAGTTAAGATTGATAAAAACCATAACAATCCAAAAAAATCCAAAAAAAATCTCTAAAAATGTAAATACTCATGAAAACCCCAAAAAATCCACACCCCCAAAAAACCCCTTAAAAACCATAAAACACATAAGAATATTTAAATCCCTAAACCCCATAAAAACCTTTAAAACCATTAAAACTATTAGAACCCCTAAAACACATAAAACATTAAAAACACTAAAGCCATAATACCAAGAAATATAAATAAAAGTGAAGACCCAAAAAGTCAGTAAAAATATTGAAAATGATAAAAACCATAAACAACCCAAAAACCCCTCAAAATTCCTAAAAACCTTGAAACTGTAAAAACATAAAAGTCCTCATTGACCAAAAAATCTCTGAAAACATAAAAAATCCAAATAACCTTTATAAACCCCTATAAACTATAAAACCCCTAAAATAATAAAAAATATAAACCCCCATAAAACGCGAATTACCCATTAGAATTTATAAAAACCTTTTATAACACTAAAAATGTTAAAAAATATAAAAAATATAAAAAATTAAAAACTGAAAGGAACCCTAAAAACCCACAAACGCTATAAAAACCCCTAAAAAAAATAAAAATCTAAAATCCATAAAAATCCATAATAACCCTAATAAAACTAATAAACCATAAAATTCCTAAAAATCTATAAAAATGTAAAAAACACAAAAAAACATCAAAATACCTTGAGAACCATAAAACCCTTAAGAACTTTAAATACCTTAAAAACGAATAAAAACTATAAAACCCCTAAAAATCACTAAAAATGTTAATTTTTTTTTGAAAAACCTTAAAAACTCTAAAAGTTTGAAAAAAATCCAAAAAAACCAAAAAAACTTTGGAAACTGTTAAAAATAGTATAACCCCTAAAAACTCCTAAAAACCCTCAAAAATCCCAAAAAACTAAAATGTATAAAAACCATAAAAACCTAAAATGGACTTAAAAATCCCTAAAAACATAAAAATCATAAAACCCATAAAAAACATAAAAACCCTAAAACCCCATAAAACTGCTAAACCCACTAAAACTATAAAAACTCATTAGTCGCCTAAAACTTTTAAAAAACTCTAAAAAATATATAAGAAAACCCGAGAAAATAAAAAGACCCTTAAAACCTAAAAAACATTAAAAACCCTATAGACCATAAAAACACCAATAACCCCTAAAACCCCACAAAATAACAGAAAACCCAAAAAACCCAAAAAACCCTTTAAATCCTAAAAAGTAAAAAAATCATTGAAAATGTTAAAAAACCCAAAAATAATGAAGAAACCCCCAAAACCAGAAGGCCTTGGAAAGCATTAAAATCTTCTAAAAACATATAAAACCCAATAATGCAGAAAACACTAAATCCCTTAAAGCCCTTAAAAATGATAAAAACTCTAAAAAAACATAAAACCCCAAAAAACTCAAAAAAAAACTAAAACCCATAAGGAAACTAAAAACAATGAAAACCACTAATGCCCCTAAAAAACCTAGAAGATCCCAAAAGGCTTAAAAATATATTAAACCTTTAAAAACACTAAAATAATAAAAATACTAAAAATTACCTAAAATTCTTTTAAAAAACCCCAAAAACAATGAAAACATTGGAAAACCATAAAAATCTCTAAAAACCATAAAAAACCATAAAACCCATAAAAACTAAAAACTCTAAAAATTATTAAAACCCATAATAAGTTAAAAAAATAAAGAAAACTATAAAACCCCTAAGAAACTCAAAAAATTTCAAAAAAACACACAAAAGAACCGTAAACCCTAAAACCCTTAAATAACACAGAAAAAACCCTCAAAATCCCTAAAAACCCTTAAATGTTATAAATTCCGTAAAAATCCTAAAAATCCCTAAAATTCATGAAAATATAAAAAATCTCTAAAAGCCATTAAAAATCTGGAAAAACCATAAACCCCATAAAAACCTTAAAACCAAAAATAAAACCATAACTCACTAAAAACATTAAAAATCATTAAATCCCTTAAAAATGTTAAAAAGTATAAAAAAACCTTAAAAACCATAATAAACCAAAAAAATTAAAAAAAAAGTAAAATTCCCTAAACCCCTTGAGAAACACTAAAAACCCTATAATCACTGAAAAAATATTAAACCCTCAAAATCCTAAAAAACTGTAAAAACCCATAAATCCATAAAAAACCGGAAAACATTCCTAAAAATCCATGAAAACATAAAAAACCAAAAAAAAACCTAAAAACCTTTTGAAAAACATTAGAAACATGAAAATCCTTAAAAAAACCCTAAAAACCCACTAATAACTATAAAAACCCACAAAACCCAAAAAAATGTTAAAAAATATAAAAACCCTAAAAAACTAAAAAACCCCAAAACCCCAAAAGGCATAAAACCCTAAAAACCCATAAAAACTATAAAAAATATTGAAAAAATATAACATCCCTTAAAATACACAAAAAACTAAAAATATTAAAACCCTAAAAAATCCTTAAAAACCCTGAAAAGGTAAAAAACTCTAAAATAACATTGAAAACCATAAAATCCATAAAATCCTTAGAAACACAAAAAATCCAAAAAACACTAAAAAACCACAAAAAAACTCAAAAGAACCATAAAACACATTGAAACCATAAAAATGATAGAAACTTCAAAAATAATAAAAATACTAAAAATCTATAAAAAACGTAAAAATAAAAAAAACCCTAAAAATCATAGAAATAACTAAAAAACACCCAAAAAACATAAAACTCTAAAACACTAAAAATTTATAAAAACCCTAAATCCATTAAAAATACTAAAAAATCCTTAAATATTCCTGAAAATATAAAAAATTCTAAAATCATTGAAATCTCATTAAAACCATTAAAACCACTGAAAACCATTAAAAATAATAAAACACCATTAAAATGAAAAAAAACTATAAATATAAAACCCTTAAAATCATTGAAAACATTAAAAAACTCTAGAAATCATTAAATACATAAAAAAACTAAACACTTAAAAACCAAAAAGACCCGAAAAACCCAGAAAAATCCTCAAAACCCCAAAAAACCATGAAAACCATAGAAACCCTTAAAATCCACCAATTACTAAAAAAATATAAAAATACTAAAAAATCCCATAATATCGCTTAAAATGCAAAAATAACTAAAAAACTAGAAAAACCCTAAAAATCATAAAACACTTAAAAACCTAAAAACCCATGAAACCCCATAAAAATCCTTAAAAGCCACTAAAAACTCTAAAAACCATAAAACCAATAAAAATGATAAAAACTATAAAAGACGTTAAAATATATAAAAAACATAGAAAACACTAAAAACCTAAAAAGATACTATAAACATTAAAACCCCTAAAAACATAAAATCTCTGAAAAATGAAAAAAATCCTAAAAATACCGAAAAAACCCAAAAAACACTAAAAACCAGAAAAATCCTAAAAAACCCCAAAAACCAATGAAAACATAAAAAACCAAAAAAAACCTAAAAACCGTAACAAAACCTACAATCCATAAAATCTATATAACAAATGTAAACACAAAAATCCATTAAAACCCCTAAAACGTTAAAAACTAGAAAAAAACATTAAAATTCATAACCAAATCAAAAAAACATGAAAATACCCAAAGGACCCTACAAACATAAAAACCCCTAAAACCCTAAAACCCCTGGAAATTCCTAAAACCCCTCAAAACCCTAAAAACTCTAAAATCCATAAAAACCATAAAAAACCTAAAAAATACCTATATATACCTTAAAATTTAAAAATATAGAAAACCCTTGAAAAACCACATAAAATAATAAAAACTGATAAAAAACATTAAAACCTTAAACCCATAAAAACCCTAAAACCATAAAAAACAGTAAAAACCCTTCAATCCTCTAAAACATTATTAACTCTAAAAAACTAAAAAACCCTAAAAATTTCAAAACAAACCTAAAAAACACTAAAAGACCCTAAAAACCCCTAACTAACTTAAAAATCCTAAAAATCTTGAAAACCACTAAAACCATAAGGAAATCCGTAAAACCCTAAAAATCCCAAAAGCCATAAAAATATTAAGAAATCCATAAAAATTCCAGAAAATGTTAAAAACCAAAAATCCCAAACCCCCCTCCCCTTAAAATCATAAAACCTCTACAAACCATAAAAAACCCTAATGAACCCAAAAAGACCCTAAATACCCTAAGAACTGTAAACACCCATAAAACCCCTAAAAATGATAAAAAAACACTAAAACCCCTAAAATGAAATGAAAAACTCCAAAAAACGCTGACAACCCAAAAAGACCGTGAAAACCCTAAAAACACAATAAAAACTCTAAATGTCTTGAAAAAAAAACCAGAAACCATAAAAATCCATAAAAAACATAAAAACCCTAAATATATTAAAAAACCCTTAAAATACTTGAGAAAGTAAAAAACCTAGAAATACACCTTAAAACTACATAACCCCTAAAAAACATAAAAAACTAAAAACCCATTAAAAACTTAAATCCCATTGAAAACTGTAAAAGTATTAAAACCCCTAAAAAGTTAAAAAAATCAAAAAAAATATATTAAAAACCCTAAAAACTCTATAAATCCTAAAACAAAAAAGATACTAAAAATCCTGACATCACTGAAAAAACAAAAAACCACAAAAACCGTAAAACCCCTAAAAATAAATAAAATACCTAAAAAACATAAGAATAATAAAAATACAAAATAAGCCAAAAAATTCATGAAAATGAAAAAAACCATAAAAATACTGAAAACCCCCTGAAAACCATAGAAACTTTTAAAAAAAATTAAAAACTCTAACCCCCCCCCCCCCAAAAAAAACATAAAAACCAACTAAAACATTAAAAACCCTTAGATCCTATAAAAACATAAAAAACTCTTAAAAACCATAAACCCATGAAAACTCAAATTGTCCTTGAAAACCCAAAATGACACTAATAACCCTTAAAATCATAAAATCCATAAAAAAATCTCTAGAAACACAAAACCCCTTAAAAATACCAAAAGGCCTAAAATCTATAAATATCGTAACAAATCACTAAAAATCCCTTCAAACATAAAAACCCAAAAAACCCTAGAAAACTAGAAAAACCATTAAAAACCTTAAAACCATTAACCCCATAAAATTGAAAATACCCAAAAAAATATCAATACCTTTAGAAGCACTAAAAATGAAAAAAAATAATAAAAAAAGATAAAATCCCTAAAAAACTTAAAAAACCATAATAACCAAAAAATAACGTAAAAACCAAGAAAAAACCTAAAACCCCTAAACCCCATAAAAACTAAAAAACCCCTCATAATCCCTAAATCTCCTCAAAATCCTAAAATCTATAAAAACATAAAAAATCCCCAAAAATTGATGAAAACATAAAATACTATAAAAATTCATGAAAACCCAGGAAAATCATAAAAAATCCAAAAAATTATAATAAAACCCTAACAACCCATTAAAACCACAAAACCACTAAAAACTACAAAAACCCTTAAAATCCTTAAATGTTAAAAAAACTAAAAATCTTAAAACCCAAAAAAACTCAAAAATACCATAAAAATAAAAAAAATACCCTAAAAGCACTATAAATCCCTAAAATCACTAAATCCCTAAAAATCCATTAAAAGCATTTTAAAACCTAAAACCCATAAAATTCATAAAAACCAGTAAAAACACTAAAACCCAATAAAACCACTAAAAATGTCAATAAAATCTAAAAACCATGAAGAAACAAAAGACTCAATAAAATCCCTAAATCCCAAAAAAGACCATATAAACATTCAAAATAATCAAACCCCCTATAAATAATGAAAACCATAAAAAATAAAATTCCCTATGAATCTAAAAAAACAAAAAGACTATAAAAATCTTAAAAATCTGTAAAACTCCACAAATATTTTAAAAACGCTAAAACTACTAGAAACCCATGAACTCTATAAAACCGCAAAAAATGTTAAAACCCTAAAAACTAGAAAAAACCCATGAACACCATTAAACCCCTAAAACCCTTAAAAATGCAAAAAATCCAAAAAACTACTAAAAACAATAGAAATCCTGTAAACAAATCAAACACTAAAAAACTGTAAAAACACATTAAAACCTAAAGTAAATCAGAAAAAACCCTCAAAACCCTCAAAACCCAAAACATCCAAAAACCCATAAAACCCCTAGAAATTTAAAACCCCGAAAAACATGAAATTTCCAAATCACTAAAAATATTAAAAGAACTAAAAAACAAAAAAGTCTTAAAAAGTCTTAAAAATCTATGAAAACAGAAAAAACCTAAAAACCGTGAAAAACCCCTATATATCATGAAAATACTAAAAACCTCAAAAATCCCCAAAACCCATAAACCCCATAAACCCCAATAAAAACTCCAAAACCCTCAAAACCTCTAAAATTGATAAAAAAATCTAAAAACCGCTAAAACCCCTCAAAACTATAAAAAACCTAAACCCAATAAGGCCCTAAATATCCAGAAAACCCTATGAATAACTAAAGACCTTAAAAATCCGAAAATCACTAAGAATCCCTAAAATCTTAAAAACCCAAACCCCTGAATACCCCATAAAACTCAAATTCCCATTGAAAAATCTAATGTCCCTTGAAACCCATAAAGTATTAAAAAACTCTAAAAACATGAATACCTGTAAAAAACTAAAAAAAAACCTAAAAACACAAAAATACCTTAAATACCTTGAAAACCACTAAAACACAAAAAAAATGACAAACCCTAAAACCCTTAAAATTTATAAAAACTCTAAAAAACCATAAAATCCCTAAAAAACCAAAAAAATAATTAAAATCCTAAAAAATACCTAAAATTCTTGAAAATGTAAAAACCATAGAAACCCTAAAAACCCATAAAACTATAAAACCAATAAAAACCTAAAACCCATAAAAATATTAAAAACTCTAAAACCCCATAAAAACCCTAAAACCCACCAAAAACACTAAAAACTATATAAACCCCAAAAAACTCCAAAATCCCTAAAAACCCAAAAGAACATTAAAATCCAAAAACCCTGAAAAATTATAAAATGGGAAAAAAAATCTTAAAAACTCTAAAAAACTAAACACTATAAATATTTAAAAAAAACTAAAATCCTACAAATTAAAAAAAACAGCAAAACCCCAAAAGCTTCTGATAACCATAAAAACCCTAATACCATAAGAAACCCTAAAAACCCATAAAACAGAAAAATCCACTAAAAACACTAAAATACCTTGAAGACCCATAAAAACATTAAAAACCTCTAA
Organism: Viscum album; assembly: GCA_963277665.1. NCBI lineage: Eukaryota > Viridiplantae > Streptophyta > Magnoliopsida > Santalales > Viscaceae > Viscum > Viscum album. The sequence goes on from OY728141.1 coordinate 972,144,376, forward strand.
AAACCATAAAAACACTAAAAAAACTAAAAACGTAAAAGTCCATAAAACCCCTAAAAACACTAAAAACCCTTGAAAAACTCTAAAAACAATAAAAATCCTGAAAAAATCCTAATAAACCTAAAATGATAAAAATCCAAAAATCCTAAAAATAAATAAAATTGTAAAAACCCATAAAAACCATGAAAAATACCAAAAAAGCATAAAACCTCTTGAAAATTAAAAAAATAATAAAACCCAAAAAACCTTTAAAAACATAAAAACACAAAAAATACAAAAAATCACTAAAACCCAAGAAAAACCCTAAACCCCATGAAAAACCCTAAAACTCTCAAAATCTCAATAATCCCTAAAAAAATCTAAGAACCTTAAAAAAAATTTAAAACCCTAAAAACCATTGAAAACCCAAAACCTTAAAACCCTTAATACCCCATGTAAACCATAAAAACATCTACAAATATTTAAAACCCATAAAAATCCATAAGAACACTACAAAACCACTAAACCACCAAAGTGCCTTAACACGTCAATTTTTTTTATAAACTATTGAAAACCATAAAATACCTAAAAACATAGAAAACACTCAAACCCCAAAGACCCAAAATACCCTAAAAATCCTGTAAAACTCTAAAAACACATAAAAAATCTAAAAACCTGAAAATCCTTCATAACCCCTAAAACTTGTAGAAAACACTAAAAACCATAAAAATTCGAAAAAAATCCCAAAAATCCCAAAAAGTGTAAAAAAACATAGAAGCAATAAGAAACCCTGAAAACCACAAAAACCCTAAAACCATAAAAAACTTAAAGATTAATAAAAAACCTTCAAACCAATAAAAAATTAAAAAACCCATAAACCCCAAAAAATGATAAAAATAGTCTAAAAATCCTTAAACCCTAACAAACTCAAAAAACCTACAAAAAACTAAACGGCCGTAAGAACTCAAAAAATCCTAAAATAATAAAAAAAACCTCAAAAATACATAAAAATATCAAAATCAATGAAAAACTAGAAAAATTAAAAACCATAAAAATCCTAAAAATCACTAAAAATATAGGAGAACACAAAAACTCGAAAAACCTTGAAAAATATCTGAAAACCATAAAAACCTCTAAAAACCCTAAAAACTCTAGAAACGCATAAAAATAGAAAAAACTCTAAAACTCTTAAAACCCTTAAAAATGTTTTAATAAATTCTAAAAAACCATTAAATCCATAAAAAACTAAAAAACCCCAAAAAGAAAAAAATGACACTAAAACCCCTGAAAGATTCCAAAAAACAAACAAAAACCCATGAAAACCCCTAAAAATTACAAAACCCCTAATGAACCCTAAAAACCCTAAAAATCCTAATATAACCTAAAAATCCATGAAAACGTAAACAAACCTAAAAACCTAGAAAGCCCTTGAAAACAAATAATATCACTAAATAACTTGAAAATCCTAATGTCCCATAAAAAACCTAAAAATCACTAAAGACACTGGAAAACTGTAAAACACATAAAATCATTAAAAATATCTAATAACCATAAAAACCTAAAAAAATCAAAAAACCAATAAAACCCCAAAGACCCTAATAATCCTAAAGAACCCTATAAACCCTAAAAAACCAAGATAACCCATCAAAACCCATAAAATCACTAAAAAACCATAAAACCCCTAAAAACCATAAAGCCTAAAAAAGTACTAAAAATCCTTCCAAATGATAAAAACCCTAAAAACCCTAAAAACTAAAAAACCCATAAAACCTTATAGACCCCCAAAACCTATAAAAACTATAAAAACCACTATAAATTAAAAAAACCCTTTAAACACGAAAGAACATTAAAAAACTCTACAGACCCTAAAATCCCTAAAAACCTCAAGAAACCCTAAAAACCCAAAATGTACCTAAAAACCATGAAAACACCCAAGAATGCTAAAAAACCCCATAAACCATAAAACTCTCAAAATCCATAAATCCATAAATATCGTTGAAATCCATAAAAATACTAAAACATACCTTAGAATACATGAAATCATAAAAAATACTTTAAAACCCTAATAATCCCTTAAGAACCATAAACCCTCCCAAAAACTATAAAACCCTGAAACCCCCAAAAAATATAAAAACCCTTAAAACTATGTTTTTTTAGAAAACTCTAAATTAAATTTGAAACCATAAAAAACTCAAAAAAAACCTCTAACAACTCAAAAGAACCAAACAAACCTAAAAACCCCTAAAAACCATAGAAACCTGAAAAAATGATCTTGGAATAGTGGCAAGTATGGGTGTGCTGAAACCTGTGGACAGAGTCATGGTGCTGCCTGGATCTTCTCCTAGTGGTTTGGAGGTGGCTGGGGTCTCTGGTGAACCATTGTCAGTGAAAGAGGGAGATGAGAGTGTCCCCTTGTGCAATATGTTTGATGTATTGGATTCAGAGAAGTTGATTCAGGAGAATCACACTGTCCAAGTAAATTTGGCTGGTTATTTTGATGAACAGGATGAGAAGAATACCTGCCTTGGGCCTTAGGGAGCTATTGTTAGGATATGGGCAAGGGGTTGTAGGTGGTGGCGCCACCCTTTGGTAATGAGGAGGCATCTGCTGGTGACTTTGATGATCAAGATGGCCAGAATACCTACCTTGGGCCTCAAAAAGCTGCTTGTGAGGATATGGGCAAGGGGTTGCAGGTGGTGGAACCTCCCATTGGAAATGATAAGGTGTTCTTAGGCTCTGATGTGCAGGTCCTCTTTCTCAGCCATGTCGCTAGTGACAGTGTTGAGCATTGTAGACATGCTGCGGCAGAAGGGTAGGTAACAGCACGGGGGGGGGGGGGGGGGGGGGGGGGGGGGGGGCAGTTGGGGAGGATGGCTCTGAAGGTGTTGATGGTTACTGTACCACATGACTGGTTTCGAATGCGTCTGAGGCGGGGGTTGAGAGGGATTTTAGTGCTTCTTCTTGCCATGTGACTGAGCAGGGGGAGGTGGAGGTGCATGTGCCAGACAATAAGTTGGAGGAGGTGGTTGGGCAGGGGACAATGGACAACATGGAGGGTTAAACTTCTCAAGAGAGTGCACCTAAAGTAGGGTTGGTGTGCGGGGAGTGGGAGGGACTTGGGCTGGGGGGATACCCCTGAACACAGGGGTGCTGCTGCGTAGGAGGTGGTTCCAAGGGAGGAGGGGCTTTTGCAGCTGGTTGACTAGCCTGACAACACGGCCAGGCATGATGATGAGGGGACAGTCCTGCCTAGAGAGGATGGGCAAAGGCCTCCAGTTTCAGTCACTGGGAGTGTAGAAATACCTGCCTTAGTGGCTCTAATCTTGCCTCAGGATGAAGATTTTGTTGAGTTCCCCCTTAATTAGGAAGCCTCCAATATCCTGTATCATGTGCATGTAATGGAAGCGGGGGAGCGCTCATTTGAGATCAAGAAGGTGAAAGGGATGGATGATGGTCCCACCACGAACTCCTCAAAGAGGAGGAGGAAACGGGATTAATCCACTCTCCCCAGACCCATGGTTACTCGGTCGTCTTCAAAGGCAGTCAAGCTGAATGTCAAGGTTAATAATCTGGAGCAACTGCATTCCCCGGAACAAAGAAAACGCAGGGAGAAGTTTCTGATTCTCCTCAAACTTAATGATGATTATGAGTCAGGATGGGATGACTCTGACTCCTTCTTTGATGATGCGGACTCTGGATATGGTGTGGATGGTGACCCTTATGCTGTGGCTTCTGTTTTGGATTTTGTTGGTGACGTTGAGTGATCTATTTTATTTTCCTTCTTTTTTTTCCTTTTGATCATTCTTTTGTTTGGGTCTTTGGGTTGGGGTTGTAAAGGGGTTTTGGGTGTGGATCGTTTGACCCCTCCCCTCCTTTGTTTGTTGTGTCTTTTCTTTAATAAATTTTGGGGGGCCGGGAATATCCTGACCCTCGAATCTTCCTTACCCTAAAAACATAAAAAACCCTAAAAACCCTAAAAATTTTATATAAACCAAAAATACACAAAAAATCTTTCACCCCCTAAAAATGATAAAAATGATAAAACCACTAAAAACTCTAAACCCCTAAAAACCCCAAAAATGTTAAAAAAATCCAAAAAAACTTAAAACATTGATAGATAAAAAACCATAAAACCATAAAAAACCTTTAAATCCCTAAAATTCCTAAAGAACCCTAAAAATCCTTAAAACCCCTAATAAATCCCTAAATTCCCAAAAAAACCATAAGACCCATAAAAATAAGAAAATAATCCCTAAAAATCCTAGAAAAATTAAAAAAACCTTAAACCCCCTTGAAATCCATAAAAACACCATAAAAACATTAAAAAACATAAAAACCCATAAAACCCCAAAACACACTTAAACCCCTTAAAACCCATAAAAACATTATAAACTCTTAAAATCGTTAAAAAAATCTTAAAAAAACACTAAAAACCCAAAAACTAAAAAAACATAAAAACTAAAACCCCTAAAAACCTTAAAAACCCATAAAAAGCCTCAAAATAACTAAAAACCCTAAAAACCAAAAAACTTAAAAAAATCTAAAAATTCCCTTAAAATACATGAAAAAACCCAACAAATCTTAAAAACTCTAAAAATCATAAAATCCTTAAACCCCCGAAAACCCACTAAAAACTCTAAAAATCCTAAAAAACCATAAACCCCTAAAAAAAATAAAAAATCCCAAATACCTTAAAAACCAAAAAAATAAAAAAACATTAAAACCCAAAAAACTATACAAACCATGGAAACCCCTAAAAACCATTAAAACCCCTTAAAAACTATAAATCCATAAAAATCCTTAAAACCCTTAAAACAATAAAATTCTTAAAAAATCCCTAAAAATCTATGAAAATGTAATAAACAAAAAAAACATAAAACCCCCTAGAAAACCATAAAACCCCATAAAAACCACAAAAAGCATAAAACCCCTAAAAATACCAAAACCACTATAAATTATAAAAACCTTTTATTCCCTTAAATGGTTAGAAAACATTAAAAAACCTTAAAAACCATAAAAAACTCTAAAAACTAGAGAAAAAAAACAATAAAAACCATAAAAACCATCAAAACCATAAAAACCCATAAAATATAAAAAACCCTAAAACCATATAACTAGAAAATCCTGAAATGACCTAAAAATAACTAAAAACGTAAAAAACCACTAAAACCCGAAAAAACCATAAAAATACTAAAAACACCTAACAACATTAGAAAAACCTAAATCCCATAAAACCCTAAAAACCACTAAAAACTATAAAAACCCTTATAACCCCTAAAATGTTAAAAATATGAGAAACTTAACATCCATAAAAAAATTCAAAAAATACTAAATCCCCAGAACACTGAAAATCATAAAAACCCCTAAAACATAAAAAAACCTTGAAAATCCCTAATACCCCTCATATTATCTAAAAACCTAAAAAATAAAAAAATCCTAAAAAATAAATAGTAACAATTGAAAATGTAAGAAACCCTAAAACCCCTGGAAAACCCCTAAAAACAATAAAAACCCTAAAAACCTTAAATCACCCTAAACCCCCATAAAAACCCTAAAAAAATAAAAACTCTAAAACCCCTTAAAACTACTAAAAATGATAAAAACCCTAAAAAACCAAAAACATCAAAAAAACCTAATAAGACCACTAAAACCTTAAACCCCCAAAACCATGAAAAAATGAAAAATCCCCAAAAATTATAAAAACCCTAAGAAGGAAAAAAATATTTTAAAAACCCTGAAAACCCTCTAAAAACTATTATTGGGACCAATTTGGTTGGGTTTTTTTCTTTTAAGTAATAAGATGTTTGTTTTACAAATGGGCTTTCTTTTTTTGTCAAAGAGAGAAATAAATTTAGTTTCTAAAAGTTGAAAAATCAAACTGGCCATCTTATTCTAGAAATTTTACTTACAATTATTAAGAAATTCCATCAAAATAGGAATTTGTTTTTAGGAATAAAAGGTTTATCAGAGTCACATTATATCTTAATGAATTGAAAAACATAATTGGGATCTAATTCAGAGTATACCTAACTTCAATTAGAATATGATGGTACTTGTCTATTTTGTATTTCCTAGAAATCAGAAGTAAGTTATAAAACATGTGATGCTGGCTTGATAAATGAATGGAGGATAAGAAGTTCTAACAATCATATTGAGAATATTATTAGAAGAAAATAAGTGCTTCTGATCATAATTAGACCAATCGTATTCTAGTTTAGATTAGAAAGTAGCTTCTAGGAAGGTACAATACTTTCGTTGGTATGATAGGTGATTCTTAATCCAATCTTCAACATAATAAAATTCATGAAGGAAGTCATGATTATAAGAAAAAGTTTTTGGAATATGGAAGTTGCTAAAGTAAAATCTTTCCATTCTCATATCATCAAATTTTGATTTGTTTAAATGCTGGGAATGTTTTATTAATCATAAAGAGAGAAACCAAAGTTTCTAGTTTTCACTCAGACCAAAAGAAAAAATATTTAAATCTTTAGAGAATTATGTTGATAAGTATCATGTTCATAAAATATAAAAAACTTGAGAATTAGAATAAATTTGTTATCGTATTTAAAAAAGAAGAATTAGTAGTTGTTCAATAAGTTTAAAAGAATTTATTTTCTCCATCGTAATGAAGAAATCAGAATGAGGGTTGGTTCCAAGAATCATTATGATAAGAAATATTTTTTCCTACTAACATTTGGTGTTATTAAATGTAATGAATAAACTGGTGTTTAACATATTATTCCATTGTAATGAGGAAATCATAATGTGCATATACTCTATCATGTGGTGAAGAACAATGTAATGAAATGTCTTTAATTTTGATTTGTTTTTAAATGTGTCAAGAGAATTTGAGCGACCAAATTCCTTTATCCAAATGAATAAATTATATTGGTAAAAACAAATCAAGAATCAAGAATCATACTAAAATTCTTCAGATTTGGATTTACAAGTGGGTCAAGAAATCATAATGGCTATCATAATCGAGAATTGTAATGGGAAAATAAAAATGACAAATTGAAATCAAGATATTTTTGAAAGAATAATGGAAGTTAAATTCAAGTGAATATCCTAAATTTAAGTAAGGATGATGAATTCAGAGAATGATCAGTATTTTACAGGGTATTGAATGAGTAATGTAGATATTTGAGATTAAAGGAAGATTGGGAATTTTATAGTTTTGGTAAAGAGAGAAAACATTTTTAAGACCCTACTGAAATCATTCTTGTGATCCTATAAATTTGAGGAGAGTACTTCATGTATTTTTTTACTTTAATTATTCGTGAAAGAGGAGAGAGAATCTATAAAATTCTAGCTAGAGGAAGTTTTAGGATTGTATTTTATTGAATAAGTTGTCTATAAGGAATAATAATAATAATAAATTATATTGTATTCAGTTGGATTTTGTATTGAGTTGGATAATCAGACTAGGGAAATTGTGTTATGATTTATGAACCAAGGAATAAGAAGTTCATATTTGTTTCAAGCGGTTTCTACCAAAGTTACATTTTTTTATTAAACAATAAAACTTGAGAATTATACTAAGAAATTAAACTGAGTACCATTACAAAGTCCAAGAAGTTATTAGTATATTCTTAGTAAGAAAGTGAATAATTGTTTGGAAAGGACATATTTGAGAAATTTGATCAAGAATCACCCTAACATGTTTATTACAAAATTTTTATTACATCATTTCTTGAAACTTTAATCACATGAACTATTATATTAAACATAGTATTACACGAGTGTAATGGAATATCCTACACATTTAATTACAAACAAAAGGATTGTGTGTTATTAGATTATTTTTGAACCATACCGAGAACTAGTTAAACTTATTGAGTAGTGAACCCTGTAAAATATTATGTTCCCATGGTTATGTGTTTGATTTTTATTTCAATAGAGAAGGAAATATTTAACATGATATGAAGGTTGTTTCTTATGGAATTAAAAATAAAAGAAAAATATATCACTGATTCACTCATTCCCCTCTCAATGATACTTGAATCATGTTTGGGTAATCTTAATTGGTATTCGAGTGATGGTTCCCTTAATTAAATCTTTGATAATGTTTTTGAATCCGAATTTTTGTGGATAATTTTAATTGCATCAAAATTAAATCTATTCTAATAATTGATACTAATAACTATCATATCTATAAAGATATAATGTTTTCTTATCTTATGTAACTTTTATATGATGTTCTAGAAGTTAAAATACAATGGTTTCCTCAAATTGATTATAAGGTTACTCTTACACATATTGATTAGATGAATATTTAGAATTATGGAAGATTTAAAAAGACATAACACATATGACTTTCTAAAAGTTAGTTTTTAATTGTGAATAGTATTTACACTCTCAAATTTGTTTTGGATAAGTTGAAAAACATTTATAAAGGAAATACAAATGTCTAAGCAGTATATTGAGGAAGATGATTTTACTAAATATATCTAAAAAATGAGGTATGTAAAAACTTTTAGAAATTTGTATCCTTGTTTTCTAAAAATATAAGAATAGGTAAAGGTAAATATAAAGGGAAAATTTTCTTAAAGTGTTTTGAGTGTGGATTTTTTGGAAGCTTTGTGGTTAATTATCCTTAAAGAAAGAAATAAGTGGATAATGATGAGGAGAATATAAGTCCAATAAGGTCATAGAAGAATTTTGGGATAAGGATAAATATTTTTACAAAGGGAAAGATAAAATGTTATTAAAATTTAAAGGAAGGATATTTTTGTCTAAATATGAAGAAAAAGATGTTAGTAAAGCTGAATCTAAAAAATATTTTTCTAGGAAATATGGAGAGAATAATTTTATTGCAATAGTTAATAATGAATATTTTCAAAGATCTAGTTCTTTATAAGAATACGATCAACTTGAATTTATTTTGAAAGAATATTTTAAATATTTCCTAAGAAATATTAGAAGAGTTGAGAAGTAATGTAGTAACTTGATAAATGATTATTCTTCAACAAATAATCAATAATTTATTACTGATGATAAATTCAAGATATTAAAATATATTTATGATTTGAGGAATTATATTGAGAAAGAAAATAATTTTAATGAATATCTAAAAGTAAATTTGAAGGAAAAAAAGAATATTTGAAACTTGTCTAACAGAAACATTCTAAATCTGATCAAAGAGGCATAAGTTTTATAAACTATATCCATTTAGTTGGTGAAAGTTATCATAATGAGGAACCTAATAAGGATAAAAAGTCACCTTCAAAGGATGAGAATAAAATTGATGTTTTACTTAAAAATAAAGATAGAAATATTTTTGAAAATAAAAAATTTTGGAATGTTATGTATGTGTGCAAGACAAAAAAAGTTGTGATGTTAGAAGTTTATAAAAGTTATGGGTCATAAAAAGTTTCTAAAAATTATTAATATCAAATAGTTTTTATTAATTATGTTTCTAATAATATTATAAACAAATAAAAGTTGAAGAAGAAAGTTTCGTTTGAAAATATAAAAGTTAGTGGTCAACAAAGTTCTGTTAAGAAGGTTGTTGAGAAACATACTCACAACAACAGTCAATCAAAAAAATCTAGAGGAAAAAACTATTTCTATGGATACTAAAATTATTTTTGTGGATTAATACATATGGAAAATATGTTTTCATTCAAAAAACAAAATTACCACTATTATATAGGTTATAGAAGGAAAGTGTTGAGTGGGAGTTAATCATATCAAAATAAGAATTATTAGAAGGTAGTTTTGAAGAACATTTAGAAGGTTGGTGTGAAAATTAAAAATAGTTTACAGCCCCTAGAAACCATTTGTTAAATATTTGAAAAACCTATACATTTTTCTTACGGTTACCTTTTTTTTACCAACACAAATAAAGTTTCAAAACAATTCTTAGATTCTAGTGGTGAAAAAAGAAAAGGATCATATTGTTGAAACAACTTTGAAAGCTATAAAAGTAAAATGAACAAGGATTATTGATAGTGGGTGTTCTTATATATGACAAGATAATTAATGTTTTTTAATAATGTTAAAGACTTAAAAGATGGAATTATGACCTTTAGAAAAGTTGAATATTTGAGAATCAGAGGTATTGGATCAACCGTTATTGGAAAGAAAAGATGAAATCTAAGAAATCTTTATAAGCTTATTGGTGGAAATATAACATGATGAGTGTTTCACTACTTTTTAATGAGGGAAAAATGTTATCTTAAGAAAATATGGATTTTTTGAAGGGTGAGTAAGATTGAAATATTGTTACAAGAGGACAACATACAAAAGGAATCTCATTTTAAGTTGGTGAAATGAAAAACTCTTGTTACTTGAGAATGGTGGAAGAGAACAAGTTGTGGCATAAAAGTAAGGGAAACATGTGTTAGAGAAACATAATCATGTTATAAAAGATAAATAGTGTTAGAGATATTCCAAATATGTAAAGAAGATGTGATTGGTGTTGCAATATTCTTTATAAAGGAAAGATTATGAATTCTGTGTATAAGAAAGTTGAAATTTGTTCAAAATGACACCTCGAACTTATTCATTCCGATATTTGTGGTCCAAATAAAAAGACAAATAAACTAATAGAGATAAGTACTTCATCACATTCATTGATTAATTTACTCTCATTACTTGTGTTATGTATATGAAACAAAAGTTAGATGCTTTGAAAATGTTTAAATGTTTTAGGAGGAAATATGAGAAGGAATGTGACTATTCCATGTCGAAGTTAAGAACTAATAATGGTGGTGAGTATAAGAATATATAATTTAAAATTTATATTGAGAATAATATAATTAATCATGAGTTCAGTTCACCATACACTCTTCAATGAAATGCGATTTCTGAAAGGAATAATAGATGTTTGGTTGAAATTGGGGGAACAATGTTACTTGAAAATGGTCTTTCATATTACTATTGGACGCAAGATATGAGTAATGATTTCTATATTAAAAACCAAAGTTTCTACAGGAAAATATTATATATGAATCCATATGAAATTTTTTATATAAAAACTACATGTTTAAAAAACTTTAGAGTTTTTTGGATTTTATTCATTATAAAGAAGAAAGGTAGAAACCTTGTAAAGTGTGAGAAGAGTGGTGAAGATTGAAATTTTCTTGGAAATGATCTACAATGAAGAAGATATATGTGTTTTAACAATGAAACAAATAAATTTTTTGATTATATGGATCTGAATGTTATTCAAAAAGATGAGAAGTATTAAAAGACTTATACAGATAAAAAATTCGAACAGGATAAGGAAGGTTTTATTAACATTTCTTATATGGATAAATAAAATTATAATCATACTCAAGAAGAAGAATCGTAATCATATATATCAAGTGAAGAAGATGAAACTAAAATAACTTATAATATTTTAAGGAATCTAGTGTAATCTTAGAACATTATTGGTGATAAACATGAGAAGGTTCAAACAAGAAGAACTTCAAAAATTGTTACACGCACTTTTTTGTATTCAAAAGTAGAGATGAAATATGTGAATGAAGATTTTGAGAATCCAAAATGGGTTCATGATATGAATGAAGAACTTGATCAGATAGAAAATAATGATACTTAGGAACCCGTATCCAAACCAGATAACAAAAATTTTATTGGTACAAAGTGGGTTTTTCTGGAACAAACTGAATTAAGAAGGTGAAATGATAAGGAACAAAGTAAGATTATTTTGAAAAGGTTACTCACCAATTGAAGGCACTAACTTTGACTACAAATATTTTCTAGTTTCAAGGATAGAAACAATAATAATATTTCTCCATATTTCTACAAAATTATGTTAGTAAAACTTTCAAATAGATGTGATGTCTGCCTTCTTTAATGGTGTTCTTGATGAACAAGTTTACATTGGACAAACTTGTGAGGGTATTATTGGGAAAGATGAATGTTTTGTGTGTAAGTTGAAAAAATAATTGTATGGATTAAAATAATATCAAGAGGCATGGTATTCCATATTGGATACTTTCTTAACGAAGATGAGTTTCAAGAAATGAATATTTGATTACAATCTTTACATTAAGTAAAATCAGGAGTTTTCCCTTATCATAATTGTTTATTTGGATTACATTGTCTTTTCTGGAAATAATGAAAGAAATTGTGAAAGATTTTATAAATAGGTGAAACATTTTTCAGATATTTCCATGTTGGGAGAAATGAAATAATTTCTTGGGTTATAATTTATAAAAATAAGAAACACATTTTTGATTCCTAAGAAAAAAATGAAAAGGAACTTGTTACAATTTTCGACTTGTAAAATTTGAAATTATTTTCCAAAATAAATTTAGTGGGAACCAAGTTTTCTAAAGTTGTAAAAGGAATGGAAGTTGATTAGAAAGAGTTTTGAAAGCTGACTAGAAGTTTTTTATATTTGACTACTTCAAGACACGAAATTGTTTATATTGTTACCTTATGTTCAATATTTCAGTGTGATCATAAATAATGACATTTAATTTCTATAAAACTAATTCTTAGATATATCAATGTATTTTTTTGGATTCAGGTATGATATCTCAGAAATTATTAATTTTATTGGGTATTCATATGCTTATTGAAAAACAATTGTTGATGATAGAAGATCCAAATATATTGGAATTTTCATTCTGGAGAAATGTTTTGTTAGTTTTCATACAAAGAAAAAAATTGGTAACTCTTAACAGGATGTAAGTTGAGTATGTTGCTGCTACTCAAGCTGTTATCCAACTTATGTGAAAGAAGACTCAATTATAATGCTTACTTTTTGTAGTAATGTTACCCTTTCTATTGGGATGTGATATTCAATGTGAAATTAACCATAAAAAGATTCTGGTAAAATATTTTCATTCAAATATTATTTATATAAAGTACCACTTCATCAAAGATCTTGTGGAGAAGAATGGATTGATGTTGGAGTATTTTCCTATATCAAAACAAGTTGCTAATATATTCACAAAAACATTACCAAAAGAAACTATTCATAAATTGAGGTTGAACATGGACGTCCAACCTCTTTTTCATCATTGTTGAGGTATTTATTTTTTCCCCACATCTCATATTACATTTGGATAACATTTCAAAAGGGTATAGTTATTCCATAAATCTATCCTTATGGAAGCATGAACAAAGGAGGAGTTGTGTGTATATTGTGACTTAAACATATAAGTGTTTGAAATATTATAGTTTTCCTTTAGAGTGGTTATAGGAAACACAATTTTTTATTTGAGATAATTTAAAAGAAGTGGAAACAGGATGTGGAAGAAATATGAGGAAGAAAGATAAGGATTTTTTTCATAAGTCACTACTTTTGGATATAATTTATTTCTTATAAATGATTATTGTTTCCTACAATGAGTTAGCTCACTTAGTCTTATAATTTTTGATAAGTGATCTATATCTTTTGGTTAAAAATTTTAGTTATTAATGAATCTTGGATGAAAAAAAATCAAAAGGGGGAGATTTTTGGGAAACAGTTGGTTAGAGAAGGTTTTTTTAATTAAGAAGAGGTTTATTTTAAAAATGGGTTGTCTTTTTTTGTCAAGGAGGATAAATAAATTCAATTTTTAGAAGTTGAAAAATAAAATTTACCATCATATTATGGAAATATAACTCATAGTGTGTAAGAAATTACATCATATTTGGAATATGTTTTCTAGAAGAAAAGGTTTATTAGACCCACCTTAGGTCTGTAATGAAAGGAAAATTGTAATGAGATGCTGCTTCATATTCTACCTGACATTGATGTGTATTTGGTGATGTTTTTTTATTTACCACAAATAATAAGTATGTTTTAAAACTTGTGATAATGGATTGATAAATTAAAGGGGGATAAGAAGTGCTGAAAATCATATTGAACATATGATTGGAAGAAAATAAGTACTTCTAATCATATTCAAGCCAATTGCATTAAGGTTCGGATTGGTAAGAAGTTTTTGGGAAGTTACAATAATTTATTTAGTAGGATACATGATGATTATATTGATATTCAATGTAATAAATTTAATGAAGGAAGTCATGAAGGGAGTTATCTATACAAAAAAAGTTTTTGGAAGAAGAAAGTTTCTATAGTAAATTTTTTCCTTTCTCAGATCATCAGATTAAGATTTTTTTGAAGGATGTGAAGTTTTTTTCGATCAAAATGATAGAAAATGTAGGTGCTGGTTTTAAGTTAATCCAAAATCCAAAATATTTAAATCTTCATAGAACGAATTTGATAAGTATAATAGTAATAAAAGAGTAGAAATTTGAGTTTTGAAAGATATATGGTATCAAATTTAGAATATAAAAAGTTTAAGTGGATGAAGAAGTTTGAAATAATATGATGTTTCCATCATAATGAAGATATTGGAATGAGAGTTGGTTATGAGAAAAATAACAAGAATACATATGTTTTCCTTAGTTTATTTGGTGTAGAGAACCATAATGAAATTTCTTTAGTTCTGATGTATTTACAAGTGGGTAAAGAAAATAGGAGTGACCAAATACCTTTATCATAATGCATATATTATATTGGGAAAACTAAATTAGAATTAGAATCAGACTGGAAGTATTAAGTTCTAGATTTAAAACTGGGCCAAGAAATTAGGATGACCACCGTAATGGAGAATCATAATGGGAAAATCAGAATGAAAAATTGAAATCAAGATTTTTTAGAGAGCCTAAAGGGAGATAAATTCAAGATAAGATATGAAATTTAAGGATGTTTTAATAATTAAAATAAATATATAGATTTTAAGGGGAACTGATTGAGTCAATGAAGAATCTGAGATTGAGGGAAGGTAAAAGATTCATTATTTTTGGTAATGTTTGAAAAACTTTTTAGGATCTACCTTAAATCATTATTTGGAACCTATAAATATGATGAGATTACTTCATGTATTTTGCGACTTACATTATTCATGAAATAGTAGAGATAATATCCAAAATTCTAACAAGAATATTTTTTTGGATTGTGTATTCTTAAATAAATTAGCAGGATAGAAGTTGAAGAAGAAGGAAGGAGAATGTATTCAACTGGATTTCACATTGATATAGATAATGAGATAGGTAAAATCATATTGATACTTCCAGAATTTGGAAGAATAGGTTCAAATTTGTTTCAACTGGTATTCACCAAAAGTAAATTTTTTGTATTGAATAATCATACATGAGAATCAGACTGGGAAATCAGACTATGAATCATTACAAAGTCCAGGAAGTTCTTACTAGCTTCTGGGTAAGAAAGTGTAGAATTGTTTGGAAATATTATATTCGAGAAACTTGATCATGAATCACCATAACATATTTGTTTCAAAAATTGTATTACATAATTTCATGCTTCTTGAAGAACATGCAATATTGTATTTAACGTACTACTAGACAAGTGTAAGGGCATATCCTACTCATTTTATTTCACACAAATGGATTTTTTTCTAGTGGATTCTATGGTAATATATTAATCTCAAACCATAATAAGGATTAGATACTCTTTTTGAGTAGTGAACCTCTTAAAGTCTTGTGTTTTCATGGTTATGTGTTTGATTTGTTTTCAACAGATAAATAAATATTTAATAAGAGGTGAAGGATGTTTCAAAAGAAATTAAACTTAAAAGAAAAGGATATCAATAATTCACCCCTCCCCCTCTTAGTGATATTGAATATTATTTCGGTAATCTCAACTATAAAAACCCTTAAAACCTAAAAAAATCTAAAATCACCAAAACCCCTAAAACACCACTCAAAACAAAAAATTCCATTAAAACCAATAAAATCATTAAAAAACACTAAAAAACCCAAAAGGCTCATAAAATCCTTAAAACCCAAAAAACCATAAAGGCACAAAAACCTTGAGGACCCCTAAAAATGTTCAAAACCCTAAAATACTAAAAATCCATAAAACTACTAAAAAATTCCTAAAAATCACTACAATTTAATGAAACCTAAAAACCATGAAAATACCTTGAAATACATAAAAACCCTTAAAAACTGGAAAAACCCCTTATAAAATAAAAACCACTAAAACCCCTAAAACCACTAAAAACCCATAAAGACGATAAAAATGTAAAAAACTACAAAAGAATCCATCAAGACCCTAAAAAATCAATAACTCTAAAATCCAAAAAAACTCTTAAAACCCTAAAGAACCCTAAAATACTTGAAAACCCCTAAAACCCCTCAAAATACCTATGAACCCAAAAGCCCATAAAATCTATAAAAATTCTAAAAAATCCATAAAAATCCCCAAAAATGTAAAACCCTTCAAATCCTGAAAACCCTAGAAATCCAGAAAATTCCATAAAAACCAAAAAAACCAAAAAAACCCATAAAAACCTAAAAACCAACAAAAGCATTAAAAAAAATAAAAAACCATAAAACCTAATAAAAATTAAGAAATCCTAAAACCAAAAAAGAACTTAAAAGCCCTAAAAAACCATAAAAGTCTGTAAACCCATGAAAAATCTCAAAATCCCTAAAACCTCTAAAAATCCTAAAAATCCATAAAAATTCATAAAAACATAAAAACCCTAAAAACCATGAAAACACCCTTAATTTCATAAAATCCCATAAATCCATAAAAAACCATAAAACCTTAAGGCACTAAAAACACTAAAAACCATTTAAACCCGTAAAAACGTTAAAAACTCTAAAAATACATAAAATACCTAAAAACATTAAAAAAACCCCAAAACCCCAAAACCCCAGAAATCCCACAAAAAACCCTGAAAACCCCTAAAACCCATAAAAACCCTTGAAAAATAGTAAAAAGCTTCAAAATCCTTAATAATTATAACAACCATAAAAATCCAAAAAATTCCAAAAAATCCATAAAAATGTAACAAACCATAAAAACCATGAAGACCCCTTGAAAACCAAAAAAATCGCTAAAAACTAGAAAACCCCTAAAACCCATAAAACCCCTAAAAATCCTCTAAAATATCTATAACCCCATCACAACCCTAAAAAATTAGAAAACTCTAAAAACCATTAAAACCCAAAAAAAACTAAAAAAGAACCAAAAAAATCCAAAAATTCCCTAAAAACATGAAGACCCCTAAAACTCTAAAATCCCTAAAAATACTTGAAAAACCCTAAAACCCTCAAAATCCCTAATAACCTTAGAAACCCTAAATTCATAAAAGTTTTAAAATATCCTTAAAAATCATTGAAAATGTAAAAAAGCCCTAAAAACCTAGAAAACCCCTTGAAACCATAAAACCCCACAAAGCCATTAAAATATTATATACCAATAAATATCCTAAAAACCCAGAAAATCCCTAAAAACCATCAAAATCTCTAAAACCCTAAAAACACCTAAAACTCTAAGACCATACAAATCGAAAAACATCCATAAAAATCACTGAAAACAAAAAAACCCCAAAAACCTCGAAGACCCCCCAAAACCTATAGAAACTACGAGAAACCTAAAAAATAATACTCATAAAACCCATAAAAACCACTAGAGATATAAAAACCCTACAAACCCCTAAAAAAATAAAAACATCTAAAGAAATTAAAAACATTAAAAAACTCTAAAATCCCTAAAAACACTAAAAACCCATAAAACCCCCCAAAATCCATAAAAACCTAAAAACTCTAAAAACCATAAAATACTGAAAAAACCTTAAAAATTGTTTAAAATTTAAACAACCCTAATATCCTTGAATACCCCATAAAAAACAATAAAAATAAAACCAGTAAAAATCTAAAAACCCTTAAAACCCCTAAAATGTTAAAAAATATATAAACTTTAAACCCCTCAAAAAACTCTGAGAAAAACAAAAAATCCACAAAATATATAAACCCTAAAACCACTAAAGCCCTCTAAAAATGAAAAAATCCTACAAAACCTCTAAATCCCTAGAACCACAGAACCATAAAAATCCTAAAAAAGTATAAAACCATAGAAACATAAAAAAACCTGAAATACCCAGAAAAAATCGCCTAAAACCTTAGAAAACCCTAAAAATCCATAAAACCCCTAAAGACTACTAAAAACACTAAAAACATTTAAACCCATAAAAATTTTAAGAAATAAAAAAACCCCTAAAAACTCTAAAAATACCCAAAAATCCAAAAAACCAAACCAACCAAGAAAACACCTAAAAACCAAAAACACCCATAAAACCCATCATAATCCCTAAAAATACTAAAACCCCAAAACAATTAAAATCCTAAAGAATCACTAAAACATAAAGAAACCATTAAAGAAAAGAAAATCCACTCACACCATTGAAACTCCTAAAACTATAAAATATTCAAAAACCCCATAAAAACCCTAAACCTAATGAAAATTATAAAAATACCTACACCCCTAAAAAGTTAAAAAACTATAAAAATCATAAAACCCCAAAAAACCCAGAAAAACCCTAAAACACAAAAGACTCTAAAAACCCGGAAAAACCCTAAAAACACAAAAAACCCCTAAAAAGTCTAAAAATCATTAAAACTACTAAAAACCCTAAAAAATAAAAAACCTAAATATTCCATGAAAACTTTAATAAACTAGAAAATTCTACAAACCATTGAAAACCATAATAACCCTAAAAACTATAAAAACCCATAAAACCCTAAAAACAACTAAAAACCATAATACTCCCTCAAAACATAAAAAACCTTTAAACCCTCATAACCTCTAAAAACCCTAAAAAACCTTACTAACCATAAAAATCTTAAAATATTCGTAAAAATCAATGGAAATAAAAATACTCAAAAAACCTATAAAGTCCCCTAAAAACCATAAACAACCTTAAAAACCATAAAAACCCAAAAACCAAAAAAACATCTAAAAACAGTAAAACCCAAAAAACTAGTTAAAACATTAAAAATCATTAAAATGTTAAAATTGCTAAAAAAATAAAAAAATCCCTAAAACCTCAAAGACTCTAATACCCTGAAAACCCCCAAAAAACAAAAAAAAACTATAAACCCCCTAAAATTCCCCAAAAATCCCTAAAACCCAAAAAAACCCCTAAAAACCATAAAAATCATAACAAGGCATAAGAATACATTAAAAGGTAAAAAAACCAAAAACAATAAACACCCCTATAAACCATAAAACTCCCTAAAATATTTAAAAACTATAAACCCCTAAAAACCCTAAAAACAAACTAAAAACATTAAAAACCATTAAAACCATTGATAACCTTAAAAATGTAATCAACACTAAAAAACATAAAACCCATAAAAAACTAAAAAAACTCAAAACCCCAAATTATTCTAACAACACAAAAAAAACTCAGAAAAACCGTAAAACCCATAAATATCCCTACAATACCTAAAAACCCTAACAACCATCAAAATCAAAAAAATCACAAAAAATACCTAAAAATGTAAAAAACCAAAAACACGCTGAAAATCTCATGAAAACCATAAAACCCCTAAAAACATAAAAATTAAATATACCACATAAAAACCCCGAACCACTAAATATAGTAAAACCCTTAAACCCCCTAAAACACTAAAAAACACTAAAAATCATAAAACCCCATTTTTTTTAAAAACACTGAAAACCCAAAAAATGCAAAAAACCTTAAAACCACTAAAAATCCTAAAAACAATAAAACCCTTAAAATCCCTAAGAAACAAAAAAATATTTAAAATCCATAAAAATCCTAAAGAAGTCCTATGAATCCTTGAAAATTTAAAAATAGCTAAAAAACTTGAAAACTCATTAAAAAACATAAAATTCCCTTAACACATTAAATACGCCTAAAAACTTATAAAAACCGAAAACCATTAAAAACACTAATAACCCTTAAAACTAATAATAATGTTAAAAGACACTGAAAACATTTGAAACCAAAAGGAATAAAAAACACTATAACCCCAAAATAAAAAAACCATGAAAACCCTAAAATCCCTAAAAACAAAAAAAGGTATCAAAATCCCAAAAAACAAAAAAAATAATAAAAAACAAAAAAAATCAAAAAAATCAAAAAAATCAAAAAAATCAAAAAAATCTCTAAAATCCCTGAATATTTAAAAAACCCTTAAAACCATGAAAACACTTTGAAAATCATAAACCCCCTATAAATCATTAAAAAAACAGAAACCCATAAAAACCCTAAACAACAACTAAAAATCTTAAAAACAATTTAAAACTTGAAAAACACTAAAAACTCCAAACAACTGTAAAACCTTATAAAAATAAAATCCCCTAAAAACCCAAGAGAACATAAAAATCTTGAAAAAACAAAAAACCCATAAAAACCTATGAAACCCCCTAAAATCACTCAAAATCCCTAAAAACCTAAAAAACCCTAAATACCAAAAAAACATAAAGAGGCCTAGATATCCCTGAAAACATAAAACCCCTAAAAAATCTAGAAAAACATAAAAACCATAAAAACCATAGAAACCCCTAAAGCCTATTAAAACGATCAAAAACTACTAAAAACTCTCATACCCTAAAAACCCATGAAAAAGTTAAAAAATTCTGAAAACCCTTAATAACAAAAACAAAAAATAAAAATACCCTTAAAAATAAAAAACACCCTAAATACCATGAAAAACCCCAAAAAAGTCTAAAAACCCATAAAACCACTTAAATTCTCAAAATACCTACAATCCCTAAAAGTATAAAAACCAATAAAATCCTAAAAACCCAAAAAATCCATGAAAACGTAAAGAACCCTAAAAACCCATAAAAACCCTAAAACCCATAAAATCCATAAAAACCCTAAAACACATACAAACAATAAAAACCCACTATAAACAATTAAAACCATATAAACACCTAAAATAATAAAAAATTCAAAAAACCCTTTAAAACCCAAAAAATCTCAAAAAATCCCTAAAACAAATACCTGAAAAACCATAAAACCCCATAAAATCCCTAAAAACCCTTCAAAACCCCTAAATACCCGCAGAATCTCTAATAACCTAAAAAACCTAAGACCCATAAAAATATGAAAAATCCTTAAAAATAATAGAAAATGTAAAAAATCCTACCCCCCAAAAAATAGAAAAATATAAAAATGCTAAAACCCCCAAAGATTATAAAAAACCCCTAAAAACCCAACAAAATCCTCAAAACCACAAAAAAATAAAGAAACCTAAATCTCAAAAGGTTTATAACCATCTTGGAAAACCATAAAACCCATAAAAAACTAAAAAACCCCTAAAATCCATCAAAATCCCTGAAACACTAAGAAACTATTAGAACTATAAAATCAAAAAAACCCTAAAAATCTAAGAAAATGTAATAAACCTAAAAACCATGAAATAACCCTAATGAACACAAAACCCTCTAAAACCCATAAGAACCCAAAATCCAATAAAAACCATAAAACCAAAAAAACCACTAAAAACTTAAAAAACCCATTTAAAACCCTAAGAACATTAAAAACAAAAAAACCCATAAAAACCCCATAAAATAAAAAACCATAAAAACCGAAAAGACCCAATAACCATAAAAAACCCTAAAACACCTAAAAATAATGTAAAACCCCATAAATACTAGTAAAATCCCTAAATAACCTAAAAATCCCAAAAAATTATAAAAATTCTATAAAAAACCTAAAATTCTCTGAAAACATAAGAAATCCTAAAAACTGGGAATAATACCTAAAAACCATAAAAACCCTAAAACAAAAAAAAACTCTAAAAACACATAAAACCCCTAAAACCATGAAAAAAAAATCCAAAAACAATTAAAACCTCTAATAATTGTAAAAACTCTAAAAAAATTTAAACCCATAAAAACTCAAAAAACCCCAAAAAACCCAAAAGACCCTAAAAAACATGAAAATCCATTAAACCATAAAAAACACTGAAGAACCCTAAAAGAAACTGAAGAACCCTAAAATCCCTAAAATCATTAAAAACAATGAAAAACCCTAAAAACAATAAAAATCCTAATAAACCCAAAAATTGTAAAAATACTAAAAACCATAAAACAGCCTTGAAAACCATAAATACCACTAAAACCTTAAAAATTCTTAAAATCCCAAAAAACACTAAAACCCTCTAAAACTCTAAAAACCTAAAAAATCCCTAAAGACATTAAAAACTTAAAAAAACCTTATAAACCCTAAAAAACTAAAGAAACCTAAAAAATAAAAAATAGTATAAAAATGGAAAAAACCCATAAAAACGCTGAAAAAACCCTCAAAATCATTAAAATCCAAAAAAAAACTATAAAAATACTAAAGAATCCCAAAAATCCATTGAAAGAATAAAAAACCCTAAAAACCCAAGAAAACCAATAAAACACCTTAAAATAAAATAAATACCCTAAATACCATAAAAATTCTAAAACCCTTCAAACCCCTTAAAGTATGAATTTTTTTAAAAACTTAAAACCCTAAATACTCAACAAAAACCCTAAATCCCCTAAAAATTATTAAAATAATAGATACCTAAAAACACTGAAATAACCTAAAACCCTTAATGTACTTTAAAACCATAAAATCAATAAAAACCCTAAAAACCCTAAAAACCATTATAATCATAAAAAATCCCTAAAAAATCTATGAAAACAAAAAAAATCATAAAAAACCCTTCAAAACCCTTAAAAACCCTAAAAAGCCTAAAAACCCCTTAAAACCTTAAAAAATACTAAATATCCATAAAAATACTTAAAACCTATAAAAACCTTTTATACCCTTAAAAAAATTAAAAACATTAAAAACCTCAAAAACCTCAAAAAACCTAAAAAACGAAAAATATCCCAACCCCCCCAATAGACCATAAAACCCATGAAACCCATCAAACCTATAAAAACTCTAAAATCCCTAAAACCCACTAAAAACTATAAAACCCTTAAAACTCATCAAATCATTTAAAAACTAATTAAACCTTAAAAATCATAAAAAATAAAAAAAACCATAAAAAATACAAATGACCCTAAAACAATGAAAAAACCAAAAAACCAAAAAACCCTTGAAAAACCTAAAAATCCCTAAAAATCCCCAGAATCTCTAACAAACCTAAAAACACTAACATACTCAAAAATACCTAAAAACCTAATAACCCTAAAAACCCTTAAAAATATCAAAAAATCATAAACCCCCTAAAGAAATTAAAAAAACTCCTAAAAATTCATAAAATCCCAAAAACCCACTAAAAAATATTAAAACATTTTAAACCACTAAAAAAGTTAAAAAACTAAAAATGTTAGAAACCAAAAAAAGTGAAAAAACACAAAATTCCAAAGCACCCTAAGAACCCTAAATACCACAGAAATCCCTAAAATTCCCTGAAAACTCCTGAAAACCCCTGAAAACCACAAACTCCAAAACACCTAAAAACACTTAAAAACCATAAAATTCCTAAAATAATTCATGAAAATCACTGAAGATGAAAATAACCATAAAACCTAAAAAACCCATAAAAACCAATAAAAACTAATAAAAACCCCAAAACATCTAAAAAAATTAATAAAACCCTAAAAACAATAAAAACCCTAATACAACTAAAAACAATAAAAACCCTAAAACCATTAAAAAAATTTAACACAAAAAAACCCTAAAAACCTTTAAGAACCAATAAACCCAAAATAAACTAAAACCCATAAAAACACAAAAAACCTAAAACCCTAAAAACGCCAAAAAACCATTAGAATCTCTAAAAATACTAAAAACCCTATAAATAATAAAAACCCTAAAATGCCATTAAAATATCTAAAAATGTATAAAACCCTAAAACCCTAAAAAAATCCCCGAAAACAATAAAACCCCTAAAAACAATAGAAATCCTTATAATCTTAAAAAACCCCTAAAATAACTTAAAGGTCTAACAACCCTTTAAATTCCTAAAAACGTTAAAAATGTTAAAAAACTCAAAATAACTTTAAAATCCTTAAAAGCACAAAAACCCCAATAAACACTAAAAGTCCCAAAAAACCCAAAATATGTGGAATACCCCTAAATACCATAATAATTCATGGATACCCTATGAACCCAAAAAAGTGTAAAAATCCTAAAAATCCCTAAAATTTCCTAAAAATGTTAAAAACCCTACAAATCCAGAAAAAATCATGAAAACCATTGAAATCCCTAAAAAGTTTAAAAAACCCTAAAAACCAATAAAAACCCAAAAACCACTAAAAACTCAAAAAACCATTCAATCCATGATTAAGGTTAAACCCCTCTAAAAAGCGTTAAAACACAAAATAGATAAAAAACACCTAATAACAAAAATACCCTAAAATCCCTAAAAAATTAGAAAACCCTAAAAAACTCTCAAAACATATAAAAACCCTAAAATCCCCAAAAACCACAAAATGCTAAAAAATATCTAAAAAACCTAATAACCTAAAAACCTTGAAAACATACCAGAAAACCTAAAAACCATTAAATACCTCAAAAAACCCATGAAACCCCTAAAACCAAAAAAAAACTCTAAAACCCTTGAAAATGTTTAAAAATTTAAAACACATATGAACCTTAAAAAACTGAAAAAATCCAAAAAATTATAATAGTCCATAAAATCCATAAATACCCCCAAAAACACTATAAAAAATTTAAAAAAAATTAAAATCCATAAAAACCTTAAAAAATAAAAAAAACATGAAAATCCTAAAAAGCACTAAAAATCCCTAAAAATGTAAAAAAATCATAAATGCCCGGAAAAACATAAAATGCTTTAACACCAAAAAACCCTCAAAATCGATAAAAACCATAAAACCCATAAAAAAATATAAAACACCTTAGAAGCCAAAAAAGTATTACAAATATATAAAAAACCTAAAAATCATGAAAACTCAAAAAATTCCCATAAACCCAAAATACCCAAAATATCCAAAAAATTATAAAATAATTAAAAACAATGAAAATCTGAAAAACCATGAAATCCCTAAAAACCTTAAAGACTCTTAAAAAACATTAAAATATTAAAAAATACCAAAAATTATATGAAAATTTAGAAGTCGCTAAAAACCCTGAAAACACTGAAAATCAGAAAAAACAGTTAAATGCTTAAATTCCAAAACCACATAAAAACCTTAAAAACAACTAAAATCTCTAAAACCCATTAAAATCCTTAAATACATTAAAATATGCTAAAAATATTACGAACCCAAAAAAATCAAAAAACCCATAAAAGCCACTAATACCCTAAAAAACCCAAAAACCTAAAAAACCCACAAAATCACAAAAAAACCCTAAAACCCCTAAAAACTATAAGAGTCATATAAAAGAACAAAAAAACATAAAACATAAAAAACCATAAAACCCCCTTGAAAACCATAAAACCCCAAAAATTATAAGTCCCCTAAAACCCGTAAAACCCTAAAACCCACTAAAAACTCTAAAAACCCAATAAACACATATTTGTTTTAAAAAAACACAAAAAGATTAAAATCTAAAAAACTCAAAAAAAATCTTAAAATCCTAAAATACCCTAGAAACCATAAAATAACTAAAAACCTAAAAATATATAAAAACCCAAAAAAACCCCAAAAACCAAAACTTTTTAGACAACTGCAATAAAAATCTATGAAAACATAAAAAAACCAAAAAACATCGAAAACTATAAATTCCCATAAAATCTTAAAAATCATTACACAAATACACCATTAAACCCACAAATATCACTATGGACACTTAAAACCCATAAAAATGTTAAAAAAATTATAAAAACATTTAAACCGTTGAAAAATTCAAAACAGTACCCCAAAAAACACTAATGAGCCTAAAAAACCTAAAAACCCCTAAAATCACTAAAAACCCCAAAACCCTAAAAAACCACCCAAATCCCTAAAACCCCAAAAAAACATAAGAACTATAAAAATCCTAAAAATGAATTAAAATTCCCTAAAACATTAAAAACTATAAAAAACATGAAAACCCTCTAAAAACTATAAAACAACATCAATCCTTAAAAAACATTAAAACCCATACACACCCTAAAAAGAACCAAAAACACTAAGAACCCTTTAAATTCATAAAAACGTTACAAAATACTAAAAATATAAAAAATCACAAGAAACCAAAATGAACCTATAATCTTTGAAAAACCAAAAAACACTAAAACCAGGAAAACCCTAAAAACCATAAAAATATCTAACCCATAAAAACAGGAAAAACCCACTAAAAAATTTTCAAACCCACAAAACACCTAAAAGTGTTAAAAATTATATAAAATTTTAAAACCTCGAAATAACTCAAAAAAACCCAAAAAAATGAAGAAGACCCTAAAAACCTGTAAAACCCTGAACACTCTAAAAAACAGGAAAAAAATTACAAACACTAAAACAAAAAAAGCTATAAAAATCATACAAAAATCCCCACAAATACCTAAAAACATAAAAAACCCCAAGAATACCTGAAAATCACCCGAATACCATAAAAACCTCTAAAAAAACTAAAATCCCTGAAATCCCAGGAAAACACTAAAACCCCTTTAAAAACTCTAAATAAACTTTAAAAATCCAAAAAGATAAAAAACGTATAAAATCCTAAAAAACTCAAAAAATAATAAATAAGAAAAAATACTTAAAAACCCAAAAAAGAACATAAAGCCCCTCAAAATCCCTAAAAACCCTTAAAAACCTAAACTCCATTAAAACATAAAAAGACCAAAAAATATTCAAAACCTAGAAAACCCATAAAACAATAAAAAACCATAAAAACATTAAAAACCATAAAACCGAATAAAAATACGAAAAACACACTGAAAACTCTAAAAACCCTTTAAATCTCTAAAATCATTTAAAAACAATAAAAAATCATAGAATACCTAAAAAATCAAAAAACCCCAAATAAAAAAAAATAATGAAACCCCTAAAAACCATAAAAACATTATATAACCCATAAAATTCCATAAAATCCCTAAAATCCATAAAAATCCTAAAACCCCTAAATATAGTAAAAATTCTAAAAAATCCCTAAAAATGTAAATACCACTAAAAACCTAGAAAAAACCACTTAGACCCATGAAACCACATAAAATTAATAATAACTCTAAAACCCTAAAACCCATAAAAATCACTAAAAAATCTAAAAACCCGTGATCCCCATAATTTTTTTTAAAAACTCTAAAAACATTAAAAACCTCAAAAATATAAAAAACCATAAAACCCCAAAAGTCCCTAAAAACCATGAAAACTCCTAAAATACCTAAAATCCATGGAAAACCCTAAAAACCCTAAAAAAATCCATGAAACCCCTGAACACCCTAATAACCATGAAAATCCATAAAACCCTGACAATTCTAAAAATCAAAAAAATCCAAGAATGTTCTAAAACTCGCTAAAAGTGTAAAAAACAAATAATCCTGAAAACCCCCTAAAAACCATAAAACACTATAAAATATTAAAAACCATAAAAAACATAAAAATCATAAAAATCATAAAAAACAATAAAAACCCTAAAACACATTATAAAATCTAAAAACCCTTAAAACCATTAAAATTGTTAAAAAAATATAAGAAACCATAAAAACCATAAAACCCCTAAAAACTAAAAACACACCCAAATTCATTCAAAATACTTGAAACACCGAGAAAAAATTTAAAAATACCCAAAAAATAAAACCACCCCAAATCCCTAAAAATGTTAAAACCATTAAAAATCATAAAAATCCAAAAAAATACATAAAAACCACTAAAAAAGTAAAATTTCCTAAAAACCAAAAAAACCCTTGAAAACAATAAAAACCCCAGAAAACATTGAAAAAATAAACCCAACAAAGCACCAATAACCCTTAAACCATTAAAATCCCTAAAAACATTAAAAACTCTAAACAACCAAAAAACCCAAATGACTAAAAAAGTTCCTAAAACCCTAAAAAACTATAAAACCCCCTAAAACCCACAAAATCCATAAAAAATCCACAAAAATCCCTACAAATACCCTGAAATGTTAAAACCCTTAAAACACTGAAAATCCCCTAAAACCATAAAACCATTGAAAACAATAAAAACCCTAAAAACACACAAAAAAACTAAAACCTAATAAAAACTCTAATTATTGTTTAAACCCCTAAAAACATTAAAAAACTCTAAAAAACATTTAAACCCCTAAAATCACAAAAACCCATCAAATTACAAGAAGACCTAAAAAACCAATAAAAACTATAAATCCACAAAAAAAATCATGAAAACCATCAAAACTATAAAACCACTAAAAAACATAAGAATTCACTAAAAGTACTTAAATATATAAAAAACTCTAAAAACCTTGAAAACCTAAAAACACTAAAAACTATAAATACCTTAATCCATTAAAAAGGTAAAAAACAATAAAAATATTAGAACCCCACAAAAACCAAAAAAATCCCAAAAAACTTTAAAACCCCACCCTAAACCCCTTAAAAACGTAAAAACATTAAATACCCAGAAAAACCTAAAATCCAACAAAATCCATAAAATCCCTAAGTTATCTCAAAAAAATAAATATCCTAAAAATCCCTAAAAATATAAAAAATAATAAAAACACTAAAAACCCACTAAAAACTATAAAAACCTTAAAAACCTTAAAACCCCTAAAAACAAAAAATACACTAAAAACTCTAAAATCCCTTAAAACCTCAAAAAATTTAAAAACCTCTGAAACCAATTTTAAAAACCTGAAAAACTAAAAAAATAAGAGAAAAATTCAAAGGAAATCTAAAAACACTAAAAACCTCTAAAAACCACAAAAATTCTGAAATATCCATAAAATTCACTATAAACATTAAAACCATAAAAACCATGAAAACCCCCAGAAAACCTTAAAACTCATAAAAACATTAAAAACCCTATAAGTAATAAAAATCCTAAAACCACAAAAAATAATAAAACCCCTTAAAATACTAAAAAATGTAAAAAAAATACGAAAACCTAAAAACCATGAAAAACAAAAAAACCTTAAAAATACAAAAAACTATAAAACCCATAAAATCCCTAAAAACCTAAAAAAACCCTGAAAATGCTTATAAACCGTCAAAATTGATAAAACCCTAAAAACCCCTAAAAACCAAAAAAATAAAAATAATTCCATTAAAATCCCGGAAAACATAAAAAAACCAAAAAAAATTGAAAAAAATATGAAAAAAACATAAAACCCCTAAAGAAAATATTTTTTTTAAATCCCTAAAAACCCCCAAAAAACCCCTAGAAATAAAAAATACAATAAAATGAATGAAAAATTAAAATTCCTAAAAAACATGAAAAACCATAAAACGCATCAAAATCCATAAAAAACCTAAAAAACATAAAAAACATAACTTACCTTAAAATACTTGAAAATGTAAAACCCTGGAAAACCATGAAAACCCCCTGAAAACAATAAAAATCCCTAAAACCTTAAAAAAACATTAACTCTTAAAACCCCTAAAGAAATAAAAAGCCTAAAAACCCTAAATACCCATAAATCCCCCTAAAATACTTAAAATTCCTAAAAATCCCTAAAAATCCCTAAAAACCTAAAAAACAAAAAAATAGACGATGAAAAACCCCGTAAAAAATAAAATTTCAAAAAATACCTTCAAACCTGTAAAACCCAAAAAAATCCAAAAATCCACTAAAAATTATACACCCATAAAACAATTAAAAACTTTAAAAAATTATAAAAACCCTTAAAACAATAAAAACTCATAAAATCCCTAAAACCTAAAAATCCAAAAAAACCATAAAACACTAAAAATAAATTAAAAACATTGAAAAATCTTAAAATAAAAAAAATCCTTAAATCCCAAAAAAACCAAAAAATCTCTTAAAATTCAAGAAAATGTAAAAAACCTGAATAACCTCTAAGAAACAAAAAATCTCAAAAAAATTAAAAAACTAAAAACTAATAAAAACCTAAAAAAATATTAAAAAACCTTAAACAACTAAAAATGTTAAAACCCATAAGAAACTATAAAACTATAAAAAACACAAAAAACCGTAAAACATCAAAAGACTGTAAAAACCCTAAAAACCATTTGAAACACTAAAAACCCCTGAAAACGTCCCAAAATATCTAAAAACCCTAAAAAACCTAAAAACCCTAAAACCCCAAAATACCATATAACCTCTAAAAAATTGAATCCACAAAAAAAAATTAAAAACTAAAAAACACTTTTAAACCCCTAAAATACTTGAAAAACCCCCTTAAACACAAAAGACCCAAAATTACCCGAAAAACCATAAAAATCATAAAAAATCATGAAAACCCCTAGAAAATATTAGAATCCTTTAAACCCTAAAATAACACAAATAACCATAAAATTTGGAAATTCTATAAAATACCTAAAAATATAAAAAACACTAAAAACCCCAAATACCATTGTAAACTATAAAAAACCCATAAAACCATTAAAACTCTAAAACCCTAAAAAACAAAAAACTATAAAAACCCTTAAACCCCATAAAAACATTAAAAACACTAAAAAACCTTAACACCCATTAAAAACATAAAAAAACTAGAAAATCTAAAAATACCAAAAAACCAAAAAACTCTAAAATCCCTAAATAACCATGAAAAGCAATAAACCCTCAAAATCACGAAGGAAACTAAAAACCCTATAAACAATAAAAATCATCAAAACTTCTTAAAATACCTAAAAATGTAAACCCCACCCCTCCCCCCTAAAAACCCTAAAACACCAATGAAAACCACAATAAATCCAAATAATTACAAAGCCCCTAAAATCCCATAAAACTCTAAAACCCCTAAAATAATTAAAAACACTTAAAACCACTAAAAATGTTAAAAAATATAAAAACCATAAAACTCCAAAATACTCAAAAAACCCTAAAGGACCCTATAAAACTTGAAAAAACCAAAAAACATAAAAACCATAAAAATACTAAAAATCTTTAACAACCCTGGACAACATAAAAAACCATAAAAACCCTGAAAACCCCATATAACCATAAAACCTGTTAAAACCCTAATAACCACTAAAAACACTAAAACACCTAAAAAGTTAAAAAAACTCTAAAAAAATTAAAACCCTGAAAATCTCAAAGGACCCAAAAAACTGAAAAAGAACCCAAAAGAACCATAAAATCCCTAATAACCATAAAACCCTAAAAAATAAAAAAATAATAATATTACCTAAAACTTCCAGAAAATGTAAAATCACTTAAAACCCCCCAAACCCCAGGAAAAATAAAATAAAATAAAAACCTAAAAAACCCATAAAAATATAAAAACCCCACTAAAACCTCATAAACCCATAAAACCCCTAAAAATTTAAAAAACTCAAAAAAAAATTAAAACCCTGAATAACTCAAAAAACCCAAAAAAACAATAAAACTAGTGAAAAACCCAAAAAAAACTAATAACACATGAAAACCTCAAAACGCCTCTAAATTCCTACAAACCCTAAAAACCATAACAACTGTAAAATTCTTAAAAATACCTAATAGCGGAAAAACCCAAAAAGC
This sequence comes from Viscum album, assembly GCA_963277665.1. Taxonomy (NCBI): domain Eukaryota; kingdom Viridiplantae; phylum Streptophyta; class Magnoliopsida; order Santalales; family Viscaceae; genus Viscum; species Viscum album. The sequence goes on from OY728141.1 coordinate 972,175,586, forward strand.
TATGAAAAACCCCTAAAAACTAAAAAAACCTATAAAAATATTAAATACCCTAAAAACCAATAAAAACCACCAAAACCCACTAGAAAATCTAAATATAATATAATCCCCTAAAAATTTAAAAAATATAACAGACATTTAAAACCCAAAAAACCATACAAATCCAAAAAGACCAAAAAAACCAAAAAAAAAACTAATAAAACCTAAAAAATACCAAAATCCCTAAAAACCCTAAAAAAATCCAAAAAACCGAAACAACATAAAAATACCTAAAAATACCTAAAATCGTAAAACCCCAAAAAACCCCAAAACCCCTATGAACACTATAAAACCCCATTAAAACTTCTAAAAACCCTAAATACCCATAAAACACTAAAAACCAACTAAAACCTTTAAAAACCATTAAAACCCATAACAATTTTAAAAACTCTAAGAAATATTAAACCCACTATGAAAACAAAAAAAAAAATCCTAAAAACCCAAAAGACCTTGAAACCCCGGAAAAACTATAAAAACCCAAAAAACCCTAATAAACCCAAAAAACACTCAAAATCCCTAAAAATCCTATAAAATAAGATTCCTAAAAAATCACAAAAAATTCTTGAAAACCTAATAACCATAAAATCCCTGATATCCTTTAGAAACCATAAAAACCCATAAAACCTTTCAAAAACCCTAATCCCATAAAACCCTAAAACCACTCAAACCTCTAAAACCCTTAAAAACCATAAAACCATTAAAAAATCCAAATATCGTTAAGATACATTAAAAAATAAAAATAACTTGTATATCCCATAAGTCCTTAAAAACCCCAAAAAACACTAAAAACATTGAAAAATTCTAAAAAACTTCAAAACCCATAAATCCCCTAAAAACCCTAAAAAAATTAAATTCATAATAAAGCCCTAAAAATTAGTAGAAACATAAAAGACCCTAAAAATCCCGAGAGACCCACAAAAACTATAAAACCCCTCAAACCTCAAAAACCCTAAACTCATAAAAACCTAAAAACCACTAAAAAATAGAAAAATCCTTAAACCAGTAAAATGATTAAAATACTAAAGAAAACATAAAAAACCATAAAAGTCAAAAAACTATTAAAATCACTAGTCTCTAAAAAACTGTAAAACCGTAGAACCCTGAAAAACAATATAGACTATCATAATCAATAAAAACCAAAAAAAATCCCCAAAACCATTAAAATCTGATAAAAGCCCTTAAAAATACATGTAAAAAACCCTAAAAATATAAAAAAAACCGTAAATAACAAAAAAATGATAAAAATATAAACTATAAATAAGCCTAAAAAACATAATGATCCTAAAACCACTAAAAACGTGAAAACAACTAAGAACCATGAAAAACCATAAAAACCGAAAAAACCAACAACCATAAAAATCCTAAAATCCTTAAAAACATAAAAAACCCTAAAAAACCATGAAACCCCATGAAAAACATAAAAACTCTTAAAAAAATAAGAAATTACAAAACCCCATAAAAAAGACCACTAAAAATTTGAAAAACCCTTTTATTCCGTAAAAATGTTAAAAAACTATAAAAAACCATAAAACCCATAAAAACAATAAAAAAATCAAAAAAACCGAAAAGATACAAAAAACCCTAAAGACGCTAGGGACCCAAAAAAACCCATAAAAACAGAAATCCATCGAAATCCCTAAAGACCCAAAAGAACCCTAAAAATATTAAAAAACCTAAAATAGCCATAAAAATCTTTGAAACCATAAAAATACATAAAACCCTGAAAACCCATTAAAACCAAATAAACCCATCAAAACGTTAAAAACCATAAAAACCCATAAACACCCATAAAACCCATTAAAACCTCTAAAATCCACAAAACCCCATGAAATGTTAAAAACTATAAAAACAATAAAACTATTAAAAACTGAAAAAAACTCTAACAACCCAAAAAAATCAAAAAAACCCTAAAACCCTAAAACCCAGAATAATCCTAAAATCCCTCAAAATCCCTAAAAACCCTAAAACCCTTTAAAACCATAACAACCTCAACATCCCTATAAATTAATGAAAACATGAAAATCCATGAAAACCCAAAAAAAAATCTAGAAACAAGAAAACCCCTAGAAACTTTAAAAAATCTAAAAACCCCTAAAAACTAGTAAAAAATCTAGAAACCCTTAAAACCCACATGATGATAAAAATAACTTTAAATACTTTTAAAACATTAATTTTCAAAAAAAAACAAAAAATTTAAAAAAACATAAAAACCCTTAAAAAACCTTAGACACCCTTAACCTCCAAAAAAATTAAAAAATGCTAAAAACCATGAAAAATACCATAACATTAAAAACCTTATAACACATAAAAACCTAAAAACCCACTAAAAATACTAAAGACCCTTTATACACCTAAAAACATTAAAAGATCTATAAAAAATTAAAAACCCTATAAAAATCAAAAATTCCAAAAACATAAATATTCCCTGAAACCCCTGAAAACCCATAAACACCCAAAAATACTAAAAACCTGAAATACATGCAATTTCCCTAGAAATGTTAAAAAACCATAAAAACCATAAAAATCCAAAAAAAAAATTCAAAAAATGCATGAAAATGTAAAAATCCATTAAAAACCAGAAAACCCTAGTAAACCATAAAACCCACTAGAAAACATAAAAACCATTAAAACACATAAAACCACTAAAACAAAACTAAATCTTTAAAAACCCTCAAAACACCTAAATTTTTTAAAAAATATAAAAAACCTAAAAACCCTAAAAAAGACCGAAATACACCAAAATTAACCAAAAAACCATAAAAACCCATTAATAACCATTTAAAACCTAAAAATCCCAGAAAAATCATAACATAATCAAAAACCTAAAAAATCTCTAAAAATCCATGAAAATAAAAAAACCTAAAATCCTAGAAAAAACAAAAAAACCAGAAAAACCATAAACCCATAAAAACATAAGAACTTATAAAAAAATTTAAATGCATAAAAAACTCATTAAACCTTAAAACCTCTAAAAATAATAAAAAACACTAAAAACTAAAAAATCCTAAAAAAATCTAAATACCCCTAAACACCCAAAAGACCCTAAAACCTATAAAATACCCCAAAACTATAAAAATATCTAAAACCACGCAAAATCAATTATAATGATAAAACCCTTAAAACTATATAAATCTCACAAAATCCCTAAAAATCCCTGAAAACAATTGAAACCGTAAAACCCTGAAAACCCTATGAAAACCATTAATCCCATAAAAACCATAAAATACCCTAAAATAGAGGAAAAACCTAAAAACCCAATAAAACATTAAAAAACCATTGAACCACTGGAGAGTTAAGAAAATAAATAAGACCACACAAAAATTAAAAAACTAAAAAAACCCTGAAAGACCATAAAAACAATAAAAAGACCTAAAAACCCCAAAGCCCCCAAAGCCCCTTAAATTCCCTCAAAACCCAAAAAAATCCCCTCAAAAACATAAAAATCCCAAAAAATACCTAAAAACCATGACGAAATAAAGAAATTATAACAACCATAAACACCATGAAAACCATGAAAACCCTTAAAATACATAAAAAACCATTACAACCATGAAAATCCACTAAATACTCAAAAAAACATAAAACCCCAAAAACATTAAAAAACATTAAAACCCCTAAAATCTATAAAAACAAAAAAAATAAAAAACACTAAAAATATAAAAAACCATAAAACCCTAAAAAACCATAAAAAACCATAAAACCCACATAATACCTAAAAATCCTAAAAACCCTAAAACTATAAAAATCATAAAAATCCCTTAAAAATACCTTCAAACCTAAAAAATGCTAAAAACCCTGAAAAATCCCTGCAAACCATAGAAACCCCTAAAATTCCTAATAACATGAAAACCCAATAAAAAACACAAAACCCACTAAAAACTCAAAAAACCCTTAAACCCTTAAAAATGTTAAAAACCGTAAAAACATTTATAACCCAAAAACACTAAAAATCACTAAAATCCCAAATTTAAAATTAAAACCCTGAAAACCCTACGATCAATAAAAACCCTAAAAACCCCTAAAAACTATGAAAATTTATTAATACTATAAAATCCAAAAAAATAGTTCAAAACCCTAAAAATCTATGAAATCATAAGAAAACCCTAAAACCCATAAAAATCCTGAAAACCCACTAAAAACAATATAATCCTTTAAAACTAATAAAAACATTAAAAAAACTCAAAAAAATCCTTAAACTTCCAAAAAAACAAAAAACTATAAAAACCCAAAAGAAGCTAAAACCCTGAAAATCCCAAAAAACCCTAAAATCCCCTAAAACCTCAAAATCCATAAAACACTAAAAATTCATAAAAACCTTAAAAATCCGAAAAATCCTTAAAAATACATGAAATTATAAAAAAACTAAAAACCCTAAACACCCCAAAAATCATAAAAACTACTAAAACCCATTTAAAACTCTAAAAAACCAAAAAAAAACATAAAACCCCACTAAAAACTCTTAAAACCCCAAAAATATTTAAAAAACTCTAAAAACCATAAAACCCTTGAAATATCCAAAATCCTAAAATCCCAAGACCTAAAAGACACTAAAAATCCAAAAAACTAAAAAACCCATAATACTCTAAAAAACATCAAAACGTTTAAAAACTCTAAAAAACCCATAAAAACCAGTAAAAAATAACAACCCAAGAAAACACCTAAAACTCCCCAAAATCCATAGAAACCCTAAAAACCCTAAAATCCATAAAATTACGAAATAGTCTCTAAAAATCAAAGAATATGTAAAACCCCTAAAAAGCTGAAAAATTACTAAAAACCATAAAACCCCCAAAACATAAAAACTCTCTAAAATGCCAGAAAACCCTAAGACCCACAAAAAACTCTGAAACCCCTAAAAACCCTAAAAATGTTAAGACTCTAAAAAACAGAAAAAAAACTATAAACACCCAAAACATCTTTAAAAACAAAAAAAACTCCTAAAAAATAATACCCTAAAAACCCCTAATAACCATGAAAATAGCCCAAACCCCTCAAACACCATAAATCAACCTAAAAACCTAAAACACCAAAAATATCTATCAAAATCCGTAAAAATTTTAGAAACCCTAAAAAACCTAAATAACTATTGAAATCAAAAAAATCTCTTTAAACCCTTAGAACCCAAAAACCCACTAAAATATCAAAAACCCATTTAATCCCCTAAAAATGTTAAAAACTATAAAAATCCCTAAAAACCCAAAACAACAGAAATAAATATCAAAACAATCCTCAATACCTATAAAACATAAAAAACATTGACAAACCAAAAATCCCCTCAAAATCCCTAAAAACCATAAAAAATCCTATAAGAGATGTCAAAATCTATGAAAACATAAAAAATCCTAAATACCTTGAAAACCCATTGAAAACACAAAAAACCCTAAAATATTAAAAAACCTAAATCCATAAAAACTCTACACCATTAAAATCCATAAAACCATTAAAAATCCTAAAAACCATAAAAAATATAGAAAACCCTAAAACCCTAAAAACTCAACAAATCCCTAAAAAGACCAAAAAAACCAGAAAACCCAAAAAAACCTAAAAAACCTAAAAAACCATGCAAAACCATAGAAACCTAAATTCCATAAAACCCCAAAAAACATTAAAATGCAAGAAAATCCAAAAAATTCGTCAAAATACCTAAAAACATAAAAAACCACTTAAAATCTATGAAATCCATAAAACCCAATAAAAACATAGAAATTTTAAAAACCCCTAAAAGCCCTAAAACACACTAAAACCTTTAAAAACCCTTAAATTCCCTAAAGATATTGAAAAATATAAATACATTAAAACTATAAAAAACTCTAAAAACCCTAAAACACCAAAAGACCCTAAATAAATGAAAAACATAAAAACCTCTAAAGCCCTAAACCCCCTTGAAGTACATAAAAACCCTAAATACAAAAAAATACTAAATATTCCCTAAAATCCCTGAAAACATTCAAAATGTTAAAAAAATCCCAAAAAATCATAAAACACCTAAAAACCATTAAAAATAGACTTTGGTTGATAATAGGATGGTGGTTGATGGTGATTGGAGGGCTGTTGTGCACGATGTAATTAATGGAAAATCTAGGATCCAGGCTCCCACTAGTGTTGCTTGTGACGAGAAAGCAAATGGACTGGAGGATAATTCAACTGCGGTGCATGCTGGGGAAGAGGAATTGGATGCCTCGATGTCTGATGATCATCCATGACTTCATCTTACTGGGAGTGTGGGGGGTGGATGAGATGAAAGACAAGAGTCATGTCGGTGGGCAGGATAAAAGGAGGGTGGTGCGAGCTTGGTCTTACGCCCCCTTGTGTAATAGGATTTTGAGTCTTGAGGTTTTATCTGAGGGTGTGGATATGGAAATAAAGGTTGTGGGAGTGTAGGGGATGGTGGAGGAATGAGGGGAAGCGGCCAATCTGGAGGGAAGGACCCCTTCAATGATTTGTTCTGCTTTAGGTCTAGGATGGGGTTGTGGGCTTTTGATGAGGGGGATGCTGCGGTAGCATCTGGTAGCAATGGTCAGGTCAATACAGAATGTGGTTTGGCAGACCAGGGGCTTGCGGCTGGGCAGGTTGGCACTGCTAGAGGTTCTCTTGTGGAAGGGAAGGTGTATGAGCTGGGGGAGGGAGCTGATCAGAAAGATGTGGCCCAATTCAGTCAGGTGCTGGGGGAGGATGCTGAGTAGGGAGAGGTGCATGGGAAAGGGGAGTTGGCGGAGTGGTGTTCTATGGTGATGGTGGGTTCCCCACGGCATGGGCATGGGCCTTTGGATTTGGTGGTGCATGAAGGGGTTTCTGTTGGTGAATCTTTGCTGGGAATCTGGATTGATTTTCTCATGAGCAGGGGGAGGCTACTGAACTTAGGGAAGTGATGGAGCCGTTTGTGGAGATCTAAAAGTTTCCTAGGGAGGAGGGCTGATCGCAGCTGGCCCTGGCTAGTGTGGTATCTCCCAGTGTGCTGTGTGGGGATCTTGCTGATTGATCCCTAAATCAGGGAGCCTCCTTCATCCTTGATCATGTCTTTTTCCAGGAGAATGCTCGATGGATGAATTATAATAATAATATGATCATTAAGAAGAGGGTCTTGCTAGAGGTGGCCATTACATTTGAGAAGGAAAAAAATTCTGAAGGGGTCTCTTTAGACCCCCAAAAGATAAAGCCGAGGAAGGACTATTCCACTTTTCTAAAGACAGTGTCCTTGAGAGCCTCTTGGAAAGATAAGGAAGTTGCCTCTGGTAGGGGAGTCCAGTCTGTCAAGGCGTAGCTTAATGTGGAGCAGCAACGTCTCAAAGATCACTACACTTCCTTCCTAAAGCAATACGAATCATCTGAATGGGTGTCAATGGAGTCGGATGCCTCCTCTGGTTATGGTGCTGATGAGGACCCTTATAGGGATGGATACGTTGATTTGTAGTTCTTGCTTCTTTCTCTTCTGCACTTCGGGTCTTTTGGAGTTTTGGTGGCTTGGGGGTCCTGGGTTTTCGGTGTGGGCTGTTTGGCCCACCCCTCCCTTGCCTGCCTTGCTTTTATTTTAATAAATTTTGGGGGTCCAAAAATAGCCTATCCTCACAACTTTCATACCCTAAAAAACCCTAAAAACCCATAAAATCCTCAAATCCCTGAAACACTAAAAAACCCTAAAACACATAAAAACCTAAAAAATCACTAAAAATACCCAGAAATGTAAAAAACCTACAAACCACTGAAAACTCTAAAAACTTTTAAAACCCCTAAAAATGTTAATCATCTCTAGAAACCCATACAAACATTAAAAAAACTCAAATAAAACACTAAAACCCAAAAGACCCTAAAACCCATGAAAATCACTAAAAGCACCTAAAATCCCTAAAACCCTCAAAGTACCTGAAAACTACAAAAAACATAGAAACTAGAAATATCCTTAAAAAATCCCTAAAAATACCTGAAAATGTAAATAACTGTAAAATCCCCAAAAACCTTAATATTTAATAACCACTAAAAAATCAAAAAATCTATTAAACCCCAAAAATAATTAAAAACTGTAAAAACCTTAAAACCCCTACAAAAAATAAAAACAACCCATAAAACCCCAAAAGTCCCAAAAACCCCTAAAATCCATTAAACCCTAAAAAACCAGGAAAAACCATAAAACTATCAAAACTCCAAAAATCCAAAAAAACACTAAATACAAGAAAAATCCATTAAAGTTGAAAAAATACTTAAAAACATAAATACCTTTAAATACTGAAAAATCCTCTAAAAGTATTTTAAAACCTTAAATACCAATAAAACTCACTAAAAACATTAAAACCCATTAAATCCCTTAAAACGTTAAAAAAAATCTAAAAACCGTTAAAACCCTAAATTCAAAAAAATCTTATAAAACCTAAAAAGATGCTAAAAACATTGAAAAAAATCAATAAAACTTAAAAACCCTAAAAACCATTAAAATCCCTCAAAATCCATAAAACACTAAAAATACCAAAAACCATATATGTCCATAAAATTAATTTTTTTTATAAAAACATAATGACACCAAAGACCATGAAAACACACTAAAAACCATAAAAACAACAAAAATGCATAAAAACCCTAAAACAAAAAAACCAAAAAGATATATAAATATATTAAAAAACTGAAAAAATCCAAAAAACCCAAATATACTAAAAATCCCTAAATCCCCAGAAAAAACCCCTTAAACCCTTAAAATTCTTCAAAATCCCTTTAAACTCTAATAAACCTTAAATAAAATAAGAAATGATTAAATTCCCTAAAAATTCACGAAAATGTAAAAACCTCCAAGAACCTTGAAAACCCCTTGAAAATAATAAAACCCCCTAAAAACATAAAAATCCATAAAACCCATAAAAAATATTAAACCAATAAAAACACCAAAACCCTTAAATCCACTTAAAATGATAAAAAACCCTAAAAACTATTAAATCACTAAAATACTAAAACAAAATAACTAAATACCCAAAAGAACCTAAAAAAATAAAAACCCTTTAAAACCTTAAAAAAACCCTAAACACCCCTAAAAATAATTAAAATCCCAAACAAAATCCCTAAAAATTATAAAAAACCAAAAAACCTGTAAAAATAATTAAAACGTAAAAAATCCATAATACCCCCAAAAACCATAAAACCCCCAAAAATACCATAAAACAATAAAACCCCTTAAAACCCACTTAAAACTATAAAGACACTTAAATCTCCAAAAAATTATTGAAAACTCTAAAAAATTAAAATACTAAAAACTCTAAAAACCCTAAATCTTCCTAAAAAGACCGTAAATACCTTGAAAACCCTAAAACCCATAATAATCCTTAAAACCCCTCAAAACACATAATATCCATAAAAACCCAAAATACCATAAAAATATTAAAAACCCCTAAAAATTCTTGAAAACCTAAAAAACCATAAAACCTAGAAAACCCATTGAAACCATAAAACCCCTAAAAATGCATAAAAACCCTAAAAACCCACTAAAAACTATAAAAACTCTAAAACCCATTAAAAACTTAAAAACGTTAAAAACCCAAAAACCATAAAAAACAATAGATACCCAAAATAATAATAAAACCCAAAAACCCTAAAAATCCCTAAAAATCCTATATATCCATAAAAATCCTGAAAACCCTAAAAACCATAAAATACATAAAAATATCGAAAAAGAAAAAAATATAAAAAACTATAGAACCATTTAGAATCCTTAAAAATAAGAAAAACCGTAAAAACCTAAAAACCATAAAAATCCTTACAAACCAGTAAAAACACAAAAATTATGTAAAACACCCGAAAATGTTAAAAAATCGTAAAAAACTATAAAAATGATAAAAAACCAAAAAACAAAAAAAATATTAAAATCCTAAAAAACCTAAAAATATTTAAAAACATTAGAACCCTCAAAATACCTAAAAAACCTAAAAATCCTAAAACCATAAAAAACCCTAAAATCCCTAAAAATCGCTAAAAATGTAAAATACCCCGAAAACCCTTAAAACCAATAAAAAAAAAATCCAAAAACCATAAAAGGCGTTGAAAAACTAAAAAACCCAAAAAATAACTAATTCTCTACAAAAATATTAAAACCCATAAAAAGTTAAAAACATCAAAAAACCTATAAAACCACAAAAACTCAAAAAACCATAAAACCCACAAAATTCTTAAATACCTCAAAGATACTAAAAAGCATAAAACCCCCTAAAAAACTTAGAAAACCCCAAAATCCCTAAAACCATAAAAACCATAAAAACCATAAAAACCATAAAAACCATAAAAACCATAAAAATCGAAAAATGATGTATAAGCCCATAAAACATAAAACGCCCATCAAAAAGTTGAACACCCCCCAAAAATCACAAAAAACCCAAAATCCTTAAAAACCATAAAAAATCCACAAAACATTAAAAACCATTAAAAACTATAACAACCCTTTATACCCCAATTTTTGTCAAAAATACTAAAAATCCATAAAAACCATAAAAATTCAAAAACCATGAAAACCTAAAAATACTCTAAAACCCTCAAAAAGCCTAAAACCCCTAAAAACCCAGGAAACCCGAAAAATTCCTAAAAACCATAAAAACTCAAAAACCATAAAATTCATAAAAATAACTAAAAATACCTAAAAATGTAAAAAAACAACAAAACCACGAAATCCCTCTAAAAACCAAAAAAACCCAAAAATCAATGAAAAACCATAAAACCCCATAAAACCCATAAACAACTAAAATAAAATAAAAACCCTTTAAATCCAAATATTTTTTTTAAAAAAAATTAATTCCCTAAATAACCAAAAAAACCCAAAAAACCCAAATGGTGATTAAAATTGTAAAAACATCAAAACCCTAAAAACCTTCAAAATCAATTAAAACCATAAAAACTATAAAAAACCATAAGATTCTCTATGAATCCCTAAAAAATGTAAAATCTCTAAAATCCATTAAAAATCCTGAAATCCCAGAAGAAACTAAAAAACTTAAAAACCATAAAACCCTAAAAACCAAAAAAAACTCTAACAACCCTTTATACTCCAAATGTTAAAAAATCTAAAAAACCATAAAACCACTAAAAATGAAAAACCGAAAAAAATAAATTAAACGATAAAAATCTAAAAACCCCAAAACCATTTAACATAGAAAAACCCTAACAACCCTCAAAATCCTTAAAAACACTGAAAAAACACTAAAAAATTAAAATCCTAAAAAATACTAAAAAATACCACAAAATGTAAAAAACCCTGAAAACCCCCCCATAAAACCATAAAAACCCCTAAAACACCAAAAATCCACTAAAACTCTAAAAATCCTTTAAAACCCTAAAATTAAAAAAACTATTTAAAAACATAACTACCCTAAAAACCAATAAAATTCCTCAAAATACATAAAAAATATAAATACCCTAAAAACCATTAATGTTATAAAGAATCCTAAACCCCCATGAACATATAAAAAACCCTAAAACCTTGAAAACCACTAAAAACTAAAAAAACACCTATAAAACTTAAAAAGCACTAAAAATCCATAAAATATCGAAGGACAATTGAAACCAAAATAACCAAAAACCCTTAAAACCCATAAAACATTAAAATACTCTAAAACCCTGAAAACCCTAAAAACCTAAAAAACTACTAAAAACAAAAGGAACACAAAGCCCTAAAAAACCTAAAAACCCTAAAATCCCGGAAAATCCCTAAAACCTATCAAAATCCTCAAAAACCATAAAAACACTAAAAATAATAAAAATCCTAAAAAATATATAAAAATATCTAAAAAAATAAATACTCTTAAAAATTAAAAAAACCTAAAAACCAAAAAATATCCTAAAACCCTAAAAAATATAGATAACCCCAAAAACCCATCAAAATACAAAAAAACCATAAAAATCATAGAAAGTCCTAAAAATCCTTGAAAACCTAAAAAATAGTTAAAACCCTAAAAAAACTCATGAAAATAATAAAACTCCTATAAATAATAAAACACCCTAAAATGTATAAAAACAATAAAATCAATTACAAATATAAAAACCCTGAAATCGTAAAAAATGTTTAAAAAATCTAAAATATCTTAAAAACCTTAAAACCCTAAAAACCCAAAAAAACACTAAAAGAACCAAAAACCCAAGAAAACCACTAGAATCCATCTGAATACCTAAAATACTTTAAATCTCTAAAAATGATAAAAATCCTAAAAATCCATGAAATCATAAAAAACCCTAATAACCCCTTTAAATGATAAAAACCTCTTAGAACCATAAAAATCCGTAAAACCCCAGAAAAAACGTAAAATGCCACGAAAACTCTAAAAACAATTAAACCCCTAAAAACATGAAAAAACAATAAAAAACAATAAAAACCCATTAAACCCCTAAAAACCTCATAACATCATAAGAACCCAAAGAAGCATTAAAAAACCCTAAGACAATAAAAATTCCTCAAAACCCTAAGAACCCAAAAATAATAAAAAAACATAATAAAGTCATAAAAATCCATAAAAACCTAAAAACCCATTAAATCCTTGACAAAAATACCAAAAATACCAAAAAATACCATAAAAACCCATATAAACCCAAAAAACCACTAAAATAATAATACCCCTTAAAAGACCTAATAACTCTGAAAACAATTTAAACACTTAAAAACATTAAAAAACACTAAACACCATAAAACCCCACAAAACTAAAAAATCCCAAAATAATTACAAGACCTGAAAAACCATAAAACTTTTGATTTCCTAAAAAACCCTAAAACCCCAGAAACCCTAAAAATACCTAAAAATTCAAAACTGTAAAAAACCATTAAAATCCTAAAAAAACCTAAAAATCCATGAAAATGTAAAATAATAAAATCCCTTAAAACCCCTAAAACCCATAACACCCCTAGAACCATGAAAATCTAAAACCAATAAAAAACCTAAACCTCTATAAAAACACTAAACAACATTAAATCCCATAAAACATTAAAAATTTATAGAAAACTCGTTGAAACCCTAAAAAACTCTAAAAACACTAAAACCCAAAATACCTCAAACACTCTCATAACCCCTAAAAACCCTAAAACACTAATAAACCGTAAAACCCCGCAAATTTCTAAAAAACAGTTGAAATCCCTAAATACTATAAAAATGCTAAAAAAGCCATAAAAATACATAAAAAATGTAAAATACACTCAAAACCCAAAAAACCCATGAAATCCATAAAACCCATAAAAACACCAAAAAACCACTAAAAATTCTAAAACCCATAAAACCCCTAAAAATGGTAAAAACTCTAAAAACCATATAAACCCTAAAAAGCGCAAAAAACCATAATGCCCCAAAATGACCCTAGAACCCCTAAAAATTAAAAAACATATAAAACACTCAAGACCCCTAAAGCCACCCAAAATCCCAAAAAAACTAAAAAATGTTATTTTTCTAAAATCCCTAAAAATCCAAGAAAAAGTAAAAACCCATGAAATCCTAGAGAAAACCGTAAAACCATAAAATCCCCTAAAACCCAATAACCACAAAAAAACCATTAAAACCCCTAACACCCCCCCACACACAAAATCACTAAAACACATAAAACCCAAAAAAACGTAAAAATACAAAATGGAGAAAAAAATGACGAAAAATATAAAAACCCCTAAAAACCATGAAAGCCGCATAAACCCCAAAAAACACTTAAATCCCATAAAAACACAAACCGCTAAAACCCAACTAAAATGTCTAAAACCCTTAAAACACCTACAGATGTTAAAAAAACTTTAGAACACCATTAGAAGCTAAAAACTCAAAGAAAAACCAAAATCAAATAATGAAAAGGAACTGAAACCCCCCAAAAAATAAAACACCTAAAAGAAATGAAAACCCATAATACCATCAAAGTTGTTGAAATCCATGAAACCTAAAAACACTAATAATATAGAAAATAACTATAGATATCTAAATATATAAAAAACCATAAAAACCATGAAAACACCGAAAATCTATAAAAACCCCTTAAAAACTAAACAAAAAAAACACCCAAAAAAAAACCAGTAAAAACACTTAAAACCCTTAAAATCCATAAAACATTAAAAATTATCAAAAATCTATAAAACCCATAAAAAACTAAAAGAAACCCTAAAAAAAAAAAAAACCATAAAAACATGAAATGTCCCATGAAATTCAAACAAAGTATGAAAAACCATAAAAACCATAATTTTTTTAACAATCCATTGAAATCACTGAAAATTTAAAAAACATTAAAATCCATGAAAAAATACCTAAAATTTAAAAACTTAAATACCCTAAAAATCATTAATAAAAACCAATTAAAACTATGAAAACCCTTAAAACCACTGATTTTTAAAAAAAACTATACAAATAATAAAAACAAAAAAAAGACCTTAAACCCCATAAAATTCCGTAAAATCCTTTAACAAAACACTAAAAAACGAAAACCCATAAAATTCCTAAAACCCCTAAAAATCCTAAACACCCTAAACATTCTAAAAATCCAAAAAATATTATTAAAACAACTAAAAGTCCCTCAAAACATAAAATAACTGAAAAACCCTAAAAATGATGAAACCATGAATATGTCTAAAAAATATAAAATCCCTAAAATACAAAAAACACTAAAAACTAATAAAATTTTAAAAAACCTCAAAACCCCTAAAAACGTTAATAAACTCTATAAAACCTTATAAACACTAAAAAAATAAATAAAAACATAAAAAACACATAAATACCATCAAATACCAAAAAACCTCTAAAACCCCTCAAAATCCCTAAAAACCATAGAATACGCAAAAACCAAAAAATACATAAAATCACTTAAAGTCCTTGAAAATGTATATAACCCATTAAAAACCAAAAATAATCTTGAAACCCATAAAACCCATAAAACATTAAGAAGCCTAATGACCTAAAAAAACCCACTAAAAATTCTAAAAATTTTCATACCCCTAAAAACATTAAAAACCATTAAAAATCCTTTAAAATGTCAAATACTAAAAAATCCAAAAAAAACTCAAAAGACCATAAAAACCATGAAACCCCTAAAACCCTAAAAATTCCATAAAATCGTTGAAAAGTTAAAAAACCCTAAAAATATAAAAAACTAAGAAAATTCACAATACCTCTAAAAACCATAGAAAACCCAAAACCCCAAAAAAACAAAAAGAAATCAAAAACCATTTAAACACATAAAAATATTAAAAAAATTCTAAAAACATTAAAAGTCCTAAAAACTCAAAAAACACCCTAAAACTCCAAAAAACATAAAATCCCTAAAACCCCTTCAAAACCCTAAAAAACCTTAAAAAAATATACATACCCAAAAAACTAAACACCCCTAAAATTCTTATAATCGTAAAAAGTCCCTAAAAATCCCTAAATATGTAAAAAAATCTTAAAAACCATGAAAAATCCAAAAAATCAAAAAACCCCAAAAAACATGAAAAACCCTAAAAATACATAAAAACATACACACCAATAGAAACTCTAAAAACCATTAAAACTGTAAAACAATAAATTTTTTGAAAAACCATAACAACTGTAAAAAATACAATAAAACCGTAAAATCCCAGAAGACCCTTAAAACCCTAAAACCCCTAAAACCCCCTAAAACCCCTAAAATCACAAAACCCAATCAAAATCCATATAGACCCTAAAAACCAAAAAAATGCATAAAATTCCTAAAAATCACTAAAAATCCCTGAACATGGAAAAAACCCTAAAAGTTGTTAAAAACCCCTAAAACCCATAAAACCCCCCCTATAACCCTAACAAACTCTAAAATACCATTTAAATATTTAATTTCACTAAAAACACTAAAAACCCTAGAATCCCTAAAAACATTAAATATCTCTAAAACCTATTTACACCCCTAAAAATCAAAAAAACCCAAAAATAATCAAAAAATATAAAAACCCATGAAATTCCCTAAAACATTAGAAATACCTAAAAAACCCTAAAACCCGACAAAATCCCTAAAAACCCTAAAACTCTAAAAATCCTAAAAAATCTCTAAAAATCCCTAAAACATATAAAACCCTAAAAACACAAAAAAAAATCCCTGAAAACCAAAATAACCTCTAAAAATCATAAAGAACCCTAAATACACATAAATCCCCTCAAACCACTAAGAACTCTAAAATCCCATAAATCCCAAAAGAGTTTTAAAAAAATCTAAAAACCATAAAACACAAAAAATAAAAAAAATAAAAAAAAATCCTAAAAGGCACCAAAATTCTTTAAAATTCTTAAAAAACCTAAAAAATTCAAAAACACTCAAAATCCCGAAACACCCTAAAAAACCAAAACCCTAAAAATCCTAAAAATCCCCAATAAAACCTAAAAAAATAAAAATACCCAAATAACCATAAAGAACCCCTGAAAACAATAGAAACCCTAAAAACCCATAAAAACCCAAAAACCACACTAAAAACTCTAAAACCCCTTAAAACCATTAAATTTTTTAAAAAACACTAAAACTGCAAAAATGCTAAAATACAAAAAGAACCATAAAACTGAAAAAAATACCATAATGATGCTAGAGAACATTAAAACCCCTCAAAACCCCCTGAAACCGTCAAAACCATCAAATACCCTAAAAACGATAAAAATCATAAAAATCATGAATATCACTAAAAACACTCAAAATGTAAACAACCCTATTAAACCCTTCAAACCATAAAAGCCATAAAAATTTTGAAAACAGTAAAAACCCATAAAAACCCAAAAAACCACTAAGAAATATAAATACCCTTAAAACCACTAATAACTATAAATACTCAAAATCCTATTAAAAATCATAAAGATGATAAAAACTATAAAACCCCAAAAAATTCATAAAAACCATCAAAATCCAAAAACCCTAAGAATCTACGAAAATCCCTAAAAACCATAAAATCCATAAATACCCTAAAAATCCATAAATATCCCTAAAAATATAAAAAACTGTAATATCCCCGAACACCACCTGAATACTATAAAAAACCATAAAAACCCGAAATTCCCTAAAACCCCATAAAAACACAAAAAACCAATCAAAAACACTAAAAACCCTAGAAACCCTAAAATGTTTAAAACTCTAAAAACCATAAAAATCCCAAAATTACACAAAAAAATCTTAAATACCCCAAAACACACTAAACCCCTTGAAACCATCAAGAAACCCTAAAACACCTAAAACCCCTTAATCCCCAAAAAATCCATAAAAACCCTAAAACCCATAAAACCCCTAAAAAACTACTAAAAATTATAAAAACCCGTACACCCCCTAAGTTTTTTTAAAAAAACTCAAAAAATCCATAACCCCCTAAAAAACTCAAAAAAATACACGAACACCCAAAAATACCCAAAACCAATTAAATAACTCTAAATCCCATGAAAACCTTTAAAATACCTCAAAATCCCTAGAAAACCTGAAAACCTAAAAAACCTAAAAATTATAAAAATTTTATAAAACCACAAAAACATTTTGAAAACATAAAAAACCCTAAAAAACCCTAAAAACCTTAAAGGCCCTTTAAAAACATAATAACCATAAATCATTAAAATCTTTAAAAACGAATAAAAACCCTAAATCCGCTAAAAAACATACAAAACTGTAAATCCATAAACATTTTAAAAACTAAAAAAAATGTTAAAACCCCTAAAAAACACAATGAAACCCTAAAATATAAAATGGTATAAAACCCATAAATACCTAAAAAACATGAAGTCCCCTAAAACCTCTCCAAATCCCAAAATACTCGAAAAAATCTAAACATTATAAGAAACCTAAAAATGATCTAAAAAACCATGAAAATATAAAAACCCCAATTAAATCCTAGAAAAACATTGAAAACCATAAAACGCCCCTAAAATTAAAAAGAAATGAATACCCATAAACACCATAAAAACCAATAAAAAATCTAAAAACCCTTCAAAAACCTAAAAATATTTTAGCAATTCTAAAAACCATAAAAATCATAAAAACTAAAAAATACCCTAAAAATGACCATAAAAACATGAAAATTCATAAAACCAAAAATAAACATGGAAACCCTTGAAATCCCCCAAAAATCCAAAAACAACCCTAAAACCATAAATATCTCTAAAAACCCTTTAAATCCAAGAAAATGTAAAAAAATAATTAAACCCCTAAAAACCCCATAATAATGATAAACGCTCATAAAAACCATTGAAAACCTAAAAACCCATAAAAACCAAAAAAACATTAAAAAAATGTGAAAACCATTAAAAATTGTGAAAACATTATAAAAAAATATAAAAAAAATTTAAACCCCTAAAACTCAAAAAGTCTACAAAAACCTAAAATATTACAAAACCACTAAAACTGAAAAAATCCTCAGAATCTCTAAAAACTATAAAACCATAAAAACATAGAAAATCATAAAAATACCTAAAAATCATAACAATGTCAAAAACCCAAAAAACCATAGAAAACATAAAAACCATAAAAGCCACAAAACACCATAAAAACTCTAAAAACCAATAAAAACCCAAAAAAATATTAAAACCACTAAAAATGCAAAAAAAAAACTATAAAAAACCATAAAACCCATAGAAAATAAAAAAAACCCAAAAACTACTCCAAAAAATCCTCGCTTTTAGGGATTTTTGGTTTTTTAAAATTTTCTGGGCTTTTTTTGACTTATTAGGACTATTAAGGTTCTATAGTTTTAAATATTTTTAGGGAATTTATGATATTTATGGGGTGTCAGGAGGTTTTATGATTTTTATAGGTTTTGATGGTTTTTAGGATCTTTTTGGTTTATTGGATTTTCTTTCCTTTCTGTGATTTTGTGGTTCTTTAGATATTTTTAAAAAATTTAGGCGTTTTAAGTGTTTTTATTGTTCTTAATGTTTTTTGGTGTTTTAATTAGTTTTATAGTTTTTAATGATTTAGGGTTTTTATGGTTTTAGGGGGGTGGTTAGGGGTTGTATGGGTTTTTATGTATTCAGGGATTGTTAGGGATTTTAAGGATTTTTATGGTTTTTAGGGTGAGAGTTTTGAGGGGTTTTGATAAATTTTTACCATTTTATGAGTTTTAAGTGGTTTTAGTGTTTTTAGTGGTTGTAAGTGTTTTATGGGTTTTTTTATGGATTTTAGGGCCTTTATTGTTTTCAGTTGATTTTTATGGGTTTTAATTTTTTTTATTTCAATGTATTTTTTTGGACTTTTTTAGTAATTTTTTTTGTTTTAATGGTTTTTATGGATTTTGAGGGGATTTAGGGGTTTTAGGTGTTTTTGTTTTTTGGTTTTTAGGGTTTTAATTGTTTTTTTGGGTTTTGGTGTTTTTTTTAATTTTAAGGTTCTTTATATTTTTAAAATGTTTTTATGTGTTTTAGGGGTTTTTATGTTTTTGTGTGGTTTTACAGTTTTATGGGTTTTTATTTTTTAAGGTTTTAGTGTTTTTTGTGTTTTTTAGTTGTGGTTTCAATGTTTTTAGGATGTTTATATATTTTTATGGGTTTTATGGATTTTTTATGATTTTATTCGGTTTTTAGGTATTTATGATTTTTAGAAACTTTGAGGGATTTAAGTGTTTTTTGGGTTACTTAGGGGTTTTAGGATTTTTTGTGTGTTTTGGGTCTTTTTTGGGTTTCAAGGTTTTTTTAGTTTTTAGTGGGTTTAAGTTATTTAATGTTTTTTTACAATTAAATGGTAATTTAGGGGTTTTATGTTTATAGTGGGTTTTTAGGGTGCATACGGTGTTTTAGGTTTTTTATGGTTTTAGGGGTTTTATGTTTTTTTGTGGGTTTTCATATTTTTTGGGTTTTTACGTTTTTTGGGAAATTTAGGGTGTTTTTTTATTTTTATGGTTTTTAGGTTTTTTAGGGTTTTTCAAAATTTGCAGGGGTTTTACGGGTTTTATGGGTTTTTCAAGGTATTAGGAGTTTTCAAGGTATTTGAAAACTTTTTATGTTTAGGGGTTTTTTAGCATTCTTAAGGTATTTAGATTTTTTAAAAAATTTAGTTGTTTTAATGGTTTTTAGAGTTTTTATGTGGTTTTCGGGTTTTTATGTGTTTATAGGGTTTTTGAAGGGTTTTAAGTGTTTTTATGATTGTTAGGGTTTTTTAAGGTTTTTAAGGTTTTTTTACATTTTCATCAATTTGTCGGTCTTTTCTATGACTTTTATGGATCTCAGTGTTTTTTAGTATTTTTAGGGATTTTGAGTTGTTTTAGGGTTTTTAGGGGTTTTTAATGGTTTTTCGTATTTTCATGGTTTTTAGGTCTTCTACGTTTTAAGGATTTTTTTATGTTATTTAATGTTTTAATGTTTTTTATAGTTTTTTAATGTTTATAAGTGTTTTAAGGGGTTTTAGAGTTTTAAGTTGGTTTTAGGGTTTTTATGGGTTTTAGAGGTTTTTAATATTTTTATGTCTTTTTATGGTCTTCATGGCTTTAATGGTATTTTAATATTTTTTAAGTTTTCATATAATTTTATATAATTTCTTCTGTGTTTTGTGATTTTTAAAGATTTTTTTGGATTTGATTGGGTTTAAGGGTTTTTCAGGATTTTTCATCAGTATTTTCGGTCTTTTGGGGTTTTCATGGTGTTTTTTTTTGAGTTTTTAAGGGTTTTTAGTTTCATTAGAGTTTTTAAATGATTTTAGGGGTGTCAATGTGTTTTAATGTTTTTTTGTGGTTTTAGGGTTTTTATGGTTTTCTAAGGATTTTGTGTTTTTTTAGGTTTTTATTATTTTCTTTGTTATTTAGGGGTTCTATGGTTTTTAAGGTTTTCATATATTTTTTGTATTTTGCTGGATTTTTTTTGGTTTTTTATTGGTTTTTATTGTTTTTAGGGATTTTGAGGGTTTTTTGTTTTTCAGGGGTTTTAGGGTTGTTAGAGTTTTAGGGGTTTATTTTTGATTTTGTTGGGATTAAGGTTTTTTTGGTGTTTTTAGGGTTATTAAGTATTATTAGAGTCTCTAAATGTTTTAGGGGTTCAAATGGTTTTAGATTTTTTAGTGGTTTTAGGTTTTTTATGTGTTTTTATGTTTTTTCTGGGTTTTAATGGTTTTTATGTGTTTTAAATATTTTTAGGTATTTTTAGGTTTTTAGGTATTTTAAAGTATTTTATAGGTTTTTTATGATTTTTGGAGTTTTTATGGTTTTAGTGATTATGAGAGTTTTTCAGGGTTTGATAGGATTTTTAGGAGTTTTCAGTGCACATGAGCCTCTTCACGGTTAGTGAGGACTTCTTAAGTGCATCATGGTGACCCGAGATCAAATCCAGGAGGAGGATTATTTTTGGGGGTACTATAGCAGTATGTGTAGCGGAAACTGTACTTGTACTGTAGATGGAACTGTAGAAGGTACTATTTGGCACTGTAGTAGTCGAGACTATTCCCCCGTTTGGGCCTTTAGGACAATGACTCGGTCCCCAAGTCATTTAAGGCCTTCAGGCCACCTAGGCCTTTGGGTCAATAAGAACTTCGTGCCACCTCATGCCCTTTAGGCCACAATATGTGCAGATGTAAAGCAGAAAACCTACAAGGAACAAGATCCAAAAGGAGGATGAGAAAGAAGCATTCACCATAGAAGAAGCTAAATAGATTGAAAGAAACAAAACGGTATGGCACCTACAATCGAGAAATTTCTGGGCATGCACAGGATAGCCTATACAGACATCCATGTGAAGTTAGAGAGATGATTTCACGATGAAGATGTTGGGGAGGAGCAGTTCCATGTAGTTAGTCTGGGTTGTATGTAATGTGTGAAGTCTATGAGCAATGAATTTTTCTAAGGATTATGGCCCATCTAATACTTACACCTACTGGCCTTGTAAGGGTTCCACCTCACCCCTTGAAATGTGGATTATCAAAAATAAAAAAAGAAATGAAGGCCTTCAGGCCATTAGATGAGGAGGAGTTTTTAGTTTTGTTAGGTTGTTTTAGGTTTTTTGGGTTTTCTGAGTTATTTTTAAATTTAATGTTTTTTAGTTGTTTAAAGGTTTTATGGATTTTAATGGGTTTTATATTTTTAACGATTTTTTTATTTTAATGGTTTTAGGGGTTTTAAAGGTTATAGTTGATTTTATGGTTTTCATGATATTTTAGGTTTTTTTAGTGTTTTTTTGTTTTCATTGTTTTTTAGGTATTTTTATAGCTTTTAGGGTTTTATGTGATGTTTAGGGATTTTGATGATTTTTTGTGGATTTAGGGATTTTTGGGCTTTTATGGGGTATTAGGGGTAATAGGGGTTTTCAGTTATTTATTTATTTTTAAGGATTTTTATAGTTTTTTTAACATTTTTTATGGATCTTAAGAGTTATTTTAATTTTTAATGGTTTAAAGGTTTTTAGGGGGTTTAACGGTTTTTATGGGTTTTATAGTTTTCAGGGGTTTCATAGGGTTTTTAAATTTTTATATTTTTTAGTATTTTAAGGGCTTTTTTGAGAATTTTAAGGGTTTATAATGTTTTTTTGGGTTTTGGGATTTTGTGGGTTTTAGGGTTTTTTCAGGGCTTTTAATGTTTTCTAAGATTTTAGGGTATGTTTGTGTTGTTATAATTTTTTGTTATTTTTTAGGGTTGTAATAGTTTTTTTAGAGTTTTTTTAATGTTGTTAGTGGTTTAAGGGTTTTTTTGTGTTTTTAGTAGTTATTATGTTGTTATGGGTTTTATGGTTTTTTAGATTTTAGGGGATTCTCATGGTTTATTAGTTTTCATGGATTTTTAGGGATTTGTTTGGGATTATTTTGATTTTTGGTTTTTTGGGAATTTGAGGGGTTTTAAATTTTTTGGGGGGTTTTATGCTCTTTTGGGTTTTAAGTGTTTTTAATGTTTTTTAGGGTTTTTACACTTTTAAGTGTTTTTAGAAAAATTAGGGGTTTAAAGGGTCTCTATAGTTTTTTTGTTTGTTTTATGGTTCTTTTTTTAGTGTTTTTAAATGTATTTAGGTGTTTTTTGGTTTTATGATTTTTTAATGTTTTCTATAGTTGTTTTCATTTTCAGTGAATTTAATGTCTTTTAGGAATTTTATGGTTTTAGTATTTTTTTAGGTTTTTTGGGATTTTGAGGGGTTTTAGGGGATTTCAGTGTTTTAGGGTTTTTAGTTTTTTATGGGATTTTAGTTTCTAGGGTTTATTTTTTGAGTTTTTAGGGTTTTCATGGTTTTTAGGGTTTCTAAACATTTATGGGATTTTTGAGTTTTTAGTGGGTTTTTATGGGTTTTATGAGTTTTTAGGTGTCTCTATGTTTTTAGGGGTTTTATGGTTTTATGGGGATTTAGGATTTTTTCCAAATTTCGTGGGATATATAGGTATTTTTTATGTTTTAATGGTTTTATGGGTTTTTAGTGTTTTTAGGGATTTTGAGAGAGTTTTTACATTTTTAATGGTTTTTTGGGGTTTTTTTGTTTTATAGTTTTTTATGGTTTTAGGGTTTTTTGAGTTATATATATATATATATTGAGTTGTTATCTTTTTTAGAGGTTTTATGGGGTTTTATAGTTTTTAGTGGGATTTTAGTGATGTTATGGTGTATAGGGATATTTATGGTTTTTTTTGATGTTTTTAGGTTTGTTTAGGGTTTTTAGGGGATTTTCAAAGTTTTTTTTGGGGGGGGGGGGGGTTTAGGTTTTTAGTTTTTTGAGGGGTTTTTTAGGATTTTCATGTTTTTTAGGCTTTTTATTTTTTTTAGGATTTTTATAGAGTTTAGGGTTTTCTAATGTTTCATAGTTTTTTATAGGTTTTTAGGGGTTTAACATCTTTTTTTGGGTTTCTAGGGTTTTTCATTTTTTTATTCATTTTTGGTTTTTCAAATTTTCTTAATGTTTTAAGGTTTTTTTGGGTTTTTTCTGAATTTAGTGGGTTTTAAGGTTTTTGTGGAGGTTTTGGGGGTTTTTTCCTAGATTTTTGGTGTTTTTTAGATTTTTTTGGGATTTTAGGCTTTTTAATATTTTTATGGTTTCTGGGAATTTTATGGATAACGTGGGTTTTAAGGGTTATTATGCTTTTCTGTGTTTTTTTGGTATTTTTGATTTTTTAGGGGTTTTAGAGGTTTTAGATCGTTTGAATGTTTTATTGGGGTTTTGAGGGATTTTATTGTTTTTAGTAACTTTTTAGTGTTTTTAATGTTTTATTGGTTTTCATGGTTCTCATGGTTTTTCAAGGTTTTTAGGTTTTTTTACGTTTTAAAGGATTTTTTTGGAATAATCATGGTTTTTATTGATTTCAAGGGTTTTTATGGATTTTGTGGGGTTTTAAGGTATTTCAGGGTTTTTAGGGTAGTTTTCATTTTGTTTTCAATGTTTTAATGGGCTTTTCATAGTTTTTAACATTTTAGGGGTTTTCTTTGTTTTTTAAGTTTTTAGTGGGTTTTATGGTTTTTATTTATTATTAGAGTTTTTAATATTTTTAGGGGTTTCTATAGATTTAAGGGTGTTTTTATGGTTATTATATCTTTATAAATTTTTACGGATTTCTAGGTCTTTTATAAGATATTTATGGGGTTTAGTGTTTTTTATATTTGTAGGAGTTTTGGGGGTTTTTGGGTTTTTATGGTATCTTTAGGTTTTCTATGGTGTTTTTATTTTTAGGGGTTTATGGTTTTGTAATGATTTTAATATTTTTATATTTTTTAAGTGATTTTAGAGTTTTTAGTAGGTTTGTAATTGTTTTGTGGGGTTTTAAGGGGTTTTATGGTTTTTATGGGTTATTATGTTTTTTTAGGAATTTTTTGGTGTTTTACAGTTTTTTCATCTTCTGAGATTATTTTGGTTTTATATAATTTCTATGGTTTTTATGGATTTTTAGGTTTTTTAGTTGGTTTGAGTTTTTAGGGGGGTTTGTTTTGGGTTTTCTAGGTTTTTACAAGTTTTTATGGATTTCATGGGTTTTAAGGGTGTTTAGTATTTTTTTACATTTTCATGGATTTTGGGGGATTTCTTAGAATTAATATGGTTTTTTGTGTTTTTTTGGATTTTGGTGGTTGTAGGGGATTTATGGAGTTATTATTGTTTTTAGGATTTTTTAGGGTTTAAGTGACATATTTGGTTTTTAGTTCTTTTTAGAGTTTTTTAGGGTTCTTAATTATTTTCTTGGTTTTTTAATGTTTTGATGGATTTTATGTTACTTTATATTTTTTATTTCTTTTAATGGTTTTTACATTATTTATGCGTTTTTATAGTTTTTAGTGTATGTATGGTATTCATGGGGGTTTCCGAGTTTTAGGTTATTTTATGTTTTCAGGTATTTTTAGTGATTTTTTAGGATTTTTATGGGTTTTAAGGGGTTTTTATGGTTTTTAGGGATTTTGAGGGTTTTAGGGCTTTTCAAGGTTTTTAGGGTGTCTTACGTATTTAGTGATATTTTGATTCTTTCTAGGGTTTTTATGGTTTTTTATGTTTTTTAATTTTTTTAGGGGGTTTAATGGTTTTTATAGTTTCTAGTGGTTTTTAGGGTTTTCAGGAATTTATAGGTTTTTAAGGTTTTTAGGGTTTTCATGGTTTTAATAATTTTTTACATTTTCTTGGTATTTTATTGAATTTAATGGGTTTTATGGTTTTTAGTGTATTTAACAATTTTAATGATTATTAGAGGTTTTATGGGTTTTGATTGTTTTTAGTGTTTTTAGGGTTTGGTGGGGTTAGGGTCATTCTAGGGGTTTTGGTATTTTTTTTCTTTTTTAGTGTCTTAAGGGTTTTAATAGTATTAATAAAATAGGGGTTTTATGTGTTTTTTACTAGTATTTATGCTTTTTTGGATTTTCTTGGTTTGTAGTCAGTTTAATGGTTTTTATGGGGTTTTAATTCTTTTAGAATTTTTCACATTTTTAGATATTTTTAAAATTTATCGAATATTTTTATTAGTTTTTGTGGGTTTAGGGATATTATGAGCTTTATGGGATTTTAAGGGTTTTCAGGGGATTTCATGGTTTTTAGGGTCATTTTGGGTTTTTAGTGTGATAATTATTTTTTATATTTTTTAAACATGTTTAGGGTGTTTGCGTGTTTTTTAGTTTTTAGTGGTGTTTAAGGTTTTTTCGGGTTCTAAATGTTACTAGGTTTTGGGATTTAAGGGGTTTTCATGAATTCTTAAGGGTTCTTACATTTTCGTGGATTTTTAGTGATTTTTTTAATATTTTTATGGTTTTATGGATTTTAACGGGTTGTAAGGATTTTGAGGGTTTTTATGGGTTTTATAGTTTTTTATGGTTTTTACAATTTTTGTGGATTTTTTGGGTCTTTTGGATTTTTTGGGGTTTTTAATGTTTTTTAGTTATATTAAGGGTTTTAATAGTTTTTAACTTTTTTTGGTTTTTATGGGTCTTAATGTTTTTAGTGGGATTTTAGGTTATTTATTTGTTTCTAGTTGTTTTAATGTCTTTAGGGGTTTTTATGTTTTTTCATGGGGTTTCCATAATTTATAGCATTTTTTACATTTTTATGGATTTTTTGGGATTTTTTAGGATTTTTATGGTTTTTATTTTTATTTAGGGTTTCAAGATATTTTGATGGTTTTTATGGGGGTGTGGGGGTTTTGGGGTGTTTTGGGTTCCCAGGGTTTTTAGGTTCTTATGTGTTTTCATGGTTTTTTTGATTTTTTATGGGGTTTCATGTGTTTTATACTTTTTTAAAAAATTTAGGTGTTTTAAGGTTCTTTAGAGTTTTTAGTGGGTTTTAGTTTTCTCGAGGTTTTACAGTTTTTAAGGCTTATAGGGGGTTTTATATTTCTTAGGAGTGATTCACAGTTTTTAGGGTTTTTTACAGTTTTACGGATTTTTAGGGCTTCTTTTGGATTTTCATTATTTTTAGGTTTTTATGGATTTTAGGGATTTCAACGGTTTTTTATAGTTTTTAGGTTTTTATTTTTTTTGGATTTTGATGGTTTTTGATGTTTTTAGGGTGTTCAAGTGTTTTTAGAATTTTTAGGGGATCTAGTGGTTTTATGAGGATTTTTTTAAGGTTTTAGAGGTTTTTATTGTATTCAGGGCTTTTTATGCTTTTTAGTGTTTTTAATTTTTTTCGGATTTTTATGTCTTTTTATGAATTTTAGGATTTTTAGAGTTTTTTGGTATTTTAGTAATTTTTAGGCGTTTTATGGGTTTTCAGGGGGTTTTTTAGATATTTTTTGTTTTTTCATTGTTTTAAGATCTTTTGGGTTTTAATGGTCTTTTCATTTTTAAATGTTTTGAATGTTTTTAGTGTTTTTTAACATTTTTTTGTTTTAATGGATTTTTTAGGTTTAATGTGTTTTATAAATTTAGTGGTTTTTATGTGTTTTATGGTTTTATGGATTTTTTTGGTTAAACGTGTTTTTTTATAGTTTTGTTGGTTTTTTATGTTTTCATGTATTTTTTGGTATTTTTTAATATATTCATGTATTTCATAGTTATTACTGTTTTGGGGACTTTGAGGGTTTTTAGGAATTTTCTAGGTTTATAAGATTTTAGAGGATTTATGTTTTTAGGGGATTTTTCATTTTTAGTGCTTTATTGACTTTTTAGGGTTTTTATAGTTTTTTAATGTTTCAAGTGGTATTAAGGGAATTTCTTCATTTTTAGGGGATTTTGGGTTTTTTGGGTTTTTATTGGATTTTTTGTTTTAATGGGTTTTTAAAGGTTTACATGTTTTTGTATTTTTAGATATTTCTCAATATTTTTATGATTTGTATAGTTTTTTATGATTTTTATCAATTTATAAAGTTTTTAAATCATTTCCAATTTATCTAGGTTTTTCTAGTTTTTTCACATTTTTTTGTGTTTTGTGGGTTTTTAGGGTTTTTTGAGTTTTTTGGGTTTTTAAGGGTTTTTAGGGGTTTGAATATTTTTAGTGTTTTAAGTTTCTTATATTTTTTAATGGTGTTTTATATTTTTTTGGGTTCTGAAAGAATTTTATGGTTTTTAAGGTTTTTTGTGTTTTTAATGGGGGTTAGGGTTTTTAATGTTTTCTACATTTTTAGTGTTTTTTGGAATTATTTAGAATTTGTTTTGGTTTTTAGTGTTTTTAAGGATTCTGAGGGTTTTGGGGTTTATTGGGGTTTTTAGGGTTTTTAGTGTCTTTCCTGGTTTTAGGTTATTTTTTCTCTATAGTCATTTTTTTCTTTATTGTGTTTTAAGGTTTTTGTAGTTTTTTTATAAATTATTTAGGGTTTTTATGGGTTTTTAGAGTTTTGATTTATTTTAGGTTTTCTATTTATTTTTAAGTTTTTTATAGTTTTTAGTGGTTTCTATGGTTTTTTGGGGTTTTTAATGGTTTTTTATATTTTCATTTATTTTAAGGAATTTTTTATAGTGTTTATGTTTTTTAGAGTTTTTAGTGATTTTGAGGGGTTTAAATGGTTTTTAGGGTTTTTATTGGGTTTTTATGTCTTTGGTGTTTTATGGTTCTTTATAGAGTTTTATGATTTTCATGGTTTTTAGAGTTTTTAATGTTTTACAAATTTTAAGGGTTTCAATAGTTTTAATGGTTTTTAGGTATTTTATGGGTTTTTAGTGTTTTGAATGGATTTGGTTTTTTTTATGTTTTCAGAGGGTTTTTAGGTTTTCTAGGATTCATTAAATTTTATAGATTTCTTAGGATTTTTACAATTTTTGTGGTTTTAAAGGTTTTGTATGGGTTTTAGATATTTTAGGTTTTTGGGGGTGTTCAGGGTTTTTATGGGTTTTAGGGTTTTCTAGGTTTTTAGTGTATTTTTTTTGGGTTTTAGGGTTTTTTTATTTTTAGGGGCTTTAGGTTTTTTAGAGTTTTTAATGTTTTTCTAGGTTATACAGTTTTTTTATTTTTAGTGAATTTTAGGTTTTATGGTATTTTAGGGGTTTTATCATTTTTCGGAGTTTTTATCATTTGCAATTGGGTTTTTAAGGGTTTCAGTTTGGTTACGTTTTTTGGGATTTTTTGTTTTCTTTTTGTATTTTTATGGATTAGGATTTTTAGGGATTTTAGGGATTTTGAGGGTTTTAGAGGTTTTTTGGGGTTTTAATGGATTTTAGGGGTTTTCATTGTTATATGGTATTTCTACGTTTTTTTTTTATTTTTTAGATTTTTAATGATGCGTTGTATTTTTTACAATTTTTAGGGTTTTAAGGGTTCGTAGTGTTTATAGTGGGGTTTTTGGTTTTATGGGTTTTTAGTTATTTTACGGTTTTAGGTGATTTTATATTTTTAGGGGGTGTTTAGGTTTTTTTAAATTTTAATGTTTTTATGTAATTTTTGAGATTTTTATGGTTTTAGTGGTTTTTTGGGTTTTTGGGATTTTGAGTGTTTTTATGGGTTTTCATGGTTTTTAGGGGTTTTCAGGGTTTATGGTGTTATCTGTTTTTAGTTATTTTTTATTTTTTCAGGTTTCTATGGGTTTTAAGTCTTTTTAGCGGTTTTTAGGTTTTTTATGGGTTTTTAGTGTTTTTATGGTTTTTTGTGGTTTTTAATGATTTAAGGGGGTTTTCATGGTTTTTATGATTTTTTATATTTTTCATGATTATTTGGGTATTTTTTATGTTTTTTATCATTTTTTTTAGTTTCTAGTGATTTTGAGGGTTTTTGTTTTTTTTGGGTTTTTATGATTTTCTTGGGTTTTCGGGCTTTTTCGGGTTTTTAGGGTCTTTTTCAGATTTTAGGGGTTTTTTGAGTTCTTAGGGGAGTTTGGGTTTTAAGAGTTTTTTAATTTTATTAGGTGGTTTTTGGTTTTTCATAGTGTTCAGAATTTTTATTGGTTTTACGGGTTTTCGGGTTTTTTATTGTTTTTAGAAGGATTTTAGGGTTTTTAGGTTTTTTTTCCTTTTTAGGATTTTTTTGAGCTTATTAAGGATTTTATTGTTTTTTAGCATTTCTTTATGTTTCAGGTATTTGAATTTTTTTACGAATATTCATGTTTTTTAGGGTTTTTAGGTTGTTTATGTGTTTAGTGTTTTTTTGGGGGTTGTAGGGTTTCTTTGAGTTTTTAATGTTTTAAAAGTTTTTTAGTGTTTTTTAACATTTTTAAGGTGTTTCTGGGTTTTTAGTGTTTTTAGTGGTCTTTAGGGTTTTTATGTGTTTTATGTTTTTTAAGGGTTTTAGTGTTTTTTATGGTTATCTTAGGTTTTCATGGATTTCAGATGTTTTATGTTATCAATTACTTTTTTGGACTATTGTTTCTATGGGGTTTTTTTAGTTTTTATAGATTTTTGAGGGGTTGTAGGGTATTTAGAGGTTTTGGGGCCTTTTAGGGTTTTTAGTTTTTTTTAGTTTTTTCATGTTTTTAAAAGTCATTATAGTTCTTTAATGTTTAGGGGTTTTATAGATTTTTGGAGTTTTTAGTAGGGGCTTTTGGGGTTTTATGTTGTTTTAATGGTTTTAATGTTTTTAGGGGTTTTAATGTTTTCATGGGTCTTGGGGTTATTTAAATTTTCATTTATGTTTATGTTTTTTTATTATTTTTAGGTTTTTATGATTTTTAGGAATTTTAGGCGGTTTTTAGGGGTTTTAGGTGTTTTCTGGGGGTTATAGTGGTTTTTAGGGTTTTAGGGTTTTTACGGTTTTCTGAGTTTTTATGATTTTTTGTGTTTTTTATGGTTTTAGTTTTTTATAGTTTTTTAATGTTTTCATGGGTATTAAGGGTTTTTATAGTTTTAGTGTATTTTTAGGGTTTTATGGGTTTTAAAAAAAAATTTAAGGTTTTTAGGGGTTTTATGGTTTTTAGGGGGTTTTCTGGTTTTTTTAAGGTTTTTAACATTTCCAGGATTTTTAGGGATTTTTTTAGATTTTCATGGTTTTAAAAGGTCTATATTATTTTTATGGATTATAAGGGTTTCAATTTTTTTTGGGATTTTTAGGGTTTTATGGTTTTTAAAAAAATTATGGGTTTTTAGTGTTTTTGATGAGTTTTTGGGGGTTTTATGCTTTTTAGAGATTTTTAACTTTTTTGGGGGTCTTAATACTTTTATATTTATTAGTTTTTTTTAGGGAATTAATTTGGTTTTAGGTTTTTGTATTTTTTAGGGGATTTATGGTTTTTAGGGGTTTCAAGGTTTTTATGATTTTTCTACATTTTGAAGGATCTTAGGGGTTTTCTTTATATTTTTATGGTTTTCGGGTTATTTATGTTTTTAGGTATTTTGAGGTATTTTAGAGTGTTTTATGGATTTTGGAGATTTTAGGTATTTTGGGGTTTTTATGTTTTTTTGGTGTTTAGGGTTTTTAGAGTTTTTAATGTTTTTAGTGGATTTTTAGGGGTTCTATGAGTTTTTAGGGTTTTTAATGTTTTTATAGTATTTAATTTTTTATGGATTTTTCATGAATTTTAGGTATTTTTTGTTTTTAGTGACTTTTAGGGATTCTTAATAGTTTTTATAGTTTTATATTTTTAATGGTTTTTATGGAAATTGAGGGTTTTAGGGGGGTTTAGGGTTTTTAGTATTTTTAGGGAATTTTAAGGTTTTTAGTTTATTTTAGGCTATTCTAGGTTTTTTTTTGAGTTTTTAAAGGTGTTAAGGATTTTTAGAGATTTGTATCATTTTTAGGAATTTTAAGGGTTTCTAGAGTTTTTAGTGGTTTTAGGGTTTTGTGGTGTTTTTAAGGTTTTTAAGGGTATTATGTTTCTTAAGGGGTTTTCAGGGTTTTTGTGGTTTTTTACATTCTCATTAATTTTTTGGGACTTTTTTTTTGTTTTTAGGTCTTTTATAATTTTTAGGGATTTTTATTGTTTTCAGTAGTTTTAGGGTCTTCAGGTGTTTTCAGGGTTATGAGGGTATTTTGGGGTTTCTTGGGTTTTTTAACTTTTTAGATTTTAAGGTTTTTTATAGTTTTAATTTATTATTGGTTTTAAGGTTGATTATTTTTTAGTGGGTTTTATTGGGTTTTAGGAAGTTTTATGGGTTTGGGGGGGGGGGGGGGTTTAGGTTTTTATGGGGTTTTCAGGGTATTTAGGATTTTTTGCATTTTCAGTGATTTTTAGCAATTTTTAAGGATTTTTATAGGTTTTTGGGCTTCTAGGGTTTCAGGGATTTTTAGTATTTTATGGGTTTGTAGTGTTTTTATGTTTTTTAGTGTTTTTCGTGTTTTTAGGGTCTTTTGGGATTTTGGATTTCTTTTGAGTTTTTAGAGGGATATAATGCATTTTTATGTTTTTCAATGCTTTCGGGGTTTTAAGGGTTTGAGAGTTTTTAGTGGATTTAGGGGATTTATGGGTTTATAATTTTTTTTATAATTTTTATGATTTTAAGTGGTTTTCATGGTTTTAGTGTCTTTCACATTTTCAGGGAATTTTTGGAATTTTTGGGTTTTTATGGTTTTAAGGGTTTTTATAGTTTTCGTGGAATTTGAGGGGTTTTATGGTTTCTCAAATTTCGTAGGTTTTTTAAGGTGTTTTAGTGTTCTTAAGGACATCATGGGTTTTATTGCAATTTTTTAGCATTTTTAAGGGGGTTTTTAGTTTTAAACATTTTTTTGGGTTTTAACAGATCTAGTATTTTTAGTGGTTTTTTGGGTTTTTTGTGTTTTTAGGATATTTTAATGTATTTATGGTTTTATTATTTTCAAGTTTTTTATTTATTTTTATAGTTTTTAACATTTTCAGGAATTTTTATGGTTTTTTATATTTTCAATGTTTTTTATGATTATTTGGGATTTTGATGGTTTCTAGGGTGTTTTAGGGTTTTTAAGGGTTTCATGATTTTTCATGGGATTTAGGATCTTTTTGGGTTTCAATGATTTCTAAGGTTTTTCGGGGTTTTATAGTATTTAGATTTTGTAGCATCTTTAGGGGATTAAGGGTTTCTATTATTATTGGTGATTTTATGGTTTTTATGGGTTTTAGGGGGGTTTAGAGTTTATTGGGTTTTTACATTTCATGGTGTTTTTTGGTATTTTTAGTTCATTTATGGGTTTTAGTTCTTTTGGGGTTTTTAGTTATTTTTAGGGGTTTTTGGGTTTTTATGGTTTTTTAAATTTTTAGTGTTTTTCATTTTTTAGGGTCTATTGGGTTTTAGGTTTTTTTGAGTTTTTTAGAGTCTTAATATTTTATAATTTCTTTATCATTTTAGGTTTTTTAAGGTTTTTTATTATTTTTAGTGTGATTTTATGGTTTTATGGGATTTTAGGGATTTCTAATTTTTTTGGGGTTATTAGTATTGTTCGGGATTTGTTAGGTATTTAGGGTTTTTTATGTTTTCTGGGTGTTGTGGGGTTTTAAGAGTTTTTAGTGTCTTTTGGGTTTTAGATTCTTCTTAATTATTATGTTTTTAATGGTTTTGTAGAGTATTATAAATTTTATAGTTGTTTTAAGGGTTTTAGATTTATTTTTAGTTATTAGGGTTTTATGGGTTGGGAGGGATTTTTTAAATTTTTGTGGGTTTTGTGGGTTTTAGTGATTTATTACGTTTTTAGGGTTTTTCTATGTTTTCAGTGATTTCTAGGGATATTTAAGATTTTATGGTATTTATGGTTTTTATTAATATTAAGTGTTTTTATGTGTTTTAGGATTTTTAGGGTCTTAGGGTTTCTACGGTCTTTTGGTTTTTTAGGATTTTTTTTTAGTTTTTAAGGATTTAGGGTCTTTAGAAATTTTTAAAAATTTTAGTAGTTTGAAGGAAATTTATTGTTTTTAGTAGGGTTTTAGGGTTTTATTGGTATTTATAGATTTTTAGTATATTTATGTGTTTTTATGGTTTTAATGGGTTTCAGGGTATTTAGGGGTTTTTACATTTTTAGGTATTTTTATGGTTTTTTATAATTTTTTGGGATTTAGGTTTTTTTCTGTTTTGATGGATTTTGATGGACTTTGATGGGTTTTATAATTTGGTATAGTTTTTTAGTTTTTAGGGGTTTTCATGGTTTTTATTGTTATTTGTTTTCTAGGGGTTTTTTTAGGGTTTTTATGGTTTCTTATAGTTTTAACCATTTTTATGGGTTTCACTGGTTTTTAGTGGTTTAGTGTTTTTCAGATTTTAGTTGTTTTTAAATATTTTTAGTGATTTCATAGGTTTTTAAGTTTTTTAGGTTATCTTATGTTTTTAAGGATTTTTTTATTTTTTATGATCATTATGGGTTTTGGGATTTTTAGTGATTTTGATGGTTTTTTTTCTTTTCATGTTTTTTTGGTTTTTAAGGGGATTTTAGGGTTTTTAAAGTTTATTCTGGGTTTCTAGTGTTTTTTGAGTTTGTTTGGGTTTTTATAATCTTATAACATTATTAATGGGTTTAATGGTGTCTCGTTCTTGGCCTTTCGGCCACAAAGCACCCAACGGCTCCGTATCCGATGATTGATGGACCTGCTTTCCAAAGGCAGGCGTTCACCGGATGGTCTGACCAGTGACTCTTAAGAACTCACATTAGTCGAGAGGATGGGAAGTTGGGCTCATCGCACCCTTTTGGGGGGGGGATTATTGCCTATTCCGGGACTCTCTTATAGATTTAAGACGTATTCATAAGTTCGTGAATCTTTGGTTTATACCCAATCATAGTATCGACGAATTCAACCCTGGTGGGAAACGGTCAAATAGACGCAGGGGTTCAGAATCATTTATGCCCGAGGTTAACCATCCCTCATTGGATTAATGACCCCGAAGGGTTGGAACTCGATTGAGGTAGCACTAGGAGTGGCGTGGAGAACCGATGTGGAGATGATCGGAACAACTAGATGTTGGGCTTGAAACTCATGGATGCTTCCTAAGTACCCTGCCTAGAAGGCAGGGATCAAAGTCCCCGTAGTTCGCTTAGGTGTCGGGGAACCGACGTGATGAGAGACCAGGTGGTCTGATCGGTGTTGGGCTTGAACCTCATGGAGGCTTCCTACGTACCATGTCATGGAGGCAGGGATCAATGTCCATGTAGTTCGGTTAGGTGTCAGGAACCGACGTGAAGAGAGACCAGGTGGTCTGATGGGTGTTGGGCTTGAACCTCATGGAGGCTTCCTACGTACCCTATCTAGGAGGTAGGGATCAAAGTCCAGGTAGTTCTAATAAAAAGTTTAACGTCAGGCTGGATGAGGGCGGAACTCCACGTGAAGAAACGACCAAGTGGTGGGCTTGAACATCGTGGAGGCCTCTTACATACCCTACCTAGGAGGCAGGGATCAAAGTCCACGTAGTTCGCTTGGGCTTGGGGCTTATGCTCTGGGGCAGCCCAGAATGATGGATTGGGGATTACACACTGAGGAGGCCCAGAATGATGGATTGGGGCTTACACTCTGAGGAGGCCCATAGGAGGATGTCATGGTCGATGCTTACTCTAAGCCCACGTGAGTCATGCTCAGTGTGAGAAACAAGAGGTAGCAGGGACCAGAGGATCACGTCGTGGAAGGTGCGACCGAGAGATGCATAATGGGGCTTATGCATGAAGGCAGCCCAGGGTGATGAATTGGGGCTTACACTCTGAGGAGGCCCAGAAGGTGATGAATTGGGGATTACACTCTGAGGAGGCCCAGAAGGTCGGGGCTTACTCCGAGATGGATGCCCAGAAGGTCGGGGCTTACTCCAAGACGGACGCTCGTAAGGTCTTTCTCATGTCTGAACATGAGGGAATCCCAACCCATTGGTGGGTTGAGGAATATAATGGGGGCCGATGCCTATGCGCAAGTGAACAAGAGAGATAATGCCAAGGGCATTGGAATCAGTCCAAACAAAGGGAGATGAAAAGTGTGAATTACATGCCCGAAATTCGGAACACAATGAGGGTGGCATGGTAACAGAGGATAACTGTTGACCATGTTCGAAACACATCATTAATATCATGTTAGCATGAAATGGACACGAACAAATGAGGGTCGGATGCTGAGCATTTTCAAAACATAGGACCTATCTCGAAGTGTTGTCCAAAGTATTCCGGGGCATTGGCCCAGGATGGTAGGTCAGCCGATGCAGCATGGGACCAGGCCGTTAGGGGGTCCCTTCAGACATGAAAGTGGATGAGGATCCAAATAAAGGACACGCAAAGCGTGGGGTGGAGTGATGGAATGTTTTAAAGGATTCCAGCGCTCTTGAGATTATGCCACAGAAAACATGGCATGAGGCATCTTATTCTTGGAGCATGAAGAATCTCTTGCATGGAGCAAGAGATATCTAATTATTGAATTATAGGTAATGCTACAGTGTATAGTCATGTAGAGAGTACTATTTCCGTATTGTTTAACGTCATATAGATAGGACGACTAGGTAGGAGAGACCTAGAAATGGTTGGTGTGGGACTTACGCAAGGGCGGCCCTTTCTAGATGAACCTAGCAAAAGGAGCTAGGAAATGGGGTTGTAGGAGAGTCATGAGGTGTAGCTAGACTCATGGAATGTATAGGACAGATGATGGAGTGGCATAAGGGTGCAGTGGAAAATACTGTTGACTGTGCCCGAAAAGTTCGCGGCGCGACTCTCCAATTTTCATGGGGGTCAATGACGGTAGCGAAGGGGCTGGCCACGAAGGAGCTGGCCGTGAGCTGCCGGCCGCGAGGGACCGTTCGTGGAGGAGCTGTACGGGAAGGACTGGTCGTGAGGGACTAGTTTCATGTGGATCTCGGTTTAGTTCTCTGCGATGGGTGTCCATGGAGGAGATGTCCACAGAGGAGATGGAAGTCCGCAGAGGATTCTTTCCGTGAAGGATGATTTCTGCAGTGGAGGCTTTCCACGGAGGAGATGGAAGTCCGCAGAGGATGTTGTCCATGAAGGATGATTTCTGTGGAGGAGGCTATCCACGAAAGAGGTTGTCTGTGGATGAGATGGGCATCCACGAAGGGTGCCTGCAAAGGGGCTGGCACCCGTCCTACTTCGCGCCCACGGAGGGGTTCCGCCTCTATTTCGCGAATGACACTGGTCCGAGGAAGAGATGGACATCCGCGAAGGAGAGGGCCATATGCGAAGGAGATGTCCACTAAGGGCTGGCCATAGAGGAATTTTCCACATGTGGTTCGCGGATAGGTTTCTCCTCTATGCGGAAGAGTTCATCTGCGGATGATATGCGGTCCGCGGATGGCTGTAGTGGGATTTCTCCAGCGTCTCCCCACAGGTTTTCACCCATCTTTTCTTCATTTTTTTTCTAGTTCCCCTCGGTGAATATTTATAGAGTCATGAATAGGATCGGCACACGACCTTTGCGGAAGCCCATGAAGGAATACCCAGCCGCAGACGACTCGGTCAACCAGCGATATTTGATGAGTTGCGGTGGGGTTGCTTCGCAGCAGCACACTAATCCGCCTATATTCCGCAAAGAACAGCGGTCCGCGGCCGCATAGGCACTCCTTCTCTATTTTGCGAGCGATGGCGTTCGCGGCTGGGGTTGTTTCTGACGGTGGATCGGCCGACGCCCATCCTGCTTCGCGCCCACGGAGGAGTTCCACCTCCGCTTTGCGGGCGTCGCTGGTCCGTGGAATTGCAGGATGG
Source organism: Viscum album (assembly GCA_963277665.1). Taxonomy (NCBI): domain Eukaryota; kingdom Viridiplantae; phylum Streptophyta; class Magnoliopsida; order Santalales; family Viscaceae; genus Viscum; species Viscum album. Next base: position 972,212,863 of record OY728141.1, read on the forward strand.
CGGTCTACCGAACCAGCCGCGTGCTGTTGCTGGGAGCCGGTGCGCGGACTGGTTCGGTCCTTTTCCATGTTTTGGGGTAACTGTATTTCCCCCTTGTGGAATTTTCAGGACCCTACAAATGGTTTTTATATTTTTTGTGGGTTTTTAGGGATCTTAAGGTTTTTATGGGATATAATGTTTTTCTTGGTTCTTATGGTCTTTGGGTTTTTATGTTTTCATGGATTTTAATGTTGTTTCTGAATTATATTATTTTCAATGTTTTTAGGATTTTTAAAAATTTTGAAGGGTTTTTTTGGTTTTTTTGGGTTTTTAGTGGTTCTTTAGGTTTTTCAAGAATTTTATCATTTTTGGGGGTTTTTTTATTTTTAACGGTTTTTGAAGTTATTATGGGTTTTAATATTTTTGTGGGTTTTAAGGGTTTTAAGAGTTTTTAGTGGTGTTCGGGTTTCTATGGGGTTTTAGGGGATTTTAAGGTGGGGGTCTAGTTTTTTGGGTATTTTGTGGTTTTTTACGTTTTCATGTATATTAATTTTATTATAATATTAATATGATTTAGGGTTTTTAAATTTTATTGGGATTTTGAGGATTTCAGGGGGTCGTCAGGGTTTTTAGTATTTTAGGATCATTTTAAGTTTTTAGGGATTTTGAGTTTTTTATGGTTTTATGGATTGTTATATTTTTTAAATGTTGTTAGGTGGTTTAAGATTTTTTATAGGTTTTTAGGGTTTTAATGTATTTGTGGTGTTTGTGGCTTTAATGGGGATTTTAGGGTTTTTAGGGTTTTCTATGTTTTCATGGGATTTTTGGGATGTTTTCTTATTTTTATTGATATTACGGTTTTTAGGGTTAGTAGGAATTTTGAGGGGTTTAGGGGGTTTTAGGGTTTTTAACACCATCTTGGGTTTTAGGGGGTTTAGTGTATTTTTAGGCATTTATAGTTTTTTAGATTTTTCAACATTTTTACGGGGTTTAATGGGGTTTTATAGTTTTAGTGGATATTTAGAGAATTTAATATTTTTAAGGGGTCTTATGGTTTTTAGGAGATTTTCATGGTTTTTATTTTATTTTGGTTTTAGGTATTTTTAGCGATTTATTAAAAAATCAATGGTTTTAGGGTTTTTACTGTTTTGAGAGATGTGAGTGTTCATACAAATTTTCATGGTTTTTAGGGTTTTTTGGGTTTTTTGGGGTTTTCAAGGTTTATCAGGTCTTTTGGGTTTTCATGATTTTTTTGAGTTTTTTTTGGGTTTTAAGTTTTTTATAGTTTTCGATGTTTTTAGGGGCTTAATAAGTTTTAAGGGGTTTAAGTGGGTTTTTATGAGTTTTATAGTGATTGGGTTTTTAGATTTTTTAGTTTTTTTATGGATTTCTGGGATTTTTTAGGGGTTTTAAGGGTTTTTTATGTTTTCAGGGATTTTATGTAATTTTTATAATTTTTATGGTTTTCATGGTTTTTTTAAGATTTTAGTGATTTTGAGGGTTTTTAGTTTTTTTCAGGTGTTTGTGGTTTTTAGGTCATTTTAGGATTCTTGGGGTCCTTTTGGATTTTTATTGTTTTTTTTTCTTTATCGCTTTTATGTTATTTAGATTATTTTTAACATTTTTCGAGGTTTTAAGGGTTTTTTAGAGTTTTTACTTTTTTGTGGGGTTTGAATGTTTTTAGGGTTTTTAATGGTTTTAGGGTTTTTTTGGGTTCGAGGGGGTTTTCCTGGTTTTTATGGTTTTAATGTCTTTAGGGAATGTTTGGGTTTATTTATATTTTTATGATTTTTTGGGTTTTTAGTCTTTTTAGGGATTTTGAGGGTGTTATGGTTTTTTGAGATTTTAAGGTTTTGTATGATTCTTTATGGGTTTTTACGATTATTTATAGTTTTTTTTAACTTTTTAAGTGTTTTAAGGGATTTAATATTTTTTAGTGGGTTTCAAATATTTTATATAATTTTAGGGTTTTAATGGTTTTTCGGGGGGTTTTGTGCTTTTAATATTTTTATGGATCCTCATGAATTTGTTAGGATTTTTATGGTTTTTACTGTTTTTTTGGGAATTTGACAGTTTTTATGTTTTATAGGGTTTTTAGTGTTTTTAGGGCTTTTCATTTTTTTTGGGTCTTTTAGTGTTTTTAGGGATTTTTATTTTTTAGGGACACTGTGGTTTTAATTACTTTCTAGGTGTTTTAAAGTGTTTAAGGGTTTTAGGGTTCTCCCGGGTGTTTATGGTTTTCTGGTGATTTAGCTTTTTGCGGCTTTTAGGATTTTTTATGATTTTTATAGAATTTTGGGTTTTTATTGTTTTTAGGGATTTTGTGGGTTTTAGGGGTTATCAAGAATTTTGAGGGTGTTTATAGGTTTTTAGAGTTTCTAATGGTTTTAGGGTTTTTTATGAATTTTAGGTGTTTTTAGGTATTTTATGGGTTTTATGGTTTATATGGTTTTAGGGGTTTAAAGTTTTTAAGGTTTTTAGGGTTTTTATTATTTTTTACTTTTTCAAAGATTTTTAGGATTTTTTAGGATTTTTATACTTTTTTGGATTTTATAGTTTTGAGGGATTTTTATGGGTTTTGGGGGGGGGGGTTAGGTTTTTTAGGGTTCTTATTGAGTTTTAGGGTTTTGAGGGCCTTTAGGGTTTTCATTTTCTTTAGTTTTTTGTGGGGTTTGATGGGTTTTAGAGTGTTTTAACATTTTTAGGTGTTTATAGTTTATTTATAATTTTTTTGGGTTATTTGGGATTTTATGTATTTTATGGGGTTTTATGGAGTTCAGGAGTTCTTCAGGCATTTTTTGGATTTTTTACATTTTCATGGACTTTTTAGGATTTGGGGTGGTTTTATCATTTTTTAGGGTTTTTAGGGATTTTAAGGATGTTTTTATTTTTTTATGTTTTATATGGGTTTTATGGTTTTTGATTTCTTATAGTTATTTTAACTTTTTTTAGGGTTCTAAATGTGTTTTTATAGTTTTAGTGTTTTTTTGGGTTATTACGGTATTTAAGGTTTTTAGTGGGTTTTGTTGGTTTTAGGTGTTTTCTTCAGGTTTTTTGGATTCTTTAGGATTTTAGGGATATTTATGTATTTTTTTGTTTTTTATTATCTATAGGGTTTTTATGGTTTTTATGGATTTGGGGGGTTTTAATGTTTCTTAGGGTTTAGGGGTTTTCATGGATTTTAGGGGTTTTTGATTTTTAAGGTTTTTTAGGGTTTCAGATATTTTTAATGTTTATAACCTTTTTTGGGCTTTTTGGTTTTTTGGAGTTTCTTATGGTCTTTATGGTTTATATGGGATTTAATATTTTTTAATTTTTTTAGATATTTTTATGGTTTTCAAAGGGTTTTTGTTATTTTTGGATAATTTACATTTTTAGAATTTTTTAGGGATTTTTTATGTTTTTTAGGGTTTTATATGATTTTTATTTTTATTTTGGATTTTTTGGGGTTTTATGGGTTTTCATAGTTTTTAGGGATTTTAGGGTTTATTTGGATTTTAGTGTATTTATGTGTTTTAGGATTTTTTTTCATTTTTAGGCATTTTATCATTTTTTTATTTATGAACTTTTTTTGGGGTTTTAAAAGTTATTAATGTTTTTATTTGGGTTTTTTTGTTTTTACTATTTTTATCTGTTTTCATGGTTTTTAGGGGTTTTTCTAGGTTTATTGTATTTTTTTACGATTTTGGGGAATTTATGGCTTATTTAGAATTTTTATGGTTTTTATGGTTTTGTGGTTTTTATGGATTTTATGGGTTTTACAGGTGTTCAGTGTTTTTAGGGTTTAAAGGGTTTTTAGGGTTTTTAGGGTCTTTTAGGTTTTTAGGGGTTTTTTGAGTTTCTTAGGGTATTAAGGTTTTTAGTGTTTTTTAATATTTTCCAATGATTTTAGAGGTTTTAAGGGTATTTAGTGTTTTAGTGGGGTTTGGGGTTTTTATGGTTTCTTATGGTTTTTAGGGGTTTTATGGGTTTTAGGTTTTTATGGTTTTTAGGAGTTTTTAACATTTTTTTGGATTTTAATGGTTTTTTAGGAATTTTATGGTCTTTACTAATTTTTAGTAGTTTTAAGGATTCTGATTGTTTTAGGGGTTTTGGGTTCTTTTTTGGGATTTTATTGTTTTTTAGAGTCTATGATTTTTTTGAGTTTTTAATAGGGTTTTTAGAGTTTTTTTCATTTTTAACAAGTTTGGTGCTTTTAGATTTTTTATATTATTTTGTGGTTTTTATGATTTTGATGGGTTTTAGGGTTTTTTAATGTTTTTAGTGGTCACTATGGGTTTTATTGGTGTTTTATAGTTTTTTATGTTTTCTAGGATCTTTAGGAATTTTTTGTATTTTTATTGTTTTTTGGTTTTTAGGGTATTTAGGGATATTTAAGGATTTTAGGTATTTTTGTGGTTTTAGGGTTTTTAGTGGGTTTCATGGAGTTTAGGATCTATTTTTTTTATTTTAGGGTATTTTGATATTTTTGCATATTTTAATGTTATTTATATTTTTTTAATTTTTTTAGTGTTTTGAGAGTCATTTGGATTTTGGGGTTTTATAGTTTTCAGGTGTTTATGGATTTTAAGGGTTTTCAGTGTTTTTAGTATTTTCTATGTTTTTAGATATTATTTTGGATTTTTAAGGATTTTTATTTTTTTAGTGTTTTTATCAGTTTAAGGGATCTTGAGGGTTTTCCTTGGATTATAATGGGGTTTAGTGTGTTTTAGATTTTTAGGGTTCTTTTGGATTTTTAGTGGTTTTTATCTTTTTTAGGGATTTTATAATTTTTTTATAATTTTTTAAACATTCAAGGTTTTTAGGGTTTTTAGAGTTTTGAGTAGTATTTTTTAGTTTATAGGGTTTTTATGGGTTTTTGGATTTTAATGGATTTTATGGGTTTTTATGGTTTTCATAGGTATTTCATTGTTTTTTTTATGTTTTGGGGGTTTTTATGATTTTATTATGAATTTGATATTTTTTTTGGGTTTTTAGGGTTTTTAGGGATTTTTAGTGGTTTTAGTGTTTTTCATGGGTTTTAGGTTTTCTTGGTGGTTTTATGGGTTTTTTTGGCTTTATGGTTATTTTATTTTTTAGTGTTTTAATCAGTTAAAGTGTCTTTTAACATCGTTTTTCTTTTTATGTGGTTCTAAGGGGTTTTAGAGTTTTTAATGTGTTTTATAGTTTTTAGGGGTTTATGCTTTTTAAGGATTTTAGTGGTATTTTAGATTTTATAGGGGGTTTTTCTGGGGTTTTTGGGTTAATACATTTTTATGAATTTCTAGTGCTTTTAATATTTTTATATATTTTAGTACTTCTTCAGCATTTTTGGGAATATGAGGGTTTTCTGGGGTATTCTGGGTTTTTAGGAGTTTTAAGTTATTTCATGTTTTTATCGACATTTTGAGTTTTATGGTTTTTTGTATTTTTAGGGGTTTTTTGTTTTATTGTTTTTTTAATTTTTTAGAGATTTTAACGGTTTTTATAGTTTTAGTGGTTTTTAGGGTTTTATGGTTTTCTTGGATTTTTGGTTTTATGGAGTTTTTAGGGTTTTTATGATTTTTTGCATTTTTTTAGATTTATGGAAATTTTTTAGGATTTATATGGTTTTTATGGTTTTCATTTTTAGGGGTTTTATATATTTTGATAGGATTTAGTGCTTTTTAAGGTTATAAGGGTTTTTAGGGGTTTTAGGGTGTTTGGGGTTTTAGGGTTCTTTTTGTTTTTTTAAGGATTTTAAGACCATTAGAGTTTGTTTTACATTTTTAGGGGTTTTAAGGGGTTTTATACTTTTAGTGTATTTTATGTCATTTATGCATTTTTTAGTTTTTAGTGGATTTTATGGTTTTCAAGGAGTTTTCAGTGTCTTTATGGTTTTTATATTTTCTGAATGTTTTTGGGAATTTTATATTTTTTAGGGTTTTTAGGGATTTTGATGTGTTTTAGGGTTATTACTGGTTTTTAGGGTTTGGGGGTTTGGGGGACTTTTTTGGTTTTATAGTTTGTTATGAGTTTTATGAGTTTTATGTTTTTAGATATTTTAATGTTTTTAGGGGTTTATAATTTTTTTAGAGTTTTAGTTTTTTTTTTCATTTTTAATGTTTTGGGGGGTTTTATGGTTTTCATGGATTTTTCAAGGTTTTAGAGGTTTTTATATTTTCATGGATTTTTAAGGCTTTTTTAGTATTTTTAAGATTTTTAGGTTTTTTAGGGTTTTAGGGATTTTGATGATTTTATAGGGGTTTTTAGGGTTTTTAGGGGTTTAGGGTTTTTAGTTATTTTGGGGTTTTTAGGCGTTTTTAAAGGTTTTCATTTTTTCTATTTTAACATTTTTTACGTTTTAGGGTTTTTAAGCTATTTTAAAGTCATTATTGGGTTTTAAGGTGTTTTTTGTTTTTATTATTTATAGTGGTTTTATGGTTTTTAGGGTTTTTTTAATGTTTAGTGGTTTTTTTCATGTTTTTATATATTTTTAGGAATTTCTAATTATTTTAATGATTCTTAAGATATTTGGGATATTGTTGGCTTTTGAGGGTATTTAGGATTTTTAGGGGTTTAGGGTTTTTAAGGTCTTTTTGGTTTTAGGTTTTCTTTAGTTTTACAGTTTTAAGGTTGTTTTAGTTTTTTTTGTTATTTTTAGGGTTTTAAGAGTTTTTATATTATTTAGTGGTTTATTGTTTTTATGGGGTTTTAAGGTTTTTAATGTTTTAGTTATTTTTTTGTTTTCAGGGGATTTTCATGGTTTTAAGGGGTTTTAAATTTTTATAGTTTTTTGGGGTTTTTTATTATGTTTGTGTTCTATAGAGTTTTTAGAGGTTATAGGCATTTTGAGGGCTTTTAATGTGTTTTATGGTTTTTTAGGTATTTAGGGGTTTTCTGAGTTTTAGGTTCTTTTTTGTTTTTATGGGATTTGTATTTTTATTGGGTATTAAAGGGTTTTAGAGTTTCATAACCTTTGTTATCATTTTTAGTGGTTTTTATGGTTTTTTGAGTTTTTCGTGGTTTAAAGGGTTTTATGGGTTTCAGAGGGTTTTTAAGGGTTTTTTTGGGTTTTTATAATATTTACTAGTTTTTTGGGGGTTTAAAGGCTTTTATGTTTTCATGTATTTTTACGATTCTTTTTTAATATTATGGTTTTTTGGGTTTTTTGAGTTTTTAGGGTTTTTAGGAATTTTGAGGGTTTTTATGGTTTTCATGGTTTTGAGGATTCTTAAGGGTCATCAAGTTTTTTATGGACTTCGTGGGTTTTAGGGTTTTTTATTTTTTTAGGGTTTTTAAAGTTTTTATAATTTATTAAAAATTTTAAGGGTTATAAGTGTTTCTTGAATTTTTAATGTGGTTTAGTGGTTTAATGAGTTTTAATTGGTTTTTATAAGTTTTAAGTTTTTTAGTGGGATTTATTGTTTTTAGAGGTTTTCAATGTTTTTAGGGTTTTTTAAATTTTTTGGGATTGTTATGGTTTTTTTTGGATTTTTAAGATTTATGGGGTTTATATGATTTTGAGGGATATTGAGTGTTTTTAGAGTTTTCAGGGTTTTTAGGGTTCTTTTGGTTTCTCAGGGATTTTAGGGTCGTTTATGGAATTTAAGGTTTTTATAGTTTTTAAGGAATATATGGTCTTCTAGAGTTTCTTAATGTTTTCAGGGGTTTTAAGGGTTTTTAGCATTTGTTGTGGATTTTTGAATTTTTATGGATTTTTAGGGTTTTATTGGTTCTATGTATTAAGGGTTTTATTTTTTAAGAGTTTTTTTTGGTTTTTATGTTTATTTCATGATTTTTTTGATTCATGGGTTTTAGGGGCTTTATAGAATTTTTATTAGTTTTACGTCTTTTATTGTTTTAGGTATTTATAGGATTTTAATCTTTTATAATTGTCCTGGTTTTTATTATATTTAGTTTCTTTGGGGTTGTTAGGGGTTTTTGAGGTTTTCTAGTTTTTTATGGGTTTTTAGTGTTTTTAATGATTTTATGGGGTTTAAGGGTTTTAACTGTTTCAGTGATTTTTGGGTTTTTATGGTTTTCAGGAGTTTTGAGGTTTTTAGGTGATTTTATGGAATTTTTATGGTTTTATGGGTTTTTACATTTTCAGGAATATTTTGGGCTTTTTATGGAATTTATGGTTTTTTATATTTTTCGGGGATTTTGATGGGTTTAGGGTTTTCCTTGGTTTTTAGGTTTTTCTAGGTTTTTTGGGTTTTTAGTGTCTTTATAGGTTTTTAGGGATTTCAACATTATTAGTGTTTTAAGGGGTTTTATAGATTTTTTACATTTTTGGAGGTTTCAATGGTTTTAAGAGTTTTTAGTTGTTTTTAGGGTTTTTGAATTTTTATGGGTTTTTTGGTTTTTTTTCATGGAGTTTTGGGTTTTCTCAATGATCTATAAATATTTTGAGGGTGTTTATTATTTTTACGTTTTTATGGATTTTTTAATTTTAATTTTTAATGGGTTTCTAAGGTATTTTATTGATTTTATGGTAATTTAGGGTTTTTAGGGTTTTATTGAGTTTTTAAGGGTTTTATGGTTTTTAGAGTATTTAGGGGTTTCTGGTATTTAGTGTTTTTTCTAGGTTTTTAGGATTTTTATGGAATTTGAGGGTTTTAATGATATTTCATTGTTTTATTTTCTTCATAAGGTTTTCAAGGTTTTAAGGGTTTTGTACATTTTCAATCATCTTTATGGATTTTTATAGTTTTAGGGTTTCATACGGTTTTTATGGATTATAGGGTATTTTGGTTCTTTAGGGTTCTTATGGTGTTTATGGGTTTTCTGGGTTTTTTGGGTCTTTTATGGTTTTATGTTTTTTAGTGTCTTTGGGTTTTAAGGTTTTTAGAGTTTTTTACTTTTTAGGGGTTTTAAGGTTCTTTAGATTTTTATTAGTTTTTAGGAGTTTTATTGGTTTTTATTTATTCTTAAAGTTTTTAGGGGTTTTGATTTTTGTAGGGGGTTTTCATAGTTTTTAGGATTTTTTACATTTTTAGAATTTTATGGATTTTTTATGATTTTTATGTTTTTTAGGTTTTTAGCGTTTTTATGAATTTTGAGTTTTTTAGGTCTTTTTAGGGTTTTTTTGGTTTTTTAGAGACTCTTGGGGTTTAAACGTTTTTTTTCGATTTATTGGTTTTTAAGGCTTTTTGGAGTTTTTAATGTTTTAAGTTTTTTTAAGGTTTTATAGAGTTTTTAGTAGTTTTCAGTGGTTTTAAGGGGTTTTAGGGGTTTAAATTTTTTTTTGGGGGGGGGGGGTTATGATTTTCAGGAGTTTTTCTTGGATTTTTGGGTTTTTTATTTTCCAGGGATTTTTAATGATTTTTGGGTTTTTTATTATTTTTAGGGTTTTCATGTGTTTTTGTGATTTTAAGGGGTTTGAGGGTTTTTAGTATTTTTAGTGATTTTAGTTTTTTTAGGTTTTTATAATCTTTGGGTATTTTAGAGGATTCATTGAGTTTTTAGGGTTTTTATTGTTTTAGAGTTTTTTTATTCTTTTAACATTTTTAGGGTTTGAAGAGTTTTTTGAGTTTTTTATTATTTTTCGGGGTTTTATAGGTTTTTTTAGTTTTTATGGTTTATTTATTATTTTATAGTTTTCAATGGGTTTTCAAAGGATTTCGGGGTTTTTATGTTTTTAGGAAACTTTAGTGGTTTTTATATTTTTAGGATTCTTATGGTGTTTTGGATTTTATGGGTTTTTAGGTGTTTTTTGTTTTTCAGGGAATTTATGTGTTTTTATTGTTTTAGGGATTTTGGGTATTTTTTGTTTTTTAGGTGTGTTTTTGTTATGCTATTTTAGTTTTTTTGTATTTCTTTATCTTTTTAGGGGTCTTAAGGTTTTTAGTGTTAGTGGTTTTGAGGATATTTATGGGTTTTTAGGGATTTTATGGTTTTTCTGGGGTTTTATATTTTTTAGGGATTTAGGGTTTTTGATGTTTTCATGGATTTGTAGGTACTTTTGGAATATTTATATTTGTTTTTATGTTTTTAGGGATTTTTAGGTTTTTAGGTTTTTTAGGGTTCTTAGGTTTTTAAGGATTTTCAGGGTTTCAATGATTTTTTTGTTTTTGTTTTTTTTTTGAGTTTTTAAGGTTTTATGGATTTTAGTGTTATCAGTGTTTTTAATGTTTTTATGGGTTTAATTATTTTTTAGAGTTTTACTGATTTTTTAGGGTTTTATTTATTTTATGGGTTTTATAGTTATTATTAGTTTTTATAAACTTCAGGATATTTTAATTTTTTTAGATTTTTTACATTTTCATGGATTTTATGTTTATTTGGGTTGTTACAGTTTCCATAATGAGTTTTTAAAGGTTTTCTAGATTTTAATGGGTTTTCTAGGTCATTAAGTTTTTTTTTTGTTTTTATGATTTTATTTTTTAATTTTTTTAGTTTTATTAAGGTTGTTAGATATTTCTAAATTTTAATTTGGTTTAAGGGTTTTTATATATTTTAGTGGTTTTAAGGGTTTTTTGAGTTTTTCTATTTTTAAATTTTTTGGGGGTTTTTTTCAAAAAATTTAGGGTACTTTATGTTTCAAATATTTCTATGGATTTTTTTTTGGAATTTTTCTGTTTTTAGGGGTTTTCGGGTTCTAAGAAATTTGAGGGTATTTCAGGATTTTTAGGGTTCCTAGTTTCTTTTTTGGTTTTTTGGGATTTTTTTTAGTTTTTAGTGTTTTAAGGTTTTTAGAGGTTTTAAGGATTAATTATAATTTTTAGTGGGTTTTCAAGGATTATTTATTTTTAGGGTTTTTATGGTTTTTTGGGGTGTTTATGGTTTCCATGAGGCTTTTAGGTTTTTTGGGTTTTTATGTTTTTTAGTATTTTTTGTGACTTTTTAGGATTATTATTTATTGTATGGTTTTTAGGGTTTCTAAAAATTTTGATAGGTTTTCAGTATTTTTTGGGTTTTATAGGTTTTTTAGACTTTTATGCTCTTTTGTGTTTTTAGTTATTTTAGTTATTGGTGATTTTAGGGTTCTTTAGAGTTTTTAATGTTTTAGGGGGTTTAGGGTTTTTAAAGTGTTTAGTGGGTTTTTATGGTTTTCAGTGGTTTTTAAGGTTTCATACATTTTCAAGGATTTTTATGAATTTTTAGTATTTTTATGGTTTTAAGGGGTTTTAAGGTTTTTAAGGATCTTGGGGGTTTTAGGGGTTTTCATGGGGTTTTATGTTTTTAGGGGTTTTAGTGTCTTTTCTGGGTTTTATAGTTTTTTAGTTTTTTTGTAGTTTTATGGGTTTTTATATTATTTTAATGTTTTCCAGGAATTATGGGGTTTTAGAGATTTATTGGGTCTTTAGGGTTTCATGGATTTTTATGTTTTTAGGGGTTTTTATAATTTTTTGGGTGTTTTAGGGTTTTTTATATTTTCAGGGATTTCTTGGGACTTTTAATTTTTATGGTATTCAGTGTTTTTATGGGTTTTAAGGATTTTGAGTTTTCTAGTGTTTTTAGGGTTTTAGGGGGTTTCATTTGTGTAGAGAGTTTTTATGTTTTTACTGGTTTTTTGAGTTTTTCATGGTTTTTAGACTTTTATTTTATAATTTTTTTGGGTTTTTAGGGTTTTTAATTTTTTAGTAGTTTTTGGTGTTTTATGGGTCTAAGGGGTTTTAAAATGTTTTAGGGAATTTTTTGTTCTTTAGGATCTTTTATGGTTTTTAAGGTTTTTTACATTTCCAGTTATTTTTTGGGGTTTTTAGCATCTTATTGTTTTTAGTGTTATTAGGGATTTTGAGGGAATTTTTGGGGGTTTTATGATTTTTATGTTTTAGGGGTTTTCAGGGTTTTAGATTATTTTTGTGATTTTAGCTATTTTTTATTTTCTAAGGGTTTACATTTTTTTAGAGTTTTTTAATGTTTTAGGGGTTTTGGGGTTTTTAAGATTATAGTGGGTTTTAGGGGTTTTACGGGTTTTTAGGGTTTTGAGTTTTTAGGGGATTTTATGGTCTTTAGTGTTTTTTTCGAGATTTTTCGGGTTTTTTATTATTTTGTGATTCTGAAGGCTCTTTTAGGTTTGTTTTGTTTTTTCAGTTTTTAAGGATATTGAGGGTTTAGTGTTTTTCAATCGGTTTTAAGTTTTTCTGGTTTTTATGGTTTTCTTAGTTCCTTTTGGGTGTTTAGGGTTTTTTTTGGGTTTTCAGGGTGTTAACGGTTTTTATATTTTTTTGAATTTTTACAAGTTTAATGGATTTTTAGAGTTTTAATGGTGTTTTAAGGATTAAATGGAATTTTTGTTTTTAAAGGTTGTATGGGTTTTTATGGTTTTTATGGTTTTTAAGGATTTTTCATGGTTTCTAGGGTATTTTACATTTCAAAGGTTTTTTAGGGCCTTTATGAGAGTTTATGGTCTTTATGGTTTTTAGGATTTTTAGGGGTTTTACAGTTTTAGGGTTTTTAGGGTCGTCTGTGTGTTTTAGGGGATTTTTTAGTTATTTGGGGTTTAAATGGTTTCTTAGAGTTTATAAATGTTTTAAGTGTTTTAAGGGGTTTTATAGTTTTTAGTGGTTTAGGGTTTTTATGTTTTAGGGGTATTTATGGGTTTTAGGGGTTTTATGGTATTAAATATTTTTCTCATATTTTTAGGGTTTTTATCATTTTCATGGATTTTTGAGATTTTATAGATTTCTATTGTTTTTAAGTATTTTTTAAATTTTTGGACGTTTCGGGTTTTTTATGGATTTTACGGATTTTCATGGTTTTTAGGGTCTTTTCAGTTTTAGGGTTTTTCTGAGTTTTTAGGGGTTTTAGGGTTTTTAGTTTTTTTGACATTTTTAGGGGTTTGAAGGGGTTTTACTGTTTTTAGTGATTTTTAGGGTGTTATGTGTTTTGAGGATTTTGAATTATTTTTGGGGTTTTATTGGTTTCAGGGGGTTTTATGGGTTTTTAGGGTTTATTATGTTTTGAGAAATTTTTATGAATTTTATAGGATTTTTGATATTTTTAGTATTTCACTAGTAGAAAAACTACTTTTCATAAGAAGTTTTCACTTCAGTCATTTATAACAAACATGAAAATCTGGATATATTACTTTTTAACATCGGTTTTATAAAAACCAACATGAAAAATAAATTTTTACAACAGTTTTTATTAAAACCGACGTGAAAAGATCATATTCACCTCTCTTTCATGCTAGTTTTATAATTTAACTGATTTTAAAGAGTGTATTTTCACGTCGATTATACTATAAATGACATAAAAAATATTGACTATTTATTTTTTACATCAGTTATAATATAACTGATGTAAAAAACAATTAAAAATTTATGTACCGCTCGAAGGCTTCATTACAAAATCTTCATGTTTCGCGACAAACCTCTCATTTCTCACTCTTTGATGCCCTGAATTTCTATTTTATTTGATTTTGTGGTTGAAACATCACCTTAGGATCTAAATCGAACCATAAGGTTTTATCATCCTCAGTTAATGCATCTTAAGTAAGCCTCAGACAACTTTATTTCACTCTTTTTTATCATTATTTGGCTTCACATATCAAACCAAATATTGTTCAACGATGTTTTCTTCATTGTCACATTACCATCTTCATATATTGAGGTTTTTCATCTTAATCATTGTGCATTCGGTTATAGATCTTTTCATCTCCAGTTTCCTCGCTTGAAGGTTTCAATATATTTTGTATTATGTTAATATTTTGTTTCATGTTTTTTTTGAATTTGATATAAATTTTTCTATCTTATTTAGGTTTTTTTATTTGGATTTATGGTGTTTTATTCAGAGTATTTTATATATAAAACAATTAGTTTCATACCATTGGTGATTCAACATGTTAGTAAAAGGTACTTGTAAAACCTTCAATGATAGAGGGGATTATTTAATTATTAGGACAAATGAACCTTGTAGTGGGTAATAGTTCACATCGTCCAGCTATTTATTAGAGGATATTCATGTTTGATTTTCGTTATATTTCACCACCTTTGATATCTTTTACCTTGAATGATCTGGAATTTTCATATAAAGATTAATTCTAATAAGTGATTTATTACATAAATGAGATATTAATTAGTATATCCTTTATTTTTTCCAAAATAATAAATCTTGTCTATTGAAATTTAAGATACCTAAAATATGATATTTCCTTATTTAATGTGATATACTTATATAAGATCAATGAATTTGTAAATGTGATGGTATATTTGAAATGAATAAGTCACTAGTAAATTTGTGAAAACATTTCTTTGAAGGAGTAAGGCCTTATGAATGGTCAAATAGGAGGATTCAATTTCTAATATTTAAAAAATGATTGGGATACATAAGAATTCCAAGTATCCCACATGTAAGAGTCAATCAGCTAATAGAACATGCTTTCGTGGAATATTTTTCATTCTAAATAAAACCAAACTCTCAACTGGATTCATGTAACAAATATGTTTTTTATTATGATTCTTTCTTTGATCCCTAAATGGATTTAAAAAACATGCATACCTTATAATATTTAATTGTATTTACTAACCCATCTATTTGTATGATATAAACATCATTCATATTGTTTCTAGTAAGGATGGTTGTCTTAATATAAAACAACCAAATATAATTGTAATAGAATGTGATATGGCATGTATAATTTTAAATATTTTTATCATGGAGATCGGTGTAATATTAATTATATTTTAAATTATAATTCCCTTTTTGTTTACCTAGTTGATTTATGCAATTATAAGAAAGTAACATTATAATAAAGTAACATAATAATAAAATCAAATCTAGTAGCTATTTTTTAGGTATGCAGCTTTTTAGAACAAGTTAAAGTCGAATTCTCAGTGCAACCCTCACATGAATGAGACTATATATTCTACTTCCTATTTTATAATGTGTTAATTTGTTCCAGATTTTGTTTACTATGAATTTTTTTAAACTAAGACCCAATTTAGGAATAAATCATATTGTTATTTATAATATATAATAAAATATTTATTTTCATTAATAATTAACTATAAAATAGTTGTTCTCATTCTATATTTTTTTATGGATATTGTTTTATGGATATCATTGTACATATTTTTAGTAATTTCATAAGTATATATTCATTTATATTTACTTGAGACATTTTTAAAGGAATCTATTTTGTAATTCCTTTTACATGAATGAATTTTCTCATCAAAATATCATATTTCCCTTGTAATGTTTCCATTCTTGGTTTTCTATATTTGTCAATGTCCTTTTTAATCTCGATATTTTATAAAGTATTACCTTGGTTTTTTATATTTACTTTTCATATTAGTTATAGATAATGAATCAAATTTGATTAATGTACCATGAATAGTTTTTGAATTTGAGGATGGTGTTGATTATTTTTTGGAATTTTCTAAGCGCAATGTTCCAAACAATGACATGATTTCCTATCCATGCATGAATTTTTTAAATTTGAAGAAGTTGAAAAGAAGAGAGTTCAACGATAATTTAATTTTTCATGGTTTTAATTAAAACTATAGACCTCATAAATGGCGTGGTGAAATTGGGTAAAATTTCAGATTTATTGATAATGGTACTTCTTAAGATGATTAATCTTAAAAACTTGATGAAATGATTCATGATATTGAAGTAGAGAAAATTGATATATGACCTAAAAATGCAGCATTTATAAGGTGATGATGAAAAAAATTGTATCAAATTAGTATGGAATATACAGTTTTATCGACGAAATTAAGACTGATAAAAATAAAGGCGAAACATGGATGGAGTGACAAGAGTTTTATAGAGCTTCTAAGAATGTTGAAAGAAAATATTCCTGAATACTACGATCTTCTAGATTATCATTATAAGGCGAAGAAATTATTATGCTCGATGGGATTGGGGTATAATAAAATACATGCATACCCGAATGAATGTGTTCTATATAGGAACGAATAAAAATTTATGTCATATTGTTCTAAATTTGGGAATCATAGTATAAGTTAAATGAAAAATCACTGGATTATTCATACGATTCAGACACCCCTACCAAATAATTTTGGTATCTACCTATAATTCCTTAATTGGTACATTTATTTAATAATTCACATGATGAAAAAAAGTTTAATATGGCATGATGATGAGTGGATATGTTATGGAAAAATACATCATGCGACTGATTATCCACAGTGGAATAACATTGATCACTAGTTTCCAACATTCAGGAATGAAGTTAGAAATCTCAGACTTGGAATGTGGACAAATGGAATGAATCCATATCGAATACTTAAAAGAACACATAGTTCATGGCCTATTTTATTGGTAATTTACAAATTATTCCTTAAATTTTGTATGTGGATAAAATATGTAATGTTGATTATAATGATAAGTGGACCAAAATAGCTCAGAAATGATTTTGATGTTTTCTTGTCACCATTAATTGATGATTTGAAACTATTATGGGAGAAAGGTATAAGGGTGTATGACTCTATTAAAATGGAATATTTTTAACTACTTTAAATGATTATGGTCACTATAAATGGCTTCTAAAGATATGGAAATTTGTCTGGATACAGTGTTAAGGGGCATAAATCTTGTCCAATTTGTGGACAGAATACATTATATTGTCAACTACACCTTTGGAGAAAAATAATATACATGAGTCATTAAAAGTAATTTCCTATGGATCACTCTTATAAAAGATTGAAAAATGATTTCAATGGATTATAGGAATTTTATATTACTTTAAAACCATTATACATAGATCAGTATTTTTATACGGTGAAAAACAATTATGTGACATTCGAAAAGACACATAAATCTGGTAATGATTGAAATATTTGGGATAAATGGCCAATTTTTTTGAGCTACCACATTGGAGATATAATGAGGTGGAACATAACATTTATTTAATGCGCGTAGAGAAGAATATCTATGAATTTTGGATTGAAAATTTTTTAGATATTAAATTAAAGACTAAAGATAGGTTTAATGCAAGAATGGATTTACTCTCAATTGGAATACGTTTGGAGTTGGATTCCACTCCTCATGGGCGGTAAACATTCCTACCCTGGACTGTCATACCTTATCCAAGAGGGGGGGAAATATATTCTTTCAATGTCTTCATGATATCAAAGAACCACTTGGTTATTCTTAAAATGTAAAAAAAATATGTGCCTTTAAAGGATTTGAAGTTAACAGGTATTAAATCTCATGAATTCCACGTCATGATGCAATAATTCCTACCAGTTTCATTTAGTAGAATAATTCCCACCCATGTCATAATGACTATCATGAAGGTGTGTCATTTTTTTAAATTAAATTTTTAATAAGGGGATTTATTTGGATGCTTTTAAAATCTTAGAGAATGAATTGGTTTCTATACTATGTCATTTAGAAATGTATTTTACTCCTATTTTTCATATCATGGTGTATTTAATGGTTCATTTGGTGGGAGAAATAATGCTTTATAGACATGTATATCTACGATGGATGTATACTTTTGAATGTTATATGTGGATATTGAAGGGGTGTGTTAATAATCAATATCAACATGAATCATCCATTGTTGAGAAGTATATTTCTGAGCAGGTTGTATAGTTTTGTACAAGTTATTTGTCTGATGTAGAGAATATCAGTTTGCCTACATCTCGCTATAAATGAGTTAAATTTGGGGGAAAGGTGATTCATGGATTGAAAGTAAAACCATTTATAGGTGAATAGATAAAGAAGATACAGTTTTACATCTTGAGTAACATAGATGAGGCTCAACAATATATAAAATTTCATATGAGTGAGTTTAAAAAAACTTATCTAATGAAGAAAGATATGTGTATCTTGAATGCGCAAAATAGAACTTTTTTTCCATGGATTAAAGAGACCGTGAAAGAAGATGCATCAGAAACATTGAGATGGTTAGTGGGTAGTTAATGTTTAAATTTGATAACATGGTTTGTGTATGAAATTAACAGCTACAGTTTTCATATGAATGATCGGGACAACAGAAGTGCAGTTCAAAATAGTAGTGTGTCATTGTTCGTAGAAGAAATTAATTTTTAAAGTTCCAAATAAAAAAACCAATCTCTATATCAACCTCATATTGTGGAGTCATTGATGAAATATGGGTTATTTATTACATTAAATTTCAAGTTAAAATATTTATGTGTAACTTGATTATTGGTAACAATAGTGTCCAATAAGATGAATTTGGAATGAAACTAGTTAATCTAAATAAATTGGATTACACAAATGATCCTTTCATCAGAGAAACATATAAAAAATTTATATGTTCTTGATCAATCAACTATGAAGTGGGATATTGTTTTATAAGGAAAACAAGTATGTTAGTGATGATAAACTTGACAATGATGATGATTTATGTGAGACTCCTACATCAATGGAATGATTAAAAAATAATATTGATGAACATGTGGAAGTCATGGTTTGTTCCATACAGAACCATCATGAAGATGGAATTTGGGGAAAAAATCATTAATACATTCCAAATATTACAGGTAATATATGTCTAATTATGGTTTACTTTTTTAAATTTCCTAATTTAGTTATTTTAATTTGGTTTTCTTTATTAAAACACATATTATAACTAATTAGTGAATTTTTTGTTTTATATTAGTTTGGTTTTGTCTAGTTTTGCATGTTTACCCTTATGTATCTTATATATTAATTGATTCTGTTGAAAACCAAATATTTAAAATTTAACATTTTAAATAAAAACAAAATAAATTTTATACGAGTATATTATAAAAGAATTTTTTTTAATTATTTATGAGGTTGGGGAATTTTTAATATGTCATTTCATATTTAATTACTATTTTTAGTTTTAGTTCATTTATTTCATTTATTCTTTCATTAATATTGTTATAATTTTAGTTAAATATAAAAAAATGAATAAAAATGTGTTAAGTTATTTTACTTTTCTTTATGTTTGATAATTATTATATTTTTATATACATTTTCATGTAATCGTTGGATTTTTTTATATTTTGTACTAATTGATGTTGCTTTGATTTGTAGGATGACAGAACAATCCTCTAATGTAACACATATTTCTGGAGATGATCATACAAATACCTATGGGGAGTAACTTACACATGCTTCTATTGATGAGCCTATTCATCCTTCTTTACCTATGACATCAACTTCCAAGAGAGAAAAAGAGTTCGATGGTTGATAAACATAGAACAACATGTTACCAAAACTAGCAGATTCATGTACCTAAGAATAGAGGATACCGTTAGACTTTGATGATAATGATATTACAGTAGATCCAAAGTAAAAACAATTCAAGACTTTTATATCAGTACATGATAAAATAAAAGTTGGTATATTGTCTGTTGATTGGTGAAGTGTTGATAAAACGACACTATCACTATTATGGGAGACCATTTCTCTAAGCTCAATTGTTATTATTTTACTTATATTTAATTAATGTTTATAGTAATTTATATTTTTACTCTTCTTATTAGATGACATATGATATAACAGAAATTGGAGAGTCATGAGGAAATGTATGTCATTGGCAGCTAGGATATGGAGGTATTTTAAACCATCCATCACATTAAAGATCATTTTTGGGAGTAGACAACATGAAAATCCATGTGATATATATCCGTTTATAGAGGAAGATACATGGGAACACTTTGTTGAAAGTTGATGACGAGATGAGTTTTTGGTAAGCGCAATGTTACCTTTTTAGCATCTTTTTTATATTAATAACCATGTTATTGATTTCATTATTTTTAATTATTAAATTATTACAAGTAAGATGATCTCATCAGGCGATTCAACCTACGAATGTATACCCTCATACGTTATATTAGGGAGGGTATACATTATTGGAATAATACATGATAGAAGATGAACTTCAAAATTTGAGAGTTAAGTCATCAGGATCTCAAGAGGTCCCCCAAGCTAATCATGAAAAATAGAAGAGGGTTCCAATGGAAAAAACATGTCAATATCTTATGGACTAGTCCAGAGTTTTAGCTAATAATATAGTAAGATGCTTATCTATTTATTGATTTTAAATCAATAATCTATATATTGGGATTCATTATATATATTTTTCAAATATTCCATATACGATTCTATTGAGGATTAGAGCACATAGGGGTGCTTTATAATTTAGTGTAGAGAGGATATTTTATCTCAAGAATTTGGAAATCCCAAACACCCAGGTCGTGTACGAGGATACCTAACATTTGTGTCATTAAGAAAAGTGTTTCCACGTTCGGATGCTTTTTCGAAGGAGGATGTTGATAAAAAAATAGAATCTTTGGATACCAATGTTCTGGATATTCAAGTGATGATGGAGGACATGATCAGAGATTAAGTATATGCGATGTTTAGAGACATGCATGGATAGTTTCAGTCTGCTGATCCAACTCCTCCACCTCCACCAGTAGATCTCACATCTTCTTATCTACCCCAAAACCCCCTCCTCCATAGCTTCCAAGTTACTGTGATTTATTTATTGATGATCCTTATCAAATTATTTCATATGGTTTGATATATTATATCAGTGATATCATTCATCATCACCATATTGAGATAGAGAATCAGAGGTTCATCATTCAGTATATTATAGATGTATCTTAAATAATACCATGTCCTGCAGACGAAGTGAGTATAGTTGTACAAAGTGTCAGCCATTTTTTGGTTTGGCCTTCTATACTACGTTGAAAAACAACCAAATAATTATGTATATATGTTACATTTATTTTCATTTTCAGTAAAAAAATTCTAATTTTAATGTTTACATATTTCTCTGATTTTTTCAAGAATTCTTTAATGGTAAATAAATGATATATAGAAAAGTAAAAATTCAATGTTCCATGAATTCAGATACAAATTCCATTGGTTTTGATCAATGGTCAATGTAATCTAATTTGTTATTGTGAGTATATGAGATTCCATTTGATGATGATATTTTTGGGATAAAAAATGACTATGAGACTTCTGAAAAGTGATATTATGGAACTTATAGGTGGAGAGAAAATGGGCATAAACATGATGTATGTTTTTTCCATGTAAGTGCATTTAATTTTTACATTCCTATAAATTATTGAAAAATTATAATTTTATGTTATTTGTATTAGATATATATATATAATTTTTACAGAACATGATAAGATATATGTGTATAGATTTATGGACCCTTATTTTATTTCTCAAATTGCTCAAATAATGACAGATGCTCCAAGGACATTTTATATAGCTAAAATATTTCAGCAGAATGGCACCATTCAGTGTTGTATGTTTCTCTATCCTGAATGTAATGAAATATTTTTTCTCACAAAGTATTATATAGATCCTAACATATTAACAAATCATATTAAATTTTCATTTATATCAGTGTTCAGTGGATACTGGTTATTTTTTGTCTAAGAGAGAAGACATTGTATTGGCTATTCTCTCTCCATAGCAATGTGAGGGAAAATTTTAAGAATAAATTGAACATGTTAGTTTTATTATTTAATAATTTTCTATATTATAATTAATTAAATTTATTAATGTTCATATTATTTTAAAACAGGGCATGTGATTTCTTGAGAGAGATGAAAAAAAGAATGAAAACAAGACCACCAAGATCAAATATGTATAAGCTAAGGTGAATTAACAATTAAAATTACTAAATTTTGGATATATTAATTAAATTTTTTTTTTTAAAATAAAATCTATTTGAAACAATGTAATAAACAATAAGGTGGAAATAAATTTGGATATTATGTTTTAAGATTAATGTATGAAATAATTTCAAATAGCATAGTTACAACATTATATAAGGATAGCTTTCATTATAAATATTTCCTTAATATTTAATATTTTTTATTGAAAATTAACGTCAAATGTTTTATATATTATTTTTGTCGATTTATTATGAAGCTCAGTCATATAGTGTAGATGAGTTGATTTATTTACAGATTGAATAGGAAAATCATTTTACAGGTTTGATAAGTTCTTAGTTTATTTTAAAGTTCAATGTATTGTGTATTTTTCTAGATTTTGGGATACCTCTTGTGTTTTTTTCTAACTATTGTTGGTGGAGGATCTGAATCAATGTACATTGGTTTTTAGTTTATTTGAAACTTAAATAGAATGTGTTTTTTCTACCTTTTAAGTATTTTGACTCTTGTGCTCTATTATGCAATTTTCTTATTTGTTTTCTATTTCTAGATATTGCTAGTGGAGAAGGAGAATCAATGCACATTAAAAAACATGTTTTCACATCGGTTATTAGATAACTAATGCGAAAAATACATGATGTCTTTGTTTCATATCGGTTATTCAAAATAACTAATAAGTTAAATGGTGCATCATATGTTTTTCACATTAATTATTGGATAACCAACATGAAAAACATATATCACATTGGTTTCCATGTTAGTTATTAAATGACAGATGTGAAAAACCCTTTATCACGTAGTTTATTCAACATAAATGACATGATAAATTGTGTAAACTATGTTTTTCAAATCGGTTATCCAACAAATGTCATGAAAAATCAACTACACTAATTATTTATAATGTCGATTTGGTGTAACTGATGTGAAAAAACATTATTTACAATATCCCCTATAACATCATTGCCTAGAAAACAATGTGAAAAACCAAAAAAATCTGACCTAAAAACCCTTTATGCACTATTAATTTTTAGGGGGGTTTTGGCATTTATAGAGTTTTTATGGTTTTTTAGGGTGGTTGGGAATTTTTGGGTTTCTAGGATTTTCATATTTGTTATGGTTTTTTACAGTTTTGAACAATTTTATTAGTTTTTAGGTTCTTTATATTTTTTTGGATTTTTACAGTTTTTATGGTCTTTTAGGGGTTTTAAGTTGTTGTGAGGTTTTATGGTTTTCATGGGTTTCTCATGGTTTTAAGGTGTTTTTACCTTCTCGAGTATTTTTATTTATTTTTAGGATATTTATGGTTTTATGGGTTTTTATGTTTTTAGAGATTTTGATGGTTATTTTGGTTTTTTGGGTTTTTAGGGTTTAAGGGGGTGTTTAGTATTTATAAATTAGTCTTTAGTTTTTAGGTATTTTTTTAGTTTTTTAGGATTTTGAAGGTTTTTTATAATTTTTTAATGTTTTTGGGGTTGATTGGATTTTAGAGTTTTAGTGGGTTTTGAGGTTTTTATGGACTTTCAGTGTTTTTATGGTTTTCATGGGATTTAAGTGTTTTTTATGACATCAATGATTTTTACGTATTTTAGGGTTTTATTGGGGTTATAGGGGTTTTAAATTTTTATTGTTTTAGGGTTTTTAAGGTTTTTAAGGTTTTTATTGTTTTTTGGGGTTTTAGGTGTTTTTAGAGTTTTTTGGGGTTTCTGAGTTTTTAGAGTTAATTAATTTTTAGGGGCTTTCTGGATTTTCAATGTATTAGGTTTTTTTGAGATTATTTGGGGTTTTGGGTTTTTAGCGGTTTTAGGGTTTTTTTTTGTTTTTAATGGTTTTTAGGGTTTTTGTGTTTTTTTCCTTTCGATGTAATTTAAGGTGTTTTTAGGATTTTTAATGGTTTTTAGGGTTCATAGGGATTTTGAAGGGTTTTTGGGGGTTTCAGTATTTTTTAGGATTTTTAAGGGTTTTTAGGGTTTTTAGGGTCTCTTTAGTTTTTCCGGGTTTTTTTAGTTTTTC
Organism: Viscum album; assembly: GCA_963277665.1. Lineage (NCBI taxonomy): Eukaryota > Viridiplantae > Streptophyta > Magnoliopsida > Santalales > Viscaceae > Viscum > Viscum album. Next base: position 972,236,373 of record OY728141.1, read on the forward strand.
AGGTTTTTTAGGTTTTTTAGTGTTTTTAAAATTTTCATGGGTTTTAAAGGTTTTAGGGTTTTTTGATATTTTTAGGGTTTAAATTGGGTTTCAATGTTTTCATGAGTTTTATGGTTGTCAGGATTTTTAGAGTTTTTTACATATTCATGGTTTTTATTGATTTTTATGATTTTTTAGTGTTTTAGGGTTTTTAAGTATTTTGTGGAGTTTTAGGGGTTTTCGGGTTATTAGGGGTTTCAGAGGGTTTTTTGGGTTTTATTGTTTTTTTTTGTTTTTTGGGGTTTTAATAGTTTTATATATTTTAATGTTTTTAGGGGTTTTAAAGGGTTTTCGTGTTTTAAGTTGGTTGTGAGTGTTTTATGGGTTTTATTGGGTTTTAAGGTCTTTAATGGTTTTATGGTTCTTAGGGGGTTTTCAGTATTGTTATATTTTGTTATGTTTTCAGATATTTTTATTTATTTTTTATGATTTTTTATTTTTTTAGGCCTTGGAAGGTTTTTTGTTATTTGATAATTTTTAGGGTTTCTTAGGGTTTTCTAGGGTTTTCAATGTTTTTAAGGGATTTTAGAGTCTTTTGGATTTTTAGGGGTTATTTTTAAGTTTTTATGGGTTTAAAGGTTTTGGTATTTTTTAAAAATTTTAATATTTTTAATTGTTTAAAGTGTTTTTATATATTTTAGTGATTTTTTTTTGTTTTTATGAGGATTTAAGGTTTTTATAGTTTCTAAGGGTTTGTATGGTCTTCATGGGTTTTTGAGGATTTTTAGGGGGTTTGTATTTTCTGGTATTTTTAAGCCTTTATAGTTTTTTTGGTTTTTATGTTTTTTGAGATTTTAGGAATTTTGAGAGAATTTAGGAGTTTTTATGATTCATTTGCGTTTTCTATTTTTTCTGGATATTAAGGGCTTTTTGGGTTTTTCAGGTTTTTTATTTTTTCTATGGATTTTAATATTTTTTTGGAATTTTTAATTCTTTTAGGGGATTTATTGGTTTTAAAATTTTTAAGAGTGTTTAGTGGGTTTTTAGGGTTTGTATGAGGCTTTATGGTTTTTTAAGCTATTTAGGAGTTTTTATGGTTTAAGGATTTTCTGAATTATTAGGGTTTTTTATTTCTAAAGGATTATTAGGGATTTTTTTTGATTTTTATATTTTTTAGGGTTTCTATGGATATTGAGTTTATTTAGTTATTTTCTATGTTTTTACTGTCATTCTAGGTTTTTAGGTCTTTTAGTGGTTTTTAGGGGTTTTCGGGGTTTTTTGTGTTTTTTGAGTTTTTTTGAGTTTTTTAGTTCTATGTGTTTTTATGGTTTTTTCAACTTTTTTATCCTTTTTAGGGTGTGTTAGGGTTTTTATGGTTTTATAGGTTTTTAGGGTTTCTAAGTGTTTTAATAAATTGTTAATATTTTTAGGGTTTTAATGGTTTTTAGTTGGTTTACTGGTTTTATAAGTATTTGTCTTTAATTTTTCAAGTATTTTTAGGGTTTTTTTTTGAATATTTACGGTTTTTAGGATTTTTTGGGTTTTTGTAGTTTCTGAAGATTTTTGGGGGTATTTTTTAACATTTTTAAGATTTTAAGGTCTTTTGGGTTTTTAAAGTGTTTTAGGGTTTTATGTTTTTTTGAGTTTTTTAATGATTTCAGGGGTTTTAAGGGTTTTTTTGTTTTTAGTGAGTTTTAGGGTGTTTATTGGTTTGAATAGTTTTTAAGGTTTTAGTGGTTTTTATGGTTATTAGAGTTTTTATGGTGTTTTATGTTTTGATGTTTTTGTGGGGTTTTTAGGATTCTTATGGTTATTAAGGGTTTGGTGGGTTTTTAGGGATTTTTTTGGGTTTTAGGTCTTTTTCTGGATTTTATGGTTTTTGGGGGATTCTTTGGATTTGGGGTTTTTTAAATATTTTAGAGTTTTTTGGTTTTTTAATATTTTTTATATTTTTGGGGTTAATGGGTTTTTAGAGTTTTAGAGGTTTTTTGGGTTTTTATGTGTTTTATGGTTTTTAAATTATTTGGGGTTTTTATGGTTTTCATGTGTTTTAAGGGTTTTAGGGTTTTTATGGCTTTTTTAAAAATTTTATTGTCAATATGGTCCTTTAGTGTTTTTAGGGATTCTTAGGGTTTTTATAGTTTTTCACGGTTTATGGGTCTTTCTTGATTTTAAGGGCGTTTTTTGTTTTTAGGTATTTTTAGTTTTTAAGTTTTTAAATGTTTTTAGATTATTTAACATTTTTAATGTTTGCAGGGGGATTAATAGTTTTTAGGGATTTTAGGGATTTTTTTGGGTTTATTGGGTGTTTGGTATTTTGTATGGTTTTGAGCGGGATTATGGTTATCAGTGGTTTTCATAGTTTTTATGGGTTTCTATGTTTTAGTTATTTTTTAGGGATTTTTAAGTTTTTATGGATTTAGGATATTTTCAGTTTTTTGATTATTTTTGGGTTTTTAGGGTTTTTAGAGCTTTTTTTATGTTTTTAGGTCTTTAGATTTTTTTTTGGATATTTTGAGTTTTTATTTTTTTTAGATTTAAGGGCCAATATGGTTTTTTTGACATTTTAATGTTTTAGGGGTTTTTAAGTTTTTTAGAGTTATTTGTGTTTTTCTAGGTTTTAAGGTGGTTTTTGGGGTTTTGGGGTTTTAGGAGTTGTTCTGGTTTTTAGGGGGGTTTTAAGGTTTTTTGGGTTTTCAAGTATCTATGATTTCTTAGGGATTTTAACAATTTTTTTATTTTATGGTTTTGAGCGTCTTAATATATTTTGACGAGATTTTGGGTTTATTCAGGTTTTTTATGGTCTTATTTTTTAGATTGGTTTTGAGATTTTATGGTTTTTAAGGTTTTTTAGAATATTTAAACATTTTAGGATGTTAAATGGTCTTGCTGTTTTAATTTAGTTTTATTTTTTTAATGGGTTTTTATATTTCTTAGGGTTTTTAGTAGTTTTTTTTGTTTTCAATGGATTTTTAGGGTTTATAGGGTTTTTTAAATTTTAAGGATTTTTTTGGAATTTTTAGGGTTTTTATGGTTTTATGGTTTTAATCATATTTAGGGTTTCTAGGTTTTTAGGGGTTTTCATGTTTTAGTGTTTTTATGGTTTTCAAGGTTTTTTTGGGTAATTTTTGTTTTTTGGGTTTTTTGGTTTTTTTGATTTTTTAGGGTTTTGATGGTTTTTTTAGTTTTTAACATTTTTAGGGGTTTAAAGGTTTTTAGAGTTTTTAGTGTGGTTTTTGGAATTTTATGGGCTTGTATGGTTTTTAATGTTTTTATGAGTTTATATGGTTTTTTGAAGTTTTTCAGGGTTTTTATTTAAATTTTTATGGATTTTTTTAACATTTATAAGAATTTTATGGTTTTTTGGGATTTTTAAGATTTTTAATATTTTAGGGTTTTATTTATTTGTTAGTTTTTTTTAATGTTTTTAAGAGTTATTAAACTTTTTATAAACGTTTTAGTTATTTTATGTTTTTATAGATTTTAATGGCATTTAGGGTTTTATGGGGTCCTAGGATTTTTTATGCTTTATGGGGTTTTTATGGTCTTCATGGGTTTTCATGGATTTTCAGGTTTTTGACATTTTTTGGGATCTTTAGATATGTTTTTTATTTTTTAATGGGTTTTTTGGTTTTTTGGTGTATTCAAGGTTTTCGGATTTTTTGGGTTTTTAGGGGTTTTTTACTTTTTATGTGTTTTAAGGTTTTTAGAGTTCTAATGTTTTAAAAAAAAAATTAATGGGTTTTAATTTATTTAATGGTTTATGGTTTTTATGTGGATTTAGGGGTTTTATGGTCTTTTTGGTGTTTTAATGTTCTTTTGGGGGTTTTATGGGGTTTCTTGGTTTTTTTGGGTTTTTATTGTTTTAGGGGGTTTTCAGGTTTTTTGGGTTTTTCTACATCTTCGTAGATTTTTTCAGATATTTAGGATTTATTTGGGTTTTAGGGTTATATATGGTTTTTAATTTATTTTTATGTTTTATTTATGTTTTTAAATGTTTTTAAGGTTTTTAGGGTTTTCAGGGTCTTTTGGTGTTTTTGGATTTTTTGAATTTTATATTATTTTTGAGGTTTTTAGATTTTTTTTAAAAAACTAAAAGTTTTTATGGGTTTAAAAGATTTTTAGAGTATATTATTGTTTTTATTTTTTTAATTGGTTTTTATGATTTCTGTATGGTTTTATGGGTATTTATGGTTTCCAATGGTATTTTAGGGATTTTAAGGTTTTTACATTTTCATGGGTTTTTAGAGATTTTTTTTGATTTTTTGGTTTTTAGTGTTTTTTACGGTTTCTAGGGATTTTGAGGGGTTTGGGGGGGGGGGGGGTATTCATTTTAGGTGTTTTAGTGGATTCATGGTTTTAAGGATATTTTAGGGTTTAAAGGTTTTTGTATTTTTATGTTTATTAAGTTTTTTATAATTTTTATCACTTTTAGGGCTTTTATTCGATTTAAATTCTTTTAGTGGTTTTTATTTTTTTATTTTTAAGTTTTTAAATGATTTTTGGGGTTTTATGGTTTTTAGGGATTATTGGGTTTTTATGTTTTTTGTATTTTTTAGGTCTTTTTAGTATTTTTATTATTTTTACGTGTTGTCAGGGTTTTTTTTGGGTTTTTAGGGTCTTCCAGGTTTGTAGAATCTTTTACTATTTTAGTGTTTTTTTAGTTTTTGGGTTTTAATTTTGATTATAGTTTATAATATTTTTAATTTTTTTATGGGTTTTAAGGGTTATTTGATGATTTAGTTGGTTGTTGGGTTGTTATGGGGGTTTTTGTTTTTTTGATTTTTAGGGTTTTCAGGGGTATTTCATGGTTTTAGGGTCTTCTAAATTTTCAAGGATATTTAGGGGTTTTTTAGAAATTGTATTATTTTATGGTTTTTTGAGCTGTTTAGGAATTTTTATGTTTTAGGGGTTTTCTAGGTTTTATAGGGGTTTTAGGGGTTTTCATGTTTTTAAAGATTTTTTAAGGTTCTCAGGTTTTTTGATCATTTTAGTGTATTAGGGATTTTTAGAGTCTTTAAACAATTTTATTATTTTTAATTATTTCTGGATTTTTACTATTTTTTATGGTTTTTATGTGATTTATGGTTTTTAAGGGTTTTATGGTTTTTCGGGGGGGGGGGGGGGGTGGGGGGTTCAGGGTTTTAACCTTTTCATGGTTTTTAGGGATTTATTAGGATTTTAATGCTTTTCAGTTTTTTTGGGATTTTATGGATTTGGGGAGTTTATGATTTTCACGGTTTTTATAGTTTTTAGGTTATTTTTGGGGTTTTTATATTTTTTATTTTTAGGGTTTCTTTTGAGTTTTAGAGATTCTATGTTCTTTTGATTTTTTTTGTTTATAATTCATTAAGGGGTTTAAATGGTTTTTAGAGTTTTTAGTGGTTCTATGGTTTTTAGGGTTTTTATGAGTTTTTTAAGGTTCTTATAGGGTTTTTTGGTTTTATGCTTTTTTCGGGGTTTTAGGGTCCTTTATGTTTTTAGGGATATGTTTTGGATTTTTTTTATTTTTTATGGGTTTTTGGTTTTTTGGGTTTTTAGGTATTTTGTGGTTTTATAGGGGTTTTTCAGGGATTTTAGGGTATTTGGGGTTATTAGTGAGTTTTAGAGTTTTATGGCCTTTTGGTATTTTGATTATTAATTCATTTTTATGGGTTTTAAGGTTTTTAGATTTTTTAAATGTTTTTTGGGATTTTAATGGGTTTATAGTCTTTTTTTAGGTTTTTATCTGGTTTTTTCGGTTATTTAACATTTTGAGGTATTTTTATAGTTTCTGGGGGGTTTTCAGGGTATTTATGGGTTTTTACATTTCCAAGGATATTTAAGTAAATTTTTTAATTTTTTTAGGGTTTTTACAAATTTTGAGAGTTTTTTGGGGTTTTTCAGTTTTTAGGGTCTTTTTGTTTTTAGTTTTTTAGTTTTTTAGTTTTTCATTTTTTTAGGTTTTCTTTAACATTTTCACATTTTTATGGGTTTTATGGATTTTAGTAGTTTTTATGGTTATCGTGGGATTTTCAATGTTTTATGTTTGTTATGTTTTCAAGGATTTTGTGGATTTTTTATTATTTTATTGATTTTTAGGTTTCTTATGGTGTTTTAGGAATTTTTGATGTTTTTATTTTCTTAGGGTCTTTAGGATTTTTAGTGCTCTTCAAGGATTTTATGGTCTTTTCAGTTTTTAGTGGGTTTTTGAGTTTTTAGTGTTTTAATGATTTTTAGAGTTTTTTAATGTTTTTAACATTTTTAGTGGTTTAAACGGGTTTTATATATTTTTGTGTTTTTTAGGGATTTTTTAGGTTTTAAGGGTATTTTATGTTTTTATGGGGTTTTATGGTGTTAAGGGGGTTTGATGGTTTTTGGGGTTTTTTATATTTTCATGGATTTTAGGGATTTTTTATTATATTTATGGTTTTTAGGTTTTGTATGGTTTCAGGTATTTCAAGGGTTTTTTGGGATTTTCTTGGTTTTTAGGGATTTTATGATTTTTTTCAGTTTATGGACATTTCTATTTTTTATAGTTTAGAGTTTTTAGGGCTTTATGGTTTTTAGAGTTTTTGATGAAATTAGGGCTTTAATGGGTTTTTAGAGAATTTAGTGGTTTTATGGTTTTTATGGGATTGTATGTTTTTTATGGTTTTTGGAGTTTTCATACTTTTCAGGAGGTTTTCTTGGTTTGTTTAGTGTATTTTATTTTTTTTAGGATTTAAAGGGATTTTTTATGTTTTTTATTGGTTTCAACGTTTTTTTATTTTTATGGATTTTGGGGCTTGTTGGGGTATTTCAAGGTTTTTAGGGTATTATGGTTTTTAGGGTCTTAGGGTTTTTAGGGGTTTTAGGGTCTTTTTGAGTATTTAGGGAATTGTTTTATTTTTTAGGGTTTTAAGGTTTTTAGTGTTTTTCTATTGATTCATAACATTTTTAGAGGTTTTTAGTATTTTTTAGATGTTTTAGTGGGTTTTAGGGTTTTTATGGGGTTTTATGGTTCTTAAGTTTAAAGGGTTTTATGGTTTTTAGGGGTTTTTTATGGTTTTTTTATAATTTCAATGATTTTTAATATTTTTTTGGTTTTTACAGTTTTTAGGGTTTTTTTGGATCTTGAGGCTTATTTTTTATTTATTAGTGTTTTAGGTTATTTCATTATTTTAGGGACTTTTTGGGTTTTTGGGGTTTTTTAGTATTTTAGGGTTTTTCTGGTTTTTTCAGTTTTAACATCTTATCATTTTATGGTATTTAATATTTTTTAGTGGTTCTTTAGTATTCTATGGATTTTTTGTTTTTTTAATGTTTTTTAGGGTTTTTATTGTTTTCAAGGGTGTTTCCAGGTTTTTTTGTCTTAATGTTTTTAGGGTTTTTAGAGAATTTGGAATTTTTAGGATTTTAGTGGTTTTGGGATATTTAGGGTGTTTGACGGTTTTATTGTTTTTAGGGTTTTTAGGGGGTTTTATTTTTTTAAGATATTATTGGGACATAGGGTTTTTTGAGTTGTGGGGGGTTTTAAGGTTGATTAGAGTTTTTAAACATTTTTACCAGTTTTAAGGATTCTTACAGTTTTTAGTTGTTTTAGGGTTTTTTTGGTATTTGTAGTTTTTACAGTTTTTAGGGGTTTTTATGTTGTTTTGGGTTTTTATGTTTTTTATTTTTTTTTACGTTTTCAGAGATGTTTTGTTATTTTTATGTATTTTTATGGATTTTAATATTTTTTTGGTTTTTAGGGATTTTTTTTGGGTTTTTATGGATTTTCAGGGTTTTTAGAGATTTAGGGTTTTTCTGGGATTATAGGGACTCTTTTGTATTACATGGTTTTTTGAGTTTTTTACATTATTAATTTTTATAGTTTTTTACCATTTCTATATGTTTTAAGGGTATTAGAGTTTTTGGTGGTTTTTAGTGGGTTTTATTTGTTTCATCGGGTTTTAAGTGTTGTATGGATTTTTTTTCGAGTTTTATGGTTTAAATATTTTTTCACAGATTTTTGGTTGTTTTAAATTTTAAGGGATTTTAAGTCTTTTTGGATTTTATATTTTTATGGGTTGTAGGATTTTTTAGGGTTTAAAGGTATATTGAGGGTTTTAAGGGTTTTTAGTATTTTTAGGGTCTTTAAGGTTTTCAGGTTTTTTTATTTTTAGAATTCAAAGAATTTTTAGATTTTCTTAATATTTGTAAGCATTTTTAGGTCTCTAATGGGTTTTTAGAGTTTTTAGTGGTTTTTTAGTTATTTATGGGTTTTAGGCATTTTTAATTTTTAGGGGTTTGATGGTTTTTAGAGCGATTTCATGGTTTTTAGGGTTTTTTATTATTTAGGAATTTTTATGGATTTTTATTATTTTTATGATTTTTAGGGTTATTAGTGATTTTTATTGTTTTGATGGAGTTTTATTGATTTTTACGGTTTTTTCGTTCATTTAGGTTTAAGTATATTTTTGAGTTTTTAGTGTATTTATCGGTTTTAATGGTATTTATGGGTTTTTAGTGGTTTTTATTTTTAAGGGATATTGATGGTTTTCAGTTTTTTAGTTATTTTACATTTTTACATATTTTGAGGTATTTTGTAAAATTTTATATGTTTTAAAGATTTTTTGTTTTCTAGGGATTTTCCTATTTTTATTGTCTTTTGGGTTTTGGGTTTTTTTTGAGTTATTACGGGTTTTATTGGTTTCTCAAGTTTTTAACATTTTTAGGGGTTTAATGGGTTATTAGAGTTTTTAGTGGTTTAGGGTTTTTATATGGTTCTATGGTTTATGGTTTTAAGGGGTTTAAGGTATTCAGATTTTGTTCCGGGTTTTTTAAATTTTCATTGATTTTTTGGGATTTTTTATGGTTTTTAGATTTTTATTGGGTTTTTATGAATTTTCATTATTTTTTGCTGTTTTAGGGTTTTTAGGATTTTTATGGGTTTTTATGGTCTTTTGGGTTATTAGGATTTTTTTTTGTTTTTAGGGTTTTAGGTTTTTTATAATTTTTTATCATTTTTATGGATTTTATGGGTTTTTCTAATTTTTATTGGTTTTTGGGATATTAATGGAATTTATGGTTTTAACAATTTTTAGGGGTTTTATGGTTTTCTGGGGTTTTTCTAGAGTTTTTACCATGTTTTATATTTTCATGGTTTTTGGGTTTTTTTGAATTTTTATGGTTTTCATTGTATTTAGGGTTTTTAAAGATGTTAACAGTGTTTATGGTATTTTGGGATTTTTAGGGTTTTAGTGATCTTCTTGTTTATTAGGGTATTTTTGGGTTCTAGTTTTTTTTTTAGGGTTATTGTGGCTCTTTAGAGTTTTTTTTAATGTTTTTAGGGGATTTATGGGTTTTTAGAGTTTTTAGTATACTTTGTGGGTATTTATGGGTTTTTACAGGATTTTATGGGTTTCCTGTGTTTTTCTCAGTTTTTAGGGTTTTTTACGTTTTTAGGGAATTTTTTTTAATATTTTTAGTTTTTATTGTTGGTGGGATATTAGGTCTTTTTAGGTGTTTTGTAGTTTCCATGGTTTTTTGGGGTTTTTGGGTGCTTCATGGGTTTTGGGGTCTTTTTAGTTTTCTATGTTTCTGTGAGTTATCTATCATTTATAAATATTTTTTGGAGTTTGTTAACATTTTTAGGGGTTGAAAATGTTTTTTGAGTTTTTAATGGGATTTAGGGTTTTAGGGTTTTTATATTTTTATGGTTTTTATAGTTTTCATGCATTTTTCTGTGTTTTTTGGGTTTTTACATTTTCATGAATTTTTAAGGATTTTTAAGTTTTATGGTTCTTTATAGTTTTTAGAGAATTTTGGGGTTTTTAAGATATTTCAGGGATTTTTTGCTAGTTTTAGGGTTTTTAGGGTTTCAGTGTCTTCTGGGGTTTTAGGGTTTTTTTTGAGTTTTTATGGTTTATAGATTTTTGAAACATTTTTATTAGTTTTAAGGGATTAAATTATTTAGTGGTTTTTAGGGTTTTTATAGAATTTTATGGTTTTTAATGTTTTTGGAGTTTATATGATTATTAGGGGTTTTATAGTGTTTCTTGGTTTTTTAGTGTTTTTTACATTTTCAGGGATTTTTTAGGATTTTTTAGGACTTTTATGGTTTTTAGGTTTTTTAGGGATTTTGAGGGGTGTTAGGGTTTTTAGGTGTTTTTAGGGGTTTTCATGGTTTTAGGCTATTTTTCTGGTTTTAGTGGTTTTTTTTGTTTTTAATGGTGTTTAATTTTTTTAAGAGTTTTTTAATGTTTTTAATTTTTGGGGGTTTGAATGGGTATTTAATGTTTTTAGGGGTTATTATGGTTTTCATGGGTTTTTTGGGGTTTTAGTATTTTTAGTGTCTAAAACATTTTTTTGGGAATTTTACTACTTTTATGGGTTTTTGGGTTTTTTAGGTTTTTTAGGAATTTTGATTATATTTATGTGTTTTCAAGGGTTTTAGGGAATTTAGGAGTTTTTAGGGTTTTAGGATCTTCTGGGTTTTTCTTAGTTTATTTTCTAAGGGTCCTATGGTTTTTTTAGTTTTATTAATGATTTGGGGGTTTTAGTGTTTTTATTACTTTTTAGAGTTTTTAATTTCTTTTTGGGTTTTTATGGATTTAAGGGGTTTCAAGTGGTTTTTAGGGTTTTTCGAATTTTTGACATTTTTAGGGATTTGTATGGCTTATTTAGGATTTTTTGGACTTTTTGGGTTATTAATTTTTTTTTGGATTTTAAGGGGATTTCAGTGTTTTCATAGGGTGTTTATGGTTTTTAGGGTTTTTAGGAGGTTTTATGGGTTTTAGGGTCTTTTTGGTTTTTCTTTGAGTTTTTTAGATTTTCAGGATTCTCATTATTTTTAATGTTTTTCAATGATTTTATAGTTATTAATGATATTGAGAGTTTTAGTTGGTTTTTGAGTTTTTATGTTTTAAAATATAATTAATGGGTTTTATGGGTTTTACTGTTTTATTAGGTTTTTAGGGTTGTTTAAATTTTTATGAATTTTTAGTGATTTTTATGATTTTTATGGTTATTATGGGTTTTTGGTTTTTTCATGGTTTTTTAGGGTTTCACATGATGTTAATGAATTTTCAGGTTTTTTTGGTTTTTTATATTTTCAGAGTTTTTATGGTTTTTAGATATTTCAACATGTTAGGGGTTTTATGAGATTGAAGTTTATATTAATGGTTTTTATGGATTTTATGGTTTTGGGGGGTTTTAATGGTTTTTTGAGGTTTTTATATTTTTTAGTGGTGTTTTAGGTTTTTTAGGGTTTTTGACATTTTCAAAGATTTTTTGGGCTTTTAGGATTTTATGGGATTTGGGTTATATACGGATTTTGTGGGGTTTTAGTGATTTTAAGGGTTTTAAGATTATTTTTGGTATTTTTTGGTATTTTTTGTTTTTTACAGGTTCAAGGTTGTTTAGGGTTTTTTAATGTTGTTTGGGGATTTGACGGTTTTTAGTGTTTTTAGTGGTTTTGGGGTTTTTTTAGGATTTTAGAGTTTTTAGAGTATTTAAAGGTTTTAATGGTTTTCAGGGGTTTTAGGGTTTTTAGGGTTTTTATGTTTTATGAGATTATAATGGTTTTTATAGATTTTTATGATTTTATAAATTTTAGTGTTTTTTGGGATTTTGAGTGTTTTTAATTTTTTTAAAGTTTTTATGGATTTTCAAGGTTTTTAGGGTCTTTTGAGGTTTTAGGGTTCTCTATGTTTTATGGATTTTTAGGGTGTCTATGGTTTTTTAGTGTTTTATTGATTTTCATGGTTTTAGGGTTATTTAGGTTTTAGGGTTATATTTACCCTTTAGGTTTTTATGGTATTATAGATTTTTTAAATATTTTTAATTTATTTAGGGGATTAAATTCTTTTATAATTTTTAAGGGGTTTAGGGATTTTATGGTGTTTTAGGGTTTTAAATGTTTTAATATGATTTTATGGTTTCCATGGGTGTTTCAAGGTTTTTATGGTTTTTACATTTTCAAGGATTTTAAGTGGGGTTCTTGTAATGTTTTGGTTTTTAGGGTTTTCATGGGTTCTTAGGGATTTTGAGGATTTTAAGGATTTTTCCTGGTTTTTTTATGTTTTTAATAGTTTTCAAGGTTTTATGGTCTTTTTTAGTTTTTTGGTGGTTTTAATTCCTTTTAATGTTCTTCTAAATCTTGTAGGGTTTTCAGTGTTTCTTGTGTTTTTAGTGGTTTTTAGATTCAAATGGTTTTATAGTATTTTTAGGTTTTCTGGGGTTTTATTTTTTTAAAGGGTTTCTCAATTTTTTTATGTTTGTTTACAATTCTAGGGTTTTTAGCATTATTAATGGTTTTAGTATTTTTTGGATTTTTAGGAATTTGAGGTTTTTTAGAGTTTTTCAGAGAATTTTGGTGTTTATTGGGGGTTTGGGGGACTTTTTGGTTTTTAGGGTTTTTTAGGTTTTTCGATCTTTTAAGGTGTTTTAGTGTTCGTAAATATTTTTCAAAGGTTTTAGGGGGTTTAAGGGGTTTTAGAGTAATATGTTCTTTTTTGTTTTTAGGGGTTTTTGTGTTTTTTGGGGTTTGAATGGTTTCAGGGGTTTTATGGTTTTCAAGGTGTTTTCATTGTTTTTAGTGTTTCATTTATTTAGTGATTTTAATTTATTTTTTGGATTTTTTAGGGTTTTTAGGGATTTTAAGGGTTGTAGGGTTTTCTTTAACTTTTTAAGGATTTTAGGGGTTTAGGTTTAGTAGCTTTCTTTTGTCTTTCTAGAACATTTTTATTTTTTAGGGTTTTCATGTTTTTAAAGGTTTTTAATACTATAGGGGTTATAAGGGTCTTAGAGTTTTTAGTGGGGTTTAATGTTTTTATTGAATTTTAGTATTTTTATGGGTTTTAGGAGTTTTTATGATTTTCAATGGTTTTTTATTATTTTTAGAATTTTTTTAATATTTAGGAAATTTTAGGGATGTTTTAATATTTTTATAGTTTTTAAGATTTTAAGTATTTTTAGGGGTTCTGGTGGTTTTCATAATTTTAATGGTTTTTAGGGGTTTTTAGGTTTTTAGGGTCCTTTTATTTTTTTGGTTTGTTTTTTTTGTGTTGTTGGAGGTTTTTAGTTTTTTAGTGGGTTTTTTATTTTTATTCGTTTTCTGGGTTATTAATGTCTCTAGGGTTTTTTATATTTTGGATTCTTAGGATTTCTTATCTTTTCTGGCATTTTTAAGGATTTTTATTGATTTTTTATGGTTTTTAGTGTTTTATGGTTTTTATTCATTTGAGTGGTTTTTATGGGTTTTATAGATTTTAGAGTTTTTAGGGTTTTTAGGGCCCTTTTGGGGTTTTGGGGGGTTTTGAGTTATTTTGTTTTTAAGGGTTTTTATAGTTTTTTACCATTTTTATGGGTTTTATGGGTTTTTAGATCTTTTAGTGGGTTTTAAGGTTTTTATGGGTTCTTATGGATTTTAAGGCTTTTATAGGTTTTTATACGTTGTAGAGTTTCTATGGTTTTTACATTTTACAGGATTTTAGGGGTTTATATTATTTTAATAATTTTGAGGTGTTTTACGATATTTAGGGACTTTGATTATTTTTAGGTGTTTTAGGGACCGTTAGGGTTTTAAGGTTTTTAGGGTTTTAGGGGTTTTATAGGTTTTTAGTTCTTTCTATATTTTTATTGGTTTTAAGGGTTTTTAGAGTTTTAATGTGTTTGTTGGGGTTTGGGGTTTTAAGGGTTTAATGGTTTTTAGGGTTTTATGCTCTTCAGTGGGTTTTCAAAGAATTTAGGGATCATTATGTTTTTTTGGGATTTCTAATACTTTTTGGGGTTTTTAGGGTTTTTATGGTTTTTAGGGTCTTTTGGGTTATTAGGGTCTTTTTGTGTTTATAAGGGTTTTTTAGTTTTTAATTTTTTTTAGGTTTTTACGTTTTTTTACTATTTTTAACAATTTTTCAAGTTTCAAGGGGTTTTAGAGTTTTTAGGGTGTTTTATGTGTTTTAAAAGTTTTTAACGTTTTAAGGTGTGTATATAGTTCGTTGGGGTTTTCAAGGTTTTTAAGGTTTTTTACTTTTCAAGGATTTTTAGGGAATTTTTTGGATTTTTATGGATTTTGAGTTTTTAGGGGTTTTAGTGATTTTGTGGGTTTTGGAGTTTTCAAGGTTTATAGTGTTTTAGTGTGTTTTAGGATTTTTTATGGTAAATTTAGTTTTCAGGGTTTTTTAGGTTTTTAGCAATTTTCTATTTTTTTTGAGTTTTTGATGTTTTTAGTGTTTAAGGGGTGTTTTGTGTTTTAGTGGGATTTAGGTTATTTTAGGGGTTTTTTGGGATGTTAAGGGTGTTAAGGGTTTTATGGTTTTCATTGGTTTTTTGGGTTTTTTGGTTTTTTATATTTTGATGTATTGCTAGGGATTTATTGTTATTATTGCTGTTTTTATTGATTTTTGTGTTTTATGGATTTTGTGGACTTTTAGGGGTTTTCTTCGGTTATTTGGTGTTTTAAGGTTTTTCGAATTTTTAGAGTCTTTTTTGGTTTTCAAGGATATTTTGAGTTTTTTTTGTTTTCAAACTTTTTTATTTTTTAAAATATTTATGGTTTTATAGGTTTTTAGAGCTTTTATTGGTTTTTGGGGTCTTTATGGTTTTTACGGTTTATATAGGGTTTTATGGTTTTCAGGGGTTTTTCAAAATGTTCAAAATTTATAGGGACTTTTGGGATTTTTTTTGGATTTTTATTACTTTATGGAATTTTTAGGGAGCTTAGGTAATTTTAGGATGTATAGGGGTTTTCCGGGTTTTTATGGTTTTAGGGGTTTTAGGGGTTTTAGGGTCTTTGGGGTTTTAAGGGGTTTTTATTTTTTTATGAACTTTACAATTTTTAGAGTTTTTTAATGTTTTTAGGGGTTTTCAGGTTTTGTAGTGTTTTTATTAGCTTTAGGGTTTTGTGGATTTTTATGGTTTTATGCTTTTTATGGGTTTCAGAGGTTTTTTCATGGATTTTAGGTATTTTTTTTCTATTTAGGGATTTATGGTTCTTTTTTATGATTTTTATTTGTATAGTGGTTTTTAGGGATTTTGAGGGTTTTCACACTTTTTAGGGCTCTCTAGGGGTTTTAGGTTTTTATCGTTCTTAGGTTCTTTTGTGTTTTAGGGTTATTTTTCATTTTTAGGGTTTTTAATGTTTTTAGAGCTATTTCATCTTTTTAGAGGTTTAAGGGTTTTTGAAATTTTTATTGGTTTTTTGGGTTTTTATGGATTTTTAGTGTTTGAATATATTCAGACATTTCAATATATTTTTTATGATTTTTATGGTTGGTATGTTTTTTTGGGTTTTAGTGATTTAGAGTGTTTTTATGGGTTTTCAGGGATTTCAATATTTTTATGGTTTTCCATGGGTTTTAAAGTATTTTTAGGTTTTTGGGTTTTTGGAGTTTTTTAGTGTTTTTATTTTTCATTATAGTTTTTTAAAAAAATAGGCATTTACATTTTGTTTAAAGTTTTAGTGATTTTTATGTTTTTATGGGTTTTAGGGTTTTTATAGTTTTACAAGTTTTTTTTATTTATATATTTTTTCAAGGTTTTAGGGGGTTTTACATTTTTTTTGAAATGTTTTGAGATTTTTTAGGGGTTTATGATTTTTTTGGTTTCTAGGATTTTTAATTGTATTAATATTCTTTGGTGGTTTTGAGGTTTTTAGTGTTTTTTAATGTTTTGAGTGTATTTTGGTTTTTTGGTTTTTTTGAGTTTTTTTAGGGTTTTAAATGTTTGTTTTGGGGTTTGAGTTTTTTTAATATTTAATAGGATTTTAAAGTTATTATTTTTTTTAGGATTTTTATAGTTTTAGTGTTTTTTGGGTTTCATGGATTTTGAGAGATTTTATGGGTTTTGGGTTTTTTTTTGTATTTTAGGGTTTTTACTTTCCTTTTATATTTTAAGGGTTTCGGTTGATTTTTTTGCGTTTTCATGGGTTTTTGGATTCTTTTAATGCTTTATAACATTTTTGGGGTTTAAAGGGTTTTTAGTGTTTTAGTTCATTATAGGGTTTTAAGGGTATTGGGATTTTTTTATGGTTTTAGGTGTTTTAATGGTTTTCACAGATTTTATTGGGTTTCTAGGGTTTTTTATGATTTTATGTTGTTTAGGTATTTTTAATAATTTTTATATCATTTAGGGTTTTTTGAGATTTTAGGGATTCTGAGGGGTTTAAGGGTTTTTATGGTTTTTAGGGTTTTTAGGGGTTTTTAGGGGTTTTTAGGGTTTTTTGTGTTTTTAAAGAATTATGAATTTTTAGATTTATTTATCATTTTTATGAGTTTTATGGGGTTTCAGAGTTTATAGTGGGTTTCTATGTTTTTTTTGTAGTTTGGGGTTTATTAAGTTTTTTATGGTCTTTTATGGTTTTAAGGGGTTTTAGGGGTTTATGGAATTTTTCATCTTCCGAGGTTTTTAGGGATTTTCTTAGGGATTTTATTGTTTTTTTTTGTTAGTTAGGGTTTTTATGGATACTGTGAGTTTTAGGGGTTTTCATGATTTTTAGGGTTTTTAGGGCCTTTTTGTGTTTTTAGGGGTTTTTTAGTTTTTCAAGGGAATAAATTTTTTTAGAGTTTATTATCATATTTGGGGATTTTAAGGATTTTAATAGTTTTAATGGTCTTCAGGGTTTTTATGGGTTTTTAGTATTTTGAGGTCATTAGGGGGTTTATGGTTTTTTAGGGATTTTTAATGGATTTTATAGGATTTTAATTTTGTAGGGTTTTTGGGTTTTATAGAATTTTTGGATTTTATGGTTGTTAAGATATTTAAAAGTTTTAATTGTTTTCTAGGGTTTCTAGTGTCTTTTGGGTTCTTTGTGTTTTTGAGTTATTTATTTCGTTAAATTGACTTTATAGTTTTTAACATTTTTAGGGGTTTTAAGGGTTTTTAGAGTGTTTAGTGGGTTTTAGGTGTTTTATGGGGTTTTATGGGTTTTATGGTTTTCAATGTTTTCATTGTTTTTATGAGTTTTGAGGGATTGATATGTTTTCAATGATTTTAGGGACTTTTTATATTTTTGATGTTTTTTATTATTTTTATGGTTTGTAAATATTTTGAGGATTTTTAGTATTTTTACGTAATTTAGGGTTTCAAGTTTTTTTGTTTCATTTTGGGGTTTTCTTGGTGTTTTAGGGGATTAAGGGTTTTTATATTTTTATAAAAAATTTAAGGGTTTTGGGGTTTTTATATTTTTAGTAGTTTTTAGGGTTTTTTAGATTTTTAGGGTTTTGTTATTTTAGTGGTTTTCTGGTTTTCTAGTTTTTTTATGGTTTTTGGGTGTTTTATGATTTCATGGATTTTTAGGACTTTGTTAGGATTTTTATGGGTTTTCTATTTTTAGGGTTTTTGGGTGTTTTATGCTTGTATATGGAAGCTATTAACATCAAATAGAGAAGATGTTAACCGTACAGTTTAATTTTGTGTAACGGGGACAAATGAAATCATGCAGTTTAACATCGTGCGACATGGAAAAATATGTTATGCATTTTATCATCATGCAACATAGATATTTATGTTTTTTATGCAGTTTAATGTCCTGCTACTATGAATATGTGTTGTGTGGTTTAGAGTCATGCAGTGAGGACATGAAGTGTTTCTAGTTATACAAAGTACATCAATAATCTCACATTGGTTGGAGTTTTAATAAGATCTCCATCCATTGAGATTATGGAATAAAATCCATTTGAGTAGACCTTATGTTTGGAATAAGGTCCTTCCCACTTTTTCTCAAGAATTGGAGGATTTTTTTTCTAATATCATTGGAGTCATGGGGACCAATACCAATTCAAATTGAAGAAATTATAGAAGGTGACCTTTATTATTAAAATCTCATGCTATTCTATTCTAATATACTTCAAAATGATGCAGTTTATGAAATGTCTTTTAGTCTAATCATTCCATCTCATCAAATAATTTTTGAGACTTTTCATCTATAGATAACTAATCACAGATTTAAACTCTAAGAGAAGGAAATTGAATTTCAATTGAAAAAATAACTTCTTTGTTTTACACTAATGAGTATAGAGTTTCCTAAGTGTCAGTACGGGTAGTAGTCCAATAATCCCATAAAATGTGCAAAAGTTTATCAAGCCAATATTTCTTATCTTTATCCACCATCATATGGAGTATATTTGATAGGGTTTTATTGAAATCCTTTATCTTTACATTGGATACTACATCATAGTGAGATTAATGGTTGGATTTGATAATTTTCTCCTGATATAATGTTTTTACCTCAACAGAATGGAAATTGGTGCCGTTGTCCGTCAACATAGTATGAGGGAATTCAAAAATGGCGATGATGTTAGTTTTGAAAAAACTAACAATGCTTTTGGCTCCGAATTCTTTTAGAGGTATTTCCTTAACCCATTTGGAGAAGAAATTAGAAGAAATAATAATATAATTGAACTACTTAGTCGTAGATAGAGGATAAGTTCCTACTATATCCATTCCCCATGTGGAAAATGGCTAGGAGTATTTAGTTATATGTAACATCTATGAGGATTGATGAATGAAGTTGGCATGAACTTGGATGTGATGACAATTCATGGTGAAATCTATGCAATCTTGCCTCATTGAAGGCCAAAATTATCCAAGCCTTTGGATTTGATCAGAAATCCTATGTCGAGACTACTGAACACCACAAGCTCATGCATGTACTTCTTTTGTGAAATCTATATTTACTTCTCCGTCAATACACCTAAAGAGGATTCCATAAAAGCCTTGTTAATAGAGGATATTCTAGTGATCTAGACTATCATAAAGAGTAAAATTGGCCACTCATTGAGGATCTATTCTTTTTCAGCTATATATGGTGGAAGTAATCCATTTTTAAGGTATTCTAGGATGGGTGTCATCCATCCCATTATATGACCATATAGCTCAGAAATAGGGCTAATTTCATTAATTTCTTCCATTCTAGTTTTAACAGAAGGTGAAACCACATGATTATAGGAAATACTAATGATTTTTTCGTCCCGGTTTGGATCTTCCAGGGTTGTGCATGCATTATCCAGTTCATCAGGTTGGGAATTTTGTGATCACAGGACATAAGAAAATGTTGGCTCTCAGGGAAATATATCCATTAATCCTCTTACATAATCACACAAATGGATTAACTATTCTTTTTCGACAGCATAATCCCCATTTATTTTCTTGATTTCCAACTCTGAATCACCTTTCAATTTGAATTGGTTTACTTGTATCTGGACCGCCAATTCTAGGCCTACGATGAGTGCTTGATATTCTACCTCGTTGTTGGTACCGCATTCTGACAACATAAAGGAATATGGAAACACTTCCTTTTCTGGGGAGAAAAGTACAATTCCCAACAAAACATTGCTGAGTTTAGGGTTTTCCATTCTCTTCCCTGTTGGTCTTATGGAGGCACCATCAAAGTAGATTTCCCATGTTTGGGGATTACCTTGAATAGAGAAGACCTCTTTATGAAGAAGATCAGTATTCAATGATGTATATTCTGCAGATTGATGTTCAACAAGGAAATTTTCCAAAATATTGTACATTTATTCCCTTTTAATGAACAAACTGGATATCAAATTGTTACAAAATAACTTCCCACCATGCCAAATGACCTATAAGTATAGGAAGACTGAGGATAAATTTGAGTGGGTTACTAAGAGACACCAATTGGACCTCATGATTTTGTAGGTAGTGACTCATTTTCAGAACTACAATGATTAATTCTAGGTATCAATTCTCAATACTTGAATATCGATTCTATGTGTCAACCATAGTTTTACTGAGAGAGTAAAGGCTATTTTCATTCCCAACATCATTATTTTAAAGCAAGGAAGGAACCTAGTGATCACTCTAAATCTGTCACATAGAGAATAAGTGACCTTCCTTCAACATGTGGCATTATTACTGGTGGACTAAAGAGATATTTCTTGATGGTATCAAATACCTCTTGGTAGTCTTCAGGACATTGATAGGTGACTCCCTTATTCATTAATCTGGCGAAGGGTAAACACTTGCCTCCCAAATTGGTGATAAATCATTGAATATAGGACAAGTGTCCTTGAAGTCCTCTTAATTCTCTCAAATTTTTAGGATGTGACATGACAATGAGTACTTTTTTCTTCTTAGGATCAACTTTAATGCCATAATGGCCTACAAAGAAATAGAGGAACTTTCCTAAGATTACCCTGAAAGAACATTTCATGGGATTATCTTCAAAATATTTTGCCTATGTTTATTTAATATGATCTCCAAATAATTTAGGTGATCGGAAAATTGTTTGGATTTAACTACTATATAATCCACAAAACATTCAAAATAATTTCCCAATAAGGGTTTTTAGATATAGTTCATGGAACATTGATACATTGCACCTTTATTTTTTAAGGAAAATGGAATCACCTGATAGAAAAACATACAATGAGGGGATTGAAAGGCTTTAGATTATTCATAATCTAAGACCATTTGGATTATATTTTACCTAAAATAACCATCCATTAAGGAACGAGCTTCATATCCATCTATTTCATCAATTAGAAGCTCTGTGATCAGAACTAGAAAGTCATTTTTGGGAAAATGCCAGTTAAGACCTCTAAAATCATTAAAAACTATGATTTCACATTATTATTTTTCTCTATGATAGTGTAGGATATCCACTTGGGATATTGAACCTCTCTAAAAAATTTATCATTAATAAGTTTATCAACTTAATCTTCAATTTTAAAAGCATGATTTAGGTGTTTTCTCCTTGCTGCCTACATGAATCCTCGATGTTCTTTTGGAAAACCCAAATGATGAGTGGATACATCGGGATTAAGGCATAGAATTTATGTATAGTTCTAAGAAAATATATCTTGATATTTCTTTATAAATTAATTGTACATCCCTTTCTCTTCAAAAGTAATAGCTACACTAATTATAGTGGGGTGTGGATCTTCTTCTGTACATAGATTTATTTCTCTAAGCTCATACACATTAGTGGAGACACCTTCTTCAAATTCTAGAAGAGTATCCATATGATCTTCATCTTATTATTCAGTATGTGTCACTTCTTCTTTTTCTACTTTCATAGAATGTGTTAAAGGAAAACATTAAAAATTAGGGGAGGATTCAATGTTTGAACATCCTAAAGAAGAAGAAACCATTTCTGACCCTACTAATTATGAAGGGACTTCTTATAGTATTGAAGAGGATGAGATGGGTTGGGAATCAACATCCTTGTCTTCCTCTAGTATTGAGACAACTTATTCTAGCATTATTTATGAACCAGAGACTTTTTTATGTTCGATGGATGAAACGAATACATCTTCATTTAATATTTCACCACTTCATGGTAAATTTTACAATTTCTCCCAGGTTGTTAGGCTCAATTTCCAAAATTGACATTGTGTAAGTCACCGGATGATTGTTCACATTTGGGATTATCCATTCAATTTGATTGATAGGAAACACATAATCTATAATCATATGTTTCAATGGGTTTGTTGGGATCTTTTTTAGGCCATTTAGAGCACTGATTCTGGTTACCTATTTTGTCACAAACCTTATTCCCTTCATGTGATAAAATTCTTCCTCAATATACTAAGATTTTCAGGTTTTTAATGGAGCCTTATCACCATACAATGTCCCGATTTGACCATTGAAATTCGACTTGAGACATTGGTGGTGTGAAGAAGAAATGGCTACATGTTGTTGTAGCTAAGGCCTTCCAAGCAGAATGTTAAAGGTTGTGTCCTGACTGACAACCTTAAATATGAATTAGACACAAGATATCTAAACTGAGTTTTAAGGGTTATCTCCCTCAGAGGTTTTGGATCATTCTTTTCATAATCTTACAACATGAAAGTGGAAGGAGATAAGTTAGATTCATTAAGGCTTTATAAATAAAGTGTACGGATACGAATAAGGTTGACTCCTGATCCATTATCAGTGAAGTAACATCGGATGTCAACATCATTGACCCTACAAGATAGATACCAGGGCCTAATGTGTCTATGTAAAACATCATCTTTATCTTCATCTTTAAAATAAATAATTGCATATCTTTATTCAGGATCATTCTCTATACAGTAAACAACAATAGTATCAACTTTAGTTTCAAACACTTGAGGACATGACAAAGCCTAAATAAGTTCTTATCAAAGATCTTTTGACATATTCGAGGCATCCAAAATAATTAACATGGTCGGTACTTGGGTCAGCTATTTCAAAACATCATAATTTTTGTCCACATGTCTGCATTTCCCAGCATAGAGATGTAGTTTTGCAGATGCATTAGAAGTTGATGAATCTAAGGTATATATACCCTCTGTCAAAGAAGAAGCTAGAAATACTTCTGGGTTTGGTAGATTAGACTGACCAGGTATATCTATTTCCTAAGATAATGATGGAGTAAACTCTAATCAGTCCTCCAAAATAATCATATCAGGACCAATCCTATCATGATTGGGAGAACATCCTTATTCTTTTTGAGCTCACTGAAGGGCTCTCTCATGAGTTTCCACTGCATATATAGTTCGAGCAGGGGTGGTGTTAAAATAGTGGCTTCTAGCATACCCACATCTTCCCCTATACCCTCAACCGTGGATTATTCCTCTAGTTCCCCAATTAGGTACAGAGAATTTAGGCTCATCATAACCAGAAAAATCATTTTCATAGGGATCTATTAAGTAGATAAAATTGAAGGAACCAAAGATCAATTCTTCATCTGATGAAGATTCATGTTGACAGGTTGGTTTTGGTTGTGTCATTTGGAAGGGTGGTGCCTATGATTTTGAAATAGATGGCATGAAATCTGCCAGAGTCAAGGAAAATGTTGGCCTTGACATGATCTATTCCTCCTATAACTTCCCTTTGTTCTTAGGATCACGTCTCTTATTTTAATACTGTCCTTTGAAGGACTGATATTTTTATGAAGGTGGTTTTGCTGTGGTGAGAGTGGCAGAAGACACCATAGGTTGTTTCATGTATGTTAATAGAATGGAATGAGTTCATTTGATCATTTTTCTAATAATATAATCATCATATTTCTGTACATTTTTACTTTTGACTTCTGATCATTTGCCTTCTTCCTCTGGATCAATAGAAGTAAAACATGCTACTTGGGCTGATGAAATTTTCAGTTTCACTTGTCAGGAGTCTACAATTTTTTCAAGAGGTCTTTGAAAACAAAAGACTCCTAGGTGGGATTCCCCAACATTTGGTGATAGGGACAATAATTCATAATATCTTCATCTTCTTTTTTGTTTGGTTTCTTCGGCCATGGAAACTGAACCAAATTATCTTCCAAAGCTGAGATAAAGTAACCAGGAACCTATTCATTTTGAAAAGAATAAACTTTGTTCATTAACTCCTAAAATTTCTATTCCTTTAATCTTTTTTATCATCTTGACAAGTCATTCATTACTATTGATCCTCGAGATGTGGAGACCTTCGATATGATGACGGTTTTGAAGTGGAAGCAGGTATGAGTGTTTGTTTGAGTGTGACTATAACAGCCTCTACTTTCCATCTTATCCTTCCTATAGCTGATATAATTACATGAGATTTATATTTATTTTCCACAGTGGAATCCTCCACCTTCTGGGAAATTGAAGTATGCTCTCAAGACCCTCCTCGGTATTTTATAGGGATCAGTAGTGTACATAACTCATCACGTAGATTTTCAACACAAAATGACAATAAATCTTTCTGAGGGAGTGACAGATTTATGGAATATTTTAATCCATTCCATCAAGCAATGAAATATGAAACTATTTAATTTTACTTTTTTTTAAAATTTTTAATATAAAAAATTGTTGTCTTTGGAAGTGTTGAGATAAATTCATGAAGTAATTTCTGACGGAGATCTTCCCATCCAGTAATTGATCAAGATTGCAAACATTTGTACCATACAAAAGCTAATCCCAATATGATTTCACAATGAATATGGTCTTTACTATTTCTTGTTGTTGAGGATTATCCATCATGGGATCACAACAAGAAACAAAATGCATTAAGTGTTGTTTCGGATCTAATGAACCATTAAAGATTTGGATTGTAGTATTCACAAAGTTTGGTGGGGGAGGGATCGAATCCACGCATTCAGGGTAAGCTATATTTTCCAACTATACAATTTCACAATGTTCTTCCATAGCTTCCAATTTAGTTTTTAATTCCTTAATTTTATTTATAATAATCTGGGGAATATCCGGATGAGCTAGGAACTGTAAAGGTACAACAACTGGAGCTTGAACTAGTGCAACGACTGGAAAAATCACTAGTGGTGGTGCTTCTAGTATTTTTCTTGGATAAACCATGTGGACAAGCCTATAAGGATGTGTTTGATCCTACCCTGTTTGTGTACACAATGAAGGGAATTCATTATCTGCATATATAGTTACAAAAAATCCTCTTTTCTGTGGAGAGACTACAGAATGTGAAAGTTGATGATCTTCCTGGGGAGTTTGTCCAGCAGAAATGGTGCTTCTAAGTAACTCTATATTGAGTATTTTCAACTCTTTAATCTCCTATTATTACTATGAAAATATTTCTTTAAATGAAATATATTGAACTTATTTTGTGTAAATGTAAGATGTGATCTTAATTTTACCTTTCCCTTTGTTAGATGCCTTTCGTAGGGGCAGGAGTTAGTTACCTGAGGTTATACCTAGATTCTGGGTAAGCCTATGATTTTGGGTATGTACACCTCCTTAATTTTCTTCAGTGTGTACCGTATTATGGATAATAACTTCATATTATGATTCCCCTAAACTAGACTCATTTTCTGAAGGATCTTATGTAATGGTATTAATTAAATTCACTGACACATAATGTATTTATGGAATTCTATCAGTACCTTTTTATGATCATCTCCTTCTGTATCTCCCATAATACTTTGTTCTCCTGTATTCAGAATTATTGGGAACTATTTGATAGATAATAACCCAAATAGAATCCTTGGATAGTTTAGTTGTGTGTTCTCTTTGTGGCTTCTTCCCTAATCGGGAGAAAACTGACTTCTGTTGAGGGGATTGTAGATGTGAAAAATCCCCCAGCCCTGTAGTATGGGGCTTTTCCTATAATTCTTTTTCAAACTTTAGAAAATTTTTAATGAATTATAAGGTTTAATTAACAAATACCACATCCGTATAGGCTGGGGTAACTCTTCAACTATTATAGTTGAGATTCATGAAGCTTCCCTATTGATTTTGTGAATTTTGGTTCAGACAATGGCTGGGTGCATTATCCGAAAACCACTCAAATCACCAGTTTCAGAAGACTGTTGTGAAATTTTATACATTTTGACCATATAATGGCTGAGATCTTCTAAGAGGGAGGCCTAATTAAGATTCTTAAATGCTTGATGAAAAAGTATCTCAACAACATTCTTTATTTGGGCCTGACTCTTATGAGAGCTAGTTAAGGCCTGATCTTCAGAATATACATGATTACATACAAAATCTGTTGATTATAGCTAGATGTGGGAAATTAAATTGTGTGATACCACTTTAGGTGGGCTTTTCTAATTTTGGAGTGTAGTGAAATGAAATGTACCATTTGCACCTCATCCTCTGATATGAACACCAGATGGGGTATCAAAAATTAACTGACATAGCCTATTTAGTGCATCGAGTCATGCACATTGAAGGATTGTCTACTATTTTGCCACATTTGAATTTCAGGAAACTGAGAGAGATGCCAAGTCGGTTTGGCGTTTAATCCCTTCTCTTACCTTTACATGACTTTGATAATCATCATATGGTAATACCTTTAATTTTAAATGATTAAGAGTCTTCCATAAGTTGAGGTGGACATAATGAATTCAATCTTCTGCCATTAATTATGGAATGTTGTATTGAGAGTTTTCCAAAGGACAGAAAATGAATGATACTTCTCCTTTAGCCAATTGTTTTCTCATGTTCAATATATCTTCATCATCCTTCATGAAAGGTTTCTCCACTTGGTCTTACTAAAGCAGACTCTTCTGGATTGTTTTATTAAAAACAATGGAATTAGTTAAATTTACCTCTATTGTATTAGAAGAAAAATGACCCAATGGAGGTTTGGAGAGTGATCTTTACCATAATATGTATTCTGATTGAGAAAGTATTTCAACTGTTAATGAAAAGGAATCATACATCACTGGCCTTGTGTTGGAAAGTGCCTCGAGATAAGAGGGATTTCTCATTACAACATTGTCGCTACTGGGAGAGAACATTCGCAAAAAAATCCATCATGGAGCGGACCACCATGGTGGATTACAGTAAGGGATAAAACCACTTGCTCCTTGGTCTTCTCTCTATATAGAGGTTTTTCGTGGCTCTCATCCAAATATAGGCTCTATGGATTGACCTAATTTTCATGAATCAAGCCTTCATGATGATGTTTTCGATGTGAAACTTCATAATTACTACTAATACTCCCATAATTTGGTAATGAGAGTGTAGGATCTTGAGCTATAATAAATAAATATCACAGGGCTTTATGAACTCCAGCATTAAGAGGATCTAGATTGTAGATTGGCTATTGATTTTCCAACTATGTTTGGAGATAATTATTCATGGATTCTCACTTACACATAGTTGGGCCCACTTGTAGGGAGAAGTGGTTATCATGGGAAGGTGTATGTGCCTACCTTGGAGTGGTAATTAGAATGGGCTGATCACCTATAATTGGAAAGCGTGTATGTTCTCGATCTAGTTTTCTGCATGATATGTAGTATTATTCCCCATAAACCTCCTAGATTAGAAAATAGGTATGTATCTGCTTCTGGAAATCATACTGATGTGTCGTCCAAGATGTGGGGATAGTTTTATGTGTATGTTCCCCTGATACTACTGAAGTTGTTGTTATGATATTCTGGCATGCTTTTTGAATATGGGCATGAATTTGTGTATGCCCTTTCGCTATTAGTAAGATGTTTTTGGTGACTTCAGTAACTGTAATGGGAATACATGTCCATTATGTATCTAGTGTAGGTTTATATGGATTTTATTTTCCTTCTTTTACTATTAGTGGATACAAACATTACTTATGTATGGGGTAAGACAGTTGAGTCTGCCCCCGGTTCTTTGTCGGAGCTTTCTGACTGAATTCTTTGGGTGCTTCCAAACGAGACTATTGGTAGGCTTGATGAATACTGGAAGGTGTATGTTCTTTCTTGATAATTTACATCAAGAATGGATGATAGACTTCTTTCAATACAGGCAGAAAAGACTGCAGGTAGAATTGGTGAGTGTAAGCAGGTGTATGTTCCTACATACCAGTTTCCACCCCATTTTATTAGAGGACTTTCTTAAAGGTAGTCAGAAAAGTCTACTAACTGGATGATAATATGTAAATAGATTTATGTACCTGTTCATGGTACTCCATGGAATTTACCTGATGAGATTGGTGGGTCGCTTCAAGATGAGTCTGCTGGGTAATGGAATTAGGACAGACGAGTGTATGTACCCACTCATTGTTTTCCATCAATTTAAGATGATGGACTTCTTTAGAGGGAGAAAAGGTAAGAACCTACTCTCTATTGTCCGGACATTTTCCTCGTTAGTTCATTTTGTGAACCTGAGTTTGAGGGACCTGGGATGAACAATCAAAGGCAACACCCCCATCATGTTAGGGGTTCACTATAGTGCGATTCTAATGGTAGTGATTATTGGTGGGAGTCCTTAGGAAGGACCCCTGAATCTTTGAATTGAGGCCATGAGTGACCTCTTTATCTATATACTTGCTGTATGAGAGGAGCTGATTGTTTTGTTTCAGGGATAAGGACCCAAAATGGTTGAATATTGTGGTTGGAACCGTCTGCTTCTTGACCACCGGTAGTCGCTGACTAGAAGACCGAGGGTTGTTGTTAACCTGGAGAGCCTGTCGACAAACCTCCAAAGTTGGGATAACACCATGTTGAGGGTATTATCTTACTAGTGCATTGGAGACCCAATGTTGAAGATGATGATTTGGTGATGACTTCCTTCTAGTGGATGAGGATCCATCTTGAGCAACAGCAAGGGAATTCATAGATACAAACATGAAGGAAGCCATTTGGAGTGAAGGGAGTTCTGTGAAAACTAATAAAAACAATAAACTTCATTATATCAACATATTTTATATGGATACATGTGTGATTGATTTCTTTTTATGGCCATCCATTATCAATTGATAGGGTTCTGACAGGTGGGTAACACTATTGACTTGTTTAAGGATTCACATTGGGTTCACCATTTTCGTTTCGTAGTACCATGGAAAATGTGTTCTGGATAGTAATAAATACTTACAAGTGGTTTCCATTGAGTTTTTTCTTGGAACCAAAAACATCCAAAATATATTTTACAAAAGGGACCTGCTTTCCAAAGTCAGGAATTTTTTGTGTTTAAAATTACGATAATTAAAAACATGCATTGGTCTAGAGGATGGGATGTCAGACTCATCATACCATTTTGGGTGTAATTATTGTCTAATTTGGGACTCTATTTATATATTTGAGATATTTTCATGAATCCATATTAATTCACCAAGTATAACATTGTTTTCCCTTGAAATTTAAAATCAATTATTAGCATGTGTGAAATTTAGAATCATCCGTATGTATTCAAGTTTCTTCCTTAATCGAGACATCTGTATGTATTTAAGGTTCTCCATCAAGGGTATCCTCTCATATACTATTTATAGACTCTTTTAATCATCGTTATGATGAAACTAGTTTTAAGCCACTTGGTGGGGACCTCTAAAATTTATTATCATCCGGGGAGATGAATTTTTTTTGATGTTGGGATCATACCCATAAATGGGCTAACTATTTATCATTGTAAAAGGAATTAGAACACTCATATTTTGGTGCCACTTAATTTGACACATCATTCTTTTTATGTTCATGTGATATGGACCTAGCCATACAATTTAATGTCATGTGGTAAGTACATCTAATTGAAATATTCTTAGTCATGGTTTAGTGTAGGACTTATGCCTAAGAAGCCCAATGAACATGGAAAGAATATGGGTTTCCATGTCAGATTAGACCTAGTTGTGAATATGGTCCAAGAAGACTAGGGTTGATTTCAATTATTAGGTTTGAACATCAAGGAGGCTTCCTACATATCCCATTTGGATGGAAATATAACCCCATGTAGTTTGATGGGTCTCGTAGGAGAGTATAGTCCTTTTAGAAAATTGAGATTGTGCTTACATCCTGAAAAGGATTCCCTCTTGATTTGGGGGCATAATTTGGGATTTACTGCTAAAGAGGATTCCTGGATTATGGATGTGGTGAGCAACTACTAGTGCCGACAGATGGATGTGAGTTCGTGGGTAAGACTCTCTCTAAGATTTAAATGGCTAAAAGGTGACCTACAGGAGTGGAATCTTCTCAAGGGAAATGGTGTCACCCATCTTGAGACGATTCAGAGAAAGATTGATTGGCTTAAATAGATACTCCAATAATCTTGGGATGATGATATTTCTATGGATCTCACTAATAAGAATAGTCTGTGTACAAAATTTTTTTTGGAAGTTCAATGGGTGAAGAAGGAGAAGTCAAGGGCCAATTGGATCAAGGTCAAAGATAGGAATTCTAGCTTATTTTAGGATTTTATTAAAGAAATAAGGGTGGGGAAAATAATTAATATAAATATACAGTATGGTACCTTCACTGGTGATATTTAAGTTGTAGGGAGTATGTCCTTGTATCATTTCAAATCCATCCTAGAAAAACTGAATGATTGGTGTGTTCTTATCCTGGATACTGAAGGTGTTGTCCTGATTTTTTGGCAATTTATCCCGAGTTTCTTCAATGAGGAGAATAATGCGGTGATGGAGTCTCTTCTATATCAGGTGGAGATCAAGGAAGAAGTTATGGGAATGAGTGTAGAGAGTACTCTAGGGCCATATGGTTTACCGGGATCATTCATTATGGATTCTTGGGAGGTTATTGGTTCTCAGGATGGGGAGGCAGTGAGGGACTTCTTTAAGGGGGGATCGCTCCCTAGGGATATCTGTGCTTCTAAAGTGGTGTTAATCCAAAAGGTAAGCTATCCTGAGTTGATTACACAATTTCGGCCAATCTATTTATGTTACTTTTCATATAAGATCCCATCATGTATTATGAATAGGAGGCTTCAGAGTATGATCTCTCAGGTTGTGTAATCTGAGCAACACGAGTTCATCCATGGGTGAGGAATCTAAGGCACAGTGGGGATTTTCCAAGAGATGGTGGAGGAACATAATAATAAATCTATCAGTTAAAACATTATTATAAAGGTGGACATGTATAAGGACTTTGATATGATTGAGTGGAATTTCTTCCTTAGGATGCTTAAAAGACCGGGATTGACCGACTGGGTTTGTGACTTATTCTTCATATTTTTTTCTCCCCGTGCTTATATATTTATTTCCTGGGAATGAATTTTAGTTTTTTTATAATGGTTCATGGACTTAGACAAGGTGATATGATATCTCCTCTTCTATTCATTCTGGACCAAGAGTCTATATCAAGGAACCAGGAGCAATGCTGGAAAGAGGGGTCCACTGTTCCTTATCAAAACAAGGGGGGTCAGTATTATTTTTCACCTAATGTTTTCTAATGATATACTCTTTTTTATTAATGGTGGGAAGAAGTATATTAATGGGTGGAACTCAATGATGAAGTATTATGGTATTTAAAGTAGGAATAGGGTGAATTTGAGGAAATGTAATGTGTTTATATCCAATAAATTCTCAAGGTAGAGATCTAGTGACATATAAGATAAGTTGGTCATGCAAGAAAAGATTCTTCATTTGATCTACTTGGGGGATCTATTTTCTAATTGTAGGATGAAATTTATAATGTTATATGGTATTATCAGTAGTATTTCTTCCATGATATGCAACTGGAATAAAATATTTCCCTCGTTTGGAGGTCAACTCACTCTGATTAATAGTGTGTTGTCCTCCATGGAGATGCATGTGCTGTTAATTATTAAGGCCCCTAAAGGTACTGTTGAGAACTTGGAAAAATTGATGAAAACGTTTATATGGGATGCTAGGGATGGGGGGAGATATCACCGGGCTAGTTGGAAAGTACTATAAAGCCTATTAATAAGGGGGTGTCAATCTAAGGAACATTTCGGAGTCCATGAAATGTATTCCATCCAAGTTTGCTTTGGAAATTATCAAGGGAAAGATGCTTTGGGAAAGGTTTACGAGACAAAGATACAATGACAATTGGATTGAATGGGTGGGTATCTTGAGGCACCCCTTGAAGCTGTCAAGAACAATTATTGATCTCCTAGAGTTGCTGGTGGATAAAATCAGGTGGGTTTTTGGGTTCGGTGAGATGAGATTTGGAAGGATAAGTGGTGAGGTACAATCCTCCACTATCCAGGTTGCTCGACCCCGGAAATTCAGTTTAGTGAGGCCGCTGGATTCCCTAGTTTCATTAATTCAACTCTGGATTTGTAGCAACATGAGGTGTTTCAAAGCATTAATTTGAGAGATGATCTATATAGATTTTTCCTCGTCTCCTCTTCATCTGGATATTTCAGAAGCAGTGAGTTGCGAGATAGATCACATATAAGAACCGATTATGATGAGTGGGAAATTACCCTGTGGTGTAAATGGATTCCAACAAAGCTCAATTTTCTTGTATGGAGGATTAGGAATAACTCACTCCAAACTGATAAGAATATCCAAAAGAATGGGATTGTTATAGATTCTCGCTGTTGGTGCTACTATAGGCCCATACGGGAAATAGTCTGGTATGTGTTCTTCCAAAGAGAAATTGTTATTTTTTTGGGGTATCACGGAGAAGTGCACGGGTGTGGCAGGGAGTGGGGAAACCTTGAACGCTTTCTTGGAAGCATAATTCTTCTATTTTTATTGAGATAGTATAGAGGCACAAACAAGGTGTATGGTTTTCGATGCTTCATACTAGGTGATTTGGGAATCCCATAACAGAACTAGGGAGGGCACAAGATCGTACCAAACATATCTCTAGTTTGGTTTAGATAGATGGTAGCAGATCTTGGAGGGATCCATCTACGAGGGAGTAGATCCACATACTTACAGATGATCATCCTGAGGGTTGGCTATGAGGTCTCTGGGTGGCTCAACAGAGGTTCGTGGGTGTGATGGTGCCTACCTTCCTTAGGTTTGAAGCTCAATTTATATTTCTCATATGTTGAGGGAGCGATAAGGGGAGGAGGGATTGTGAGAAATGAGCATGGTTGGGTTCTACTGGGCTTCAACGGCTTCTATGGACTAGGTAGTTCTATAGGAGTGGACGTAAGGGTGATGCTTAGTGGTTTAAAATTATGTCAACTGTACAATATCAAGATATCAGAGGTAGATTTGGACTCCAAAATTCTAGAGGGGTTAATTAAAGGGGAGATAAATCCTCCTTGGGAGTTAACGTACTATATTCGTAAGGGCAAGAACTTGCTGGATCCTGGCGTAAATGTGGTTCATATGTGGCGTGAAGGCAACTTCGCCGCAGATCCCTTAGATAGTATAGGTGATCCAGGGGAGGCTATCACCATCTATTCATGTTTGGGTTCATTCCCTATAGAGTGTCTTATTTTTTAGGGGTGACACACTTGGCCTCCACCATTTCCGTCCACCCTAAACATTGTGTTTCCTACCCTGGAATAAAAAGTCAACTTGTCAGTCAGTCAGTAGTTCATTCACCAAGGTTGTTTGTGAAAATGTTGTAATCATCAAGAATCTCTAAGCCCATGTGAGTCCTGCTCAGAGTGAGAAACAAGAGGATGTCAAAGATTCAAAAAACACACCAACGCTTTTCCTCCTCCGCTGGTGGAAGAGGACCTACCTACGGTGGCGATGGTGGATGAGGGCGAGGCAACTAAAGAAGAAGGAGAGGCAACGAGCCTTCCCTATGTTCTCTTTATATTAGAAAAGGGTTCAATGTATGGAAGGAGTGATGGTGAGGAAGTAGATAAAAGAAAGACTGCATCCTCCTACTTGAAAGGTTAGGTGCTTACACCAGTATGATTGCCCTCGAATTGGTCCTGCTTGGGGGGAGGCTTATCCTTTCTTCAAAAGGAAAATTAGGTGTAAACTATACCATACCTACCATAGAACTGAGGTTATGGGTTTTAGAGATGAGAAGGGGAGGTCAGAACCCAAACCCTAATTCTCCAAACCAGGAACTTCCCAACACTGTTCCTAGGAGAAAGGTTCACGTGACTGTAGATATAAAAACCCACAGAAACTCCCTAAATCCTAACCCCATTGTGGAAAAAATGTTGGAAACCTCTGACTGCGGATATACAAACCCAAATAGGAGACACGCTGATGTGCCTTTACCAATGTTTTGATAAGTCATGAGGTTTTTGTAGAGGTTTCAACATAATCCCTTTTTGACAAGGGATCCATTGAAGATTAATCCTTGCCATGAATGGCTTTGAAGAAGACTTGATGTCTTGTACACTGAAGGGAGTAGGTGAATCAAATAAGGGAGCCCAAGTAAGTATCTAGTGTGCAATTGTGGGCGCGCAAGTAGGCTTGGGAGTCCTAATTTTCACTTAAGGGATGAAAAACCTGGATGTTTATACTTGGGGGATACTAGAGTAAATCCTTCAAGAGCATTCACAGGTATTCCCAGAAGTGGGGCACTCAATTTCCTATGAGAAGAATAGGTGGCGTGCAAGTGTTTCTGATTTAGGGATGTTGGGCTCATCAGGCGTGCAACTGTTATGGATTTAGAACACTAAAGGGACTTATGTTCTATGATCCCACTTCAATTCCTCTGCTCTAGGTGTTAAAGAACTACCTTGAAGGTTTCAGAAGACTTGCACGAAGCACTATGGAGAAAAGAGTAGTAATTAGTCTTGAGGGAAATTTGTCAGTACAAATGAAGACCCCAAGGCTCTAATTATAGGCAAATAAGAGACCTTGTTAAAAATGGTGGTGGGGCACGCAAGTGGGTTGTGCGCCAGAATTGGGCTTGCAAGTACCTTACATGCCGACAGATCATTGGCTTGACTAAAGTGATCCAATTTTGATGCCTTTGATAATCTTGATTTTCTTCATGTGTTGTCTCCTATTTTATTTAAGTCATTTCCCTTTGTCACT
This sequence comes from Viscum album, assembly GCA_963277665.1. NCBI lineage: Eukaryota > Viridiplantae > Streptophyta > Magnoliopsida > Santalales > Viscaceae > Viscum > Viscum album. Next base: position 972,270,309 of record OY728141.1, read on the forward strand.
TTTTAGACTCTTTGATGGAACATATTGTCAACAAACCCCTAAAAACCAAAAAAAATCTAGAACCCCTAAAATTATCTAAAAAGCCTACAAAATATAAATAGCTTTAAAATCCTAACAAATCCCAAAAAACCCATGAAAATTTAAATACCTCTAAAAACCTGAAAAGCATAAAAATCCCTAACAACCTTAAACACCATAAAATCCCATAAAATCACTAAAAACCAACAAAAAAACTCTAAATATCTTTAAAACCTAGAAAAACATTAAAAAATACAAAAATGATAAAATCTCTTAAAACTCAAAAAAACTCGAACAACCCAAAAAGACCCTAAAACCCATAAAACTCGATCAATCTTGAAACATACTAAAAACCCTCAAATCCCTACATACAATAAATACTATTAAAACCATAAAATACATAAAAATCCTTAAAATCCCAAGAAACTTAAAAACCCATAAAAATCACAAAAACCTCATTATAACCATAAACCCCCTAAAAACCTCAAAAAACCCCTAAAACCCTTTCAACCCTAAAAATCCATTTAAACCCTCAAATCCACAAGAACATTAAAAACCCTTAAACCCTAAAAATTTGAAATCTCTATAAAACCACAAAAACTCTATAAAACTCAAACCCCCCTAAAACCCAAAAAAATCATGAATCCCTAAAAGGCCTAAAAACCCTAAGAAACCTTAAAACCCCTTGAAAAACCTCAAAATCCATAAATGCCATAAAAACCTTAAAAACCATAATAATCATATAAAACACATAAAAATCCCAAAAAATTTAAAAAATCCACCAAAGAACTTAAAACCCATGAAAAGCATAAAAACCCATAAAAATGCTAAAACAACCAAAAACTCAAATAAAAAATTAAAACCAACAAAAATGTTAAAAACATTAAAAGTATTTAAATGCCTAAAAAACTAAATAAAGGCCCCAAATACCCATGATGGCCATAAAACCAATGAAAACACTTAAAAAATAGAAAACCCCTAAAATCCCCTCAAAATTACAAAAATTCCTAAAAACTCTGAAAACCATAATAATACATAAAAAATCGCTTATAACCCCCAAAAATGAAAAAACCATGAAAACCATAAAAAAACCTAAAACCCATTAAAACACTAAAAATCCATAAAAACCACAATTACTCAAAAAACCCTTAAAACCCCTAGAAACATTAAAAATTATAATAAACCCTAAAACCAAAAAAAATAAAAAAAACCTTAAAACCCTAAAATACCACAAAACCTTAAAACCCCTAAAAACCTCAAAACCTAAAAAATACCTAAAATTCCCTGATAAATTAAAAAACCATAAAACCCTAAAATGCCCTGAAACCCATAAAACCCCCAAAAAAACCTGATAACCCACTAAAAACACTTAAACCCTTTAAACCCCAAATTTTTTTTACAAAACTATAAAAACCATAAAACCCAAAAAAAAACTAAAAAAACTATAAACCCCAAAAGAGCCTGAAAACCCAAAAAAACATGAAAACCCTATAAACCTTGAAAACCCTATAAACCTTGAAATCCCTCAAAATCACAAAAACCCTAAAAACCATAAATATCCTAAAAATGCCTTTAAATACCTGAAAACATCAAAACCCTAAAACCCTAAAACCCAGGAAACCCATAAAACCCCAATAAACCTTAAAAACCATAAGATCATAAAAACCACAAATACCGACCAAAAAATATAAAAAATATTTAAACCCATTTTTTTTTAAAAAAACACTTAAAAACCATAAAACTCCTAAGAACTCAAAAAACCATAAAAGTAAAAAAAGACCCTAACAATCTGTAAAACCCTTAAAACCCAAAAAAACCTGAAAACCAGAAAAACACTCAAAATCCCTAAAAACACTGAAAAATCATAAAACCATAAAATTCTTAACAAACCCCTAAAAATCACTAAATTGTAAAATACCCTAAAAACCCCGGAAAAATCATTGAAAACCATAAACACCCCAAAACACTTAAAAAACATATAACCCTATAAAACCCAAAAAACTCACTAAACCTCTAAACCCCCTTAAAACTGCCAAAAAATATAAAAAACTCTAAAAAAACCATAAACACCCAAAAAAATCAATAAAAACAGTAAACCTTTAAAATACCCTAAAAGATTGAAAAAAACTAAAAACCACGAAAAATTACTGAAAACCCATACACCCCCTCAAAATCCCTAAAAACCACAAAACATAGAAATCTTAAAAAATATTTAAAAACCTCTAAAAACATATAAAACCCAAAGAAACCAAAAAACCCTCCAGAACACCATAAAAGCACCTAAAACCCCTAAGAACCCCAAAATAATAAAAACAATAAAAAACATTAAAATCCCTAAAATGTTATAAAACAATAAAAATCATGAAAAAAAATTCAAAAAACCCAAAAAAAACCCCAAAAACCCCCTAAAATCTAAATATCCTAAAAATCTAAATCCTAAAAATACCTAAAAGTCCTTAAAATGGAAAAAAACCAAAAAACCCTAACAACACCTGAAAATTGTAGAACCCCTAAAAATAGTAAAAGACTATAAAAATACCATAAACCCTTAAAAACTCAAAAACCCCAAAACACTCGAAAACCCATAAAACCCCCACGAATCTTAAGAACCCTAAAAACCCTAAAAACCCAATAACCCAAAAACTCATCCAAATATATAAATAACCAAAAAACCAAAAAACCCTTAAATTACTAAAAAAATACCCAAAAACCCTGAAAACATAAAGAACTCTAAAAAACATTAAAAATCAAAAAACCCATAAAAAACATAAAAACCCACTAAAAACTCTAAATACCCATAAAACCCCAAAAATGTAAAGAAAATATGAAAACATTAAAAAATATAGAAATTCCAAAAAACCTAGAAAACCCTAAAAACCATAAAAACGCCGAAAACCCCTAAAACATTTCAAATCACAAAAAAACCAAGAAAACCCTAAGACCATAAAAATTGCCAAAATCCCTAAAAATCAATGAAAACGAAAAAATAAAAAAACCCAGAAAACCTATTGAAGACCATAAAATTCATTAAAACACACTAAAACCCTAAACACCCATAAAAATACTAATAAACACTAAAATTTCTAAATCCATATAAAAACCATTAAAATGTTAAAAACTAAAAAAAATCCTTGAAACCCTAAAAATTCAAAAACCCCTAAAAAACCTAAAAACCCTCAAATCCCCCCAAATTCCATGAAAAGACAAAAATAACCAGAACCATAAAAAACCTAAAATGGAACTAAAAATTCCTAAAAACATAAAAAACCTAAAAATCCCTGAAAACCCCTAGAAATCCTTAAAAGCCATAAAAACCATAAAATACCCAAAACCCATAAAAAAAAGAAAAAGACTCTTAAAACCCTTTAAACCCAAATTTTTTTAAAATCTCTAAAAAACATTTAAGACCCAATTTTTTTTTAAAATCGGTAAAAACAAAAAATTTATAAAAACCATTAAAACGCCTAAAAAGCTTCAAAATCCATAATAAACCTAAAAAACCCTTAAAAACATAAAAATCCTTGAAATGAACTTGTCACATACAAGACATATTTTAAAGGTATTTTTTTCATTTAATTTACATCCTTTCTTTTTTGGGGGGGGGGGGTTTCCCTAGGTTTTAGGGAGGAATAGATGAGTACTCATGAATTGGGCCAAACTGTGAGCCCAATTCCAGATAAAAAAATAAATTTTTGTATCTTTTATAACTTTTTCATTTTTCAACATTTTTCATCCATTAAAATTCCTAATTGACCTCCCCTAACCTATTAACACCACAAAGTAATTTGGGGCTTTTAGAAATCCATAACCAGGGGTTATTTGGGTTTTTGTCTAAGGGGTTGGGCCTGCCCGAAAGCCCAATTCCTGTTTTAAAAATAAAACTTGATTTTGTTATAACTTATTCAATATTTGGTATTTTTCGGTGATTCAAACTATCACTCAAGCCCAAGTAATCCAGCCGCGCGTCTGAACTCTATCCCACCCATTTGGAGCACTGTGGTATCGCGATTTTGTGCCGATCTTCATAGGGTTCCTCAAATCACCCAGATTTGAAGAGGTAAAGTATTTATTTCTTAACTCTCTCAATTCTCAATATTTTTCCTCCATTCCAGTTACTAAATGAGATAATACATCTTGTTATAACGTAACCTAACTTTGGGATTTTTTAATTTTCAGATACTGGAGTTTTGGAGTGATTACTTCAAGATACTTCAAGTAAATGAGCCCTTTTCTTTCCTCTTTCAAATTACTTTGGGTTTAACTCATTGTTATTAGGGTTTCTTCGGTTATAATTGAGTTTAATAATGTCTAGAAACAAGGATTTCGAACATAGGGTTTACATTTGGGCTTTCTTGGCCAATTTTTGTGGTTTTAGGTTTGATCTAGTTCTCTCTTGGTGCGGCGGGCGTGCGATTTGATTTTCGCACGGAGATTCAAGGGGTTTGTTAATTTGGTAGGTGATTCCATTGTGTGTGAAATTTTTGTGAATTAGATTGCTGTTTTCATGGTACTCTAATGTTTATTTCACTTGAATGTTTCTGTATAAATTGGTTTAAGTTGCATTTATAATGCAAATGAATTTTAAGTTCCAATTTTTGGTGAAATTGAGGGGTTTCCATTCAAATCTTTTATTGGTTCATTTTGGGATGCCTCATAACTGAATTTTTGGTTTCATTAAAGGGTTTTGAACAGAAATTTTGTTTTAATAACTTAAAAGTGTTATCATAGTGTGAATGGTGGATATCTTAATGAACTTTGGGTGAAAAACAATGTGATGTTTTGAGAGGTTGTTTTATTGGAAATAAAATTATTTTATTGTGTGTTTTAAATGGTATAAAATGTGTGTAGCTACTGTAAAATTTGTTTGTGACAAGTAGTGATATTTTATATGAAAAATGATGTGTGTTGTTTGCTGAAATTGATTGAGCACAAAAAGGGGATGCCCGGGTACTTAGGTGGGGCAGATTTGTACTAGTACGGCTAGTTGATCGGATGAGTTTTGTCCCTGTTCCACTTAGAATCTGGATAACGAAAACTCTAACTAAACTATTTGGATGATGATTAGGGACCACTAGTTTATGGGTATGTTCCCTACTAGTGGCTCGTTCATGAGAACAGATTTTTCTATGGTTACTCTACACCGAGGTACGAGGTATATAGGGCCCGAGACAACCTAGTGCTTAGGGGTGTTCCTGATTTTGATGCTCATAGGATCTGTGGTATTTACCCTTGTTTTGGGTTGTTTTTGGCAGTACATTATAGTATCCCACATGTCTATTTAATGTGCTAACATTCATAAATTCTTGGATTGAAAACTGTTTTCATTTGAAAGTTGCATTTCTTTGAATTTTAACACTATTTCACCTTGTGTATTAAAATTGCTTGTTTTTTTCACATTGTATTGCATACTCTTTGGAATCAACTGGTGGTATCCTATTGGGCTTAGGCTCACACCCTACTTGCACCCCTTGGGTGTAAGTAGACCTGCTTATGCTTGACTCAGGTAAAGGGAAGGCTAAGGGTGATGGCGGTTCGGGATGTTAGTCCCCATCGTTGGTGCGGAGTTGCAGGGACGGCTTGCGGGTGATGATCCCCTTGTCATGTGGAGTCCATGGAAATGTCTTTATGTTGTAATTATTTGTTTTTAGACCACCTGTAGTGTCTTTAAACATATGTATTCAGATCTGGTTATGTTAATAATTGTTTATCATGAAAAATTTCATATTTTAATAATTTATTGTTTTTTATGATTTCTGCTTTCATACTCGAGTAAATCGTTCCAAACCCAGATTTGTTTGATACCCGGGCACTTGTGCCAGCCCGTGGAGATAGGGAATGCCCTTCGGGCCTTGCCACGGGCCGGGTTTGGTTCCGTTAATGGTGGCGACCAGATCCGGTTTGTGACAAAATGGTATCAGAGGGAGGTTAATGTTTTTGGGTTATATTGTTATTTTGAGATGAGTCGGGATAGACAGGAGATAGGAATTTCAGGGCTCGGGGTATTGGTTGTGAGTAGGGTGCCTGGCCCGCACCTCTCATGGCAGACCTTGAGTCACCAGAGGATGTTGGAATTTACTGATTGACTTCACTTCCAGGTGAGACGTGTGGGCTGCAGACCACATGTAGACATCATGCAGATGTGGAGTAGTTGTTTCTTTTATTACAAGAATGTGTTTAGTTTGTTTATATTTGATGTATTTGATTACAATTTTCATAATTGTGGTATTGAATATTGTTTTGTGACTGTTTCATTTTGTAGCAACATGCCTCCCCGGAAAGCTCCCACGCACCCACAGGAGGAAGCTGGAGAGAGTTCTCCCACACCGATTGATCAGAGGCTCGTGGAGGCTGTTGTTCGGGCTATCCAAGCTTTGGGACAGAGACCGTCTCATACTCCTATTCATGTTAGGGCAGAGGAGATAGGTCATAGGAAAGATAAATCACAAGAGTTTCTGAAAAATAGGCCTCCTACCTTCCGAGGTAGTGCAGAACCCCAAGAAGCAGAAGAATGGCTTGAGAAGATCGAGTGTATGTTTGAGTTCCTGGAAACACCCGAGGAGCTCAGGGTGAAGTGTGCCTCCTTTCAATTGGATGGTCCCAACCGTAAATGGTGGGAGTCAGTGCTTCAGTCTGGGAAGAATGAGCAGATGCGCTGGGGAGATTTCAAGACTGTCTTCAATGAATAGTATTGCCCGGAGGTGTTGGCTTATGCTAGGTCTAGAGAGTTCATGGAACTTGTTCAGGGGAATCTATCTGTGATGGAGTATGCCAACCGTTTCGCTGAATTGGTTCGGTATGCTCCAGAAATTGTCTCTAATGAGCAAGCGAAGGCCCAGAGGTTTCACAAAGGCTTGTGACCAGAGATATACTCCCAGGTGTTCTTGTTTAAGCTAAGGACCTATGCTGAGGTTGTTGATCAGACGTGCATGGTAGAGATTGATAGGAAAGTCAGGGCTGGTTTCTATGGTTCAGTATCAGCAGTGGGTAGTGGCAGCTCCTCAGAGAAGAAAAGGAAGCGGGAGGATCATGTGAAGAAAGGAGGGGGCAGTTCAGGCCACTCTTCCAGGCAGTTTTCTTCTACGACTTCTGATGCGAGATTGGTTGTGTGCCACCAATGTAGGAGGCTTGGGCATATCCAACCAACATGTCATCTTCCTCTGAAGCCTTGTTACCAGTGTGGAGGTATAGGGCATTTGCAACACTTCTACGGTGTGGCACGTCCACTCCCATGTGGGGCAGGGTCAGTGGCTTCAAGAGGAGTGCCAGCACAGTCCGAGCCGTCGAGGACTGGGGGATCTCGATTTGGTGGTCATGGTGGTAGGGCTGGATCATCTTCTGGGCAGAGCCAGTTCAGGGCACAACCACAGACTAGCGGTCGTCCTCAGGAAGATACTGGACATCTCTATGCAGTGGATCAGTCACCAGCAGGATCAGAGGCGGGACCATCGACAGTTCGAGGTACCGTTATGATCGCATCTTCTATAGCTACTTATCTTTTTGATACTGGTGCCTCTGTTTCATTCATTTATGGACATTTTGTGAACATGTTGAATTTTCCAACTGAGTTGATGTCTTTTGCGATGGAGTTGGTGACACTATTGGGAATGAAGAAGGAGCAGGGCCTGAGGTGCCCCTCGTGTGCACTTTCTGTGTCAGGGGTCGAGATGGAGTGGGACCTCTTGGTCTTAGATATGGACGTTTTTGATGTCATACTCAATATGGATTGGCTAGTACACTTCTAGGCACACATCGATTGCTACAGACGGCGTGTGTGTTTCACAGCACCTGATGGGAGTCGTCAGGTTTTTCATGGAGAATGGGATCCACGATCAAGTCGCGCATGGCCTCCACTCTCAGAGTTGGGAAGTGTTATCTTCCAGTTATCTTCGATTGTGCTAGAGGAAGGTCTTTCCCCTGAAGGTGCACTACCTCGTGTAGTGAATGAGTTTCCCGAGGTATTCCCTGATGATTTTTCTGGTTTTCCCCCGGAGCGGGATGTGGAGTTTTCGATTGATCTGGCGCCGGGAACACATCCGAAATCTCTTCCCTCTTATTGCATGGACCCCACCGAGTTGAAGTAATTAAAGATACAGCTAGATGACTTAGAATCCAAAGGATTCATTCGCCTGAGTTTCTCTCCTTGGGCCGCTCCTATGTTGTTTTCAAAAAAGGCTGATGGATCCCTCCGGTTGTGCATTGACTACCGGAAGCTGAATAAGGTAACAATTAAAAACAAATACCCTTTGTCCAGAATAGATGATTTGTTTGATTAGTTGAAGGGGGAAAAGTGGTTCTCAAAGATAGACCTGCGTTCAGGGTATCATCAACTCAGGTTGAAGGAGTCAGATATCCCTAATACAGCCTTCCGAAGTAGGTACGACCACTTTGAGTATTTGGTCATGCCCTTCGGATTAACCAATGCTCCAGCGGTATTTATGGAACTTATGAATAGGGTGTTCCATCAGTATATCGATTCCTTTATTGTGGTGTTCGTGGATGACATTCTGGTATACTCTTGCTCTGAGGAGGAACACGAACATCACTTGAGGATCGTTTTGGGTACATTACGAGATCACCGCCTCTATGCAAAGTTGTCAAAGTGCACTTTCTGGACCAGAGAGGTGAGATTTCTGGGGTATGTGATCTCAGAGCATGGAGTTTCAGTGGACCCTAAGAAAATTAGTGCAGTCATGTCATGGGAGAAACCGAAAAATGTGTTCGAGATCAGGAGTTTTCTTGGCTTGGCTGGTTATTACAGGCGATTCATTCGGGATTTCTCTCGGCTTGCTTCACCAATGACTTCCCTCACCCGGAAAGGGGTGAAGTTTGTATGGGGTCCAGAATGTCAGGAATCGTTCGAGGAGCTAAAGAGGTGGCTGACTACCACCCCCGTGCTGATTTTTCCAGAGGCTGGAAAGGGATATGTGGTCTATTATGATGCTTCAGGTATGGGTCTTGGGTGCGTGCTTATGCAAGATGATCATGTGGTCGCGTATGGCTCTCGCCAACTTCGATCACATGGAAAGAACTACCAAACACATGACTTGGAGTTGGCAGCGGTGATGCATGCTTTGAAGACTTGGCGTCACTACCTTTTTGGGGAGAAGTTTGTGGTATACTCTGATCACAAAAGCTTGGCTTATATCTTCTCGCAGAAGGACCTCAACTTGCGGCAACGTCGCTGGATCGAGTACTTGCAGGGGTTTGACTTTGACATTGTCTATACCCCAGGCAAGGGCAACGTAGTGGCCGACGCTTTGAGTAGAAGAGTTCCAGTGCAGGATTTGAGGAAGTCTAGTGATGAGTGGGCATTGATGGGTCTCTTTTTTCAGATGCATGTGGAGACCAGGGAATACAGTGGAGGGGCATTCTTGGCAAGTGTCCAGTTGACTCCTTCTCTATTGGAGTTGATTCAGCAGGAACAGCCAAGTGATGATCTTTGTCAGCGGTCTAAGAAGTTCCTTCATGGTGGGGAGACATCCTCTGATTAGTCGTCGTCTCCTGAGGGCATCTTGTGCTTCAAGGGCCGTTCAGTAGTGCCATTATCTATGCGGAAGGTGGTGATACAAGATAGCCACCAGTCTCAGCGGGCTGTCCATCCGGGTGCCACTAAGATGTATTATGATGTTCGTCGGCAGTTTTGGTGGCCTGGTATGAGACGGGACAAAGCAGACTTTGTTTCAAGATGCTACACATGTCAGCAGGTGAAAGCAGAGCACCAAAGTCCATCTGGTTTGCTCCAACCACTACCCATTCCTACCTAGAAGTGGGAAGAGGTTTCCATGGACTTCATTGTTGGCTTACCTCGTACACCTTAGGGTAAGAATGCTATTTGGTTGGTGATTGATCGTCTTACCAAATCAGCCCACTTCATTCCGATAAAAGATACAACTAAAGTAGATGAGTTGGGCCATTTGTATCTTCAGGAAGTGGTGAGACTCCATGGTGTACCATCAACTGTTGTCTCGGATAGAGACCCCCACTTCACTTATCGATTTTGGGAAGGCCTTCAGAAGTCCTTGAGGTCTCAGATTAATATGAGCACGGCATACCACCCACAGATGGATGGTCAGACAGAGCGGGAAAATCAGATATTGGAGGACATGCTTCGTGCATGTGTCCTGGACTTTGAAGGTTCTTGGGATAGCTATTTGGGATTGGTAGAGTTTGCTTATGATAATAGTTACCAATCCACAATTCGAATGGCCCCTTTTGAGGTGCTCTATGGTCGACCTTGTCGGTCCCCCCTATGTTAGGATGAGGTAGGAGAGACTTCATTGTTGGGGCGAGCCTTGTGCAGGAGACTTCTGAGAAGGTCAAGTTGATCAGGCATCACTTATTGAAAGCTCAGAGTTGTCATAAATCTTATGCTGATCGGAGGCGTCGAGACCTAGAGTTTTCTGTGGGTGACAGGGTATTCTTAAAAGTGGCCCCTCGTCTGGGCCATCATCGATTGGGGAAGAAAGGTAAGCTGATGCCACGGTATGTCAGACCCTTTGAGATCATCGAGCGTATTGGTAAGGTGGCATACAGGTTGGCATTACCTTCTCAGTTGACGTCTATCCATGATGTCTTCCACGTCTCTCAGTTGAAGAAATACAATCTGGATCTATCCCATGTGTTGAGTTGGTAAGAAATGGAGATAGAGCCAGACTTGTCTATTGTTGAGAGACTGATGAAAATAGTGGAATCCCAAGAGAAGATAATTTGAGGAAAGTCTATTCCTTTAGTCCGGGTTTTATAGAAGCATGGTAATGATAGACATGAGACATTTTAGCGAAAGTCATGGGTCGAGGAAGAGTACCCATTCTTGTTTTCCAACCGAGATTCATGTTGAATTTCCAAGGCGGAAAGTCCATCATGGTGGGGAGAATTGTCACATACAAGACATATTTTAAAGGTATGTTTTTAATTTAATTTACATCCTTTCTTTTTTGGGGGGTTTCCCTAGGTTTTAGGGAGGAATAGATGAGTATTCATGAATTGGGCCAAACCGTGAGCCCAATTCCAGAATAAAAAATAAATTTTGTATCTTTTATAACATTTTTATTTTTCAACATTTTTCATCCATTAAAATTCCTAATTGACCTCCCATAACCTATTAACACCACCAAGGTAATTTGGAGCTTTTAGAAATCCATAACCAGGGGTTATTTGGGTTTTTGTCTAAGGGGTTGGGCCTGCCCGAAAGCCCAATTCCTGTTTTAAAAATAATATTTGATTTTGTTATAACTTATTCAATATTTGGGATTTTTTAGTGATTCCAGGTCTCACTAAATCCCAAGTAACCCGGTCGCGCGTCTGAACTCTCTCCCACTCATTTGGAGCTCTGTGGAATCGCGATTTTGTGCCGTTCTTCATAGGGTTCCTCAAATCACCCAGATTTGAAGAGGTAAAGTATTTCTTTCATAACTCTCTCAATTCTCAATAGGTTTCCTGAATTCCAGTCCCTAAATGAGATAATACATCTTGTTCGAACGTTCCCTAAATTTTGGCTCTTTTAAATTTCAGATACTGGAGTTTTGGAGTGATTACTTCAAGATACTTCAAGTAAATGAGCCCTTTTCTTTCCTCTTTCAAATTACTTTGGGATTAACTCATTGTTCTTAGGGTTTCTTCGGTTATAATTGAGTTTAATAATGTCCAGAAACTAGTATTTCGAACCTAGGGTTTAACTTTGGGTTTTTTTGTCCAATTTGTGTGGTTTTAGGTTTGATCAAGTTCTCTCTTGGTGCGGCGGGCGTGCGATTTGATTTTCGCACGGAGATTCAAGGGGTTTTGTTAATTTGGTAGGTGATTCCATTGTGTGTGCAATTTTTGTGAATTAGATTTCTGTTTTAATGGTAATCTAATGTTTATTTCACTTGAATGTTTCTGTAAAAATTGGTTTTAGTTGCATTTATAATGCAAATGAATTTTAAGTTTCAATTTTTGGTGAAATTGAGGGGTTTCCATTCAAATATTTTATTGGTTCATTTTGGGATGCCCCATAACTGAATTTTTGGTTTCATTAAAGGGTTTTGAACTGAATTTTTTTTAATAACTTACAAGTGTTATCATAGCGTGAAAGGTGGATATCTTAAAGAGCTTTGGGTGAAAAACAATGTGATGTTTTGAGAGGTTGTTTTATTGGAAATAAAATTATTTTATTGTGTGTTTTAAATGGTATAAAATGTGTGTAGCTACTGTACAATTTGTTTTTGACCAGTAGTGATATTTTATATGAAAAAGGATGTGTGTTGTTTTCTGAAATTGTTTGAGCACAAAAAGGGGAAGCCCATGTACTTAGGTGGGGCGGATTTGTACTAGTACAGCTAGTGGATCAGATGGGTTTTGTCCCTGTTCCACTTAGCATCTGGATAACGACAACTCTAACTAAACGATTTGGATGATGATTGGGGACCACTAGGTTATGGGTATGTTCCCTACTAGTGGCGTGTGAACGAGAACAGATTTTTCTATGGTTACTCTACACCGAGGTACGAGGTACATTGGGCCCGAGACAACCTAGTGCTTAGGGGTGTTCCTGATTTTGATGCTCATAGGATTTGTGGTATTTACCCTGGTTGTGGGTTGTTTTTGGCAGTACATTACAGTAGCTCACATGTCGATTTAATGTGCTAACATTCAAAAATTATCGGATTGAAAACTGTTTTTATTTGAAAGTTGCATTTCTTTGAATTTTAACACTGTTTCACCTTGTGTATTAAAATTGCTTGTTTTGTTCACATTGTATTGCATACTCTTTGGAATCAACTGGTGGTATCCTATTGGGCTTAGACTCACACCCTACTTACACCCATTGGGTGTAAGTAGACCTACTTATGCTTGACTCAGGTAAAGGGAAGGCTAAGGGTGATGGCGGTTCGACATGTAGTCCCCATCGTTGGGGCGGAGTTGCGGGGACGGCTTGCGGGTGATGATCCCCTTGTCATGTGGAGTCCATGACAATGTCTTTATGTTGTCATTATTTGTTTTTAGACCACTTGTAGTGTCTTTAAACATATGTATTCAGATATGGTTTTGTTAATAATTGTGTATCATGAGAAATTTCATATTTTAATAATTGATTGTTTTTTATGATTTCTGCTTTCATACTCGGGTAAATCATTCCCAAACCAGATTTGTTTGATACCCGGGCACTTGTGCCAGCCCGTGGGGATAGGGAATGCCCTTCGGGCCTTGCCATGGGCCGGGTTTGGTGCCATTAATGGTGGCGACCAGATCCGGTTCGTGACAGAACTAAAATCCCTAAAAACCCATTGAAACTATGAAAATCTCATGAAAATCATAAAATCCTCTAAAAACCTTAGAAACCCCTAAAACCCCATAAAAACCCTTTAAAACCCTAAAAATGATAAAAATCACAAAAACACATTAAAAATATAAAAAACTAAATAGAAACCCTAAAAACCTAAAAAAACTCTAAAACCTTGAAAAACACAGAAAATCCTAAAAACCCTAAATAGCCCTAAAAAACTCAAAATCCCAAAAAAGCATAAAAAACCATAAAACCCCTAAAAAAATAAAAACCCTAAAAATCCTTAAAAATCCATGAATTATTAAAAAACCTTAAAAATTCAAAAAACATCATAAAAACCATAAAACTCTAAAAACAATAGAATACCATAAAACCCCATAAAACTATAGAAACCCACTAAAAACTCTAAAAAAATCCTTAAAACCCCTAATTGTTTTTAAAAAAACTATAAAACCCCATAAAAATACTATAAAATATATGTATAATAAAAACTATCATAATGATAAAAACTATAAAAACCTTAAAACCCTAAAAATCATAAATACCTAAAAAAATCCCTAAAAATTATTGAAAATGAAAAAAACCATAAAAACACTAAAACCCTTAAAAACTAGAGATTCCCAAAAAATAGTAAAAACCCTACCAACCCTTAATAACCTGAAAAACTAAAAAAAACTCTAAAAACACTTAAAACCCATAAAAGAGTTCAAAAAAATATAAAAACATTATAACACTAAACAACTCAAAAAATTATAGAAACCCAAAAAACCATAAAATCCCTTAATACCATAAAAACCCTAAAAATCATAAAAACCTAAGAAACCCCCAAAACACCTAGAAACAGAAAAAAATTATGATGCATAAAAACATTAGAAACCCTAAATACCATAAAAATTACAAAACCCCTAAAATTCATAAAAACATAAAAACCCTAAAAATCCTGAAAACCACTAGGACCCATTAAAACCTCAAAAACCTATAAAAAATCCCAAAACCCATTGAAACCCTAAAAAATAGTAAAAAATCTCAAAAAAATATGGACCCATAAAAATGTAAATAAATATAACAAACTATAAAAACATTAAAAACTCAAAAAACCCAAAATCCCAAAAAAACCATAAAAAATCCTAAAAACACTAAATACCCTAAAAACCTGAGAAAACCCTAAAACCCCCCATATTCACTAAAAACCCGAAAAAACCTAAAATAAATTAAATTATTAAAAATCCCCAAAAATCCTTGAAAATGTAAAAAACCCTAAAACCCCTTTAAACCCACTGAAAACCCTAAAACCCCTAAAAACCCAAAAACCCAATAAAAACCATAAAAACCACAAAAATAATAATAATAAGAAACCATAAAAGCAGTAAAACATTAAAAATATCAAAAAAACCATAAAACCCCTAAAAAATAATAAAAAACCCAAAACCCCCCCAAAAAATCAAACAAACCCCTAAAACCCTTGATAAACCTAAAAATCCAAAAAATCCATAAAAACCAAAAATAACTCTAAACACCAAAAAATTTATATAAAATCTCTAAAAATCCTTAAAAGTGTTGAAAACCATAAAAACATGAAAACCCCTATAACCCATAAAAACCTTAAAAAACAAAAAAACATAAAATCCCCAAAAACCCCATAAAACCAGAAAAACTCTAAAAACCCATAAAACACCTAAAAATTTAAAAAACTCTAAATAACCTTTGAACCCGTAAAAACTAAAAAAACCCCTAAAAACCACAGAAAAAACCCTTAAACCCCAAAAGGACCAAAACCCCTTAAAACACCCAAAATCTCTCAGAATCCCTAAAAATCCTATTAAACCTCATAGAAAATAGAAATTGTAAAAAATCCATAAAATCTCTAAAAATGTGAAAACCCTAAAACCCCTAAAACCCTAGAAAACAATAAAAAAAATCTAAAAACATTTGAAACCCCCAAAACCCATAAAATCCTTAAAAACCACTAAAACCTATAAGACCCCTCATAATCTAAAAAAATGTAAAAAAAATATAAAAAAACTTTAAAAACCATAAAAATAAAAAAACCCTAAAAAACCCTAAAAACCTAAAAACCTAAACCCCAAAATCCAAAAAACCCGTAAAAAACCTCGAAAACACTCAGAATCAGTGAAACTCTTAAATCCCTAAAAATCATAGAAAACCTAATAAAACCTAAAAAACCTGAAATTTCTTTTGAAGGTATAAAAACATATAAAAACCATAAAAACCCATAAAAACACATGAAAACCCTAAATACCACTAGAAACTCATAAAACCTTCACAGTCATAAAATGTTAAAAACTCTAAAAACCATTAAAATCTCTAAAAAAATCCAATTTTTTTCTTAAAACCCCAGAACACAATCACGCCTGGAAAAACCCAAAAACACCTCAAAATCCATAAAACCCATAAAAAATCCTCAAACCCATAAAACACTAAAAATTAACTAAAAATCCCTAGAAATGTAAAAAATGTTGAGAATCATGAAAAATCCATAAAAACATTAAAAACCCTAAAAACCTAAAAACCCCATAAAATACCCTAAAACCCACTAAATGGTCTAAAAACCTTAAACCCCTAAAAAAGTTAAAAAATCATAAAACCATAGAAATCCTAAAAAACTGAAAAAATTACAAAAACCCAAAAAGATCATAAAAACAATAAAAACCGTAAAAAATCCTAAAACCCAGAAACCCCCTACAATCCCTAAACCCCTAAAAACCTTAAATACATATAAATCCTAAAAATACTAAAAATCCTTGAAAACATAAAAACCCCCAAAACCCTAAAAACCAATAAAAACCATAAAACCCATAATCACCTTAGAAACCCTTCGAAACACAAGAAACACAAAAAATTACTAAAATAATAAATGAATTTAAAACCCCTAAAAATGTTAAAAACCCAAAAAACCAAAAAACCAAAAAACCTAAAACCCCCTAAAACACCAAAAAATTCAGAAAACAACTAAAAACCATCAAACTCCATAAAAATAAAAAAACCATTAAAAACCAAAAAATTCATAAAAAATCCCAAAGAATCCCTCAGAAATTAAAATACCTTAAACCCCTAAAAACCCCTAAAACCCAGAATAATCCCTAAAAACCTTAAAATCCAACAACCCTAAAACCCAATAAAAATTAGAAAATCCCCATATAACCTCTAGAAAAATTAAGAACCCTAAGAACCTTTATAACCCTAAAATCTTAGAAAAACCAAGGAAAACACAAAAAATCATAGAGACCCAAAAAACCCTCAAAATCCCAAAAAACCATAAAATCGTGAAAACAAAAAAAATCATAAAACACCTAAAAATCCCAGAAAACATAAAACCCCTAAAACCCATAAAAACCATAAAACCCCTGAAAAACATAAAAAACCTTAACAATCATAATTACCCTACAACACAAAAAATTCTAAAAACCTTCGAATCCCAAAAATTTTTAAAAAATGATAAACCCTAATAAACCATAAAAACCTAAAAAATTCCCTAAAAAATTAAAAATCTAGAAAAATATAGAATTCCAAAAAACTATAAAATCTCTAAAAACAATGAAAACCTTAAAAACAGTCAAAAAACTAAAAAACCCTAAAAACGCTGAAAGCCATAAAAATTATAAAACCTTGAAATATCTATGAAAACATGAAAAATCAAAAAAACCCAAAAAAACCCATGAAAACCGCAAAACCCCCCTGAAAACCTTAAAAACCTAAAAACCCAGAAAAACCCTACAAACCCATTAAAAACTATAAAACCCATCGAATCCTTAAAAAGATTAATTTTTTTTAATTACATTAAAACCACAAAAAACTAAAAATAACATAAAAACCCAAATCCCAATAAAAAATCTAAAAACCCTAAAAACCAAAAAAACCTAAAAAGCCACCAAAACCCAAAAAACCATAAATTCCTTAACTATTCCTAAAACAAATACAAATCATAAAAATCGTTAAAAAATTCTTGAAAATGTTAAAACCCTAAAAACCTTGAAAAATCCCTAAAAACAAGAAAGAAACCTTAAAAACATATAACCCCATAGAACCCATAAAAACCGCATATACCACTAAAAACTCTAAAACCATCAGAACTCCAAAAAATATTAAAAATTATAAAAGAAATTAAAAACCCTAAAAAACCCGAACAAATCCCTAAAAATCTAAACTAATCATAAATCATGTAAAAACCTTAAAAACTTATAAATCTCTAAATCCCACACAATCCATAAAAACCGTCCAAATCCCTAAAACCCAAAAAAACCAAAAAAAATACCTAAAAATCTCCAAAAATATACAATCACCAAGAAACCCTGAACACCACTTAAAACATAAATTCCATAACGCCCTTAAAAAAAATAAAATATATAAACTTCTAAAAACAAAATATATATATATAAACACTTAAAACCCCTGAAAACATCGAAATAAAATATAAAAAATGTCAAAAACCCCAAAAACTAAAAAAATCAAAAACCATACAAATATTAAATCAATGAATAAACCATAAAAAAACCTAATCCTCTGAAAATCATTAAAATCCCTAAAAACATAAAATCCAAAAAAATAAATAAATATTAATGAAAAGGGATACAACCCTAAAATCCTAGAAAACCCTTAAAACCCCAAACCTCGAAAAGCTTTAAAAAACCAAAAAGTCCAAAAAATCCTGAAAACCACTAAAAACTCTAAAAACCATTAAAACACCTAAAAACATTAAAAACTCTAGAAACCCTTTGAAACCCTAAAAACACTAAAGTTACCCTAAAACAAAAACAGATAATAAATCCCCTAAAACCCTAAAAATCATAAAAAACCCAAAAAAACATAAGAATACGAAAAAATCCATAAACATCCATGAAAAAGTAAAAGCCCTAAAATATCCTTTAAAACCACAAAACCCTAAAACCATATAAAACTATAAAAACCTATAAAAACTATAAAAACCACTAAAAACTAAGAAAACCCTAAAACCCTTAAAAAAATTAAAAATAAGAAAAGATTAAATTACCATAAAAAATAAAAAAAACATTAGACACCAAAAAAACATAAAAAACATAAAAACCAAAAATACCCTAAAAACATTGCAAAACCTGATAAACCCACAAAAATAAAAAACTGCTAAAAACCCTAAAAACATTAAAATTCCAAAAAAATATCCTAAAAATACCTAAGAAAGTAAAAAACCTTAAAAACCTATAAAACACAAGGAAAGACATAAAATCCCTGTAAACTATAAAAAATTCCTAAACCCCATAAAAACAATAATAAACAATTAATAACTATAAAAACCATTAAAACCCCTAAAATCATTAAAAACACAAAAAACCATAAAACATCTAAAAACTCAAAAAACCTAGAAAAACTAAAAAAACCATAAAATCCATAGAAACCCTAAAATACCTAAAAAAATTAAAAACCTAAAACCCCAAAAAATCCCTAAGAACTCTACAAAACCAAAAAAAATAAAAAATCATAAAAACTCCTAAAAACAATGACAATATATTAACCCTGAAATAAATGAAAACCATAAAACCCCAAAACCATTATAACACTAAAACCCTTTAAAAATAAACAACTATTAAAAACCCTAAAAGAATAAAAAATCCTAAACCACATAGAAAAAAAAATAAACCTAAAAATTCTAAAAATATAAAAAACCCCTAAAACCTATCAAAATCTCTAAAGCCATAAAAACCCAAAAAAAAATAAAAAACCATAAACATACCTAAAAATAAATGAAAATTTAAAACCCTTTAAAGACCCTTAAAATCACATTCAAAACATAAAACCCCCTAAAACCCATTAAATTCTCTAAAACCAAAAATAACACAAAAAATATAGAATGAAAACCCCCCACAACACTAAAAACTCTTAAACCCCTCAAAAAGCATAAAACAAAAATAAAAAACCTGTAACAACAAAAACACAAGATAATACCTAAAACCCTAAAAAACCCTGAAAACCCTAAAAAAATATCAAAACCATTAAAAACTCTTAAAACTATGAAATTTTTAAATATCCAAAAAAAAATTAAAAACCATGAAAACTTAAACACCCCAAAAAATACTCAAAACTCAATGAAAACAAAAAATCCCTTAAAAATCATAAAATCCCTTAAAAGAAACAAAAACACTAAAAACAAATAATTCTAAAATTCTTTCAAACACTTAAAAATGTAAAAAACTCTAAAAACAGCAAAAACCTAAACCCCCAGAAAACCATTAAACCCATATAAAAACCTCGAAACCCACTAAAAACACTAAAAACTTTTTAAACCCCTAAAATTGATACAAAACTGTAAAACTTTTAAATAAATCTAAAAAATTAAAAAAAATAAAACTAAAAAACCCTTTAGAAACCCAAAAAATGATAAAAATCCCTCAAAAACACTAAAACTCTAAAATAACATGAAAAAACATAAAAACAATTAAAAGAACTAAACAGCCCTAAAACCCAAAAATCTTAAAAATCCATAAAAAACCTCAAATTCTTACAACCCGTAAAACACTAAAACCGCTGAAAACCATAAATACCCCTAAAACCCTAAAAAATCAATAAAAACTATAAAACCCTTGAAACCCATAACAACATTAAGAAACTCTAAATAACATTAAATCTCTAAAACCACAAAAAACCCCTAAAAACCCAAAAAATCGATAAAAACCCTGAAAATAAAAAACCCTTAAATACCAAGATAATCTATAAAATCCCTCAAAATCTCTAAAAACCCTAAAAACCATAAAAATCCTAAAATAACCCTATAAATACATTAAAACATAAAAACCCTTAAAAACTATAACACCCCATGGAACCCTTAAAACCCCTAAAACACTACACCCTTAGGACTTCATAATGTGTAAAGAAGCACTAAAACCACTTAAAACACTAAAAACTAAAAAAAACAAAGAATCCAAAAAGACCATAAAAACATTGAAAACATTAAAAAACCATGAAAACCCATAAGAACCCTAAAATTAATTAAAATCCCTAAAATCCCTAAAAACCATAAAAATCTTGAAAATCCCTAAAAACACATAAAATCATAAAAAATTCCCTGAGAATCCCTGAAAACCATAAGATAACATTAAAACCTTTAAAACTCTCAAAACCAATAATACATTTAAAAACAACTAAAAACTGTAAAAACATTAAAACCCCTAAAACATCAAAAAACAGTAAAAACTATAAATCCCTTAAAGAATGATAAAAAATCCCTAAAACCCAAAGGGGCTGAAATAACTATGAAAAAAATTAAAATGCTAATAAAACTAAAAAACCATAAAACCATCAAAATCCAAAAAACCCAAAAAACCCTAAAGACCATAAAAATCCTAAAATTCCTTATCAGTACCCACAATCAGTAAATACCCTATAAATTTTGAAAATCTAATAAAAACTATAAAATCCCCTAAAATCCATAATAACCCCTAAAACCCATAAAATCCTAAAATCCCACTAAACCTTTAAAACTAATTTAAACCCCCCAAAAAACGTTAAAAACTCTAAAAATTTTAAAAACCTAAAAACTAAAAGAACTCTAAACCCCCTAAAGAACCAAAAATACTCTAAACACCCATATAAACCCCTAAAGCCATGAAAAACCAAATAAACCCATTAAAGTCCCCCAAAACACTAAAAATTCAAAAACAATAAAAAGCCTAAAAGCCCCTAAAATCCATAAAAACGTTAAAATCCATGAAAACCCCCAGAAAACCATAAAACCCCCAAAAAACATTAAAAACCCTAAAACCACATATAACCCCTAATAACCCACTAAAACTATAAAATCCCTTAAAGCCTATAGAAACTTTAAAAAATTATAAAAAACCGTAAAACCCTGAGAAAACTCAAAAAAACCTTAGAAACCACATATAACCATTACAACTCAAAAACACCCTAAAACCACTAAAAACATGAAATCCCACAACAACCATCAAAATCCCTAAAAACCCAAAAAACCATAAAAATCCATTTTTTTGAAAAAATTCATAAATATTTTAAAAACCCAAAAAACCACATGAAAACAGTAAAACCCCAAAAAAGAATAAAATTCCAAAAAAAAATCAAACACTAATGTCCCACTAAAAACGCTTTAATCCTTAAAAACTCTAAAAACATTAAAAAAACTCTAGAAACCATAGAATACCTAAAAAACACAAAAAACCCCTAAAATCCCAAATAATCATAAAACCCAATAAACCATGAAAAAACATCAAAATCATAAAAATCATAAAAATCCATATATACCCTAAAATCTAAAAAATCCCATGAAAGGAAAAACAATCCATAAAAACGGAAAACCCCTAAAACACAAGAAAATCCCTAAAACGCCTAGAAATCTATAAAACCTCAAAAATATATAGAAAAACATAAAACACTAAATCCATTAAAAAATCTAAAAAACCCGAAAAACCAAAAAAAATGAAAATATCCAAAAAATTAAAAACCCTAAAAAACTAAAAAAACCCCTAAAAACTCAAAAAACCCATAAAATCCCTAAAATTCTTGAAAACACTCAAAATTTCTAAAAACTCAAAAAACCCTAAAAAACATAAAAATCATAAAAAATCCCTAAAAAACCATTAAAATAAAAGCACAACCCCCCTCTATACCCCCCTGAAATCCATCAAAATAAGTAAAATTATTTAAACCCCTAAAAACCACAAAAAACTCTAAAAACCATTAAAACCCCTAAAAATAGTGAAAAATCCTAAAAAATATATCCTGAAAAATAATAAATGATAAAAAAACAAAACACCATAAAACCATAAAAGCTATAAAAGATCCTAAATACCATAAAAAATCCCCAAAAACCCAAAAAATCCTTAAATATCACTAAAAAAGTATAAACGCCTAAATGCCCATAAACCATTAAAACCCCTACAATATTAAAAAACCTAAAAAACCCAAAAATCCACTAAAAACTCTAAAACCCCTTAAAACTATAAAATGTTGAAAAAATATTATACTCTTAAAAACCCTAAAAACTCAAAAAAAAACCCAAATACCCAAAAATAACAGAAGACCCCTTAAAAAATCTAATAACCATAAAACTTTGAAAACCCCCAAAACCCTAAAAAACCATACAAAAACTAAAACCCCCTAAATAATAGAAGATCCCTAAATGTACTTGAAAATGTAAAAATCCCTATAAATCCTAAATACCCCCATAAAACCATAAAAACACCTAAAATATTTAAAAACCGTAAAACCCCATAAAACCATAAAACCCTAATAAAAACACTATGAACCCATAAACCACCTAAATTTGATAAAAAAAACTATAAAACCCACTAAAAAACTGAAAAGATATAAAAAAACTAAAAACGCAAGAAGGCTCTAAAATCCCTAAAAACTCTAAACCCCCAAAAACCCTTTTTTTTAAAATCACTACAAACCCTAAAAACCCATTAAAATCCTAAAAACCCTAAAAATCCTTGAAAATCTAAAAACCCTAAAAACCTCGAAAAATCCCTTAAAACCCATGAAAACCTTCAAAAACTATAAAACCATAAACCCCCTAAAAACCACTAAAAACAATAAAACCCCTTTAATCCCCTTAAAACAATAAAAATGATAGAAACAAATAAAAGCCCTAAAAACTAACAAAACACTAAAAACCCAAAAAACCACAAAACTATGAAAACTTAGAACCCTGAAAAACCCTAAAAATCCATATAAGCCCTCAAAATCCCTAAAAACCATAAAACCATAAAAACTATAAAAATTGATAAAAAATTGAAAAATTAAAATCCTTAAAAACTATCAAAAAACCCCATAAACCCATAAACCCTATAAAATCCATAAAAACTTATAAAGCCCATAATATCCTAAAACCATTAAAAATATAAAAACCCATTAAACCCCTAAAAATGTTTAAAAAATAAAAAACATTAAAATACCTAAAAAATCAAAAAAACTTAAAATTCCAAAAAAGCCATAAAAACCATAAAAACCCCAAAACCCCTAAAAAACATTGAAGACCCCTAAAAACCTCAAAATTCCTAAATACTTGAAAAAACCTAAAAACTATAAAAACAAAAAAAATCCCTTTAAATTCAAAAAATATTAAAAAACCCTAAAACCCTTAAAAACGAAAAAGTAAAAAACACAAAACATTATTAAAAAACCATTAACGCGTAATATCCACTAAAATTGATAAAACCCTTTATAAACCTAAAAATGTTAGAAAAATCTAAAAAAACTAAAAATCATAAAAATTCAGAAAACCCATAAGACACTGAAAAATCGAAAACTGCCCTAAAAACCCCTTAAAACAATTAAAATTCCTCTAAGTCCCTCAAAACCCTAAATACCCTAAAAACCATTAAAATGATATAATAGACCCAAAATTCATAAACTAGTAAAAACACTTAAAAACCCGTGAAAATAATTAAAATCCAAAAAATCATTAAAACCCCTAAAACATCATAAAAACCTAAATATGAATAAAAACACTAAAAACCCTTTCAGCCCCTAAAAACATTAAAAAGGACTAAAAAACCGCCAAACCCTAAATAATTCAAAAACCCCTAAAAACCAAAAATTCCTTAAAAACCTTGAAAATCCATCGAAATCCTGAAAAAAAAACCCCCAAACCCCTCAAAATCCATAGAACCCCTAAAAATAATAAAAACAAAAAAAAACTATAAAAACCATAAAGAACCCATGAAAAAATTAAAAACTCCTGAAAACTATGAAACCCTAAAATTAGTTAAAAACACAAAATATATAAAACCCATAAAAACCCATAAAAACATCTAAAAAATCTAAAAAATCATCAAACCCAAAAAAAACCAAAAAACCCCTAAAACCCGAAAAAGACCCTAAAACCTATAAATAACCACAAAAACCAAAACAACCCCCACAAAACCATAAATACCCTGAAAATACTCAAAATTTTAAAAACCCCAAAAAACCGAAAAATACTAAAAAGCCATAAAAATCACTAAAACATAAATAACCGAAAAAACCCTAAAAATAGCTGAAAAATATTATACCCCATAAGAACCTTAAAAAATACAAAACCCCATAAACCCCATAAAAAATTTAAAATCCTTAAAACCTTTAAAATGTTAAAAACTCTTAAAAAACAATAAAAATCCTAAAAACAAAAAAATACCATAAAAAATGAAAGAAGCAAAAGAACCTAAAACCATAAAAACCAATAAAAACAAAAATGAACCTTAAAAACTCTCAAAATCATAAAACCCCCAAACACCCAAAAATAATAAAAATATTAAAAACTCCCAAAAATATTATGGAAATGGAAAACCCCTAAAATCAAAGAAAAACACATAAAACCCCTAAAAACATCAAAAACCCAAAAAACCCTAAAAATAATATAAGCCAATAAAAATCTGAAAACTGATTTAGCTGCTTAAAAACATTAAAAATATTAAAAATATTTAAAACCCTTAAAACTCTAAAAAAACCCTAAAACCTAGAAGACGTTAAAATCATAAAACCCCTAAAACCCAAAAAACCTGAAAACCCCTAGAAACCATTAAAATAAAAAAAAAATACTAAAAACCCTAAAACACATAAAAAATATTTAAAATGACAAAAAATTCCTTCAAAATGTAAAAAACCCAAAACACCATAAAACCATTAAAACCCATAAAAACATAAAAACACATAAAAATACTAAAAAACTCTAAAACTATAATAAAACATAAAACCCCTAAAAACAGTAAAAAATCTAAAAATCCTAAAACCCAAAAAATACCCTAAAATCGAAAAAACCCCTCAAAATCCTTAAAAACCAAGAACACCCGTAAAACCATAAAAACCATAATAACTCACTAAAAATCACAAAAAAAATGCAAAACCCTTAAACCATAGGAACCATAAAACACCATAAAAGCCATAGAAAACCTAAAAGCCATAAAACCCTAAAAATCATTAAGAAATCAAAATATCTTTTATAGCCTTAATGAAATTAAAATAAAACTAAAAACCCTAGAATCTCTAAAAAACTAAAATACCCCAAAAAACCAAAAAATAAAAAATCCATAAAAAACCTAAAACACCATAAAATCCCTAAAACCCCTAGAACTATAAAACCATAAAAATATTTAAAATATCTAAACATCACATAACACGTAAAAAACACCAAAAACCAGAAAAATAACTTGAAAATCATAAAAACCCTAAAAACCATCAAAGAACCTAAAAATGAAAAAATTCCCTATTACCCACAAAAAACCATTAATAAAATGAAAAACCCTTATACCCCTAAAGATATTAAAAAACTCTAAAATCCCCTACTAAAAAAAGAAAAAATCTCCAAAAAATAAAAAATAACCTATATCCCTAAAAATCATAAAAAATTCCATAATCCATAAAACAATAAAAACCCATAAAACCCAAAACAATCATAAAAAATAACTAAATTCCATTAAAAATAAAAACCCAAATACTATAAAACCCCCTGAAAAACCAATATGACTCCTAAAACCATAAAAAACCCTAAAAATCAATAAAACCCTACAAACAACAAAAACACTTAAAAACCCTAAAAAGTAACAAAACTCTGAAAAAATTAAAAGCATTAAAAACCATAAAACCCCAAAGTGACCCTAAAAACCCCAAAACCATAAAAATTATAAAAATAGCATGAAAAATCATAAAACACCTTAAAATACATTAAATCCATAAAAATCCCAAAAACCAATAAAAATACTAAATAATTCATAAAAATCATGGATAACAAGAAAACATAAAACTCATGAAAAACCCTAAAAACCCTAAAAACCCCTAAAACCATAAAAAACCCCAAATCCCATAAAACCGAAAAACCATAAAATAGAACTCTAAAAGCCCTTAAAAACCCAAAATATTTTCAAATACACTAAAATCCATAAAATCTGAGAAAAAGTCAAAAACAAACTCTAAAACATAAAAAGTACCCTAAAACCCTAAAATTCTTTAAAACAACTAAATATCATGAAAAAAATCTAAAAACACAAAACCCTAAAACACCTAAAAATCATAAAAAACATAAAAATCCAAAAAAAACATTAAAAATCTATGAAAATGCAAAAAATCATAAAAACATTGAAAACCCACAAAAACAATAACACCCATAAAAATCTAAAAAACCACTAAAAACCCATAAAACCCCTTAAACAACCAAAATGTCTAAAATTCATTAAAACCCAAAAAATTAAAATGATAAACAAATATATACCTTAAAAAGTATAAAAACTAAAAAAAACCCTAAAAATAAAAAGTAACCTAAAAATTGAAAAAAATCTATAACTTATAAAGCCCTTGAAAAAACTTAAAACATTCAAAATCCCAAAAAAACATAAAAACCATAAAACCCCAAAAAACCCATAAACAACTAAAAACCACTTAAAATTTAAAAACCCTTAAAGCCCTTAAAAATGTTTTAAGACTCAAAAAATATAAAAAACTGAAAAAATCAAAAAAATTCAAAAATACCCAAAAATACCCTAAAACCCCCAAAAAATTCCTGAAAACCCTAAAACCCTTAAAATCCCTAACACCATTAAAACCCATAAAAACCATAAAAATCATTAAAATACCCTTAAAATCCCTTAAAATGTAAAAAAACTCTGAGAGCCATGAAAATCCTTAGAAAAACTAATATACCCCTAAAAACCCTAAAAATCCATAAAAACCCTCAAAACCCACAGAGAACTCTAAAAAATATTTAAACTATTAAAAATGTTACAACACTCAAAAAACTGAAAAAAAATATAAAAAACTAAAAAATCCAAAAAAGTCCAAAACAACAAAAAACCCCTAGAACCCCTAAAACCCTTAAACCCACTAATAATAGGAAAACCCCTGAAAATACATAAAAACCTAAAAAAACCCCTAAAACCCATAAATATCCTATAAAATCCCTAAAAACCTAAAAAACATAAAAACCACTAAAACCGCTGAGGGCCAAAAAAACAACTAAGAGCAATTAAAAACCATAAAACCCCATAAAAATCATAAAACCACTAATAAATCTAAAATATCTTAAAAACATATGAATGTTAAAAAAATATAAAAAACCATTAAAACTCAAAGAACTCAAAAAATCCAAATATCCCATTAAAACACTAAAAACCCAAAAAACATTGAAAATACCAGAAAACCCCCAAATCCCTAAAAATACATAATACCCTTAAAATCATTAAATCCATCAAAACTCATAAAACCCATGAAAATCCTAACAACCTTAAAAAATACATAGAAACACATAAAACCCAAAAAACCCACTAAAAATCTAAAACCCCTTAGAATAAAAGATAAAATAAAACTCTATAAAACCATAAAAACCCTAAAAAAATTAAAAAACCCTTAAAAACAAAGAAACCCTTAAAACCCTATAAAAATAAAAACCCTAAAACCCCTTGAAAAAATACTAAAGCTCCTCAATACTTCTAAAAACCCTAAAAACCCTAAAATCCATAAAAATACTTTGGAACATGATCCTCAACCCATTTAGTGAGGTATCCTGAAGTGCATCCACATTATCCAGGTTTAAAACTAGGTAGAGGAATATTTTCGGGTTACTGTATCAGTACTATAGTAGGTACTGTAGCAGAAATATACACTATGCCGGTACTGCAGCAGAAATGTACACTGTAAGAGTACTGTAATAGGTACTGTTCGGAACTGTAGTAACTAGAACTATTCACCTTGGGCCATCAGTTTGGGCTTGGAGTCCTTAAGGCTTTCGGGCCACCTAGGCCTTCGAGTCAGTAGGGATTTCAGGCCACCTTTAAGGCCTTCAGGCCACCTCAAGGCCTTCGGGCCACATGAAGTTTCCCCAAACACACTACAAAAAAGGAGCAGTCCCAGAAGAGGATTCAGAGCAGGTGCACTCACTAGAGAAGAGCCAAATGGATTTCTCAGAATGAGATGGTCTGACAAAGACATTTGGACCGACCAATGCTTGCATGGGAAGCCTAGCCAGATAGCCAAGCGAAGGTGGAGAGCTACTATCATGATGTATATGTTGTGGAGGGGAAGTTTGTTATAGATAGTCTGGTTGAATTCTTTAAGACCTTCGGGTCATTTAATCTCTTAAGCCTATAGAACATGTAATCTCTGAGACTACATGCCTTGTAAAGGTCCCCCCTTATCCCTTGAAAGGGGGGTTATCAAAAATAAATAAAAACGAAGGCATTTGGGCCATTCGGGCATAAAAATCCTTAGAAACACAAAAAACCCATAAAACCACTTAAAAACACTTGAAAACCCTAAAACCCCCTAAAAACCATAAAACACCTAAAAATACATAAAAATAATAAATACCCACTAAAAACTCTAAAACATTCAATACCTAATATACCATAAAAACCCAAAACCCCCCAAAACCCCTCAAAATATCTAAAAAACAATAAAAACTAAAAAAATTATAAAAATTCTATGAAAAAACGTGAAAACATAAATATCCTAAAAACCCCAAAAAAACCCTGAAAACCCTATAAACCAAAAGAACCCTAGAAACCCCAAAAACCCAACAAATCCCTAAAACCAAAAAATACATATAAAACTTCTAAAACCTGTAAATTTCTTTAAGAACTCTAATAACCTTAAAATATTAAAAAACACAAAAAACCCTAAAACCAAAAATACCCTAAAAACCCTAAAAACCCTAAAATAACTCTAAAAACCCTTAAAAACCTCAAGATCTTTAAAACCCCCCAAAAACCTTAAGAAACACTAATAGATGGCTGATATTCTCTCTCCAACTCCGCTCCGCGATGGTCCTCTGCCGGATTGAAGATGACGACGACCTCCATGACATGGCCTCCCCCCCCCCAAGGGGGAGTGGTCCTCGCCAGTTCATGATGAAAGCAGAACCTTCATTCTGTTCTCAGATCCTGACTCTATTCCCTCTTTTCCATGTATTACTTTCATCCCTAAGGTTCCAAGTCTATTTAAAGGTCATCCAAAGTTGCAGTTGTCACTTTTGGATTTCAAAGAGGTTGCGGTGTTGTATAATTTGGCTCTGGTTGCTCGATTCTCTAACTGGCACCCTCCAGTGGATGTTTTTGAATGATTTGTGTTTGAACATTGGGATCTCCAGAATAGGGTGACGATGGTCTTGGTTGATGCCTGCCATATTTTGATTCGCTTTGCTTTTGATGAGGACCTTATCCAGGCCTGGTTCATTACCCCTCGCTGATGTGATAGTGCACGATTTTGTCTCTTCAGGTGGAGCTTTGACCTTAACTTACGTAGGGACTTTCCGTTGGTTTCCATTTGAGTATGATTCCCTGAACTCCCACTTCCCTTTCAAAATCTATCAATTCTTACAATGCTTGGAAACCTGGTTGGAAGATATCTATGTGTGGATAGCCGAACGCGAGCCCTCTATCATCCGATTGCTCCGAGAGTCTGTATTGAGGTTTATGTTTCCAAGAAACCATTTGATTTTGTCTGGACTGAGATTGGTGAATAGATTTTGTGGAAGAAACCTGTGGATTTCGAATCTTGGGTGAATTACTGTGAATCTTGTCTGACTCTTGGTCATGTGAAATGGGTGTGTCATCGTGGGGGCAGTGATCGCTTGGTTTTTGAGAGTGATGTTTGTGCCACCACCTCAAGGCTAGACCTGGCTTCTGACTGTTGGGATAGACCTTGCCCTGATAAAATTGAGGGGGAGCTTCACCCATGGGTCTTGGTAAAGGATAGTTTTAGTTGGTTGAAGGCAGATTTAGGACTGGTAGGTGCTGCCCCTTCGTCCAATGGGGTGGTGGAGGTAGTTCCTGAGAATTATTTGGCTGCTGATGACTTCTTGCAGATGGTTCCGAGTGGGGGTGTGCAGTGGCATCCCTAGTCTAGGCTCTGAGGGGATGAGGATGGTGGGTTTGCTGAAAAATGTTGCTTCTACTGGGGAAAATGGTCAGGAGTTAGAACAGGACCCGGTTCTCACTTCCAATCCATTTGCAGTGCTTGATCCAGAGGAGGGGGAGTACCCGGAGACACTGGTTGATGCCCATGCTGATGAGGAGTGACAGGTCTCTGACATCCACTTAGAATAGACGGCCTTAAACACGCTGGGTGATGATTTAGGTGGTCCCAAGGCCACCCCATCTATTCATTTGCTGGAACATGAGCTGCATGATGCGGCCCCTCTTGCCGCTGAGCGGACTATGGTGCAACATAGTTCGTGAATAGAGCTCGTGGTATTCAAAAATCAACCACCCTGTGTCAAACTCGCTGATATGATCATGTTGGACGGTTCCGAAGTTTCCTTTGAGCAACACCAAAGTGAGATTCTGCAGCAGGCCAAACTGAAGGTGAGGAATGACTATCTTAACATTGATGAGGATGTTAAATATTATTTTTACTTTGGGGAGTAAAATGAATTCATTGATGCGAACACACCCATGAGTTGGAGGAGGAGGACCTTGCTGGATGGCTCAGTTCATCCTGACTCAGATCCAAGAGGAGGGTCTGAGCCTGCGCCTATTGATTCCAGACAGGAGGGGATCCCCAAGTTGATGAGTGCTGATAATGTCCTTCATAGCAGGAGGAGGGGAAGTGCTTCCCCTGCCAAGAGGAGGGAAAGGGGAGACTATTCATCCCTTCCAAAACTAATGGCAACAAGGGCCTCCTCGAAGGCTTCCAAAGTTGTGGAGGATTCCCTTGCCGAGGACCGAGCCTATAAGAAGATAGAGAAGAAGCGACTCAAGAGGTATTGCACTGACTTACTCAAGCAATATGAGTCATATGAATGGGAGACGGTGGAATCAAATTCCTCCTCTGGGTATGGTGTAGACGGGGACCCCTATGGATGGGAGGACGCGTGATGCGGTGTTGGATGACTTTGGTGGTGATATTGACTGTCGCGATTTTTGTGTGAGTATTTTCTTTTGGACCCTTTTCACTTGCTTTTTCATTATTATTATTTTTTGGGGTCGTTAAGGTTTTTTGGGTTTTGAACATT
Organism: Viscum album; assembly: GCA_963277665.1. Lineage (NCBI taxonomy): Eukaryota > Viridiplantae > Streptophyta > Magnoliopsida > Santalales > Viscaceae > Viscum > Viscum album. The sequence continues at coordinate 972,301,514 of OY728141.1, forward strand.
TTACCCCTCCCCACCCTTGTCTGCCGCGTCTTTTTTCATTATAAATTTAGGGGGTTCGGGAATAGCCTGACCCTCATATAATCCTTTCCCCAAAACCCTTAATACCAAAAAAATCCTAAAAGATCCCTAAAAATCCTTAGAAACATAATAAAACTAAAAATCTATAAAAAACATAACAATATTAAAACATATGAAAACCTAAAAACCACATAAAAAAAATAGAAAACACAAAAAACTTATAAAAACCACTAAAAACATTAAAAACTTGTTAAACCCCTAAAAATGTTAGAAAATATAAAAACCTTAAAACAACTAAGAAACTCAAAAAACATAAAACCCCCTAAAAGACCCTTAAATCCCTTAAAAACCCTACAACCACTAAAATCTTGAAAACCCCTAAAACCATCCAAACCCATAAAACACAAAAAACCCTAAAAAGCATAAAAAAAATATCTAAAAATTCCAGAAATCAAAAACCCCATAAAACTTGTAAATCCCCATGAAAACAATAAAACCCCATAAAAACAATAAAACTCCATAAAAACCCTAAAACCCAAAAAAACTACAAATACCCATTAAACCACTATAAACGTAAAAAAATCTATAAAAACATCAATAACCTTAAAAACCAAAAACTTCCTAAAAAACCTCGAAAAGCACTAAAAATTATAAAGACCTTAAAACACTAGAGATCCTCAAAATCACTAAAAATAGTAAAAACCAAAAAAAATATGAAAATAAAAAAACCCCTAAAAACCAATGAAAATGTAAGAAACCCCTAAACACCCTAAAACCCCTTTGAAAATTGTAAAAATCCTAAAAACACTATTTAAACACGAAACCCATAAATACCTTAAAACCCACTAAAAACTCTAAGAACCCTCAAAACCAATAGAAACATAAAAAAAAATAAAAACTCTTAAAAACCTAAAAAACTAATGAAACCTGAAAACCCCAGAAATACCCAAAAACCCTGAAAATCGCTAAAAATCATAAAAAACCTTAAAATCTCTAAAATCCTAAAAACAATTAACCACCATAAAAATATTGAAAAAGACCTAAACACCCTTGAAAATGTAAAAAATCCTGACAATCACTTGAAAAACAAAAAACCATTAAAACTCTATAATCTTCAAAAACCCATAAAAACACACTTAAAACTATAAAAACCCTTAAAAAGAAATAAAAACACTAAAAATATAAATAAACAAAAAACTTAAAATTCATAAAATGAAAAAACAAAATAAAAACCCTAAAATACAATAAACCCTAAATAACCCATAAAACTCATCAAATTACCTAAAACCCCATGAACCCTAAAAAACATTAAAAATACTAAAGAATCCTAAATATTTATAAAAACATAAAAACATTAAAACCCCCAAAAACCCATAAACACCTATAAAACATTTAAACCCATAAGAACCTATATACCTCCTAAAAAAATCACTAAAACTCTATAAACCCTTAAAATCATAAAAAACATTAAAAACCATTAAAAAACACTAATATCTCGACAAAATTTCTAAAAACTAAAAGAACTGTAGAGACCCTAGAGGACCCAAAAATACCCAAAAAACACTAAGATACCGTGAAAATTCTAAAAACCTTTAAAACCCTTCAAACTCCCAAAAAACCATAAAACCCTAAAGAATCCTAATAAAGCAATAAAAATTCATAAAAATGTAAAAAAATGTAAAAATGATGAAAACTCCCTTAAAACCATAAAAAACCTAAAAAAGTAAAAACTATAAAAACCCATCAAAAATCCACAAAACACTAAAACCCTTTAAAACCCCCAAAAGGTTAAAAAACACTGAAACCCTTTAAAACTATAAAAATCTAAAAAAAACCCTTAAACCCGAAGGACCCTAAAAACCATGAAAAATAATAAAAACCCTAAAAACAATAAAAACTCATAAAACACATAAAATTCACAAAAAAACCTTATAAACCATAAAATCTATAAAAAACCCAAAAAACCATGAAACCCTCTTAAATCCATAAAACCCCAGATAACATTAAAATACCCTAAACACCCCTAAAACCCATAAAAACTACTAAAATCTATGAAACACTTAAAACCCCTAAAAACATTGAAGAACTCTAAAAACCCTTTAAAATCATAACAAATAAAAAAAACCCAAAATAGTAAAAAGACCCTAACACCCTAAAAATATCTCAAAACCCTAAAAATCCTTGGAAACCCCTAAAACCCCTCAAAATCCCTAAAAAAATAAAAACCATATAAAACAATAAAAATCCTAAAAATACCAAAAAATCCATGATAATGTAAAAACCCTAAAAACCATGAAAACCACTAAAATCCATGAACACCCCGTAAAATATTAAAAATCTCATAAACCCCATAAAAACTCCAAAACCACTAAAAACTATAAATAACCCCAAAAACGCTAAAACTAGCTAAAAATATTATAACCCTTAAAATTTTAAAAAACAAATAAAGATTCAAAATGACCCTGAAACCCTAACATACCCTACAAACACTTAAAACACTGAAATTACCTAAAACCCACTAAATCATTAAAATTCAAAAAACCTGGAAAACCATAAAAATCCAAAAAATACCTAAAAATATTTGAAAACATAAAAAACCTAAAAAACCTAAACAAACCCTCAAAACCAAAAAAAACCATTAAAAACCTCAAAAAATCCTAAAAATCTCAAAAAATCGTAAAACCCACAAAACCACTAATAAACCACCAAAAACTATAATAACCCTTAAAAACCCTAAAAACCTTAAAGACTCTAATAAAATAAAACCCAAAAAATCCATAAAAACCGGAAAAACCATAAAACCCTAAAAATATATTAGACCAAAATAACCATAATAAACATAAAAATCCAAAAAAATACTTAAAAATACAGATAAATTTAGAAAATTATAAAGACCCTAAAACACCCTAAAAACCATAAAACCCAATAAAAACCATTAAACCCCATAAAAACCCATAAAACCCTAAAAATTATAAAAAAATACATAAAATACTTGAAAACATAAAAAACCCTAACAACCCTAAAAATCATACAAATCATTAAAGCACTAAAATTCTTGAAAAACATAAAAAATGCTTTAAACCTAGAAAAACTCATGAAAATAATAAAAACATTTTAATAATTTAAAACCTCTAGAGAACCATAAAGACCCTAAAACAAACTAAAACTCTAAAAACCATTAAAACCCCTAAATGGATAAAAACCTCTAAAAACATAAATCCCTAAGAACCTGAAATAACTAAATAACCCTAAAAAACCAAAAGACCCTAAAACCCTTAAAATCCCTAAACACCCTAAAACCATAAATCCCCTAAATATCCCTAAAACCCAAAAATTATCTAAAATCATAAAAAAACCTATAACCTTAAAAACCCCTAAAAACTCATAAAAATTGTAAAAACCACTATAAAATATAAAAACCAATAAAACCTAAAAAACCCCTTAAAACTTTATAAAACCACGAAACCCTAAAAACTCAAAAATGACACAAAAACCCAAAAAAACCCAAAAAACCTTAAAAAACACTAAAACCCCTGAAATACCCTAAAAACCATCAAAATCCCAAAAAACAATAAAAACATAAAAAAATGCCTAAAAATAACTACCAACAAAAGACCTAAAACCCTTGAACACCATAAAACCCCTAAATGATAAATACCAACAATAAACTCTAAAAACCTTTTAATCCTCCAAAATGATAAAAAAAACTAAAAATCCAAAAACCTAAAAAAACTCAAAAACCCTAAAAAAAAAAAAATCCCTAAAGCCTCTAAACCCTTAAATACGCTAAAATCCCATGAAAAACCTAAAATACCTAAAATCCCTAATAACCTAATGTCCTAAAAAATCCATAGAAATCCTAGAAAAACCTAGAAATTGATAAAAAAAATAGAAACCCCTAAAACACCATGAAAACCATAAAACCACTAAAACCCTTAAAAATCCATTGAAACACATAAAAACCCTAAGGTCCACTAAAGACACTAAAACCCCATAAAACCCCTAGAAATGTTAAGAAACAAGGAAAAAGAAGAAAACCCCTAAAAATTTAAATAACCATAAAACCCAAAAGACCCTAAAAACCTGAAAACCCAAAAAAGCTCTAAAAATCCCTTATAAACCCTCAAAATCCATAAAATCTCTAAAACCATTAGAATCCAAAAAAATCCAAACAAAAATCCTAAAAAAATATAAAACCTTCAGAACCCAAAAAATCCCATGAAAACCATTAAAACCCTAAAGTATTTCAAAAAATTAAAAAAAGAATAAAAATTAATACAATTTTTAAAAACCATTGACAACCCTAAAAACATTAAAAACTATAAAAACCATAAAAATTATGAAAAACTCAAAAAAAATCCAAAAATTAACCTAAAAACCCTGAAAAAAATTAACTATACAAAAACCAAAAAACCAAACAATCCCAAAACCCATAAAAATACAAAAAACATAAAAAACAAAAAATTTCTTACAAATCTCTGAAGATAGAAAAAACCCAAAAACCCTGAAAACCCACACAGAACCATAAAAATCTTAAAAACCATAAAAACCATAAAACCTCATGAAATAATAAATAACTACTACAAACTCTAAAGTTCATTTAAAGGTAAAGAACTCTAAAAACCATAGAAACTCAAAAAACAGAAAAAAAGAAAAAACTAAATAAGATCCTAAATTCCGTAAAAACACCTAAAACCCTGAAAACCCTTGAAAACCCTCATAATCTAAAAATTCCTGAAAATCCTAAAAACCATTAAATTCCTTAAAAATCCTCAAAAATATATGAAAACATAAAAAAACATAAATTTCAAAAAAAAAATCCATAAGAGGATTAAAACCCAAAAAATCCGTAAAACACAAAAAACCCATAAAACCCCAAAAACCCACTAAAAACTCTAAAACTCAATAAAAATACTAAAAATATAAAAAAAATCTAAAACCCCATTAAAACCGTAATTAATTCAAAAAACAGTACAACTCCAAAAAACCCTAAAAACCGTGAAAGTTAATAAAAACTATCAGAATCCCCAAAAATACTAAAAACCCTAAAAACCCCTAAAGAAAAAAAACCTAAAAATCCTTAAAAATACATGATAATTTAAAAGATCCTAACGACCTTGAAGACCAATTGAAACCATAAAACCCCCTAAAACATTAAAAGGCCTAAAAATCCATAAAAAACATAAAACCACTAAAAACTATAAAAACCATTTGAACACCTAAAATAATTATTAAAACTCTAAAAACAATTAAAAACCATGAAAACCAAAAAAACTCAAAAGAAAACTATTAAATCCAAAAGGACCCTAAAAAAATCACATAAAAAATATAAACACCATGAAACCCAAAAAACTCAAAAAACCATCATAAACTCTTCAAACCCTAAAAACCATGAAAACCCATAAAAATATTAGAAAACACTAAAACTCCAAGAAAATGTAAAAACCCCTAAAACTCTAGAAATCCTCCTGAAAAACCTAAAACCCCTCAAACCATAAAAAAACCCTAAAACACATAAAACACCAAAAAACACTAACTATACTTTAATCCCTTGAACTGTTTAATAACTCTAAAAAACCTAAATAATCCCTAAAAATAAAAAAGCCCAAAAATAGAAAAAAACAAAAACCCTAAAAATCATAAAATCACTAAAAACCTAAAAATCCTCAAATTCCATAAAACCCTAAAACCATAAAAAGCATAAAAATATCGAAAAATACATAAATTTCTCCAAAAACGTAAAGAATTTAAGAAACCACTAAAAGCTACAAGAACCCCTAAAACTTGAATAAGCCCTAAAAGCCCTAAATCCCCTCTAAAAGCTATAATACCCCCTTAAAACCATTAAAAACGTTAAAAACTCTAATTACATTAAAAACCCAAAAACAATCACAAAACCCAAAACACCCAAAAACCCCTAAATCCTCGAGAAAACCCAAAAACCCCTAAAAACTATCAAAATCCCTAAAAACACTAGAAAATCTTAAAAACCAAAAAAATAAAAAAACTCACTAAAAATACCGACAAATGTAATGTACCCTAAAAGACATGAAAACCCTTAAAACCCCCTAAAAACAATAAAAACTCATAAAACCATAGATTACCCTAAAAACTCAAAAACCCCCACAAACCACTAAAAGAACCTAAAACTCCTAAACACCCATAATAACCCAAAAATATAAATAAACCATAAAACCCCAAAATATCATTAAAAAACCTAAAAACCATAAAAATATTAAAATGACGTAAAAATCAAAAAAAATGTAAATAAACAAAAAACCAATAAACCCCCTAAAAACCAGAAAAATCCTAAAAACCTAAAAAACTCCTAAAAACCAGTTAAAACCTTAAAATACACTAAAAACATTAAAACCACTTTAAACCCCATAAAACATCAAATAACCAAAATACTCTTAAAAAAACTAAGAAATTGACAAGTTAAAGTCCCCTAAAGAACTCCAACTCTAATAAAAACCACTAAAAATTGTAAAACCATCAAAATAAAAAAGAACCCAAAAATTTTTAAAAAAACTATAAATCCTTAAACATTCCTGAAAATATAAAGACCTTAACCACCTAAAAACCCCATAAATATCCAAAACCCCTAGAAAACATTATAACACCCCCAAAACCATAAAAACCCTAAAACCACTATTAATTTAATAATGAATAACACTCCTAAAACATTTAAAAATTATGAAAGAACATTAAAAACCCAAAATCCTAACGAACCCCTAAAACTCAAAAGACCCTAAAAAAAATTAAAAACCCAACAAAATTAAAAAACCACTAAAAACTCTGAAAATAATTAAAACTCCTAAATTTTTTAAAAATCTCTAAAAAAATCTAAAACCCTAAAAAACTCAAAAAAAAACCCCTAAAACCCAAAGGAACCTAAAACCATGAAAATTCCTAATAACCATAGACATACATTAGAACCCCTAATACCTCTCAAAATTCCAAGAAACCCTAAAACCCCTAAAAAATAAAAAGACAAAAATAAACATGAAAATGTGAAAACACCCAACACCCTTAAAAACAATCGGAAAACCATCAAAACCCCTAAAAAAATTTAAAACCCAAAAAACGATAAAACACCAAAACGACTAAAAACTATGAAAATAATTAAATCCCGTAAAAATGAAAAAATTAAAAAACATCCTGAAATACCATAAAAAATAAAAAAAACCTTTAAAACCCAACAGGACCTAATAAACAAGGGAAAAAATGTAAATCTTTAAAAAACCCAAAAAATTATTTACAATCCCTAAACCCCAAAAAATCCCTAAAACCATTAAAATCATAAAAAATACTTAAAACCCTGAAAACATAAAAAAGCCTTTTGAAACCCAGAAAATCTCTAGAAAACCATAAAACCCCTAAAACATTTAAAATCCCAAAAAACCATGAAAAACATAAAAACCAATGATAAATCTAAAAACCCTTCAACCAAAAAAATGTTAAAAACTCTAAAAAACATATAAAAACTCAAAAAATACCAAGGAGAAAAATCATAATAATAATATAATAAATAATAATAAAAACTCCCAAAATCCCAAATTATAATAAAAATCCCTAAAAACCATAAAAAGTATAAAATATCTAAAAATACTAGAAAACATAAAAAATCAATAAAACCTTGTAAAACCCATGAAAACCGAAGAAACCCTAAAAAATTAAAAAACAAAAAAACCACTAAAAAAATAAAAAAATGAAATACATTTAAACCTATAAAAACATTGAAACCCTTCAAAAGCCATTAAAACCCATAAAACCCAAAAAACCAATTAATACTCTAAAACCCATAAATACCCTAATTTTTTTCATAACCACAGAAACCTTAAAACCACGAAAAAATCAATAAAACCCAAAAACCCTAAAGGACCCTAAAAACCCTAAAAAATGCTAACAACCCTAAAAGAACATGAAAACACTAAGAAACTTCAAAATCGCTAAAAATCATAAACAACGTAAAAATAAAAAAAATCAAAATAAATACTTAAAAATCCCTAAAACAAAATAAACTCAAAAAACCAGAAAAAACCATGAAAACCATGAAACCAATAAAATGCTAATGACCCATAACAACCTTAAACCTAATAAAATATTTAAAAAAACATTAAACCCCTAAAAATCTTAAAATGTATAAAACCCCAAAAACCCATAAAAATTGATAATAAAACCCCCCTCCAAATCCTTAAAAACCTAAGCCCAGGAAACCATAATAAAGACAAAAACCGTAAAAATCAAAAAATATGTAAACAAATTGGAAAACCCCAAAAAATTCATAAAAACCATAAAAACAAGAAAATAATAAAAAACCTTAAAACCCATAGTAATCCTAAAAACCACTATAACTCTAAAAACCCATAAAACAACTCAAAAGTTAAAAATTATGAAATTATTAAAACCACTAAAAACCCAAAAAACCCTAAAAACTAAAAAGACCCCAAAACCCATGAAAACCCCAAAAAACACATGAAACCCTAAAAACCCCCAAAAACATAATATGCATAAAAATCCCAAAAAACCCTAAAAACCATTAAAATTCTAAAAAATCGCTAAAAATACCTGAAGAGATAAAAAACACAAAAACCAATTAAAATTATTTGAAAACAATATCACCTAAAAACCAAATAAATCTAAAACAAATAAAAACTTTAAAACCCACTAAAAACTATAAAAACCAACAAAATCCTTTAAAATGATAAAAAAAATATAAAAATCATTAAATCCCAAAAATCCCAAAAATACCACCAAAACCAAAAAAGAACAGTAAAACTCTAAAAACCCATAAAATCCCTAAAAACCATTTAAAACATAACCCCCCAATATCTAAAAACCCAAAAAACCATAAAATCCAAAAAAATCACTAAAAATAACTGAAAACATAAAAAAACACTAAAAACCTTAAAAACCCTTAAACCCCCTAATAACCCCTAAAATCCATAATACCCACTAAAAACACTAATAAAACCACTAAAAAGTCTAAAACTTCTTAAGTCCCCTAAAAATGTTTAAAAACCTTTAAAGAACCATAAAACCCCAAAAACTCAAAAAAAACCTCAAAAAAACCCAAAAGATTCTAAATGCCTTCAAAACCACAAAAAACCACAAAACCCCCAAAACCCCTTAAACCAACAAAATACATAAAAATCATAAAAATCAGTAAAACCATAAAAATAAATAAAATCCCATTAAGATTCCTTAAAATATAAAAAAACCCTAAAAACCCATGAACCATAAAACCCCTAAAAACATTAAAAACCATCAATTCCTTGAAACCAATAAAAACCATATTTACTACTAAAAACTATAAAAAAAACTTAAAACCCCTAAACACTTAAATATAATATATGTAACCTAAAAACCCTTAAAACTCAAAAACCCCATAAAAACAAATAAACATTGAAAACCCCTCAATGTCACTAAAAACTAAAAAACCAAATAACCATAAAAAAAATAATAAAACACTAAAAATACTTGAATACATAAAATACCGAAAAACACAGAAAAACCCATGAAAACCATAAAACCCCTTAAAATCCTTAAAAACCCTAAAACCCCATAACAACCCAAAAAACCAAAAAAATCTAAAAACCATTAGAACCCTTAAACATGTTAAAAAAAACTAAAAACTTTTAAACCATAAAAAACATAAAAAATACCTAAAACCAAAAAAACCAATAAAAACAAACAAACCATAAAAACCATAAATATGTTGAAAAACCTAAAAACACTCAAAATCACAAATAACCTAAAAACCCTAAAACCATAAAATCGTCAAAAAATATTAATATCCCTTAAAACGTAGAAACTCTAAAACCAATGAAGAACCCATGAAAATCATAAAAACCTCAAAAACATTAAAATCCCCTAAACTCACTAAAAATCAAACACCCCTAAAAACCTCTAAAAATTGAAGAACTCTAAAACCCCTTACACCCCAAAAACTCAAAAAAACCATAAACGCTGAAAATAACCTAAAAAACCCTAAAAACCCAAAAATCACTAAAACGCAAGAAAAAAATAAATCCCCTCAACATACCTAAAAACCCTAAAAACAATAAAAACCAAACAAATCCCAAAAAATCCATAAAATAGTTAAAAAAACTTAAAAATCCTGAAAACTCCCTAAAAACCATAAATATGCCTAAAAACATAAAAAACCCTAAAACCCATTAAACCCCACTAAAAACACTTAAATACCCTAAACCCCTAAAAATATAAAAAATATTATAATCATCCTTATAAATTATTAAAAACCCCAAAACCCAAAAACATATATCACCCTAAAAACCATTAAAAACCTTTAAAACCCTAAAATACCTTGAAAACACCTAAAACCCTTTAGAATCAAAAAACCTTAAAAATCTAAAAACAAAAAATTCAAAAAATCCCCAAAAAATCCTTGAAAACATAAAAAATGAAAAAACCCTAAAACCAAAAAAAACCACTAAAAATATTACAAACCCTAAAACCCATAAACCCATAAACACCACTAAAAATATAAAACCACTTAAAACCATAAAAATATTAAAAAAATTTAAAAACCATAAAAAAACATGAAAACAGAAACTAAAACCCCAAAAGAACCTAAAAACCCTGAAAAAATCATCAAAAGCCTAAAAACACTGAAAACGACTATAAACACTCGAAATCCTTAACAACCCTAAAACCCTAAAAACCATAACAATCGTAAAAAACCATAAAAATATTTGAAAAATATAAAAAATTAAAAAACCCTAAAAACCCCTTGAAAATAAGAAAACCCCATAAATCCATTTAGAACACTTAAAACCCATAAAACCCATAAAACCCCAACAAAAACTCTAAGAACACTAAAACCCCTAAAAATGTAAAAAACTCTAAAACCCTTAAAACACTAAAAAATGAAAAAACCCAATAAAACCCAAAAGACAATAAAAACCCTGAAACCCTCAAAACCACAAAAAACCCCCAAAAACCATTAAAATCAATATAACCCCTAAAAATTATAAAAAACATAAGAAACCCAAAAAATCTCGAAAAATATAAAAAGAACTAAAACCCGTATAATCCGAAAAAAACTCAAAAAATACATAAAAACAAAAAAACCATAAAACACTGAAAACCCTTAAAAACCCTAAAAATCTCCAGAACCCCTAAAAAAGAAAAAAAACCATTAAAATATTAATATACCCCTAAAATCCCTAAAAACAAAAAACCCAAAAAACCTAACGAATCCCCTAAAAACATAATACCCCCTAAAACCTATAAATATGCATAAATCCAAAAAAACCACTTAAAACACTAAAAATCCTTAAAACCCCTAAAAATGTTAAAAAACTCTACAATCATTAAAAACGATTAAAAAATTCGAAAAGCATATAAACTCAAAAAAGACCCTAAAAATCTTGAAAAGCATTAAAAACCCTAAAACACCTAGAAAAACACTAAAACCCTCAATATCCCTAAAATTTCTTAAAACCCAAAAACCCATAAAATATTAAAAGGCACAAAAATCCCTAAAAACCCAATCAAAAATCTAAAACCCTGAAATCCATAAATACTTTTTAAAAACATAAAGACCCTAAAATCGCATACAACCCTAAAAACTAATGAAAAATCATAAAACAGGTAAAAACCTCAAAACATTAAAAAACTATAAAAAAATTAAAACTCACAAAAACTAAAAAGAAACTGCAAAACCACCAAAAGTTCCTAAAAACCCTAAAATCTCTAAACCCCCTGAAAATACTAAAAACTCAAAAACCCACAAAAACCCTAAATACCATAAACCCCAAAACGAATCCATAAAAATAATTGAAAACCTAAGAAACCCTAATAACCCTCTAAAACCCATAAAACCCCAAAACCCATAAAACCCCATAAAAACCATTAAAACCTATTAAAAATAGTAAAAACGCTTTAAACCCTAAAATCGTTAAAGATCCCTAAAACCCATAAAAAAAATAACAAAGTAAAAAAAACCCCAAAAAATTAATAAAATCCCAAAACCCCTAAAAACATTGAATACCCCTAAGGACCCTCAAAATAACTAAAAGACCTAAATCCATAAATGTTCTAATAAATCCCTAAAAATCCCTAAAAATTAAAGAAACCCAAAACCCTTTGAAAAAAAACCAAAAGAACATAAAAACACAGAAAAATATTAAAAAACTATAACTTATAAAAATTAAAAATCTAAAAACCAGTAAAACCTATAAAATCATTAAAAAAACTAAAAACAAAAAAATCCTACAAAAACTGAAAAAAAATATAAAAACCCAAAAAACAAAAAAATACCAAAAACCATGAAAACCCTTAAAACCCCCCAAAATCCTAAAAATCTCTAAAAACCTAAAAACATAAATATATGAAAAAATACCCGAAACATAGAAATCCCTGACGATTATGAAAAACCCCTAAAAACCATTAAACCCCAACCGCATAAAAACCAAATAAAAACATTAAAAACCCTTAAAACCTAGAAAATTTTAAATAATTCAAAAAACAATAAAATATTAAAAAACATAAAACTCCATGAGACCCTAAAACCCCTCCAAAACCATTAAAACCGTAAAAATCCCTAAAATTCCTAAAAATCACAAAAAACAAAAAAACCCAACAAAACCTAAAAATACCTAAAAAATTAAAAGGTCTTAAAAAAATTCAAAACACTTGAAAACCATAAAACCTATAAAAACGCCAAAAACCTAAAAACCCATAAAAGCACTAAAATCCAATAATAACACTTAATCTCCTTTAAAATGTTCAAAAATCTAAAATCCTTTTAAAACATAGAAAATAAAAACCCCTTAAAAACTGAAAAAAATAAAGAACATAAAACACATAAAACCCCTAAAAACCTAAAAATCCCAAAAAACATAAAAAAACCAAAACCCCTGAAAAGCCCTTGAAAACCATCGATTCCCCTAAAAATCATAAAAAACCCTATGAAACCTTAAACCCCACTAAAAACTATAAAAACCCTTTAAACCCTTACAAATGTAAAAAATACATGAATAACCTTATTATACATTAAAAACTCCTAAATGCGCTAAATCCCAAAAAGGCCATAAAAACCCAGAATACTCCTAAAATGACTAAAAATATAGAAAAACTATAAAAACCATAAAAATACCTAATAACCATAAAAACCCTAAAAATGAAAAAACAATCCTACAAAAGACCTAAATATACTTCTGAGAAACCATAAAAACCACTAAAAACATAAAAAACCCTAAAACCCCTTCAAATCCCAAAGAACATTACAAAATCTAAAAAACTCAAAATCCCTAAAAACCTCAAAAAACCCCTAAAAACATAAAAACCCCTAAAAATAAATAAACCCTTAAAACGCTAAAAATAAAATCCCTATAATCCCCTAAAATCTCAAAAACCTTTAAAAAATCTTAAAAATAATAAAAATATTAATCAAGTCCTAAAAATCCCGGAAAACATAAAAAACCCTAAAAATATTGAAAAAAACCCTGAAAATCATAAAACCCTAAAACCATAAAAAACCTAAAACCACTAAAAACTATAAAAACCCTTAAAAATCATAAAAGCATTAAAAACCCTAAAAATCCTTAAAACCCCTAATGTTTTGAAAGAACCCTAAAAATACAAAAAGAGCACAAATACACTGATACCCCTAAAAAACCTAAAACCCCTGGAAACCCTAGAAACACATCAAAATCCCTAAGATACCTAAAAACTTAATAACCATAGAAACCCATAAAATACCTCAATATTCTTAAAAATGTTAAAAACCCTAAAAATATTGAAACCCCCCTAAAAACCATAAAAACCCAAAAAACCTTAAACACCCTAAAACCCCATAAAAACTCGTAAAATAACTAAAAAATATAAAACTAATCAATGTCCTAAAATATTAAAAACCTCAAAAAACCATAGAAGACTAAAAACATAAAATAAACCCTAAAACCCTAGTTTCTTAAAATACATAAAAACCTTCAATATACCTAAAAATCCTAAAAACCATAAAAATTATAGAAATTGTAAAAAATCACAAAATATTCTTGAAAATGTAAAAACACCTAAAACATTGAATAACACCTAAAAACTCTTAGAACCCCTAAAAACTCAAGAACCTTAAAAACCCATAAAACCTAAAAACCAATAAAACTTAAAAACCAATAAAAACTCTATAATACCTTAAAACCCCTAAAAGGTAAAAAACTCTAGAAAACCTCAAAATTATGTAAAATCAAAAATCCCTAAAACCCAAAAATCATTAATCAACCCTTAAACCCCTAATGACTCTCAAAATCAAAAAATATGAAAAAACCCTAAAACCCATAAAAATCTTATAAAATCCATAAGAATACCTAAAAACATAAAACCCATAAAAATGAGAAAAACCCAGGTAAACCATAAAACCCTGTAAGACCCATAAAAAACCTAAAAACACATAAAACCCCTAAAAACCAATAAAAAGTCCAAAATCATTTAATACCCCTAAAAATGTAAAAATAATGTAAAAAACCATCAAAACCCTAAATACTCAAAAAACCCAAAACCCTAAAATGACCATTAAACCCCTAAAAAACACGGAAAACCCATTAAACCCCTCCAAATCCCTAAATCCACTAAAACCCCATATAAATAAAAAAATTACTGAAAATCCCAAATAATCCATAAATACAGAAAAAACACTAAAACCCTGATAAACACATGGAATCCATAAAACTACAAAAATCCATAAAAACACTAAAACTCGTAAAAACTCTAAAATACCACTAAGTACTATAAAAAACTCTATATAACCTTAAAAATGTTAAAAAGGACGGAAAAACTAAATCACAAAAAAACTCAAAAAACCCATAAAACCCAAAAACCCCCAAACACCTAAAAACCCGTAAACTCTAAAACCACTTTGAAACACTCAAAATACCTAAAAAATACTAAACACTATAAAAAATATATATATATAAAAAATTCTTGAAAATTTAAAAAACCATAGAAACCATGAAAACCATAGAAACCGAAAAAACCCTAAAAACCAATATAATCTCTAGATACCATTAAATCCCCTAAAAAGTGAAAAAACACGAAGAGACCATAATCCCTTAAAAAACAAAAATAAAACCCATAAAACCCACAAATAACATGAAAACCATGAAAACCTATAAAAACACTAGAAATACATATTTGAAATCCTTAAAACCCTAAAAATGCTTAATCCCATAAAAACCAAAAAATTATATAAAAACCACAGAAAATATAAAACTAAAAAATCATTGAAAACCCTTAGGAACTATAAAAATACCCCAAAACAAAAAAAATCTAAAAACTAATATAAAACATAAAAACTAGTAAAAACTATATAACCCTTAACAATGTTAAATAAACTTAAGAAGATATTAAAAACCCTAAAAAAACACAAAAAGTCCCTAAAACAATAAAACCCTAAACACCCTGAAAACCCCTAATCACCCTCAAAATCCCTAACACCCTATATCCCTACAAAAATTAAAATCCCCAAAAATCCATAAAAATAAATGAAAATGTAAAAAACACAAAAAAACCCCGTCAAAACCCTTCAAAACCATTAAACCAAAAAAATAAAAAAATCACAAAAATCCCCAAACAACACTAAAACCCTCAAAATCCATTAAGCCCCTAAGAACAATAAAAATCTTAGAAAATATATTAAAATACCTAAAAAATAAAATAAGAAAAAGAACCCTTGAAAACCACCAGAAAACTAGAAAATCCCCTAAAAACAAAAAATACTAAAAACCCATCAAAACTCTAAAACCACTAAAAGCCCAAAAAACCCCTAAATTTTTTAAAAATATCTAAAAACATTGAAAACCCTAATGACCTTAAAAAACACGAAAAAACCCAACACCCCTAAAAAATCCTAAAACCCTCAAAATCCTTAAGAACATTAAAAATCCTAAAAGGCCATAAAAATCCACAAAAATGTGAAAACCCATAAATTCATGAAAACTATAAAAACCCCTAAAACCTTAATCACCATAAAATTACAAAAAACCCTAAAATCCACTAAAATATTTGAAATCCCTTAACCCCTAACAATTGTTAAAAAATCTATATAACCGCAAAACCATAAAAACTCAAAAAAAAAAAAAAAAATTAAAATACCCAAAATACACTAAAAGAAGAAATACCATTGAAAACCTCAAAAACACAACTTTTCCATAAAAACTCTAAAAATGATAAAAATATGAAAAAAATATATAAATCCATGAAAACGTAAAAACTGCTAAAAACCTAGAAGGCACATGAAAACCAAATATCTCCCAATTCCCTAAAACCCTTAAAAACCACTAAAACTCAAAAAATACATCACTCCTATAAAAATTTTAAAATACTCTATAAACCAGAAAACCAGAAAACCCTAAAAAACTCCCCCCCTAAAAAACTGAAAAAACAAAAAAACCCTGAAAACACCTAAAACCTTCAAAATTCGTAAAAACCCAAAAAACCATAAAAATTCTAAACAACCTGTAAAAATATGTAAAAACCAAAAAAAACCTAAAACCCAAAAAACCCCTAATAACTTTACAAATCCCCAAAAACATTTAAAACCCTCTAAAACCCCATAAAAACCCTTAAAATCAACCAAAAACTCAAAAAAACCTTAAACCCCATAAAATGTTAAAAAAATCTAAAAATCGTAAAAAACCAAAAAAAACTCAAAAGAATGACGAAAACCCAAAAGACCCTAAAAAACCTAAAAACCCCAAAACACTCAAAAAACATGAAATTCCCTAAAACCCTCAAATTCCATAAAAACCTAAAAACCATTAAATCCTAAAAAAAATCCTAAAATATCTTTTAGAACTTATAAATCCTAAAACCCTTAAAAATCCTTAAAAACTATAAACCCCATAAAATACTAGACGCTAAAACCCCATAATATGATAAAACGCACTAAAAACTCTAAAAAAAATTAATGACCCAAATACTATTAAAAACTATAAAAAACAATAAAAACCCTAAAATTAAAATGATCCCAAAAAACTCAAAAATAGCATAAACCATTGAAAATCTAAAAAAAAATCCCAAAAATCCTTGAAAACCACTAAAACCCTTAAAACCCCTAAAAAATTTAAAAATGTCCAAATCCCTAAAAACCCTAAAAACTATAAAAACCATAATAATATTAAAAATCCCAAAAAATCCATAAAAATGAAATAAATCCTATAAACCCTAAAAACCATGAAAAACATAACAATACCTAAAAACCATTAAAAACATTAATAACCAAAAAAACCCAAAAACCAACTAAACCAATTTAAACCCAAAAAACCTTTAAAAAAGATTCAAAAAATAAAAAACATTAAAATACATTAAAATACTAAATAATAAAAAATATACAAATACAAACCCAAAAAGAACCAAAACACCTGTAAACCCCCAACAACCCTAAAACCCCTAAAAAACTATAACCCTCGCAATCCCTAATAACACTAAAAAACATAAAAATCATTTCAAATACCTAAAAATCCCACAAAAAAATGAAAACCCTAGAAAACACATGAAATCCATACAAACCCCCAAAAGCATTAAAAAACCCTAAAACCCCATTAACCACATAAAACCCACTAAAAAAACTAAATACCTTTAAACACATAAAAACATAAAAAAAACTCTAAAAATCATAAAAACCCAAAAAAATCAAAAAAAACCCTAAAACCAAAATAGAATATGTATAATAGAATGAGGTACTTCATCCATCATTAACAATAATTAAAACCACTAAAAACAATAAATTACCCTAAAAATATTTAAACCCACCTAAAACCCTAAAAACCATATAATCCTAAAAAACTCCTATAATCCCTGAAAATGTAAGAAACCCGAAAAAATCTAAAAAATCACTTAAACCCTTAAAAACAATCAAAACCCCTAAAATACCCATAAAACCCGAACCCACCTAAATGTTCAAAAAATTCTTTAAACTCCTAAACAAGTTAAAATAACTAAAAAACCATAAATACCCCAAAAACAAAGAAATACCCAAACACCCAAAAAGAACCTAAAATTTTTAAAAACCACTAAATTCAATAAAACCCTTAAATCCCTAAAACCCTCAAATATATTAAAAACCATAAAAACCATAAAAATCATAAAAAAACAAAAAATCCATAACAATGTAAAAAAATTAAAAAAACCCTTAAAACTCCCTGAAAACCTTAAAAACCCTTAAAAACCTAAAACCCCCTCAAAACCCTAAAAACTCTAAAAACGATAAAATACCTAAATAATAAATAATAACTATACAAACCCTAAAAACCCAAAAAATCATAAAATATCCATAAGAATCATCAAAAGTAGAAAAAACCCTAAAAATCGTCACAACCCTGAATACCATAAAAACCAAAAAACCATAATAACCCAAAAACACCATTAAAACCTCAAACCCCCCAAAAAACTATAGAACCCCTAAAAACCCACAAAAAAATTTAAAATATCTAAAAACCCTTAAAACCCATAAACAACTCTAAGAACCACTAAACCCCCTAAAAAACCCATAAAACCATTAAAAATATTAACTACCAATAAACCACATGAAATACATTACAACCCTTCAAAATCCCTAAAAACCCTAAAACCCATAAAGTCAAAAAAATACCTAAATACATAAAAAACCTATAAAATCCTTAAAAACCCCGTAAAACTATAAAAACCCCTAAAAACCATAAAACCCATAAAAATGAATAAAACACCTACAAAACTTCCGAAATCGCTAAAAAAACATAATAAAGATTAAAAAATTAAAAAAGATAGAAACCTCAAAAAAATATAAATAACCTAAAAACCCTAAAACCATAAAAACCCATAAAACAATAAAAATAAAAAACACTCAAAATCCCTAAAAATGAAAAAATGTTAAATACATGGAAAACTCCTAAAAACCATAACAACCCCTAAAAACTACAAATCCCTAAAAACACATAAAAACCATAAAACCCACTAAAAACTCTAAAAACCCTTTATAAATAAAAACTTTAGAATCTCCAAAAAAAATTGAAAACCATAAAAACTCAAAGAACCCTAAAATTCCAAAAAGTCTCTACAAACTGTGAAAATCCCTATAAATGATACAAAAACATAAATACCCCTATAAACCCCTAAAACCCTCAAAATCAATAAAAACGTGAAAAAACCCAAGATTTCATAAAATCCTAAAAAAATCCCTAAAACCACTAAAAACGTTAAAAACCATAAAAACTCTAAAAACCCGTTAAAAAAATAAAATTTAATAAAACCCCAAAAAACCCCGAAAACCCCACTAAAACACTAAAACCCACTTTAAAAGCCTAAAAAATTAAAAAAATATAAAAAAACATAAAAACACAATAAAAGACACAAAACTCCAAAAAAACCCCAACAAACCATAATACCCCATTAAAACCCCCTAAACCCTAAAAATCCCTAAAAATCCTGAAAACCCCAATAATCCATTAAATCCAAAAAAAATCCAAAAATCAATAAAAATATTAAAACGTTAAAAACCCTAAAGACTCGCTAAATCCATAAAAACCCATAAAATCACACAAAACCCCAAACCCCCCCACTAAAAACAATGAAAACTACTTTAATCCCCTAAAACGTTATAGAATCTAAAAAATCATAAAAACTCAATTAAAAACCCAAACTTCCAAAAAACCATAAACCCCCAAAAAACCCAAAAACAAATAAAACCACCTAAAAAACCCCTAACACCCTCAAAATCCATAAAAATTGAAAAAATTTCAAAAAACCATAAAATCCTAAAAAAATCCCTAATAATCCTTGGAAATGTAATAAACCCGAAAACTAGAAAACCCCTGAAAAACATAAAACCCCTAGAAGATATAAAACCCTAAAACCCTAAAAACCCCCAAAACACAAAAGCACCCGAGAAACTGACTAAAAACTCTAAAAACCAATTACACACCTAAAAATTTACAAAATATGTAAAATAGAAAAAACAATAAAAAACCAAAAAAACCCAAGATCCCTAAAAATACCCTAGATATTATAAAAACCATAAAAAACACTAAAACCCCCTAAAACCCCTAAAAATCCATGAAATCTAAAAACCTTATAAATCATAAAAATATAAAATATACCCAAAATCCCCAAAAATGTAGAAAATAATCTAAACCATGAAATCCCCCTGAAAACCATAAAACCTCCTAAAACCCCATCCAAACCCTAAACCACTAAAAAACCAAAAACCCTTTAAAACCCTAAAAGTTCTCAAAATCCCTAAAAAAATAAAAATCAATAAAATCCATTAATATTGTAAAAAATTCGTATAATGCTCCAAAAATGTTATAAACACTAAAAAACATGAAAACCCTCTAAAGAGTAAAAAATCCATCAAATTCATTAAAAACGTAAAAACCCATAATAACCATAAAATCAACTAAAATGCCGTCAAATCACAAAAAATGTTAAAAAACTCAAAAACTGTAAAATCCATAAAAAAACAAAAACCCCATAATACCTAAATAGACCATAAAACCCATGAGAACCCCAAAGAACAAAAAAAAACCCAATAATCCCCTAAAAACCATCAAAATCCCTGAAACTCTAAAAACACAATTGAACCTAAAAATTAAAAAAAATCTAAGAAATTTATAAAAATCTATGAAAACCCCGAATATTAAAAAAACATACATAAACCTAAAAAACACAAAAACCCTTTTAAAATCCAAAAAATCTACTAAAAACTCCAAAAACCCTAAAACCCATAAAAATTTAAAAAACAATATAAAAAAACTTTAAAAAACCCTAAAAACCAAAAGACACTAAAAATAATAAACTCCCCCAAAAAATATAAAACACATGAGAAAACCTTTAAAAACATCGAAATCCCAAAAAACCAAAAAACCATTAAAATTTCTAAAAAATCCATAAAATTCATTGAAAAAATAAAAACCCTTAAAATCTTGAAATCCTATAAAAGACCATAAAACCTCTATAAAACATTAAAAACACTAAAAGTACATTAAAACACTAAAAACCACTAAAAACTCAAAAAACCCTCAAATATATCAAAAACATTAAAAACACTAAATACATTAAAAACAGTAAAAACTCAAAAAACAATTAAAACCCCAAAAATTCCATAAAACCCCTTAAACCCCTAAAAGGCCATACAAACCCTAAAAAGCCTCAAAATCCCTAAACACCCTAAAAACAAAAAATCTATAATTAACCTAATAAATCCATAAATACCTATGAAAATGAAAAATACCGTAAAACCATTAAAACATTTGAAAATGATAAAACCCCTAAAAACCGAAAAAACATTAAGTACCCAAATCCCCAAAACCACTAAAATACATAAAATCCATAAATACAACTAAAAGTGTTAAAAAAACTATAAAACCCTAAAAACTAAAAAATAAGCTCTATAACCCTAAGAACCCTCAAAATCTGTAAAAACCCCTAAAAGAACCTCAAAATCCTAAATATCCCAAAAACGGCCCTAAAAATTAGTAGAAATGAAAAAATTCCCTAAAAAATATAAAACTCTCTAGAACTGATAAAAACCTCTAAAAACATTAGAAAACCTAAACCAACAAAAACCATAATGACCACTAAAAACTCTAAAAACTCTACAATCCAGATAAATGTTTTAAACATTAAAAACTATAAATAACCTAAAACCATATAAAATCTATGAAAAATAAAACCCCAAATGAAACTAAAACGAATAAAACACCAAAATACCCTAAAACTCCTAAAATCTTGAAAACACCTAAAAAATTAAGAAATATAAAAAACATCCAAAAGTTTTAAAAATAACAGAAAAAATAAAAAACCGTAAAACCGTGAAATCCTCTAAATATAATAAAACCCTAAAAACATTAAAAAAACATAAAACCCATAAAACCTGAAAATACCACTACATACTCTAAATGCCCTATAAACCCCTAAAACATTAAAATGACTCTAAAAACCTAAAAAACTAAAAAAATCCTAAAACCCCCAAAAAATCAAAAAACCCCTAAAAACCCTAAAAGGCATAAAAATCCCGGAAAAAACCTCAAAATATCTAAAATCCTAATAACTTTAAAGATAAAAAAACCCTAAAATACCTACAAATGTAAAAACCTTAAATATTTTAAAACCCCCAAAACACCATAATATCCCTTAAACCCTTTAAAACCCTAAAAACATAAAATACCGAATTTTTTTTTAAAAATATAAAATCCCTTAAAACCCAAAAAAATGAAAAAATAATAAAGATTCTTAAATACCCAAAAATGTTTCAAAAAACCCAAATAACCCCAAAAGTCCCCTAAAACCATGAAATCCTAAATAAATCTTTATGTACCCTCCAAAACACTAAAAACACTCATTATCTTTAAAAACCCTAAAATTAAAATAACCCATAATAATCCTAAAAATACTTGAAAATGCAAAAGACTCTAAAAACCCATGAAGAAATTAAAACTCTCAAAATCATTTAAAACCATAAAAAATCCCTAAATACAATAAAAATCATAAAACATTTTAAAACAATAAAACCCTTTAAACCCCAAAAAATCTTAAAAATACTCTAAAACCATTAAAAACCCTAAAAAATAAAAAAACCCTTAAAAACAGAGAAATCCCCTAAAAACTGAGAAAACCCTAAAAATTTGAAATACTATAAAACCCTAAAAACCCTTGGAAACCCCTTAAAACCCTCACAATCCATAAAAACAATAAAAAACCAAAAAACTATAAAAATCCTAAAAACACTAAAAATCCTTAAAAAGGTAAAAATCCACAAAAACCATGAGAACCCCATAAAAATTATAAAGCCCCATAAAACCATTAAAAACCCATAAAAACCATAAAAACACTGATATCTATTAAAACCCCAAAACCCCTAAAAACATTAAAACAATCTAAAACAATTTAATGAGAAAACACTCAAAACTTCCCCAAATACCCCAAGAAACATAAGAACCATAAAAACCATAAAAAATCTAAAAAACTCTAAAAACATTCAAATTTCCTAAAAACCCTTAATACACTAAAACCATAAACAATCTAAAAAATATCTAAAAATCCATGAAAACCTATAAATCCATAAAAAAACTTAACCCCCCCCAGAAAACCATAAAAAACTTTAAAAACCATAAAGACCAAAAAAACCTTAAAACCCACTAAATACTCTAAAACCCCTTAAAAACATTAAAAACTCTAAAACCCCATAAAATCCCAAAAAACATGAAAAAAACCTAAAAACCCAAAATACCAAAAACACCCTAAAAACCATTAAAAACCCTAAAATACTTCAAAACACCCAAATCCCATAAAATCCTGAATAACATTAAAATCCATAAAAATCCTACAATGCACTTAAAAATCCCTAAAAACAAAGAAACCCATAAAACCCATAAAATATCCTGAAAACAAAAAAACCCCAAAAATTATTAAAAAATAAGAATTATAAAAACCCTAAAAATCCACTAAAATATCTAAAACCCCTTAACACCCAAAAAATCGTTAGAAATCACTCGAAACCCATTAAACCACTAAAAACTCAAAAAAGGCCAATACCCCAAAAGACCCTAAAACTCCTAAAAACTCTTAAAACTGTCAAAACCCAAAAAACCATAAAAACCAACAAAATCCCTAAAAACCATAAGTCCCCTAAAATCCATAAGAAGCCTAAAAATCCTCAAATATACCTAAAAACTAAAAAAACCCCTAAAACCTTAAAAATAATGAAAAATCTATAAAAACCAAAAAACACCACTAAAAACTCTAAAACCCTTAAAATCCTTAAAATACCATAAACCATATAAATTTGTGAAAATCTCTAAAAACACATTAAAAATTTAAAAACTCAAAATAATACTAAAAACAAAAAAAAATTAAAAAAGTAAAAACCCATAAAAACCAAAAAACCCTAAAAAAACACTAAAAACCCATCATCCCCTATAAACATTAAAGTCTATAAAACCGTAAAATCAATAAATAACTCAAAAAAACCCAGAGGAAACAAAAAAAACACTTAAAACCATAAAAAACCTAAAAACCATGAAAAACCCAAATCCCCCCCCAAATAAATCACTAAAAACCCTAAAAATAAGTAAGACCATAAAAATCCAGAAAAAATACCTGAATCTCCTTGAAAGCATAAAAAATATTGAAAACTTCAGTAAAACCATAAAACCCATTAAACCCATAAAAACCCCTAAAACCCCATAAAAACCATAAAAACATTAAAAAACCTAAAACCCCACAAAACCATAAAAATCCTTAAAACCAAGAAAAACCTAGAAAAAACCTAAAACATTCAAAATCCCAAAAAACCATAAAAATCCTTAAAACTATAAAAATAATCAAATGGCCTATAAATACCTAAAAATATAAACAAAACCCTAAAAAAATAAAAACTTTTGAAAACCGTAGAAACCCTTTAAAATATCAAAATACCTAAAATCTTATAAAACCAATAAAACAACATTAAAAATTCAAAAAAGCCATAAAACCCCTAAAAATGTTAAGAAAACTCTAAAAACCCTTAAAACCTAAAAATAATGAAAAACCTTATAAACTAAAAAGGAACACAAAACAATGATACCCCCTGAAAACCGAAAAAAACACCTAAAACCCCTCAAATTACCTAAAAAATATAAAAACCCTAAAACCCATAAAAATCCTAAAGGAGAAATAAATATACATAAAATTGTAAAAAACGCGAAAAACAATAAAAAAACCCCACGAATCAATGCACCCCTAAAATCATGGAAAACACAAAAAAAATCCTGAAACCTGCTACAAACTCTAAAAATCATTAAAACAATAAAATATTTATAAAAAATCCAAAAAAAAACCATAAAACACCTATAAAACTCAAAAAAACCCCAAAAAACCCCAGAACAACCATGAAATCCTTTAGAAACAATAAAACCCTAAAAAATAAAAACACCAATAGACCCTCAAAATCTATAAAAACTCTAAAACCATAAAATGTTAAAAAAACATCCCTAAAAAATACCCTGAAAACCCCATGAAAACCATAAAATCCCTAAAAGTCATAAAATTCCCTAAAACCCCATAAAACACTAAAACCACTAAAAAATCCATAACTTATAAATCCCCAAAAAACTCTAAAAAAGATTAAATCATAAAAACTCAAAAAAACCTAAACCCAAAAAAGACCTAGAAAACCCTAAAATCGGTAAATACCCTAAAAACCCTAAAAATCATAAAAATCCTAGAAAATACCTAAAAACTTCTAAAAACCTATAATACCCTAAAAACCATAAAAAAATCTTGAAAATCATAAAAAACCATATAAACATCAAAAACCCAAAACCCCATAAAAACTAAAAAACCACTAAAATCAATAAAACCACTTAAAACCCCTATAAATGTTATAAACGCTAAAAATATAAAAATCCCTAAAATCGCAAAAATGTCCCTAAAAATCCAAAAAACCATAAAAATATAAAAATCCAATAAAACCCTAAAAAACCCTAAAAACCATAAAAATCCTAAAATCCCTAAAACCCTGAAAATCTATTAAAAACCATAAAATCCTCTAAAAACATTAAGAGAATCCAAAAATCCCATAAAAACCGAAAAACTACTAAAAACTCTAAAAACACTTTAAACCCTAAAAATGTACGGAATTAAAAAAACCCACAAACCCCTAAAAAACTATGAAATCCTTATAACCCAAAACCTGTCCAGGGGAATCATGGTGATCTCGGCACTGCAACCCTGAATGTAAGGTGGCCAAGGAAGGACTACTCCTTCTTTCCGAGAACGGTGTCTACCAGGGCTTTCAGCAAGGCTTTGATGAACTCCTTTGGTAAGGTGGGGCGGTCTGCTAAGAAACAACTGAATGTGGAGCAGGTGAAGTTAAGGGAGTACTACACCAACTTTTTGAAGCAGTATGATTCTTCAGAATGGGAGTCAGCAGACACTGATGCGACCTCTAGCTATGGTGCCGAGGGAGACCCCCCTGGTGCAGATTATGATGATGATGGTGGGGATGGATGGTAGACCCTGTGCTGGATGCTGGTTGCAGGTTGGATATGATATGCTGTTGGTTTTGCTCTTATTTTTCTTTCATTCCTCGTTTTGTGTGTCTTATTGTGGTTTTGGGATCATGGGTTTTTCCAGGGCGTCCAGGGTTTTTGGGTGTGGGTTGATTGACCCCGCCCCTCCCATGTCTCCAGTGTCCTTTTTTCTAATATATTTTGGGGGGGTCAAGAATAGCCTGGCCCCGAGCCTTCCTTTCCCCTTACAACCCAAAATACCATAAAACACGGAAAAACAGTAAAAACCCTTAACAACCCTAAAACCCATAAATTCCTTAAAAACCATTAAAACCCAAAAAACCATAAAAATCACAATGAATCTATAAAAATCCCAAAAATTGTAAAAAAATCATAAAAAACATGAAAACCCCATTAAAACTATATAACCTCTAAAAACCATAAAATCCATCGACAACTTTAAAAACATTAGAAAAATCTATAAAACATATAACCCAGAGGAACTAAAAAACCCTAAAAACCCAAAAAGATCAAAAAACCCAAAAACCCCAAAAAACCCAAAAAACACTCAAAATCCCTAAAAATTCGTCAAAATCCAAAAGACCATAAAAATCATAAGAAATTCATAAAAATATATAAAATATAAAAAAACCCAAAAACCTTGAAAAAATCCCAAATCATTCAAATACCCTAAAATACTATTAAATCTATAAAATCACTAAAAATATAAAAAACCTTAAACATATTGAAAATGTTTAAAAAATATAAAATACCATAAAAACCATATAAAACTAGAAAACAAACCTAAAACCCCAAAATAACTCAAAACCATGAAAATATTTACAACCCTGAAAACCCCATTAAAACCCCAAAATCCTTCAAAATCCCTGAAAACTATAAAAATACATAATAAACATAAAAATCCAAAAAGCACTAAAAATCCTTGAAAATGTAAAAAGACCTAAAAACACTAGAATCCTTTGAAAACCCTAAAACACTAAAACTCCCTAAAACTAAAAACCATGAAAACCCCAAAAAACATAAAAAATCATTAAAAAGGATTAAAAATATAAAAACACAAAAAACTCTTAAAAACCCAAAAGGCCCTAAACCTAAAAACCCTAAAACACTTAAAAACCCTAAATCCTTGAAAACCCTAAAGGACCTCAAAATCCTTAAAAACACTATAAACCATTTAAATCATACATGTATAACAAATCCTTGAAAAACAAAAATCACCTAAAATCAAAAAAAATACTAAAACCCATAAATCCCCCAAAAGTCCATAAAACCCCAAAAACTCATAAAAACCCTTAAACCTAGTAAAAACATTAAAACCCCTAAAAATTTTAAAAACCAAAAAAACATTTAAGTCCCTAAAAATATCAAATAAACCATAAACCACCCAAAAACCAAAAAACCCTAAAATTCCCAAAAAATTGTCTAAATCCTTCAAAACCATAAAACCCCTAAAACAATATAATTCCTACAAATTTCCAAAAAATTATTAAAAATGTAAAGAACCCTAAAAACTTGAAAACCCCTAGGAATCCATAGAAACTTTAAAAACACATAAAAACCCCAAAACCCACTCAAAACTCCAAAAAACCCTAGAACCCTTAAAAATGGTAAAAAATTCTAAAAATGTTAAAAATACTAAAAACTGATAAAACCCTAAAACCAAAAAATACCCTAAAACCCTAAGACCTAGTACAAACCTTTGAAAACCCTAAAAACCCTCAAAATCCTAAAAACACTAAAAACACTAAAATCCATAAGAATCCAAAAAACACAATAAATCTATGAAAATGTAAAAACCCCTAAACCCCTAGAAGAACACCCGAAATCCATAAAAATCCTAAGAACCCTAAAAACCATAAACTCATATAAACTATATAATCCCAAAAAAACTTTTAAACCCAATACAACCCATAAAAACGTTAAAAAACACTAAAAACCATTAAAACTATAAAAACTCAAAACCCCCTTAAAAACCCTAAAAGACCATAAAAACCATAAAAACGGAAAAACCCGTAAAAAATATCGAAATTCCCATGAAACTCTAAAAATTTTAATACCCAAAAAATCCAAATAAATCATTAAAAATCCCTAAATACATAAAAACCCTAAAACCACGGAAATCACTAGAAAACCCCTAAAATCCATACAAATACCTAAATACCTTAAAACCCCTAAAACCCATAAATACTTTAAAACCACAGATAAACTCTAAATAAACCCTTAAAATTAATAAAGACATTAAAAAACTAAAATACCTTAAAAATAAAAACAAAAAAAACCCTAAAAACCCAAAATTCCATTAAAACCAAGAAACCATGCAAAAAATCTGAAAATGAATCTAAAAACCCTAAAAATCCATAAAAACCCTAAAAGTGATATTATCCATAAAAATCCTAAAAGTATATTAAAATACATAAAAATGTAAGAAATCCTAAAACCCCTGAGAAAACATAGAAATCTTTACATCCCCTAAAACTCTTAAATGAACCGAAAAATAAATACAACTGAAAAAACACTAAAAATATAAAAATACTTAATGTCCTTATATTTTTGAAAAAAATGTAAAATCCTTAAATCCATAAAAAATAGAAAAAACCCAAATGAAAGATAACACCATAAAACCCCTAAAATCCCAAAACCCCTAAAATCCCATCAAAATCCTCAAAATACATAAAAACCCTAAAAACCCAAAAAACCATAAAAATCCTAAAAAATACCTACAATTCCCTAAAAATTTAAATATCAATAATATCACATACAAAAATAAAAAACCTGGAAACTATAAAAATCACTAAAAAATGAAAACCCCTTAAAAACTATAAATCAGGTTAAACCACTAAAAGCATTAAAAACTAAAAAAATCACAAAACCTAAAAAATTCCAAAAAAATCATTAAAACCCAAAAAAATGAAATGACCATAAATACCCTAAAAACCATAAAAATTTATGAAAACACGTATATAAATGCAAAATCCCTACAACCACTAAAATTCCTAAAAGAAATATAAAATCATTAAAAAGCCCAAAAAATCCTAGAAAATATAAAAACCTTTAAAACCTGAAAAAACACTAGAACAATATAACAACCTTTAAACCCATAAACCCCAATAAGAATCATAAAAACAACTAAAAAATATAAATTCCCTTAAAACCCTAAAATCATAAATAAATTAAATACATGAAAACCCTAAAAAACTCCAAAAGAAACACCAAAAACCAAAAAAAAAATCAAACACCACAAAAAAAACCATAAAACCACTAAAAACCCTAAAGAAACTTAAAAACACTCAAAATCCATAAAACCAAAAAAAGTCCTTAAAACCATAAACATACTAGGAAGGTCATAAAAATCTTTAAAATGGAAAATCAATAAAAAATTAAAAACCCATGAAAACCATAAAAACCCTTAAAACCATTAAAAAACCTAAAAACCTATAAAAACCCTAAAACCACTAAAAATATTAAAAACCCTTCAAAACCATAAAACCATAAAAGACTCTAAAAATTTTCATATCCCAAAAGACCCTAAAAAACCCTAATAACCCCATGAAACCCCCTCAAAATCCCTAAAAATTCTTGGAAACGTAAAAAATCATGAAAATGTAAATAACCCTATAAACCTATAAACCCATAAAAACACATGAAAACAAAACAAAACTCCCAAAACCTTTAAAACACTAAAATCCATAAAAAATCGTAAAACCCACTAAAAACACTAAGAACCATTAAAACCAATAAATATGTTATAAATACTAAATATCCTTTAAAACCCTGACCACTCAAAAAATACCGTCAACCCTAAAAGATCCCTACATCCCTAAAAAACCCTAAAAACCCTAAAAACCTTTAAAAACCTCAAAATACCTAAAAACCATAAAAATCCAAAAATAACCCTAAAAATTCCTAAAATAATAAAAACCTTTAAAACCATAAAAACCACTGAAAATCATAAAACCCCATTAAAACCATTAAATACCTTAATTTTTATAAAAACATAAACCCCATAAAAAACCTAAATCCTATAAATAACACTAAAACCCCTTAAAAACTCTAAAATGTTAAAAACTCTAAAAACAATACAATCCCTAAAACTTAAAAAAAACACTAAAACCAAAAAACCCATAAACCCCTAAAATCCCAAAAAATCTAGGAAAACCCCTAAAATCCCTCATAATAAATTGAAAACCCTAATATTCTTAAAACCCATAAAAATCCAAAAATAATCCCTAAAATCCGTTAAAACAAAAAAACCCAAAAACCATTAAAATCCGCTGAAAACTATAAATACCCCTAAAAAATAAAAATCCTAAAAGCTATTAAATAACCACAAAACCCTTAAAAGGACTAAAATTGATAAAATCTCTAAAATAAATTAAAAAATCTAAAAACCAAAAGAACAAAAAAACCCCAAAAAGAACCTAAAACAATAAAAACCCCTTAAAAGCCTGTAAAATACTAATAACCTCACAATCACTAAAATCTTTAATAACCATAAAAATCCCAAAAAAACCATAATTACATTAAAAATCATAAAATATCCATAAATATCCCTAAAACCTAAAAAAACCTAAAGATCCATGAAATATACTAATAACCCTCAAAATCACTAAAATCAGAAAAAATCATATAAAAAAAACTCTTTAAAACCCATAAATGCCCACTAAAAACCATAAGAACACAAAAAAACCAAAAAACCCCTAAAAGCTGACTAAAAACTCTAAAAACCCATAAAACCAATAAAAATAATAAAAACTCTGAAAACATTAAAAACCATAACAAAAAAAACCCCAAACCCCAAAAGACACTAAGAACCCAATTAAAACCCTTATAATCCTTGAAAATATCTAAAACCCTTGAAAATATCTAAAACCCTACCAAATCTAAAAACCATAAAATCCTTAAAATACCATATAATCCTAGAAAACTTAAAAAAAACATAAGAACCCAGAAAACCCCTTAAAAATTATAAAAACCACTAATAATCTAAAAACCCACTAAAAGCCCATAAAAACCCTAGGAACCAAAAAACAACTAATACCCAAATACTATTAAAAACTATAAAAATGATTAAAACCCTAAAAAACTCAAAAAACACTAAAAAACCAAATGACCCAAAACCCAAAAAATCGAAATCCCCTAAAAATCCAAAAAATACTAAAAACCCTCCAAATCCCTAAAATCCTAAAAAATAGTAAAACCATAAAAATCCTAAAAAACCCTCAAAATCCCTAAATATGTAAAAAACCTTAAAAACCCAATAAGTCCCCTGAAAAAGATAAATCCTCGAAAGAAATCTTAAAACCATAAAACCCCATAAAATCCTAAAAATGAGTAAAAACTATAAAAACCCATAAAACCATTAAAGATGTTAAAAATGTTAAAAAATATCTAAAAAACATTAAAACTACTAAAAATTCAAAAAAAATCCTAAAAACCCCAGAGACCCTTAAAACCCTATAACCCCTAAAAACCCCAATGAACCCTAAAAAACCTAATGAACCATAAAAATCCCTAAAAACCTAAAAATACACAAAACCCTAAAAATCAAAAAATCCCATTAAAACCTAAAAAATATTTAAGAATACATGAACACATATAATACTCTAAAAACCTTGAAAATATTGGAAACCCATAAAACCCCTAAAAATTAAAAAACCAAAAAACCCTAAAAACAGACTAAAAACTCCAAAAAACCTTAAAAACTTAAAAAAGTTTAAAAAATCTAAAAACCATAATAAATTATAATGCCCAAAATACTTTAAAAACCATGAAAAATACTAAAATCCTTGAAAAACCCTAAAACAGTAAAAAATCCAAGAAACCCCTAAAAATCCTAAAAATACCTAAAAATAAAATATATATAAAAAAAACTAAAAAAATTGAAAACCCTGGACTCCCATAAAATCATAAAACCCTAAAAACACATAAATTACCTATAACCCACAAAAATAAAAAAAAATTAAAACTGCTAAAAATGCAAAAAAATACTAAAACCATAAAACCATAAAAAACTCAAAAAAATACTAAAACCCTAAAAATATGCTAAAACCCATAAACAACACTAAAAATAAAAAAAACTCAAAAAACCCCCTAAAACCCGACAAACCCCTAAAAACCTGAAAAAACACAAAACTAATAAAAAATTCAAAAAAATTCATAAAAAATTAAAAACCCCATTTAAATATTTAAAACACCCTGAACCCCATAAAAATACTTAAAACCTTAAAAATCCTAAAATCATATGAGTACCCTAAAACTCACTAGAATTATAGAAACCCTTAAAACTGCTAAGAACATTAAAAAAGTCTAAAAACCATAAAACCCCTATAAACTCAAAACCGCTGAAAACCCAAAAGACCCTAAAACCCTTGAAAATCCTTAAGACCATAATAAACCTAAAAAACAATGAAAATCCACAAAATCCTTAATTAACCTAAAACCCATAGAAACCCTAAAAATTACTTAAATTTTGAAATACTTAAAAAACCATAAAAAAAACCCTTTGAACTAATTATACCATTAAACCATTAAAAACCCCAAAAAATAAGCATTAAAACAATAAAAAACAACCAAAAACTCTAAAAATACTTTAAACCCCTTAAATGTTAAAAAAACTATAAAATATCTTTAAAACCATTAAAAAATCAAAAAAAATATTAACACCCAAAAGATCCTAAAATCCATGAAAACCCCTAAATACTTTAAAAACTCTAAAAACCCATATAAACCCACAAAATCCATAAAAACATAAAAATCCTAAAAATCCTAAAAATCCCCAAAAACCTGGAAAAAAATAGAAACACCCAAAAACATATGAAAACCATAAAAACCTCTAAATACATTAAAAACCATAAAACATAAAAATTCACCAAAACACTAAAAACTCCAAAACTCATTTAAACCCCCAAAAAAATATAAAAACTATAAAATAATAAAAAATTAAACAACTGAAAAAAACCCTAAAACCACCAAAAGGCTATAAAACCATAAAATCATTGAAACCATAAAAATGATAAAAACTAATAAAAACAATAAAAATACAAAAAAATCACTAAAATACCCAAAAATGGAAAAAAACCTAAAAACCTTGAATACCCCCTAAAAAATAAAAACCCATAAAAAACATATAGAACCCTATATCCCATAAGTCCCCAAAAACTAATAAAAAAACTAAAACCCTTGAAATCACTAAAAACCAAAAAAACCATGAAAAGCATTAATACCCCTAAAAACATAAAAACCCTAAAAACTGAAAAGACACAAAGAAGCCAAAAAAACATAACAAAATCTAAAAATCGTAAAAAACACATGAAAACCCCCTTAAACACCTCAACAACTCTTAAACCCAGAAAAACATAAAAGTAATTAAAAGACTAAAATTCTCTAAAATTACTTAAAAACAAAAAACAAACTAAAAAAATTAAAACTATAAAATAAAAAAATCCCTAAAACCCAAATAAAGCATTTAAAATTATAAACACCATTAAAAACCCAAAAAATGTTAAAAACATTAAAACCCTTAAAACCCCTAAAAACTTAATAAAACCCAAAAGAACAATAAATGAACCTAAAAGCCCCGAAAACCCCGAAAACCCCCAAAAATGATGATAACCCATAAAAATCCACAAAATCCCCTAAAATCAAAAAAAAACTAAAAAATGATAAAACAAATCCCTAAAAAACCCTAAAACTTAAAAAATAATAAAAATTCAAAAGACGCTTGAAAAACATAACATACCTATAAACATAAAAAAAACCCTACAACCCTAAAAAACCAAAACAAAATCTAAAAACCCTTAAAACCCCAAAAAACTAAAAAACCCATAAAAGATTAGAAAATTTTAAAAAATATAAATCAAAAAAATTCTCTAAAATCCTAGAAAGACCCTGAAAATCCTAAAAGACATGAAAACACCTGAACAAGCTCAAAATCAATAAAATAACTAAAAAAATCTAAAGTCAATAAAAATATGAAAATCCCTAAATTTCCATGAAAAGTTAAAAACCATGAAAACCCCATAAACACCTAGAAAATCCAAAACACTCAAAAAACCGCTAAAACCCCACTCAACACTCTAAAACCCTTTAAACACCTAGGAACATTAATACTATAATTAACCATGTAAACACTAAAGGATCAAAAAACCCCTAAAACCACCAAAAGACCCTAAAACACAGAACATTACTAAAAACAATTATAACCCCTAAAACCCCTTAAAATCCATAAAACCCCATAAAATAATAAAACCCCACTAAAATTTCATGAAAAATAAAAGAACCCTAAAAATCATGAGAAACCCCAAGAAACCATAGAAACTACTAAAAACGAAAAAAACTCTATCAACCTTAAAACCCTTAGAAAACTCAAAAAATTCCTAAAACCTAAAATATAATAAAAACATTGAAAGACAAAAAACCCCTAAAAGAGAAAAATATATTGAACACCCAAAAAACCATCAAAATTCATAAAATCCTAAAATACTCTAAAAATAAAAAAATCCATTAAATCCATAAAAATCCCTGAAAAAGTAAAAAACCCTAAAACCCCTGAAAAAATATGTGAAAAACATAAAAACCCCTAAAAACCTAAAAAAAACTAAAAGCACCCATAACCTAAAAAACCGACTAAAACTATAAAAACCAATAAAATTTTAAAAATGTTAAAAACTATGAACACATTAAAACCCGTAAAAAACATTAAATTCAAAAAAATAATAAAAAAAAAGAATCTAAAAATAAAGAAAATCCCTAAAAACTCTAAAAAAATTGAATCCCCCCTAAAAATCTAAAAATCCCAACAAACATAAATAATCCGAAAACCCTTGAAATCCAAAAAATAGCTAAAAAACATTGAAAATGTAAAATCCCATAAAACCCTATAACCCTAGAATACCATAAATTCTCTAAAACCCATTATAAAATCTAAATCCCATTAAAACCCTTAAAAATGTTAAAAACTATTAGAAAATATAAAACCCCTAGAAAAAACACAACAACAATAAAAAGGTCCTAAAAACCCTAAAATTCTATAATACCTCTAAAAACCCTTAAAACATCTAAAATCCCTCAAAACCCATAAAAACCATAAAAAACTATAAAAAACCTAAAAATCCCTTAAAATTTTGAAAAATGTAAAAAACCCTAAAACCCTAAAATCCCCAAAAAACCTTAAATACCCTAAAGTCCCATAAAATGAATAGAGAATCAAAAAACCCTCAAAATCCCTGAAAATGTAAAAAAACTAAAAAATTCCTTAAAAACCATAAAATATCAATAAAATATTAAAACCCCCAAAAGACCCTAAAAACCTTTAAACCATGTAAAAACTGTAAAAACCTCTAGAACCCCCTAAAACCATTAAAATCCATCAAAACTATACAAACCATACAAATCCTAAAATCCCTAAAAATCCCTAAAAACATAAAAAACTATAAGAACCCTAAAAACCCCCTGAAAAAAAAAACAAAAACACCAAAATACCAATGAAAATAGTAAAAAAAGAAAACACTCTAAAAAAACATAAATCACTCAATTTTTTTTAATAACTTTGAAAAACTAAAAATATAAAAAACCCTAAGAACCCAAAAATACAGTTAAAACACTAAAACCCCATAAAAACCTTAAATAACCTGAAAAAAATAAAATACCAGAAAATCCATATAACCCTAAAAATCATAAAACATTAAAAATCATAATAAATCCATAAAAGTACATGAAAACATAAAATCACCTAAAATCTCGGAACACCCATTGAAAATCATAGAAACCCCGAAAACATTAAAAACCGTTAAAAATTAATAAAAACCCTGAAAACACTAAACCCAGTTAAACCACTAAAAATAATAAAAATTCTAAATACCCAAAATAATACCCAAAAAAAAGAAAAACCCAAAGAACACTAAATGACCCTAAAACACTGAAAACACCTAAAAAACTTGTTAAAACACAAAAAATCTCAAAATACATAAAAACCCTAAAAATCCCTTAACCCATAAAAATCATAAAAGTGCTGAAAAAATCTTATAAAATGTAAAAAACCCTGAAAACCGCTAAAAACCAAAAAAAACATAAAAAAACCCTAAAAACCTACAATACCTATAAAAAAATAACTCTACAAGCCCTAGAAACATTAAAAAACTCAAAAAATTATTGAAACCCATAAAAAACTTCAAAAAACATAAAACACCAAAAGACCCTAAAAATTCTGAAAACCATGAAAAAAACTAAACCCCATGAAAATCCTAAAAAATTCCAAAAAATTCAGGAAAATGTAAAAAATCCAAAAAACCCTGAAAACCCCCATAAAACCCTAAAAACTATTAAAACCTTAATACCCCCAAAAAACTCACAAAAACACTAATAAAATAATAGAAACCATAAAAAAACTTAAAGCCCATAAAACTAAAAATATCCCTAAAAACTAAAGAGGCCCTAAATCCCCTGATGAAACCTAAAAACCATAAATCCCCTAAAATCATTAAAACCCCATAAA
Organism: Viscum album; assembly: GCA_963277665.1. NCBI lineage: Eukaryota > Viridiplantae > Streptophyta > Magnoliopsida > Santalales > Viscaceae > Viscum > Viscum album. The sequence goes on from OY728141.1 coordinate 972,338,036, forward strand.
ACCCATAATTCCCAAAATAAATAACTTAAAAATCTATAACCCCTTAAATCCACTAAAAAGTTAAAAAACTCTAAAAATGTTAAAATCTATAAAAATCATAGAAAACACAGAAAGACCCTAAACCCGCTAAAAATTCCTAAAACCCATAAAAACCTTGAAATCCTAAAAAAATATTAAAAAGAATAAAAATCCTAATGATAATAAAAACCATAAAAACACTAAAAATAATGGAAACATAAAAACCCTGAAACCCCTTGAGATCCTTAAAACCCCAAAAACCTTAAAAACCCCCAAAACTGCATAAAAACCCGAAAAAAACTAAAAAATCTAAAAAACATTCAATCCCTAAAAGCATAAAAAACTCTAAAACAATAAAACCCCAAAAAAGTCAAAAAACCTAAAGAACCCAAAGAACATAGAAACCCTAAAAATCCGTAAAACCTTGCAAACCACTAAAAACACTTAAAATTACAAAAAACCAAAAAGCCATAAAATTCCTTCAAAATCATTAAGCATTCATGAAAATATAAAAAAACTCTACAAAACCTTAACACACATAAAAACTATAAAATCCCTAAAATAATAGAAGAAACCTAAAATTCCATGAAAATCTAACAACCCACTAAAAATATAAAAACCCTTAAAATCTAAAAAATAAAAATAAACTCTAAAAACTATACGAAACCTATGAATGAAAAACCCCCTAATACCTCCAATTACCCTTGAAACCTTGAAACCCCCTAAAACCCCTCAAAATCGCAAAAGACCTGTAAAAACATCAAAAACCATAATAATCCTAAAAACCCCTTAAATCACTAAAAATGTAAAACCCCTAAAAATCCCTAAAACTATAAAAGCACCAAAAAACATAAAAATACCTAAAAACCCTAAAAACATATTAAAAAAATATAAAAACCATATAAACAGTAAAAAATGTTAAAAGAATACTAAAAAATCTAAAACCCCCCAAAATCCAAAATCCAAAAATAACTAAAAGGCCCTAAAACCACAAAAAATCTAAAATCCCTTAAACCTGGAGAATCCCTAAAACCTCACAATCCATCAAAACCATAAAACATTAAAAACCATAAAAATATTAAAAATCCCTAAAAACCCCTAAAATTTTAAAAGAACCAAAAAACCCTGACACCCCCTGAAATCCATAAACCCCCAAAAAATATTACACCCCATTAAAATCCCAAAAAATCACTAAAAATTAAAAAAACTTTTAAATCCAATAAAATGTTAAAAACACTAAAAAACTTATAAAACACTAATTTGTTTTAAAAAACCCCAAAACCCAAAAAATCATAAAAATAATAAAAATAGTAAAACCCTAAGAAACCCTGCAAACCCCTAGTGCCCCTCAAAATCCATAAAACCTAAATGAACCCCCCCTAAAAATAAAAAAAACATAAAATATCCCTAAAAACCCATAAATACACAAAAAATACTAAAATAATAAAAACCTATAAAAATCGTAAAACCCCTAAAAATCTTTATTAACTATAAATACCGATAAAAAGTTTAAAGACACTTAAAACTCATATATTTGTTACAGAACTCTAAAAAACTTAAAACCCCTAAAATAAAAAAGGACCATAAAAACAAAAAATAACCACAAAATGTAAAAAACACAAAAACCCAAAAATCCATTAAAATTCATAAAACCCCAAAAAATCCCTAAAACCCTTAAAAATAATAAAAAACATAAAAATCATAAAAATAATTTAAAATCCCAAAAAATACATGAAAATAAAAAAATAATAAAACCCCTTAAAACCCCATGAAAACCATAAAATGATTAAAACTTTAAAAGACTATAAAAACACATAAACCCCATAAAAACCACTAAATACTCAAAACTCGTTAAAATACCTAGAATAATAAAAAAAACTCTAAAAAACATAAAACCCCTAAAAACCCCTAGGAACCGAAAAAGACCACCCCCCAAACACCAAAATATGCTAAATACTCATGGAAACCACACAAAACCCTCAAAATCCCAAAAAATCGTAAAATAAATTAAAATTATATAAAAATATGTAAAAATACATGAAAACATAAAAAACCCTAAAACCATGAAAAACAAATCAAAAAAATTAAAACCCCTAAAAAATTTAATAACTCTAAAAAACCTAAAGAAATTTAAAAACTCAAAAAAACCAAAAACCATAAAATACCTTAAAGACTATAAACCCCCTAATTACTCTAAAAATCCATGAAAACCCTTGAAAACCCTTAAAATCTCAAAAAACACTAGAAACCATAAAACCATAAAAATCAAAAAAAATCACTAAAAATACAAGAAAATTTAATAAACACTAAAAACATTGAAAACTGCATGAAAACCATAAAAACTATTAAAAACCATTTAAAAACCTAAAACCTATAAAAACTCTAAAAACCAAAAAATCTATAAAAACCATTAAAAACCCAAAAAAATGTTAAAAAACTCTAAAAACATTAAAATCCTAAAAACTAAAATATAACCTGAAACACCAAAAAACAGGCTGAAACCCACCAAAACCATAAAAAACCATGACACCCCCTAAAAGCATAAAAATAAAAAAATACAAAAAAATACAAAAAAATCAAAAAAATCCCTAAAAATGTAAATACACTAAAAAACCCAAGAAAACCATAAAACACCCTAAAAACCATTAAAACCATAATACCCCAAAAAACCCACATAAAATTCTAAAAACCCTTTAAACCCCTAAATGCGTAAAAAATATAAAATACCATTATAACCCAGCACAATGCAAAAAAAACCCTTGAAATCCAAAAGACCAAATAAACCCTCAAAATCCCGAAAAATCCTTAACACTATAAAAATCCCTCAAAATCGCTGAAAACCTAAAAAATAAGAAAAATATAGAAAACCACTGAAAACCATAAAACCCATAAAAATCATAAAAATATGTAGAACCCATGAACATCCTAAAACCACTAAAAACACTAAAAACCTTTAAAACGATTAAGAATGATATAAAATGCTAAAAAAAATTTAAACCCCTAAAAACTCAAAGAAAACACTAAAACACAAAAGACACTAAAAACAAAAAAAAACCTCTAAAAATTAAAAATCCATGAAAACCGTCAAAATACCAGAAAACCCTAAATACTCATAAAACCCTAAAAATACTAAAAATCCCTAAAAGTCCATGAAAAGGTAAATAACCATAAAACCCATAAAACCACTTGAAAAAATATCCCTAAAACACCATTATAACCCTATAAATCAATAAAAAATATAAATGACAACTAATACCTATAAAACCCTTTAAATCCCTAGAAATATAGTAAAACAATTAAATACATTAAAAAACTAAGACCCCCCAAAAAAACCAAAATGTTCCAAAAACACTAAAAAATACTTAAAACCCAAAAAACACCAAAAAACCTCTAAAACCCTAAAAAACATAAAATTTTCTTAAGAACGATAAAAATACTAAAATCAATAAAAATCATTAAAAGGGCAAAAACAGTAAAACACCTCAAAACCAATAAAATCCAAAAAAAATCCATAAAAATATAAATACTCATAAAAATCCTAAAAAGCCACTATAAACTCTAAAACCCCTTTAAACCACTAAAAATTTCAAAAACTGTAAAAAATATTAAATCCCTAAAAATGAAAAAATCCCCCCAAAAGACCTTAAAAGGCCTCAAACCCCTCAAACCCTAAAAAACAAAAATCCTCAAAATCTCTAAAACCCTAATAACAATAAAAATTCAAATAAATCACTAAAAATAGATGAAAAGGTAAAGACCCTAAAAATCATGAAAAAAACCTTATAAACCATAAAACACACAAAAACCATATAACCCATAAAACACTAAAACCCACTAAAACAATAAACCCCATAAAACTACTAAAATCATAAAAAACTCTAGAAACCATAGAACCCCTAAATAGACAAAAAACCCTAAATACCAAAAAATTCAATTAAAACCTAAATACCCTAAAAACCCTAAAAAACATGAAAACAATAAAACCTCAACAACCACAAAAATTTTAAATACCCTAAAACCATAAAAATGCAAAAGCCTCTAAAATCAATGAAAATATTAAAATCTTGGAAAAATCCTGAAAAATATCTGAAAAACATAAAAACCCACCAAAAACATTTAAAACCATAAAACCCCTAAAACCCACTTAAAACTCTAAATACCTTTTAAACCCATAAAAATGTTAAAAAGTCTAAAAATACATTAAAAAACTAAAAACTAAAAATACCTCATAAGACCCCAAAAGACCCTAAAATCACTAAAAAACATAAAAACCATGCAAACCTTTAAAAACCATTTATATCCCTAAATACTCAAAAAAGGATTAAAATATTAAAAATACATAAAATTCCCCAAAAAAGAATGAACCCTAAAAATACCCTAAAGGGCATAAAATCCCCAAAAAACATAAAAACCTAAAAACTAATAAATTCCCTAAAACAACTAAAAACTCCAAAAACTCTTAAAACTGATAAAAATGTTAAAAAATATAGAAACACTAAGAAACCCCAAAAAAATTAAAATACCCCAAAAAAACTAAAAGATCCTAAAAACACTTAAAACCCTAAAACACTGTAAAACACTAATAAACCATAAATACCCTAAAAATCCCAAAAAACCCAAAAACCAAAAAAACCATAAAAATATTTTAAAAGACCTACAAATCCCTAAAAATTTAAAAACTCATAAAACCCAAAAAACAACCTAAAACCCATAAAAACTCCAAAAACATTACAACCCCATAAAAACCTATAAACTCGAAAACCCCTTACACCACATAAAAACTTAAAAAAATATAAAAATCATAAGAACCCTGAAACCCCAAAAATTATAAAAAATCCCTAAAATCGTTAAAAACCATAAATCCCCTAAGATCCCTTAAAACCCCCAAAACCCAAAAAAATCAACGAAAACCCTAAAACCCCTAAAATCCATAAAAATCCAAAAAAAGAAAAAAAAATCCTAGAAAACGTAAAAAACCCCCAAACCCTTAAAACACTCTAAAAACAATAAAAGACCTAAAAACATAAAAAATATGATAAACCAATAAAAATCCTAAAAACTCTAAAAACTATAAAAACATCTAAAAAATCAAAAAATATAAAAATAATAAAAAAAATAAAAAAATAAAAAAAATTCCAAAAAACAATAAAAATAAAAAGAAATCCTAAAAACTCTAGAAAAACATAAAAATCACTAAAAACCAAAAAAAACCCTAAAACCTATAAAAACCCTAAAAACCCTAAAATCCATAAAAGTCGAAAAGACATAAAAATCCCAGAAAATGTAAAAACCAGAAAAACACTAGAAAAACCCCTAAAAACCATATGAACCCCCCAAAACCCCCAAAACCCCATAAAACCCTAAAAACCAACTAAAATATATTAAAACCCATTGGACCCCTAAAAATGTTTCAAAATATATAAAGTTTAACACCCTTAAAGAACTCATAAAACCCCAGAAACCCAAGAAACCATAATAGCCTAAAATTCTAAAAAACCCTAAAAACTATGAATACAACTACAAACCCTACAAAATAGCTAAAACCCCTAAAAACACTAAAAACCATAAAAATAAAAAAAACCATAAAAATTCTGAAAATATAAAAAAAATCCCAAAAAACCGTATGAACCCTAAAGACTTATAAAACTATAAAACCCCTTAAAGATCATAAAACCCCTAAAAGCACATAAAAACCCAATAAATCTCAATATTCTAAAAACCATTAGAACCCTTAAAAACGTTAAAAAAATAAAAAAACCCATTAAAACCCGAAAAAAATTTAAAAACCTTTACAATTTAGAAACATCGAAATGTCCCTGAAAAACGCTAAAAATCATAAAAATTCCAAATAAAATATAAGACCCTGAAAATCCCTAAAAACCCAAAAATATATTAAAATCCAAAAAACTATAAAAATTCTTGAAGACATAAAAAACCCAAAAAACACTGAAAATGACATAACAACTATAAAACCCCATAAAACCCTAAAAAACCATAAAACACCATAAAACTGATAAAAATGACTAAAAAATCTTGAAATCCTTTAAACCCCGAAAATAGTAAAAAAATCATAAAAACATAAAAAACACTAAAAAAACCCCTAAAAAACCTAAACCCCCCCAAACCCTAAAAAACAATAAAAACACCAAAACCCCTCAAAATCACTAATAACCAAAAACCACAAAAAATGAGAAAAGTAATTTAAAATAATAAAAAATAGATGAAAATATTAAAAACCCTAAAGACATTGAAAACCACTTAAAACCATAAACCCATAAAAACAATAAAAAGATAAAAAATATAAACAGCCACTAAAAACTCTAAAAACCCCTTAAACTGCAAAAAAGTAGAAAAACTAAAAAAACTATAAAACCTTAAAAACACATAAAAACATAAAAATATATAATACCCCAAAAACAATAAAAACACTAAAAACTATAAAACCCTCAATATACCTAAACAACCTAAAAACCTAAAACCATAAAAATCCTAAAAATTACCTAAAAATTCTAAAAAATTTTAAAAACACTAAAAACCTTGAAAACCCTTAAAAATCTTATAAATCCATAAAAACCCAAAAACCCTACACAAACCATAAAAACTCCAAAATCCATTTAAACCATTAAATGATAAAAATTCTAAGAAACCATAAAACCTTTAATATAAAAAGACCTAAAAATCTAGAAAAATTTGAAAAACCATAAAGAAAATCTTAATCCCCTTATATCCCGAAAACTCTAAAAATATTCAACATCCCTAAAAATCCTAAAACCAAAATTTTTTTTAAAAAATTTATCAAAATCCCTGAAAATATAAATACACCTAAAAATGCTAAAACCCTCTCAAAACCATAAAAATCCAAAAAACCCATAAATACCATAAAAACACATAAAAATCTAAAAACTAATAAAAACACTAAAAACCCTTAAAACCCCTAAAACATTAAAATACTATAAAAATCATTTTAAATCCTAAAAAAACACAAATATCATAAAAGACCCTAAAAATATGGAAAATCATAAAAAACATTGAAAACCCATAAAACCCAAAAAATCCCTAGAAACTATAAATACCATTAAAAACCTATAAAAGGCCAGAAATCCCAAAAAATGTAAAAACCAATAAAAATCCGAAAACCCCTAAAAACTATAACAACCCATAAAACCATAAAAATTCCAAAATCACTAAAAATCCAATAAAACACAAAAAAAAACCCCATTGAAACCCATAAAATTACTTAATACCCCAAAAAAATTAGAAACACTACAAAACCCTTAAAAGTTTAAAAACAAAAAAAATTCCTAAAACCACAAATGACCCTAAAACCATAGAATCCCCTAAAATCTATATAAACCCTTAAAATACCATAAAAACCCTAAACCCTAGAACCCAAGAAACCAAAATAGTCAAAAAGGGCCTAAAGTGCATGAAAAAGTAAAAATCCCAAAAAACCATAAAACCCATAGAAAACCATAAAATAACTAAAAAACTTAATGACCCATAAAACCCTAAAAACCAATAAAAACACAAAACACCTTTAAAACCACTATAACTATTAAAAACATTAATAAATATTTAAACATGTAAAAAACTAAAAAAGCATAAAAACCCTGAAAACCCTGAAAACCCCTAGAAACCTTAAAAACCATTAGAACCATAGAACCCCTAGAATCCCTCAAAATCCCTAAAATCTCTAGAAACCCAAAAAAATAAAAAAATCATAAAAATCTTTACAAATCTATAAAAATGTAATAAACTAAAAACCTAAAAAGTATTTGAAAACCACGAAAACCACAAAAACCATAAAAAATTTCCATAAACCATAAAATCCTTGAATCCCACATAAACCCTAAATATAATTAAAACCCATAAAAAATTAAAAATTCTAAAAAACATTAAAACCCATAAAAATATAGAAAAAACCCACAAAACACTAAAATATCCTAGAGCCCATGAAAAATCCTTAAAAACCTAAAAATCGTTAAACCACAGAAAAACCCTAAGAAACAATAAAAACCCATAAAAACCCATAAAAATCCCTAAAAATGTAAAAATACCCTAAAACCATGTAAAACCCATAAAACCATAAAAACCCATAAACACTATAAAAAACTAAAAGATCATAAAAATCCTAAAGCCCACTAAAAACTATAAAAACCCATAACAACCCTAAAAATGATTAAAAACTCTAAAAACACTTAAAAATATAAAAACAAAAAACTCTAAATACCCAAAACATCCATAAACCACTACATAAACCTAAATAATCCAAAAAAACCCAAAAACTCTTAATCCCCTAAAATATGTAAAAACAATCAAAAACCCTAAAAACCATAGAAATTGTCATGACCCGACTCTACCCGGGCTCGAGCCGCAACTATCCCAAGCCCGCCTCCATAGGCCAGGGGCTGGCGACCAGCGCCAAAGGCACAATAACTCAGGGAGGCCTTTGCCTAAGTACAAGTGAACACACACACGCAGCACACTCAATGAAAAAGTGAAGAGTAAAAGAAAAGACAAGTAAGGAAAAGGGACAAATGCTATATAAATACCACAAATGTGCATCGACCTCTAAACAGTACAGGGTACAAGCTGAAAAGAAAAGGGAAAAAACACACGCCCAACGAAAAAGTTCCACAACCCAGCAACAGGTAAACAAAAGAAATAGCTGACGGGTCTCCCACCTGGAACCCGGCCACGACCACCGCACGCTGTCCAAGCTCCCAAGCTCTTATGCTCCACTGAAGTCACGCTCCACCTGTCCGTCTTCTGCAAGGGCACACCAAGTGCGGGCAAAGCCCAAGGAGGGGTGAGTATAAAAATACTCAGTAGGATACCCCGAAGGCTCGAGGGAGAAACCAAAAAGGTACCGAAGGGTGAGCAGTAGAGCGAATAGAAAAGTAGAGGAATATAAATGAAAGGGCAGTAAGGAGTACAGTAAAGAGTCCAACTCAACCCAACAAGAGGAATGAAGGTAGACTCGTCCAGGCACAAGGAGTTGGAAACGGTGAGAAGACAAACTTCCCATTGAGTCTTCACTACCTATAGCAGGAGAGTAGACTCATCCAACCACGAGAAGCTAGACATAGAAAGCACGTGGCATACCCCGCGCGTCTTCGCCTCTCCTGGAAGGAGAGTAACCAAACCCAAGAAGTGGGTACTAGAACAAGGTATATACAAGTCTATATGCTCAAAAAGAAGTCCGAACAATGTCCTAAGGGGATCTCCGTCCCGTATCTCAGCCCAAGAAAATCAGTCTCCAACAGTCTCAGAGGTAACACCATCGATGCCCAGCATCCCGCACGTCTGCCCTAAACCGCAAGCCAAGGGGCTCAATCACCACACGTCAACACTATCCGCTTTGGGTGGCACTGACTCGCCCGCACGGTTTTAGGTCGCGTCACAAGGACACGTCTCGGTTGGGGAAAGCGCTCATCGTACTTGAGAGTTCTAGGGGAACGTCAAACCACACCAGGTCACTGCCCCGCAGTCGAGAGGTCTTCTCAAAGTCGATAGGCGACCCCCTGCCCAGCCCCGCTGGAGGATCCCTGGAAGTCAATGGCGTCCCACTACAGGGAGACCTGGAAAGTTGACGGGTGCCACACAGCCCATTCCCGTAACAGGTTAATCTACTGGAGGGCGACCCGGCTAAAGTCAGTGATGGGACCACTGCCCAGCCCAGCTGGAGGTAACCAGGCATCGGGGACCACTGCCCAACCCAGCTGGAGGTAAGCCCGACATCGGGGACCACTACCCAGCCCAGCTGGAGGTAAGCCCGACATCGGGGACCACTACCCAGCCCAGCTGGAGGTAAGCCCGGAATCGGGGACCACTGCCCAGCCCAGCTGGAGGTAAGCCCGGCATCGGGGACCACTGCCCAGCCCAGCTGGAGGTAAGCCCGACATCACTCTGGCCATCCCTGCTGGATGGTACTGCTCGGTGAACACCGCTGTACTGGCCATCCCTACTGGATGGTAACCCACTGACAAGCCCTGCTCGATACAACCTCAGCACTGCTGGAAACATCCTCAGCCCTGCTAGAATAACCTCAGACCTGCTGGAACCAACCTAAGACCTGCTGGAACAGCCTCAGCCCTACTGGAAACAACCTCATCCCTGCTGGAAACAACCTCAGCCCTGCTGGAAACAACCTTAGCCCTTCTGGAAACAACCTCCTAGGTAGAGTATCGGTGCCCGCATAAAGTATTTGTCACACCGAAACCACACGCTCTACTAGGGAACACGGAGAAACAGGAGAAACTCCCCAGGCCTCACAAGGAGATCACGCTCCAATCCGCTAAGTAACTGTCGAAGCGGACTGAGACATCTCATCCCAGAAAGTGGGGAAAACACCCACGCTGTACGAACACCCGTAGTCGTAGACGGTGTCGCAGTCCAGTGAAAAGGGCGCGATACTAAAACCCCTCATAGTTGAAGTAGCATAGGAACCAAACCATCTATGCTGGCCAAACCATTGCGAAAAAGACCAGGGGGAGACCACTCAACCCTGCTGGTCAAACAAAAGAGCACCAGGCCAGGGGAAACTCTGCCCTTCTGGTCAAACAAACAACCACAGATCCAGGGGAAATCTCCACCCTGCTGGTCAAAAAAATGAGCACAGAGGTACCCTCTACGTCGCGAGAGGTCAAAGTACGTAAAGCAGATCACAGCATGCACGTGGGGCCCACACGACGTGTGGCCCCAAGTCAACCCCAACTGAGCGCACAGACATCCTCAGGTACAAACAACCACACGTACCTCCAAGCACTACCATATACTCCCAGAGTATACCTCATTCCATCCCAAAGGCTATCGTGCACACGGCACCCAGCGTCAACGCGAAGGCGTGACGTAACAACTCCACCTCAAAGGCCCAGGCACGGCCAACCACATCTCATGGACCAATTATATCACTCTCCCAAGAGTGCGCGATCACACACCAAGGGTCCGCTACAAACAAGGTAGGGAGAACAACCACTGGGGCACCTTCCATGCTTCCACATTTAACAAGATCACGCAAGAGGCTCCGCACAACCATGCAGATCGCACCGTTTTAATCCTCGCGAAAAAAAAACGCGAGATCGACTAATTACTTGCCTCGAACTGATATCCGATAGAAAATTCACCAACACCGCCTCACGCCCGAACGACGTCCCGTGATCCCGAGCCTCAGCCTCAAAAACAGTCAGGCGCATCGCACCATTGCGATCCCCTCGGGAAAACACGTCAAAAGTAATACTCACTTGAGTGCCACAGATATCCAGAGAAAAAGGTGCATCCCGGTGCACCGCACTCGAGCGGTGCCATGTGGGACCCACATCTCGGTCCCGAAACTCAATGAACGGATTGCACCATTGAGATCCCCTCGAAAAAGTACACGAAATGGACTATTCACTTGTCCAAAACGGTTGCCCGGGGATAAAGCTGTAAATCACCATCAACTCCAGAAACGGCCCTCACAGGGCCCGCACCATCTTGCGGAATTACAGTGGGCAGACTGCGCCAACGCGATGCCCTCAGAAAATCACCCAACATCGACTGCTCGCATGCCCCGAACGGAGGTCCGAGGAAAAAGTCGCCAAAAGATGCATGCAGCTCAAAAGACGGGTCGTGGGTCCCGCACCTGAACTTTGGCCTCAGCGCCTGAAAGCACCCTCAAAAGCTCCGCCTCGATGCTACAGTCCCAACGCCACTGACGGCGCTCAAAACGGACCTCGGACGCGTCCGCGCCGTCTGAAAACAGATCCACCGATGAAACGACTAACCCCTCGACGTACGTGTCGCGCCACCGAGGCCCCTCGTTTCGAGAATTAAAAATTCCTGAAACCATCTCAAAAAGTCTGCCTCGTCATTACGGTTCCACTGCCGCACACGGTACTCAAAACGGACACCCGTAGCGGAAAATACGGGTGTCCGAACACCGAGGGGGCCAGGCCCCTGGGGCTGGACCGGCCTAGACCGGCCGGTCTGCCTGGCCTGGGCTGGCCCGGGGCTTAGCCGCAGGGCCAGTCGCGGCCGCCGCGTGAAGACCCGCGCGGCACGGGTCTTGGTCGCCGCATGGGGGTCACGCGACGCGACCCCGCAGTCGCCGCTCCCTGGCGACCGCCGCCTCGCCTGGCGCTCCGCCAGACGCCCGAGCACCCCACTGCCGACACCCAGTGCCTCCACCGGACACCCCCGGACACCCGCTGCCACGCCCAACGCCTCCACTGGACACCCACAGACACCCATGGAAACCCCGCTGCTGCGCTGTCCGCCCTCGCCGCGCCTCCGCTTGAACCCACCAGAAACCAAAAACCCACCAACTTCGGTAGACGATTGCGAACGCCTCCGAACTCCAATTTCAAAACCAAAACAAGAGTCAGAAAGAGAAAATTGTATACTAAGCGTTCATGGGATTCACTCAAAAATCCGACATAGTTTCAGTACAATTATTTGAGTTTAAAGTAGGTGTGGTGAATGAAAAACGCAAATGACAAGTCCTACCTCGTGGGCGTTTCCCGAAGCTTCACGGGCGATCCGCCGGAGCCACACCTTGCCGAAGAGGAGGAGGTGATGGAGGGAATCTTCCTCCTTCGCTGTGGGGAGCTGCTGGCACCATGGGAGAAGAGGGGAGGAAGGGGATGAGTTAAGCGTTTAAATAGAAAACGCATAAACTCTCGCCCGTCGGTCTGAACCCAAACCCTCAGCAGGGTCGAGGTTAAGCCTCCCCTAGGGTAAACACCACCTACCGATCACAAAGACGGTCTTGAAATTTTAATCTGAGACCCTGTTAAAAAGTTATAAAATTTAATGCTTGAAGATGCTAAATGACGAAAATGCCTCTGGGGATATTTTTCACAAACGGCCCGTGCCTGCAAAACTTATACCCCTCCTAGGGTAAACGAAATGCTCCGAACTCAACGGTGCCCTCATTTTTCCGGTCTGAGCCACCGTTTAAGAGATACTCGAGTTTAACCATTAAACAAATAAATTAATTAATTTCTCTGTTTAACGTTCCGGGAGCGGGCGAGGGGTACAAAAATCCCGCAACGACATGTTTTATGTCGTTCCTAGGGTAAACACACCATTCTGGACCCATCCGTACACTCGGATCTCTGATCCGGAACTCCGTTTAGGAGTTATCCCATTTATTTAGCGTTTCCAGTGTGAACGCACTGAAAATTTAATTCCGACCACTCCGGGGCTCAGAATCACACGCTGTCTGAAGGCACTACTCTGGAATATCATCAAGAATATTCCAAAGTGTTTCGTAGCAAAACCGGGTTCTTACATCATTCCCTCCTTGAATCTTTTCATCCTCGAAAAGAAAAACTAGGGAGCAACACAGGGTACTAATCCCACACCTGGCTTTCCCATACCCAGAAGAACCCATGCACAGCTCTGCGTCACCGCACACAGACCAAAGGATTGATCCGTTCACGCGAGGTCGGCCCTTGCCGATGTCATGAACCCACTCTAGACTGTGGGGTTAGGGCAAGGAAGTAGGGTACCTCGTCATCCCTTTGCACGGTCTCAAACGGCCCGAAGGCCCTCAGGGGTAGCTCACCTCCCCGATCAAACATCTACGTCGGACACCGCGACTGGAATCACCGCCCGCCCCTGAAACAAGGCTCGGTGATTCTCTCCTTCAGAATATCCATATGGTGGAACACCCAAGGATATCTGGTCACGCAAGGTTCCATAGTCGATGCTCTCTTACATGCTCAACAGGAGAAGGAGCCAACACCATCGACTAAAAGAAAAGGTCTCACACCTTTTACCTTACCAACACAGGGTTACACCCGACGCCCCGCGTCACCCTGATAACACATCAAACAAGGAGCAGGGAGGAAATCAGTTCACACACAGAGTCAAACAATTCTACTGAAAAAAGTTAGAAGAGCTATAGAGCATACCTCTTACCACCTCATGCTCTGCAGGATAATAGACATCCAAAGCTCGCGACTGTCCTCGGTCCCAACTGTCAGTTCCCGGAGCCTGACGTGGACCACCTAGTGGTGATGGGAAGACCTCGTAACGTCGTCCCCCACTACATGCTCCTCCCTCTCCTCTTCTAGAACCACCTCTCTGGGTACTACTCTGATCACAGAGCTGCCTCTGTCGTGGTGGTGCACCTGCTGCCTGCCCGAAGCTCTCAGCAACTCAGGTCGGGCAGTCTCGTGCCAAGTGACCTTGCCCGTCACAAGCATAGCACCGACTCTCTCTGGGCTCCATTGGTGCCCTCCGGCGCCACTGTGGTGAACGACCATGCCCCTGAGTCCAGTTGTCAGAAAGCCACCTGCGTCGAGGTCCTGCTTGCCAAGGCCCACTAGCTGCGGCAGACGTCTCGGCTCCAACGTGTCTGCTGCCACCACCAACTCCAGAACGTGATAGGAATCCCTCTATCACCAGTGCCTGCTCTAGAACCCCGACATATGTGGAAATGCCCTAGGTTACTATGAAATCATGAATCTCTCGGTGGAGACCCTGCTCAAACTTCCGCGCTTGGAGGTTGTCGTCATGGACCAAGTCCGGGTAAAAGCGTGCACGGTCTGAAAAAATAGCCGCGTACTCGGCCACCTTCATCCATCCCTGCTGAAACTGCAGGAGATCCTGAATCCGAACGGAGCGGAAGCAGGAGGGGCAAAACTCCTCACGAAACAACAACTGAATGTCATCCCACGAAAGCAACGACTCGTCAAGAAGCTGAGTCACCAGACTCCACCAACGCCAAGCTGCTCCACGAAAAAGGGTGGCTAGCAAAGCCACTCTCTGATCTATCGGCGTCTGCACAAGACTAAAAAGGCGAACCACTACCTCGAGCCAAACCTCTACTACCGGAGGGTCTGGCTCACCACTGAACCTCAGCGGTCTCTGCCGTTGGAACTCACGGAGTGCGCTCAAGCTCAGCCTGCTCTGTTGAAACTGACTGCTACTCAACCGGTGGGGGTGCTGCTACCGGCCCACCCGGAGAAAGGGGCTCTCATGATGGGTCCTGGACTGTGGACTCGTAGCTCACAGGGTCGTCGTCACGAATAAATGCTGGTATCATAGCTGGATGTCCTCACAGAGACATCCTGAAAAATATCAAGGAGTGCTGCTGTCAGATGAGCATATATGTATATACCAACAACAACAACGATGAGGAGCTGACTCAATAAGGACAGTCAAGACTCAGTCCTATGTGATGCACAAACAAATTTTCTTGCAGCAAGTGTCTCAGCATGCCGAGTCGACAAGCGGGTTATCAAGGTCCTGGTGAATGGATGCGTCGGCCGCCGCACCACCACTGGACTCCCTGGCCTGAGAGCCGCTCTCGAGACACATTAACACATTTTCCCTAAATTCCAACGAATTCCTTTTAATTTAGGGACGTCCAAAAAAAGTCCCAAGGAACGAACCACCTCTGATAACACTTAGTCATGACCCGACCCAACCCGGGCTCGAGCCGCAACTACCCCAAGCCCGCCTCCATAGGCCAGGGGCTGGCGACCTGTGCCGAAGGCACAATAACTCGGGGAGGCCTTTGCCTAAGTACCTGTAAACACACATACGCAGAACAGTCAATGCAAAAGTACAGAGTAAAAGAAAAGACAAGTAAGGAAAAGGGGGGATTTGCTATATAAATATCACAAATGTGCATCGACCTCTAAACAGTACAAGGTACAAGCTAAAAAGAAAAGGGGAAAAACACACACCCAACCAAAAAGTGCCACAACCCGGCAACAGGTAAACAAAAGAAACAGCTTACGGGTCTCCCACCTGGAACCCGACCATGACCACCGCACGTGGTCCAAGCTCCGAAGCTCCTATGCTCCACTGAAGTCACGCTCCACCTGTCCGTCGTCTGCAAGTGCACACCATGTGCCGGAAAAACCCAAGTAGGGGTGAGTATAAAAATACTCAGTAGGATACCCTGAAGGCTCGAGGGAGCAACAAAGGAGGTACCGAAGGGTGATCAGTAGAGCGAACAGAAAAGTAGAGGAGTATAACTGAAAGGGAAGTAAGGAGTACAGTAAAGATTCCATCTCAACCCAATAATAAGAATGAAGGTAGACTCGTCCAGGCACAAGGAGCTGGAAATGGTGAGAAGACGAACATCCCGTCGAGTCTTTGCTACCTATAGCAGGAGAGTAGACTCATCCAACCACGAGAAGCTAGACACGGAAAGCACGTGGCATATCCCACACGTCATCACCTCTCCTGGAAGGAGAGTAACCAAACCCAAGAATTGGGTACTAGAACAAGTTATATACAAGTCTATATGCTCAACAAGAAGCCCGAACAACGTCGTAAGGGGATCTCCGTCCCGTAGCTCAGCCTATGAAAATGAGTCGCCAACAGTCCTAGAGGTAACACCATCGATGCCCAGCATCCTGCACGTCTGCCCCAAACCGCAAGCCAAGGGGCTCAATCACCACACCTCGACACTATCCGATTTGGGCGGTACTGACTCGCCCACACGGTTTTAGGTCGCATCACAAGGACACGTCTCGGTGGGGGAAATCGCTCCTCGTACTTGAGAGTTCTAGGGGAACGTCAAAACACACCACGTCACTGCCCCGCAGTCGATATGTCTGCCCAAAGTCGACAGGCAACCCCCTACCCAGCCCCGTTGGAGGATCCCTGAAGTCAACGGGTTCCCACAATAGGGAGAACCGGAAAGTCGACGGGTGCCACACTGCCCAGTCCCGTAACAGGGTAATCCACTGGAGGGCGACCCGACTAAAGTCGGCGACGGGACCACTGCCCAGCCCAACTGGAGGTAACCCAGCATCGAGGACCACTGCCCAGCCCAGCTGGAGGTAAGCCCGACATCGGGGACCACTGCCCAGCCCAGCTGGAGGTAAGCCCGGAATCGGGGACCACTGCCCAGCCCAGCTGGAGGTAAGCTTGGAATCGGGGACCACTGCCCAGCCCAGATGGAGGTAAACCCAGCATCGGGGACCACTACCCAGCCCAGCTCGAGGTAAGCCCGACATCGGGGACCACTTCCCAGCCCAGCTGGAGGTAAGCTCGACATCGCTCTGGCCATCCCTGCTAGATGGTACTGCTCAGTGAACACCGCTATACTGGCCATCCTTGCGGTATGGTAACCCACTGATGAGCCATGCTCGATACAACCTCAGCCCTGCTGGAAACAACCTCAAACCTGCTGGAATAACCTCAGCCCTGCTGGAACAAACCTCAGCCCTGTTGGAACAGTCTCAGCCCTGCTGGAAACAACCTCAGCCCTGCTGGAAACAACCTCAGCCCTGCTAGAAACAACCTCATCCCTGTTGGAAACAACCTCCTGGGTAGAGGATTAGTGCCAGCGTAAAGTGTTGGTCACACCGAAACTACAATCTCTACCAGCGAACACGGAGAAATGGGAGAAACTCCCCAGGCCTCACAAGGCGATCACGCTCTAATCCGCTGAGTCACTGTCGAAGCGGACCGAGACATCTCATCCCAGAAAGTGTGGAAAACACTCATGTTGTACGAACACCCGTAGTCATAGACGATGTTGCAGTCCGATGAAAAGGGAACGATACTGAAACCCCTCACATCTGAAGAAGCAGAGGAACCAAACCATCTCTGCTGGCCAAACCATTGAGAACAAGACTAGGGGGAGACCACTCAACCTTGCTGGTCAAACAAAAGAGCACCAGTCCAGGGGAAAATCCGCCCTGCTGGTCAAACAAACGACCACAGAGCCAGGGGAAAACTCCACCCTGCTTGTCAAACAAACGAGCGTAGAGGGACCCTCTACGTCGCGAGAGGTCAAAGTACATAAAGAAGATCAAGACATGCACGTGGGGACCACACGACGTGTGGCCCCAATTCAACCCCAACTGAGCGCACAAGCATCTTCAAGTACAAACAACCACACGTACCTCCAAGCGCTCCCATAAACTCCCGATGTATACCTTATTCCAGCCCAAAGGCTATCGTGAACACAGCACCCAGCATCAACGCGAAGGCGTGAATTAACAACTCCACCTAAAAGGCCCAGGTATGGCCAACCACATCTCGTGGACCAATTATATCACTCCCCCAAGAGTGCGTGATCACAAACCAAGGGTCCTCTACAAACAAGGTAGGGCGAACCACCACTAGAGCACCTTCCAGACTTCCAAATTTAACAAGATCGTGAAATAGGCTCCGCACAACCAAATATATCACACCGTTCTAATCCTCGCAGAAAAACACGCGAGATTGACTACTTACTTGCCTCGAACGGATATCCGATGGAAAAGTCACCAACACCGCCTCACACCCGAACGACGTCCCGTGATCCCGAGCCTCATCCCTGAAAACAGTCGGGCGAATCACACCATTGCGATCCCCTCGGGAAAACACGTCAAAAGCACTACTCACTAGAGTGCCACAGATATCCGGAGGAAAAGGTGCATCCCGGCGCACCGCACTCGAGCGGTGCCACATGGGACCCACATCCCGATCCCGAAACTCATCGAACGGATTGCACCGTTGTGATTCCCTCGAAAAAGTACACAAAATGGACTATTCACTTGTCCAAAACGGTCGCCCAGTGATAAAGCTGGAAATCACCGTCAACTCCCAAAACGACACTTGCGGGGCCCGCACCATCGTGCGGAATTACATCGGGCAGACTGCGCCAACACGATGCCCTCGGAAAATCACCCAACATCGACTACTCGCATGCCCCGAACGGACGTTCGAGGAAAAAGTCGCCAAAAGCTGCAGGCAGCTCAAAAGACGGGCCATGGGGCCCGTGACTGAACTTCATCCACAATGCCTAAAACCACGCTGGAAAGCTCCATCTCGATGCTAGGGTCCCAACGCCACTGACGGTGCTCAAAACGGGCGTCGGACGCGTCCGCGCCGTCCAAAACAAGATCCGCCGAAGAAACGACTAACCCCTCGACGTACGTGTCGCGCCACCGAGGCCCCTCATTTCGGGAATTAAAAATTCCAAAAACCATCTCAAAAAGTCCGACTCGTTGATACGGTTCCACCGCCATAGACGGTACTCAAAACGGACACCCGTAGCGGAAAATACGGGTGTCCGAACACCGAGGGGGCAACGCCCCTAGAGCTGGTCCGGCCGGCGGCTTAGCCGCACGGCCGGTCGTGGCCGCCGCGTGAAGACCCGCGCGGCGCGGGTCTTATTCGCCGCACGGGGGTCGCGCGACACGACCCCACGGTCGCCGCTACCTGGCGACCGCCTCCTCACCGGGCGCTCCGCCAGACGCCCCCGCCGACGCACGAGCACCCCGCTGCCGACGCCCAGCGCCTCCACCGGACGCCTGCGCCGACGCCTGCGGACACCCGCTGCCGCACCCAGCGCCTCCACCGGACACCTGCGGACACCCCGCTGCCGCGCCGTCCTCCCTTGCCGCGCCACCGCTCGAACCCACCGGAAACCGAAAACCCTCCAACTTCAGCGGATGATTGTGAACGTCTCCGAACTCCTATTTCAAAACCGAAACAAGTGTCGGAAAGAGAAAATTTTAAACTACGCATTCATGGGATTCGTTCGAAAATCCGATAGAGTTTCAATACAATTATTTGAGTTTGAAGTAGGTTCGGTGAATGAAAAACGCAAACGACAAATCCTACCTCATGGGCGTTGCCCGAAGCATGACTTGTGATCCGCCAGAGCCGCGCCTTGCCGGAGAAGAGGAGGTGATGAAGGGAAGCTTCCTCCTTCGCTGTGGGGAGCTGCTGGCGCTAGGGGAGAAGAGGGGAGGAAGGGGATGAGTTAAGCGTTTAAATAGAAAACGCTTAACCACTTGCCCGTCGGTCCGAATTCGAACCCTCAGCAGGGTCGAGGTTAAGCCTCCCCTAGGGTAAACACCACTTCCAGAGCACAACGGCGATCTCAGAATTTTAATCTGAGACACCGTTCAAAAGTCATAAAATTTAACGTCCGAAGCCTCTAAATTACGAAAATTCCCTTGTGACCATTTTTCACAAACGGCCCGCGCCCGTGAAACTTATACCCCTCCCAGGGTAAACGACACGCTCCGAACTCAACGGTGCCATCAATTTTCCGATCTGAGCCACCATTTAAGAGATACTCAAGTTTAACCATTAAACGAATAAATTAATTAATTAATTTATCCATTTAACGTTTCGGGAGTGGGCAAGGGGTCCAAACATCCCGCACCGACATGTTTTATGTTGTTCCTAGGGTAAACACCCCATTCCAGAACCATCCGTACACATGGATCTCTGATCCAGAACTCCGTTTAGGAGTTATCCCATTTATTTGGTGTTTCCAGTGTGAACGCACTGAAAATTTAATTCCGGCCACTCCGGGGCTCGGAATCGCACGCCGTCTGAAGGCGCTGCTCTGAAATATCATCAAGAATATTTCAAAGTCTTTCATAGAAAAACCAGGTTATTACAAAAATCATAAAAAATGACTTAAAATCACTGAAAATGTAAAAAACTCTAAAAACACTGAAAACCCCCTATAAACTATAAAACCCCTCAAAACCGTAAAATCCTAAAAACTTATAAAAACCCTAAAAGAGAAAAAAACAATAAAAACACTTAAAACCCCTAAAACACATAAATATTGGTAAAACCATAATACCCTAAAAAACACAAAAACCCTAAAATATCCATTAACCATAAATCTATAATACCCTAAAAACCCGAGGATCCCCTAAAAGAACCCTAAAACCCTCAAAATCTATAAAAATCGTAAAAAACTCTAGAAAACAAATCATAAAAATTTGCTAAATATTCTTGAAAATGTAAAAAACCCAAAAAACAAAAAACCCCATGTAAACCATAAAACCACTAACAACCTTAATAACCTTAAAATCCAATAAAATCACTAAAACCCACTAAAAAAATCTAAAACCCCATTAAACCCCATAATACAGTAAAAGAGACTAAAACCCATAAAAATTCTGAAAAATACAAAAAACAACAAAAACCCAAATGACCATAAAAACACTAATAACCCTAAAAATATATAAAACCCCTAAAATTAATGAAAATCCTAAAAAACCCATAGAAGTCCCTAAAAACAAAAAAAACCCTAAAATCCTTGATCACCCCCATGAAATCCTTACAACACACTTAAAACTTTAAAAAACCAAATAAATGATATAAAACCCAAAAATCACTAACAACTCTTAAACCCATTAAAATAAAAAAATGATCAAGAACACTAAAAACCACAAAAAAATAAAAAACCAAAACAAAATCTAAAAAAGTCCCTAAAACTTATGAGGGACCCATGAAAACCATAAAACTCATAACCCACTAAAAACACTAAAACCCCATAAAAAACCTAAAAACCAACTAGAAACATTAAAACCCTTAAAATACCAAATAATGATAAAAACCTCTAAAAAAATAAAAACACAAAAAAACTCAAAACCCCCCCAAAAACACAGAAAAATACCCTAAAACTGCAAAAAATACTCAAAACACAGAAAACCCATAAAACCAATAAAATCTCACAAACCACTAGAAACCCTAAAACCCAAAAAATCCCTAAAAATACCTAAAAATTTAAATACCCTATAAACCATAAAAACACCTAAAAACCAGAAAACCCTAAAAATATATTAAGTCCCTATAAAACCACTAATGACTAAAAATTCTAAAAACATAAAAAAATGTTTAAAAACGTAAAAAAAATTAAAACCATGAAAACAAAAAAACCCCTAAAAACCCCAAAAACCTGAAGCCCTTTAAAATAATAGACCCCCCCCCCCCAAAAAAAACCAAAAAACCTTCAAAATACATAAAACCCTAAAACCCCTAAAAACCAAAAAAACCCTAAAAACCTGTGAAAATCCATAAAATCATAAAATCCCTAAAAACATGAATAACGTCCTTAAAACCCATAAAAAGCATAAAAAATCCCAAAACCCATTAAAACCCTAAAAACACAGTAAATTCATAAAAAACCATACAACCAATAAAAGAATTAAAAACTCTAAAACGCTAAAAAACAAAACAAACCCTAAAACCCCAAAAATCCACAAAACACTAAAAATCCTAAAAAACCCTAAAACCATAAAAATACCTAAAAACCCTAAAAACCATAAAACTGTAAAACTTCTAAAACTCTATAGAATCCATGAAAAAAATAAAAAAACAGTTAAAACCTTATAAAACCCATAAAACCCCCTAAACCCCCAAAAACCCTAAAAACTCATAAAACCACTAGAAACAAAAAAAATCCAATCAAACCCCTAAAAAGGATAAAAAAAATCAAAAAAACATAAAAATACTAAAAACTCAAAAAAACCCTAAAAGACCATAAATCACTCAAAATGATGAAAACTCGTAAAATCCCTCAAAACCTCTGAAAGGCATAAAAACCCTAAAATCCATAAAAATCCAAGAAATCCATAAAAATCCTAGAAAACATTAAAAACCATAAAAACCTCATTTTAAACCGTGTAGTCTCTAAAATCCATAAAAACCCTAATAACCCATAAATCCCTAAAAATCTACAAAAACCTCTGAAAACTAGTAAAACCCATAAAACTATTTTAAAACTCTAAAAAAACATAAATCACTAAAAAAATTGTAAAAACCAAAAAACCAAAAAACCTTGAATACCCTTAAAACCCAAAAACCCCTAAAAACATATAATCCCTCCAAATATATCAAAACCCTAAAAGCAATGAAAATATATAAAAATAACTAAAAATACATCAAATTATAAAACACACTAAAACCCTTGAGAACATTTTGAAAACCATAAAAACCTCTAAAATAATAAAAACACATAAAACCCTAAAAACACACTAAGAACTCAAAAAACCGTTAAATCCCATAAAAACGATTAAAATATCTCAAAATCATAAAACCCAAAAAATATAAAAAATCTAAAACAACAAAATAAAAATGTACCTAAAACCCTTGAAATCTGCAAAAAAATCCCTAGAAATCCCTAAAACGCCATAAATTCCCAAAAAACCCTAAAGACCATAAAAATCCTAAAAAAGAGCCAAAAATCCCTAAAAATGTAAAAACCCCTAAAAATGGGAAAAAACACCTTAAAACAATAAAAACAAAAAACCTAAAAAACCAAAAAGACCCATAAAATCCTAAAAAATCACTAAAACTAAAAAATACGTAATAACCCCTAAAAATTTTAACTAATCTAAAGGATCCTTAAAACCCTAAAAACCCAAAAATAATCTAAAAACCCATAAAACTCATATGAACTGTAAAAATCCTAAAAAACAACCTAAAAATCCCAAAAAATGTACAAAAACCAGAAAAAACCTAAAAAACCCATGATAAACATAAACACCCATAAAACATTAAAACCCCAAAAAAGTTAAAAAACACTTAAAAACATTAAAACCCTCGAAAAACTCAAAAAACCCAATAATCCAAAAAAACCCAAAACCATAAAAACCTGGGAAACCCGTAAAACTCACTAAAATCATTAAAACGCCTGAAGTCCCAACGTACCATAAAAATACTAAAAAATCTTTTAAAATCCTCGAAATCATAAAAATCATAAAACCTTGAAAAGCCACTAAAAGTGATATAACCCCAAATAACCTTAAAAATAATAAAACCCCATAAAAACCCTAAAACCCAATAAAACTATAAAAACCAATAAAACCCCTAAAACAATTAAAAACTACAAAAAAAATTAAAACCCCTATAAATTTAAAACCCATAAAACATTAAAAGAACCTAAAAACTCTATAAAACCCTAAAACCCTCAAAATCATGAAAATCCCTAAAACCCCCTAAAAACCAAAAAAACCTAAAATATACTTAAAAATATCTAAAAATGTAAAAAAACCATTAACCCTGATGTACCCCTGAAAACCATAAAAACCAGTAAAACATTAAAACCCCTAAATAAATACTAAAAACACTAAACATTCTTAAACCCCATAAAAATGATAAAAATATCAAAAATCCCTTAAAAAATTAGAAATCCTAAAAAACACTAAAAGTTACTAGAAGCTTCAAAATCCATTATAAATGATAAAAATACATAAAATCAATAAAATCCCTAAAAATTTAAAAAACCCAAAAAACCAGGAAAACCCCTTAAAACCATAAAAACCCATAAAAACATTTTAATACCCTAAGAACACCTAAAAACCAAAAAACATGTTACAAAAATCTAAAAAACCTTAAACTCTCTTATAACTCAAAAGAACCCATAAACCCCCAAAGACCCTAAAACCCCTTAAAACCCAAAAAAATCTAATAACCCTAAAAAATCCTATTGCGCTAAAAATACCTAAACACCCTATCAAACCATAAAAACCCTAAAACACTAAAAATACATAAAAATTCATGAAAACATAACGTAAAAAAACCTAATACCCTTTAAAAACACCTAAAAACCATTTAACCCCTTAAAACATAAAAACCCATAAAACCCCATAAAATCCCTAAAACCAGTAAATACTCATAAACCCTTAAAACCCCTAAAAAATGCTTAAAAACCCTAATAAACCTTAAAAACACACAAAAATACCCTAAAACCACAAAATCCCATAAACTCGTGAAACCACCTAAAAACCTAAAAACATAAAACAAAATCCTGAAACCATCATAGTCCCAAAAAACATAAAAACCCTAAAAACAATAATTTTTTTAGTAATCACTAAAAATTCATAAAAATGTAAAAAACCATCAATATCCTGATGAAACCCAGAAAACAATAGAAACCCATAAAACCATAAAAACCCAAAAATCCCAAAAAACCACTAAAATCATTAAAAACCCTTAAACCCTTAAAAATGCTAAAAACACTAATGAACCATAAAACCCTAAATACTCAAAATACTACAAAACCCTAAAACACTAAAAACCGTAAAAACCTAAATTACCATTGAAACCATAAAACCCTCCAAATCCCTAAAAACCCTAAAAAAAATTATAAAAATACTTAAAAAGAAAAACAATACCCTTTAAATGAAAAAACCCAAAATACCTTGGAAAAACCATAAAAAAAACCACCAAAAACAATCAAAACCCCTAAAAATCCATAAAAACTCAAAAAACAAACAAAAATATTAATCCTATTAAACCACTAAAACCGTTAATAAACTCTAAAAAAATAAAACCATAAAAAACTCAAAAAACCCAAAAAATACAAATAGACACTAAACCACTAAAAATACTTAAAAAAATGAAAACCCTAAAACCATAAGAATACATAATAACTCTAAAAACCCAAAAAAAACATTAAAATCCAAAAAAATCCTAAAAATCACTAAAAATACTTAAAAATGTAAAAACCCTAAAACCCTAAAACTCCCTAAAATCATATAAACCCCTAAATCCCATTAAAAACCATAAAAATCTATAAAAACCATAAAATATACTAACAATTATAATTAATCATAAAACCCCTAAAAACGTTTAAAAAATCAAAAAAAAAACATAGAAACCCAAAAAACAAAAATGAAACCCTAAAAGCACAAAAATCCTTAAACCAATAAAAACTATAAAAACATAAAAAACCCTGAAAATAACTAAAATCCCTCAAAATCCCTAAAAAGACTAAAAACACTAAAAACACTAAAATTATAAAAATACCTTGAAATCCTTAAAAATTTCAAAAACCCTAAAACCGTTAAAACCCCCTTAAGACCATAGAAACACCTAAAACCTACAAAAACCCTAAAACCACTAAAACAAATTAAAACCATTAAAACCAAATTTTTTTTTAAAATCTGGAAAAAATAATAAAACACCCAAAAATATTACCAAAAAACCTAAAACCCCAAATAACCAGAAAAACCTAGAAAACCCTAAAAACAATAATACCCCAAAAAACCTCTAAAAACCCTCAAATACCATAAAAAATAAAAACCATAAATTAACTAAAATACCTAAAGAACACTGAATATCATGGAAAACCCAAAAAACCATAATAACCTAGACAACCACAGAAAACCATAAAACCCCAAAAAACCATTAAAACTCTAAAAAGCATAGAAAACCTAAAACCGCTAAAAACTATAAATACACTTAATACCCCTAATAATGATAAAAAAATATATAAAATTTAAACCCCTAAAAAACTCTAAGAACCCAAAGAGACGCTAAAAGATCCTAAAACCTGGAAAAAACCAAACAACCCCTGAAACTCCCTAAAAACCCTAAAAAACACTAATACCATAAAACCATAAAACATTCAAAAAATTCTCTAAAAATGTAAAAAACACAAAAAAACCATGAAAATCCCATGAAAATAATAAAAACCCCCAATACGATAAAAACTATAAAAAATAATAAAATAATAGAAAACAACTTAAAAATACTAAAATTGTTAAAAAAATCGAAACAACATTAACAACACTAAAAATAAATAAATATCTGTGAAAACCAAAAATGAAAGTAAAAATCCTTAAAAAACCCAAAACCCTAAAACACATAAAAAACCCCTAAAACATTCAAAATTCATAAAAAACGCTACAAAATCTAAAAACTATAAAAATATTAATAAACCAAAAAAATGTAAAGAAACCCTAAAGACCTAAAATCCATGAAAAGTCCTTAAAACCATATAAAAACCTAAAAACATAAAAACCCATAAAGACCCTAAAACCCTAAAAACATTGAAAAAATATAAAAACCATAAAACCCCTAAAAACACAATGAAACTCTAAAAATAAAAAATACCCCAAATAACCCTAAAAACACTAAAATACTTGAAATTAGTTAAAACCAATCAAAATACCTAAAAATCCAAAAACCATAAAAAAAATAAATATCCTTAAAAATCTCTGAAAACATAAAAACTCATAAACACCCTGAAAAGATTATTGAAAACCATAAAAACCACTAAAAATATGAAAACCATAAAACCCAAAATCCCCTAAAATCATGGAAAACCATAAAATTCCTAAAACCTATAAAAACTCTAAAAACCCATAAAATCCCTAAAAACATCAGAAATCAAAAAATATCCTGAAAAAGTCCTAAAAATCCTTGAAAACGTAAAAACCCAAAAAAACCCATTAAAACCATAAAACCCCTTAAAAATACTAAACACCTATAAAAACAGTAAAAACTCTAAAACACATTAAAACCCAAAAAATGATATAAATAAAAAAAATCATAAAATCCCTAAAAACTAATAAAAACACTCAACTACCTAAAAGACCCTAAAACCCTTGAAAACCCTAAAACCCTAAGAACCCATAAAACACTTCAAAATCCATCAAAACCCAGAAATCCCAAAAAACCATAAAAATCCTATATAAGAACAAAAAGTCCATGAAAATGTACACAACCCTAAACCCCCTAAAT
Source organism: Viscum album (assembly GCA_963277665.1). Taxonomy (NCBI): domain Eukaryota; kingdom Viridiplantae; phylum Streptophyta; class Magnoliopsida; order Santalales; family Viscaceae; genus Viscum; species Viscum album. The sequence continues at coordinate 972,365,279 of OY728141.1, forward strand.
AACCCTTGAAAACCATAGACACTCTAAAACCATAAAAATACTAAACCCCAAATAAAAACCCTAAATACAAAAAGAACTCATAAACTATTAAAAAGCTAAAAAACTATAAAAAATCATAAAAATTCTAAAAACTAAAAAACCCCAAAAACCCAAAAGATCATAAATATATAGAAAACCCATAAAACAATTAAAATCCATAAAAACAATAAAAATCATAAAAACTATACAAATCCCAAAAAAAATAAACAAATCTTTAAAAATAATAAAAACCATAAAACCCTTAAAACACCCTGAAAACCATAACAACCCTAAATACATTAAAATCCCATTGAAACCCTAAAACCCAATAAAAACTCCAAAACCCCATAAAAACCCTAAAACATTAAAAACTCTAAAAAAATATAACAACCCTACGAAACTAAAAAAACCCTACAAATGGAAAAAATCCTAAAAGATTTGAAAACACCTAAAAACCATGAAAAAATCCTAAAAACTGTCAAAAAACAAAAAACCCCTAAAACCCATAAAAATCGAAAAAAATCCTATAAAATATCATAAAATGTTAAACACCATAAAAAAATGGAAATTCCCTAAAACCATAATATCCCTAAAACCATAAAAACTCTTAAAACACATAAAACAAATAAAAGCCACTAAAAACTCTTAAAAACCTTAAAATGTTAAAAAACCTCTAAGACCCCTTAATTCCCCAAAAAAATAATTAGAATATAAAACCCAAATTGAGTCTACAAACCCAAAAAAAATCCTAAAAACTCTAAAAACCCTGAAAACCCCTAAAAATTCTCAAAACATCTAAAAACCTTAAAAAAAGTAACCAAAAAAACATAAGATATACCTTTAAATTCCCCAAAATAATAGAAAACATTAAAAGACCCTAGAAACCATGAAAACACATAAAATCCTAAAGACACATAAATCCCATAAATCTCATAAAACTCAAAAAACACAAAAAAAACTGATAAAATGCCTACAATAGTGAAAAAAAAAACGCTTTTATGTTAGTTTTTTTTGGATTTTCATGTAGTTCTTATGGAAACGTTATTGAAGGCAATGTAAAAAATCATATTTTTTTAACATCGGTTAATATTACTAATGTAAAAAATTTTATTTCGGAGGTTTTTTACATCGGTTATTTAATAACAGATGTGAAAGATGCTTTAGTGAAGGTTTTTCACATCGATTATTAAATATAATAAGTTAAAGACACTTCGATGCAATTTTTTCATGTCGATTATTAAATAACTGACCTCAAAAATAGTCTATCATGTTGGTTTTTATATAACTGACATAGAAATCCCTGATCCTAATGAATATTTTTTGTCGGTTATTTAATACCATACATGAGAAATAATTTGGGATGAATTTTTTTCACTATGGTTATTAAATTAATGGCATAAAAAACTTTATATCACATCAGTTAAAAAACGATGTGGAAATCCACGATCCTAAGCATTTTTTAAATTGGTTATAAAATAACCAACGTAAAAACTATTTTTTTTAAATAATTTATGAAACCCTTCCTCTCCACTACTGAACCAGAAATGAAATAGCCAAAACCAAACTGAAAACCAGACCAGAAATAAGTAGAAACAGACCAAGAACAAGAAAAACCAGAAAAAATATTACACATCCACATTTACAATATTCTGAAATTACAATATTACATAAAAACAAATATAAATCTAACCAAAACAACTATGAAACACACATTTACAATTAAAACATTAAAAATTATATTATTCACTAATAAAACTAAAATCCAATCAATCATAGAAAATAATTTTACCATTCCACTTGTAAGTGTTTGACCTATTGTGCACTATAAGGTTGATGGTCATCAAATAGATACAAACTAAAAATAATGTATTTAACATGTATACTGAATAAAACAAATGAAATATTAGGGAATAATTTATAGGGAAATATAACCAGGCTGAACTTCATGATTATTACAGTTGTAATTATTTTATACCTAAATCATATGATATAATATCCTCATTTGATTACACCTTGTTGGGTATGAAAATTCTGTTTAAATGAGTTTTTCAATTCAGAATATCATTTTTATGTAATACATCCAAAATGTACTAATTATAAAAGGATATTCACCTTTACATTTAAATATTTCATCTTATAACTCTTTTTCCTTGTTGATCTTCGAATGAAACTCCATACCCTATTTTAAAAAAATACAAATGAAATAAATTTAAATTTCATTATAATATAAACAACCATTAATAAATTAAAACTTACTTTTCTGACTTGTTCTTAAATTTTCCTCACACATCACTATTGACAGAACATATCCAATAAAGTGTTTTATCCCTTGAAAAAAACACCTAACATCCAATGGTCACTAATATAAAATAAAATTTAATGTTAGTGGTTATTATATTAAATGATAAATAATAATTTTTGAGATATATATTGCATACCTCTCAACATAAGGAAACATCCAACCTTGTGTAGTTATATTCTGTTGAAATCTTTCAACAATATAAACATTTTTTCTTCCCCATCCAATTCATACCGTTCAGGTGAAATCAATTGCGGGTCCATCAACCCATACACATCTTTCCTCGCATTTGTCTCACACATTTTATAAAGATACCTAATAAAAAAATACACATAGGTATAAATTTTCAATAATTTTAACTTATGGAATGATTTGTGTTAAGACTTACATGGATAAAAATTGCACCACGTTGATGACCAACTTATCTTCATTAACAAGATCTGTGATATTGTTTTTCACAATCTCCAGATTTATTGCATATCCATACACATGATCTTCCATTGGAAACATATAATGACCTGCCAAAAAATTTGGATATCTTCAAAATATGTCAAGACTACTAAATGAATGAAAACAAATCCAAAATTGTTGTAGGAATATTAAAAATGGTCCAACTTAATAAATCAATCTATTACAAAAAAAGAATATTTTTTAACATATAGAATTAAAATTATTTTCAGTCAACAAAATCAATAAATAGATAAGTTATGTAATGGTAAACATGTTAAACTAAACCAAACTAAACTAAAATAAACAAACATTTCTACTTATTACTTTTAATATATATTTTAATAAAGAAAAAAATACAATATCTATCATTTTATGAAACTAATAAAATTAAATGAGAAATAAACATATGTTAACTATAATATTTTGAATTTAGGAATGGATTTTTTCCCAAATTTCTTCATCATGATATTTCTTTATGCCACAAACCATGTCTATAACATGCTCATCATTATTATCTTTTAATCATTACATGGAAGTAGGGATATCACATAAATCAATATCTTGGTCTTGTTGATTATATCTAACATATTGTTTTTTTCTTGTAAAACCATAGACCACTACATATTATATTGATCAAGAACATAGAATATTTTTTATGTGTTTCCATTATAAAAGAATCACTTGTGTCTTCCAATCTATTTATATTAATAAGTGTCATTCCAAATTCATCACGTCTGACACTGTTGCTACTTGTAAACCATTTCTAGTTAAACCCAGGAACATTAATTTATATGTAATCAACCTCCCATATTTCTTCAATGACTCCATTATATTCACTTGATGAAAAAATTATGTTTTTGTCTTTGGAACTCAAAAAATGCATTACTTCTGTGAACACCAATGCACCACTATTTTTAACTTCACTTCTTTTTTCCTGAGCTTTCATATAAAATTTATAGCCATTAATTCCTTATCAGAACCATGTTATCACATTAAAACTTAAACCACCCAATAAACATATTAATGTCTCTGATATATCTGATCTACCAATCATGGACTTTTTAAACCATGGAAAAAAAGTTTTGTTATGTTCATCCAAAATCCTCATTTCTATCTTCTCGGGATGAAATTGTTTCCACTCATTAATATGAAATGTTATATATGGTTGAGCATCATCCTTGTTATTCAATTTTTATAAATTTTAATTCTTCATATGTTCACCTAAAAATGATTTTTATTTTAAGCCATGAATCCATTTTCCCTAATTATTAACTCGTTCATAGAGAGATGGAGGAAAACAAATTTTCTCTATTGAGACAAGTGGCTCGTAAAAAACTCTGCAACCTTCTCAAAAATATACTTTTCCCCAATAGAGGCTTCAGGTCTATATGGATTCTTAACATACCCCTTCAATATCATCGTATATCCTTCAAAAGGATATGTCCAACGTAGATATATAGGTCTATAATGCATTTTTTTATCAAACTATATGAACCATTAAATTCACCATTATATCAAAAAAGGATGGAGGAAAATAAAGTTCCAATTTAAAAAGTATAGAAATTAATTCAACTTCCAAATTGATCAAAGCATCCATATCAATCACTTTCTTACAAATTGGATTAAAAAAATAACACACCTTCATGATAATATTTCTGAAATGGATGGGAAATATTCCACCAAATAAAACTGGTAGAATTTGTTGCATCACGACATTACAATCATGAGATTGTATACCGATCAACTCGAAATCCTTCAATGAGACAAAATTTTTTAAATTTTAAAAATAACCTTGTGGCACTTGGATATCATGAAGATATAGAAAAAATCTAATTTTCTCCCTCTTGGATAGTGTATGAAAAGAATGGGGAAGAAATTTTCGTCTTCCATCATAAGTGGAAGCTAACTCCAAACATATTCCCATTGATAGTAAGTCGAATATTGTATTCGACCCATAATTAGTCTTTCCTTTCATATATAAAAATGTTCCAACCAAACTGTCATAGATATTCTTCTAAATGTGGAAGACATCAATGTTTTGTTTCAATTAATGATATCTCAAATATGGTAGCTGAAAAAATATTGACTTTTTCTTACAAATATGTCTATAATTACCAAATTTATGTGCCTTTCCCAATGTTACATTAGTGTTTTTCACCATATTAAAATACTCATCAGTGGATAAAGCTTTTAAAGGAATATAAAATTTTTGTAAGCCATTGAATTCCTTTTTTAATCTTATATAAGAGTGATACATTGGCAAAAACGTTCGATGACCCATGTATATTGATTTCCTCCCATGACGAAATTAACATTATGAAGTATTTTTTTCACAAATTGGACATGATTTATACTCCATTACACTATATCGAGAAAAAATTTCATATGCTAGGAATTCATTTATAGTAAACATAATCACTACATGCAGTTGAAAATATTCCAATTTATATGAATCATACTCCATAATACCATCCTCCCATAAGATTTTCAAATCATCAATTAATGGAAAAAAACATAAATATCATTTTCAGGTTGATTTGGTCCAGAGATCATTAAACTCAACATTCCATATTTTTTGTTCATACAAAATTTGGGAGATAGGTTGTAAATTACCAATAAAACAGGTCATGAATAATGTGTGCTTATAAGGATTAAATATAGATTAATTCCATACAAGCATAACCCATGTTTCAGATTTCTGACATCATTTCCCAATTTAGGATACTGCAGATCAATTTTCTTCCACTGTGGACAATATGCTGGATTATGTATTTTTCCATCACATATCCTCTCATCAGCACTCCATCTTAACATTTTTTAATCATGTGAATTAGAAAGTAAACGTTTTAAATGAGGAATTATAGAATGATACCAAAATACCTTGGTAGTGATCTCTTTAATCTCTACATCATACTGTGAATTTCTTTCATCTTATAGCGTGATGTCCCACATTTAGAACACTCTGATAGAAATCCAAATTTTTACCTATATATCACACAATCATTCTAGAAGATATGTATTTTCTGGTATCACAATCCCATTGGGCAAAATATTTTCATGGCCTTATAATGTGAATCTTGATGATCATTGTCTTTAGGTAGAATGTCTTTCAACAATTGTAACATCTCTCTAAAACTCTTTTCACTCCATCCATGATTCACCTTCACGTTAATCAATATTAATACCAATGATAAAACTATTAAATCCGTTCAACCATGATATGGTTGTTTTTCATCATCACCATATAGATTCTCAATTGTCAGTTCTTTCTCAATTTTTCTGGCGTTAATATCACGAATCATTTCTTCAATTTCATCAGAGTTATTATCTTGAAAAGTATATCGTCATTAGATCTAAAATTCTACCCAGTTTCTCCTGGCCAAATCCAAGGGTTGTAACATGGATTAAAACCAAGTCAAATTAAATGATCTTTGATCTCTATACTTTTCAACATCTTTATATTTAAACATTTTAGGCATGGATATAAAAACCTGTCATTTTTTTGAACATTTCATTTAGAAAATTCCAAAAAAATCCTCAATACCTTCCCCAAGTTCATAACTCATTCAATGTTCCATAATCCAAAATCGACTAATTATACCTATAACCAATATCAAATTTATACATATTGTTAAGGTAAGCCAATTTAATATTTATATAAAATATGTAATAGTTAGAAAGTAACACAACTTTGAAATTTAAAACAAATATATGAGTATTTGGAAAATATAATTACAAATTCTTCACAATAATGGAAGATAAGTTTAAATATAAATGATAAATCATAAAAAGATATGCATGGGACTAATTTTTAAATTAAAATATTGTTAGATAAGCCAGTTTTATATTTAAACAAAATTTTACATAATTTGAAAGTAACAAAATTTTAAAATATAAAACAAATATATGCATATTCGAAAATTATAATGACATTATTTGTGAATAATAAGATAGAAAACTAATAAATTAAATTAATATTGAATATATTGGTTTTCATGTTAGATTAACAAAAAATATACTATTTGTGTGGTATAGAATTCTTGAATATGACATTCCAAAAATAATATATGAGTTTTTTATAGGTTATCTAGTGGAATATGTAATATAATGTATTTATATTTAATATAGATAGATATATTAATAAATTATTTTATATAAATTTATATGAAACTTCCAAAATAGTTTAATTTTTACCCTACTCTTAAATGATTTTTATTTACAATAGCCATGTTTACTTCCACCATGTGAAAATTGGGTTCCATAAACTACAAGCATGTCTCTTTATATATAACATAGGATTCAAAACCATAGTGAGTGAAATTTTATAATGTTATAAGAAAATACCAACATTGTTATAGATATATATAAATTCCAATATAAATTCCATTAGAATGTAAGTAATGAAACATAAAATGAAATAAAATGATTATCATAAATATAATGTAGGCATATGTAAAAGATAAATATCACATGGAGAAATGTCATATATATATTTAACTAACAAAAAAATAAGATCATTTACTAAACTAATTTTGAGAACTTTCTCAGTACCATCTATTAGATAAAGTCAATCTCCTCATCTAAATAGTCTAATGTTGTTCTATTTCAAGTTGAAGATCCTATAATATTTTTGTGATATTAGATATTATGTTATTTAAGAGGCTTTTGAGTATAACACAATTGGAAACATCTCATGGATCTCATTAATAATACCATTAAACACAAGTTCATATAGAGTATGATATGATCATAATTAAATGACTTAAAATGATATATATATATATATATGTATAACATAGCAATGGATCTTACAAAGGATCCAAAGTGGAAAATTTCTTTTTTCATCCTTGGTATCACTAAATACATCACATGAATAATGACTTGGAATCATATATCGATTTATAATAATGGAAATAAAAAATATTGAAATATACGATGAAAGAAATCACAAAATGAGATATATGGCATCTCCAAATGACAGAAATCAAAGTGTATGAAGCTTACTTGAGAGTTTCAAGTTAAGAAGAATGATGAACTAATGAAAAACAAGATTAATGATGCTTTCAAAATGAGTTTGGAGGCCATGATATTAAAGAAACCATTGTAGGGTTTCACATGAGAGAGACCAAGTCATTGTTGACAGAAATAAAAATAGTAGAATAACTTGAAACAAGACTTTATAAAAAATTTAAATAGTTTATCACATCTTTTATTTGTTAACCGATGTGATAAAGTGGTTTGTGTTACATTTATCATGTTGGTTGTTCTATAACTGATGTGATAAACCCATTTTTACATCGGTTATTATATAACCAATGTAAAAAATCAACTTTATCACATCAGTAATATAATAATCGATGTGATAAAGAGAGATAATTTATTTATCAATTCAATTATTATAAAACTGAAATGATAAATCCAGATATGGAATTTATTACGTCGGTTATAATATAACCTATGTGATAAATAATTTTTTACATATTTACACGTTAGTTATTTATAAGTGACATAATAAATTCCAATGTGGTAAATACATTTTGTAATAGTACTCAAAATGTTAAAGACTCTAAAAACCATAAAAACAATAAAAATTTAAAAAAACCCATAAAACTCCAAAAAATACTCTAAAACCCTAGAAACCCATAAAAATCCTCAAAATCCCTAAAACCCATAAAAACCCTAATAACCATAACAATAGTAAAAATACCTAAAAACATAAAAATCCTTCGAAACCATCAAATCCTCCTAAAAACAAAAAAACTCCTAAGAATATTACAAACCATTAAATTCATAAAAAAACCTAAAAACATTTAAAAACACTAAATAACATTAAAAAACCTAAAAATGTTAAAATACTATAAAACAAATTAAACCCCTAAAAATTTAAAAAACCCTAAAACCCCAAAAAACACTGAAAACCCATAAAACCATAAAAACCCTTATACACTCTATTAATTCATAACAACACTAAAAACCATGAAATCCCAACAAATCAATAAAAATCCTTGAAAATGTACATGACCATAAAAACCTTGAAAATCCCTAAAACACAAAAAACACCTAAAAACATAAAAACCATAAAACCCCATAAAAATAATAAAACCCACTAAAAACTATATAAACCCTTAATTCCCCTAAAAACATTAGAAACAATAAAAACCATTAATAACATAACAAGCTAGAAAATCCTTTTAAACCCAAAAGACCTTAAAAACCTTTAAAAACATGAAAACCCCGACAACTCTCGATATCACTAAAAACCCTAAAAACCCTAAAACCATAATAATCCTAAAAAATCACAAAACATTCCTGATAAAATAAATAACCCTAAAACCTCTGAAAATCATTAAAAATCTTTTAAAACCCATAACACACATAAAAACATAAAAACACTAAAAAAAATTAAATCATTAAAGAAATACATAAAACCACAAAAACCTAAAAAACCATAAAAAAATAAAAAAACCAACCCCTAATAAAATTCTAAAATCCACTAAAAATTCTTGAAACCCCCAAAACCACAAAAACCCCTTAAAAAGATAAAATAATAAAAATACATAAAATCCCGAACAAGAAAAAGACCATTAAACACCTAAAAACCCCATGAAAACTATAAAAACAACTAAAATTACATAAAAACCCTAAAAACGGCTAAAAACTCTAAAAAGACTTAAAACCACTAAAAGCATTAGAAAACTCTAAAAACTATAAAACCCCGAAAACTCCAAAAAACCATAAAACCCCAAAAGACCCTAAAAACCATAAAGACCCTTAAAACCCTAACAAAACCAATAAAACCCTAAAAACCCTCAGTATCCCAAAAAAAATCTAAAACCTATAAAATTCCAAAAATATCTATAAAAATACACGATAATATAAAAACCCATAAAGCACATAAAACCCCCTAAAAACCATAAAACCCTAAGAAAATATAAAAACCCTATACCACACAAAATCCATAGAACCAATGAGAAACTCTAAAAACCCTTAAACGTCCTTAAAAAGTTCAAAAACTCTAAAATACAAAAAACCTACCTAAATAAAAAAACCCTTCAAAATCCAAAAGACCGCAAAAACCCTGAAAACCCAAAAAAACCCTAAAATACCATGAAAACCCTCAAAATCCAAAAAAAAACCCTAAAAACCATAAAAGACCTAAAAACCCAAAAATTCCCTAAAAACGTAAAAAACAAAAAAAAACACAAGAAATTCATAAAACCTTACAACAAATAAATACCATAAAAACTCTAAAAACCCATAAAAACCCTAAAACTCCACTAAATACAATAAAACACTTTAAACCCAAAAAATTAATCAAAAACCTTAAATAACCATAAATCCTACAAAACTAAAAAAACTATAAATCCATAAGTAACCTAAAACCCAAAAAATAATAAAAAACCAAAAATTACTCAAAATCATTAAAAACCATAAAAATCTATAAAAACCATAAAATAATATAAAATCCCTAAAAAAATCTATAGAAGTAAAAACAATAAACACAATGAAAACCCCTTGAAACCCATAAAAAACCCTAAATACCATAAAAACTATAAAACCCATCTAAAACTCTAAAACACCGATTAAATACCTAAAATCATTAAAAAAATAAAAAGTCATTAAAACCATAAAAAACTAAAAAAACCATAAAATGCCAAAAGACATTGAAAACCATGAAAAACCAAAAAAAATCCTAGAGCCCCTCAAAACCCATAAAATACTTAAAATCCATAAAAAACCATGATAATAAAAAAACTGTAAAAATCCTAAAAAATCCCTTAAAATACTTGAAAACGTAAAAACCCTAAAAACACTGGTTAGCCCCCAAAACCATAGATACCACTAAAAACCATAAAAACCCTGAAACACCGTAAAAATATAAAAACCAAAAAAATCCTTTAAAAAACATAAATCACTAAAAACCCTTAAACCACTAAAACATTAAAAAAACTCTATAAAAATAAAAACCAAAAAAATAAAAAAAATATAACACCCAAAAGACCCTAAAAACCCAAAACAAACAAAAACCCCATAAAATCCCTACAAACCCTGAAAATGCATAACAACACTCAAAAGTACTAAAACCTATAAAATCCTAAAAGACTAAAAATTCTAAAATTTCCTAAATATCTATGAAACCTTAAGAAACCATAAAACCCTAAAAACCCAATGAAAACCCTAAAAATCCTTACAAACCATATGAAGCCTTAAACCCCTTAAAACCATAAAAAATTAATACACTAAAACCACTTAAAACCTCTAGAAAAGTTAAAACCCTTAAACCCTAAAAAACTCAAAAAACCCTAAAACCCGAAAAAGAATATAAAAACCCTGAAAACACAGAAAACCCATAACAAAAAATGAAAACCCTCAAAATCCGTAAAACCCTACAAACCCTAAAAAACATAAAAAATATAAAAACCACTAAAAATACTTGAATACATAAAACTTTAAATACCCTAAGAACAAAAAAATCCATAAGAACCCTAAAATTCTAAAAACCCATAAAAATCATAAAAAATCTTGAAAAATCCTTGAATCCCAAAAAAACCCAAAAACCCAAAAACCACTGAAAGCCATAAAAATTCCAAAAAAAAAACAAAAAAAACCATAAATACCCTAAAACTAAAAAAATGTTAAAAACCCATTAAACCTCATAAGAAAATAAAATCTATAAAAAACATAAAACCCATAAAAGCTTATAAAAACCCTAAGTCCACAAAAAAACCCTAAAAATCATAAAACCCCAAAAAAAAATGAAAAAACCCTGAAACCCAATTCAACCCCTAAAACCACTAAAAATACTAGAAAATATAAAACCCCGTAAAACATTAAAAACTCTAGAAACCCTTGAAACCCCTAAAAACAGAAAAATAAACTAAAAACCAAAAAAAAAACATAAAAACCATAAACCCCCTTAAAATCCTAAAAAACATAAACACCATAATACCCCTCAAAATCCAAAAAATATCTAAATTCCATAAAAACCATAATAATCTTGAAAAATACCTAAAAATTCCCAAAACATGAAAAACCCTCAAAACTGTGAAAACCACCCGAAAACCATAAAAATCCATAAAACCTGTAAAAACCCTAAATAAACTAAAAATTCTTAAAACCCAATATAAACCATAAAAAACAATAAGACCCATTAAAACATCAAAAAAATATAAAAACCATAAATAATCTGAAAAACTGAAGAGAACCCCAAAACCCATGAGAGACCATAAAAAACCCTAAATACCCTAAAAACATAAAAATCATAAAAATCCAAAAAATAAAAAAAACACCAAAATCCAAAAAAAATCTAAAAAATACCTAAAAATCCCTATAAATGTAAAAAACCTAAAAACACCAAAAATACCCAAAAGCCCATAAAAACAAATAAAAACATTAAATAATCCAAAACCCCCAAAAAATATGTGAAACACTAAATCCCCTTAAAACCCATAAAAATGTTAAAAAAATAAAAAATAAAAAACCCAAAACAACATTTAAAAACCCTAAAAACCAAAAAACCCTATATAACTATAAAAACCTAAAACATAATTGGAATACTAAGAAACACTATAAAACATAAAACCCTTAATAATCCTAAAAAATTCACTAAAAATCCTTAAATAAAAAAACATTTAAACCCTAAAAACCACAGAAAACCACAATGACCCCAAAAACAATAAAACCATTAAATGTCCATAAAGACCCTAAAACACCAAGAAAACTCTAAAACCCATTAAAACGCCTAATTTTTTAACGAACTCCAAAAAAACCAAAAAAACACTTAAATAATAAAAAAACCCTAAAAACCTAAAGTATCCTAAAAACATGAAAGACTGTAAAAACACCAAAAACCCTTAAAACCCCTCAAAATACCTAGAAACACTAAAAACCCTATTGATCAATAGAAATCTTAAAAACCACATAAAATCCATGAAAATGTTAAAAACCATAGAAACCCCTTAAAAGCCTTAAAACCGCCTAAAAACCATAAAAACTGTAAAACACACTAAAAACTCTAAAAATCCTTTACACCCCTAAAAAAATTAACCCCCCCAATTAGAACCACTAAAAAACATAAAAACATCGAAAAAAATGACCATAAAAACACTAAAACCCCCTAAAATCCTTAGAAACCCTGAAAACATTAAACACCCTCAAAATCCATAAAAACCCAAAAACCCAAGAACCTATAAGAAAACTAAAAAACCCAAAAAAATCCCTGAAAACATAAAAAACCATAATCACCCATAAAACACCTTGAAAATATTAGAAACCATAAAACACCATCAAAACAATAAAACCCACAAATTACTCTAAAAACACATAAAAATACTAAAGATCACGAAAAATCTAAAAACCTTAAAACCCCTAAAAATTAGAAACCCCTTAAAATCCCAAAAATTAAATACTAACCCTAAATCCTCACAAAACCCTAAAAACACTAAAAATACCTGCACACCTCAAAAACAAGAAAAACCCTAATAACTAAAAAAATAATAAAAATCCCAAAACTTCCATGATAACATAAAAATTACATAAACCCTAAAAAATCTTAAAAACATGAAACCACCCTAAAAACTGTAAAAACCCCTAAAAATTAATGAAAACCATAAAAACTAAAAACTATAAAACACCTTTAAACCACTAAAAACATTAAAAATTCTAAAAACCCGAAAACAATAAAAAAATATAAATACCCCTAAAAACAATGAAGACCCTTAAAACTCAAAAATACGCCTTAGAAACCCTATAAACTCTCAAATTCACTAAAAATCCTAAAAACCGTAAGACTCATAAAAACAATAAAAATTCCCTTAAAATGATCGACGATTTAAAAAACTAAGAACCCTTAAAATCCCCTTAAAATAATAAAAACCCTAAAAACTCCAAAAACTACTAAAAATATACACACCCTTAAAATGCTATAAAACGTAAAAAAAATCTAAATACCCAAAATACCCTAAAAATCTCAAAAAAATTCTAAAAAATATATAAAATAAAAAAACACTAAAAACACTAAAAATAACAAAAGTCCCAAAAAAGATAAAAATGCTAAAAATTCCATAAAAAAACCTAAAAACATAAAAAACCCTAAAAATATGAAATTCCCCTGAAAACCATAAAACCCCATAAAAACCATAAGTATCCTAAAAAACCATAAAACCCCTATAAATTGAAAGAACTCTAAAACCCCTTTCACCACCTAAAAATGATAAAAAATATAAAAATACTTCAATTAAATAAAAATATAAAAAAAATCTGAAAACTTGAAAAACACCAAAATACACAAAAAACAATAAAAATATTAAAATTCCCTAAAAACTCTAAAACCCGAAAAACCATAAAAATACTAGAATCCCTAAAAATACTTGAAGAGAAAAAAAACCATAAACCACTGAAAAACATAAAATCCCAAAAAAACATAAATAACTCTAAAACACATCAAAACCCTAAAAACAAATAAAAACTATAAAAACCATTAGAACCCCTAAAACCATTATAAAACTCTAAAAACTGTATAAACAAAAAATACCCAAAACCCCCTAAAACACCAAAAAACAAAAAAACCCTGAAAACCCCTCAAAATACCAAAAAACCCCAAAAAACAAAACACCCATAAATACTAAAAATTCCTCTAAATCCCTAGAAACATAAAAACACCAAATAACCCTGAAACCCCCCCCTAAAATTCATAAAAACCATTGAAAACCCTTAAGAACCTTAAAACCCCATAAAACCCAAAAAACAATAAAAACTCTAAATCCATCGTAACCCTGAAATTGTTAAAAGAAACTAACAACCAAAAAATAAAAAAAATAAAAAAACTATGAAACCACAAAATACACTACAAATCCTTAAAATCTAAAAATCCATAAAATCCCCAAAGAAATCCTAAACCCCTAAAATTACATAAAAACCCAAAAACCAAAAAAAATCCATTAAAGACCCCTAAAACCCTTTGATTATCTAAATAACCCTAAAAATCTTGAAACCCCAAGAAAACCATAAAAAGCGCTAAATATAATAAAACCCTGAATACTATAAAAACAAATAAAAACCCAAAAACAACTGAAAACTATAAAAAAATTAAAATCCCTAAAAATGATAAAAATATAAAAAGGTAAAAACCCTAAAAACAAAAAAAACTAAAAACCCAAAAGTACCATAAAACCATGAGAACACATAAAAACACTAAAAACCTTCAAAATCCCCAAAATCCTAAAAAAGTATAAAAACCATAAAGTTACCAAAAAAAATTAAAAATATATAAAAACATAAGAAAACCTAAAAACCCTCTAAAACCACAAACACCCATAAAAATATAAAAAAAACATTCAAAGGCCTAAAAATCCAAAATACCCAAAACAAAAATAAAAATATTAAACCCCTGAAAACCACTATCAATTTTAATAAACTCTAAACAATCATAAAACCCCTAAAAACACAAAAAACCCAAAACACAAAAAAAACCTAGACAGTCATAAAAACCAATAAAATCCCTATAAACCATAAAAACCAATAAAAACCTAAAAAAGTTCTAAAAATACATGAAAACAAATGAAAACCCTAAAAACCATGAAAAATACCTAAAACCCATAAAAACAGCTAAAACCTAAAAATACCAAAAAGAATATAAAACTCTAAAAAAACATTAAAACTCTAAAACCCTTAAAACTCTTAAAAATGCTAAAAAATTATAAAAAACCATAAAACCTGTAAAATCCCAAAATCCTATGAAAATACCTAAAATTATCAAAATTATTAAGAACCCTAAAACCCCTAAAGACAATAAAATCCATAAAAATCTATAAAAAACCCTAAAAATAAGAAAACAAATAAAAAAACTAATAAAACTGATAATAACAATAAATACATTAAAAACATTTCAAACCCCTAAAAAAATAGAAACCATAAAACCCACTAAAATACTAAATACCATTAAAACCCCTAAAATAGAAAAAAATATAAAAACCTTAAAACCCTAAGAAACTCATAAAAAACTCTAAAAACTCAAAAAGTCCCAAAATGCCTTGAAAACAGCTAAAAACCCTAAAAACCCCTAAAACCCCCTAAAGATACTAAAAATCCCTAAAAACACTAAAACCCATAAATCCTAACAAATCCCTAAAATGTTTTAAAAACAAAAAACACCTAAAACCCTCAAAACCCTAAAATCGATAAAAGCCACTAAAATAATTTGAACTCATAAAACTCCATAAAACCCCAAAACCCACTAAAATTCTAAAACTACTTGAAACATTAAGAAACAATAAAAATCCTTAAAAAACTAAAAAACCCAAAAATCACTAAAAGACCCCAAAACCTTTAATAAAACATAAACACCTAAAACCCCTCAAAGACTCTAAAAACACTAAAAACCCTAAAAACCATAAAAACCATAAAAATCGTAAAATAGCTATAAAATACTGGAAAATATAAAAACCCATAAAACCCTAAAAATTCCCTGAATCCCATTAAAACCACTAAAATCCTTAAAAAACCCCCTTAAACCCATAAAACTCGTAAATATCATTAGAATATATAAAAACCATTAAACCCCTTAAACCATTACAAAACTATTAAAATTTTTAAAACCCTAATAAATTAAAAATAACTAAACTCCCAAAAGACCATAAAAACCATTAAATAGCATAAAAACCCTAGAAACGAGAAACCCCTTAAAACCATAAAAATAGCTAAAACCCATAAAAACACTAAAAACTATAAACCTCCTAAAACATTCCTAAAAATTCCTGAAAACATAAAAAACCATAAAAACCCATAGAAACCATAGAAACCAACTAAAAACTATAAGAACCCCAAAATCACTAGAAAACATTAGAAGACACTAAAAAACATGAAACCCATAAAAACTGAAAAAACCCTAAAATCCCAAAAGACCCAAAAAAAAACACGAAACCCCTAAAACCTTAAAAAAACATTAAAAACCCCTAAAAACCCTCAAAATGATTAAAACCCCTCAAAAACACTAAAAAACGAAAAAATATTAAAAATTCGTAAATCCTTGAAAATATAAAAATCACTAAATTCTGTGAAAACTAAAAAATCCATAAAAACCATGAAAACCCCTTGAAAACTATAAAATACCATAAAAATATTAAAACCCCTAAAAACCAATAAACCCCCAATAATTCACTAAAAACCCTAAAAACCATTAATCCCCATAAAAATGTTAAAAATAAAAAAGCATTTAAAACACTAGAAAAACAAAAAAAGACAATATATGACCATAAAACCCTGAAAAACCCTGCAAAATCCTAAAACCCCTATGAAAACACTAAAACCCTCAAAATCCTTAAACACCCTAAAAACCATAAATATTCTAAAAATTCTTTAAAAATCCTCGTAAACTTTAAAAACTAAAAAATCGCTAAAACCCCCATGAAAACCACAAACCCCATAAAATCCCTAAAACCACATAAAACCCTAAAAACCACTGAAAACACTAAAAATCCTTTAAAACACAAAAATATTAAAAACCGCTCAAAATAAAAAAACCACTAAAAATAAAAAAATAGTCAAACCCCAGAAGACCCACTAACACCTAAAAACCATAAAATCCCAAAAAACCGTAAAACACATCAAAATCCATAAAACCCCCAAGCCAATAAAAATCCTATAAAATCTCTAAAATTACCAGAAAATGTAAAAACCATAAAAACAGTGAAACCCCCTAAAAAAGATAAAACCCCTAAAACCATAAAAATCCAAAAAAATTCTTTAAACCCACTAAAAACTCTAAAATCCATTTAAACCTCTAAAAACATTAAAAACCTCTAAAAACCATAAGCCCAAAAAAAAAAATTAAAAAAACCCTTAAAAAATAAAAAGTCTCTAAAATACCTAAAACCATTTAAACCCCTAAAAACCATCAATATCTCTAAAACATAAAAACCATAAAAACAATAAATGTCTTATAAAATTATCCAAAATCATAGAAAATATAATAAACCCTAGCCACCCTGAAAATACTCTCAAAACAATAAAAAACCAAAAATACCAAAAATACCCGAAAAACCAATAAAAACCCAAAAAATGAGAAAAATTATTAAAAACATAAAACCCTAAAAACCTAAAAATATCCTATAACTCGTGAAAGATCCTAAAATCCATATGAATCCATGAAATCCCCTAAAGACCATAAAAATCCATAATATCCTAAAAACCGATAATAATAATAAAATTCATAAGAAATCCTAAAAAATTGATGAAAATATAAAATACCATAAAACCCCTAAAAACCCATAAAAACCATAAAAACTCTTAGAAACCCATAAAAACCATAAAACCCCTGAAAACCTTAAAAACCATAAAACAACATAAAACCCAAAAAATAACTAAAAACACTAAAAACCTTTAAAACACTACAAATGTGAAAAAACATTTAAAACCATAAACCATTAAAAACTAAAATAACCAGTAAAAACCCAAAAAGTCTTTAATAACCATAAAAACCATGAAAACCTATAAAAACCCTCAAAATCGCTAAAAACCCTAAAAATTTAAAAATCATAAAATAGCTCTAAAAATTCATGAAAATTTAAACAACCTAAAAAACATCTAAAACCCCCAAAAAACCATAAAATGCCTAAAAAATTTAAACCCCATTAAAACCAATAAAACCCCTAAATCCTTCTAAAAATTTTAAAACCCATAAAACCCATAATAAGCAAAAAAAAAACTATAAAAAACATTAAAAATATAAAAACACAAAAAAACCCTAAAACACCAAAAGACCGTAAAAACCCTAAAAAATCAGGAAAACCCCTAAAAACCTTAAAAACACCAAAAAACCCTAAAAACCCTTAAACCATTAATATCCAGAAAAAATCATTAAAATGTAGAAAACCCTGAAAACATTGAAAAACTCCTAAAAACAGTAAAACCCCCTACAATCCTTAAATACCCTAAAATCCCATAAAAACCCTCAAAACCCACTAAAATTTCAAAAAACCCTTTAAACCCCAAAAAACCTTAAAAAACTCTAAAAATATTATATACCCAAACAAAATCAATAAAACCATAAAAATGAAAAAACCAAAAAACCATAAAAACCCTAATAAACCCCTAAAACCCTCAAAATACCTAAAAACATAAAAATCCTAAAAACTAAAAAAATCATAAAAATAATACAAAAGTTATAAACAACCCTAATAGTGTAAAAACATAAGAAAACCCTGAAAACCCCTTGAAAAACATAAAACCCATAAAACCCTAAAAACCTATTAAACCATAAAAAACCACAAAATGTTGTTTAAACCCTTTCAACACCTAAATTTCTTTAAAAAAACAAACAACTCAAAAATCCCTAAAAAAATCAAAAAAACCCTAATTCCGCAAAAAAATCAAAAAAACCCTAAAAACCATGAAAATCTCTAAAACCCTCAAAATCCATAAAATGACTAAAAACTGAAAAAAACCATAAAAATCATAAAAATCATAAAAAATATCTTAAAATCCATGTCAATGGAAAAATCCCTAACAACCTTAAAAACCCTGTGAAAATTTTAAAACCCCCGAAAAACCTAAAATACCCCTGAAGACACATAAACACCACTAAAAATATAAAAACCCTTAAACCCAATAAAATTATTATAAAACACAAGAAACCTTAAAACCCCTAAAAAATAAAAAACCCCAAAACCCCAAGAGACCCAAAAAATTAAAAAACATAAAATCACTAAAAACCCTAAAAAACCCTGAAAACCCCTCGAAATCCTAAAAAATCCTAATCCCGCTAAAACAATTACCTAGAAAAACTAAAAACCTTAATAATTTTGAAAACTCTATGTCCCTGAAAACCCTTGGAAAACAATAAAAACTAATAAAAACTAAAAAAATCCTAAATCGCCATAAAAATTGAATAACTCTAAAAAACACTTAAACCCCTTAAACCCCCTATAAAGTTAAAAACTATAAAAAATAGAAAAAACAAAAAAGAACTCAAAAAACCCGTCAAAACCCAATAATACCATAAAAACATGAAAACCCCCTTAAATCCCTAAAAATCAAAAAACCCAAATAAACCTCAAAATCTGTAAAACCATTTAAATCCCTAAAAACCATAAAGAACCCTAAAACTCATATAAATAATATAGAATACCAAAATTCCAGAAAAATATAAAACCCCCTAAACCCCCCCCCCCAAAAAAAACTCTGAAAAGCCACTACAACCTCTAAAAACCATAATAAACCCTAAAAACCAATTAAAACCCTACAACCCACTAAAAACTATAAAAACCATTAAAACCCCAAATAATGCTAAAAAATTCTTAACAACCATAAAAACATTAAAAAATAAAAAAACCAAAAATTCCCTAAAACCCTAGAAAAATCCTAAATACCCCCAAACCCTTAAAACCTCTAAAAAACCTCATAATCCCTAAAAGTCCTAAAAACCCTAAAACCATAAAAATCATACAAAATCTATAAAAATCACTAAAGATGTGAAAACACTAAAAACCCTAAAACCCCTAAAAACTATAAAATCATTAAAACCATAAAACCCCCTAAAAAATTATAACCCCATAAAAACACTAAAACACCATAAAAATCCTAAAAACTAAAAACTCTAAAAACACTTTAAACCAATAAAAACATAAAAAACTCTCAAAAACCATAAAATCCACAAAAAACACTTAAAAACACAAAAAATAATAATAATCTTAAAAACACTAAAAATCATAAAAGCCCCTAAAAATCATAAGAATAATCAAAATCATTAAAAATCCCAAAAACCCAAAAAAACCCAAAAAATCTTCAAAATCTTTTTACACCCTAAAAATGTAAAAAAAACCTAAAACCCTACAAACCCGTGAAAACCACATAAATCCCTAAAATTCTTAAAACCAATAAAAATCCTACAAAACCACTAAAAACTATAAAAACCATAAAAAATTAAAAACTCTATGAACATTAAACCCCCTCCTAAAATCTAAAAAACTAAAAACCCTAAAAAAACTAAAATCGCACAAAAAACCCTTAAAAACTCTCAAAATCCCAAAAATCCCTACAAAACCCAAAAATTGTAAAAATCATAAAGACAATAAAAATCCTAGAAAACATAAAAATCCCTAAAACCCCTGAAAAAAAAAATTTAAAAAATAAAAAAACATTAAATTAAAATAAAAACCACTAAAATACTAAAACCCCCTTAATATGTTAAAAAATATGTAAATCGTAAAATCATTAAAAACTAAAAAAAACATAAAAAATCAAAAAGTCCAAAAAAATCGTAAAATCCCTAAAACCCATTAAAACCCTTGAAAATCCTAAAAATCCCTAAAAACACTAAACAACTCCAAAAACTAAAAAATTCATAAAAAGGCAATATAAATCCTTAAAAATGTAAAAAACCCCTAAAAACATGAAAACTGTAAAAACTCTTAAAAAGCATAAAAACCAATAAAACCCTAAAAACCAAAAAAAATATAATGTGGTTTAAAACTTCTAAAAATGTTGAACAACTCTAAAAACCTTATAAACCGGGACAAAATCAATAAAATATTGAAAAACTAAGAGTCTCCAAAAAGAATAAAAATCTATAAAACCCCTAAAAACAATCAAAATCCCTAAAATCCCCAAAATATTGAAAATCATAACAATCCTAACAAAATCCTTAGAAATTTAAAAATCCCTAATACCCATAGGAAAACATCTGAAAACCATAAAACCCTTAAAAATCTTTAAAAACCATAAAAATTCATAAAAAACTAAAGAACCACTAAAAATCTATAAAAACTATAATCCCCTAAAAATTTAAAATACTCTAAAATACATTTAAAATCTTAAAAAACTACAAAAAAACCCTAAAAACCCAAATAAGAGAATAAAAACCCATAAAACACTAAAAAACCATGAAAATCATAAAAAGCATCAAAATACCTAAAAACACAAAACACTAAAAACCATAAAAATCCTAAAATATTATTAAAATTACTGAGATACATAAAAAACACTAAAAACCCAAAAAATCATTAAAAACCCAAAAACCAATAAAACCCATAAAAATTTGAAAACCCCATAAAAAGCCTAAACACCCACTAAAGAATATAAAACCCTTTAAAACCCCTTTAAAAAAATAAAAAACTCTAAAAAACCAAAAAACCCTAAAAATAGAAGTAACCCTGAAAACCCAAAAGGAACATAAAACCCCTTAAAACCCCTGAAAACAATAAGAACAAAAAAAACCCAAAAAACCCCAAAAAACCTAAAATCCATAAAAACACCTAAAACCAATAAAAAAAAATAAAATCCTACAAAGTCCCTAAAATCCATGAAAACATAAAAAAAACTAGGAAACCTAAAAAACCTAAAAACCATAAAACCCATAAAACATTAAAGAATCCAAAAAACCCAAAAAAATCCCCATAAAACCCTAAAAACAACTAAAAACACAAAAACCCCTTATTACCACTAAAAATGTTAAATAATCTAAAAACCTTAAAAACCATAAAAAATAAAAAAACATAAAAAAAGTTCCCTCAAACCCAAAAACCTAAAAAACTCTAAAAACCAACATAATCCCTAATACCCCTACAACACCCTAAAATTCATAAATATTGTAAATTACCCCTAAAAACCCTAAAAATTAAATAATCCATAAAAACCTAGAAAACCCTAATAAACTAATAACACATAAAATCACTGAAAACAACTAAAAACTATAAAAACTGTAAAAATCCCTAAATATTTAAAAAATACTAAAAAATGATTAAACCCAAATAAAAAAGCCCTAAAAACCTAAAAAATCAGTAAATACCCTATCAAAACCCTTTGTACCTCTACCCCCAATCAATAAAACTCTAAATACCCTTCAAACAATAGAAACCCTAAAAACCATAAATGCCCCTAAAAACGTAAAAAACCATAGAAATCCAAAAATATCACTGAAAAATCTAAAAACACCAAAAAAACGTAACAAAAAACAATAAAAACAATTTAAACTCTAAAAAAAATTAAACCCCTAAGACATTAAAAACACTAAAAAACTTAAAAACCCCAAAAAAATCCAAAAATAAATAAATACCCTGAAAACCCAAAAAAAATATAAAAACCCCTAATAACCCTCAAAATCCCAAAAATAATAAAAAATATCTAAAAACCATAAAAATCCTAAAAATCCATAAAACCCATCAAAACATAAAAACCCCTAAACACATTAAAACACATAGAAAATAATAAAAACCCCTAATAACCTTAAACACATAAATCCCACATGGAATATAAAATAACTAAGAACTATAAAACCCCTTAAAACCCTAAAAGTTTTTTAAAATAAAAAACCATTAAAACAGCTAAAAACTTTAAAAAACTGTAAAAATACAAAAAACCCAAAAAACCCCAAAAACCTAGAGAACCCCTTAAAACCCTAGAAAAATATAAAAATCATAAAAATACATAAAAACCCTAATAAACCATAAAACCATAACACCATAATAATCCTAAAAAAATCTCAAAAAATTCCTAAAAATATAAAAACATTAAAAACCCAGAAAACCCATGAAAACCATAAAGACCCCTAGAAACCTCAAAATATCGTAAAAGATAATTAAAAACCTAAAAACAAATTATAAACACTGAAACCCGAATAAATGTTTAAAACACATAAAAACCATAAAACCCTAAAAACTCAAAACAACCCTAACACCTAATTGACCCTAAATCCCTAAAAACCGGAAAAACACTACAAACTCTCAAAATACATAAAAACCCTACGAAACTCAAAAAACGATAAAAATATTAAAAAATATAAAATATCAATGGAAATTTTAAAATCCATAAAAACCATGAAGAAAGATCAAAAATTATAAAACCCCCTAAAAACCTAAAAAACCCTCAAACCACAAAAACCCTAAAACCAACTAAAAGCTCAAAAAATCCATAAAATTCTAAAACATTTATAAATATAAAAACCATAAAATCCATAAACAAATCCCTATTAACTTAAAAATATCATAAAACCCATAAACCCCCCAAAACCCTATAAAACCAAAAAAACATTAAAACCAATCAAAATCACTAAAAACCCAAAAAACATCGAAAAAAACCTTAAGATCCCAAAAAAATACCTAAAAACCTAAAAAACATGAAAACCCATGAAATCCCACTGAAAAACATAGAACCCTTTAAAATGTTAAATCCATAAAAACCCATAAAACCCCTAAAACCAATAAAAACTCTAAAACCCCTTAAAAGGAAAAAAAACCATAAAAAAAACTCTAAAAAACATTAAGACGCCAAAATACTCAAAAAAACCTAAAATCCAAAGAAACCATAAATAACCCTAAAAACCTATAAAATACTCAAAATCCCTGAAAACATGTAATACCAATTAGGATCCCTAAAACCCCTAAGATCATAAAAAATAAATTGACTTAAAAAATATTTTAAATTACCTGAAAAGATAAAAACCCCTAGAAACCATAAAAAAACTAAAACCCCCAAAAAACCTATGAACACACTAAATACTCTAAAATCCCTTAAAACAAAAAAAATGTTAAAAACTCTAAAAACCATAAGGAACCATAAAAAACTAAAAACCAAAAAACCCAAAATCCCAAAATGACCATAAAACCGAAGAAAACCTAAAAAACCCGAAAACCCGAAAACCCCATTAAAATAACTAAAACCACTAAAAATCCAATATAACATTAAAATTATAAAACATCCATAAAATATCTGAAAAGGTAGAAAACCCTAAAATACCCTTTACAACCATAAAGACCCCTGAAAACATAAAAACTATAAAAACCCATACAAACTATAAAAACCCATACAAACTATAAAAATCCCTAAAACCTTGAAAATCACTAGAAAAACTTTGAAAACCATGGGAACCCAAAAAATAACTAAAAACCATAACAAAACCAAAAAAATAGCTGGAAACATAAAAAACATAACATCCTAGAAAACCCCCTGAAACCCATAAAGACCCTAAGAACATAAAAAACCCATAAAATCCCGTAAAAACCAAAAACCCACTAAAAAATCTAAAAACCCTTAAATCCCCTAAAAATGTTAGAAACTATAACAACCATTAAATTCCCTAAAAACTAAAAAAAAGACACTAAATCCCCCAATGACCCTAAAACTAAAAAACCCTTAAAACCGCCAAAAATATAGAAAATCATAAATCCATTAAATTTTCAAATACCCCTAAAAACACCCAAAAACATAAAAATATTTAAAATACCTGAAATCCTTCAAAATGTAAAAAATCCTAAAACCCCTATAGAATCCTTGAAAACCATAGAAACCAATAAAAATCATAAAATCCCATAAAATCGAAAAAAACCCACTAAAAAATATATAAACCCTTAAAACCTTTAAAACCGTTAAAAACATAAAAGAACACTAAAAAGATTTAAAATTAAAAAATTTAAATATTTAAAACAATGTAAAAATAATAAAAACCCTAAAAACTATAAAAAAACCTCATAACATTAAAAAACCCTCAAAATCCATAAAATCTCTAAAAACCATAAAACCATAAAAATCTAAAAAGACGTAAAAATCCTAGAAAAAATAAAAACCCCTAAAACCCCCTAAAAACCCATAAAAATATTAAAATACCACTAAAAATCTAAATAAATTTAAACACCAGAAAACATAAAGTACTCTAAAAAACCTTTAAAACCATAAAACTAAAAAAACTCTTAAAATCCCAGTAAAACCAACAAAATAACCGTAAAAACCACTAAAAACATGAAAAAAATAAAAAATACCTAAAACCCCTCTAAATCACTAGAAACCATTATAAACCCTAAAAATAATAAATATCTTTGAAAATCCTTAAAAACAATGAGTACATAAAAAACCCTAAAACCCCAATAAAACCATAGTAAACCATAAAACCCGTAAAACCAAAAAGTCCCTATACATCATAAAAAACCTAAAACCACTTAAAATTATAAAAACCCTTAAAACCCCTAAAAATGTTAAATACTCTGACAAACCGAAAAACCCTATGTTATCCCTAAAAACCCTTTAAAATGCTAAACATGTTAAAAAACTCAAAAAAACTTATAAATGCTGGATGATGGTGCTTCGTATGGTGGATCTCCTTGGTGAGGAGGTGTTGGATGCTGGATTATGTGAGACTGGATGCTGGTGGTTATGTGATGTTGGATGGTGGTGGTTCTGTGATGTTGGATGCTCGCGGTTCTGGATGCTGGTTGCTGCTTGGATGGGAGGTGCTGAAGCTGTGGTTTATGGTTGTGCTGCTGCTGGTTGTGGATTGCTGTTTGAGTTTGGATGATGGTTGTTGGTTAGCTGTGAGCTACTGGATGGTGGTTGATGCTGGATGATGGTGGTGGCTGCTTTGTTTTGTGTGTTTTCTTTTTTCGTTCTTGTTTTTTCCGTTTTTGGGTCTTTTGTCTTGGGTCGTTAATTGTTTTTGGGTGTGGGTCGATTGACCCCTCCCCTCCCTTGTCTGATGTGTCTTTTTTTTTTATAAATTTGGGGGGGGGGGAATAGCCTGACCCTCGCATCTTCCTTGCCTAAAAACAAATGAAATCAATAAAAACAATAAAAACCCTAAATCCCAAAAAACCATAAAACCTTTTAAAACTCTAAAACCCCTTAAAAATTCCTCAAATATTTAGAAACTCTATGAACCCTTAAAACCCTTAATACTGCTACAAACCCCTAAAACCCATAAAACCCTGTAAAATCCATAAAAATTTTACAAACCCATAAAATTCAATGGAAACGAAAAAAACCCTAAATCCTCTAAAAACCCACGAAAGCTGTAAAAACCCTAAAAACACAAAACACTAAAAACATAAAAACCGAAAAAATCTTAAAAGGAGTAAAATACATTGAAAACCATAAAAATATTTAAAATCCCTAAAAATCCTTAAAACACTAAAACATAAAAATTCAAAAAATCCATAAAAAACCCATAAAACATAAAAAAAATTATAGCCTTCAAGAACTTCTGAAAAAAATACAAATCCCTAAAACCATAAAAAACCATAAACCCCCTTAAAAATTCTATAAACCACTTAAAACTCTAAAAACAATTAAAAACCCATCAAATCTTAAAAATTATTAAAACCCCTAAAAACACAAAAAGACAATAAAAACCCTAAAAAATCATAGAAAACGAGAATACATGAATAATTTAAAAAACCATAGAAGTCCATAAAACCCCCAAATCCCAAAAACCCACAAAAATTATTCAAAACACATAATAACCCATAAAACATAAAAACCCCTAAAAATTGGAGAAAATATTAAAACCCCTAACGAATTAAAAAAACCCTAAGTACCCATAAAACCCAAAAAAATCCAATAAAACTCTAAAATCCCATAATTCCCCTAAAAACATAAAATATATAATATAAAAAAAATAAAAAAGCCCCAAAACCCAAAAATTAACCTAAAATCATGAAAAACTCTAAAACTATGGAAAACCCTTAAAAACAATAAAAATCCTAAAAAATACTTAAGAATACTTTAACACATAAGAAAACCTTAAAATCCACAAAAAACAAAAAACCCCATAAAACCACCAACAGCCAACAAACCAAAGAAAAACAATAAAATCCCTTAAATCAAATTTTTTTTAAATAACTCTCTGAACATTAAAAAATATGTAAAACTCACAAAATTCTAAAAAACATAAAAGGTCCCTAAAAACATTGAAACCCCCAAGAAACCCTCAAAACCATGAAAACCCATTAAAAAAAAAATAATCCATAATAACCCTTAAGAACTATAAAAACCATAAATAATCCATAAAAATACCGGAATATATAAAAAAACATAAAACCCCTTTAAAACCCATGATAACCATAAGACGCCTACAAAACATAAAAAACCCATAAAACCCTAAAACCGACTAAATACTCTAAAAACCCATCCCTAAAAATGTTAAAAAACAATAAAAACATTTAAAAATGAAAAACTCTCAAAATATTTCTTAAAAAAATAAAATAAAATATATCCCTTAAAACCCTAAAAAACCCTAAAACCCATAAAAACCCTAAAACCATGATAGTCCATCCAAATACAAAAAACCCTAAAAACAATAAAATAATAGAAATCCTAAAAAAGCACAAAAAATTCTTGAAAACATAAATAACCCTAAAAACCCTTTGAAACTCTTGAAAATAATATAAACACCTGAAATCCATAAAAACCCTAAAACGACTAAAAACCCAAAAGTACACTAAAAATAAGAAACCCTTAAACCCCTAAAAACATTAAAAAACTAAAAAATCCCATAAAACTAAAAATAAAACATAAACCCCAAAAGACCCTAAATACCCTAAAAACACCCAAATAATCCCTCCAAAAAAACAAAAACCCCTAAAATGCATAAAAATCGTAAAAGATCCCAAAAAATTAATGAAATGTAAACGGCCCTAAAAATCATGAAAAACCTTGAAAAGCATGAAAAAATCAAAAATACTAATAAACACTAAATACATACAAAACCACAAAACTAACTAAAAAATATAAAAACCCTTAAAACCCTTTAAAATGAAACAAAACTCTAAAATCCCTCAAAATCCATAAAAACTAAAAAGAACTAAATATCCAAAAGTCCCTAAAAACCCTTAAACACCTAAAAACCAAAAAATTCAATGAAAATCATAAAAGCCTAAAAATACAAAAAATCCCAAAACCCCCTAAAAACCATATAGATCCCAAAAATCATTGAAAACATAAAAAACACCTGTAAAACTTTAAAATACCCTAAAAACCATACAACCCTAAAAACCAAAATGAACCCTAAAAACCACAAAAAATTCTAAAACCACTAATACATTAAAAACACTCCAAACCTTAAAACCCCTAAAAAACTCAAAAAACACCTAAAAACCTAAAAAACCATAAAACCTAAAAATCTTCTAAACCCCCTAAAACCTAACAATCCCAAAAACCATAAAAATCACTAAAACCCCTTTAAAATAATAAAAACCCTATAAATTCCCTAAAAATCATTGTGAACATAAAAACTATAGACGCTCAGGAAACCCCCAAAAAACAAAAATATACCACTAAAACCCATAACCCCCCAATCCTTATCAAAAACATAAAAACCAACAAAAAACTATAAAAACCATTAAAATCCTTAAAAATATTAAAACTTTCTAAAAATCCTTTAAAACCCATTTAACTCTAAAAACCCAAAACCCATAAAATATATTAAAAACCCTAAAAACCCCTAAATCATAAAAACCCTCACACCCCAAAAAAACTTATAAAACCCTAAAACCCATTAAAATCATAAAAATTCAAAAAATCCAAAAAAATCCCTGAAAATGTAAAAAACTCCCTAAAACCATGAAAACTATAAAAAACAAGAAAAAACCTAAAATATCCAAAAACTCTTAAAACCCAAAAACCCCACAAAAAACTCTAAAACCCTTAAAATTCCTAAAAACATTTAAATAATCTAAAAACATTAATACTCCTACAAAACTCAAAAAAAACTACAAGCCCGAAAAGACCCTAAAAATTATGAAAACCCCTAAAAACCCTAAAAACCCTAAAATATGCCTCAAAATCACTTTAAACGCCCATAAAATCTTAAAAACCCTAAAACACATTGAAATCCTAAAAAGTCAGTAAAAAACTCTGAAAATGTAAAAACCCTTAAAAGCTATGAAAACCCCTTGAAAACCATGAAAACAAATAAAACCCATTACAAACCCTAAACCACAATAAAAACCCTAAAACCCTAACAAAAATTATAAAACCCATTAAACGCTTAAATGTTAAAAAAACACTTAAAAACCATTAAACCCATTTAAAATTTATGAAAACCCTTAAACCCCCCAAAACACTAAAACCCCTAAAAACACTAAAACCCTTAAAACCCTAAAACCCCTAAAAACCCAAAAAATAAAAAAAACTCACAATATATAAAACCCTAATACCCTAAAAATAAAAAAAATCATTAAAAATATCTATGAACGTTAGAATACCCCAAAAAACCAAAAAACTCTCCAAAATTGATATAACCCTTAAAAAGTCTAAAAACGCATAAAAACCATAAAAATTTACTAAAAACCATAAAACACCTAAAAACCTAAAAAGGTACTAAAAAATATAAAAACACTAAAAACCACTAAAATTTTATAAAAAAATACTGAAACCCATTAAATCCTTAAAAACTGAAAATAAATCACATAAACCCAAAAGACCCTAAAAACACAAAAAATCCTTAAAATCCCTAAGAAACCTGAAAAACCATAATATACCTAAAAACACCTAAACCCACTAGAAACCATAAAAAATGAAAATATTAATAAATCCCAAAACAAATAATGGAAAACATAAAAAACCCATAAAACCCTAAAACCGACTAAATACTCTAGAAACCCATCCTTAAAAATTTAAAAAAAAATAAAAACATTTAAAAATGAAAAAAAATCAGAATATTTCATAAAAACAAAAAATAAAAGAAAACCCTTAAAACCCTAAAAATCCCTAAAACCCATAAATACTCTAAAAACTTGATAGTCCATCAAAATACCAAAAACCCTAAAAACAATAAATTAATAGAAATCCTAAAAAATCACTAAAAATTCTTGAAAACACAAAAAACCCTAAAAACCCTTTGAAACTCTTGAAAATAATATAAACACATGAAATCCATAAGAATCGTAAAACCACTAAAAACCCAAAAATACACTAAAAATAAGAAACCCTTAAAACCCCTAAAAACATTAAAAAACTCAAAAATCCCATAAAAACAAAAAATAAAACGTAAACCCCAAAAGACCCTAAATATCCTAAAAACACACAAATAATCCCTAAAGACCCTAAAAATCCCAAAAAAACAGAACCCCCTAAAATACATAAAAATCGTAAAAGATCCCAAAAAATTAATGAAATGTAAAACGCCCTAAAAATCAAGAAAAACCTTGAAAAGAATGAAAGAAATCAAATATATTAATAAACACTAAATACATACAAAACCATAAAACTAACTAAAAAATATAAAAACCCTTAAAACCCTTTATAATGAACCAAAACTCTAAAATCCCTTAAAATCCATAAAAACTAAAAAGAACTAAATATCCAAAACTCCCTAAAAACCCTTAAACACCTAAAAACCGAAAAAATTCAATGAAAAATCATAAAAGCCTAAAAATCCCAAAAACGCCTAAAACGCCTAAAAACCATCTAGATCCCAAAAATCATTGAAAACATAAATAACCCCTATAAACCGTGAAAATACCCTAAAAACCCTAAAACCCTAAAAACTAAAATGAACCCTAAAAACCAAAAGAAAATTCAAAACCACTAAAACATTAAAAACACTCCAATCCTTAAAATCCCTAAAAAAATCAAGAAACCCCTAAAAACCTAAAAATCCTAAAAACCATCAAAATCACTAAAACCGCTTCAAAATAATAAAAACCCTATAAATTCCCTAAAAATCATTGTAAACTTAAAAACCATAGAAGCTCAGAAAACCCCCAAAAAACAAAAAAACCACTAAAACCCATAACCCCCCCAATCCTTATCAAAAACATAAAAACCAACAAAAACTCTAAAAACCATTAAAATCCCTAAAAATATTAAAATTTTCTAAAAATCCTTTAAAACCCATTTAACTCTAAAAACCCCAAACCCAAAAAATATATTAAAAACCCTAAAAACCCCTAAACCATATAAAACCTCACACCCCAAAAAACCTATAAAACCCTAAACCCCTTAAAACCATAAAAATTCAAAAATTCTATAAAAATCCCTAAAAATGTAAAAAACTCCCTAAAACCATGAAAACTATAAAAACCATCAAAAAACCTAAAATATCCAAAAACTCCTAAAACCCAAAAACCCCACTAAAAACTCTAAAACCCATAAAACACCTAAAAACATTTAAATAATCTAAAAATATTAAAACAACTACAAAACTCAAAAAACAAACTACAAGCCCCAAAAGACCCTAAAAATTATGAAAACCCCTAAAAACCCTAAAAACCCTAAAATATGCCTCTAAATCACTTTAAACGCCCAAAAATTCTTAAAAAACCTAAAACACATTGAAATCCTAAAAAGTCAGTAAAAAACTCTGAAAATGTAAAAACCCTTAAAAACTATGAAAACCCCTTGAAAACCATGAAAACAACTAAAACCCATAACAAACCCTAAACCACAATAAAAACCCTAAAACCCTAATAAAAACTATAAAACCCTTTAAATGCTTAAATGTTAAAAACAACTCTTAAAATCCATTAAACCCATTTAAAAATCATGAAAACCCTTAAACCCCCCAAAACACTAAAACCCCTAAAAACACTAAAACCCTTAAAACCATAAAACCCCTTAAAACCCAAAAATTAAAAAAATCTCACAATATATAAAACCCTAAAACCCTAAAAATATAAAAAAATCATTAAAAATCATTAAAAATATCTATGAACGTAAGAATACCCAAAAAAACCCAAAAACTCTCCAAAAATGATATAACCCTTAAAAAGTCTAAAAACGCATAAAAACCATAAAAAATTAATAAAAACCATAAAACACCTAAAAACCTAAAAAGGTAATAAAAATATAAAAACACTAAAAACCGCTAAAATTTTATAAAAAAATACTGAAACCCATTAAAACCCTAAAAACTCAAAATAAATCACATAAACCCAAAAGACCCTAAAAACCCTAAAAATCCCTAAAATCCCTAAAAACCTGAAAAACCATAATATTCCTAAAAATATCTGAACACAATAGAAACCATAAAAAATAAAAATATTAATAAATCCCAAAACAAATCCTGGAAAACATAATAAACCATAAACCCCTGAAAATTCAGGAAAACCATAAAAACCACAAAAAGCATTAAAAACCCTAAATACTAAAAAACACTAAATCTTATAAAAACTATAATAACTCCTAAAACCACTAAAAATGTTATAAATATATAAAAAATATCAACAACAATAAAAAACACACAAAAACAAGAATAAAACAAAAGTCTTGAAAACAGGAAAAACCCTAAAACCCTTAAAACCCTTAAAAACACCTAAAAACCCTAAAAAATACCTTAATCCTAAAAAACCCTAAAAATAAGAAACATCCAAAAAATAGCCCTAAAAATCCCAAAAAATATAAAAAACCATAAAATCCCATGAAAACCAAAAAACCCTTAAAAACAATATAAAATCCTCAAAACGAAGTGAGCCCTAAAAATACACTAAAACTCTAAACACCGTTAAAATCCTTAAAAATGTTTTAAAAACTCTTCAAAACCATAAAACCATTAAAAAGGAAAAAATAACCCTAAAAACCCTAAAAAACCCTGAAAACCCAAAAACACGAAAAACAATGAAGACCCATAAAACTCACAAAATTCTTAAAACCCCTAAATTGCCCTAAAAATAATAAAAAACATAACAATGACTAAAAATACCAATGAAGTAAACAACCATAAGAGCCGTAAAAACATATTAAAACCCATAAAACACCTAAAAACCCATAACACTCACTAAAAAAATAAAAAACCTTTAAACCCATAAATAATTAAAAAATATAAAAAACATAAAACACTAATAAAAACCCTAAAATCGCAAAAGTCCCTAAAATCCCTTAAAAATCTGAAAAATACTAAATACCTAAAATCCCCTAAGAACTCACAAAATCCCCAAAACCCCTAAAAACCATAGAAATCCCAAATAATCCTAAAAATCACTAAAAACCTAGAAAATGTTAAAAACCAAAAAAACACTAAAAACCATAAAAAAATTTAAAACAATAAAATTCCTAAAAACCCCATAAAAACCATAAACCACTAAAAACATAAATACCCATAAAACTTATAAAAAATTTAAAAGCTCTAAAAAACAAAAAATCATTAAAAAACTCAAAAACCCTAAATCCCAAAAGACCCTAAAACCCCTAAAACCCTAAAACCCTAAATACCATGAACACCCCAAAAAACAATCAAAATCTCTAAAAACCATAAAAATGATAAAAAACATAAAAATTACCAAATGATTTCTAAAACATTATAAAGAGCACTAAAACTGCTGATAAGCCCATAAAAACCATAAAAAATCCCAAAAACATAAAATCCCTAAACCATAAGAACCTAAAAACCACTAAAAACTAGGAAAACCCATTTATACCCCTAAAAACATTAAAAAAACTAAAAACATAAAAACAATAAATACTTGAAAAATAACCTAAAATCCCAAAAAATCCCAAAAACATGAAAACCCCCCCAAAAAAAATGAAAACCCCTAAAGGCCTTCAAAGCCCTAAAACCCCTTAAAGACCCTAAAAAAATTAAAAATCCGAAAAATCATTAAAAATACATGAAAATTTAAAAAACCCTAAAAACATTGAACAACCTATGAAAACCATAAAACCCCTAAAATCATTCAAAACCATTCATAATACCCCAAAAACCACTATGAACAATAAAGAACCTTAAACCCCCTAAAAATATTTAAAAACATTAAAATACCTCAAACACTTAAAGAATCAATAAAAACCCAAAAAGGCCCTGAAAAAAATATAAAAAGGTTAAAATCAAATAAAATCCCTAAAATATTTCAAAATACTTTAAAATCCATGAATGGACACTCCAAAATATAAAAATCCAAATAATACTATAAATCCCTATGAACATAAAAAATTAAAAAACTGCTAAAAACCGGAGAAAACCATAAAAAACCCTAAAACCCTTAAAAACCACTAATACACAAACAAACCAACTAAAACTTATACTCCCTCAAAACACCAATTTTTTTTAAAAAAAATCTAAAAACCAAAAAAACGATTAAAACTGAAAAAACCCAAAAAATAAAAAATACCTTAAAAATATGTAAAACCCTTAAGATGCTTTAAAATAACTAAAAAACCTAAAACCATAAACATCACTAAAAAACATAAATCCCCATAAAAAAAGTTAAAAATATAAGAAGTAGTAAAAATATCTGTAAATATAAAAACAACTAAAAACCCTAAAAAACCATTGAAAACCATTAAAAAACCTAATAACCATAAAACACTAAAAACCAATAAAAACCCTAAAATAAGTAAAAACACAAAGTACCCTTAAAGTACCAAAAATGTTAAGAAACTATAAGAACCCTTAAAACCATAAAAACACAAAAAACCCAAACAAACACTAAAACACCCTAAACACACTAAAAACCTCCAAAACCCTAATAATATTGAAAACCCCAAAGTTCATAAAATCACTAAAAATCAAAAAACCATAAAACCCATAAAAACCAAAAAATTCCCAAAAAATCCCTCAAAATCCATAAAAATTTAAAAACTCTAAAAACACTAAAAACACACTAAAAACCAAAAAACCCCATAAAACCATAAAAAACGAAATATACCATAAAAAAATAAAAAACACTAAGAATAATAAAAACCCTTTAATCTAATAAAATTGTTAATAAAAATATAAAACCCTTTAAAACCCATAAAAACTCAATTAAAACTCAAAAAATTCAAAAGGACCCCAAAACTGAAATCCCTTAAAAACCTAAAAACCCATGAAAACCCCATAAAAGACATAAAAATCCCTAAAATCTCTAGAGAAAACCTCAAAACCATAATAATACAAAAATTCCCAAAATACCCTAAAAACCCTTGAAAACAATACAAACCTATAAAAACCATAAAAACCCAAAACCCACATAAAAACCATAAGAACCCAATAAAAACTCTAAACCCCCTTAAATCCCCTAAAAATGTTTAAAAACTCCAAAAAGTATTAATAACCTAAAAAACTCAGAAAAATCAGAAAAAGTCTCTAAAAACCCCGACAACCCCCAAAAACTATTAATATCCCTAAAACCATAAAAACTGAAAAAAAATCTCTAAAAACTAAAAAACCCCTAAAAATTATATAAAAAACATATAAAAGGCACTTAAAATCCCTAAAAATGTAAAAAGTCCTAAAATCCCAGAAGAAACCTGAAAACCATAAAAGCCCATGAAACCATAAAAAATCCAAAAACCCACAAAAGCCCTATACAATCACGAATTCACTAAAAACCCCTAAACCCCTATAAATGTTAATAAAACTAAAATACATAAACACCCTATAAAAACTCAAAAAACCCAAAGATTCCAAAACCCTACACTTAAAAACAGTTAAACCCCTTAAAAACCCACAAAGTCCATAAAAACCCTAAAAATCCATAAAAACTATAAAAAACCTCAAAACCGAAAAAAACACCTGAAAATTAAAAAGACTATAAAAATCATGAAAACTATAAAAAACCATAAAATCCCTAAAAACCATAAAAAACTAAGAACCCATTAAAACGTTGAAACCCACTAAAAAATCTAAAAATCCATAAAACCCTTAAATGTGTTAAAAATATATATAAATCCATAAAAAGTATAAAACCCAAAAAACCTAAAAGGACCTTAAGACCCAGAAAACCCCCAAAAAAACCATTGAAAACAGTAAATTCATTTTAAAACACTAAAAAAACATAAAAAACACAAAAAACCATAAAAATCATAAAAAGTACCTGAAAATCCTAAAAACGTTGAAAACTCAAAAAACCATTAAAACCCTAGAAAACCATAAAACTCTAAAAAACCATAAAAACATAAAAAATGATAAAAACCCAAAAAATAATTAAAACTCTAAGGTCCCTTAAAACACATAATTATATATATATATATAATAAAAAATCATAAATCCATAAAAAACTCGAGAAATCCATAAAAATCCAAAAAGACACTTAAACTTTTGAAATTCCATAAAAACCCTAAAAACCTTGAAAATCCCTGAAAACCGTCTAAATCCCAAAAAACCCCTAAAAACCATAAAAATAAAAAAAAACCCTAAAACCCAAGAAATAACTAAAAACATTAAAACCCAAAAAACCCCAAAAAACCTATGTAATCCCAAAAACCCCTAAAAATCATTAAACCCCATAAAAACCCAAAATATATAAAAAACTCTAAAATTAATTTGAAAAAATTAATACATTAAAAACTATAAAAAACTAAAAAACCTAAGAAACTTAGCAAACCCCTAAAACCCCAAAAGGACCTAAAAATGCTAAAAAACCCTAACCACCCCTACAAAAAAAACACGGAAAATAAAATCCAAAAAAATCCCTAAAAACCTAAATAACTATATATTCCATACAAATTTAAAATAATCCCTTAAATACTCGAAAACCTAAAATATTATAAAAACCTGAAAACCTCATAAAATAATAAAACCCCTAAAACATTAAAAAACATAAAAACCCAAAAACTACTACTAATATAAAAACACATTATACCCCTAAAATGTATAATTTTTAAAAAAAACATTAAAACCCCTAAAAACTAAAAAATCCCATAAAACCCAAAAAGATTCAAAAACATTGAAAACCACTAAAGCCTCATGAAAAACCCGAAACCCCTAATAATTCTTAATGACCTAGAAATCCTAAAAACAATAAAAACCATTTAATTCCTGAAAATCCCTAAAAATATCTAAAAATGAAAAACCATTAAAACCCTATAATTCCATTAAAAACCATAAAACCCATAAAACCATAAAACCCCTAAAACTATAAAAACCTATAACCTCATAAAAATTACTTAAAACACTAAAACTTATAAAACCTTTAAAAACATTAAAAATCTTTAAAAATATTAGAAACCGTAAAAGATAAAAAAAATCCAAAACACCCTATAAACCCTATTAACACCTAAAACTCTAAAAAACCATGAAAATCTTCAAAATACCAAAACCCAAAAAACCAAAAAACCCAAAAAAACTTATAACAGCTAAAAATACCTAAAAATACGAAAATACAAAAAAAAACTTGAAAACATTTAAATACCCTTGTAAATGATAAATACCCACAAAACCATAAAAATCAAAAACCCATAAAAATAGTAAAAACCCAAAAATGAACTAATACCCTTAAAACCCCAAAAAAATTATAAAAGACAATAAAAACCATTAAAACCGTAAGAAACTAAAAAAAACTCAAACATAAAAAAACATTAATACCCATAAAATCCTAAAAACCCCTAGGAAACCCTAAAACCCCTAAAAATCCACAAAAACCCTAAAATCCACATAAGAACATAAAGATCCTAAAAAATCCATAAATATACTTGATAATAAAAAAACAGAAAAACAACTTCAGAACCATAAAAACCTTTAAAAAACATTAAAGCCTCTAAAAAACATAAAAACTCTAAAAACCCATTAAAACCCAAAAAACACTAAAAACTCAAAACTCACAAAATCCATAGAAGCATTATAAAAAACTAAAAACATTTAAAACCATAAAAAGGATAAAAAACACCATATGATCCTAAAAAACATGAGACGCATTAAAACACTATAGATTCTCGAAAACCTATAAAAACCCACAAAATCCCTCAAACCCTTAAAAATCCCTAAATCCTATAAAATTTTTAAATGGACCTAAAAATCCCTTAAAAGATATAAAAAATAGAAAAAACCCATAAAACCATAAAACCAGAAACACCACATAAAACATTTAAAACCCACTAAAAACAATAATAAATCATAATACCCATAAAAATGTTAAAAAATTCCTCTAAACCATAAAACCCTAAAAGATAAAAAACACTAAAAACCCAAACTAACCTAAAATCATTGAAATAACCTAAATCCAATATAAGACCATGAAAACCCTTAAAAACCACCAAAATACCTTAAATATCTAAAATCCTAAAAACCATAAATGTTCTAGAAAATCCCTAAAAATACAAGAAAACATAAAAATTTCATAATAACCTTGAAAACCCACTAAAATTATA
This sequence comes from Viscum album, assembly GCA_963277665.1. Lineage (NCBI taxonomy): Eukaryota > Viridiplantae > Streptophyta > Magnoliopsida > Santalales > Viscaceae > Viscum > Viscum album. The sequence continues at coordinate 972,403,809 of OY728141.1, forward strand.
AAAACTCAATTTTTTTAAGAAAACCTAAAACCAATAAAAAATTTAAACCCCATAAAAACTCTAATTTCCCTTAAAACACTTAATAATGTTTAAAAACTCTAAAAACCAAAAAAATCCAAAAAAACAAAAAAAAACCCTACAAACCCAAAAGGACCCTAAAATTCATAGAATTCATAGAAGAATATAAAAGAGGTTTTATTGGATTTCAATATTCACTAAGGTTTCCTAGTGGGTTTATTGTTTTTATGTGTTTTAGTGGTTTTTAGTTATTTTATGCTTCTTTTGGGTTTTCTGGTTTTTTTTGGTTATTTGGGGTTTTTTAGTTTTTTATGGTTTTAATGTTTTTATATATTTTTTAATGTTTTAAGGGTTTTAATTATTTTTTGAGTTTTTAATGGGTTTTTAGGTTTTTTATAGTTTTTGTGGTATTTATAATTTTCAGGGGTTTTCAGAGTTTTTACAATTTAGTTTTTTTTTTAATGAATTTTAGGGATTTTTTAGGGATTTTATTTTTTTAATTTTTTAGGGATTTTGATGGGTTTTTGGTATTTTCAATACTTTTATGGGTTTTTTATTTTTTATGTTATTTTGGGATTTTTTAGTTTTTAGGGGTTTTAGTGTATTTAGAGTTTTAAAGTTTTTAGATATTATATGTATTTTTAGAGTTCTTAGTGGTTTTTATGGTTTTGATTATTTTTAGGCGTTTTAAGGTCTTATGGATTTTTATGGGTTACAGTGGGTGTTTGGGATTTTTAGGGTATTTTATGTTTTCAGTTATTTATAGTGTTTTTATGTTTTTATGATTTTTATGTTTTTTTTAAGATTTCAAGTGATTTGGATGGTTTTATGGTTTTTAGGGGTTTTAGGGGGTTTAGGTGTATTATATTTTTTTGTTTTAGGGTTTTAGTGAGTTTGGGAGGGGGGGGGGTAAGTCTTTTTATAGTTTTATCATTTTAGTGTATTTAAGGGTTTTTAGTGTTTCTAAATGTTTTTTGGGTTTTATGGGTTTTTATAGTTTTAGTGGTTTTTTGGTTTTCAGGGGATTTCATGGTTTTTACGGTTTTTTACATTTTCATGTATTTTCATGTATTTTTTTGGATTTTTATTATTACTAGTTTTTTTTCGAGTATTTGTGATTTTTAAAGTTTTATGAGGTTTTAGGGTATCTAGGGATTTTAGGGATTATTTGGTTTTCTGGGTTTTTAGGTTTTGTTTTTTGTTTTTTGGGATTTTACGGTTTTTATATTTTTTTAATGTTTTTAGAGGATTTAAGGTTTTTTTCTATTTTAGAGTGTTTTAGGGGTTTTATGGGATTTACAGTTTTTATGGATTTTATGGTTCTTATTTTTTTTAATTATTTTTAGGGGTTTATCAGGGTTTTTGGGTTTTTTACATTTCCGTGTATTTTTGTGGATTATTTATGATTTTTATGGTTTTTAGTATTGTTAGGGTTTTTAAAGGGTTAAGGGATTTTTGGGGTCTTCATGATTTTTTTTGGTTTAAGGGGGTTTTTAGGTTTTAGAGTTTTGTTTGATTTTTATGTTTTTTAATGTTTTTCTGTTTTTTGAAGTTTTTAGGGGTTTTTAGGGGTTTTAGAGTTTTTTTGGGATTTATGGGTTTTTAATATTTTTATGGTTTCTAGGGGTTTTTATGGTTTTCATGGGATTAAAGGTTTTTTACATTTTTTGGGTTTTTTATTTATTTATTTTGATTTTTATGGTTTTAGGGTTCTTATGGTTTTTTTGGGATTTTGTGGGTTTTTATGGGTTTTCAAGGTTTTCATGTTTTTTTATAGATTTTGGGATTTAATGTTTATTTATTTTTAGGGGTTTTTCTGAGTTTCTTATTATTTTAAAGAAGTTTTAGAGTTTTTAATATTTTTATGGATTTTTATTGGTTTTTGATTTTTTTAGACTTTTTGTTATTTTTAAGGTATTTAAGTGTTTTATGGTTTTCAGGGGGTTTTCTGGGGTTTTAGTGTTTTTTATGTTCTCATTTATTTTTAGAGTTTATTATGATATTTTGGTTTTCATGTTTTTGGGGGATTTTTTTGGGTTTTTTGGGTTTTTCATATTTTTTATGTTCTTATGTTTTTAGGTCTTTTATGGTATTTTTTGGTTGGTTTAGTTTTTTATGGATTGTTTTATAGATTTTTTTACATTTTTAGCAATTTTTAGGGTTTTTATGGTCTTAATTGGGATTTAACATGTTTTTGGGTGTTTAGGGGTTTTACGGTTTTTTGGGGGTTTTCAGAGTTATTTACATTTTTATGTATTTTTTTGGCTTTGTCATATTTATAGTGTTTGTAGGATGTTTTCAAATTTGTATTTTTTTGGGATTTAAGGGTTTTTTGAGTTGTTGATGGTTTTAGGGATTTCATGTATTTTTGGGTTTTAGGGGTTTTTTTTAGAGTTGTTATGGTTTTAGAGAGTTTTTAAAGACTTTATAGGTTTAAGGGGTATTTATGGTATTTAGTGGTTTTATGGGTTTTTAAGGGGTTTGGGGGATTTTATGTTTCGAGGGGTTTTTAGGGATTTCTTGGATTTTTTAGGGTTTTAACTATTCTTTTCTCTTTCAAGGATTTTAGTGATTTTTTAGAATATTATGGGTTTTAGGATTTTATAAATTTTGATATTTTTTCTGAGTTTTCTAGGTTTTCATTTTTCTTTAGAGCTTTTAGATTTTTTTAGGAGATTTTAGGGTTTTTAAGGTTTTTTTGGTATTTAGGGTTTGCATGTGTTTTTTGTTTTATAAATTTTGTAGGGGTATTTATTATTTTTAGTGGGAATACAATGTTTTCAGTGTTATTCACGTTTTATAGGATTTTTTAGGGTTTTTGGAGGCTTTTTTATATTTATGGTTTTGGGGGTTTTTTTTATAGATTTTGATGGTTTTTAGGGGTTTTCTTGTGCTTTTCATTTTTTATGGTTTTTATGTTGTTTTGGTGTTGGTGGATTTTTTTAAGTTTCAAATGGTTTTTAATGTTATTTTATTTTTTAAACATTTTTATGGGTTTAAGGGTCTTTAGAGTTTTTAGTGGGCTTTTAGGGTTTTATCGATTCTTAGGGTTTTATTTTTTTATCATTTTTTATATATTTTAGGTTTTTTAATGTTTTTATAATTTTTACATTTTTAAGTGTTTTTGGAATATTTTATGTTTTTACAGTTTTTATTATCCTTAAGGGTTTCCCATGGTTTTTTTGGGTTTTAGGGATTTTAATGGGTTTTAAATTTTTTTATATTTTTTTTGGTTTTTAAGGATTTTTTTGTGTTTTGGGGTTTTTATTGAGTTTTTTATGGTTTTTAGGTTTTTATAAATTTTTATGTTTTATAGGGGACTTAAGGGTTTTTGAATTTCTAATAGTTTTTTAGGGACTTATGGGTTTTAATGTTTTTAATGGTTTCAAGGTATTTTTATGGTGTTTAAGGTTTTTTCATTGTTTTTAGATTTTTTTATGTTTTCCTTTATTTTTAGTGCTTTTTTGAAATTTATGGGTTTATGGTATTTAGGGATTTGATGGACATTGAGGGTTTTCAGAGGGATTTTTTAGTGTTTTAGGGTTTTTATAGATTTTTTAGGATTGTGGGTTATTTTTTATTTTTTCAGTGGTTTTAAGGGTTTCGATGGTATTTAGTGGGTTTTATAACTTTTATGGATTTTTAGGGGTTTTAAGGGATTTCGCGGTTTTTATGGTATTATGGGGGTTTTTATTGTTTTTAAGGATTTTTATATTTTTAGTTATTTAAAGGGTTTTTTGAGGATTTGAATGTTTTTAATGTTTATATTTTTTTATGGATTTTGTGGGTTTTTTAGGATTTTATGTTCTTAGGTTTCTAGGGTTTTTTTTGTGTTTTTTAGGTTTTTTAGTTTTTTGATTTTTTAAGGGTTTTATGGGTTTCTATAATTTTTATTTTCTTTATGGTTTTTATGTATTTTTAGTGTTTTTATTTATTAGTGGTTTTTATGGTTTTTAGTGTTTTTATGGTTTTTAGTATTTTTTTTGGTTTTAGGTATTTTCAAAAAAAATTAGGATTTTTTGGGTTAGTTATAGTTTTTAATGGATTTTGAGGGTTTTTAGGGGTGATCATGTTTTTTAAGTGTTTTAGGAGTTTATTGTTCTTATGGTTTTTTGGGTTTTATGTGTTTTTTGAGTTTAGGGTTTGGATGGTTTTTTAGAGTTTTTTTATGTTTTTAGGGGTTTTAAGAGGTTTTAGAATTTTCAGTGGTTTTTATAGTTTTAGGGGTTTTTATTTCTATTAATATTTTGTTGGACTGTAGGGTTTTAATTTTTTTTCTACATATTTTGATTTTTAGGGGTTTTCAGGGTTTTAAGGTTTTTTCATGCATTTTTAGCAGTTTTTTGGGATTTTTAATGTTATAAGGGGTTTTATGATTTTTGTAATTATGAGGGATTATTAGGGTTTTTAGTAATTTTTAGTGTTTTTAGGGTTCTGGTGAATTTTATTGTTTTTTGGGTTTTTATTATTTTTGTTGGGTTTTACAGTATTTATTGCAATTTGTGGGTTTTTATGGGTTCTCAAGGTTTTTAGGGTTTTTATGATTTTTATTATTTTTAGGTTTTTAATGGTTCTTTTGGTTGTTTGGATTTTATAAGTTTTTATTGTTTTTATGGTCTTATTGTTTTTTAATGTTTTAAGGAGTGTAATGGGTTTTTATATTTTTTAGTTTTTTAAGGTTTTTATTGGTTTTTAATGGTTTTTAGAGGGTTTTATGGAATTCAGTTTGTTTTCATGATTATGATGGTTTTAAGGTTTTAAGGGATATTCAATTCTTTTTTGCAATTTTTATGGATATTAGGGATATTTGAGATTTTGGGGGATTTTATGGTATCTCAATTTTTTTATTTTTTATTGCTTTTTATTATATTTTTGTGTATTTAGGATTTTTTTTTCAGTGTTTTATGATATTATGGTTTTTTAGTTTTTTATCGTTTTTGGGGTTTAATATTTTTAATTGTTTTTTTTGTGGTTTGGTGTTTTATTGGGTTTTTATGTTTTTACATTTTTCAGATCTTTATGGTTTTTAAGGATTTTTATGATTTTATGGGGTTTTAATGATTTTTAGGGGTTTTTACCATTATAGGAATTTTTAGTTCATTTTTCATCTTTCTATGGTTTTTATGTTCTTTATTGATTTTGAGGTTCGTTAGAAAATTTTTAGGGTTTTTAGGGTTTTTTGAGTTTTTAGGGTATTTTTTGTTTTTATGGTTTTTTGAGTTTTTGTAGTTTTTAATGTTTTTTGGATTTTTTTAATGTTTTATGGGTTTTAAGGGGTTTTAGAGTTTTAGTTGTTTTTTAGGGATTTTTAGGATTTTTATGGTTTTTAGGGGGTTTTAGGGTTTTTAGGGATTTCGATGGATTTTTAGTTTTTAAGGGTTTTGGGGGTTTAAGGGTTTTATGGTGAAATATGAGTTTTTTATTTATTTTATAATTATAGGGATTTCAGGTTTTTAACAGTTTTTTAACGTTTTAGGGGTTTAAGAGTTTTTATATTTTTTGGTGGCTTTTTCAGGTTTTTATGCATTTTACGGATTTTAAGGTTTGTAGTGGTTTTTATTTGGTTTTTGTTGTTTTTAATGATTTTTAGGATTATTTACATATTTAAGGCTTTTTAGGTATTTTTTATGATTTTTATGGTTTCAGGGTTTTGTAGGGTTTTAATAGATTTTGAGGGGTCATAGGGGTTTTCAGGGTTTTTGAGGGTTTTATGGTTTTTATTGTTTTTTGGTTTTTTTGGGTTTTTTTGAGTTTTTTGGGGATTTAATGTTTTTTTGAGTTTCATAATTGTTTTGGGGTAAAAAATGTTTTTGAAGTATTTAGTGGGTATTTTTTTGGATTTTTTGGATATTTAGAGTTTTTTGTGGTTTTAGTGGTTTTATGGATTTTATGTTTATTTTCTGGATTTTCATGGGTTTTTATGTTTTTTGGAATTTTAAGGGATTTTTATGGTTTTTAGAGTTTTGGGATATTTAGGGTTTTAATGGTTTTATAGAGTTTTTAGGGATTTATGTTTTTTTGATTTTAGGCATTTTTTTGTTTTTAGGGTTTTTAGGGTTTTTTGAATTTTTAAACATTTTTTGGAGATTAAAGATTTTGTAGATTTGTTAGTGATTTTGTTGTATTTATGGGTTTTAGGGTTTTTTTTGGAATATTTTTGTTTCTCATGGATTTTGGAGTTTTTTATTTTTACAAGGATTTTTAGGGGTTTTTAATTTTTTTATGTTTTTTGTTTTTTTTAGTTTTTTAGGGTTTTGAAGGATTTTATGGTTTTTTGATTTTTTGGGTTTTTTTTGAAATTTTTTGTGTTTTATGGGTTTCTAGAGTTTTTAACATTTTTAGGGATTTTATGAATTTTTAGAGTTTTTTGTGGGTTTTTACTGTTTTGATGGGGTTCTAGGGTTTCTATGTATTTTATGGATTTTATGGGGATTTCATTATTTTTAGGGTTTTTCAGGATTTTAGGGATTTTTACCGATTTTTTATCTTCGTTAATTTTGGTTATTTTTCTAAGGGCTTTGGGATTTTAATGATTTTAGGGGTTTTAGATTTTCTTTGATTTTTTAGGATTTTTAGGTTTTTATGGTTGTTTTTTGGTTTTTTGGTGTTTTTTGAGCTCTGTTGAGTTTTTATTTTTTTTTACATTTTTTTAACATTCATTGTTGATTTAATGGTATTTAGAGTTTTTAGTGGTTTTAGTGTTTCTAATGAGTTTTAAGGTTTGTAATGGTTTTTAGGCATTTTATCTTTTTCTGGGGGTTTTCAAGGTTTTAAAGGTTTTAATGTTTTCATGGTTTTTAATTTCTTTTTACAGTTTTATTGTTTTTATTGTTTCTAGGGGTTTTTATAATTTTGAGAGTTTTTAGGGGTTTCAAAAAAATTTAGGGTTTCAGGAATTTCCGGATTTTTTTTGGGTTTTAAGGTATTTTTGAGTATTTTTACGATTTTTATGGTTTTTAGTGGTTTTATCATTTTTAGGGGTTTTAAACATTATTAGAGTTTTTAGTGGTTTAGTGTGTTATGGGTTATTAGGGTTTTTAATTATTTTCAGTGGGTTCTGTGGTTTTGATAGAATTTTCAGAGTTTTTTGGGTTTTTTTTCTTTTCCTAGAATATTTTTTTTGGATATTTGTGGTTTATAGGATTTTTTGGGGGTTGTATGGATTTTTTTGTTTTTAGGATTGTTCATGGTTTTACGTTTTTAATGGGTTTTATGGTTTTATTGTTTTATGTGGGGGGGGGGGTAATGGGGTTTTGAGTTTTTTAGGGGTTTTAATGATTTTTAGAGATTTTAAAAAATTTAGGGGGTTTAAGTGTTTTTTAGAGTTTTTAGTTGTTTTAGGGTTCTAATGTGTTTTTAGGGGTTTTGATGTTTTTATAGGATTTTTGGTTTTTAGGGGTTTTAGTATTTTTAACATTTTTTTGGAATTTTTAGGTTTCTAGGGTTTTTATGGGTTTTATGTTTTTTAGGGTTTTTAGGGATTTTGAAGTGTTTATAGTTTTTTATGGATTTTAAGGATTTTAGGGGTTTTAGTGTCTTTTTTGGGGTTTTAGAGGTTTTTTTATTTTTTTGGGGGTTTTAAGGTATTCTTTGTTTTTTTTAACATTTTTGGGTTTTAATGGTTTTTATATTTTTTTCTAGTTTTTTTGGTATTTTTGGGTTTTTAGCTTTTTTTAAAAAAATAGTGGTTTTATGATTTTCTTAGGGTTTTCCGGGTTTTTGGGGGGTATCACATTTTCAGGGATTTATAGTGGTTTTTACATTTTTAGGGATATTTAGTGTTTTTTATTGTTTTTACTATTTTTATATTTTTTAGGTATTTTGAAGGTTTTTAGGGGTTTTGAGTGATTTTCAGGGGTTTTTGGGTTTTTTTGTATTTTTAGGGGTTGTAGGGTCCGTTGGAGTTTTTTTGGGGGATTTTAGATTTTATGTCTTGAAAGGTTTTTTAGAATTTTTTATTATTTTTAGGCATTTAATGTTTTTTTATATTTTAAGTGGGTTTTTATGATTTTCCGGGTCTTACTGGTTTTATGGTTTTCATGGGGTTTTCAAGGGTTTTATTAGTTTTTTTACGTTATTAGGGATTTTTTTGGTATTTATGGTTTTTTTTGTGATTTTATGGTTTTTGAAGTTTTTAGGGGTATTTAGGGTTTTTAGGGTTTTAGGGGTTTGTTGTTTTTTGTTTGTTTTAGGTATTTTTTTGATTTTATATGGTTCTTAAGGAATTTTAGTGTGTTTTTATGTTTTTAGTGGTTTTATGAGTTTTTAGAGATTATAGTGGTTTTAGGTTTTTAAGGGGTCTTAGGGTATTTTATAATTTTTATAAGGTTTATGGTTTGAAAGGGCTTTATATTCTTTTTCGTTTTCATGTATTTTGAGGGTTTTAAGGATTTTATGGGTTTAATGGATTTTTTATGGTTTTTATAGATTTTGACGGTATTAGGGTTTTCTTGGTTTTTAGAGCTTTTTGGAGTTTTATGGTTGTTGTGGTTTTTTGTGTTTTATGGGTTTTTTCATTTTTAGTGTTCTAAAGGATTTATATATATATATTTTTATCATTTTGGGGTTTAAATATTATATATATATATATATTATTTTTTGGGTTTTTAGTGTTTTGATGTTTTGGGGGTTTTTATGGTATTCATGTTTTTTAGGGGTTCTATGGTTTTTTATTTTTAGATTTTTTAGTTAATTTTAGGTTTTTTTGGGTTTTTTTTTATTTTAGGGATTTTCATGGTTCTTAGAGGTTTTCATGGGATTTAAGTGGATTTGGCTTTTTAGGGTTGTTTTTGGTTGTTTCAAATATTGTTGAGTTTTTTTAGGGTTTTTATAAGCCTTTAACATTTTTAGGTATCTAAAGTGTTATAAATGATTTTAGGGGTCTTTAGTTTTTTATGGGTCTTAATATTTTAAGGTTTTTAGGTATTTTTATGTTTTTAGGGGGTTTTCTGTGTTTTTAGGGTTTTTTAAATTTTCATGTATTTTTTGTGATTTTTAGTATTTTTATTGTTTTCCGATTTTTTGGGTTTTTAGAGATTTTGGGGGTTTTTAGAGTTTTTAGGGGTTTTTCTTAATGTTTTTATGTTTTTATAGTTTTGGGAGTTTTATTGTTTTATGATTTTTTAGGTTTTATCATGATTTTTATAGTCTTTTAATGTTCGGGGGGTGTAGGGGTTTTAGGGGTATTAATTTTTTTATGGTTTTTATGGATTTATAGGGTTTTTAATTCTTTATTAGTTTTTATGTTTTTCAGGTGTTTTTAGGGGTTGAGGGTTTTTAATGTATTTAGGGTTTTATGGATTTTTTAGGATTTTTATTGGCTTAGTGTTTTTAAAGATCTTGAGGGGTTTTAGTGATTTTTTGTGTCTTTTGGTTTTCTACTTTTTTTTGTAGTTTTTCAGTTTTTGGGGGCTTATAGTTTTTTAGATTTTTCAAACATTTTTAAGGGTATTAAGGGTTTTTATATTTTTTTAATGGTTTAGGGTTTTTATGTGGGTTTTTGAATTTTAGTGTTTTTATATGTTTCTATAGTTTTCATGGGGTGTTCATGATTTTTTTTAGTTTTTAGGTTTTTAGGGTTTTTTATGTATTTTTAGTGTTTTTATGGTTATAGGGTTTTTAGGATTTTGACTGATTTCTAGGGTTTTTAGGGGTTTTATGATTTTTTTGTAGTTTTAGGTTTTCAGGGTTTTTAGGTATTTTTTGATAATTTTGGGGGTTTTAATTTTTATATAGTTTTTAACCTTTTTGGGGTTTTGAGGGTTTTTATATTATTTAGTGGTTTATATGAATTTAGGTTTTTTTTGTTTCTAAGGTGGTGGGGGTTTATTAGTGTTTCATTTTTTTTGAGTATTTTATGTTTTTAGATATTTTCTTGGTTTTTTGGATTTTATTTATTTTTAGGGTTTTTAAGGATTTTGAGGGATTTTAGGGTGTTGGAGATTTTTAGGGTTTTAAGGTTTTTAGAGCTATTTATCATTTTCCAGGGTTTTATGGGGTTTTATAATTTTTACTGTTTCTATAGATTTTCTATAGGTTTTATGGGTTTTAGGGATTTAGGGTTCTTATGGTTTTTAGTGTTTTTCAAAGTTTTTGGGTCTTTTGATTTTTTAAGTATTTTTAAGTATTTTTAGTATTTTATAGTTTTTTAGGGTTTCTAGGGATTTGGGGGGGGGGGTAGAAAGCCCTAAAATACCATTTACAACCATGAAGACCCCGGAAAACATAAAAACTATAAAAACCCATACAAACTGTAAAAAACCCTAAAACCTTGAAAACCCCTAGAAAAACATTGAAAACCATGGGAACCCACAAAATAACTAAAAACCATAACAAAACCAAAAAAATAGCTGGAAACATAAAAAACATAAAAACCTAGAAAACCCACTGAAACCCATAAAGACCCCTAAGAACATAAAAACCCATACAATCCCTTAAAAACCTTAAACCCACTAAAAAATCTAAAAACCCTTAAATCCCCTAAAAATGTTAGAAACTCTAACAATCATTAAATTCCCTAAAAACTAAAAAAAAGACACTAAATCCCCCAATGACCCTAAAACTAAAAGACCCTTAAACCCGCCAAAAACATAGTGAATCAAAAATCCATCAAATTTTCCAAAACCCCTAAAAACACCCAAAACCATAAAAATATTTAAAATACCTGAAATCCCTCAAAATGTAAAAATCCTAAAACCCCTATAGAGTCCTTGAAAACCATATAAACCACTAAAAATCATAAAATTCCATAATACCGAAAAACCCACTAAAAAAATATATAAACCCTTAAAACCTTTAAAACCGTTAAAAACCTAAAAGAACACTAAAAAGATTGAAAAATAAATATTTAAAAATGGAAAACAATGTAAAAATAGTAAAAACCCTAAAAACTATAAAGAACCTAAAAACATTAAAAAACTCTCAAAATCCATAAAATCTCTAAAAACCCTAAAACCATAAAAATATAAAAAGACGTAAAAATCCTTGAAAATATAAAAAACCCAAAACCCCCTAAAAACCCATAAAAATATTAAAATACCACTAAAAATCTAAATAAAATTAAACACCAGAAAACATAAAGTACTCTAAAAAACCATTAAAACCATAAAACTCAAAAAACTCCTAAAATCTCAATAAAACCAAAAAAATAGACGTAAAAACCTCTAAAAACATGAAAAAAACAAAAAATCCCTAAAACCCCTCAAAATCACTAGAAACCATTATAATCCCTAAAAACGATAAATATCTTAAAAAATCCCTAAAAACTCTGAGTACATAAAAAACCCTAAAACGCCAATAAAACCATAGTAAAACATAAAACCCGTAAAACCAAAAAGTCCCTAAACATCATAAAAAACCTAAAACCACTTAAAATTCTAAAAACCCTTTACACCCCTAAAAATGTTAAAAACTCTGAAAAACCGAAAAAATGCTATGTTATCCCTAAAAACCCTTTAAAACGCTAAACATGTTAAAGAACTCAAAAAAACCTTATAAACGCTAAAAACCCAAAAACCCTAAGAACCCATAATACCCTAAAAACTGTAAAAACAGTAAAAACCCTAAAATAATTGAAATCAATAAAAATAATAAAAACCCTAAAACCCAAAAAATCCATAGAACCATTAAAAACTCTAAAACCCCTTAAAACTTCCTCAAATATTTAGAAACTCTAAGAACCCTTAAAACCCTTAATACCCCTACAAACCCCTAAAACCCATAAAACCCCGTAAAATCCATAAAATTTTTAAAAACCCATAAATTTCCCTTGAAATGAAAAAAACCCTAAATCCTATAAAAACCCACGAAAGCCGTAAAAACCCTAAAAACACAAAACACTAAAAACATAAAAACCCAAAAAATCTTAAAAGGAGTAAAAACATTGACAACCAAAAAAATATTTAAAATCCTTAAAAATCCTTAAAACACTAAAACATAAAAATTCTAAAAATCCATAAAAACCCGATAAAACATAAAAAAATTATAACCTTCAAGAACTACTTAAAAAAATACAAATCCCTAAAACCATAAAAACCCCTAAACCCGCATAAAAATTCTATAAACCACTTAAAACTCGAAAAACAATTAAAAACCCATCAAATCTTAATAATTATAAAAACCCCTAAAAACCCAAAAAGACAATAAAAACCCTTAACAATCTTAGAAAACCAAAATACCTGCAAAATATAAAAAACCATCGAAATCCATAAAACCCCCAAATCTCTAAAACCCACAAAAATTCTTCAAAACACATAAAAACCGTTAAAACATAAAAACCCTTAAATCATAAAAACCCCTAAAAACTGATGAAAATATTAAAACCCCTAAAAAATTAAAAAAAACCTAAGTACCCATAAAACCCCAAAAAATCCAATAAAACTCTAAAATCCCATAAATCCACTAAAAACATAAAATATATAATATAACAAAAAAAATAAAAAAGACCCAAAACCCAAAAATTAACCTAAAATCATGAAAAACTCTAAAACCATGGAAAACCCTTAAAAACAATAAAAATCCTAAAAAATACTTAAGAATAATTTAACACATAAGAAAACCTTAAAATCCACAAAACACGAAAAACCCCATAAAAACCACCAACAGCCAAAAAACCAAAGAAAAACAATAAAATCCCTTCAATCAAATTTTTTTTAAATAACTCTCTGAACATTAAAAAATATGTAAAACTCACAAAATTCTAAAAAACATAAAAGGTCCCAAAAATCATTGAAACCCCTAAGAAACCCTCAAAACCATGAAAACCCATTAGAACCAGAAAAAAAATTAATAATCCATAATAACCCTTAAGAACTATAAAAACCATAAATAATCCATAAAAATACCGAAATATATAAAAAAACATAAAACCCCTTTAAAACCCATGATAACCATAAGACGCCAACAAACATAAAAAACCCATAAAACCCTAAAACCGACTAAATAATCTAAAAACCCATCCCTAAATAAGTTAAAAAACAATAAAAACATTTAAAAATGAAAAACTCTCAAAATATTTCCTAAAAAAATAAAATAAAATAAAACCCTTAAAACCCTAAAATACCCTAAAACCCATAAAAACCCTAAAACCATGATAGACCATCCAAATACAAAAAACCCTAAAAACAATAAAATAATAGAAATCCTAAAAAAGCACTAAAAATTCTTGAAAACATAAAAAACCCTAAAAACCATTTGAAACTATTGAAAATAATATAAACACCTGAAATCCATAAAAACCCTAAAACCACTAAAAACACAAAAAATACACTAAAAATAAGAAACCCTTAAACCCCTAAAAACATTAAAAAACTAAAAAATCCCATAAGACTAAAAATAAAACATAAACCCCAAAAGAACCTAAATACCCTAAAACACCCAAATAATCCCTCCAAAAAAACAAAACCCCTAAAATGCATAAAAATCGTAAAAGATCCCAAAAAATTAATGAAATGTAAAAGGCCCTAAATATCATGAAAAACCATGAAAAGCATGAAAAAATCAAAATTACTAATAAACACTAAATACATACAAAACCACAAAACCAACTAAAAAATATAAAAACCCTTAAAACCCTTTAAAATGAAACAAAAATCTAAAATCCCTTAAAATCCATAAAAACTAAAAAGAACTAAATATCCGAAAGTCCCTAAAAACCCTTAAACACCTAAAAACCAAAAAAAATCAATGAAAAATCATAAAAGCCTAAAAATAAAAAAATTCCAAAAACCCCTAAAAACCATATAGATCCCAAAAATCATTGAAAACATAAAAAACATCTATAAACCTTTAAAATACCCTAAAAACCATAAAACCCTAAAAACCAAAATGAACCCTAAAGACCAAAAAAAATATTCTAAAACCACTAAAACATTAAAAACACTCCAAACCTTAAAACCCCTAAAAAACTCAAAAAACACCTAAAAACCTAAAAAACCATAAAACCTAAAAATCATCTAAACCCCCTAAAAGCTAAAAATCCCAAAAACCATAAAAATCACTAAAACCCCTATAAATTCCCTAAAAATAATTGTAAACATAAAAACCATAGATGCTCAGAAAACCCCCAAAAAACAAAAAAAATACCACCAAAACCCATAACCCCCCAATCCTTATCAAAAACATAAAAACCAAAAAAGAACTATAAAAACCATTAAAATCCCTAAAAATATTAAAATTTTCTAAAAATCCTTTAAAACCCATTTAACTGTAAAAACCCAAAAGCCAAAAAATATATTAAAAACCCTAAAAACCCCTAAATCATAAAAACCCTCACACCCCAAAAAACCTATAAAACCCTAAAACCCCTTAAAACTATAAAAATTTAAAAAATCCATAAAAATTCCTAAAAATGTAAAAAAACTCCCTAAAACCATGAAAACTATAAAAACTATGAAAAAACCTAAAATATCTAAAAACTCTTAAAACCCAAAAACCCCACTAAAAACTCTAAAACCCTTAAAACACCTAAAAACATTTAAATAATCTAAAAACATTAAAACACCTACAAAACTCAAAAAACAAACTACAAGCCCCAAAAGACCCTAAAAATTATGTAAACCCCTAAAAACCCTAAAAACCCTAAAATATGCCTCTAAATCACTTTAAACGCCCAAAAATTCTTAAAAACCCTAAAACACATTGAAATCCTAAAAAGTCATTAAAAAACTCTGAAAATGTAAAAACCCTTAAAAACTATGAAAACCCCTTGAAAACCATGAAAACAAATAAAACCCATAACAACCCTAAACCACAATAAAAACCCTAAAACCCTAATAAAAACTATAAAACCCATTAAACGCTTAAATGTTAAAAAAACACTTAATAACCATTAAACCCATTTAAAATTTATGAAAACCCATAAACCCCCCAAAACACTAAAACCCCTAAAAACACTAAAAACCTTAAAACCCTAAAACCCCTAAAAACCCAAAAACTAAAAAAACTCACAATATATAAAACCCTAATACCCTAAAAATAAAAAAAAATCATTAAAAATATCTATGAATGTAAGAATACCCCAAAAAACCAAAAAACTCTCCAAAATTGATATAACCCTTAAAAAGTCTAAAAATGCATAAAAACCATAAAAATTTACTAAAAACCATAAAACACCTAAAAACCAAAAAAGGTACTAAAAAATATAAAAACAGTAAAAACCACTAACATTTTATAAAAAAAATACTGAAACCCATTAAAACCCTAAAAACTGAAAATAAATCACATAAACCCAAAAGACCCTAAAAACCCAAAAAATCCCTAAAATCCCTAAGAAACCTGAAAAACCATAATATACCTAAAAACACCTGAACACACTAGAAACCATAAAAAATGAAAATATTAATAAATCCCAAAACAAATAATGGAAAACATAAAAAACCATAAACCCCTCAAATATCCTGAAAACCATAAATACCACAAAAAGCATTAAAAACACTAAATATTAAAAAAAACCCTAAATCTTATAAAAACTATAATAACTCCTAAAACCACTAAACATGGTATAAATATATAAAAAATATCAACAAAAACAAAAAACACACAAAAACTCGAATAAAACCGAAGTCTTGAAAACTGGAAAAACCCTAAAACCCTTAAAACTCTTAAAAACACCTGAAAACCCTAAAAAATACTTTAATCCTAAAAAACCCTAAAAATAAGAAACATAAAAAAGATAGCCCTAAAAATCCCAAAAAATACAAAAAACCATTAAAATCCCATGAAAACCAAAAAACCCTTACAAACATTATAAAAGCCTCAAAACCAAGGGAGCCCTAAAAACACACTAAAACTCTAAAAACTGTTAAAATCCTTAAAAATGTTTGAAAAACTCTTCAAAACCATAAAACCCTTAAAAAGACAAAAAATAACCCTAAAACCCCAAAAATACCCTGAAAACCCAAAAACACGAAAAACAATGAAAACCCATAATACTCACAAAATTCATAAAACCCCTAAAATACCCTAAAAATAATAAAAAAACCTAAAAATGACTAAAAATTCCAAAAAAGTAAACAACCATAAGAACCGTAAAAACCCATTAAAACCCATAAAACTCCTAAAAACCCATAACACTTACTAAAAACAATAAAAAACCTTTAAACCCATAAATAATTAAAAAATATAAAAAACCATAAAACACTAATAAAAACCCTAAAATCGCAAAAGTCCCTGAAACCCCTTAAAACTCTGAAAAATCATAAATACCTAAAAATCCCTGAGAACTAACAAAATCCCCAAAACCCCAAAAAACTATAAAAATCCGAAATAATCCTAAAAATCACTAAAACCCTAGAAAATGTTAAGAACCGAAAAAACACTAAAAACCTTAAAAAACCTTTAAAACAATAAAATTCCTAAAAACCCCATAAAAACCATAAACCACTAAAAACTAAAATACCCATAAAACTTATAAAAAATTTAGAAGCTCTAAAAAACAAAAAATAATTAAAAAACTCAAAAACCCTAAATCTCAAATGACCCTAAAAACTCATAAAACCCTAAAACCCTAAATACCACGAACACCCCAAAAACCATCAAAATCTCTAAAAACCCTAAAAATGATAGAAAAAACATAAAAATTGCCAAATGATTTCTAAAACATTAAAAAGAGCACTAAACCTGCTGAAAAGCCCTTGAAAACCATAAAACATCCCAAAAACATAAAAAACCTAAACCATAAGAACCTAAAAACCACTAAAAACATGGAAAACCCTTTAAACCCCTAAAAACATTAAAAACGCTAAAAACATAAAAACAATAAATACTTGAAAAATAACCTAAAATCCTAAAAAATCCCAAAAACATGAAAACCCCAAAAAACAAAAAAAAACTATGAAAACCCCTAAAGGCCTTAAAAGCCCTAAACCCCCTTAAAGACCCTAAAAACATTAAAAATCCAGAAAATCATTAAAAATAAATGAAAATGTAAAAAACCCTGAAAACCTTGAACAACCTCTGAAAACCATAAAAACCACTAAAATCTTTCAAAACCATTCATAATACCCCAAAAACCACTATGAACAATAAAAACCCTTAAACCCCCTAAAAATATTTAAAAACATTAAAATACCTTAAACACTTAAAGAATCAATAAAAACCCAGAAAGTCCCTGAAAAAAATATAAAAAGCTTAAAATCACAAAAAACCCCTAAAATATTTCAAAATACTTTAAAATCCATGAATAGACACTCTAAAATATAAAAATACAAAAAATACTATAATTCCCTATGAACATAAAAAATTACAAAACCCCTTAAAAACAGGAGAAAACCATTAAAAACCCTAAAACCCTTAAAACCCACTAAAACTCAAACAAACCAACTAAAACATATAAACTCCCTCAAAACACCAAATTTTTTTAAAAATATCTAAAACCAAAAAAATGATTAAAACTGAAAAAACCCAAAAAAATAAAAAATACCTTAAAAATATGTAAAACCCTTAACATTCTTTAAAATACCTAAAAAACCTAAAACCCTAAACATCACTAAAAAACTTAAATCCCCATAAAAAAATTAAATATATAAGAAGCATTTAAAATATCTGTAAAAATAAAAACAACTAAAAACCCTAAAAAACCATTGAAAACCATAAAAGAACCTAATAACCATAAAACACGAAAAACCAATAAAAACCCTAAAATATGTAAAAACACAAAGTACCCTTAAAATCCAAAAAATGTTAAGAAACTATAAGAACCCTTAAAACCATAAAAACACAAAAAAACCAAACCAACACTAAAACACCCTAAACACCCTAAAAACCTCCAAAACCCTAATAATCTTGAAAACCCCAAAGTCCAAAAAATCACTAAAATCCACAAAACCATAAAACCCATAAAAACCAAAAAAATCCCAAAAAAATCCCTCAAAATCCATAAAAATATAAAAACCCTAAAAACACTTAAAACACACTAAAACCCATAAAACCCCATAAAACCATAAAAAACCAAAAATACCATAAAACAATAAAAAACACTAAGAATAATAAAAACACTTTAATTTAATAAAATTGTTAATAAAAATCTAAAACCCTTTAAAACCCATAAAACTCAATTAAAACTCCAAAAATTCAAAAGGACCCCAAAACTGAAATCCCTTAAAAACCTAAAAACCCCTGAAAACCCTATAAAAGACATAAAAACCCCTAAAATCTCTAGAGAAAAACACCAAACCATAATAATACTAAAAATCCCAAAATACCCTAAAAACCCATGAAAACAATACAAACCCATAAAAACCATAAAAACCCAAAACCCCATAAAAACCACAAGAACCCAATAAAAACTCTAAACCCCCTTAAAACCCCTAAAAATGTTTAAAAACTCCAAAAAGTTTTTATAACCTAAAAAACTCTGAAAAATCAGAAAAAGTACCTAAAAACCCTAACAACCCCCAAAAACTATTAATATCCCTAAAACCATAAACACTAAAAAATTTTCTAAAAACCAAAAAAACCCTAAAAACTATATAAAAAACATATAAAAGGCACTTAAATCGCTAAAAATGTAAAAAATCATAAAATCCTAGAAAAAACCTGAAAACCATAAAACCCCATGAAAACATAAAAAATCCAAAAACCCACAAAAACCCTATACAATCACGAATTCTCTAAAAACCCCTAAACCCCTATAAATGTTAATAAAACTAAGAAATATAAAAACCCTAAAAAACTCAAAAAAACCCAAACATTCCAAAATCCTAAAACCCTTAAAAACACTTAAAACCCTTAAAAACCCACAAAGTCCATAAAAACCCTAAAAATCCCTAAAAACTCTAAAAAACCTCAAAACAGAAAAAACATCACCTGAAAATTAAAGACTATAAAAATCATGAAAACCATAGAAGACCATAAAATCCCAAAAAACCATAAAAAAACTAAAAACCCATTATAACATTGAAACCCACTAAAAAAATCTAAAAATCCATAAAACCCATAAATGTATTAAAAATATATATAAATCCATAAAAAGTAAAAAACCCAAAAAACCTAAAAGGATCCTAAAACCATGAAAAACACCAAAAAAACCATTAAAAACACTAAAAAACATATAAAACTCAAAAAACCATAAAAATCATAAAAAGTCCCTGAAAATTCTGAAAACGTTGAAAACTCCAAAAACCATTAAAACACCTGAAAACCATAAAACTCTAAATAACCATATAAACAAAAAAATGATAAAAAACAAAAAAATAATTAAAACTCTAACATCCCTTAAAACATATAAATTTTTTATAGATAATAAATAATCATAAATCCATAAAAAACTCAAGAAAACCAAAAAAATCCAAAAAGACAGTTAAACTTTTGAAAATACATAAAACCCCTAAAAACCTTAAAAATCCCTAAAAACAATCTAAATCCCTAAAAACCCCTAAAACCCATAAAAATAAAAACCCCCTAAAACCCAAGAAATAACTAAAAACATAAAAACCCATAAAAACCCAAAAAAAACCTATGTAATCCCAAAAAACCCTAAAAATCATTATAACCCATAAAAACCCAAAATATATAAAAAAACTCTAAAATTACTTTGAACAAATTAATACATTAAAAACTATAAAAAACTAAAAAAACCTAAGAAACATAACAATCCACTAAAACCCCAAAAGGCCCTAAAAATGCTAAAAAACCCTAACCACCCCTGCAAAAAAACATGGAAAACAAAAAAATCCCAAAAAAATCCCTAAAAACCTAAATAACTATATATTCCATACAAATTTAAAATAATCCCTTAAATACCCGAAAACCTAAAATATTATAAAAACATGAAAACCTCATAAAACCATAAAAAGCACTAAAACATTAAAAAACATAAAAACCCAAAAACCACTACAAATATAAAAACACATTATACCCCTGAAATGTATAATTTTTTAAAAAATCATTAAAACCCCTAAAAAATTAAAAATACAATAAAATCCAAAAAGATTCAAAAACATTGAAAACCTTTAAATACTCTTGAAAAACCCAAAACCCCTAAAAATTCTTAATGACCCTAGAAATCCTAAAAACAATAAAAACCAGTAAATTCCTAAAAATCCCTAAAAATATCTAACAATTAAAAAACCTTAAAACCCTGTAATTCCATTAAAAACATAAAACCCTTAAAACCATAAAACCCCTAAAACTATAAAAACCTAAAACCTCATAAAAATGACTTAAAACACTAAAAATCTTAAATCCTATAAAAATATTAAAAATCTCTAAAAATATTAGAAACCCTAAAATATAAAAAACAAAAAAAAAATCCAAAAACACCCTATAAACCCTATTAAACCCTAAAACTCTAAAAAACCATGAAAATCCTCAAAATCCCAAAAACACCAAAAACCCAAAAACGCAAAAAAACTTATAACAGCTAAAAATCCCTAAAAATACCAAAATACAAAAAAACCTTGAAAACATTTAAATACCCTTGTAAACGATAAATACCCACAAAACCATAAAAATCCAAAAACCCATAAAAATAGTAAAAACCCACAAAAGAAATAATACCCTTAAAACCCCAAAAAAATGATAAAAGACTATAAAAACCATTAAAAACTTATGAAACTAAAAAAACTAAAACATAAAAAAACCCTAATACCCATAAAACCCTAAAAACCCCTTGGAAACCCTAAAACCCATCAAAATCCAAAAAAACCCTAAAACCCACATAAGAAAATAAAAATCCTATCAAATCCCTAAAAATACAACATAATAAAAAACCCAAAAACAACTTCAGAACCATAAAAACCTCTAAAAATCATTAGAACCTCTAAAAACCTTAAAAACTCTAAAAACCTATTAAAACCCAAAAAAGACTAAAAACTAAAAACTCACAAAATCCATAAAAACATTATAAAACACTAAAATCATTTAAAACCATAGAAAGGATAAAAAACCCCATATGATCCTAAAAAACATGAGACACTTTAAAACACTATAGATTCTCCAAAAGCTATAAAAACCCACAAAATCCCTCAAACCCCTAAAAATCACTAAATCCTATAAAATTTTTAAATGGCCCTAAAAAACCCTCAAAAGATATAAAAAATAGAAAAACCCATAAAACCAATAAACCACAAACACCACATAAAACATTTAAAACCCACTAAAAACTCTAATAAATCATAATACCCATAAATATGTTAAAAATTTCCATTAAACCATAAAACCCTAAAAGATAAAAACACTAAAAACCCAAACTAACCTAAAATCATTGAAATTACCTAAAACCAATATAAGATCATGAAAACCCTTAAAAACCCACCAAAATACCTTAAATATCTAAAATCCTAAAAACCATAAATGTTCTAGAAAATCCCTAAAAATACCAGAAAACATAAAAAGTTCATAATAACCTTGAAAACCCACTAAAATTATAAAAACTAAAAAAAATTTAATAAAACCTAAAACCAATAAAAACTTGAAACCCCATAAAAACTCTAAATTACCTTAAAAATCTTAATAATGTTTAAAAACTCTAAAAAGCAAAAAAATCCAAAAAAACAAAAAAAAACCTACAAACCCCAAAGAACCCTAAAATTCATAGAATCCATAGAAGAATATAAAAGGGGTTTTTATTGGATTTCAATATTCTCTAAGGTTTCCAAGTGGGTTTATTGTTTTTATGTGTTTTAGTGGTTTTTAGTTATTTTATTCTTCTTTTGGGTTTTCTGGTTTTTTTTGGTTATTTGGGGTTTTTTTAGTTTTTTATGGTTTTAATGATTTTATATATTTTTTAATGTTTTAAGGGTTTTAATTATTTTTTGAGTTTTTAATGGGTTTTTAGGTTTTTTGTAGTTTTTTTGGTATTTATAATTTTTTAGGGTTTTCATAGTCTTTACGATTTATTTTTGTTTATAACGAATTTTAGGGATTTTTAAGGGATTTTATCTTTTTTAATTTTTTAGGGATTTTGATGGGTTTTAGGTATTTTCAATACTTTTATGGGTTTTTTATTTTTTATGTTATTTTGGGGTTTTTTAGTTTTTAGGGTTTTTAGTGTATTTAGAGTTTTAATGTTTTTAGATATTTTAAGTTTTTCTAGAGTTTTTAGTGGTTTTTATGGTTTTGATTATTTTAAGGAGTTTTAAGGTTTTATGTATTTTTATGGGTTTCAGGGGGTGTTTGGGATTTTTAGTGTATTTTATGTTTTCAGGTATTTTTAGTGTTTTTATGTTTTTATGATTTTTATGTTTTTTTATGATTTCAAGTGATTTGGATGGTTTCATGGTTTTTTTAGGGGTTTTAGGGGGTTTAAGTGTATTATATTTTTTTGTTTTAGGGTTTTAGTGAGTTTGGGTGGGGGGGGGGGTAAGTCATTTTATAGTTTTATCATTTTAGTGGATTTAATAGTTTTTAGAGTTTCTAAATGTTTTTAGGGTTTGATGGTTTTTTATATTTTTAGTGGTTTTATGGTTTTTAGGGGATTTCATGGTTTTTACGGATATTTACATTTTCAAGTATTTTTAGGTATTTTTTAGGATTTTTATTGTTACTAGGTTTTTCCAAGTTTTATTGATTTTTAGGGTCTTAGGGGGTTTTAGGGTATCTAAGGATTTTAAGGATTATTTGGTATTTTGGGTTTTTAGGTTTTGTTTTTTGTTTTTTGGGATTTTATGGTTTTTATATTTTTTTAATGTTTTTAGAGGATTTATGGTTTTTTAGTGTTTTAGTGTGTTTTAGGGGTTTTATGGGATTTACAGTTTTTATGGATTTTATGGTTCTTATTTTTTTTAATTATTTTTAGGGGTTTATCGGGTTTTTTACATTTCCGTGTATTTTTATGGATCAATTATGATTTTTATGGGTTTTAGTATTGTTAGGGTTTTTAAGGGTTTTTAGGGATTTTTGGGGTCTTCATGAGTTTTTAGGGTTTAAGGGGGTTTTAGGTTTTAGGGTTTTGTTTGATTTTTAGGTTTTTTATTGTTTTTCAGTTTTTTGAAGTTTTTAGGGGTTTTTATGGGTTTATAGAGATTTTAGAGTTTTTTTGGGATTTATGGGTTTTATGGGTTTTTAATTTTTTATGGTTTCGAGGGGTTTTATGGTTTTCATGGGATTAATGGTTTCTTACGTTTTTTGGGTTTTTTATTTCTTTATTATGATTTTTATGGTTTTAGGGTTCTTATGGTTTTTTTTGGGATTTTGTGGGTTTTTATGGGTTTTCAGGGTTTTCATGTTTTTTATGGATTTTGGGATTTAATTTTTATTTATTTTTAGAGTTTTTTCTGAGTTTCTTATTATTTTAAAGAAGTTTTAGAGTTTTTAATATTTTTATGGATTTTTATTGGATTTTGATTTTTTTAGACTTTTTGTTATTTTTAAGGTATTTATGTGTTTTATGGTTTTCAGGGTGTTTTTTGGGGTTTTAGGATTTATTATGTTCTCATTTATTTTTAGAGTTTATTATGATTTTTTGGTTATCATGTTTATGGGGGATTTTTAGGGGTTTTTTTGGGTTTTTCATATTTTTTATGTTCTTTAGGTTTTTTTAGGTCTTTTATGGTATTTTTTTTGTTGGTTTAGTTTTTTATGGATTCGTTATAGATTTTTTTAACATTTTTCGCAATTTTTAGGGTTTTTAGATTCTTAATTGGGATTTAACGGGGTTTTGGGTGTTTAGGGGTTTTAAGGTTTTTTGGGGGTTTTCAGAGTTATTTACATTTTTATGTATTTTTTTGGTTTTTTAATATTTATAGGATTTGTAGGATGTTTTCAAATTTCTACTTTTAGGGATTTGAGTGTTTTTAGAGGTATTTATGGTTTTAGGGTTTTCATGTATTTTTGGGTTTTAGGGTTTTTTTTAGAGCTTTTATTTTTTTAGAGAGTTTTTGACGATTTTATAGGTTTAAGGGGTATTTATGGTATTTAGTGGTTTTATGGTTTTTAAGGGGTTTCGGGTATTTTATGTTTCGAGGGGTTTTTAGGGATTTCCAGGATTTTTTAGGGGTTTAACTATTTTTTTCTCTTTCATGGATTTTAGTAATTTTTTAGAATTTTATGGGTTTTAGGATTTTATAAATTTTGATATTTTTTAAGGTTTTTCATATATTTTTATGGTTTAAGATTTTTTATTGGGGTTTTATGGGTTTTGGGGGGTTTTTCTGAGTTTTCTAGGTTTTCATTTCTCTTTAGAGCTTTTAGATTTTTTAGGAGATTTAATGGTTGTTAATGTTTTTTTGGTATTTAGGGTTTGCATGTGTTTTTTGTTTTATAAATTTTGTAGGGGTTTTTATTATTTTTAGTGGGAATACAATGTTTTCAGTTTTATTTACGTTTTCTAGGATTTTTTAGGGTTTTTTGATTTTTTTTGTATATTTATAGTTTTGGGGGTTTTGATAGATTTTGATGGTTTTTTTGGGTTTTCTTGTTCTTTTCATTTTTTATGGTTTTTATGATGTTTTTGGGTTGACGGATTTTTTATAAGTTTCATATGGTTTTTAAAGTTATTTAAATTTTTTAACATTTTTAGGGGTTTAAGGGTATTTAGTGTTTTTAGTGGGCTTTTAGGGTTTTATCGATTCTTAGGGTTTTATTGTTTTATGGTTTTTTATATATTTTTGGTTTTTTAGTGTTTTTATAATTTTTAGATTTTTAAGTGTTTTTGGCATATTTTATGTTTTTATGGTTTTTATTATCCGTAAGGGTTTATCATGGTTTTTGTGGGTTTTATGGGATTTTAATGTGTATTAAATGTTTTTATATTATTTTTGTTTTTAGGGATGTTTTTGTGTTTTGGGGTTTTTATTGAGTTTTTTATGGTTTTAAGGTTTTTATAATTTTTTATGTTTTATAGGGGACTTAAGGGTTTTTGAATTTCTAATAGGTTTTTAGGGTCTTATGGGTTTTAATGTTTTTAAAAGATTCAAGGTATTTTTATGGTGTTTAATGTTTTTTCATTTTTTAGATTTCTTTATGTTTTCCTTTATTTTTTGTGCTTTTTTGAAATTTATGGGTTTATGATATTTAGGGATTTGATGGACATTGAGGGTTTTCAGAGGGTTTTTTTACTATTTTAGGGTTTTTATAGATTTTTTAGGATTGTGGGTTCTTTTTTATTTTTTCAGTGGTTTATGGGTTTCTATAGTATTTAGTGGGTTTTATAGCTCTTGTGAATTTTTAGAGGTTTTAAGGGATTTAGGGGTTTTGTGGTATTATGGGGGTTTTTGTTGTTTTTAAGGTTTTTATATTTTTAGAGATTTAAAGGGTTTTTTAGG
Organism: Viscum album; assembly: GCA_963277665.1. Classification (NCBI taxonomy): domain Eukaryota; kingdom Viridiplantae; phylum Streptophyta; class Magnoliopsida; order Santalales; family Viscaceae; genus Viscum; species Viscum album. The sequence goes on from OY728141.1 coordinate 972,429,029, forward strand.
ATTTTTATGTTTTTAATGTTTATATTTTTTTATGGATTTTGTGGGTTTTTACGATTTTATGTTCATAGGTTTCTAGGGTTTTTTTGTTTTTTAGGTTTTTTACTTTTTTTATTTTTTAGGGGTTTTATGGGTTTCTATAATTTTTATTTTCTTTAAGGTTTTTATGGATTTTTAGTGTTTTTATTTTTTTAGTGGTTTTTATGGTTTTTGGTGTTTTTTTATGGTATTTAGGATTTCTTTTGGTTTTAGGCATTTTCAAAAAAATTTAGGATTTTTAGGGTTAGTTATAGTTTTTTTTGGATTTTTAGGATTTTTAGGGTGATCAATATTTTTAAGGGTTTTAGTAGTTTTTTTTTTATGGTTTTTTGGGTTTTATGTGTGATTTGAGTTTTAGGGTTTGGATGGTTTTTTAGAGTTTTTTTATGTTTTTAGGGGTTTTAAGAGGTTTTATAATTTTCAGTGGTTTTTATAGTTTTAGGGGTTTTTATTTTTCTTAATATTTTATTGGACTGTAGGGTTTTAATTTTTTTTCATCTTATTTTGGTTTTTAGGGGTTTTAAGGGTTTTAAGGTTTTTCTTCATGTATTTTTAGCAGTTTTATGGATTTTTAAAGTTATAAGGGGTTTTATGATTTTTGGAATTATGAGGGTTTATAAGGGGTTTTAGAGATTTTTAGTGTTTTTAGGGTTCTGGGTAATTTTATTGTTTTTTGGGTTTTTATTATTTTTGTTGGGTTTTACGGTTTTTCATGAAATTTGGGGTTTTTTATGGGTTCTCAAGGTTTTTAGGGTTTTTAGGATTTTTATTGTTTTTAGGTTTTGAATGGTTCTTTTGGTTGTTAGGATTATTTTATGTTTTTATTGGTTTTATGGTCTTATTGTTTTTTAATGTTTTTAGGAGTGTAATGGGTTTTTATATTTTTTAGTTTTTTAAGGTTTTTATTGGTTTTTAATGGTTTTTAGAGGGTTTTATGGAATTCAGTTTGTTTTCATGATTTTTATGGTTTTATGGTTTTAAGGGATATTCAATGCTTTTTGCAATTTTTATGGGTGTTAGGGATATTTGAGATTTTGGGGGATTTTAGGGTATCTCTATTTTTTATTTTTTATTGGTTTTTATTATCTTTTTGTGTTTTTTGGATTTTTTCTGAGTGTTTTAGGTTATTATGGGTTTTTAGTTTTTTATCAATTTTTGGGGTTTAATATTTTTAATTGTTTTTGGTGTTTTTTGAGGTTTTTATGTGTTTACGTTTTTCATATCTTTATGGTTTTTAAGGATTTTTATAATTTTATGGGGTTTTAATGATTTTTAGGGTTTTTTACTTTTATAGTAATTTTTAGGGCATTTTTTATCTTTTTACGGTATTTATTTTCTTTATTGATTTTGAGGTTCATTAGAAAATTTTTAAGTTTTTTAGGGTTTTTTGAGTTTTTAGGGTATTTTTTGTTTTAATGGTTATTTTGAGTTTTTGTAGTTTTTAATGTTTTTTGGTTTTTTTAATGTTTTATGGGTTTTAAGGGTTTTTAGAGTTTTAGTTGTTTTTTAGGGATTTTTAGGATTTTTATGGTTTTAATGGGGTTTTAGGGTTTTTAAGGATTTTGATGGATTTTCAGTTTTTAAGGGTTTTGGGGGTTTAAGGGTTTTATGGTGAAATAGAAGTTTTTTTTATTTATTTGATAATTATATGGATTTCTGGTTTTTAAGATTTTTTTATTGTTTTAGGGGTTTAAGAGTTTTTATATTTTTTTGTGGCTTTTTCTGGTTTTTATGCATTTTACAGATTTTAGGGTTTTTAGTGGTTTTTATTGGTTTTTAATGGTTTTTAGGATTATTTACATATTTAAGGATTTTTAGGTATTTTTTATGATTTTTATGGTTTCAGGGTTTTGTAGGGTTTTAATAGTTTTGAGGGGTTATAGGGGTTTTCAGGGTTTTTGAGGGTTTTATGGTTTTTATTGTTTTATGGTTTTTTTGGGTTTTTTTGAGTTTTTTGGGGATTTAATGTTTTTTTGAGTTTCATAATTATTTAAGGGTTAAAAATGTTTTTGATGTTTTTAGTGGGTAGTTTTTTTTTGGATTTTTTGGATTTTTAGAGTTTTTTATGGTTATAGTGGTTTTATGGATTTTATGTTTATTTTCTGGAATTTCATGGGTTTTTATGTTTTTTGGGATTTTAATGGATTTTTATTGTTGTTAGAGTTTTGGAATATTGAGGGTTTTAATGGTTTTTATAGAGTTTTTAGGGATTTATGTTTTTTTTAGTTTTGGAGTTTTTTTTAGTTTTTAGGGTTTTTAAGGTTTTTGGAATTTTTAAACATTTTTAGGGGATTAAAGATTTTGTAGATTTGTTAGTGATTTTGTGGTATTTATGGGTTTTAGGGTTTTTTGGATTATTTTTGTTTCTCATGGTTTTTGGAGTTTTTTATGTTTACAAGGATTTTTAGGGTTTTTTAATTTTTTATGTTTTTTGTTTTTTTTAGTTTTTTCGGGTTTTGAAGGATTTTTTGGTTTTTGGATTTTTTGGGTTTTTATGAAATTTTTAGTGTTTTATGTTTTTTTAGAGTTTTTAACATTTTTACGGCTTTTAAGAATTTTTAGAGTTTTTTGTGGGTTTTTTCTGTTTTGATGGGGTTCTAGGGTTTCAATGTATTTTATGGATTTTATGGGGATTTCATTATATTTAGGGTTTTTCGGGATTTTAGGGATATTTACTGATTTTTTATCTTTGTTAATTTTGATTATTTTTCTAAGGGCTTTGGGATTTTAATGATTTTAAGGGGTTTCAGAGTTTCTTTAATTTTTTAGGATTTTTAGGTTTTTATAGTTGTTTTTTTGGTTTTTTGGTGTTTTTTTGAGCTCTGTTGAGTTTTTATTGCTTTTATATTTTTTTAACTTTCATCAGTGATTTAATGTTATTTAGAGTTTTTAGTGGTTTTAATGTTTCTAATGAGTTTTAAGGTTTGTAATGGTTTTTAGGCGTTTTATCTTTTTCTGGGAGTTTTCAAGGTTTTAAAGGTTTTAATGTTTTCATGGGTTTTAATTTATTTTTACAGATTTATTGTTTTTATAGTTTCTAGGGGTTTTTATAATTTTGAGTGTTTTTAGGTGTTTCAAATAAAGTTAGGGTTTCAGGAATTTCAGGATTTGTTTTTATTTTTTGGGTCTTAGGGTATTTTTGAGTTTTTTTACGATTTTTATGGTTTTTAGTGGTTTTATCATTTTTAGGGGTTTTAAACATTATTAGAGTTTTTAGTGGTTTAGGTTTTTATGGGTTATTAGGGTTTTCAATTATTTTCAGTGGGTTTTGTGGTTTTGATTGATTTTTTAGGGTTTTTAGGGTTTTTTTATTTTCGTAGAATATTTTTTTTAGGATTTTTGTGGTTTATAGGATTTTTTGGGGGCTGTATGGATTTTTATGTTTTTAGGATTGTTCCTGGTTTTATGTTATTTGATGGGTTTTATGGTTTTATGGTTTTATGTGTGGGGGGGGGGAATGGGGTTTTGTGTTTTTTAGGCGTTTTAATGATTTTTAGATATTTAAAAAAAATTAGGGTTTTTATGTTTTTTTAGAGTTTTTAGTGGTTTTAGGGTTCTAATGTGTTTTTAGGGGTTTTGATGTTTTTTATAGGATTTTTTTGGTTTTAAGGGGTTTTAGTATTTTTAACATTTTTTTGGAATTTTTAGGTTTCTAGGGTTTTATGGGTTTTATGTTTTTTTAGGTTTTTAGGGATTTGGAAGTGTTTATAGTATTTTTTACGGATTTTAAGGGTTTTAGGGGTTTCAGTGTCTTTTTTGGGGTTATAGAAGTTTTTTTTGGGGTTTTTAAGGTATTCTTAGTTTTTTAAAAATTTTGTGTTTTAATGGTTTTTATATTTTTTTGTAGTTTTTTTGGTATTTTTGGGTTTTTAGGTTTTTAAAAAAAATAGTGGTTTATGATTTTCGTAGGGTTTTCAGGGTTTTTGGGGGGTATCACATTTTCAAGGATTTATAGTGGTTTTCACATTTTTATGGATATTTAGTGATTTTTATTGTTTTTATTATTTTTATATTATTTAGTTATTTTGAAGGTTTTTAGGGGTTTTAAGTGATTTCAGAGGTTTTTGGGTTTTTTTTTGTATTTTTAGGGGTTGTAGGGTCCTTTGGAGTTTTTTTGGGGGATTTTAGTTTTTATTTCTTGAAAGGTTTTTTAGAATTTTTTATAATTTTTAGGCATTTAAAGTGTTTTTATATTTCAAGTGGGTTTTTATGATTTTACGGGTCTTACGGTTTTTATGGTTTTCGTGGGGTTTTCAATGGTTTTATTAGGTTTTTTACATTTTTAGGAATTTTTTGGTATTTATGGGTTTTTTGTGATTTTATGGTTTTTGAAGTTTTTAGGGGTTTTTAGGGTTTTTAGAGTTTTTAGGGGTTTATTGGTTATTGTTTGTTTTAGTTCTTTTTTTTATTTTTTACGGTTCTTAAGGAATTTTAGTGTGTTTTTATGTTTTTAGTGGTTTTACGGGTTTTTAGAGATTTTAGTGGTTTTAGGTTTTAAGGGGTTTTAGGGTATTTTATAATTTTTATGTGGTTTATGGTTTGAAAGGGCATTATATTCTTTTTATTTTTCATGTATTTTTAGGGTTTTGAGGATTTTATGGGTTTAATGGATTTTTTTGGTTTTTATAGATTTTGACGGTATTAGGGTTTTCTTGGGTTTTAGAGCATTTTGGGGTTTTATGGTTGTTGTGGTTTTTTGTGTTTTATGGGTTTTTCATTTTTAGTGTTCTTAAGGTTTATATATATATATATATATATATTTATCATTTTGGGTTTAAATATTATATATATTTTTATTGTTTTTTGGGTTTTTAGTGTATTGATGTTTTTGGGGGTTTTTATGGTTTTCATGTTTTTTAGGGGTTCTATGGTTTTTTTAGATTTTTTTAGTTAATTTTAGGATATTTTTGGGTTTTTTTAATTTTAGGGATTTTCATGGTTCTTAGATGTTTTCATGGGATTTTAGGTGTTTTGGCTTTTTAGGGTTGTTTTTGGTTGTTTCAAATTTTGTTGAGTTTTTTAGGGTTTTTATAAGTCTTTAACGTTTTTAGGTATCTAAAGTGTTATAAATGATTTTAGGGGTCTTTAGTTTTTTATGGGTCTTAATTTTTTAATGTTTTTAGGAATTTTTATGGTTTTTAGGGGGTTTTCTGTGTTTTTAGGGTTTTTTAAATTTTCATGTATTTTTTGTGATTTTTATTATTTTTATAGTTTTAGGTTTTTTTGTGTTTTTAGAGATATTGAGGGTTTTAGAGTTTTAGGGGTTTTTCATAAAGTTTTTATCTTTTTACGGTTTTGGGAGTTTTATTTTTTTTTTTGATTTTTTAGGTTTTATCTTGATTTTTATAGTCTTTTAATGTTTGGGGGGGTGTAAGTGTTTTATGGGTATTAATTTATTTATGGTTTTTATGGATTTATAGGGTTTTTAATGCTTTATTTGTTTTTATGTTTTTGAGGGGTTTTTAGGGGTTGAGGGTTTTTAATGTGTTTAGGGTTTTAATTATTTTTTAGGATTTTTATCGGGTTAGTGTTTTTAAGGATCTTAAAGGGTTTTAGTGGTTTTTAGGTTTTTTTTATTTTTGGGTTTTCTGCTTTTTGTGTTTTTTTTTATTTTTGTAGTTTTTCAATTTTTGGGGGCTTATAGTTTTTTAGAGTTTTCAAACATTTTTTAGTGTATTTAGGGTTTTTATATTTTTTTAGTGGTTTAGGGTTTTTATGTGGGTTTGTGGTTTTTAGTGCTTTTATATGTTTCTATAGTTTTCATGGGGTGTTTAGGAATTTTTTGGTTTTTAGGTTTTTAGGGTTTTTTTTGTATTTTTATTGTTTTTATGGTTATAGAGTTTTTTATGATTTTTATTGATTTATAGGGTTTTTAGGGGTTTTAATATTTTTGTGTAGTTTTAAGATTTTTGTGTAGTTTTAGGTTTTTGGGGTTTTTAGGTATTTTTGATTATTTTGGGGGTTTTAATTTTTTTATAGTTTTTAACATTTTGGGGTTTTGAGGGTTTTTATATTATTTAGTGGTTTACAGGAATTTAGTTTTTTATTGTTTCTAGGGTGGTGGGGGTTTATTAGTGTTTCATTTTTTTGAGTTTTTAATGTTTTTAGATATTTTCAGGGTTTTTGGGATTTTAATTATTTTTAGGGTTTTTAGGGATTTTGAGGGATTTTAGGGTTTTGGAGATTTTTAGGGTTTTAAGGTTTTTAGAGTTTTTTTTATCATTTTCCATGGTTTTATGGGGATTTATAATTTTTACTATTTCTATAGATTTTCTATAGGTTTTATGGGTTTTAGGGTTTTAGGGTTCTTATGGTTTTTAGTGTTTTTCATAGTTTTTTCGGTCTTTTGATTTTTTAAGGATTTTTATGAATTTTTAGGATTTTATGGTTTTTTAGGGTTTCTAGGGATTTAGGGGGGTTTATTTTTTTCATTGTTTTGTAATGTTTTTAGGTTTTTTAGGGTTTTGGGGATTATTTTTGTTTTTTTGGTTCTTTTGGTTTTTATTGGTTATTTTTTATTTTTAGGGGTGTAATGGATTTTTTGAGTTTTTAACATATTTAGGGGTTTTAATTTTTAGGATGCTTTTAGGAATTTATTGAATTTTAAGGGGTTTTCAGGTTTTTAGTGGTTTATATGATTTTCAGGCATTATCCAAGGTATTTAGGGTTTCTTACATTTTCAAATATTTTTATGATTCTTTTATTTTTTAGTGATTTTATAGATTTGGATGTTTTAAGGGTTTTTAAGGGTATTTATGGTTTTTATAAATTTTTTTGGTTTTTAGTGTATTTTGAGGTTTTGGGGTTTTTAGGTTTTTTGGAGTTTTTAATATTATTTGGCTTTTGTGGGTTTTTATAATTCTTTTGTGGATTTAAGGGTTTTATGGCTTTTTAGGGTTTTTATGGTTTTTTGGAGTTTTATGGTTTTCATATATTTTATCTGTTTCTTGGTTTGTTATGTTTTGTTTGAATTTTTGGGCTTTTTAATATTTTTATGGGTTTTAGGGTTTTTAAATTTTTTTGGGATGTTGAGGGGTTTTAGGATTATATAGGGGTTTTTAGTGTTTTTATTGGTTTTCATCTTTTTTACAGTCCTTTTTAGGGTTTTTGGGTTTTTTTGTGTTTTTTGGGTTTTAATGATTTTTAAAAAAAATTAACATTTTTTAGAGTTTTAAGGAATTTATGATATTTTTGTAGTCTTTAGGGTTTTATGGGTTTTAAGGGTTTTTAAGGTTTTTAGGGGTTTCATTATTTACGGGGTTTTTTTTGGGTTTTTATGGTTTTTTACATTTTTAGGGATTTGGGGAGATTTTTATGGTTTTTAGGGTTTTAAGGATTATGGGGATATTGAGGGTTTTTAGAGTTTTTCAGGGTTACATTGTTTTTTGGGGTTTTTAGGGGTGTTTTTTATTTATTTTTAGGGGTTTAAAGGTTTTTAAAGTTTTTAATGGTTTTTATGGGTTTAAAAGTTTTTAGAGTTTTTTATAGTTTTTAGGTATCTTTTGGGTTTTTTGATATTTTAAGGTTATTAATGATTTTTATGGGGGTTTTAAGGATATTAAGAGTTTTTAGTAATTTTAGGGGTTTAAGGTAATTTATGGGTTTTAGGGTTTTCAAGGATTTTGAGTATTTCAAGGTTTTTTGGGTTTTTTTGGTTTTAGGTGTTTTTAGATTTTATAGGTTTTAATGTTTTTTAAATGTTTTAGGATTTTAAAGGATTTTATAGTTATTAATGGGGTTTTAGGGTTTTTATGGGGATTTATGGGGTTTTATCTTCTTTACAGTTTTTGGGGTTTTTATGGTTTTCAAGTGTTTTAGGGGTTTTAGAGACATTTATGTTTTAAAGAAATTTAAGGGATTTTGAGGGGTTTTATGGTTTTTAGCATTTTTTAGATTTTTTGGAATTTTTATGCTGTTTAAATTATTTAAGGGTTTTGGGGTTTTAGGTGTCTTAAATAATTTCCTAGTTTTTAGGTCCTTTTATGGATTTTAGGGGTTTTGTGTTTTTTCGAGGTTTTATGGTTTTCTAGAGTTTTAACATTTTTGGGGGTTTTAAGGGTTTTAAGGGATTTTAGATATTTTAGTAGGTTTTGTGTTTTTATGAAGTATTAAGATTTTTTATGGTTTTAGGGGGTTTTATGGTTCTTAGGGGTTTGTCAGGGGTTTCAGTGTTTTTTTAAAAAAATTAGGTATTTTCATGATTTTTCAGATTTTTATTGTTTTAGGTTTCATCGAATTTTTAGGGATTTTATGGGGTTTAGGGTTTTTAATGGTATAATAGGGTATTTATAGTTTTTAGGGTTTTAGGGTCTTTTTGGGATTTTGGGGTTTTGTTGAGTTTTATGGGTTTTAAAGTTTAATATATTTTTTAATTGTTTTAGGGGTTTTATGGATTTTTAGAGTTTTTAATGGTTTTTAGGGTTTTTCCAGGGTTTTTTTGTTTCTATGGTTTTAGGGTTTTATGGGTTTTAGGGGTGTTTCTGGGTTTTTAGGGTTTTCTACGTTTTTATGGATTTTAGTGACTTTTTCTGATTTTTAGGAGTGTGGGGTCTTTTAGGGTTTTTAATGATTTTGATGGGTTTTATGGCTTTTTGATGTTTTTTTTTCGAGTTTTTGATTTTTTCAGGTTATTTTATGGTTTTAGGGAGTTTTAGGTGTTTTATAGAATTATGGAGGTTTTAATGTTTTTTGAGTTTTCAAGGGTTTATGTTTTCTTAAATATTTATATCATTTTGGGGGTTTTGTGGGTTTTAAGAGTTTTTAGTGGTTTTTAGGTATTTTATGAGGTTTTAGCATATTTAAATTTTTTTGGGTTTTTTGGGGGTGTTCAAGGTTTTTACGGTTATTTATGTTTTCATGGATTTTTATGCGGTTTTTTGATTTTTCTATCACTTTTATGTATATTAGCGTATTTTGGGATTTTATAGATTTTGGGGGCTTTCCGGGGTTGTATAGTGTTTTTAGGGTTTGTTTGGGTTTTAGGGGTTCATGGCTTTTACAATTTTTTGGTTTATAGGATTTTTAGAGTTTTTAACGTTTTTGGTATTTTATGTTGTTTAGGGTTTTGTATTGTTTTGTGGGATTTTGAGGGTTTTAGGGATTTTTCATGTTTTTAGGGTTTTATATTATTTTTATGGTCTTTTGGGTTTTAATGGTTTTTTGGATTTTTTTACGGGTTTTTAGGTTATTCGGGGTTTAATGTTTTTTTAGTTTTTAGGAACTTTTAGGGTTTTTAGAGTTTTTTGGGGTTTTATGGTTTTAATTTTATTGTTAGTGTTTTTTCAGGGTTTTTTTTTTACCTTTTTGGGTTTTTTACCTTTTTGTGTTTTTTATTTGTTTTGTATGGTTTTCACGTGTTTTTTGGGTTTTTTGGCTTTAGGGTTTTTTTGAGTTTTTATGGGTTTTAAGGTTTTTTTATTTTTCCATCATTTTTGGTGTTTTAAAGGGTTTTTATAGTTTTTACTGTATTTAGGGTTTTTATGGGGTTTTAGGGGTTTTTTATGTTTTTTAGGGGATTATTGGTTTTTAGGGTTTTAGGGATTTTTTACCCTTTTAGGGATTTTTATTCATTTGTTAGGATATTTATGGTTTTCATGTATTTTAGGTTTTTTCATTTTAAGGGTTGTTACGGTTATTCTTATTATTTAGGGTTTTAGGGGGTTTAGTGGTTTTTTTGGTTTCTTAGTTTTTAGGGTTGTTTTGATTTTTTTAGGGTTTTAATTGTATATAATATTTTTTATTGTATTTATGGAGTTTTGGGATTTTTAGATATTTTTAGTGGTTTTTGGTTTTTAATTCTGTTTAAGGAATTTTTTTAATTTTTGTTGTTTTTGTGGGGTTTGTGGGGTTTATAGGAGTGTTATGGGTTCTAACGTATTCTAATATATTTGGGGATTTTTTAAGATTTTATAGTTTTTAGAGATTTTAGGAATTTTGAGGGTTTTAGGCATTTTCATGGTTTTTATGATTTTTATTGTTTTTATGGGGTTTTAGGTTTTCTATAGTCTTTTTTGGGTTTTAGGGTTTTTTTTGAGTTTTTAGGGTTGTTATGTTTTTTTATTATTTTTAACGTTGTTAGGGGTTTTAAATTTTTTCAGTGTTTTTTGTGGGTTTTTTGGATTTTTTTAGTTTTTAGAGTTTTTAGGTGTTTTAGGGGGTTTTAGGGTCTACAGGTTTTTATCATGGTTTTTAGGGTTAATGATGTTTTAAGTTATTTTTAGATATTTTTTATATTTTTTATGGTTTTTAGGGACTTTTATGGGTTTTAGGGATTTTGAGGGGTTTAGGGGGTTTCCAAGGTTTATAAATTTTTTTACCATTTTTATAGATTTTTTAGTGTTTTAAGGGTTTTTTTATTTTTAAGGGTTTTAAGTGTTTTTAGAGTTTATAGTTGTTTTTAGGGGAGTAAGGGTTTTTAGGGGTTTTATGTATTTTTATGATTTTTAGGGGATTTTGAAGGTTTTTATTTTTTTTTACATTTTCATTGATTTTTATTGTTTTTAGGAAATTTATGGTTTTAGGTATTTTTGGGGGGTTTTAGGTATTTTGAAAGGTTTTATGGGGTTTCAGGGTTTGTCATTGGTTTTATGGTTTAATGGTTTTTTTAGTTTTTTAGGGTTTTAACTAATTTTAGAGGTTTTTAACATTTTGATGGTTTTATGGGTTTCTAGAGTTTATAGTGGGTTTTAGTGGTTTTTATAGAAGTTATTAGGTTTTAGAGATTTTTATGTCTTTTAAAAGTTTTTATAGTTTTAGGGGTTTTCATACTTTTACGGTTCTTTAGATTTTATATAAATTTTATGGATTTTATGATTTTTAGGTTTTTGGAGTTTTTGGTTAGTTAAGGTCTTTGGGGTTTGTAGTTTTTTGAGTTTTTATAGTTTTTATTTTTTTTTAATATTTTTGTGTTCTAAGGGTTTTTTGTGGTTTGAGTGGTTTTTACTGATTTTATGGGTTTCAAGGAATCTTCATCTTTTTATGGTTTTCTACGATTTTTGTTATTATCATTGATTGTAAGTATTTTTAAGGGTTCTTTTATATTTTTAGGGGCTTTATATATTTTTATAGTTATTAGGGTTTTTTAGGGTTTTTAATGGGTCTTTTGGTTTTTTGGATTTTATATTTTTATTGAATTTTTTATGGTTTTAACGGATTTTAGAGTTGTTTTTAAAATTTTAGGGGATTAGGGTTTTCTATAATTTTTATGGTTTTTAGAGTGTCTTTGGGTTTTTTGGGTTTTTAAGTATTTTGGGGTTTTTATGTTTCTAGGGGATTTTTATGGTTTTTTCTATTTTTCAATTTTTTATGGATTTTAGGGAATTTCTAGGATTTTAGGTTTTTTAGCATTTTATTTATTTTGATGCATTTAGTTTTTTTAGGTTTTAGAGGGTTTTTTAGGGTTTTGGGGTATTTTAGGGTTTTAGCGTGTTTTTAATGGTTTTGGGGTATTTTAGGTTTTAGAGGGTTTTTTTGGGTTTTAATGGTTTTTAAGTGTTTTACATGCTTTTATTTGTTTTTATGTTTTGAGGGATTTTTTTGGATTTTTTATAATTTCTATGGTTTTAGGGTTTTTAGGGTTTTTAGGGGTTTTAGGGGTTTTTATGTATTTTGAGGGTATTTATGGTATTTTAGGGGTTTTAGGGGTTTTATAGTTTTTAGGGGAATTTAGTGTTTTTATGGCCTTTTAGGTTATTTGGATTTTTTATGTTTTTAGGGGCATATGGGTTTTTTGATTTTTATGGATTTTTTAAGGGTTTTACTGTTTCCTGGAGTTGTTGTGGTTTTATGGGAATTCTGGTTTTATGGTTTTTTAGTTGTTTTATGGTTTTTAGAAGGTTTTTATGGTTTTTAGTGTTTTTTAGCAATTTTAGGGATTTTTTGGGATTTTTATGGTTTAATGGGTTTTTATTGTTTTTAAGGATTTAAAGGGTTTTATGATTTTTTAGGGTTTTTAGTGTTTTGGGGGATTTTAGGGTATTTTTGGTTTTCAGTATTTTTTTAGAGTCTCTTTCGGATTTTATGGGTTTGTAAACTTTTTATAAAACAAAATAGCTGTTTGAATGGTTTTTAGTGTTTTTAGTGGGTTTTTAGTTTTATGGGTTTTGTGGGATTTTTTGGTTTTACTGGTTTTTATTGATTTCTGGGTTTTTCCATGGGTTTTACATTTTTTATGTTCTTAGGGATTTTTTAGGATTTTTATGGTTTTTTTTTCATAGAGTTTTAAGGTATTTTGATGGGTTTTAGCGGTTTTCAGGGTTATTATGGTTTTTAGGGGTATAAAATAGTTTTTTTTCTTTTATAGGGTTTTTAAGGGTTTTTAGAGTTTTTAGTGGGTTTTAGGGTTTTTATGGAATCTTGGATTTTTATAGTTTTAAGGGGTTTTATGGTTTTAGGTTTTTTTAGTATTTTTGTATTTTTAAGATTTCAAAATTTTATGTTGATTTTTCAGATATTTATGGATTTTATTGCTTTTAGGGTTTTTAGGGCAAAGAAGGCGCGGGGACAAGTAGAAGGCTTGGTCCCTCAAGTGTATAAATGAAAAATAAGCTGCAAGGCATTACAAGGGGGACTTATGCAACCGGGTACGGGTAGCACCCGTCATGTCCGAATCCACAATTGACTCACAAAAAAGGAAGCAACAAAAGACCACCATGAGCAGCGTTCTTCAATAGCCTTCTTGGAAGGCACATCAGCTACCATATTAACTTCCCTGTATGCATGGGTGATCTTAAGAACCAGATTTTTGGATAAACTAATGTAATCAATCCATTGGGGTAGAAGCCTCCAGGGAACCTTCCGTGAGTTTTGACGAAAGGCCTCAACCGCAAGCATAGAGTCAGACTCAATCCAGAGTTGCTTCCAACCAAACTGGTATGCAAACCGCACCGCCTTGATGATAGCCCAAAGCTCTACTTCATAAGCACAACCAATTCCGATGATGTGATAAAAAGTGCCCTTGACAAAACCTCTATAAGTACGGAAGACACCATCACATCCAGAAGGACCTGGCGATCCTACTGTCGTACCATCATCATTGACTTTGATCCAAGACAGGATGGGTGGAATCCATCAGATTGACTTCACCACCAAAGGTTTTTTGCACCTACCAGAGTCACCAAGAGTGCGGAGAGTGATAAGGTCAGTAAACCAATTGTTCATCACACCTGTTTGAATGCCCCCCGCCATCCGAACAGCAGAATGAATGGAAAGAATACCCTCATGAAGGGAGCTTGACTTATTCCGAAACATAGCAGAGTTTTTGGCATCCCATAGAAAAACCACAATGGATGCCGAAGCAGCAAGGAGAAGAGTGTAGAATTTCTCACTATACCTCGATTCCGTGATGAGAGACATCATCTGAGCAAAGGTTCTATCCAAGGGAAATGGAACACCAAACACATCCTGCAGATACTTCCACAGACCATAGGCAAGCTTGCATTCAACACTAAGATGCTGCACATTTTTAGCAAGATGCAAACCAGCTTTTTGAAGTTGGCCATGCATGGGTAGCCGATTCCTCTAGATCCTCCAGAATAGCAGAAAATGTATAGGAGGAATAAAATGGCATTTGTATCTCATGATCCATGAGGGGGGATCTATTCCTTGCCGGTATTTGTGATTGTAAAAGTACTTTGCAGTAAGCAGGCCAATCAAATTCGGTTTCCAGATAATTATATCATAATCCATGTAACTATAGAGTTGAATCTCAGAAATGATATGGGCAGGTAAGATTCTAGCCAGCTCCGGCAGTCTGGTGTTGAGTTCATTAATGGACATGTGTTGCAAGCCATGTGGAACCTGCATAGATTCATGCAGCGGACTCTTGAGCCAAGGGGTGAACCAACAATTCAAGTTGGATTGCCTCGAGATAGCCCAAGTAGATTTAGAGATAATGTCCTTGTATGAGTATTTAACCATTGTCCAGACAGAGGAGAGCATGTACCCAGTATAACCATTCCATAGTTTCCCAGTAAAGCGTTCTTTGAGAAAGTCCAAATCACCCTCTCTATGTGTGAAAAGATCCCATGTGAATTTGGCCAACAAGGCATCATTGAAGGTCTTGAGATCCTTAATGCCAAGCCCACACATTTCAAGGTGTTTGATGCACTCCTTCCAGGCAACAGTGATCAATTTTCTTTCATTAATACAGCATGTCCATGCAAAGTTCCAGATCTTGGCTTGAAGGGATTTAATTAGGCTAACTGTCCATTTATAGATGGAGAAGGTATGAGCAAACATTGAGGTGACAACAGAATTGATGAGACATATCCTGCCTGCTTGTGAGAGGGTCTTGTCCTTCCATTTGGGATTTTAATGGTTTTAGGGGTTTTAAATATTTTTAGTGTTATTAGTGTTATTAGGGTTTTAAAGACTTTTAAGGGTTTTTATGGGTTTTTCATTTTTTTAGGGGTTTTAAGGTTTTTTTATAGTTTTCTTATTTTTTTAGGGGTTTTAAGGTTTTTTTCGGTTTTTTATGCTTTCCATGATTTATAAGAATTGTTATTTTTTTATAATTTTTATGGTTTTTAAGAGTTTTTATGGATTCTGATGTTTTTTTGGGGTTTTCATGGTGTTTTAGTGTTCTTAGCAATTTTCAGGTTTTTAGTTTCTTTTGCAGTTTTAGGGTTTTTTGACTTTTTTATGGGCTTTAAGTTATTTTAGTGTTTTTAACATTTCTTGGGGGTTTAAGGGTTTTTATATTTTTAGTAATTTTTATTAATCTTATCGTTTTAGTGGTTTTTAATGTTTTTAGGGGTGTTTATTGGTTTTATAAAAAAATTTAAGGTTTTAATGTTTTTTAGATTTTATGGAATTTTAGGCCTTTTGAAAAAAATTTATAATTTTTAGGTGTTTTAGGATTTTTAGGTATATTTAAAGTTTTTAGGATTTTAGGGGTTTTATAGGGTTGTTTAGGGATTTTAGTGTCTTTTTTTTTTGTTTTTGGGGTTTTGGAGCTTTTTAGGGTTTTTGACATTTTCAAATTTATCGTATTATTTTTAGGGGTTAAAGGGTTTTTATTGTTTTTTATTGTTTTTAGGGGTTTTAGGGAATTTTTAATTTACAAGGGTTTTAAGGTTTTTTTACATTTTCATGGATTTTTAGGTTTTTTTATGGGTTTAGGGGTTTTATTATTTTTTGTAATATTTAGGGGTTTTAGGTGATTTTTTGGATTTTATAGGGTTTTTATGGGTTCTAGGGTTTTGATGGTGTTTTGGGTATTTAGGGGTTTTAATGGGTTTTAGAGTTTCAGTGGTTTTTAGGGGATTTATGAGGTTTTAGGGTTTTTATAGTTTTAGGGGGTTTTATAGATTTCAGTGGTGGGGAAAAGTTTTTTAGAGTTTTTTATGATTTCAAAGATATTTAGCTTTTTTAGGATTTTGTGGTTTTATGGTTTTTATAGATTTTGAGGTTTTTATGGGTTTTCAGAGTTTTTGGGTTTTAGAGGTTTTCTAGGTTTTCATATATTCTCTGAGGTTTTAGCATTTTTGTTGTTCTTTTTAGGATTTTTAACATTTTTATTGTTTTTAATTGTACTTATGGGTTTTTAGGGTTTTTAGAGTTTTAGTGGGGTTTTACGGTTTTTATGGGTTTTTTGGTTTTTATGGGTTTTATGATTTTCTATGGGGTTTAATGGTTTTTACAGTTTTTTACATTTTCATCTTTTGTTTATTTTTAAAATATATATGGTGTTTATATTTTTTAATTATTTTTATGGATTTTGGGGGGTATTTTTTGGTTTTTAGAGTTTTTTAGGTTTTTAGAGTTTTTATGGCGTTTTGGGGGTTTTAGGTTTTTTTCGAGATTTTTAGGACATGGAAGGTTTTTTAGAGTTTATTGTTTTTAAAAGTTATAAGGATTGTTTAGTTTTGTGGTTTTATGGTTTTTATGGGGTTTTTATAGTTTTTAGGGGTTTTATGTTTTTTAGTGGGTTTTCAGGATTATAGGGGTTTTTATGTTATTTATTTATTTATTTGAATAGTTAATGGTTTTTGGGTTTTTTGGGGTTTTTGAGGTTTTTAGGGGTTTTATGGTTTTTAGCGAATTTGAGGGGTATCGGTCATTTTCATGGTTTTAATGGGTTTTAGGGATATGCTTAGTTTTTTCGGTCTTTTGGGGGTTTGGGGGGGGGGGTTGTGTTTTCTAGAATTTTAACATTTTTTTTGTTTTGTAACATTTTTGTTGTTTTTAAGGGTTTGTAGAGGTTTTAGTGGTTTAGGGTTTTATGGGATTTTAGGGATTTTTAAGGTTATTTGGGTTTTTTTGGCTTTCGGGGGGTTTTCAAAATTTTATACAGGTTTTTATGTTTTAAAATATTTTTAGAGGTTTTTAGGATTTTTATGGATTTTATGTTTTTTAGGGTTTTTAGTAATTTTTATGGTTTTTAGGTGTTTCCATGGGGTTTATGGTCTTTTTTGATTTTACAGTTTTTTTTATATTTTTTTTGTTTGAGGATTTTGAACATTTTTTTGGGTTTTGATAATTTTTCATGTTTTAGTGGTTTAGGAGTTATATGGGTTTTTAGTGGTTTTATGGGGTTTTATGGATTTTAGGGTTTTTCATGGTTTTTTGGGATTTTTATGTTTTCAGGTATATTTAGAGATTTTGTATGAATTTTACAGTTTTTAGGATTCTTATGATTTGTACAGTTTTTAGGTGTTTTGAGGGTATTAGTAGTTTTTAGGGTTTTATAGAGTTTTTAGGGTTTTTTAGGTTTTTGAGGGTATTTGTGGTTTTTAAAGGTATTTTTTATTTTTTCTTGTATTTATGGTTTTTATATTTTTTTATCATTTTTATTCATTTTTAGGTATTTTAGAGTTTATACCTTTTAAGAGATTGGATTTTTATGTTTTTAGGGGTTTTATGGGGTTTAGAGGGTTTGTAGTGGTTTTTTATGGTCATTATGGATATTTATGTTTTCAGGTATTTTTTAGGGATTTTTATGGGTTATTATGGAATTTGATGGATTTTATTGTTTTTATGGATTTTTGGGTTTTTAGTACTTTTGAGGCTTTTTAGGGGTTTTCATGTTTTTCTAAGGGTTTTAGGGATTTTTAGAGTTTTTATGGTATTTTTGTGTTTTTAGGGTTTTTTTAGTTTGTTAGGTGTTTTATGGTTTTTTTCTATTTTAATCTTTTTTAGGGAATATTTTTTTCATTATAGTTTTAAGTGGGTTATTAGGGTTTTTATTTTTTTTAGGGTTTTTTAGGGTTTTCATATGCTCTTAATTGTTTTTTGGTTTTTTTATATTATCAAGGATTTTTAGGGATTTATTAAGATTTTTATTAGTTTTCTAGGATTTTTAAGGGTTTTATGGGTATTCCGGGTTCTTAGGGGATTTTAGGGTTTTTATGGCTTTTTGAGGTTTTAGGGTTTTTTCATGTTTTTTATGGTTTTGACGTTTTTTAGAGTTTTTTAATATTTTTTTTGGGATTTTGAGGTTTTATATATTTTTTGAGGTTTTTATTTTTTATGGGTTTTATGTGGTTTTCATGTTTTTACGGGTTTTATAGTTTTTAGGGGGGTTTTAGGGTTACTAGGGTTTTTTAAAATTTTAGTGATTTATAGGGATTTTATGATTTTTTGGGTTTTTATGGTTTTTAGTTATTTTGAGGGGTTTTAGGGTTTTAGTGTTTGTGGGGGGTTTTAGGGTTTTTAGTGTTTTTAGGGTCGTTGTGGTTTTTGTATTTTCTTGAATTGTTTATTCTTTTTAAGGCTTTAGGTTTTTTTAATGTTTGTTAGAGTCTAAAAGGTTTTCACTATTTTATTATGATTTAGGGTTTTTTTGGGTTTTTTGGGTTTTTAATATTTTTAGAGGTTTTATGGATTTCATTGGTTATTAAGGGTTTATAAGGATTTTTATAGTTTTAGGAATTTTTAGGGACTCTTTCATATTTTCATGGTTTTTATTGTTTTAGGGTTATTTAGGACTTTTTTTTATTTTTTTCAGAGATTTATGGGTTTTTATTGGGTATTTCAAGTTTCTTAGGGATTTTAATGTTTGTTGAGTTTTTTTAACGTATTTAGGGGTTTTATGGGTTTTTAGAGTTTTAGTGGTTTTTAGGGGGTTTGGGGTTTTTTATGGTTTTTGGGGTTTTATGGCTTTCCGGGTGTTTTTAGAGGTTGTAGTGGTTTTTTTTTACATTTTCAGGTATTTTAGAAACTTTACTATTTTTATGGGTTTTAATGGTTTTTTTGAGTACTTTTTAGGGGTTTCAGGGATATTTTAATGTTTTTAGGGTTTTTTTGGGTTTTTGGGTTATTTTTCATTTTTTTAGTTTTTTAATGTTGTTATGGGTTTTTATAATTTTAATGATTTTAGATGGTTTTAGGGGTTTAATGGATTTTAGATTTTTTAGTGGTTTAGTGTTTTTATAGGTTTTTGTTTTTTTTATAGTTTCAGCAGTTTAATTATTTTCAATGTTTTTTCAGGGTTTTTTTGGGTTTTTATCTCTTTGGGAATTTTTAGGGATTTTTTTATGATTTTTATCATTTAAATGGTTTTTAGGGGTTTTAGGTATTTTGAGGGATTTTTATGTTTTTAGGGTTTTTTTAGTGGTGTTTTTAGGGTTTTTGTTTTATTTTTGGGTTTTTCGGGTTTTTTTAGTTTTTTAGTTTTTTGAGGATTCATATATTTTTTAATGTTTTTAGGGGTTTTAATGATTTTTAGAGATTTTAATGGTTTTAGGGGTTATTTATTTTTAGGGTTTTTAAAAAATTTTAGGGTTTTTATACCATTTATGGGTTTTTATGGTTTTTATGGTTTTCACTTTTTTAGAGATTTTCTAGGAATTTTTAGTATTTTTATCTGTCTTACGGTTTTGTAATTATTTTATATATTTTCTATGGTGTCAGTGGCCTTTAGGATTTTTAGGGTTTTTATAGTTTTTTGGGGGTTTAGGGGGTTCTTTTATATTTTATGGGTCTTAATGGTTTTTAGAGTTTTCAATGTCTTTATGAGTTCTAAGTGTTCTGATAATTTTTAGTGGTTTTTGGGTTTTTATGGGTTTTTAGGGTTTTTAAGAGTTTTAGGTGGTTTTTTTTGTTTTTAGGAGGTATTCAGTGTTTTTAAAGTTATTTATTTTGTAGTTATTGTTAGGGAATTTTTAGAATTTTAATGATTTTTATGTATTTTATGGTTTTTATGGATTTTTAGGGTTTTTTGTGGTTTTTGTATTTGGGGGGGGGGTTAGGATTTTTATGTACTTTTGGGTTTTTATGGGTTTTGGAGTATTTTTTCATTTTTTAAGGTTTTGTTGAATTTTTTAAGGTTTTTATGGGTTTTAATGGTTTTTATATTTTTAGTGGCTTTTATGGGTTTTATGGGTTTCAGTGGTATTTCAGGTTTTTTGTGTTTTTTACTTTTGAGGGATTCATAGGTAATTCTTGGGAATTTAATTATTGTTATGTATTTTTGGGGTTTTTAGGTATTTTGAGGGGTTTTATAGTTTTTAGGGTTTCTTATAGTTTTATGGATTTTCTAGGTTTTTAGTGTGTTATAGTGTTATTTGGGTTTTTTTTATTTTTTATTGGTTTTATGTTTTTCTAAATTTTTTCAATGTTTTTATGGTTTTAAAGGGTTATTTTATATTTTTTAGTTGTTTTAGAAGTTTTATTGGTTTTTAGGGTTTTTTAGGTTTTTAGGGGAATTTATTATATTAAGGGATTTTCATGATTTTTTTGTGCTACGGTTTTTTAGGTATTTTTTAGAATATTTATTATTTTTAGTGTTTTTAGGGATTTTAATTTTTTTGGGGTTTCCATTTTTTATGGTTTTAGGGGTTTCGGGTTTTTGAGATCTTCAGTGTTTTGTGGTTTTTTTGAGTTTTTATGGATTTTATGGTTTTTAGAGTTTTTTGTCATTTTTAGTTGTTTTAAGGGATTTTATAGTTTTTTGTAGTTTATAGGGTTTTTAGATGTTTTAAGGTTTCATATTTTGACCAAGAATTTACATCCAGGTTGTTCGTCATTTAATTGAACATCAAGTCTCCCAAGCCTGCTTACACACCCATACTTGCGCGCCCTTATCTACTTGATCGCCCGTCTTTGATTCACTTACTCTCTTTAGTTTACAATCCATCAATCCTTTATCCAATCCATTCATGGAAATGATTATTTTTCATTGTATCACTTGCCTGAAAGGGATTCCATTGAAACCTCCACCTAAACCTCTTGACTTATCAAACCTTTGGGAAAGGAAAATCAGCGTGTCTTTTATTTGGGTTTGTATATCTGTAGTCAGAGGTTCCCAACATTTTTTCATAAGGGGGATAAGATTCATGTAGCATTTGCGGGTTTGTATACCTCATTCACATGGAACATTATCCCAAGAACAGTATTGGGATGTTCCCAATTTGGAAGACTAGGGTTTGGGTCCTGACCTCTCCATTATCAAAGACACGAAACCTCAGGTATTTGGTAGGGAAGGTATGATTCACAATTAAATTTCCATTCAAGCTAATGAAAACTTTCCCTCACCTACAATGATCAATTTTATGGAAGCCATCCGGGTGTAAGCCACTAATATTCATCCCTTCTTCCTTTCATTGGACCCTTCCCCAATGTAAAGAAATCATAGGGAAGGCTCGTCGCCTCACCCTCATCCACCCTGGCTGACGTAGACTTTCCCTCTTCCACTAGAAATGTAAGAATAGTGTGTGTATCATTATTGAATCTTTGACATCCTATTTTTTCACACTGAGAATGAATCACATGGGCTTAAAGATTCGTTATTATTATAACATTTTCACAAACACCCATAGTGAATGAACTATGAGAACTCTGATTCCCTCAATAATTTGGATATATAGGAAGACATCTTAGGGGATGAGCACACTGGAAATACTCTTCAAAAATCCAACCCAAATTCCCTTTATTTGGGCATCCTATTTAGGAATAATCCCCAAATTAAACACCCAAATCATCAAGGCATCCTTTTCATGAAGTAAGTCCAAACTCATTTCTCTCAGAGGGATATACTCTCCTATGAGACTTATCGAACTACGTGGGATTTTATTCCCATCCTCATGGGATAAATAGGTGGCCTTCTTGAGTTTCAAACCAAACACTTCAAATCAATCTTGTTATTCTTGGGACATATTCCCAATAGGGTCTAATCTTACTTGGAAACCCATATTATTTCCAAGTTCCTTGGGTTGTTTCATTATAAGTCCTGAACCAAACATTGACTAAGAACCATTAACTTAGATGTCCCTACCACATGACGTTAAACTGTATGATTATGTCCTTATCACATGACTTTAAAAGGTATGATGTGTCCCATTAAAAGGTACCGAACTATGAGGGTTCTGATTACTTTAACAAGAATAAGTAGGTAGCCCATTTTATGGCTATGATTCAAATATCGAAACCAACCTTCATCTCCCTGGATGACAATAAATTCCAGAGTGACCCACTAAGTGTCTTAAAAACTGATATCATCATAATAATGATTAAAAAACATCTATAAGTAATATATGAGAGGATACTATTGATGGAGAACCTCTAATAAATACGGATGATTCTAAACTTTAGACATGTTAATAAGTGATTGAAAAATCAAAGGGAAACTTATGTTATACATGGTAAATTAATAAGGATTCATGAAAATATCTTAAATTTATAAAGAGAGTCCCGGAGTAGACAACAATTCCCTCCAAAAGAGTGTGATGTGTCTGACCTCCCATCCTCTCAACCAATTCACATTCTTTAGTATCATAAAGTTCAAAATTAACGAACACCTTCCTTTGGAATGCAGATCCCTTTTGGATAAATTATTATTGGGTGTTTCTGGTTCCATGAATAAATCCAATGGAAACTTCCTGGAAGCAGTGATTCTTAAAACTAGAACACACTTTCCAAGGAACTACTAAACAACCTACATCTACATCATATCAGAATCCCCTCTAGAAACATCTCCAAACACCATAACTATATAAGCTTTACACCAGTACCCTATTACCCAAGCATCCTAAATCCGCCAAACACAAATAAAAGAGATTCTAGAACACATCCTCACTACAACCAGTACACTAGCACCCAACCTCCAAACCAATCTACCCCCTAAGAAAGAAATAAGAAATAATGCACGCCATCCATCACCCATACAATCCATGCACATCCAATAACCCCGCTCAACATCATATAGTTTCACTAGAAACACCAAAAAAACTAACCCCCAATAGAAACATTTATAACCCCAACCATAAGTTCAACCAAAGACAGCTAGAAGATTAAAACCCATCCTAAAGAAAAGAACATGTTGAATTGCACCTTCATACCATATTCTGATTGAATTTTTTTTATAAAAATTATTTCACGAATAGATTCTATAGTGGATAGTATTCTAAAACATAAGCCACAATTAACATTTATTGTGTGTGTGAGAACCATGTAGATGAGAGTTTCTCTCCTTCCAAATAAAATACATCAACATCACTACCCATGTTCTACCTGAAATATTATTAAGGAATCCTCAGTGAAACTAATAATACCCAAGTGAATAATAGTATAAAAGTAATAGGATTATTATTCCATGTTTAAAATGTTAAAAAATAAGTTCCAATGATTACAAGAAAAGGCATAGTTGAATAAAAAATGATCAACGCTCTCATAGTCTATCTCACAAAGAAATATTGTATTAGTGAAAGCCAAACCTATCTGAAATAATATATCTTGGGTAGAAAACCAATTAAGAATGACCAACTAAAAAATTAATGTGTACCTGGAGGGAGATAATTGATTCCATACTAGGAAATTTCAGGAAAGAGTGGAAAAGTTTAGTTGAAGATCCTCCAAAACTATCCTAATAGAAAAATCAGGCTATCAGTTCCAATAAAGCCCATCACAACCACTCCCAAGCTCTAATAGTAGAAGAATATCCTATCAAAATTCTCACATCTTGGTAGATTTTGAAAGTGTAAGATTCCAATTCCCACTAAGATTAATGTTAGAGACAAATAAACTTAGGGGGACACAAATCATAAATGATATAATCATTGATGGAAGAAGAAACTGTAATATTAGGAATAGAAGAGTCAAACCAAAGAGAAATTATAGATCCATTCCCAATAGAAAAATATATATAGTCCTTGATAAAATCATGAATCCCCAAAAATTTCCTCCATTTCCATGATATATTCCTCGAAACGCTATCCACCAATAATTGCTAACATCTAAGAAAAATAATATGATCCCAATCCACTAAAATTGAAAGAAGAAATTATTTCATGTATTCCATGAATTTTTAGACAATATAGCTTTATTCTAATCCTCAACACGCTTAATCCCTACACCTCATTACCCTAGTCCTCACCACCAAGTCCCAAGACACTTTATCCCACGCTGCAAGAATAGAAGGATCCATCCAAAGGAAACATCTAATCTCGGATTTAATATATTTAACCACATTCGTAGGATAAATAAAGTGATAGCATGAGTATGTTTTCATACTCAACAAAATGTATTGAACATGTAGAAAATTCCCCGCAAAGGAAAGAAATTGGTTCATCCAAACCTTGATTATCTTAACAAAATTCTCTTACAAAATGGGATATCCATCCACTCTATGCTCAACAGTGATGAGAGGCACCTTTAGATAAAGAAGAAGAAGAGATATTCCACTTAAACCCATAACAGCCTCAATAATATCTTTTGATTTTTAGGAAATACCCTCTAATGACATCATCAATTTCAAGAAGTTAAATAATATATTACAAAAGGCATAAAAAATATTTTATACTTGATTAAAGTATAAAATGGATTCCAAGTTTCCAAAAGATAAAATAAGACAATCACCCTAAAACTGTAGGTGGGATATAAAATTCATACCACATAACCAATGAAACTTGAATGATTTAATGGTTGAAATAATATAATCTAGGATGTGAGAGAATACCTCCATATATAACATAAAAATAATGGGGGAGATGGCTTCCCCTTGTCTCATTCGTCATTTCCTAGAATAATACCTTGAAAGCAACCATTAATGTTTATAGTTAATAGTGAGGAACAGACACATATTCTAATATAACAAGAGAATTGTGTAGGAACTCCGAGGAGAACTAAAAAATCACGTTAGAACTCCAATCTGATTGAATCAAAGGATTTAAATAAATCAATTTCGAAGGCACATCGTGGAACCCTATAATTCAAGTTATAACCATGCATTATTTTTCAATAAATAAAAACATTATTAGAAATATACCTGCCATGAATAAAATAATATTGGCCCATGTTAATATATCTTGGAAGGATACTTCTCAGTTTTGCTATAAGAATATTTAAAATTCTCTTGTAAAGAGTATTGTAATAAGAAATGGGCATAAACTAAGTAAGGGAACAAGAATTCAGAACCTTAGGAATCAAATAGATGATTGATCCATTCACATCCCTTAAAAAATTCAAAATTATTAAAAATTATAACACAAACTCTATATTAGATTTTTTATTGTATTTTATGTTTTTAAGGGTTTTAATTGTTATAATGTTTTAAATGTTTTCAAAGGGGTTTTTCATGATTTTTAGGGTTTTTTAGAATTTAGGGATTTTTTTATTTTTTTATTTTTATGGGTTTCTAGGGTACTTAGGGTTTTTTAGGGGTGTAGTGTTTTTATGGTTTTTATGGTTTTGTGGTTATTTATGTTTTTAATATTTTTTTATTTTTAAAGGTTTTTAATTTTTTTTATATTTTAATGTTTTTATGGGTTTTATGGGGGTTTGAGTTATTAGTAATTTTTAGGGGTTTTAGTATTTTTACGATTTTTAAGGTTTTATGGTTTTTAGAGGTTTTCGATTTTTTGTTTATTTTAATGTTTTTAGGGATTTTAGGTTTTTTGGGATTTTTAGTGTTTTTAGGATTTTCATTCTTTTTAGGATTTTAGGGGGTTTAAAGGTTTTAGGGTTATTTTAGGTTTTTATTAATGTTTTTCTGTATTGTTTGGGTTTTAATGAATTGATTAGGTTTTTAGTGTTTTTAGGGGGGTTGATGGTTTATAGTGTTTTTATGGTTCTTAGGGTCATTTAATGGTTTTAGGGTTTTTTAAGTTTATAAGGGTATTTAAAAAAAATTAGGGTTTTATGGGTTTTTATAATTTATTTATGTTTAATGATTTTCGGGTTTTTATAGACTTTTAGGGGTTTAAAGGGATATTTATGGATTTTTCAGATTTTTTAGTGTTTTTAGATTTTTAGGGGTTTTCATAGATTTTTTGGGTTTTTGGTTTTTTAGTGTTTTTAGTGTTTTTAGGTGTATTGTGTGTTAAAGGGAGTTTACTGTTTTATAGAGTTTTTTGGTTTTTAATGTTTTTTATGTGTTTTAGGGGTTTTATGGTTTTTAGGGTTTTAGGGGTATTAGTGTTTTTTGGGGGAGTTTTTGGGGGTTTTATTCAGTTATTTAGAGTCATTTAGGGTTTTAAGGGTCTTATGGGTTTTTAGGGGTTTTTATTATTTTTCTGCTGTTTTTATAATTTTTAAGTATTGTAGTGGTTTTTAGTGTCTTTTAGGGTTTTCAAAGATTTTTAGTGCTTTAAGGGTCTTAATGGTTTTTCGATTTCTTCATGTTTTTTTTGGGTTTTTAGCATTTTTAGGATTTTTAGGGGTTGTATGTTATTTAGGATTTTATGATTTTCATAATTGTTTTTGTGGATTTTAGGAATTTTTACATTTTTATGGATTTTAGGGATTATTTAGGATATTTAATGTTTTTTGGATTTTTTAGTGATTTTGAGGGTTTCTTGGGTTTTCAAGGATTTTCATTCATTTTAATGTTTTTTACTTTTTTATGATTTTTAGTGTTTTTTATAATTTTTTTTTGATTTTTATGGTTTTTATAATTTTAAAAAAGTTTTTAGGGGGATTAAGCGTTTTTAGACTTTTTAGTGGGTTTTATGGTTTTTATAGATTTTATGGATTTTTAAGGGTTTTTTTGGATTTAGGTGTGTTTACCATTTTTAGGGTTTTTAGGGTATTTTTAATGTTTTAATGGATTTTAGTTTTTTAAAGATATTTTAGCATTTTTTGGATTTTTCTTGTTTTTAGGTTTTTATGGGTTTAGGGTTTTATGGTTATTAAGGTTTTTTATTTTTTTTGAGTTTTTTGATGGGTTTAAAGTGTTTTTAGGGATTTTATGTAGTTTTATGGTCTTGTAGTATTTTTTAGTGTTTTAGGGTCATTTATTGTTTTAAGGGTTTTCTAGGGTCTTTTAGGGTTTTAGGGTTTTTTAAAGGTTTTTAGGGTTTGTAAGGTATTTTTATGTTTTTTGGAATTTTTTGGAGTTTTTAGGGTTTTTATGGAATTTTATTGATTTTTAGGGGTTTTTAGGATTATGTAGGGATTTTTAGAAAAAAATTAATGTTTTTATGGGTTTTAGGGTTTTTATGTTTTTTCATTTCTTTTTAGAGAATTTTAGGGTTTTAGGGTTTTAATTGTTTTTTAGAAATTTTGGGTTTTTAGGGGTTTTTTATCATTTAATAATTTTTATTGGGTTTATAGGGGTTTTATGTATTTTAGAATTTTATATGGTTTTTTAGGGTTTTTATGGGATTTAGGATCTTTAGTGTGTTTGGGGGGTTTTATGGTATTATTTACAGTCTATTAGGGGTTTAAGGGTATTTTAGGGTTTTTTTGGATTTTAAGGGTTTCTAAGTTTTTTTCATGGTTTTTGGGGTATTTGGAGAATTTCAATTATTTAAGGGTTTGAATGGTTTTTAGGTATTTTAGGGTTTTTCTGGTTTTTAGTGTTTTTTTTATTTTTAGGGGTCTTAACTGTTTTAGGTTTTTAGGTTTTTCTTATGTATTTTTAAGGTTTTTGGGGTTTTTTCACATTTTTAGGTATTTTGAGGGATTTTTATGGATTTTTATCGATTTTTAGGGTTTTAAGGGTTTTAGTGATTTTGTGGGATTTTAAGAATTTTTATAGTTTTTTGGTTTTTTCACATTTTTATGGATTTATGTGTTTTAGGGTTTTTGTTTTATTTTTTATGAATTTTAATTTTTTTAGAGTTTTTAAACATTTTTGTGGGTTTTAAGGGGTTTTAGAGTTTATAGTGGTTTAGGGTTTTTTAATGTTTTAGGGGTTATTATGATTTTTAATGTTCTTTTAAAGTAATTATATTTTTTTGGGTTTTCATTAATTTTAATGGTTTTTTAGGATTTTCTATGTTTTTAAGGATTTTAGGGGGGTTTGGGTTTTGGGGTATTTTAGGGTTTTTAATGTTTTTTTAGATTTTTTTGAGTTTTTAGAGGCAGTTTATGTTTTTTGGTTTTTTAAGTGTTTTAAGTGTTTTTAGGTTTTTTATGGCCTCTTAGGGGTTTTAGGGTTTTTAGGGCTGTTTAGTGTTTTTTGGATTTTCTAGTGTGTTTTAGAGATTTTATGGGTTAAGAGATTTTTAATTTTTTTTGTGTTTTTTTATATTTATAAGTATTTTTAGGGTATTTTAGTTTTATTTAGGTATTTTTAGGGAATTTTCAAATTTTATGTCAAGTTTTAGCAGGTTTTCGGGGTTTAGGTATTTTTTCGCATTTTAGGGGTTTTTAGGGTTTTATGTTTTTGTTGATTTTTTTGGGTTTTAATAGTGGATTAGAGTTTTGTAGAGTTTTTCATAGTTTTTAGGGGTTTTAGGGTGTTTAATGGATTTTGGGGATTTTTATTTTGTTGTTTAGGGTCTTTTAGGCTGTAATTCTATTTTAGACGTTTTTCAGATTTCTGTGTTTTTTCCAGTGTTTTTATTGTATTTAGGGATATTATGGGTTTTATATTTTTCTGGCCTTTTAGGGGTTTATTTGGGATTTAATTTCTTTATGGTTCTTAATTATTTTCTGGGTTTTTAGGGGTTTTAGCGTTTTTATCATTTTTTAGTTTTAGGGGTTTTATGTGTTTTAAGGTTTTTAAGAGTTCCCTAGGATGTTTAAGGTTTTTTAGGTTTTTTTATAATTATAAGGGATTTTTATTTATTTTTAGTATTTTTAGGTTTTTTATAATTTTTATACATTTTGAGGGGTTGTATGGGTTTTCACGGTAGTTAGGTTTTCTAGGGTTTTTTTGGGTTTTTTGGGGTTTTAGGTTTTTTTTGAGTTTTTATGGTATTTAATGTTTTTAGAGTTTCCTAACATTTTTATGGGATTAACGTTTTTTGGATATTTTAGTGTGTATTTATGGTTTTTACACGGGTTTAGGTTTTTTATTGTTTTTTAGGGGTTTTATGGTTTTTAGTGAATTTTTATGGGTTTAGTAAATTTTTAACCATTTTAGGGTTTTTAGTATTTTCATAAATTTTTATGGTTTTTTTGGATTTTTAACATTTTTTATGGGTTTTATGGTTTTAGGGGTATTTTATGTTTTTTATTGTTTTCTTGGTTTTCATGTTTTTTAGAGGTTGTTTAGGTTTTCTAGGTTTTTAATATTTTTAGGGGGTTTTTGGATTTGTATTTTTTGGGTTTTAGGGGTTTTATCATCATTTAGTTCTTTTAGGGGTTTTTAGGATATTTTAGGGTTTTTAGGTGTATTTAGAGTTTTTTACGGCATTTAGGGTTTTTGATGTTTTCAGTTTTTGTAATGTTTTTTAGTATTTTTTGTTGTTTTTATAGTTTTTAGGGCTTTGTAATGATTTTGAGGGGTTTTAGGGTTATTTTTGGTTTTTAGGGTTATTTTTGGATTTTTAAGGATATTTTGATGTTTTTAGGTGTCTGGGTTTTTGGGTATTAAAGGTTTTTTAGTGTTTTATAGGATTCTTAATGGTTTTTGACAATTCTTTGGTTTTTAAGTTTTTTGGGTTTAGGGTTTTTAGGATTTTTATGGGGTTTTTAAGGTTCTCAAGGGTATTAGGGTGTTTGAGGGGTTTCAGGGTTTTTATTGGGTTATTTAGGGTCTTTTATGGTATTAAGGGTATTTTCGGGTATTTTACGGTTTTCCTGGGTTTTTAGTGTTTTTCAATTTTTTGGGGTTTTTAGGGTCTTTGGAATCATTTTGGGATTTGGGGTTTTTAAATTTTATTAATTGTCTTAATGGTTTTTAGAATTTTTAGGGATTTATAATTTTTTAGGTTTTGTTTGGGGTTTTAAGTTTTCGTAGGTTTTTATGTTTTCCTTTATGGTTATTATGGATTTTTAAATTTTTGGGAAATTTTAGATCTTTTTTAGTATTTTTCTAGTTTTAGGGATTTTTGGGGTTTTATGGGATTTTTAAAGTTTTTGGGTTTTTAGTGTTTTTAGGGGTTTTAGTGTTTTTATGGTTTTTATTGTCTTGTAATTTTTAGGATTTTTAGGATTTTTTTAAAGTTTTTAACATTTTTTTAGAGATTTTCACATATTTAGTGATTTAAAGAGTTTTTAAATTTAACAGTGGGAATATGGTTTTTATATCTCTTTAGAGTTTTTATGGTTTATGGGGTTTATTGTTTTGAGGAGGGGTTTGGTTTTTCAGTGTTTTCTAATTTTTTTTCGGGATTTTATGGTTTTGGATATTTTTTTTGGGTTTTTTAGGATTTTCAGTGTTCTTAAGGTTTTTAGGGGTTTTAGGTTTTTAGGGATATTTTAAATTTTTTTATGTTTTTAGGGTTTTGGGGGTTTTAGGGGGTTTTTATGTTTTTGTACACTTTTTATATCTTTTTAGGGTTTTTAAGGCTTTTATGGCTATTTAGTGTTTTTAGGGTTTAGTTTCATTTAGTGTTTTTACAGTTTACTAGAGTATTTTATGGGTGTTATGGGGTTTTAGGGATCATTAAGGTTTTAGGGTTTTTAGGGTTTTAGGTTTTTTAAGGGTTTCTCAAGGTTTTTGGATTTTTTGTTAATTTTAGGGATTTGTGTGATTTTTATAGATTTAAGAGGTTATAGGGTTATTTAGTGACTTTTAGGGATTTTTTAGTTTTTTCGGGGTTTAGGGGATTTTAGGGTTTTTAGAAGTTTTCAATTATTTTAGGGGTTTTAACTATTTTTTGAGTTTTTTTGTTTCAAATGTATTTTAGTGTTTTATATGGGTTTATAGGATTTTTAGGTATTTTTGGTGTTTTTAGGATTGTTTTAGTGTTTTTAGGGTTTAGTGGGTTTTATAGTTTTTAGGGTTTTTAGGGATTCTAAAGGGTTTTTCGGTTTTTAATGGGATATTTAGGGTCTTTATGGTTTTAAAGGTATTTTATGGATTTTTATGATTTTTATGGTCTTTTTAGTCTTTTTAGGGGTTTTAGGGTTGTTTAGAATGATTTTGGGTTTTTGTTATCTTTTATTGTTTTTTTGATTTTTTAGTGTTTTAAGGGTCATATTGATTTTTAGTGTTTTCATAAATATTATGTATTTTATGTTTTTATTTTTTTTAATAATTTTTAGGATTTTTTGTCTTCTTAGGGTTTTTTGGGGTTTTAGGGGTTTTTATGTTTTTAAGGATTTTTATGGCACTTTTAGGATTTTTTGATTTTTAGGGGTTTATAGGTTTTAGATATTTTAATAGGTTTTAGGGTTTCTCAGGGGTTTTTATGTTTTTTATGTTTTTTGGGGGTTTAAAGGTTTTTTGGGGTTTTTTTAACGTTTTAGAGTTTTAAAAAAAATTGACTGTAAAGGTTTTTAGGAAATTTTAGTGGTTTTAGGGTTTTAAGGGTTTTTAGTGTTTTAATGTTTTTAGGGTTTTTGTGGTTTTCAGGGGTGTTTAGGGACTTTTTAAAGTTTTTTTTTTCATTTTTAGGGTTTTCAGGAATTTTTATGGATTTTTAGTATTTTCAGTCTTTGTTGGGTTTTGATGGGTTTTGAGTGTTTTGGGGGTATTTTAAGTATTTTTATGTTTTTAGGTGTTTTTTGGTTTTGATGGGTTGTTTAGGATTTTTAGGATTTTTTAGTGTTCTTTGGGTTTTTATGGTATTTTACGTATTTTTAGAGTTTTTAGGTTTGTCTAGAGTTTCTAGGAATAACAAGGGTCATTTAGGGGTTTTAAGATGTTTTATGGTTTTTAAGGATTTTAGGGGTTTAAAGGTTTTTTATATTTTTATTGGTTTTTAAATTTTTTTGGTATTTTTATTGGTTTTATGGATTTTATGGTTTTTAGGGGGTTTAGAATTATTTAGGTTTTTTTAGGTTTTTTTGAGCTTTAAGGGTTTTTAGTGTTAGTAGGGGTTCCGTGATTTTTTAGGGGTTTTTCTAGTTTATAGTGTTTTAGGGGTTTTGGGTTTTAAAAGGGTTTTTTAAATTTTATAGGGTTTTATAGAATTTTTTAGGGTTTTTAGGATTGATTTAGGATTTCTAGGGGTTTTAGGGGTTTTAGGGTGTTTAGGGTGTTTTAGGGGGTTTGTGGGGGGTTTTATTGGATTATTAACAGTCTTTTACGATTTGAAGGGTATTTTGGGGTTATTTTATAATTTTATAGTTTTTTAGTGTTTTATGGTTTTTAGGGCTATTTGGGGTGTTTTATTGTTTTTAATAATTTTTAGTGTTTTAAGGGTCTTAATGGTTTTCCTGGTTCTTAGGGGTTTTAGGGTTTTTTTTCATTTTTATAGTTTTTATGGACTTTCACGAGCTTTAGGGGGTTTTATGTTTTTAGGGATTTTTAATTGTTTTTAGGATATGAATGGTTTTATATTTTTAAGTTTTTTAAGGATTAGGATGTTTTTTTTGGGTTTTAAGTGTTTTTTGGTTTTTTTGGGTTTTCAGGGGTTTTAGGGTCTTTTGGATTTTAGGGTTTTTTCTATTTTATTTGGTTTTTTAGTTTTTATAGAGTTTTTAAGTTTTTAGCAATGTTATGAGTTGTTTATATTGTTTATTGGTTTTTAGGGGTTTGATTGGTTGTTACTATTTTTTTGGTTTTTAGGGATTTTTCAGTCTTCCTATTTTGTATTGTTGGATTATCTTTAATAAAAATTTGATGTTGGATGGATGGGTTTTAGTGTTTTAATGAGTTTTTAGGGTTTTAAGGGTTTTTATGGTCTTTTGGGTATTTGGGTTTTATTGGATTTTTTTACCTTTTTAAGGTTTTTAGATTTTTTATCATTTTTACAGGTTTAAAGTATTTTTAGAGAATTTAATGTTTTTTAGGGTTTTCATGGGTCTTTAAGGGTTTTAAGGTTTTATGGTTTCTAGTGGATTTTAAGGTTTTAGTGGTTTTTATGTTTTTTGGTAATATTATGGATTTTTATGATTTTAATGGTTTTTATGGTTTTAGAGATTTTATCTATTTTTAGGGGTTTTCAATGTTTTGTAAGGTATTAAGGTTTTTAGAGATTTATTGTTTTAGGGTTTTAAAGGGTTTTTAGAGTTTTTAGTGGTTTTTAGGGTGTTTATGGGTTTTAGTGGTTTTTAGGTTTTTAGTGGTTTCTATGGTTTTCAGGGGTGTTTTAGAGTTTTTTAGGTTTTTTATGTTTTTTAAATTTTTAGGGATTTTTTAAGATTTTTATTCTATTAGGGATTTTAGGGTTTTTAGTTAATTTGATGGGTTTTAGGGTTTCTAATGTATTTTTAGGGTTTTTAGGTTTTTTAGGGTTTTTCAGGTTTTTAGGTGTATTTAGGTTTTTTGTTAGGGGTTTTAAGAGTTTTTTAGTTTTTTATTGTTTTTAGTGGCAGAAGAGGCATAAGGCCAAGCTATTACTGACCCCCCAGAAATGTATTAAATTGAAAATAGATGCAGTAGACTAGGGAGGGGAGGGGTCAATCGACCCACACCCAAAACCCTTAACAAAACCAAAACAAAAACAAAAAAACACAATCCAAAATGCACATGAAAACAAACATAGAGTAAAACCAAAAAAGATCCCAGCAGTAGTCCCAACCAAGCGGCAATCAAAATCCAAGAGCAGTAAGACTATAAACCACAACTTCCACACCTCCCAACTAAACAACAACTCGCATCCAGCATCACCAAGACTACAAATCAGCAACAATCATCCAGCAACACTCCAGCAGTCTCAAGAAAACCACCATCACTACATTCACCACCAAGAAACACCATCTTCCAGCAATCAACGACCAATAACCAGAAACAACAACCACAAAAAAACACCCACCACAACAAAATATCAACATCATTTGATCAAAATTGTAAGAAACCAGAAGATGCGGAGTGCAGGTACTCCCCCCCTCCAAGCCACTAAAGCCAATACCGAATAAACCAAAGCACGCCAGAGCCGTCATCAGGACGGGAAGAAGCCGAGCTGGGATTTCATGGTCGGAAGCGCCAGGTCTGACACCAAGAACCGACAGCCGAGACCAAATCCCGAAATCCCGGAGGAGCGCTCCACATCTTGCAACTCAACCCAGAGGCAGTAGAAAACGCGCAAAGGCTGCAACAAGAACTCGAGGACAGAGGAATACCAAAACAGACACCAAGAACACCAAGCGCAACACCAAGCTCACCCAAATCTGGACAACACAGAACCAAAGCAAGCCATAACTAGATAGGGATCCCAAAGTCCAGAGAGTCGAAGTCACCTCTGCATGAACCGGATCCAGCAACTAATGATCTGAAGCTGAAGCCAGATCTCAAAGTTGCAAAGCACAACGAAGCCATCATTGGATCAAAAAATAAGCCATAGAACTTTTGGAAGACCTCCATCGATGCCAATCCATGCGAAGCCGCGGCCACTGAGGATGGACCATGTTGGAGGGGGAAGGAGGAGAGTCTGATAGGGAACCCTAGCGATGCGAGGAGAGGAGAAGATCCACCGCTCTCAGGACTCTTATATTATTGTATTTATGGGCTTTAATGGTTTCTATATTTTTAATGGTTTTATGGTTTTTATGATTTTTATGGGATTTTATAGTTTTCTATGTTTTGGGGGTTATTTGTTTTCAGGTGCATTTAGTGTTTTAGGTGTTTTTCTGTTTTTAGTGAATTTAAGTATTTCTTATAATATTAATGGTTTTAAGGGTTTTTTTTGGTTTTTGGGATTTTCATGGTTTTCGAGGGTTTTTAAGGGTTTCCAGAAGTTTTCAGGGGTTTTTAGGGATTCATAGGGATTTTAGGGTTTTAGGGAGTTTTTTGAGTTTTTAGGGTTATTGAGGATTTCATAGTTTTTAAAAAAAATTGGGGTTTAAAGGGGTTTTATAGTTTTAAATGTAGTTTTAGTGTTTTCATTGGTTTATAGTATTTCTTAAGGGTTTATGGGTTTTACTATTTTCAGGAGGTTTTTAGGGTTCTTATTGGTTTTAATGTTTTCATATATTTTTAGATATTTTTATATTTTTTATGGTTTTTATGATTTTTTTAAAGGTTATAGAGATTATGAGGGTTTTTATGTGTTTTCAAGATTTTAGAGGATTCAGGGTTTTTAGGTTTCTTAGGATCTTTTGTGTTTTTTTTTGTTTTTTAAGTTTATTTAGATTTTTTTAACATTTTTTGGCATTTTAAGGGTATTTGTATTTTTCAATGGATCTTTAGGGGTATATGGGTTTTAAGTGGATTTAATGTATTTAGGTTTTTTGGATGGATTTCATTGATTTTTCAATGTTATTTAGGTTTTCTTACATTTTTAATGATTTTTAATAATTTTTAGAATTTTAATGGTTTTTAGGGTTTTTATGGATATTGAAGGTTCTTATGGGTTTTCATTATTTTCAAGTGTTTTTAGGAATTTTCATGGTTTTGAGGGGATTTTTGGGTTTTTCGGGATTTTTTATTTTATAGGGGTTTTAGGGTTTTTAGTGTTTTTTAACATTTTTAGGGGTTTTAGAGTTTTAAGTGGTTTTTTAGGGTTTTTTAGTTTTCTTGGTTATTAGTTATTTTAGGGATTTTATGGGTTTTTTTCTTTTTTATGGTTTTTTAGTTTTTTAGGGACTTTTGGTTGTTTATGGGTTTTTAGTTTTTTATCATTTTATGATTTTTAGGGGTTTTAGGGTCATTTAGTTTTTGGTGATTTTTTATGTTTTTAGAGGTTTAAAGTTTTTTTTTAGTTTTTTTACATTATTAGGGGTTTTAAGGGTTTTTATATTTTTTAGAGGTTTTTTGGGTTTTTGATAATTTTTTTAATGTTTTTAGGTGTTTTGGTGGTTTTTAGGATTTTTAGTGTTTTTTATATTTTCTAGGATTTTGGGGGGTTTTTGTGTTTTTTTTAGTTTTTTGGGTTTTTAAGGTTTTTAAAAATATTTTACCATTTATAGGGGTTTTATAGGTATTTATAGTTGTTAGTGTTTTTTTAGTGTTTTTAGTTTTTTTAATGTTTCTAGAGGTTTTTATGGTTTTCAGGGGATTTTCATGGTTTTTTGGGTTTTTTTATTTTTAAGGAGTTTTTGGGGGGTTTTGGATTTTTATGGTTTTTAGGGTTATTAGGGATTTTAGGGATTTTGAGTGGTTTTAGGGATTTTAGTATTCTTATGGTTTTTTGGGGTTTCTAGGATTTTATGAATCTTTTGTGTTTTTTTGGGATTTATTGAGTTTTCTAGGTGTGTTAAGGATTTTTTTTGTTTTTATCTTTTTTGGTGTTTTATGGGTTTTTAGTGTTTTTAGTGGTTTTTGGGGGTTTTAATGCCTGTAGAGGTTTTTATGTTTTTCCGGGGGTTTTCAATGTTTTAGGATTTTTATGGTGTTTTAGGGATATTTTTTTTGTTTTTAGGGGTTTAAAAGTTTTTTTTGGATATTTTAATGTTATTAGAGATTTTAAGTGATTTCATAGTTTTAGTGGGTTTTTAAGGCATTTAGGGGTTTTAGGGTTTTTAATGGTTTTTAGGTGTTTTTATGTTTTCTGAGGTTTTTAGGGGTTTTCGTTGTTTTTTGTTTTTTTTACATTTTTAGTATTTTTAGGGGTTTTTAGGAATTTTATCGTTTTTAGGATTTTAGGTTTTTATGGATTTTGATTGGTTTTAGGATTTTTTTGGTTTTATATGGTTTTTATGAGTTTTCATGCTTTTTAAGGACTTTTGGGGTTGTAGGGGTTTTTTATATTTTTTAGGTTTTTATAGTTTTTAGTGTTTTTAATGTTTTTTGTGGTTTTAAGGTTTTTTTGAGTTTTTAGTGGGTTTTTAGAGTTTTATGGGTTTTTTATTTATTCTTAAGTTTTTATATGGTTTTATGGTTTTAGGGGTTTATCAATGTTTTTATGGGTTTTTATGATTTTAGGGTTTTTTAATGATTTTTTATGATTTTTATGTTATTTAGGTTTTTTAGTGTATTAGTGGACTTTGAGGGTTTTTACTCATACATGGGAGGAATGATGCATTATTTGAATCGTATTTTGACTAGGCCAAAAGTTGAAAGTCTGGATGTCACTACGTATCTCATATGAGTGAGAATCAAGCCACACGCAGTTCTAGAAATTGCTCTTCTTGCATAGGCTTCATCCATATACAGGGAGAGGGGGACTTTTTTATGAATGGTGGTTGGTCTAGGATATAGGATATGGGTGTCTATACATATATTTTTTTGGGAAATAATCAATCTATTTGTAATTCTTGAATGTCTGTGCATTTTAACATCATGCGGTAAGGATATGAGTGAAATAACATGAACTGATGGAAACATTATGGTTGGGCCTAAGAATGAAACTTTTTGCATCCCAAAGTATCTCATATGGGTAAGAGTCATTCCTTGTGTGGTCCTTGATAGGATCACTATGTGGATTTGATTCATCTACAGGAAGTAAAGAGTATTAATGATTAATCGCATCTACACCCAGTATTAGAGATTTGGGCATCACTATCTATCTCATTGGAATGAGAATCAAGCCACATATAGTTCTTGAATAATTTTACAAAACCAACTGAGGTTTGATGTGAGGAAGGTGATTTAATATTCTTCATATATTTTCCAGAATAATGGTTAGGCCCAAGAAAAAAAATGTGATGATAATCGAGCCATTTGTTACAGAAGAGTTCCCTGTATACAATTTTCTCATACATAGGAAAATGGGAATTTATATCTTTTATGATCTTGGTTGGAAAAGATATTCGATACACTTGTGTCACTACACATATCATTGGAATGATAATCAAGCGACATATATTTCCTGAAGAACTGTTCAGTTTAACGTTATGAGGTGTGTAAAAAGGTAGCATAATGTGACATAAACATTGTTGTTAGATTAGGGGATATGATCTAGGTGTCACTATGTATACCTCATTGGAAATAATAAATCCATACATAGTTATTTAATAAATATTAACCATGTATTTTGACCCATAAACAAGGGTATTGAAGGGTATTTTCGTCCTAGATGGACCCAAGATTGGAGATTTGGGCATTACTGCGTATCTCATTAGAATGGGAATCATGATATATGTAGTTCTTAAAGATGGTTTCCCATTTGGTTCTGATCCAAACATAGGGATGAAATGTGGCATAAATTCTACAAAGGAGTGGAACTAAGGTTAGTGATGCTTACTTTTGGAAGATACTCACCTTTTAAGGGGACACAAGGAGTGTCAATTCTAATATTTCTCATTAGTGGATAATTGATCAAAAAATTTGGACTCTGAGTGGTTGAAACTGAATTTCAATGGGAAAACTGCTTTTGTCTGGTATAATAATAAGTATGGGGTTGACCATGTAGCAGTGAAGGTAGTAGTCCTATAATACCATAAGTCAGGAAAGAGTTTATCGAGCCAACAAAAATTTTCTATATCCAATATTTTCTGGATTATGTTGGACAAGGTTTTGTTAAAATCCTCTGTCTATCTATTTTCTACTGCATTATAGTGGGATAAATGGTTGGATTTGATATTGTATTCCTAATATAACTTCCATACCTTATTATAATAGAAATTTGTGCCATTATACATCAATATTGTATGAGAGACACCAAATATGGTAATTATTTATGTTTTGGAAAGCTAACAATGATTTTGGCCTCGGATTCCTTGAGAGGTGTTATCTCAGCCCATTTGGAGAAGAAATTGGTAGCAGTAAGGATGTACTTGAATTTATTATTCGTAGATGGAACATAAGGTCCTACTATATCCATTCTTCATGAAGAAAATGGATAGAATTGTTTAGTTATATGTAGAAACTCTGGGTTTCGATGGATGAAGTTGGCATGCAACTTGAAGGGATAATTTTTTTTGAAATCTATGCAATCCAACATCATCAAAGCCAGAAGTATCCAAGCCTTCAGATTTGATCTTAAATATTGTACCCAGAATGATGGTCCCCACATGATCCTTCCTGTACTAAATTCATGACATCTGTAGTTTCCTCCCCATTAATGCATATTAGGAGAATTCCGACAAAGCCTCGTCTATATTGGATCATCTAATGATTTGGGCCATCGTAGAGAAGGAAATTGATTTTTCATCGCATAATTTTCTATCTTCCATCTATATTTGGTGAAAGTAATCTATCTAGCAGATATTATATGATTGGTGTTATATATTCCATGTTAATAACAAATGTTCCAAGAATGAGACTAATTTCATTGATAAACTCAATTCTTATTTGAAGAAAATGTGAAACCACATGATGATAAGAAATGTTGATGATTGTTTCATCAAGATTCAGATCTTCCTGAACCATAACTGTATTTTCCAATGCATAAACATGGGAATTTTGTGATTGTGGGACATAATAAAATGTTGGTTCTGAGGGTAATTTTTCCATTTACCCCCACACATAATCACATAGGATAATTATATATTTTTTTTTGATGGACTAATCCCCTTTAATCTATTTTATTACCAAATACGAATCACCATTCACTTCCAAGTGGTTCACTGGTACATGGGGTGCCAATTCCAAACCAGAAATGAAAGCCTAATATTCTTCTTCATTGTTGGTACCACCTTCTAATAACATTAAGGAGTATGAAAAAATTTCCTTTTCTGGGGAGACAATCATAATTCTCAACCCAACTTTATTAATCTTAGGGTATTCTATTATCTTCCTCTTTGGACATTTAGAAGAACCATTAAAGTATATTTCCCACATTTGGGGGATATCCTAAATAGAGGATATTTATTTATTAGGTATTTTAGTATTCAATGATTTTTCTTTCACAGATGGCTGCTTTGTAAGGAGGTCTACCAAGTCTTGGACTTTAACTGCTTTATGAGTCACAAACTATATATCAAATTTCTACATAATAACTTCCCATTGTACCATATGTACTGTCAATATATGATGACTGAGGATAAATTTGAGTGGGTTAGTGTAAGAGACCAAGTGGACTTGATGATTCTACAGGTAGTTCCTCATCTTATAAACTACAAATCTTGATTCTAGCAAACTCTTCTTAATATCTAAATATTGATTTTTTTACATCTATCATGGTTTGAATGAGATAGTAAATGTTTTTTTCATTCCCATTATCATTATTTTGTTTAAGAAAATCACCCAATGATCTCTCCATGGTTGTCATATAAATAATGGGTGGTTTTATTTCAACAGGTGGCATCAATACTGGGGGAATCAATATGTATTTATGGAGGGTATGAAATGCATTTTGGAATTGATTGTTCCATTGATAAGTAAACCCATTATTCATAAATTTAGTAAATGGAAAACACTTGACTACAAGATTGGCTATGAAGCATCAGATGTAGGTCGAGTTTCCTTGATTTCCTCTCAACTCATTCATGTTTCGAGGATGTGACATGATGAGGATAGCTTTATTCTTCCCAATATCAACTTCAATGCCACGATGGCATACAATAAAACTAAGAAAATGTCTCGAGGTTACATCAAATGCACATTTCAAGGGGTTCACCTTCTGATTATGATGTGAAATCTTGTTGGATATAGTCTCTAAGTTAGTCAGGTTATTAGATAATGGTATGGGTTTGGACACTATATGATAAACATATAATTCATTAAATTTCCCCAAGAAATTTTTGAAGATGTCCTGCATTTCATGCTTGTATTCCACATCATCACTATTAAAGACCAAGGGCATTACCTAATAACAAAATATTCCTTAACGCGATCTGATGGCTTTATATTCCAAATCTTCAATAGCAATATAGATTTGGTTATACCCATAGATGCTATCAATGAAGGAAAGGTCCTAGTAGCCAACTGTTTCATCAATTAGAAGTTCTATAATGGGAACTATGAATTCATATTTAGTACAATGCCAGTTGAGAACTCTAAAATCAATGAAAACTCTAATTTTTCGATTATTATTTTTCACGAGGAAAATATTTTCTGACCACTTTGGATATTTTACCTTTAAAATGAAGTCAGGTATGATTATTTTTTCTACCTTAGACTCAATTTTGGAGCTATCAGTCAAATATATCATCTGCACTACTTTATTGTATCCATGATGATCTTTTGGTAAGTCCAAATGATGAGTGGTCACCTCAAGGTCAATACCTGGCATCTATATGTAATTCTAGGAAAACACGTCCCAGTGTTGTTTCAGAATGGAATTATATAACTATTTCTATTTAGAAGTCATGGATGAACTAATTAGAGTGGGGTGTAGATCTTTCTCTATACCCAGATTTATTTCTCTGAGTTCATCCATAGTGGTGGAGATTTCATCCCCAAATGTTGTAGGGGGATCCCTAAAGTCTTCCTTTTCTTCTTCTTCTTCATGTATTACTTCATCGACCTCTTCTTGGATTATAGGTGATGAAGAAAAAATTTCATAGCTAGGGGATAAGTTACTATTTGGTCATCCTGAAGAGGCAGCAACTATCTCCAGACCATGTGATGATGAACAGTATTTTTGATGTTCTAAAGGGAAGATGATGGGATGAGAATCAACATTCCTGTCTTTTTCCATGATTGTGACAAATTATTTTAGTCTTTTTGATGATGTAGTGACTTGTTAAAGATATATCTATGGAATGAATAAATCTTTGTTTAGTCTTTCATCACTATTTAGTGAGTCAATGGTTTGTCTTGTGTTGTCAATTACAATCGTCACAACTTCCATTGTGGAAGATATTGAAAAAGTTCATGGATTTGGTCCAACCCTTCCAATTTAATTAATGGGTAGCAAATAATATGTATTGAGAAGCTTGAATTATTTAGATGGGATCTTCTCTATACCATTCTGATCATTGATTCATATATCATCACGTTCCAATGACCATTTTACCATTGTATGATGGAACTCTTCATCCACGTATTGAGCTTCACAAGTTTTGAGTGGGGCCTTATCACCATGAAGTGTCCCAATTTTACCATTGAAACAATATTTGAGATATTGGTTGTGCAATGAAGGAATGGTTTCAGGATAATGTAGCCAAGTTCTCCCCAACAGAATGATGAAATTTGTGTCCTACTAGAATATCATGAACTCTGAATTAGATATGAAATCCCCAAACTGATTTATGAGCATAATATCACATAGAGGTTCTTTCTCATTCTTGGCATAACCGTGTAACATCAAAGTGGAGGGAGATAAGCAGGATTCATTAATTACCAATTGTTGAAGTGTTCGAATGGGAATGAGGTTGACTCCTGAGTGATTATTAATGAATCCTCATTGGATGTCCATGTATTTAATATTGATAGATATATATAATGGTTTGATGTGTCCATATACAAAAAAATCCTCATATTGATCTATTAAATATATAACTAATGGAATTATTCTATATCATTCTCCATATGATAAAATTATGTGGAAACAACCTCGACTTCAAACTCTTGAGGGATTGAAAAATCCTCAATGTGAGATTCTCGGAGATCCTTTGATAAACTCAGGGAATCTATGATCGATAGCATGGTCGTTACTTGTTCTAGTTTCTTAAACACATCATAATTTTGATCCTTATGTTTTTTCCTTGCATGGATATTCCATTTTACAAGATACTTGGAAGATGATGTTCCTGATGTGGATGGGCTATCTTTCATGGAATAAGTTGGAAGTACTTTTTCTCTTGGTGGATCAGGCCATCTAGGTCTACCCACTCATCGATGAGGTGGTGGAATATCCTATATTCGGTCTTCAAAGATGATCATGTAAGGGAAGACCCTATCATTTGTGGGAGAAGTACCTTATTCTTATTGATCTACTGGAGGTATCTACCATATGTTTCTATTACATAAACAGTTAGACCAGGGGAGTGGTTGAAGTAGTAGATTTTAGCACAACCACATCTTCCTCTATATCATAGACCTTTAAGACCTCTTCCTCCAATTCTCCAATCAAGTGAAGGTAAATCAGGTTCACAATCATTGTTATCATTTGAGTAGGGATCTGTTAAATGAATAACATTAATGGAACTAAAGACCAACTCTTCATCAGATGATAATTCTACCTAATAGGAAAA
Source organism: Viscum album (assembly GCA_963277665.1). NCBI lineage: Eukaryota > Viridiplantae > Streptophyta > Magnoliopsida > Santalales > Viscaceae > Viscum > Viscum album. The sequence goes on from OY728141.1 coordinate 972,471,182, forward strand.
TTCATGTATTGTCATTTGGCGGGTTGGTGTCTGAGATTTTGAGAAGGTAGACATGAAATCCTATAAGGTAAATGGATAATTTTTCCTTTACAGTAACTCATCTTCTTCAATTTTTCCTTATTATTCCGGCCATGTTGCTACATTGAGGATTGGATTTCAAAGGACTCAGCTTTTAATAAATACGTCTTTTCTATAACGGAAGTGGCAAGATACACAGTCTTCTATTTCAACTATGTTCAAAGAATATAATGAGTTTTATTGATTATTTTCTTAACTATCCAATTATAAAATTTTCCAGAATTCTTTATTTTTACTTCCTACCACTTTTCTTCTTCCTCTAGATCGGTATCAATAACATATTCTACCAGGGCTAGTGAATTTTTTAGCTTCACTTGTCTATAGTCCACCATATTTTATAGAAGGTCCTTAAAAACAAAACTCTCTTGGATGGGGTTACCCAACATTTAATGGATGGTATAATAGTTTGAGAGGTCCTCGTCGCCTTCTTTGTTAGGTTTCTTTGACCTTTTCAACTGAACTATGTTGTCTTCCAATGCTGAGATGAAGTATCTGAGAATTTTTCATTTTGAAAAGAATAGCCATTGTTTTTCAACACCTCAAACTATCTTCACCTTTAATTTGTTTTATTTTATTGATGAGGAAGTAGTTTTTGTTGACAAACAAGAGGTGCATCTCCATGGTATGAGGAGGATTTTGAAGTAGGAGAAGGTATAGGGTCCTGATGAAGTGTAACTGTAACATCGTTTTCTTTTCCTACTCTTCTTCGTGGAGCAGATAGGATTACTTAGGATTTTGATCTGGTCTCTGTTATGGATTTATCCACCTGTTGAGAAATCGAGGCTAGATCTCATAACCCTCATGTTCTTTTCATAGGGATTTATTGTGTGTGTAACTCATCACTGATATTTTCTACACAAATGGGCAACAACTCTTCTTGAGGGTGATGTATATTCAAGGAGTATGTTAATCCTTTGCATTGAGAAATGAAATCTGAAACTCTTTCATTCTCCTTTTTCTTGTAGTTTTTGATGTCAAAGACTATTTTCTTCAGTAGCAATGAGCTGTACTAGAAAAGGAACTTCTGACAGAGATCTTATCATCCAGTGACTGATCGAGACTACAAACACATGTACTATACAAATTCTATCCCTTGTAGTGATTACATGATTCATATTAGTTTTACTACTTCCTGCTGCTCAGGGGTCGCCATCATGGGATCATAATGAGAGATGAAATATGTCAATTTCTACTCTATATCTTCTAATCCACTAAATATTGGAAATATAGGATTCCCAAATATTGGTGGGGGAGGATTCAGACCTACCCATTCAAGATAATTCTTCATTTTTGGTTGAACCAGTGTGTTCACTTTTTCAATAAATTCTAATTATTCATCAATAACTCAACTGCATTCATAAGAATTTGAGGAATATCTAGATGGTTTGGGACATGAATAGGTGTGGTTGGTGGATATTTAAGTTGTTCATAAACTGATGCGGAAACTGGTATGACCACTGGTGGTGGTGCCGCTAGTATATTCAGTGGGTAAACAATAGGGGGAAGCCTATAAAGATGTTTCTGACCCTGCTCTAGTTGAAATTTCAATGGTGGTAATTCATTATTGGATTTATTAGTTTCAAAAAACCATCTTTTTGAGGTTCTCTTACTAGAATTGAAATCTTAAGATCTTCTTGTGAAGCATATCTCGAAGGAATGCTTCATCAGTGTAACTCTACATTGAGTTTTCTAAACTCCTTCATCTCATCCTCTTGTTGAGAAATCTTTCCTCAAGAAAAAGGGATTGACCTTATCTAGGGAAAGGTGAGACATGGTCTGACCGTTACCTTTTCTTTTATTAGGTTTCCTTTGAAAAGGTGGAAGTTTTTTATTTTAGGGGATACCTAAATTTGGAATAAACATCTAATTTCAGGTACGCAAACCTTTATAATTTGCTTCTTTGTGGACAATATTATGAACAAAAACTTAATCCTATGACTCCCTTGAAATGGAATTACTGTTTGGAGGATATTAAATGATTTAATGGATGTGATTCACTAATACATAAATAATTGTTAGCATTCTGTCAGTATCTTCGGGAGATATCCTTCTTCTGCACCCGATATGATACTGTGTCCTCTTGTTTTTTTCTTCCTTCGGGTCTATTTGGGAGATATTTACCTAAAGGGAATCCCCATATAGTTTAGATGTGTGTTTATTTTTTTTGGTCTTCCCTAATCATAATAAAACGGACTTCTTATGAGGAGGGAATTGTGAATGTGAAAAATCATCCATCCCTACAGTCTTGGGCTATTCATGTTCTTCTTTCTCAATCCTTTAGGATCTGTTTCTTGACTTTGAAGTTAGGGTTAAAAAGTCCTCCATCCCTATGGTTTAGGGGGTTCCTAAACTACTATGGATGGTATCAGTATGTATTCTCTTCCAATTTTAAAAATTATTTTCTGGACATTGTCTGAGTGTATTATATGGTGCTCAATTAAATTGCTTCCTTTAGAAGTGTATTTTTCTATTTCAAATATTTTCTCAATTTGATGGATTACATCCTCTAAGTTGGAGGCATGCCTACTATTCTTAGACTCTTGATGAAAAAGTATCTCAATAGCTTGCTCTCTTTGGGCTTGTCTTTGGGGGAAGCTGGTTGATGCCTGTTCTTGTTGAGAATCTCTTCGATCATGAATAGAATCCGTTTTTTGTTTCCATCCTGGGGAAATAACATTTCACAAGTCCACTTTTGGAGTTATTTTCTAGATTTGGAGATCACTATAATCAAATTCTTCATGTGTACTCCATCCTCTAGTATGAACACCAAATGGATTATCTGCAATCAATTGCCACGACCACATTAATGCATTGAGGCATGCATATTAAAGGGTTATCATTTCTTCTAAATCTATGGATTTCAAGAAACCAAGAGAGATGCCAAGTCAATTTGGTGTTGTATCCCTTCTATTACATTGTAATGAATTTTATATTCCTCATATAGTTCCACGTTGGATTTTATGATGATGGAGAGTCTTCCATGTGTTGAGGTAGATATCATGAATACAATATTTTACCAACATCTATGGAATGTTTTATTTAGAGGTGGACAAAGGATAGAAGATGACTAGTATTTCACCATTATCTAGTTGTTTCTTCATGTTCAAAATATTATGATCATATTTTTCAAGAGGATTCTCTACTTTATTGGATCAAAGTTAGTGTTTTACTACCTCTTTATTAAAATTAGCAAGATCGATAAGGAGTTCCTCTATTGTATTGGAAGATAAATGAGCCAAGGGTGGTTCATAGTTATGAAATAATTACACCCACCAGTGATAAAGAATAAAACATGACTAGAATTGTATTTTAAAGTTTCTCAAGATAATATGGATTTCCCATAACTATACTATCTGTTAGATAATTCATTTGGAAAGGTGAATCACTACTACAGAGTGAACATTCTTAATTATTTCCATCATGAGGAGGACCATCATAGTGGATTACAGCAAGGGGTATACCCTCTTACAACTTGGGATTCTAGACACATGGAGTGTTTTCGTGGAACTCATCAGGATATTGTATTTCAAGATTGACCAAATTTTCAGGATGAAATCCTTTGTGAGGAAGTTTCCAATAAGTACATTTAGAGTTACTCTTATTGCTCCCATACTTTGGTGATGGGAGGGTAAGATCTTGATCTGTAATAGATAAATGTCTGAGGGATTCAAGAAATCTAGTATTAAGAGGAGCTAGATCACAAACTAGTTCTTGATTTTTTAACATTATATGATAAACGTTTTTCTTAGAATCCATGTTACAAGAAGTTGGGGCCACTTGTTGGGAAAAGTGGTCGTCATGGGTAGGTATATGTTCATTCCTTAGAGTGGCCGTTAGAATAGGCTAATTATCTCTAGTTTGATTGTGTATGTATTCCTGATCTAATTTTCCATATGATATGGTAGAGTATTCCCAAAAACCCTCTTGGATGGTAATAGAGGAATGTATCTTCCTCGGGGTGGCTTGTTGATGAGACACCCTACTTTTGAGGATAGATTTTTGATGTTGTCCCTCATGTACTACTATTTTAACTATGATGGTATCATGAGAAGCCTTTAGGATATGATAAGGAATTTTTTTCTACCCTTTCACCATTTCCAAGATCTTCTTGGTGACTTCAATGACCAGAACAAGAATATACATCCATTCTGTGTCTGGAGTAGGGGTATGTACATTATCATTTCCTCTATTTCCTATTAGTCAATACTGATAGTACTCATGTTTTGGGGAAGAGAGTTGAGTCTGCCCTCTGATTATCATAGAGACTTTTTGGATGAATTTTCAGTGTGCTGCTAGATGAGGTTGCTGACAGGTTTGATGGGTGTGGGAAATTGTATTTTCATAATTACATTGCTCCACAAGATAAAATACTGGGATTAATTGGATGCCACATAATGATTCTTCTAGTTGGTTTATTGACCGTGAACTGGTGTATATGCCTAATCATTGTTTTCCACCAAATTGGGTTGTTGGGATTCCCAGGAGGGGGAAAACATAGGATCCTGCTCCCTATTTGACATTTGTCCCCAAAGGGCCATCTTGCATGCACATGTCTAAGGGACCTGGGACAGACACTCAAACGAAACACTCTCATCATGTTCAGGGGTTGCTGTTGTGCGAATTTGGTGGTAGTTAATGTTTACAGGATCCCTTATGAAGGACCCTTGTGTCTTCGTGATGAGGCCTTAGGTGGCCTCTTGGTCAAACAACCTAGAATATGATAGGTATTAGTTATTGAATTCCAAGGATAAGATCCCAAAATGTTTGAATATGGTGATTGACACCATCTACTTATGGAACACCGGTCATTGCTGACTAGACGATGGGGGTTATTCTTGATTTGTATAACCTATAGGGAAGCCTCCAATGATGGAATAGTTTCTTTTCGATGGTGCTATCAAACTAGTGTGTTAGATACCCAACGTTGAATACGTTGATTCATTGACAAAATCCTCTACAAAGAAGAGGTTACATCATGAGAAGCAGTTGAGGCATTCACGTGTATAAACATGAATGAAGCCAATTGGATTATCAGGAGTTCTAAGAAAATAATGTCTGTATATATGACTAACACAAAAAATGATCTCTGAAATCTTCATTTGAGTGAAAAATGCCTGATTAGTTTCCTTGTCGACCCTATTCTATTGAAATAGGCTTGACATATGGGTAACACCATCATCATAGAGAAAGATTCATGTCAGGATAACCATATTTTTTCCCCCGCAGAATTGTTACATCATTTGGGAAATCATTATTTTTGAAGTGTTTCTAATGGGTTTTTGGTTATGGAAATAGAATGATCCAATGGTTTTATATCCATAGAGACTTAAATTCTAAATTCATACACTCATTAGGGATTTTGACCTATGATTATTAATAAATCAAATTGTTTGAGAGGATGTGAGTTTGGGTTCATTGCACCATTTCGAGGGGAATTATTTCTTACACTTGGACTCTCTTATAGATTTAAGATATTTTCATGAATAATTTTTATTCTACCAAGCATAAGGTAGGTCTATATAGAAAATTTCAATCAACTATTATCATTTGTAGAATTCAGAATCATTTGTATGTATTCGAGGTTCTTCATCAATGGATATATCTATGTGTATATAAGGTTCTACATTGATGGTATCCTCTTTTATACTACTTATAGATTCTTTGTTCATTATCATGACATTTTTGGTTTTTAAGACACTCCCTGGGGAACTCTATAATTTTATGTTCATCCAGGTAGATTAATTCTACTCTAGAATTTTTCATCATCCATGGAGAAGAAAGTTTACTGTAGAGATTATTGTCATCCAGGTAGACAGATTTTACTCTAGGGTTTATCATTATCTTGGGAGATAGAAGATATTTTGATGTTGGGATCAAACCCATATGGTGGCTTCCTATGTATCGTTGTGAAAGGAATAAAAACCCACATAGTTTGGTGTCTCTTAATGGGATACATCATAACTTTTAACGGCATGTGATGAGGACCCAACCATTCATTTTAATGTCATGTCGTAAGTACATCTAGGGGGAAGGTGCCTTGTCAAGGCTTTGTGTGGTAATTATGCCTAATAATCCCAAGAAACATGGAAGAAATATGATATCCAAAGTTGAATTAGACCCTACTAGGTATATGACCCAAAGAGAGTAGGTTTGATTTGGTATCTTGGTTTTTAACCTCAGGGAGGCTTTTCACTTATCCCATTTGGATGGGAATAAAATCCCACATAGTTCGATAAGTCTGATAGGGAAGCATAGCCCTTTGATGGAAATAGGTTTATTCATACTCTTAAAGTTTATTCCCTTTTAACAGGGTCCATGAGATATGTCTTAATTCATGGAGGTTTAGGGGGCTAAATTTGGAGCTTACTCTTAAGGAGGATTCCTGGATTAAGGGAATTAGGATTGTGGATTATTCCTAAGGAGGATTACCTAACAAATTGGTTATGATTTCCCATTTCATGGATGAGATTGTATGTAGATCAAGCCTTAATAAGGATTCCTACGTGTCCTAGTTTTGGAAGGAATCAATTTTCTCATTGTTAATTTTTTTGGAGGATTGTATAGGTATTATGGTCACTACAAATATCTAAGCCGATGTGAGTCATGATCAATGTGAGAAACAAGATGATGTCAAAGATTCAACAAACCACACATGTTTTTCCTTAATGGTTAGTGGAAGAGGTCAGGGCTATAGTGGAAGAGGTCATGGTTATGGTGAAAGAGGTCATGGCTACGATGATTCCCTCTCTAAAATTTACATTGAACATGGGTCAAATATAATAAAGGAGTGAAGGTGAATGATTTAGAGAGGAGTAAGACTGAAACCTAATACATGAAAGTCCAGGGGCTTAAAAAATTATGGTTTATATTTTATTAGTCCTAGGATTAGAGGGAAAATTTTCCTTTTTCAAAGGGTAAAACAAGTGTGATCCTTATCTTCCCAACCAGAAACCGGAGGCTCCGAGTCTTAGAGATGAGAAGGGGTGGACAATGTCTTATCCTTGAAATAAAATACTAGGAACTCCTCAACACAATCCCAAGGATAAGGGTCTATGTGACCATAGATATAAAAACCTGCATAAATCCAAAGGATCCAGACCCTCTGGTAGGAAATGTGCAGGAAACCTATGACTATAGAAATAAAAACCCAAATGGGAGATGTGTAGAAGTGCCTTTCACAAAGGTTTTTCAAATCAGGAGTCCTTAGCGGAGGTTTCCAATTGATCCCATTCAGAAAAGGTAAAAAATTAAATAGAAGATCTACCAGGAATGGATTTGAAGTCAGCTTCATGAGTGGATCAAGTAGGCTGAAAAGGTTAGGTGAACATAGAAGAAGCGCGCAAGTATGTGGATCGCAAGTGGGTGGCACACAAGTAGGAATGGGAAAACTGGTTACACGGTAGGTGATAAACAACCTGGATGACTACAGTTGGGTGAGACTTGGATCAATCCTTCAAGGGTATTTATAGGTATTCCCAAAATTGAGGTGAAAAAATTATTGTTTGAGGAAGGGAGATCACGAAAGTGTTCTTAAATCTGGTTGTTGGGAGAAATAGTCATGCAAGTGTTGTTTTTTAACACTAAAAGGACACACATCTCACTATCCTCCTTCAATTCCCTCTCATTAGGCATTATTAAACTACGTTAGAGGTTTTAGAGGACTAAGAAGAAGAAATAGGGAGATCATAGCTGCAATCGGCCTTCAGGGAAATTCGATTGATCAAATGAAGTCCCCAATTGTATATTAATAGGGAAATATGGTACCTTGGGGAAAGGAGAATGGTCGCACAAGTGGGGTGGTATGAAATTACTTGTACACCGATAGTGATTTGAACTACCATGGGACAACAACGTTTTGAGCTATTAAAAATCTTGATATTATTTATCTATTTTATCCTCTTTTTTCTATGGAATTTTCCTTTGTCACTATTTAATCCATGTGATGAAATATAGTGTCAACATTTTTTTTAGGGTTTTTGTTTCTTTTTTAGGTTTTGGTATTTATTTAGAGTTTTTAGGGTTTTTTATGGTTTCAAGAGGTTCTAAACATTTTTAGGGGTTTTAAGAGGATACAATTTTTTATGGATTTATGGGGGGTTTTAATGTTTTGGGGTTCTTATATATTTCTGGGTTTTTTCAATATTTTTAGGGTTTTGTACATTTTTTTGGATTTGTTAGGATTTTTTTTTATTTTTTTTATTTTTAGGGATTTAAGGGTTTTGGGATTTTTAGGGGTTTTAGGGGGTTCAGAGTTTTAGGGTTTTTATGGTATTTTTGGGTCTATAGGATTTTTAGGTTTTACTTTGAGTTTGTTACGGTTTCATGGTTTTTTAAATTAATTAAATATCTTAGGTTTTTTAGGATTTTTAGTGTTTTTATTGGGTTTTTAGTGTTTTTTGGTTTTTTTGGGTTTTATGGATTTTAAGGGGTTTATGGTTTTTAGTGGTTTTTATGGTTTTTACGTTTTCATGTATTTTTAAGGATTTATTATAATTTATATTATTTGAAGGGTTTTTAGATTTTCTATGGATTTTTAGGGGTTTTTGGGTTTTTATAGTTTTATGGTTTTTTGTGTTTTTAGGGGTTTTGGGTATTTTAGGGATTTAATGTTTTTTAAGTTTTTTAGGGGTTTAGGAGTTCTATATTTTTTTAATTTTTAGGGGTTTAAAGGGTTTTTTATAGTTATATGTATTTTATGGGGGTTTTATCGTTTATTATGTATTTAAGGAGGTTTTATGGTTCTTAGAGGGTTTTTTAGGTTTTTCGGTTTTTTATGTTTTCCAAGATTTTTAAGGATTGTTATGTTTTTAGGATTTTTATGGTTCTTAAGATTTTTTAGGGATTATAATTTTTTTGGGGTTTTCATGGTATTTAGGGTTCTTAGAGGTTTTCATGTTTTTATTTTCTTTTGCAGTTTTAGGTTTTTTGTCTTTTTATGGGTTTTAAGTTATTTTATCATTTTAATGTTTTTTGGGGGTTTAAGGGTTTTTATATATTTTAGTCATTTTTATGATTTTTATGTTTTTAGGGGTTTTTAATGTTTTTTGGGTTGTTTATGGTTTTCATGAAATTTTCAACAATTTTGATTTTTTAATGATTTAGGTATTTGTAAGCCTTTTGTAAATTTTTAAATTTTTTTAGGTGTTTTAGGATTTCTTTTGGATATTGAGAGTTGTTGGGATTTTAGGGTTGTTCATGGATTTTAGGGTCTTTTGGGTTTTTGGGTTTTTTAGGATTTTTGTCGTTTTCAAATTTTTTTAATATTTTTAAGGGTTTAAAGGGTTTTTAGTGGTTTTTATTGTTTTTATGGGTTTTTAGTGATTTTTTAATTTATAATGGGTTTTATGGTTTTTAGTTTTTTTAGGGTCTTTAGAGTTTTTTACATTTTCATGGATTTTTTAGGTTTTTTATGAATTTAGGGGTTTTATTTTTTTAGAACTTTTGAGTGGTTTAGGGGGTTTTAGGATTTAATAGAGTTTTTAACTGTTTTTGGGTTTTGATTGTGTTGTTGGGTTTTTAGGGGTTTTATACTGTTTTATGGATTTAATATTTTTTAGTGTTTTTAATGTTTTTATGGGTTTAATGCGGTTTTAGAGTTTCAGTGGGTTTTAGGTGTTTTATGATGTTTTATGATTTTTATGGTTTTGGAGGGTTTTATAGATTTGAGGGGTGGGGTCAAGGATTTTAGAGTTTTTTATATTTTCAAGGATATTTAGGGTTTTTTAGGTTTTTATATTTTTTAGTGTTTTTATAGATTTTGAGGTTTTTAGGGGTTTTCAAGGTTTTTAGGGTTTTAGGGGTTTTCCATGTTTTTATATATTTTTAGAGGTTTTGGCATTTTTGTTGTGATTTTTAGTATTTTTATCATTTTTTATAGTTTTTAAATGTTTTTATAGTTTTTAAGGGTTTTTTAGAGTTTATGTGGGTTTTTAGGGGTTTTGGGGGTTTTTATGGTTTTTAGTGGTTTTATGGTTTTATATGGGTTTTCATGGTTTTTAGGGTTTTTTACATTTTAGGTTTTTTTCGATTTTTAAAATATATATGGTGTTTATATTTTGTAATTATTTATAGTGATTTTAGGGGGTTTTTTTGGGTTTTTTTATTTTTTTAGGGTTTTAGAGTTTTTATTGTGTTTTTTGGTTTTTAGGTTTTTTTGAGTTTATTTGGGTTTTGAAGGTCTGTTAGAGTTTATGGTTTTTAGAAGATTATTGGTTTTTTAGTTTTTTGGTTTTTTGTTTTTAAGGGGTATTTATGGTTTTTAGGGGTTTATGTTTTTAGTGCCTTTTCCGGATTATAGGGTTTTCATGTTTTTTATTTATTTTTAGGAATATTTTATGGTTTTCATGTTTTTTGGGGTTTTAATGTTTTTAGGGGTTTTAGGGTTTTTAGCAATTTTGAGGGGTATTATTCATTTTCAGGGTTTTTTGGGTTTTAGTGTTTTTCTGAGTTTTTAGGGTCTTTTGGGGTGGGGGGGGGGGGGGTTTGTGTTTTTTAGGGTTTTAATGTTATTTATAGTTTTGAAACATTTTTATGGGTTTTAATGGTTTGTATAGTTTTTAGTTGTTTATGGTTATATGGGTTTTAGGGTTTTTTAAGGTTATTAGGATTTTATGGTTTTTTTGGGGGGAGGTGGTTCAACATATTTTTTCATGTTTTTATGATTCCAACGATTTTTAGAGGTTTATATGATTTTTATAGATTTTAAGGTTTTTCAGGTTTTTAGAAAATTTGATGGTTTTAAGGTGTTTCCATGGGTTTTAGGGTCTTTTGGGATTTTATTTTTTTTGATATTTTTTATTCTTTTTAGGTTTTTAAATATTTTTAGGGGTTTTGAGGATTTTTCAGATTTTAGTGGCTTAGAGGTAATATGGGATTTTAGGGGTTTTATGTTTTTTATGAGTTTTTGGGGTTTTTCTAGTTTTTTGTGATTTTTATATTTTTTTGTATTTTTAGAGCTTTTTGTATAAATTTTATGGTTTTTAGGATTTTAATAATTTTTAGTCTTTTTAGGTATTTTGAGGGTTTTAGTAGTTTTCAAGGATTCATAGAGTTTTTAGGGTTTTTTTAGGATTTTTAGGGTCTTTGTAGTTTTTAGAGGTATTTCTAATTTTTCAGGTTTTTATGGTTTTTTCCATTTTTTAACATTTTTAAGAGTTTTAAGAGATTTTAGAGTTTTCATTTTTTAGAGTTAGTTTTTTTAGGTTTTTTGTGGGTTTTATGGTTTTTAGTGTTTTTTAGTGTTTTTTTCAGGTCATTATGGTTTTTTATGTTTTTAGGTATTTTTTAGGGAATTTTATGAGTTATTATGGATTTTTATGGTTTTCATGTTTTTTATGGATTTTTGGGTTTTTAGTGATTTTGAGTGTTTTAGGGATTTTCAATTTTTTCAAGAGGTTTCAGGGATTTTTAGAGTTTTTGTGGTATTTTTGTGTTTTTAGGGTTTTTTTGAGTTTTTATGGGTTTTATGGTTTTTTTATATTTTTTACTTTTTAAGGGAATATTAAGGTTTTTATAGTTTTAAGTGGTTTCTAAGGTTTTTATTCATTTTAGGGGTTTTATTATTTTTAGGGGTTCTACGGTTTTCAAATGCTTTTAGGAGTTTTTAGGTTTTTTTACATTTCAAGGATTTTTAGAGATTTTTCATAATTTTTATTAGTTTTCTAGGATTTATAAGGGTATTGTCGGTATTAATGGTTTTTATAGGATTTTAGGGTTTTTATGGTGTTTTGTGGCTTTAGGGTTATTTCATGTTTTTTAGGGTTTCGATGTTTTTTAGAGTTTTTTATTGTTTTCTGGGATTTTAAGGATTTATATATTTTTTTGTGGTTTTTATTTTTTATGGGTTTTATGGGGTTTTCATGTTTTTACTGGTTTTGTAGTTTTTCAGGGGTTTTAAAGGTTTCTAGGGTTCTTCAAATTTTTAGGGATTTTTAGGGATTTTATGACTTTTATGGATTTTAGGATTTTTAATTATTTTAAGGGGTTTTAGTTTTTTAGTGTTTGTATGTGTTTTTGGGTTTTTTAGTGTTTTTAGGGTCATTGTTGTTTTTGGAATTTTATGGAATCATTTATTCTTTTTAAGGGTTTATGTTTTTTAATGTTTGTTGTAGTTTAAAAGGATTTCACTGTTTTATTAGGACATATAATTTTTTTTGTTTTTGGGGTTTTTAAGGTTTTTAGGGGTTTTATGGATTTCATTGTTTATTATGGGTTTATAAGGATTTTTTCAGTTTTAAGAATTTTGAGGGACTCTTTCAAATTTTTTAGTGTATTTAGATTTTTAGTGTTATTTAGGTCTTTTTTATTTTTTCAGAGATTTATTTGTTTTTATTGGGTATTGATAGTTATTTAGGTATTTTAATGTTTTTTAGATTTTTAAATGTATTTATGGATTTTATGGGTTTTTAGAGTTTTAGTGGTTTTTAGGGGGTTTTAGGATTTTTATAGTTTTTGGGGTTTTATGGATTTCAGGGTGTTTTCAGAGGTTTTTGGGTTTTTATACATTTTTAGGTATTTTAGGAACTTTATGATTTTTATGTCTTTAAGGTTTTTCTGTTTTGAGTGCTTTTTAGGGGCGTGAGGGGTTTTCAAGGTTTTTAGGGTTTTTTTGTTTTTTGGGTTATTTTGCATTTTTTACTTTTTTATGTCTTTATGGATTTTTAGGCTTTTAATGATTTGAAATGGTTTTTGGGGTTTAATGGATTTTAGATTTTTTAGTGGTTTAGTGTTTTTACAATTTTTTAGTTTTTTAATAGTTTCAGCAGTTTTATGGTTTTTAATGTTTTTTCGGGGATTTTTTGGGTTTTTATATCTTTGGAGGTTTTTAGGGATTTTTTTACGATTTTTATCATTTAAACGTTTTATAAGGGTTTTAGGGATTTTTAAGGATATTTAGGTTTTTAGGGTTTTTTCATTTTAGTGGTGTTTTTGGGGTTTTTATTTTGTTTTTGGGTTTTTAGGGTTTTTTTAGTTTTTTAGTTTTTTACGGTTTCTTAGAATTTTTAAATTTTTTTATGGGTTTTTAGAGTTTTTAATGGTTTTAGGGTTTTTTATTTTTAGGGTTTTTGATTTTTTTTGGGTTTTTATGGTATTCATGGGGTTTTTATGGTTTTTACGTTTTTTAAATTTTTATGGATTTTTTATTATTTTTATGTGTATTATGGTTTTCTAGGGATTTTATATATTTTCTATGCTATCAGTGACCTTTAAAGTTTTTGATTTTTTATGGTTTTTAGGTTTTTTATAGTTTTTTGTTGGTTTAGAAGGTTCTTCTATATTTTTAGGGTTTTAATTTTTTTTAGAGTTTTTAATGACTTTATTGGAGCTAAGTGTTCTTATAATTTTTAGTGGTTTTATTTTTTTTACGGGTTTTTATGGTTTTAAAGAGTTTTAGGGGATTTTTTTGGTTTTTAGGAGGTATTTAGGGTTTTTAATGTTCTTTATTTTTTAAGGATTGTTAGGGAATTTTTATTATTTTTTTTCTTTTTATGTTTTTTATGGGATTTAGGGATTTTTAGTGTTTTTTTGGGTTTTCATATTTTTTGGGGGTTTTAGGATTTTTATGTACTTTTGGGTTTTTATGGGTTTTTGGAATTTTTTACAATTTTTAAGGTTTTCTAGAATATTTTAATGTTTTTCTGCGTTTTAATGGTTTTTAGAGGTTTTGTGGCTTTTAGGGTTTTATGGTTTTTATTTTTTAAGGATTTTAAGGGTTTTATGGGTTTCAGTTGCATTAATTGTTTTTTGGGATTGCTACTTTTTTAGAGATTTATGGGTATTTCATCGTATTTTAATTCTTTTTATGTATTTTTGGGGTCTTTAGGGAATTTGAGTGTTTTTATAATTTTTAGGGTTTCTTATAGCTTTTGGGATTTTAGGGTTTTTATTGTGTTAAACTGTTTTTTGGGATTTTTGATTTTTTATGGTTTTATGGTTTTATAATGTTTTTGAATGGTTTTAGGGGTTTAAATGGTTTTTATAGTTTTTAGTGTATTTTAGGAGTTTTATTGGTTTTTAGGGTTTTTCAGGTTTTTTGGGGAATTTATTATTTTAAAGGATTTTCACGGTTTTTTATGTGTTTGTGGTTTTTAGGTATTTTTTAAAATATCTATTGTTATTAGGGTTTTTAGGGATTTTAAATTTTTAGGTGTTTTCACTGTTTTTTGGTTTTGGGGGGTTTCTGGTTTTTGAGATCTTTAGTGTTTTGTGTTTTTTGAGTTTTTATGGTTTTATGGTTTTTAGAGTTTTTTTGTCAATTTTAGTTGTTTTAAGGGATTTTAAATTTTTTTTGTGGTTTATAGAGTTTTTAGGGGTTTTAAGGTTTCAAAAGGATTTTGTGGTTTTTAATGGGGGTTTCATGGTTTTTAGGGTTTTTTATGTTTTTAGGGATATTTATTTTTTTATGATTTTTTTTTGTTTTTAGTAATTTTTTAGGGGTTTTAGGGGTTTTATGGGTTTTATGGTCTTCATAGTTCTTAGGGTTTTTAGGTTTTTTCATGGTTTTAGGGAATTTTTGGGTTTTCAAATATTTTTTAGTTTATATGATTTTAAAAGTTTTTTATAGATTTTTACATTTTAGGGGTTTAAAGGGTTTTAAGAGATTTTAATGGGTTTTAGGGTTTTTATTGGGTGTTTGTGTTTTTGTGCTTTTTTGGGGTTCTTATGGTTTTTAAGGGTTTTAGGTTTTTTTTATGTTTTTAGGGATATTTATGTTTTATTTGGATTGTTGTGGTTTTTTTAATTTTAGGGTTTTTAGGAATTTTGACGGTTTGCAAGATTTTGTAGTGTTTTTAGGGTTTTTAGGGATTTTCATTATTTTTGTTTGGTTATTTACTTTTTTTTTGTTTTTAGAAGCTTTTAATGATTTTATTGTTTTAAATAATTTTTAGCAGTTTAAGGGTTATTAGAGTTTTTACTAGTTTTTAGGTTTTTATTAGGTTTTAGGGTTCTTATGGTTTTTAGGGTTTATAAGGTTTTTATGGAGTTTTAAGGGGTTTATGGGGGTTTTATGTTTTTAGGGATTTCGAGGTATTTTTTAGGATTTTTATGGCTTGAAGGGTTTTTTGGGTTTTAGTGTTTTAGGGACATTCATTGGTTTTTATGGGTTTTATTGTTTTTTTAGATTATGGGTTAAAATATTTTTTGAGTATTTAATGTTTTTAGGGGTTTTATGGGTTTATGGTTTTTAGTGTTTTTATGATTTTTATGGGTTTTTAGGGTTTTTATGGATTATAGGGGTTGTTTATGGTTTTAAAGGGTTTATCAGGTTTTAGTGTTTTTTTACGTTTTTAGGGATTTTAAGTGATTTTTTAGAATTTCAATTGTTTTTTGGGTTTTTATGTATTTTGATAGTTATAATGTTTTTTATGGATTTTCAGTATTTTTATGGTCTTTTTGGGTTTTAGGTTATTTTTGAGATTTTAGGGTTTTTGCATTTTTAGTGTATTTTATTTTATTAGGGGTTTTAAAGTTTTTTTATTTTTTTAGTGGATTTAGGTTTTTATGTATTTTAAGGGATTTTAGGTATTTTTTAGTTTTCAAGGATTATTTTGGTTTTTATGGTTTTATGTTATTTGGGATTTTAATGGTTTTTTAGTTTTTTATGGTTTTTATGGGTTTTTTGTGTTTTATGGATTTTTTTGGGGTTTTAGGAGTTTTTAGTTATTTTTATGGTTTCGGGGTATTTTTGGTTTTTTTTGTTTATGGGTATTTTGTGTTTTTTGGTGTTTTATGGTTTTTAGAGTTTTTTAATTTTTTGGGGTTTAATGGGTTTTCAGGGATTTAGATTTTTTACTTGGTTTTTTGGGGGGTTTTGGGTTTTGGGGAATTCTATAGTTTTTAGGTGTTTCTATGGTTTTTAGGTGATCTTTTTTTGCATTTTTATGTTTTTTTTGTTTTTAAGATTTCTATGTATTTTTAATATTTTTTATTTTTTTTATTTTTTTATGTACTTTTAGGGTTTTAGTTTTTTAGGGTTTTATGGTATTTTAATTTTTCAGGGTTTTTAGTTTTTTCTTAATTATTCAATGTTTTTAGGGTTTGTAGTTTTTTTAGCATTTTTAGGGTTTTAATGGTTTTTTTAGTTTTTATTGTCTTTTAGGATTTTTATGGGTATTATTGTTTTTAGTGGATTTATTGGGGTTTATGGTTTTTAGGGGTGGGGGTTGAGGGGTTTTATGGTTTTTTACATTTGCAGTGATTTTTAAAGAATTTTTAGGATTTTATGGGTTTTCGGGTTAATTATGGTTTGTAAGGTTTTTCAGGGTCTTTAGGGGTTAATTTATGGTTTTTTGAGTATTAAGGGTTTTAATATTTTTAGTTTTCTAAATATTTTCAAGGGTTTTAATTTTTGTAGTGTTTTTAGTGGTTTTAGAGATTGTATTTATTTTTAGGTTTTGTAAGGTTTTTTTGGGTTTTTGGTTTTAAGAGGGTTTTTAGGGATTTAGGGTATGTTTTCATGAATTTATGGGTTGTTTAGTATTTTATGGTTTTTTTTGTTTTTTTGGGTTTTAGGGATTTTGGGGGTTTTAGTTTTTTTGAATATTTTTTGGGTTTTGGTGTTTTTTTGTATTTTTTAGTGTTTTTATTTTTTTTGGGTTTTAAAGGGTTTTTGGACTTTTATAATGTTTCTAGGGTTTTTTAGGTTTTTTAGAGTTCTCATTTGGTTTTTAGTGTTTTGTGGTTTTATTTTGTTTTTGGGGATTTTAGGGGGTATTTATTATTTTTATGGGGTTTTTAGGGTTTTTAGGGGTTTTCTATTTTTCAGGTTTTTTTAGTCATTTTTTAGTATTTTTATAGTTTTTAAGTTTATTTTACATTATTTTTTTGGATTTTGAGGGGGTTAGGGTTTTCAGGGTTTTTAAGGTTTTCAATTATAATCAATATTTTTAGGGTCTTTTGGGTTTATAGGGGATTTTTAGTGTTTAGGGTTTAAATGATTTTTAGTGTTTGTTAACATTTTTAGTGGTTATAAGGTTTTTAGAGTATTTTGTTGTTTTAGGGTTTTTATAGAGTTTTAGTGGTTTTAATATTTTTAGAGGTTTTTATGGTTTTAAGGGGTTTTTATGTTTTTATGTATTACTATGTTTTCATGGATTTTAAGGTATTTTTAGGATTTCTGTGGAATTTAGGATTTTTATGGTATTTATGTATTTTGAGGCCTTTTAGGGTCTTTTTCGGTATTTAAGGTTTTTTTAGTTTCTTATAGTTTTTAGTGTTTTTGAAAACATTTTTAGGGTATTAAGGGATTGTTAGCGTTTTTAGAGGTTTTTTTCAGTTTTTAAGGATTTTTAGGTTTTTTAACATTTTTAAGTGTTTTATAGTTTTGGGGGTTTTCAGGGTTTCATGTTTTTTACGTTTTAAGGGATTTTTAGGTTTTTTTATAAATTTTTTTAGTTTTTATGGTTTTTTGGTGTTTTTGGAATTTTGGAGGGTTTAGGGGTTTTAGGGTTTTAAGGTTTTTTAGAATTTTTAGGGTTTTTTTAAAAAAAATTGGGTTTATGAATTTTTTTTAGTTTTTTACGGTTTTTTAGAGTTTCTAACATTTACTATTTTAATAGTTTTTGTATTTTTTAATGTGTTTTAGGGGTTTTATATGGATTTAGGAAATTTTAATGTGTTTGTTGTTTTTTATGGTTTTTAGGTGTTTTTCTAGGTTTTTAGGGTATTTTTATGATTTTAGGTATTCTTATAGATATTGAGGTTTTTATGAATATTTGGGGGTTTTTAAGCTATTTTCAATTTTTGGGGTGATTTAAGTGTTTTTTGAAATTTTTACCATTTTTAGATAGTTTTAAGGGTTTTAAAAATTTTAGTTTTTTAGGGATTTTTATAATGTTTTAATTTTTTTAGGGGATTTTATATTTTATATGGGGATTTTTAGTTTTTAGGGGTTTTTATGTTATTACCAATTTAAGGGAATTTTTATGATATTTATGGTTTTAGGGTTTTTAGGTTTTTTAGGGTTTTTAGGGTTTTTAGGGTTTTTAGAGATTTTGAAAGGTTATCGGGTTTTTCAAGGTTTTTTAGTGTTTTTTGGGTTTTTATGGTGGTTTTGGGTTATTATGTTTTTTGGAGTTTTTTAGATGTTGTAAGTGTTTTTTTACTTTTTAACCTTTTAGGGGTTTAAAATGATTTTAGAGTTTTTGGGGCTTTTAATGTTTCTTGGTTTTTTGTTGGTTTTTAATGTTTTTAGATGTTTTTATTGTTTTCAAGTGTATTTAACGGGTTGGGATTTTTCGGGTTTATATGATTTTAATTGATTTTGAGGATTTCTATATTATTTACGTTTTTAGGGGTTTTAGGGGTTTTAAGGGTTTTTTGATTTTTTTGTGTTTATTAGGGTTTTTGGGTTTTCTTGGTTTTTCTAGTTTCTTAGGGAATTTTTTGGTTTTGAGTGATTTTTTGAGTTTTTTTCAATATAAGGATTATTAGTGTATTATTAAATTTTTAGCGGTTTAAAGGTTTTTTAGAGTTTTTGGTGGTTTTCAGGGGCTCTATTGGTTTTTAGGTTTTTAGGGGATTTATTGGTTTTTTGAGGGGGGTTTAGTACTTTTAGTGTTTTATTTTGTTTTCAAAGACTTTTTGGGATTTTCATAATATTTTTATGGTTTCTAAGGGATTTTATGTTTTTTAGGAATTTTGAGGGTTTCTATAGGGTTTCCATGGTTTTGTAGGTTCTTCAAGGGCTCTTAGGGTCATTTTGGTTTTAGGGTATTTTTGAGCTATGAGGGATTTCAACGGTTTTCAATGTTTTCTAATATTTTCAGGGTTTCTATGGTATTTATAGTTTTTAGTGGGTATTTATTGTTTTTATGGATATTAGGGTTTTTAATTTTTTAGGGGTTTGTGGTTATTAGTGGGTTTTTAGGGTTTTCATGTTTTTTATGTTTTTAGGTATTTTATGGATTTTTAGGAATTCTATGGTTTTTAGGGTTTGTATAGTATTTATGGTTTTTAGTGGTTTTGGGGTTTTAGGGGCTTTCCGGGTTTTTAGTGACTTTCCGGGTTTTTTGGGGGTTTTATTGTTTTCATGGATTTTTCTACGTTTTTAAAGAATTTTTATGTTTATATAAATTTTATTGGGTTTTTATAGTTTTTAGGGGTTTTAGGGTTTTTTTAGGGTTTTAGGGTTGTTAATGTTTTTTATAGTTTAAGGGTTTTATAGTGTTTATTGGTTTTGGGTATTAGGATTTTTTGAGTGTTTTGGGTTTTAAGGATTTTTTTGGGTTTTTAACACATTTAGGGTGTCATGGTTTTTAGTGTTTTAGGGGTATTTTATGGTTTTAGAGGATTTTACATGTTTTAGGGTTTTTATGATTTTTATGGGGTATTTAGGGTTTTTTTGGTTTTTATGCTTTTAGGGATTTTATGGATTTCATTGGATTTATATGGTTTTTATATTTTTTAGGGATTTTAGGATTTTTTGATCTTTTAGGGTTTTTAGGGTTTTATGGGTTTTCAAGGTTTTATTTTATTTTTGGTTTTTTGTTTATTATTTCATTTTTTAGTTTTTAAGATTTTTTAGAATATTTTTGGGTTTTAAGGGTTTTTAGATTTTTAGTGGGTGTTTATATTTTAGTGGATTTTTTGGCCTTCTATATATTTTTATAGGGTATATTATTTTAAAGGGTTTTTATGGGTTTCATGGGTCTTACATGGTTTTAAGGGTATTTACATTTTATGGGATTTTAGGTATTTCTTATTATTTATATAATTTTTAAGGATTTTTTGTATTTTTAGTGATTTTGAGTGTTTTTTGTGTTTCCTATAGTTTTTAGGGGTTTTAGGGTTTTAGGGTTTTAATGGTATTCTTGGGGTTTTATGGATTTTTTTTGTTTTTTGTGTTTTATGGATTTTTATATTTTTATTAATGTTTTGGGGGGGTTTGGAAGGTTTTTTGGTATTTTATGGTTTCTTTGGTTCATTATGGTATTTAGAGTTTTTTAGTGTTATTTATGTTTGCAATGATTTTTTTTGGATTTTTAGTATTTTTATAGTTTTATGGTTTTTAGTATTTTTATGGATTTTTAGGGGTTTTCAGGGTTTTTTGGTTATTAGGGGGTTTAAGGGTTTTGTGGGGTTTTAATGTTTTTAGGGTTTTTTAGAGCTTTAAATGTTTTTGGAGTTTTTAATGTTTTTATGGAATTTAAGGGGTTTTATAGGTTTTTGTGTCACTAGGATTTGTTTGTGGTTTAAGGTTTTATGGTATTCATGGGTGATTTAGGGTTTTTTTACATTTTTATGTTTTTTATGTTTTTTTATTTTAATGGTTTTAAGTATTTTTAAGCATTTTGAAGGGTTTTCAGTGTTTTTAGGGGTTCTAGGGAGTTTTGTGGTTTTCCAAGAGATTTGTGGTCTTTTTTTATTTTACTTTTTAGTTGTTTAGTATTTGATAATTTTTATAGATTATTAATGTTATTAAGTGTTTTTCTAGTTTTAATGGTTTTTAGGGTTTTAATGGGTTTTTTGGGTTTTTAATGTTTTAGGGGGTTTTATGGTTTTTAGAGGTTTTAGGATTTTTTTCGGGGGGGGGGGGGGGGGTGTTAGGTTTTCAAGAATTTTTAGGGATTTTTTAGGATTTTATCGGTTTTGGGTTTTTTGGGATCCTGGGTGGGGGGTTATGGTTTTTCAGGCTTCATTATTGTTTTTAGGGTTTTCTTGGGTTTATATGTTTTTTTGAGTTTTTATAGGGCTTTTACAGTTTTAAAGAGTATTAAATGTTTTTAGGGGTTTAAATGGGTATTAGTGTTTTTAGTGGTTTTTGCAGTTTTATGAGTTTTTAGGGTTTTTAATGTTCGGGGGAGGGGGGTTTAGGGTTTTTATAGTTTTTTATATTTTTAAGGATATTTAATATTTGTTTTCATTTGTATCATTTTTTTGGTTTTTAGTGTTTTTAGTGACTTTTGGGTTTTTTAGTGTTTTAATAATTTGTCAGGGATTTTTTAGGGTTTTATGGTTTTTAGAGTTTTATGGTTATTTCTGTATTATGGATTTTTAATTTTACTAATTTTATGGTTTTTTTACAGTTATTAATGTATTTAGGGATTTTTAGGGTTTTTAGATTTGTTAGTGGGTTATTAATTTTTTTTGGGTTTTAGGGGTTTTAGGGTTTTTTGTAATTTTTTAGGGATTTTAATGTTTATCTTGTTTTTGTTGAATTTTAAGGCCTTTTTAAAAAATTTATGTTTTTCAAATATTATATAGGTTTTTAGGGTTTCTAGAGAATTTAGGTTTTTCAAGGTTTTTATGGAATTGTGTGTTTTTTAGTTTTTTGGTTTTTCAGATTCTTTATTATTTTTTAAAAAATATGGGTCTTAGAGTTTTTAGTGGGGTTTTGGTGTTTTTTGTGTTTTAAAGGATTTCAATCCTTTTGGGGGTTTTAGGGGTTTTTATGGTTTCTTTTAGTTTTTAGTGTTTTTAAGGGTATTAGAGTTTTTAACGGTTTATGGCCTTTTTTATTTTTTTTATTTCTTCAAAGGTTTTTAGTGTTTTTAACATTTTTAGGTATTTTGAGGGTTTTAAGAGTTTTTATTGGATTTTATGGGTTTTCTAGGTTGTTTGGGGTTTTTATGTTTTTTGAATTTTTAGGGTCTTTTAGTATTTTCGTGGGTTATAATGTTTTTTAGGTTTCTTGTGTTTTTATAGATTTTAATGTTTTTTTTGGTATTTTCTGTGTTTTTAGGATATTTTATGTTTTTTTATGGTTTTTAGAGTCTTCTAGGGTTTTATATATTTTTTCATTCTTTAGGGGTTTAATGGTTTTTAATGTTTTTATTTTTTTAGTGTTTAAATGGTTTTTAGAGTTTTTATTGGGTTTTAGGGTTTTATTGGGTTTTAGTGGGTTACGGTTTTTGGGGTTTTATGGTTTTTTTGGATTTTCATGGTTTTTAGGGTTTTTATGTATTCATGGATTTTATGGGATTTTATTGAATTTATTGGTTTTAATGTATATTAGGGATTTTACGGATTTTGTGGGTTTTTAGAGGTTTTAAAGGATTCATAGAGTTTAGGGGATTTCAGGGTTTTTTGGGTCATTTGGATTTTGGTGGTTTTTTTTGGATTTTTATGATTTTTAGATTTTTTTTACATTGTAGTGGGTATTAGGGTTTTTCGAGTATTAAGTGGTTTTTAGTGTTTTAGGGAATTTAAATTTTTTAGGTGTTTAATGGTTTTTTCGATATTTTCTTTTTTTTTTCAGGGGTTTTTTTACATTTTAATGGGTTTTTGGATATTTTTGTGTTTTAGGGTCTCTAGGGTTTGTAGATATTTTGAGGGGTTGTAGGGTTTACCAGGGTTTTATCCCTTTTTTGGGTTTTAGGTTTATTTTGGGGTGTTTGGTTTTTTTGAGTTTTTAGGGGTTTTATGGATCATTATAGTTTTTATGGTATTCATGTGTTTTCTATATTTTTCATGTTTTTCGATGGGTTTTAGGGTTTTTATGTGTTTTATGGGGTTTTAATGTTGTTAGGGGTTATTATGTATTTCTAGGTTTTTATTTTTTTACCGTTTTAGGGTTTTTATGGATTTTCATGATTATTATGGTTTTTAGGGTTTTTATGGATTTCAGTGGTTTTTAATGGGATTTTTGGGTTTTGGGGGTTTTAGTCATTTTTTGACGTTTTAGGTGATTTAATTTTCTTAAAAGTTTTATCTTTGGGTGGTGGGTTTATGATTTTTATGGATTTTTTGTATTTTTTGGGTGTTTTGGGGAATTTTAGGGTTTTATAAATTTTTCAGAGTTTTATGGTATTTTGGGTTATTTTAGTTTTTTTGTGTTTTTACATTTTTTAGAGTTTTATACACTATTTTGTGGTTTAAAGGTTTTTTTTGGGTTTTTAGTGTTTTTATGTTTTTGGGGGTTATATGGTCTTCATGTTTTTTATAGGTTTTGGGGTTTTTTATCAGGGTCATTAGGTTTTTTAGGACATTTATGTTCTTTTTAGTTTTTTTGGGGTTTTTTGTTTTTTAGGGGTTTTATGGTTTTCAAGTGGTTTTCGTAGTTTTTAGGGTCTTTACATTTTCTAAAATATTTAAATATTTTTTATAATCCTCATGGGTTTTCATGTATTTGTGGTTTTTATGGATATTTAATATTTTTAGGTATTTTAGCATTTTATGATTTTTAGATTTATTTGGTGTTTGGGGTTTTTAGGGATATTTTGAGTTTTTAGGGTATTTAAGGTTTTTTATAGTTTTTTAAAATTTTAAGGCGTTGAAGGGGTTTTAGTGTTTTAATGGGTTTTTAGGGTTTTGTGTGGTTTTAGGGGTTATTAATGTATTTAGTGTTTTTTTTGGGTTTCAGTGGATTTTCAGGGATCTTAGGGTATTTTTTTACATTTTATGGATTTTTAAGGCCTTTTTATGATTTTACGGTTTTTAGGGTATTTTGGGATTTAGGGATTTACTGGGATTTAGGGTTTTTTATGTTTCCGAGGGGTTTTAGAGGTTTTCAAAGTTTTTATATTTTTTGTCGTTTTGGGATTTTTTAGTTTTTATGGTTTTATGGGGTTTTTATAGTGTTTTAATTTTTTAGGGGTTTTAATGTTATTAAGCGTTTGTAGTGAATTTTTTGTATTTTTATTGTATTTTATGTTTTTTAGGTTTTTAGGGATT
The DNA here is from genome assembly GCA_963277665.1 of Viscum album. Lineage (NCBI taxonomy): Eukaryota > Viridiplantae > Streptophyta > Magnoliopsida > Santalales > Viscaceae > Viscum > Viscum album. The sequence continues at coordinate 972,494,873 of OY728141.1, forward strand.
TTGATAGTTTTTATTTATTTTTTAGGGGTTTTAGGGTTATTTATGTTTTCTGAATGTTTTAATTCTTTTTGCTGGTTTTTAGGGTTTTTAGAGTCTTTTGGGTTCTTTGGGTTTTTTTATTTTTTTGGGTTTTTATGGTTTTTAGAGTTTTTAACGCTTTATGGTTTTTTTTAGTTTTTTAGGATTTTTATGGGTTCATATAGTTTTTTTATTTATAGGGGTTTTAAGGGATTTAAGTGTTTTTAGTCGGTTTAGGGGGTTTTATGGGTGTTTAGAAATTTTAATGTTTTTAGGTTTTTATTGTATTCAGGATTTTTAGGGTATTTTAAATTTTATGGTATTTTTTGTGTTTTATTTGTATTTCAAGGATTTTGGTGGTTTTAAAATGTTTTTATGGATTTTGAGGGGGTTTTAGGGTTTTACTAATCTTAGGGGGTTTATGATTTTTTTGGAGTTTTTAGGAATTTTTTGTGTTTTTCTTTTTGTGTTTTAAGGTTTTTAGAGTTGTTTTATGTTTTTATGGGTTATAAGGTGTTATATAGTATTTAGTGGGTTTTATGGTGTTAAGGGGTTTTAGAATTTTTTATGAAGTTTAAGGATTTTTATGGTTTTTATTGGTTTTTAGGGTTTTAGGTTTTTTATGTTTTTAGTGATTTTTATATATTTTTTAGGATTTTCATTATTTTTTGTTTTTAGGTATTTATGGGATTTTGAGGGGTTCATGGGGGTTTCAGTGTTTCTATGGGTTTTTTTTAATTTTTAGGGTTTTCATTTTTAGCTTTTTTGGGTTTTATGGTTTTTAATGTTTTTTGGGTGTTTTAATGTTTTTAGAGCTTCTAGTGTCATTAGGGTTTTTGGGGTTTTTGGGTTTTTAAGTTTTTATGGTTTTCAAATGGATTCCCTGTTTTTAAGTATTTTAATGTTTTATGTGAAATTTAGGTATTTTTTATCATTTTTATAGTTTTTAGGGTTTTGGGGGGTTTCTAAGGAATTTGAAGGGTTTTTAGGGGTTTTCATGGTTTTTTGGGTATTATGTTTTTTTGAGAATTTCTGATTTTAATCATTTTTAGAGTTTATTAATATTTTTATGGGTTTAAAGGGGTTTATTAGTTTTTAGTTAATTTTTAAGATTTTTTATGGTTTTTTGAGGTTTTAGGGAAAGGAAGATGTGGAGTTCTCGCAATTCCAAACCCCCCGCCCCCAATTTAGTAGATAAAAAGACGCAGCAAACAAGACATAGCAGACAAGGGAGGGGCGGGGTCAATCAACCCACACCCAAAAACCCTTAAACTACAAACCCAAAAAAACCAAAAAAAACCAAAAGAACACAAAAAAGAAACAAAATTGAAAAACAGAATTGTCTTCATCATCATCTCTCAACCAATCAGCCACCAGTATCCAGCAGCACCATAACCACCACCAGCAATTCCATCAAAAATCATCAGCACGAAATCAGTAGCACCACAGTAAGACCAACCTCAGCAACACCATATTTCAGCACCGTACCATGCTCGGTAACCATCAGCCTATACTCCAATCTTAGCTTATCAAACATACACCAAAGGACAATGCCACCCCTCTGAGACATGCCCTTGACACCGATATGAACCAACAACACCATCCTAACACAGCCACATGCACCATCATACCAAATCCAAATGAATTCTATTGTGATGGGAAGGGAAGAAAGAGCAGAGCTGTGTGAACGAGTCAAGGGGAGTGACAACGGTGAGCAGGCGCACCCCATGATCCACTTCCAACAGTCACCCAATAGATCATCCAAACGTCGTGCATCAACACTACCACCAGCATCCAGAGCATGAACCATCACACAGCTCAAACATCCCTTCCATCAACCCAGATATCGCAACACATAACCAAAACGCAACACCTCATCGGCCCATAGCAGAAACATCCACCACCACAAACAGATCCCTAACAGAAGGATCCAACAAGAGACTTCAGCAATAAATTCAAGGCCAAAAAAACTGCTTTGGTATCATCAGAATGTAAGGACCAAAACCAGAACAGCGTAAAACATAAACAGGCCAGGATCAGGAGCATGAAACAATGATCGGGCAGAGGAACAAACCTAGAACTTAAACGTGGACCGAAAACAAGCAAATATAAAAACCCAGAAAATTGGATCAATCATGTCACCACCAATCTGAATCCAAGCCTTCTACATCCAACGATAAATGATGCAATGCCTGCGGTCCCACTGAAATTCTCCCAGGAACAGCTCTACAAGAAGATGGGAAGCTTGCAGCATTGGAAACTGAGAAAGATAGACCCCCACAAATTGTCATCAAAGAGGCCAGAAACAACGTCGCCGATGAAATCCCATCCAATTTTGAAATATTCGAAGTCGTTGACCCATCTATGTAGGGATTGTCTCTCTTTGCAAAAAGCTCTGATCTTCGTATGCATCGCGAGATCAGGAATCTGAAATCAGAAATGAGGAAGCAGCACCGTTTCCTGACGACCAAATCCAAACCGAAGAAGCATTTTTCCGTGCTTCCAGAGATGTCATAATCTCAAGCAACAAAACCACTCGGAAAGGAGAAAAACCACCCATCGGTTGTTTGGGGAACGTTTTTGAGGCCCGCTGTCGCTGAGATCTCCCCCCACAAGTGTGAGAGGGAAAGGCTGTGAGAGAACCCAAATCCGAACACCCAACCAACGTCGTCTCTTGGAAAACACAAAGCCGCCAATGAACCACTTCCACACCGAAGAACACCACACCAGCCTTATACTACAAAGAGAACCCCCAATATCATGAGAGAGAAGGGTAGAAGTTTCGCCGCCACCATCACCAGAGGAGAACCCTAGGAATCACTTCGCAAGAGAGTGAGCACCAGGGGAGTGCACCGTCATCTTTTCTTATGGATTTTTCTGAAGTTTTAGGGGTTTTTATAATATTTAGAGGTTTTTCTGGGTTTTAGGGGGATTAATTTTATCATGGATTTTAGTGATTCTGTATTATTTTATTGACTAATATGTGTTTTTTATTATAAGTGGGTTTTTAGGATTTTATGGGGTTTGACATGTTATTAGTGTTTTAGGGTAATTTTTATATTTTTAGATTTTTACGAGTTATAGAGTATTCTGATGTTTTTAGGGGGTTTATGGGTCTCTAGAATTTTTAGTGGTTTTTGGGTTTTATTGGTTTATGGTTTTTATTTGTTTTTACGGTTTTATGGTTTTAGGGGGTTTTATGGTATTTAGGGTATTTTCACAAGTTTTATGATGTTTTAAGGTTCCAGGGATTGTTCGGGATTTCTTAGGTAATTATGGTTTCTAGGGTATTTTCGGAATTTGAGGGGTTTTAGGCTTTGTACTTTTTTTACATATTTTAGGTTTTTATGGTTTTTTGTTTTTTGAATGGTTTTTTTGGGATTTTAGAGATATTTTGATCTTTTTAGAGGTTTTGAAAATTTTTACGTGTTTTATAAATTTTAGGGGTATTATGGGATTTTAGATTTTTTTTGTTTTTGGGTATTAGGGACTTTTAGGGATTTTTAGGATTTTTATGGTTTTTAGGGGATTTTTAGTTTTTTTTGGGATTTTAAATTTTATGGTATTTATAGTGCATTTTTATAAATTTAATGGAAAAACAGGCTCGGGACCGGGCTATTCCTAATTTTAGAAATTTTGGGGGTTTATGGGTTTTAGGTATTTGAGGGTTTTTATTGTTTTTGAGGGTTTTTATGATTTTTAGGGTACTTTTAGATTTTAATTTTTTGTTTTTAAATTTTGGGGTTTTAATGGTCTGAGTGTTTTCTATCATTTTGGGGGATTTAAGGGGTTTTTCAGTTTTGAGTGGTTTTTTGGGTTTTATGGGTTTTAGTATTTTTAAAATCTTTAGGGGTTATTATGGTTTTGAGGGGATTTTCATGGTATTATGGTTTTTTACATTTTTAGTGTTTTTAGTTATCTTAAGGATTTTAATGATTTTTAGGATTTGTATTTATTTTAAAGGTTTTTATGATTTTCAAGGGTTTTAGGGATTTTATTTTTGGGGTTTTAGGGTTTTGTTGGTGTATATGATTTTTGTAAATACTTTTATGGTTTCAATGGATTTTTAGATATTTTTAATGTTTTTAAAGGTTTAATGGGTTTTGAAGTTTTTTACTATGTTTTAGGGATTTTATGATCCTTATGGGGTTTTAATGATTTTAGGAGCTTTATAAAGTTTTTATGGGGTTTTTAGGGTTTTTAGGTTTTCAGGAATTTTTAGGTAACTTTAAAAATTTTATGGTTTTTAGGGTCTTTAGGGGTTTATAGATTTTCATGGTTTTTAGGGTTTTTTATGATTTTTAGTAGTTTTCTTGGTAATTCCAGTTTTTTTAGGGTTTTATATCATTTATTTTTTATGGGTTTTAGGGTTTTTAGTGTTTTTTAATATTATTTGGGGTTTAAAGGGGGTTTATAGTTTTTATGGGATTTAAGTGTATTTGTGGTTTCTTTTGGGCATTAAAATTTTTAGAGTTTATTATGGTTTATGTGAGTTTTCAAGGTTTTTAATGTGTTTTACTTTTATTGGGATTTTTTGGGATTTTTTGTTTTTTTCTGTGTTTTAGGGTTTTAGTGTTTTATGGGTTTTAGTTTTTAGGGGATTTTGGTATTTTGAGAGTTTAAGGGGTTTTTAGTGTTTTTATGGTCATTTGGGTTTTAAGGATGCTTTTTAGTTTTTAAGGGATGTCATGGTTTTTTAGTGTTTATAGCATTTTATTGGGTTTAAACGTTTTTTTATAGTTTTTTGGTGGGTTTTTAGGGTTTTATGGGGTTTTAAGGATTTTAGAGGTTTTTATAGTTCTCAAGGGTTTAATGATTTTTAGAGTTTTTTAAAATTTTAGGGGGTTTTTTTGTTTTTTTAGGATTATTATGATTATTAGTTGTTTTTATGGTTTTCGGTGGGTTACAAGGGTTTTTAGTATTTTATAAATATTCATGGATTGTTTGGGATTTTAGGATACTTTTTGTTATTAGGAATTTTGAGGGTTATTAAAAAATTTCAGGGTTTTTAGGGTTTTAGGGTTTTTATGGTATTTAGGGATTTCATGGTTTTTATTGTCTTTTGGGTTTTATGATTGTTTTGAGTTTTTTTTTGAGTTATTTTTTTTTGGGGGGTTTTAATCCATTTTGTGGTTTTATGGGTTTTTTGTTTTTTTTAGTCGGTTTTTCAGTTTTTATGGGTGTTTTTTTATTTTTAAGGTTTTTAGGGGTTTTAGGGTTTTAGTGGGTTTTTACACATTTTGGGAATTTTAAAAAAAATTAGGATTTTTATCTTTTTAGTGGTTTTTAGGGTTTTATGGATTTTGAGGTGTTTCAGGGTGTTTTATAGGATTTTAGGGATTTTATGGTTTTTATAGTCTTTTTTGTGGTTTTTATGTTTTTTTGAGTTTTTAGGGTTTTTTGTTTTTAGAGTTTTTAAACATTTTTAGGGGTTTTAGGGTTTTTATGTTTTTAGGGGTATTTTTGGTTTTTAGGGTTTTAGGGTCCTATTGGGTTTTTAGGGAATTTGGTGTTTTTAGGGTTTTATGGTTTTTAGAATTCTTTATAATTTTTAAGGGTTTAAAGGGTTTTAATTGTTTTTAGTGGAATTTTATTGGTTTTTTTGGGGTTTTTTGGTTTTTGGGGTTTTTATATTTTTCAGTGATTTTTCAGGGTTATTAGGGTTTTTTATGTTTTTAGGGATTTTTATAGATTTTTTAAGTATTTTTAGGATTTTTTTTTGTTTTTAAGGTTTTTAGGGTTTTTATTGGTTTTCATGGGTCATTAAGAGTTTTAGGGGTTTTTAGGGTCTCTTGGGTGTTTCATGGTTTTTTTGAGTTTTTTGGGGATTATTTTTTGTTTTTATGGGATTTAAATTTTTTGGGGTTTCTATGGTTTTTAGGTGGGTTTAAGGATTTTTATTGTTGTTACATTTTCTTGTATTTTATGAATTTTTAAGTATTTTTATGATATTTTGGTGTTAGTTTTGGGATTTTGAGGGGGTTTATGGTTTTTACATGGTTTTTAGGGTTTTAATGGTTTTTATGATTATATTGGTTTTTATGGAGGGTTTTTTAGTTTCTATTGAGTCTAAGGATTTGTGGAGTTTTTAATATTTCTTGGGGTTTGGGGGTATTTATAGGTTTTTTTTTTCCATTTCAATGATTTTTATTGTTATTACGGTTTTTGAGGGTTTTCATTGTTTTTAAGATTTTAAACATTTTGAGGGAATTTTAGTTATTTTTTATAATTGTTTTGGGATTATGAGATTTTTTGTGGGTTGAGTTGTTTTTAGATGGCTTTTTAGGATTTTAGGGATTCAGAGTCTTTTTTGGTTATTGGGGGTTTTTTGAAATTTTTATGTTTTTTAATTTTTTTAGAGCTTTTTTATGTTCTTTGGGAATTTAAAGGTTTCAATTAATTTAGTGGTTTTTAGGGTTTCTATGTTCTTTAGGGTTTTCATAGTGTTTTAGATGTTTTTTCATTTTCAAGTGGTTTTTAAGAGTTTTTAGGGTTTTTACTTTTTTAGATTTTTTAGGGCTTTTAATGATTTTTAAGGTTTTTAGGGTTTTTTGGGTGTTTTTATGACGTTTTGAGTTTTTAAGGGGTTTAAATGTTTTTAGTGTCATTTAAAATTTTTAGGGATCTAAAGTGTGTTTTTTGGAGTTTTTACGTATTTTTAGGGATTTTATGGGTTTTCTAGGTTTTTATTGATTTCAGGGATTTGTCTTGGGTTTTTAGGTTTTTTAAATTCTCATGGTTTTTACTAATTTTTACGATTTTTATGGTGTTTATGTATTTTAAACTTTTTTAGGTATTTTTTTGGTTTTTTCAGATTTCATTGTTCTTTATGGTCTTTGGGTTTTAGGGTCTTTTGTGGGTTATAGGGTTTTTCTGAGTTTTAATGGGTTTTTATAGTTTTTAATGTTTATTTGTGGTTTTAAGGATATTTATCGTTTTTGGTTGTTTTTAGGGATTTATGGGTTTTTAGGATTGTTATGGTTGTTAGGGTTTTATGACTATTTTAGGAATTTTTGGGATTTTTGTATTTTAATGGTTTTTTTGCTTTTTTTTGGAATTTTTTATTTTACTTGGGTTTTTAATGTTTTTAGATGTTTTTTCCTTTGTAGGGGTTTCAAGAATTCTTAGAGTTTTTAGTTTTTCTACAGATTTTATGGTTTTTTAATGTTTTTATGTTTTTCATGTGTTTTTCACAGTTTTATGGTTTTTTATTTTTTAAAAAAATTTTATTGATTTTTAGGTTTTTATGGGTTTTTGGGGTATTAGTGTTTTTGTGGATTTTGAGGCATTTTAGGGGTTTTCATGGGTTTTTTATTGTTTGTACTGGTGTTTGAGGTTTTTATGATCTTTTGGGTTTTTAGTTATTTTATTATTTTAGTGGTTTTATGTTTTTTAATGTATTTAGGTTTTTATGGGTTCCAAGGATTTTTATATTTTTAGTGGATTCTATGTGTTTTAGGTTTTTTAGCAGTTTTGGAGGCTTTTATGGTTTTTAGGGGGTTTTCAAGGTTTTAAGGGTTTTTTGTTTTAAGCTATTTTTAGGGATTTCTAAGGATTAATTTTGGTTTATGGGTTTTTAGAGTTTTTATGAATTACATGGGTTCTTAGGGTTTAACATGATTTGTATGGGGTTTTTTTGGATTTTTAGGGTTTTTTGTGCCTTTTTGGTGTTTTAAGGTATTTTTTAGTTTTTTTTGGGTTTTACGGGTTTTAGAGTCTTTAATGTTCTGAGGGGGATTACGAGTTTTTAGAGCTTTAGTGGTTAATAGTTTTTTTTGGGTATTAGGGGTTTTATGGTATTTAATGGTTTTTAGTGTTCTTTAGGGTTTTTTGTTTCTGGGAATTATAATGGAATATTTAGTTTTTTTATATTTTTTTGGTGTTTAAGGGTAATTAGTGCTTTTGAGGGTTTTTATGGTATTGAGGTTTTTTTTTCATTTTTGGTTTTATTTATGTTTTCTTGTGGTCTTAGGAATTTTTATTGTTTTTGACATTTTTATGTGTTTTGATGGTTTTTTAAATTTTTACTGGGTTTTAGGGATTTGTGGGTATTTTAGTTTTCAGAAGATTTCAGTGGTTTAAGTTGTTTTTTATGTTTTCAAAGATGTTTTGGGGATTTTTTTTATTTTAATTATTTTTTGGGTTTTTAGGAATTTTGAGGGGTTCTAGTGGTTTCATGGTTTTTTGGTATTTTAGTATCTTTTTGTTTTTTCAGTTTTCATTTGAGTTTTTTTATGTTTTTAAGGTTTTTATTATTTTTATCATTTTGGGGGTTTTAGGGGTTTTTTTAGTTTTTAGTTGTTTTATGGTTCTTATGGGTTTTAGGTATTTTTATTATTTTCAAGGGTGTTTTAGGATTTTAAGGGTCTTTTATGTTCTCAAGGATTTTTAGGGATTTTATGGATTTTTATGGGGTTTTAAAGGATTTTGGGATTTAGAGGGTTTTAGGGTTTTCAGTGTCTCAGGGTATGTTCGTTTTTTAGGTTTTTTTTGTTTTTAAGAGTTTTTAAGGTTTTTGAGGTTTTTTATCATTTTAGGGTGTTTATGGGTGTTTATTGGATTTTTAGGGTTTTATGGGTTTTTAGGTTTTTTATTGTTTTTACCATATTTATGTGTTTCAAGAGTCTTTTACAGTTTTTTACATTTTAAATGGATTTAAGGGATTCTATATTATTTATATGGGGTTTAGGGGTTTTACGGAACATAGCGATTTAGTGTTTTTAGGGGTTTAGGGGTTTTGTGGGGGTTTTTTGGTCTTTTGTTTTCAAGGTTTTGTTGATTTTATTGGGGTCTAAATGTTTTTTTATTAACATTTTAAGGGGTTTTATGGGTTATTATTATTTTATTGGTTTTAGGGGTTTATGGTTTTTATATTTTTTTTGGTATTTGGGGTTTTTTATGCTTTCAAGGTTTTTTCAGGGTTTTAAGTATTTTTTACATTTGTAGGTATTTTTAAGTATTTTTTAGGTATTTTATTATTTTTGGTGTTCTTATGGTTTTAAAGAATTTATTTAGCAAAGGTGTTTTTTAGGGGTTTTTTAGATTTTTAGGTTTTTAGGGTTTTTAATTTTTTGGGGGAATTAGCGTTTTTAATGTTTTTTGAGGTTTTAATTTTTTAAGGTTTTCAACATTTCATAGTATTATAAGGGTTTAAATATTTTCTAGTAGGTTATCATGGGTTTTTTTTGGGTTTTATGTGTTTTTATGATTTCTATAGTTTTTAGGGGGGGGGTTCAATGTATTTAGAATTTTATTTATTCAGGATTTTATTGGATTTTATTTAATTTTGATGGTTTGTAAAATTTTTAAGGGTTTTGTGGTGTTTAGAGGGGTTTTGGGGTTTTTATGGTATTATAGTCTTTAGCGGTATTTAGGTTATTTTTGGTTTTAATGGTTTTTTTCATTTGGAATTTTAATGTTTTTAGGGTTTTTATTGTTTTTAGTGGGTTTATGGTCTTTTAGAGTTTTTAGTGGGGGTTTTGAGTTTTTGTTGGTTATTAGGAATTTTAGAATTTTCTAGTTTTTTATGTTATTTGGGATTTTCAGGGTTTTAATGTTCTTTTTTGTCTTGATTAATTTTTGTTGATTTTATATAATTTTTTTTGGTTTAATGGGTTTCAATGGTTTTTAGGGATTTTGATGGTTTCTAGCTGTTTTCATGGTTTTGAGGTTTTTTGGGGTTTTTTGGTTTTATGATTTTTAATCATTTTTAGGGGTTTTAATGGTTTTTAATGTTCTTATTAATTTTTTTGGTTTTTCTTTGAATTTTTGTTTTTTTATTATTTTTAGGGGGTTTTGTGGTTTTCATAGGTTTTTCTCAGGTTTTATATATTTTTAGGGCTCTTTAGGTTTTTTATGGCTTTTATGGTTTTTAGGGGTTTTGGGGATCTTGAGGGTTCTTTAGGGTTCAGGGTTTTTATGTTTTTAGTGGTTTTAGGTTTTTTATAGTTTTTTGGGTTTTAGTATTTTTTTTAAATTTTAATGTTTTTAAAGCTTTTTTAAAGATTGTAATGTTTTTAGGGGTCTTAAGGGTTTTATATATTTTAGTGGTTTTTTTGGTTTTTTTGGGTTTTTAGGGTTTGTTATGTATTCAATGATTGTTGTGGATTTTTAGGATTTTTATGGTTATTAAGGTTTTAGGGATATTATTGGTTTTTAGGGGTTTTATGGGGTTTAGGATTTTTGGGTTATTTGTTTTTTTAGTTATTTAGGATCTTAATGTTTTATTGAATTATTTTTACCATTTTTAGGGGATTTAATATTTTTTTGTGGTTTCTGGGTTTCTAGGGTACTTTTTACAGTTTTTAGGTATTTTTATGATTTTCAGGTGGTTTCAAGTATTATAGGGTTTTTTATGTTTTAAGTGATTTTAAGGCATTTTTATGATTTTATGATTTTTAGGGATTTTGGCTGTTTTTTTATTTTTAAGGGTTTTATGGTTTTTAAAGTTTATGACATATTTGGGGGTTTCAATGGTTTTTAGTGCTTTTAGTTTTTTTGGGTTTTATTAGTTTTTACGTTTTTAGGGGTTTTTTGATTTTAGGGGGTTTTCATGGTTTTAATGTATTTTACCTTTTCACATATATTTATGGATTTTTTTATGATTTTTGGGTTTTTTGGGGTTTTTGGGTTTTTTGGGATTTTGAGGGGTTTTTGGTCTTTCCAAGGTTTTTAGTGTGTTTTGGGTTGGTTTTTGTAGATTTTTTGGTGTTATAATGTTTTTAGTGTTTTAGAGGGTTTAGGGGGTTTAAGATTTTTAGTGTTTCTCATGGATTTTAATTGGTTTTCAGGGTTCTTTAGTGTTTTAATGGGTTTTAGGGATTTGTGGTGGTTTTCTGTGATTTTAGGGTTTTTTATAATTTTAATGATTTTTTGGGAATTTTTACGAATTTTATGGTTTTAGGGGTTTTTAGTGTTTTTTAGATTATGAGGGGTTTTTTAGGATTTTTCAGGTGTTTAGTGGATTTCAGGTTTTTAGGGGTTTTTTTGAGTTTTTAGGGATTTTAATGCTTTTTAAAGTTTTTTGGATTTTGGGGTTTTTGTGTTTTCAGTGGTTTTTAGGGATTTATGTGTTTTCTAATTTTTAATTTTTTTAGAGTTATCAATGTTTTTTCTGTTTTTTATTGTTTTCCGGATTTTGTAGATATTTTTTTACAATTTTTTATGATTTTTAGGGTTTTCAGGGATTTTGATGGGTTTTATGGGGTTTAGGGTTTTTAGGGTTTTTAGGGTATTCAAGGCTTTTAGTGTCCTTTTTTTCTTATTAGAATTTTTGTGTTTTTTGGTTTTTAGGGTTTTTTTATTTTACATCATTTTTAGGGGTTTTAAAGGATTTATGATTTTTATAGTTTTTAGTGGGTTTACAGTGTTATTATGGGTTTTTTGTTTTTTATGGTTTTGAAGAGTATTAATCGTTTTTAGGCATTTTATGGTTTTTATATATTTTTACGCTTTCTAGGATTTTGGTGTATTTTTATGATTTTTATGGTTTTTGTATTTTTATGTATTTTGAGGATTATTATGGGGTTAGGGGTTTTATTGTGTTTTAGGACATTTTGGAATTTTGGGTTTTTTAGTGTTTTTTATTTTTAAAGGTGTTTTATATTTTTTAGTGTTTTATGGGTTTTGTGGGCCATTTTAGTTTTTTGTTGGATTTGATTTGTGTTTAGGGTTGATGTTTTTTATGGGTTTCATGGGCATTTTAGGGGGTTTGGGTATTTTATGTTTTCTAATGTGTTTGATGTCTATTTAGGATTTCTATGGATTTTTGGTTTTTTAGGATTATTAGTAATTTTGAATATTTTTAGTGGTCTTGTGACTTTTATGGTTTTTGGGACATTTAGGGTTTTATGGTCATTTTGGGGTTTTAGGTTTTTTTTAGTCTATAGGGTTTCTATGGTTTTTTATTGATTTTTTTTAATGTTTCTAGGGGTTTTAAGGGTTTTTTATGTTTTAGTTGTTTTTTTGGATTTCAGCTTTTTTAATGTTTTTAATGTTTTTTAGGGTTTTTTTGGGGTTTTCAGGGTTTTAAAGTTTTTTATGTTTTTATGGAATGTAAAAGAGTTTTTAGAATTATTATTGATTTTAGGGGTTTTTAGGGTTTAAAATGAGTTTGAGGGATTTTAGGTTTTTTAGGGATTGTGTAGTTATCAATGGGTTTCATGTTTTTTCAGTCTTTTTTGTGTATTATGGTTTTTTTTGAATTTTTAAAGATTTGTATGTGTTTTAAGGATTTTTTTTGAGTTTTTAGTGTTTTTATAGGATTTTGGGGTTATATAGGGGTTTATATATTTTTATGGTTTTATAGGATTTTATGGTTTTCTGTGGATTTAAGTGTTTTTTACATTTTTAGAGATTTTTAGGGATCTTTTAAGGGTTTTATTATCATAGAGTATTATAGGATTTCTAAGGATTTTATGTGTTTTAGAGTTATTCAATGTTTATAGGGATTTCAGGGTTTTTTGGAATTCTTGTAGTTTTATGTTATTTTTTGTTTTTTTACTATTTTTATGTATTTAAAAAGGATTTTAGTGCTTTTTGGGTTTTTATGGATTTTTTGTGTTTTTTGTGGATTTATGAATTTTATAGATTTTTTGGGGGTTTTATGGTTTAATGGTTTTTGAAGGGTTTTCTGGGTTTTTATAGTTGTATACTTTTTCCATGGTTTTTTGGGCATTATAGGTTTTTTTTATTTTTTAGGTTTTTAAGGATTTGAGTGTTTGTAAGTGGTTTCTAGGTTTTTAAGGTTTTTAGGGGTTTTACAGTTTTTAGGTCCTTTTGGTATTTTTTTTCTTAGGGTTTACATGGGTTTTTTGAGTTTTTTAACATATTTAGAGGTTTAATGGGTTTTTAGAGTTTTATGTTTTTTATAGTTTTTATGGTTTTAGGGATTTTTATGGATTTACATGGTTTTTTGGGTTTTTATGTTTTAAGGTATTTTTAGATATTTCTCATTATTTTTATTGTTTTTTGGTATTTTAGGGTTTTTAGAGATTTTGACGGTTTTAAGGTTTTCTAGGTTTATTAGGTTATATGTTTTTTGGGGGATTCATTATTTTTTTGTTCAGTTTTTTGGTTTTTTATTTTTGAGTTGTTTATTTTATTTAAGGTTTTTTTAGTATTTTAATGTTTTTGGGGGTTTTAATTTGTTTTTAGCATTTTTGTGGCCTCATGATTTACTTGGGGTTTTTATCTTTTTGAGGTGTTAATGGTTTTTAGGGGGTTTTCCAGGGTCTTTTGGGAATTTATGTTTTAAGGGATTTTTATTTTTTTATGGTTTTTTGTGTTTCTTGAAGTTTTTTGAGAATTTGATGGGTTTTTTGGGGAGGGGGTGTTTCATTGTTTTCAGGGTTTTATGTTTTTTCTTGATTTTTTAGGATTTTAAGGTTTTTAATGTTTCTTAATGGTTTGATTGATCTTGAGCTCTTTTTTAGTTTTTAGTGGGTTTTTTGTTTTTTATAGGTTTTGTAAGTTTTTGGGGGTTTTTGGTTTTTTAGGGGGTTGTCAGGGTTTGCAGGGTTCTTAAGATTTCATGTATTTTAGTGATTTTGTTGTATATTATTGATTGATAGGGTTTTTAGGGTTATGATGGATTTAATATAGATTTAAGGGTTTTGATGGGTTTTTAAGTTTTTCCGGGTTTATAGTGTCCTTTTTGATTCTTTAAGGGTTTTACGGGTTTTAGAGTTTTTTGATGTTTTTAGGAGTTTTAAGGGTCTCTAGCATTTTTATTGGTTTTTAGGGGATTTATATATCTTTTGTATTTTGTTTAGTTTTTATGGTTTTTTTGGATTTCAAGTTTTTTTCATATGATATATAATTTTTTATAGTTTCGTTGTTTTTTATGGATTTTTAGGGGTTTTTATGATTTTTAGGTGTTTAGGGTTTTTATTATTTTTTGTGTTTTTATTGATTTCTTCGATTTTATACGTCTTTTTTGGGTTTTTAGGGTTATTTTGACTTTTTAGGGGGTTTGAGGATTTTTAGGTATTTTATTATTTTTATGTTTTTTATGAGTATTAATATTTTTTGGGATTTAGGGATTTTATGGACTTTTGGGATTTTATGGTTTTTAGGGCATTTTTAGGGTATTTTGTATTTTTTATGTCTTCATCTATTTTTATGGAATTTTAAGGTTTTTTCTTTGTTTTTAGGGATTATAGGGAAAGGAAGATGCGAGGGTCGGGATATTCCCCCCCCCCCCAAATTTATTAGAATGAAAAAAGGAGATATGACAGACAAGGGAGAAGAGGGGTGAAATGACCCACACCCAAAAAACCCCTTACGACCCACGCAAAAAAAAAAGAAAAAACAAAGAAAGAGAAAGACTCAAAAACAGACACAACAGCCAACTCCAGCATTCGGCAACTCCATATCCCCTTCATCACATCCCATCTAAGCAGAAACCAGCATCCAGAGCTCACAACCCAGTAGCAACCAACATCCAATCTCACTTGATCCAGCATCCAACACCTCCTCACCAAGGAGATCCACCATACGAAGCACTGTCATCCAGCATTCATCATCAACCAGCAGCTCACAACCAACCAAGGACCAGCTTCCAAACTCACAATGTCCAGCATCCAGCACTTTCCCACTAAGAAGATCAATCGCCAACAGCATAGAACCATCAGCAGACCTATGCCCATAATCCAGCTATAGCACCCAAAGCAACATCCAGTGCCACTCAACAAAACCAAATTCCAGCATCCGCAACAAAACAGTCGCATCGAGACACCAGTACCTACCCTTGATGCCAGACCACAGCACAGAAGAACCCATGTCCAAACCCTCACCCAGAAAGTCCAGAACAACTCACATTCAAACTAGCCACAGTTCATGAAATCACAATACAGTGAAGCATTCAAACCACACAAATTGGCTAGCCTTTCATAAACATCATAGTGAAAAAAAGAAATAGAGGAACAAGGGGCACGAACCTACATTTTCTGTGAAAACTTGTACCAAACTGACTGGAAATCCCAAACTGCAGAACTAGTTAGGCCACCGCCGTACCAGCGAAGCTCGATCCACCTCTTCCAATGCCTCCATAGAAGCTCGTCACTCCTGCCATCAAGACCGTAAAACAGAACCTCCAATGTACTGAACCGTCACAAGATGGGGGACCCAGATCTACCACAAAAAGCCGAGAAGCAAAGACGCACTCCATAAAAAACAGAAATGACCCTAGCCACCATGAACCAGAAGCACCACGCCCAGGGAAGACCAGATCCGATCCTCCCCATCAAAGCTGTTCGAAACTGCATGCTAGTAGGACCAAATCAGATCAAATCTTCCATGGATCTGAAGCACCACACAGAGGATAGGCCAGATCCGACCCATCCCACCGAAGCACGAACACGCTGCACGCCTGAAAGCTTAGATATAATCTGCTTTTTCTTGAAAGAAGCTAATGAACGGAGCAACCTCCTGCGAAGATATGCGAGGCCACCATCAAGCCAGAGAAAATGCACCTCAATAGGGGGAAGCAGCAACACTGAGAAAGTCGACACCTGAGATTCCATCACCATGCTGAAGGAGCGCCATTTGAGGATGGAACGCCACTAGAGAGCTGATGTGCGAGAGAAACCAGGCGACACGGGCACCATTTCAAGTATAGGGATTTTAGGGATTTTTAGGGGTTTTAGTGTTTTTAAGGGTATTTTGGATTTTTTGGATTTCTTGAGTCTTTTTTGGAATTTATTGGTTTTCTTTTGATTTTTTAGCTTCAAATATTTTTAGGGTTTTAAAAGGCTTTATAGTATTTTAAGTTTTTAAGTGTTTTGGGTGGTTTCTTTGGGTTTTATGGGTTTTAGTGTATTTTAATTTTTCTAAAGGTTATAATTGTTTTCAGAGGGTTTTCATAGTTTTAGGTTTTTTACCTTTTTCAGGATTATTATGGCTTTTTAAGATTTATAGGGTATTTAGGTTTTTATGGATTTTTAAGGATTTTATGTTTTTTAAGGTTTTTAGGGATTTAAGGTATTTTTAGGGTTTTTGGGATTTTTTTTGTGTATACAGTTTTTAAGTCTTTTAGTGTTTCAATGTTTTTTAGAGTTTTTAAATGTTTTTAAAGGTTTTAGGTTTTTTTGGAATTTTTACTAGGTTTTAGATAATTAAGGATCCTTATGCAGTTTTAGGATTTTAGGGTTTCTATATGGTTTTCAGGGGGTTTGTCATTGGTTAAAGGTGTTTTTATGTTTTCTGGATTTTTAGGGTTTCTAAAATTTGTATGGTTTTTAGGGTTTTTTAGGTTATTAGGGTTTTTTTTCTGTTTTTATGTTTTTTTAAGATTTAAGTATTTTATGGATTTTAGAGTTTTAACCATTTTTAGGGGATTAAAGTCATTATATTGTTTTTAGTCACTTTTAGTGTTTTTATGGTTTCTTAAGGTTTTTGTGAATTTTATTGGTTTTTATGGTTTTGGGGGGTATTCACGGTTTTTTGGGTGTTTTATGTTTTCTGATATTTTTATCTTTTTTAGGGTTTTATGGGTTTTATGGTTTTTTTGGGTTAATAGGTATTTTGAGGGTTTTTAGGGGTTTTTAGGTTTTCTAAGTTAAATTTGGGTTTTAAGGGGTTTTTGAGTTTTTAAGGGTATTCAATATTTTTTAATGTTATTTGTGGTTTATGGGTTTTCCATGGATTTTAGTTTTTTTATTGTGGATTTTAGTGGTTTTATTAGTTTTTATGGTTTTAGAGGTTTTTATAGTTTTCAGGGGTTTTAGGATTTTTAGGATTTTTTACATTTTAACGGATTTTTTTTGGGTTTTTTAGGTGTCTCGTTATTTTTAAGGTTTTTTGGGTGTTTTAGATTTTAAGGGGATTGAGGTTTTCATGGTTTTTAGGATTTTTTTGGGTTTTAGAGTTCTTATGGTATTTTGGGATTCTTGTGTTTTTTGAGTTTTTTGAGTTTTATGGTTTTTTGTGTTTTTGAAATTTTTAGTTGTTTTAAGGGTTTTTATAGTTATAAGTGGTTTTTAGTGTTTTTATGATTTTTTAGGGTTTTAATGTTTTTTGGGGTTTTTAAATTTTTTAGGGGGCTTTCATGGTTATTAGGATTTATTACATTCTCAAGGATTATTTTAGGATTTTTGTGGTTTTATGGTTTTTAGAGATTTTAGTGATTTTTATGGGTTTTGGGGGTTTTAGTGTTTTTTGGGGTTCTAGGGTCTTTAGGGTTTTTTGGGTTTTAGTGTTTCATTGAGTTTGTTTAGGTTTTATTTTTTCATTAGATTTTTTTATGTTTCTAGGGGTTTAATGGGGTTTATGATTTTTTTGTGTTTTTTTGTTTCTTTATGGGTTTCTAGAGTTTTTTTAATGTTTTGAGGGGTTTTCATGGTTTTCAACGGTTTTTAGGTTTTGTACATTTTCAGATATTTTTTGGAATTTTTTTGGTTCATTATGGTTTTAAATTTTTTAGTATTTTTAGGGATTTTGATGGTTTTGGGGGGTTTTGGTGTTTTTAGAGTCTTATTTATTTTTTTCATGTTTTTTGAGTTTTTTAGAGGTTTTAAGGGTTTTTAGTTTTTTTATCATTTTTGATGGTTTTAAGGGTTTTTTTAGTTTTTAATGTTGTTTGGAGGTTTTTTTGGTTTTTTAGATTTTTAATTTCTTTAGGTATTCTTAAGGTTTTCATGAATTTTTTAGGGTTTATAGGGTATTTTACATTTTTAGGGTTTTTAGATATTTTAGGATTTTTATCGTTTTGAGGATTTTTTACGGGTTTTCATTTTTTTAGGTACTTTTGGGGTCTTCTTGGTTTTTATGGTGTTAAGGGGGTTTTATAGTTTTTTGAGGTGTTTTGGGTTTTTTAATGTTTTTATAGTAGTTAATGTTTTTATGGGTTTCTAGGGGTTTTATATTTTTTGGTGGTTTTTAGGGTTTTTAAGGGTTTTTTAGAATATTATAAAGTTTTAAGTATTTTTATGGTTTTCTGGGGGTTTTCAAGGTTTTTAATATTTTTTACATATTCAGGGATTATTGTGGAGTTTTTAGGTTTTATATTTTTTTAGGGTTTCTTATGGTATTTTGTGATTTCATAGTTTTTAGGATTGGGTTTCAATTTTTTAAATTTTATAGTGTTTTAAGGTTTTTAGAGGTCTTTAACTTCTAGGGGGTTTTAGAGGTTTTAGAGTTTTTAGTGTGTTTTTAGGGTTTTATGAGGTTTTCGTGGTGTTTACGGTTTTTGGGGTATTTAGGTTTTTTTGATTTTTTTCAAGGTTTTAGGGTTTTTTTACATTTATAGGGAATTTTGGTGTTTTTTGAGGATTTTTATCATTTTTAAGGTTTTAGGGATTTTGAGGGTTTTGAGGGTTTTTATAGGTTTTTAGGGGTTTTAGGGTTTTTATTATTTTTTAGGATTTTATATTTTTTTTGTTTTTAGTGGTATTTAGGTTTTTAGATCATTTTTAACATTATAGTGGTTTTATAGGTTTTTATCGTTTTTGGTGGTTTTAGGGGCTTTATGTATTTTTAGGGATGTTAAGGCTCTAATGTTTTTCTTTGTATTTTAGGGTTTTAGGGGATTTCATGTTTTTTTTGGGATTTTTTGAGCTTTTTAGGATTTTATTATTTTTAGGGATTTTATATTTTTAGGGGTTTTATTGTTTTTTATAGTTTTAATGGTTTTTAGGGTTTTAAGAGTTTTTATTAGTTTTTGTTTTTTAGGGGTTTTAGGGTTTTTATGTTTTTGAGGATTTTTTGGGATTTTTTTGTGATTTTATAGTTTTTAGGGTTTTTACGGATTTTAGAGAGTTTCATGGGTTTTCAAGGGGTTTTAGGGTTTTTTTGGGTTGTTTAGGGATTCATGATTTTTTATTGGTTTTTATAAAAATTAGCGGTTTGTTGGGTTTTGGTAGATTTATTTTGGATTTTTAGGGCTTTTATGGGTATTTAATTCATTTAAGATTTTTAATGGATTTTAGGGGGTTTTAGGGTTTTATATTTTTCGGGATTTTATGGATTTTAATCATTTTTGTGATATTTAGGGTATTTTTGGATTTTTAGGGGGTTTAAGAGTTTTCATAGGATTTTATGATTTTTAGGGGTATTAGGGATATTTTTCGGTTTTATGGGTTGTTTAGTTTTTAATATTTTTATGTATTTTTATATTTTTTAATGTTTCTAGGGGTTTCTTGGATTTTATAGGTTATTTGTGTTTTTAAATGTTTTTTGGGTTATTAAGGTTTTGGGGTGGGGCGGGGGTAGGTATTTTTTCATGGTTTTAGGATTTTTAACATTTGGATGTAATTTTATGGGTTTTTATGATTTTTATGGGTTTTAGGGATTTTGTGGTGTTTTTTGTGTTTTAGAGGGATTTTACCATTTTTAGGGTTTTAGAGACTTTTTTGATTTTAGAGGATTTTGAGTTTTTAGGGTTTTAAGTATTTTAGGGATTTTGATTTATTTAAGGGTTTTAAGGGTTTCTGTAGTTTTAGTAAATTTTTTGGTTTTTATGTATTTTTAGGTTATTCATTGGGTTTTACAGGTTTTTCATTTTTATTGGGTTTATAGGATTTTTAAGGGTTTTACATCATCAGATATGTTTAGGTATTTTAAGGATTTTAAAAGATTTTTGGGGTTTTTAGGGTTTTAAATATTCTTTTGGGGGATTTCATGTTTTTATTATTTTTTTAGTTTTTTATGGTTTGTTTGGGGATTTTGGGTTTCTGCTGTATTTTGGATTTTTTGAGTTTTTAAGTGTTTTTAAGGTCTTTAGTGTTTTTAAAATTTTTTATGAGTCTAAATGGTTTTAGAGACTTTTGGGGTTTTTACGGTTTTTACGGTTTTTACGGTTTTTGTGGTTTTTACGGTTTTTAAGTTTTTTACGGTTTTTCTATGTTTTTATGGGTTTTATGGATTTTTCAGGGGTTTTAGGGTTTTTTTATATTTTCATGGTTTTTATAATTTTTTAGTATTTTTATGGTTTTATGTGTTTTATAGTGTTTTTGGGATTTTTTTTTGATTTTTAGGATTTTTTAGTGTTCGTTAGAGTTTTATGGATTGTTTGGGTTTTAGGGTCTTTGGGGGGATTTATAGCGTTTATTTTTGAGTTTTTAATTGTTTTTAAGGGTTTTTAAAGATGTTAATTTTTTTTTGGTTTTAGGGTATTCAGATTTTTTTGTGGTTTTTATGGATTTATGGGATTTTAGGAAATTTGATGGATTTTCGGTGAGTTGTAAGGGGTTTTATGGTTATTTAGTTTGATTAGGTTTTTATGAATTTTATTGTTTTATTGGGATTTTGTGGTTTTTTAGTTTTGTAGGGTTTTTCTATGTTTTTAGAGGTTTTTATGTTTTTAGGGGTTTCATGTGTTTTAATGTTTTTGGTTATTTTTATTGTTTTATGGATTTTTAATGTTTTGATGTTTTCAGGGGTTTTCTAGGTTTTTAACATTTTAAGGATATTCACCATTTTTTAGGATTTTTATGGGTTTTATTGGTCTTAGTGTTTTAAAGGATTTTGAGTGGGTTTAGTGTTTTTCAGAGGCTATTAGGGTTTTTATGGTTTTTCAGGGTTCTATGATCTTTTTTGGTTTTTTGGATTTTTTTTATTTTTTAAGGGTTTTAGGGTTTTTTAGTGTTTTTTGTGTTTTTAGGAGTTTCAAGGATTTTTAGAGTTTTGGTGGTTTCTAAGGGTTTTTTTGTTTTTTTAAGGTTCATTATTGTGTTTTTATCATTTTTTTGTTTTAAGGGAGTTTTAGGGATCACTTAGAATTTTTATGGTTTTATGGTGTTTATGGTTTTTAGAGAATTTGAGGGATTTTAGGGTTTATCATGGTTTGTAATGATTTTTAGGTTTTTTCAAGATTTTAAGTGTCTTTTTTAGTATTTTATGGTTTTGTTGAGTTTTTTAGGGTTTAATATTTTTTTTAGTTTTTTAACATTTGGAGGGGGTTTAAGGGATTTTAGAGATTTAGTTGTTTTTGGGGATTTTTTGGGTTTTATAGTTTTTTATGATTTTTATGGGTTTTTATAGTCTTCATGGGCTTTTAGGGTTGTTAGGTTTTTTTTTAATTTTTGGGGACTTTTTATGTTTTTTGTAATTTTTAGGTGTTTTTAGTGTATTTAGGGATTATTAGGGTTTTTAAAAATTCTAAGGGATTGAAGGTGTTTTTTTGTTTTTGGGTTTATTTAGGTTTTTATGGGTTTTAATTTTATTTCGTATTCATAACGTTTTATGTATTTTGACAGTTTTTAGAGTTTTAGTGGCCTCTATGAGTTTTTTAGGGTCTTGTGGTTTTGAGGGGTTGTTAGGGATTTAAGAGGGTTTTTTTTTGTTTTCAAGAATTTTTTTGGTATTTATAGGATTTTATTTGTTTTTTGGGTTTTTAGTAATTTTGAGGATTTTAGGGGTTTCACAGTTTCGTGGGAATTTAGTGTCTTTTTTTAATTTTTTTAGTTTTTATTTTTTTTCACGGACTTTATAATTGTTATCATTTTTAGGGGAATTATGGGGATTTAGTTTTTTTAGTAGTTTTAGGGTTCTTCAAGGTTTTTAAGGTTTTTATGTGTTTTTATTGTTTTCCTGTGGTTTTTTAGGATTTTAATGGTTTTATATGTTCTCAAGGATTTTTAGGGATTTTTGGAATTTTATGGGTTTTTACGGTTGTAGTGATTTAGTGGGTTTTGGGAATTTTAAGGGTTTTTAGTGTTTTAGGATCTTTTGTATTTTAGGATTTTATAATAGTTTTTAAGGGTTTTAAGGTTCTTTATGTTTTTTTAACATTTATAGGTGTTTCAAGGGTGTTTTGTGTATTTTTTTTTTGGTTTTTATGGGTTTTAGGGTTTTTAAGGGTTTTATGAGTTTTTATGGGTTTGAGGTTTATTTTTTAGTTTTTAGGGTTTTCAAAAAAATTATGGGTTTTAAGGGATTCTTTATTATTTTTATGGTTTTTAAGGTTTTTGTGGAATTTTTTATTTTGAGTTTTTTATGTTTTCAAGGGTTTTCAGGGGATTTTTTTGGTCTTTTAGGTTGTAGGTTTTGTTATATTTTTTGGGTCATAATTGTTTTTAGAATATATTAACGTTTTAAGGGGTTTAATGGTTTTTTTATTTTCATGGGTTTTTACATTTTCATTGGTTTTAATGTTTTTATGCTTTTTATCATTTCAAGGGGTTGTAAGGGATTAAAGATTTTTTAGTGGGTATTTATTGTTTTTATATGTTTTGTGGGTTTTTATGATTTTATAGTTTTCATTTTTTTTCAAGGTATTTAGGGTTTTCTTCTTTTCAGTTTTTTGGGGATTTTTTAGTAATTTTTTTTGTTTTTACGCTTTTTAGGGATTTGGATGAGTTTTAGGGGTTTTAGGGTTCTTAGTGTCTTTAGGGGTTTTTCGGGTTGTTAGGGTATTCTGGGATTTAACAGTATTTTAGAATTTGGGGTTTTTAAGAATTTTATGTTTTTAATGTTTTTAGGGGGATTATAGGTTTTTAGAGTTTTTAGTGGGGTTTTTTTGAGTTTGTATGTGTTATCATAATTTTCTGTGCTTTTACAGTTTTTATGGTTTTATGTGTTTTTAGGGGTTTTGGGTTTTTTAAAATTTGATGGATTTTTAGGGAATTTTATGAATTTTATGGGTTTATGGTGTTTTATAGATATTTAGGGGTATTAGTGGTTGTAAATGTGTTTGGGTTTTAGCGTTTTTAGCATTTTTTTGGGTTTTCTGATTTTGTAGTGTTTCTGGCCTTTTTAGGTGTTTTAATTGTTTTTAAATTTCTGAATGGGTTTTATGGTTTTATATGATCTTATGGGTTTTTAATATTTTTAGTGTATTTTATGGATTTCATGGGTTTTCAAGTATTTTAGGGATTTTTAGGGAATTTTTAAGAATTTTATTGTTTTTATTGTTTTTAGGGTTTTTAGGGTTTTGTGTTTTCTTTGGGGTTCAGAGTTTTTATTGTTTTTAGTGGTTTTAGGGTTTTTATGGTTTTTTATTTTTTAGGTTTTTTTAGCTTTTAATGTTTTGAAGGGTTTTTTTTGAGTTTTTAATGTTTTTAGGGGTCTTAAATTATTATATATTTTAGTGCTTTTATGGGGTTTTCTGGGTTTATAAGGGATTTTATATTTTCTTGAGTATTTATGGATTATTAATGATTTGAATAGTTAGTAGGCATTTAAGGATTTTACTAGATTTTAGGGGATTAATGGGGTTTTGGGTTTTTTTGTTATTAATTTTTATTGATTTTTGGGATTTTTAAGATTTTTTTGTATTTTTTACAATTTTTAGGGTTTTTAAATACAATTTTAATTTTTAGTGGGTTTTTGGGTTTTTATGGGTTTTTAGGATTTTTAATGTTTTTATGGGATTTTTATAGTTTTCAGGTTATTTTTAGGATATTAGTTTTTTAACATATTTTGGTATTTTAGTGATTTTTTTGGATTTTAGGATTTTTAGGGATTTTGAGGGGTTTTTTGTGTTTTCAGGGGGTCTTTCTGGTTTTTTGGTTTTTTGGGTTTATGGTCTTTTTGTTATTTTTTGGTTTTTTCAGTTTTTAATTTTTTTATGATTTTTATTGTTCATAACGTATTTAGGGGTATTAATGGTTTTTAGTGTTTAATTTCTTTTTAGTGTTTTATGGAATTTTAAGGTTTTAGGGGTTTCTATGTTTTTTTTGGGTTTTCATGTTTTTGGGTTTTAAAACATTTCATATATTTATGGAGATTTTTTATGATTTTTATTGTTTTTTGGTGTTTTTTTGGGATTTTGAGGGTCTTTTATACTTTTTAGGGTTTTTAGGGGTTTTTTAATTTTTTCTAAATTTAGGGTTTTAATGGATTTTAATGTTTTTAAGGTTTTAGGGGGATGAAGGGTTTCAAGAGTTTGTTGTGGGTTTTAATTAAGGTTTTTATTTATTTACAATTTTAAGTGTTTTATGGGTTTCCGGGGGTTTTCTATAATATTAAGTGTTTTTAGGTTTTCAGGGATTTTTATGGCTTTTTATGATTTTTATGTTTTTTATTCATTTTTAGTTTTTTAAGGATATTGATAGTTTTTAGGATTTTCAGAGTTTTTAAAGGTTTTCAAGGGTTTTAGGGTTTTTTTAGTTTTTTACGGGTTTAAAGGTAATTAATGTGTTTTAAAAATTTATGGGTTATTGGGTTTTAGTGTTTTTTTTGTTTTTAGGGTTTTTTGTGTTATATGGTTTTTAATGTTTTTATGATTTTAGGGATTTTTAGGGATTCTTTGGGTTTTTAAGGTTTTTTAGGGATTTTGATGGATTTTATTAGTATTTTTATCTGTTTTATTTTTTTCAGTGATTTTGAGGGTTTTTATGGTTTTTCAAGATTTCATAGAGTTTTTAGGTTTATTGGGGTTTCAGGGTCCTTTTGGGTTTATTTTGTTTTTCTGAGTGTTTAGGGTTTGTAAGGTGTTTTATTTTTTAATTTTTTTTGGTGTTATAAAGGTTTTAAGGTATTTTATAGTTTTTAGTTGTTTTATCGGGGTAGTATGGGTTTTTAATGTTTTAAGTTTTTTTGGAGTATTTTTGGTTTTTAGGTGCTTTTCAGGTATTTATGATTTTTTATGTTTTCATTGATTTTTATGGGCTTTTATGAATTTTATGGTTTTTATGTTTTGTATAGATTTTGGAGATTGTTAGGGTTTTTATGGGTTTTAAGGGGTTTTAGGACTTTTATGGGCTTTTGGGTCTTAAGAGTTTTTTTAGTTTTTATAGATTTTTAGGATTTTTATTGCTTTAATGGGTTTTAATAGTAATTTTATTTTTTAGATAGAGTTTATTAGTGTTTAGAGTTTTTAAGGTTTTTATGGTTTACATGGGGGTTTTTGGAGTTATTGGGTATTTTCCATTTTCCTGGGATTTTGAAGGATTTTAATGAATTTGGTGGTTTATAGAATTTTTTAGGGTTTGCAGTAATTTTCATAATTTTTGGGGTTTTAAGGTTTTTTATGCTTTTTTTTTGGCTTTTTTAGGGTTTTATAGTCATTTGGTGTTTTAGGGGGTTTTGGTATATAGGGGTTCTATGGTTATTTTGATTTTTTTAACATTTTTAGTGGTTTTAAGTGTTTTTAGAGTATTTAGAGGTTTTTAGGATTTTATGTTTTTAAGTGCTTTCAGATGTTTTTCCGGTTTTCATGGGTTTTTAGGGTTTTACGGTTTTTTATGTTTTTCATGATTTTTAACAATTTTTTAGGATTCTTGTGGATTTTAGGTGTTTTTGGGTTCTCAATTATTTTGAGGGTTTTATGGGTTTTATGGGTTTTGATGGTTATTCAGGTCTTTTAGGTATTTTTTGTGTTTTAAGGGGTTTTAATGTTGTTGGAGTTTTTAACGTTTTTAGGGGTTTAATGGGTTTTTAGAGGTTTCAATGCTTTAGTGGGTTTTGGGGGTTTTATTTGGATTTAGGTATATTTCTGTTCTTTTGGGATATTACGATTTTCAGGGGCTTTAGTGTTTTTAGGGTTTTACTCATTTTTAGGTATTTTTTTAATTTTATACATATTTTAATATTTTCTAGTTTTTTATGGTTTTTAGGGTCTTTTAGACTTATATTTTTTTATATTTTTATTTTTTTACTACTTGAAAGGATTTTTTTGAATATTTTAGGGGTTTAAATATTTTTTAGATTCTTTTATGGTTTTTGGATTTGTGTGTATTTTTAATGTTTTTTAAGGTTTTATGATTTTTATGGGGTTTTGGGTTTTTATAGTTTTTTAATGTTTTCATAGATTTTTAGGGTGTCATATGATTTTTATGTTTTTTAGGTTTTTAAGGATTTTGAGTGTTTTTATGGTTTTTCTTGGTTTTTATGGGATTTAAATTGCATAGGGTATTTTTGGATTTGAGGGGTTTTTTTAGTTTTTATGTTTTTAAGGTTTTTTGAGTTTTTAAAATCTTCATTGGTTGAAATGGTTTTTAGAGTTTCAAGTTGTTTTTAGTGATTTTATGGTTTTTTATGGTTTTCCTGGGTTTTAGGGTTTTTGATGTTTTAAGTGATTTTTTGGGACTTTTAGGATTTATATGGTTTTTAGGGTCTTTAGGTTTTTTAGTTATCTTGTTGGTTTTAGGGTTTCTAGATTTTTGTGGGGTTTTAAGAGATTTTTTGGGTTTTAGGGTTTTTTTTGAGTTCTTCTGGGTTTCAAGGTTTTCAGTGTTTTTTAACGTTTCTAGGGGATTAAGGGGGTTAGAGTTTTAAATACATTATAGGGTTTTTATGGGGTTTAAGGGTTTTTAAGGTTTTTTTTAAGTTTAAATGTTTTTATAGTTTATTTAAGAAGTTTGAGGGTTTTTTATGTAAGTTGAAACTTGTAGAATTTTTTTTTGAATTTTTATGGTTTTTATGGTATTCAGGGTTTTTAGGGATTTTGATGGGTTCCATAGGTTTTCAATGTTTTTTTGGTTTTTGGGAGTTTTTTGTTTTTTAGTTTTTTTTTAGTTTTTTGCTATATATTGATTATTTAGTGGTTTTAATTTTTGTAGATTTTTTTAAAAGTATTTTTGGGTTTTAAGAGTTTTTTTATTTTTTTTTACTAATTTTGGGGTCTTATTTTTCTTTTTGTTTTTTATAGTTTTAATGTTTTTAGGTTTTTAGGGGTTTTAAGGGTTTTTAAATTTTTTATGTATTTTTTGGTCATTTTAGAATTTTTATGGGTTTTTGGGTGTTAGGGTTTTTTTTTGGTATTTTTAGTGTTTTAATGGTTTTTATGGTTTTTTGTTTTCTTGGTTTATTTTGGGTTTTAATTTCTTTTGGGTTTCATGGGTTTTTTATTTCTTATGGTTTTTAAAAATTTTATCATTTTTTAATGTTTTTTGGGATTTTAACTATTTTTGAGTTGTTAGTGTTGTTTTACGGGTTTTAAGGGATTCTAGTATTTTTAATGTTTTTCTTTAATTTTATAGTTTGGGGGGGTTTACGAATTTTTTACTTTCTATGGATTGGGGGGTGGTTGGGTTATTTTGGTTTTATGGTTTTTTGGTATTTCAAATTTTTTTTAGTGGTTCTAAGGATTTTCAAGGTCTTTAAGGGGTTATAGGTTTCATTTTTCGTTTTTTGGATTTTTATGATTTTTCTTGAGTTTTTTTTACCATTTTTAGGGATTTAAAGGTGTTATACATGTTTAGTTGGATTTAAGGTTTTATGGGTTTTTAGGGGTTTTAAGTGTTTTTATGGGTTTTCAGAGTTTTCCATGGGGTTTTCATTTTTTCATTTTTTAGGGATGTCCATATACGTTTTAGGTTTTTTATGGGTCTTAGGGTTTTTATGGTTTTTTAGGGTGTTGGGTTTTTTAGGATATTTAGGGGATATCAGTATTTTTAGGTTCTTTTAAGGGTTTTTAAAAGTTTTTTAGAAATCTAATGGTGTTTATAGTTTTTTATATTTTTAGGGGTTTAAATGGTTTTTAGACTTTATAGTAGGTTTATAAGGGTTTTTTGGGGGTTTGGGGGTTTTAATGGTTTTGGGAGTATTTATGGTTTTCTTCGATTTTACAGTGTTTTTTGGGTTTTTTTTGTTTTCAATTATATTTATGGTTTTCATGGTTTTTTATTTGCTTATGGATTTTTTGGGATCTAGATGATTTATAGGTAGTTTTTTTTTGGGATTTGAGGTCTTTACAGCGGTTTAGTTTATTTTTCATATTTATGGGTTTTATTGGTTTTTTAGTGGATTCATTTTGTTTTTTGGGGTTTTATGGGTTTTAAGGGGTTTTTTATGTTTTTAGAGGTTTTTAAGGTTTTTATAGATTTTTATAATTTTCAGTTTTTTGGGGGGTTTTAGGGTTTCTGATGGTTTTTGGTGGTATTATGGTTTTTAGGGTTCCATCAATGTTTTTTGGGGTTTTTACATTTTCAGGGGGTTTTGGGAGTTTCTTTTGGAGTTTTTTCAATATTTATGCCTTCAAGATTTTTTGGGTTTTTTGGGGTTTTAGGGATTTTTTGAATTTTAGGGGTTTTTATTGTTTTCTGGATTTATTGGGTTTTGGGGATTTTTATGGTTTTTTAGTGTTTTAGGATCTTTTGTATTTTAGGTTTTTATTTTAGTTTTTATATTTTTTAAGGTTCTTTAGGTTTTTAGCATTTGTAAGGGTTTTAAGGGTGTTTCGTGTGTTTTTTGGGTTTTATGGTTTTTAATGGTTTTATGGGTTTTCATGGATTTGAGGTTTATTTTTTTGTTTTTAAGGTTTTAAAAAAATTTATGGGTTTTAAGGGATTCGTTATAATTTTAATGGTTTTTAGGGTTTTTATGGAATTTTTCATTTTGAGGTTTTTTTTGGGGTTTTAGGGGGTTTCACGGGGAATTTTTGGTCTTTTGGGTTTTAGGGTTTGTTATGTTTTAGGGGTCATAATTGTTTTTAGATAATATTAACGTTTTAAGGGTTTTTACGGTTTTTTATTTTTTTGGGTTATTAAATTTGCATTGGTTTAAATGTTTTTATGCTTTTTTATCATTTGAAGGGGTTTAAAGGGATTAAAATATCAGTGGGTTTTTATGGGTTTTATATGTTTTTTGGGTTTTTATAATTTTATAGTTTTAAATTTTTTCGTGGTATTTAGGGTTTTCTTGTTTTCCAGTTTTTTATGTCTTTTTTATTAATTTTATTGTTTTTTCTTTTTTAGGTGTTTTAGGGATTTTGTGGAGTTTTAGGGGTTTCAAGGTTCTTAGTGTCTTCAGGTGTTTTTAGGGTTGTTAGGGTATTTTTTGTTTTTTATGGTTTTTAGTCTTTTGGGTTTTTAAGGATTTTTATGTTTTAATGTTTTTAGGGGAATTTAAGTTTTTTATAGTTTTTAGTGAGGGGTTTTTTTAGTTTTTATATGTTATCATGATTTTTTATGCATTAACAGTTTTTTATGGTTTTAGGGAAAGGAAGGCTCGGGTCTAGGCTATTCCTGTTTTATGGTTTTAGGGGTTTTCAGGGGTTTTGGGGGTTTTTAAATTTTGATGTATTTTTACGGATTTTTATGACTTTTATGGGTTTTATGGGTTTATGGTGTTTTATAGATATTTAGGGGTATTTTCTGTTGTCAATGTGTTTGGATTTAAGAGTTTTTAGCGTTTTATGGGTTTTATGATTTTATAATGTTTTAAACATTTTTAGGGGTTTTAATTGTTTTTAAATTTATTAATGGGTTTTATGGTTTGACATGATTTTATGGGTTTTTAATATTTCTAGTGTATTTTATGGATTTCATGGGATTTCAAATATTTTAGGGATTTTTATGTATTTTTTAGGAATTTTATTGTTTTTATAGTTTTTAGGGTTTTTAGAGTTTTTGTGTGTTTTTTGGGGTTCATAGTTTTTAAGGTTTTTAGTGGTTTTAGGGTTTTTATTGTTTTTAATTTTTTCTGTTTTTTTTAGTTTTTAAGGTTTTGATGATTTTTTAGAGTTTTTAATGTTTTTAGGGGTCTTAAATTTTTATATATTTTTGTTTTTTTCTAGGGTTTTCTGGGTTTATTTGGGATTTTATGTTTTCATGAGTTTTTATGCATTATTAATGATTTATATGGTTATTAGGCTTTTATAGATTTTATTGGTTTTTAGGGTATTTTTGGGTTTTTGGGTTTTGGGTTATTAATTTTTATTGAGTTTTGGGATTTTTATGGTTTTTTTGAATTTTTTACCATTTATAGGTTTTTTAAAGATTTTTTGATTTTTAGTGGGTTTTTGGGTTTTTATGGGGTTTTAGGGTTTTTAATGTTTTATGGGATTTTTACAGTTTTCAGGCCATTTTTTTGATTTTATATTTTTAATTTTTTTGGGATTTTAGTGATTTTTTTGGATTTTATGATTTTTACAGATTTTGATGGATTTTTTCATTTTTAGGGGGGTCTTTTGGTTTCTGGGTTTTTAGGGTTTATGGTCGTTTTGGTATTTTTGGGTTTTTACAGTTTTTAATTTTTTTATGATTTTTATATTTCATAACGTATTTTGGGGGTTTAATGGTTTTTAGTGTTTTAGGTCTTTTTAGGATTTTATTGAATTTTAAGGTTTTTGGGCAGAAGAGGTTCATGACCAGGCTATTCCCAGTCCTCCCAAAAAAAATTAGAAAAAAGCCACCAAAAGAGACACTATAGACCGGGGAGGGGCAGGGTCCATCGACCCCAACCCAAAAAACAATCCCTCAAATTAAAACAAAGAAAGAAAAATACACAAAAGACCAAACACAACATCAGCTTCAGCACCTTCTCATCCAACTCCAGCATTTGGCAGCTCGATATCCCCTGCCAAGAAGCAAAAAACACACAAAATCCAACCAAAGTAGACATCCAAAATCATCACCAGCAGCACCTCCCAGTCAAATAGCAACCCGCATCTCACATCACATATTCCATCATCCATCACCTTCAGTGTCAGCATCTCCTTAAAAACATTCCAGGGCCAGGGTATTCCTCCCAGCCATGCAGAAAACAGTATCCAGCTACTCAAGTTCAAGCATCCAGTATCACCAAAGCAGACTTCTGCCAACATGTTGTTGCTCATATTCCAGCAACCATCATCACATAACCAAGAATATACATCAGTATCCTCACAATCCATCCAATCGGTCATCCATAATCTCACCTTCCAAAGTCTATCATACTTCCAACTGGTCAGACAACAAGCGGCACCTGACCAACACCTACTAGTAGCAATACAGGACAACCATCTTTCGTTCCTCAAACCATACCACAGCACCCAAACAGCCTTATTCAGACCCAAAACCATGAATCCCCTCACCTCCAATCTAGCATCCAGCACCATCAGTAACTCAAATCCACAACCACCATGACCAATACACCAGAAATAGAACAAGTACAAGACAATCAGGAACCAACGAAAAGGAAAACCCACCATTGTACCAGCTGTAGCGGCAGTACAAGGAGAAGTCATCCCCACCGTGTCGGACTTCTTGACCGCAAAACCCCTGCTAGATCTATTGATAAAACCCCTGCATCATGGACCTCCACCTCGGACATAAGTCGTTGGAGATCAAGGTATAAGGAAATCTTGATCTGGCACAAGTCACCTCAGAACCTCGCCACACCGTGAAACGCAAGTCGAAGGGGTCTGGGAAACCAAGACCTGACCTCCTCGCTGCCTCCTACCAATGTAACCCACTATCCGTCATAGAACCGCAAGAATACTGATGCCAGAAAACCCTGGAACTTCTACAAAGGACAAAAGAAAAATGATCTGGAAACCCACAAAACCAAAGCAGGCGCAATAGCACCAAGCCGACACAACTTCTTCTGCATCCACCATGAACTGTCACATCGCCAAAATCCGAGCTCCATACCACCGCTGAAACACCAAGCCTCACTAGATCCCCTTCTGGAACACACAGATTTGAGAAGGGGAATCCCGAAACTGACTTTGACCGCAAGGACCAGATCTTCTAGCAACACATCCAGATCTTCCAAACATGAAGTAGGATATCTGCATCCATGAAATGCAACACATATATAGACCGATGTCATTGAGAACCACTGAAATCCTCCATTATCAAGGATCAACACCACTGAGAACCCCCAAATCAAGCCGCAACCGACATACCGATCTACATCATGAACAGACTGGAAGACAAAACCGCCATAGAAAGACACTGGCGATTGCGACATCAGGAGGGGGAACCTAGGAGATAGCGACAACATCTTTTTATCTTAATGTTTTAGGGATTTATATGTTTTTGGGGTCTTCATGGTTTTTGGGTTTTAAAACATTTCATATATTTTTGGTGATTTTTTATCGTATTTATGGATTTTGAGGTTTTTTGCGATTTTGAGGGTTTTTTAGAGTTTTCAGAGTTTATAGGGTCTTAGGGTTCTTTTTCTAGGGGTTTTAATGTATTATAATGTTTTTATAGTTTTAGGGGGATGAAGGATTTTGAGATTTTCTAGTGGTTTTTAATTGGTATTTTTATTTCCTTAAAATTTTAGGTGTTTTATGGGTTTTAGGGGGTTTTATATGATTTTAGGGTTTTTTAGGTTTTCAGGAATTTTTATGGCTTTTTATGATTTTTATTCCTTTTAATCATTTTTTGTTTTTTAAGGATCTTGATAGGTTTTAGGAGTTTTTAGAGTTTTTAGTGGGTTTCATGGGTTTTAGGGTTTTTAGTTATTTTATGTGTTTAAAGGGAATGAATGTATTTTAAAAAATTTAGGGGTTATGGGGTTTTAGTGTTTTTTGTGTTTTTAGGGTTTTTTGTGCCATATGGTTTTTAATTTTTTTTGTTTTTAGGGATTTTTAGAGTTTCTAGGGTGTTTTTAATGTTATTTGGGATTTTTAGGATTTTTTATGGGTTTTAGTGTTTTCAGTTATTTTGTGTGGTTTTAAGGTTTTTCATGATTTCTTAGGGTTTTTTAATTTTTTAGGGGTTATAATGGTTTTATGGTATTTTATATTTTTTAGTGGTTTTATTGTATTAGTATGGATTTGAAATGTTTTACATTTTTTGGATTATTGATGGGTTTTAAGTGCTTTTCGGGTTTTTATGATTTTTTATGGTTTCATGTATTTTTATGGGTTTTTAGTAATTTTATGGTTTTTATGTTTTTTAATGATTTTGAATATTATTAGTGGTTTTATGGGTTTTAAGGGGGTTTAGGACTTTTATGGGCTTTTTGGTCCTAATAGTTTTATTAGTTTTTAAGGTTTTTTAGATTTCTTTTATTATTATGGGTTTTAAGGGTTATTTTAGTTTTTAGAAAGAGTTTATTAGTGTTTCGAGTTATTAAGGTTTTTATGGTTTTCATGGGGTTATTGGGAGTTTTAGGTTATTTTACATTTTCCAATAATTTTGAAGGATTTTGAGGATTTTTGTGTTTTTAGGCTTTTTTAGGTTTTGTAGTAATTTTCACTATTTTGGGGTTTTAAGGGTTTGTATGTTTTTAGGGTTTTTAGGGTTTTATGGTCTTTTGGGGTTTTAGGGGGTTTTATTATATAGGGTTTCTATTGTTATTTTGAGTTTTTTTAAATTTTTAGGGGTTTTAAGTGTATTTAGTGTCTTTAGAGGGTTTTCAAGATTTTAGGGTTTTTAAGTGTTTTCAGATTTTTTCTTGGTTTTCTTGTGTTTTTAGGGATTTAGGGTTTTTTTGTTTTTCAGGATTTTTAACAATTTTTTAGGATTTTGGTGGATTTTTGGGTATTTTTGGGTTCTTATGGATTTTGAGGGCTTTAGGGTTTTTATGGGTTTTGAAGGTTATTTAGGTCTTTTAGGTCTTTTTGGGTTTTCAGGGGTTTTAATGTTTTTTGGAGTTTTTTTAACATTTTTAGGGTTTTTAAGGATTTTTAGAGTTTTCAATGTTTTTATTGGTTTTTGGGGGTTTTATTGGGAATTACGTATTTTTATGGTTTTTGGGAATTTTATGGTTTTCAAGGGGTTTTAGGGTTTTTAGGGTTTTAAACATTTTTAGTTAATTTGATAATTTTTTAGAGATATTATTATTTTGTAATTTTTTATGGTTTTTAGGGTTTTTTAGTCTTATATTTTTACGTTTTGTTTATTTTTTTACTTGTAAGTTTTTTTTAACGATTTTATGGGTTTATATATTTTATATATTTTTTTATGGTTTTTGGATTTCTATGGATTTTTAATGTTTTTTATGTTTTTATGGTTTTTAGGGGGTTTTAGGGTTTTTATAGTTTTTTAATGTTTTCTTATATTTTTAGAGTGTCATAGGATTTTTATGTTTTTTAGGTTTTTATGAATTTTGAGTGTTTTTATGGGTTTTCTGGGTTTTTAGGGGATTTACAGTACTTAGGGTATTTTTCAATTAGAGGTTTTTTTGTTTTTATGTGTTTAAGGGTTTTTTAGTTTTTAACATATTCATGGGTTGAAATGGTTTTGAGAGTTTCAAATTGTTTTTAGTGATTTTATGATTTTTTATGGTTTTTAGGGTTTTTATGGTTTTTATGGTATTTATGGGATTTAGGGTTTTTTATTTTTTAAGTGATTTTGAGGAACTTTTTAGGGTTTGTATGGGTTTTAGGGTCTTTAGTTTTTTTAGTTATCTTTTGGGATTTAGGGTTTTCAGAGTTTTATGGGGTTTTAATAGTTTTTTTGGTTTTTAGGGTTATTTTGAGTTCTTTTGGGTTTTAAGTTTTTCACCGTTTTTTAATGTTTTTAGGGGATTAAGGGGATTAGAGTTTTAAATAATTTTTAGGGTTTGTAGGGGTTTTAAGAGTATTTATGGTTTTTAGAGGTTTAATATTTTTCATAGTTTTTTAAGGAGTTTGAGGATTTTTTATTTTAGTAGAAACATTTAGGGAATGTTTTGTATTTTTATGGTTTTGATGGTATTTAGGCTTCTTAGGGATTTTTAGGGGATCTATATGTTTTCAATGTTTTTTTGGGTTTTTGGGGTTTTTTGATTTTTAGGATTCTTTGGGTTTTATGATTTTTATTGAGTATTTAGTGGTTTTAATTTTTGTAGATATTTTTAAATTATATTTGGGTTTTAAGGGTTGTTATATTTTTTACTAATTTTAGGGTCTTATTTTTCTTTTTGTTTTTTATGTTTTTAATTTTTTTAGGTTTTTTAGGTGTTTAGAGGGTTTTTAAATTTTAATGTATTATTAGGCCTTTTAGGATTTTATGGGTTTTTTGGGTGTTAGGTCTTTTTTTTGGTATTTTTAGTGTTTTAAATGGGTTATGAGGGTTTTTTGTTTTTTTGGTTTATCTAGGGTTTTAATTTCTTTTGGGTTTCAGGGTTTTTTTGTTCTTATGGTATTTAAAAAATTAGTTTTTTTTAATGTTTTTTGGGATTTTAAATGTTTTTGAGTTTTTAGGGTTATCTTAGGGGTTTTAAGGGATTTTAGGTTTTTTAATGTTTTTAGTTAATTTTATAGTTTAAGGGGGGGGGTTTAATAATTTTTTACTTTTTAGGGATTGGGGGGGGTGGGTTTTTTTGGTTTTTATGGTTTTTAGGGATTTTTAGGTATTTCCAATGTTTTTAGTTGTTTTATGGATTTTCAAGGTCTTTAAGGGGTTATTGGTTTTATTATTAGTTTTTTAGGGTTTTATGATTTTTCTTGAGTTTTTTACCATTTTTTGGGTTTTAAAGGGGCTCTAGAATTTTTAGTAGGATTTAATGTTTTATGGGTTTTTAGGGGTTTTAGGTTTTTTTTATTGTTTTCAAGAGTTTTCCAGGGGGTTTTTAGTTTTTCATTTTTTCTATGGATTTTAATATATATTTTAGGATATCTATGGGTTTTATGGTTTTTATGGTTTTTTAGGGTGTTGGGTTTTTTAGGATATTTAGGGGATATCAGTGTTTCTAGGTTCTTTTAAGAGTTTTAAGATTTTTAGGGGTTTTAGGGATCTTAATTTGTTTATTTTTTTTTAATATTTTTAGGGGTTTAAATGGTTTTTAGACATTATAGTGGGTTTATAAGGGTTTTACGGGGGTTTATGGGTTTTAATGATTATGGGAGTTTTATGGTTTTCATCGATTTTAAAGTGTTTTTTGGGTTTTTTACATTTTCAAGGATTTTTAGGGTTTATAAGGTTTTTTAGGGATATAGATGATTATTAGGGATTTTTTTTGGTATTTGAAGGCTTTATAGGGGTTTAATTTATTTTTCATTTTATGTGTTTTAATTGATTTTTAGTGGATTCATTGAGTTTTTAGGGGTTTTATGGTTGTTAAGTGTTTTTATTTTTTTTTAGAGGGTTTTAGGATTTTTATAGTTTTAAAAAATCATCAGTTTTTTTAGGTGTTTTTGGGATTCTGATGGTTTTGGGGGGTATTACGGTTATTAGGGGTCCATCAATGTTTTTTGGGGTTTTTACATTTTCAAGGGGTTTTGCGAGTTTTTTTTTGGAGTTTTTTCCGATATTTATGTATTTAGAGTTTTTGGGTTTTTTGGGTTTTTTGGCATTTTAGTGATATTGGGGGTATCATTGGTTTTAAAGGTTTTAAATATTTTTAGGGTATTATGGTTTTTTGTTGGGTTTAGGTATTTTATAGTTTTTTAAAAATTTAAAGGTTTTTAATTTTTTTAATGTTTTTAGGCATATAAAGGTTTTTATATTTTTATATTGTTTTAGTGTTTTAATTGGTTTTCATGGTTTATTAATGTTTTTATGTTTTTTCTGGGTGTTTCCATGGTTTTAGTGGTTTCTCTGTTTTTTGGTATTTTTAGGAAATTTTTTCATAAATATGGGTTTTATGTTTTTTAAATATTTTTATGGATTTTCGAGGTTTTTAAGAGTTTTGAGGGTTTTTATCTGTTTTCATGGGTTTTAGGGTATTTTTGGTGTTTAGTGTTTTTTTAGTTTTAAGGGGTTTTTTAGTTTTTAAATGTTTTAATGGGTTTTATAGTTATTAATGTTTTAAGTTGTTTTTAGGGCTTTTATAGGGATTTATGTTTTTTAATTGAATTATCTATTTTAATTGTTTCATGGGTATTTTCTGGTATTTTGGGTTTTAGGACTTCTTGTATATTTTGTTATAATTTTAGGATTTTTATGTCTTAATGGTTTTAGGGGTTTTATGTATATTTTGTGTTTTAGGGGTGTTCAATGTTTTTATATTTTTTTTGGGTTTTTTGGGCCGTTTAGGAATTTAGACTTTTTTGTGTTTTTAGCGTTTTCATTGTTTATTAATGATTTTTTATAAATTTTAGGTCTTTAAAAGGATTTTTAGTTTTTAGTGGGGTTTTATGGTTTTTATGAGGTTTTAGTGGTTTTTATATTATTTTAAGGCTTTTTTGGATTCATGGGTTTTTCCTAGTTTTACATTTATTTATGCTTAAAGATATTTTAAGGGATTATTATGATTTTTATGGTTTTTGGTTTTTTGAGGTTTGTAGTGATTTTAAGGTTTTTTTGGGATTTTGAGGGGTTTTAATATTTTTGGGGCTTTAGAGTTTTTTTCTTGGGTTTTTAGTGATTTTGTATTTTTAGGATTTGAAAGGGCTTTTAGAGTTTTTAGTATTTTTAAGGGGTTTAATGGGGTTTTATTTTTTCGTGGGTTTGATGTTTTTTATGTGTTTTTAGGATTTATTAACATTTTTTATGTTTTTAGGTGGTTTCAGGGTTTTTATGGTTTTTAGGGTTTCTAGGTTTTTTAGGGATTTTTTAGGTTTTTTTATGTATTTTGAAATTTTTTTGGTTTTTAGGGATTTTGTCGGAGTTTCATGGTTTTTTAGTTTTTGAGGTTTTCAAGGATTTTATATTATTTTGGGTTTTAGGGTAATTTTTGAATTTTTTTATGGTGTTTAATTATTTTTAGAGTTTCATATATATTTAGGTGTTTCAATGCTTTTTTGAGTTTTTAGTGGGGTTTTATTGATTTTTTAAGGGATTTTATGGTTTTTAGGTGAATTTTAGGGATTTGTCACTTTATGTTTTTTGGGATATTTATGTTTTTTAAAATATTTTTATGTTTTTAAGGTGTTTTAGCATTTTTAGAGATATTTAGGTTATTTAGGGTTCTGTATGGTTTTTATTGATCTATATACTTTCTTATTGTGAAGAGTTTTTTTGTTTTTAGGGTTTTAATGTTCTTTAGAGTAATAATGTTTTTAAGTGGAAAATGGGTTTTTTTATTTTTAGTGGTTTTTAGATTTTTATTTGTTTTTAGGGTTTTAAAATGTTTTTTCAGTTTTTAACTATTTTTAGGTGTTTTTATTGTTTTCTTGGAGTTTTTAGGGTTTAAGAGTTTTTTACATTTTTAGTAATTTTAAAAAAAAATTAGGGTTTTTAGTTTTCCTAGGGTTTATTAGGTTTTTCAGTTTTCTAGGGTTTCTAGTATCTTTTTTTTGTTATATGAGGATTTTAATGTTTTTTACGGTTTTCAGTTTTTTTGAGTATTTTATCCTTTTGGGAGATTTAAAGGGGTTTTAGTGTCTTAGTTAGATTTTAGGGTTTTTTAGATTCGTTATGTATTTATGAATTTTATTGGTATTTATCGGTTTTAGTGATTTTTAGCGGTTTTAGGGGGTTTATGTATTTAGTGATTTTTAAGAAATATTTTAGTTGTTTATAATTTTTAGGGGTTTTTATGTATTTTTTGAATTTTTAGAGTTTATAATGTTTTTCTGGGATTTTTGGGTTTTAGGGGTTTTCAGGGTTTTAGGTCATTATTACGTTTCTTAGAGACATTTATGGTTTTTAATGTTTTTTAGTTTTAATAATGTTTTTCGAGTTTTAAAGGTTATTTGAGTTTTTCATTAGTTTTCGTGGTTTTTATGTTATGTTATGTTTTTATTGTTTTTACGGGGTTTTCAGGGTTTTTGGGGTTTTTATGTTTAAATGGATTTTTAGGGACCTTTTAGAATTTTAAACATTTTTAGGGATTTTAGGGATTTTGATTGATTTTATAGGTTTTCAGGGTTTTTTGGGTTTTTATGGGTTTTATAGGGATTTAGGATTTTTTTCATTTTTATAGAGTTATTTATTTTTCTATTATTTTTTTAGATTTTAGGGGTTTTAAGGTCATTTAGGGTTTTTACAGTTTTTAGTGGCTTTCTAGGTTTTCTAGGGGTCATTAAGGGTTTTAGGATTTTTAGGGGTTATTATATTTTGAGGTGTTTTCGGTGATTTTATGTTTTTAGTGGTTTCTCGGTATTTTTAGGATTTTTGTGGTTTTAAGGATTTTTTTAGATTTTTTTAGATTTTTAAGGTTTTTATAGTTTTTAGGGGTTTTTTGGTTTTTTGGTTTTTTGGTTTTTTTTGAGTTTTTAACTTATTTATGGTTTCTGGAGTTTTATAGTTCTATATAGTATTTTATAGGTTTTCAATGATTTAGTGTTTTTAGTGTGTTTTTAGTGGTGTTTATGGGGTTTCATGGGTTTTATGGTTTTTTGGGGTTTTATGGGTTTGAGGGACTTTTCCGGGTTTTTTTGGGTTTTTTACGTTTTGATAGATTTTTAGGGTCTTCTTAGTATTTTTATGGGGTTTGGTGTGTTAAGGGTTTTAAATTATTTTGTGGGAATTTAAGGGTTTTCAGTGTTTTGAGTAATTTTATGTTTTAAGGGTTTTTTTGGTTTTTTGGAATTTATGAGTTTTTAGGGGTCTAATGGGTTTTTAGAATTTTTTATCGTTTTATAGGCCTTAAGGTGTTTTTGATATTTTTTGTGGGTTTTTTGGTTTTTTTATTGAATTTTGGGATTTTTATGGTTATTTGGGTTTTATGATTTTTAGTTGGTTATCAAGTTTTTTATGGGTTTTTTTAGTGATTTTTAGGGATTTTTTAGGATTTTTTTATGGTTTTGTTTTTTGGATTTTATGGGTTTTTAAGAGTTTATTGGTTTTTTGGGAGTTTTTTGTTATAGTATTTGTTTTTGTTTTAGGGTTTTAATGTTTTTTAGAGTTTTTAATTTTTTTGGTGTCTACATGGTTTTAATTGCCTATTGTGGTTTTGGGGTTTTATATGTTTTTGGGGGGTGTTTAAGGTTTTTATGGGTTTTAGGTGATTTTCATTTTTTTAATTTTTTTTTACATTTTTAGGGATTTTTAGAGAAATTAGGATTGTTAGGGTTTCTATAGTTTTTATGGGTTTTAGGTATTTTGTGGGGTTTTATGGGTATTAAAAGTTTTCCCAATTTATGGGTTTTTTGGGTCTTTGGATTCTTTTTACTTTTTATGGATTTTTTTTGAATTTTTATATTTTTCAGTGATTTTCAAATTTTTGGTCCCTTATTTGGATTTAGTGTTTTTTGTTGGATTTTAGTGTTTTATAGGATTCTAGTATTTAAAGATTTTTTGGTTGTTATCCTTTTTAGAGGTTTTTAGGGGTTTAGGGTGTTTTATCCTTTCAGTTATTTTTTAGAATTTTATTGGGTATATATGGATTTTGAGGGTTTTAGTGATTTTGAGGGGTTTTAGGGGTCTTTCAATGTTTTTATAGATTTTATGTATTTTTTGATTTTTTTGTTTTTCCTTTATTTCCTATGTTTTTAGGGGTTTAAATTTTATTAAACATTTTTTTGGTAAGTTTATCGGTTTCTTAACGATTTAGTGTTTTTAAAGAATTTATGGGTTTTTAGGGTTTAATAGGGGTTTTATTAGATTTTACGATTTTATGGTGTTTTAATGGATTTTAGGGTTTCTTACATTTTAGGGTTTGTATAGATTTTTATGTTTTATGGTGTTTAGTTTTTTTAGGGATTTTTGGGGTTTATAGTTTTTTTTCAATACTTTTTAGGGTTTGAAGGGATTATTTGGGTTTTTTGGGTATTTTTGGATTTTAGGTTTTTTTGGTTTTTGAAGGTTTTTAGTGTTTTTTAGTTTTTTAGTGGTTTAAGGTTATTTATTGTATTTATTGGGATTTAGGGGTTTTAAGGGGAGAAGGTTTTTAATGTTTTTAAAAGTTTAAATATTTTTCTTGTGTTTTTCATGTTTTTGAAGGGTTTTAACATTTTTAGATATTTCCAGGTATTTTTTGGAATTTTATGTTGTTTTAGGGTTTTTATAGTTTTTATTTATTTTGAGTGTTTTTAGAACTTTCTATGGGTTTTAGGGTTTTCCTTGTTTTTTAGGGTCTCTTTGGTTTAAGGGATTTTTAGCTTTTTACTATTTTAACAAGTTATAGAATTTTTTTAAATTTTTTAGGGGTTGTAGAGTTTTTTATGAATTTTTATTGGTTTTAGTGATTCTTAAGGTTATTAGAGGGTTTTTATGGGTTTAATGGAGTTCTCAAGGATTTCATTTAGGGTTTTAATTTTTTATGGATTTTTTTGGAATTTTTATTACTTTATGGATTTTTATTGTTTTTATGTATTTTTGAAAATATTTAGGGGTATTCATTTTTTTAGGTTTTTAGGTTTTTTAATGATTTTGTTGGGTTTTAGGATTTTTTTTTAGTTTTTATGGTTTTTAGGTTTTTAAGAGGTTTTTAATTTTTTATAGGTTTTAAGGGTTTTTTTGACTTTTAGTTGTTTTTAGAGTTTTTATGTTGTTTTAGGTGTTTTTAATGTTTTGAGAAGGTTTTAAGGTGTTTTACAGGTTTTTTACATTTTCTATGATTTTTAGGGTTCTTTAGGATTATTATGGTTTTAAGGGTTTTTTTGGATTTTTAGGGTTTTCAGGGGTTCTCAGGGTTTTTAAGGGTTTTAAGGGTATGAATGGTTTTGGGTGCATTTTGGTAATTTGGTTTTTTTGAGTATTTAAGGGATTATAATTTTTTTGTAGTTATCATCGTATTTAGGGGTTTTATATTTTTATTTTTTTTGTGTTTTTATGGATTTTATGATGTTTTTAGGGGTTTTAAGGTTTTAGGGATTTTTTGGGTTTTTAGTGTTTTTTGGGTCTTAATGGTGTTTTAAGGTTTTTTTTTAGATTTTAAGGGTTTAAGGTTTTTAGTATTTTTTTAACATTTTTAGGGTGTTTGAGTGTTTTCAATGTTTTTAGGGGTTTTATCATTGTTATAGGTTTTAGGTGTTTTTATGGTTTTATGAGTTTTATGTTTTATAGGGGTTTTCAATGTTTTTTGGTTTTTTATGTTTTATGTCTTTTTTAGTGCCATTTTAGTATTTTTATGTTTTTTTATTTTTAGAGTTTTATTTATTTTGGGGGGTTTTATGGGTTTTTTAGGGTTTTTCAATGTTTTTATTTTTATGATTTTTTTGGGTTCTAGTTTTTTTAGGGATTAAAAGGTTTTTCTAGATTTTTAACTGTTCTAAGGGTTTTAAGGGGTTTTATAGTTTTTATTGATGGTTAGTGTTGTTTTGTATTTTTTGGGTTTTTAAAGGTTGTTAGATGTTTTATGGTTTTTAGATTTTTTAGGATTTTTTGGTGTTTTTAATTATTCAGAGATTTTTAGTGACGTCTTAAGATTTTTATTGTTTTATGGTTTTCTATGATTTTGAGGGGTTTTATGGTTTTTAAGTGTTTTAGGTTTTTTAGGTTTTTTAGTGTTTTTATGTTTTCATTAGTTTTTTAGGTTTGAGGGATCTATTGAGTTTCTAGGGGTTTTAAGGTTTTTTAGAGTATTTATTATTTTTATTGGTTTCAGGGGGTTTATAGGTTTTAACGATTCTTAGGTTTTTTGTGGTCTTTGAGGGTTTTTATGTTTTTTATTGTTTTCCATGGTTTCCTGGGTATTTTGGGTTTTTTACATTTTAAATTACTTTTAGGGTTTTTTATTTTAATTTTTTTAGGGTTCTTAGTGGTTATTTGAAATTTCTGGTGTTTTATGTTTTTAGGGTTTTAATGTGTTTCAAGCATTTTTAGAGTCATTTTGGGGTTTTATGGTTTTTTTATTTTTTAGGTTTTTTAATGTTTTTTAGAGTTTGTTAATAATTTTTGTAATTTTAAGGTGTTTTAATGTCCTCAGTTTGTTTTTTGGATTTTTAATGTGTTTTTAGGGTTTCTTAAGGATTTTATGGTTTTTTAAAAATTTTAGTGTTTTCCACATTTTTTGGGTTTTCAGGATTTTAGGGTTTTTAGGGTTTTTTTATGATTTTATGGTTATTAGGGTTTTTAAGGATTTTCTTGGTTTTTTGGGTTTTAGAGTATTTACAGGTTTTTAGGGTTTTTAAGTTCTTTTTTTTTTGGTTTTTTTAATTTTTTAGGGTTTTATGGATTTTGAATAATATTAATGTTTTGGCGGGGTTTAAGGGTTTTAGTGGTTTTTAGAGGTTTCATTACCTTTTTAGGTTTTTATGTCTTTTAGTGGTTTTTATGGTTTTTATGATTTTTGAGGTTTTTAGTGTTTTTTATTTTTCCATGAATTCTTAGGGATTTTTTATGAATTTATAGTTTTTAGGTTTGTAGTATTTTTTTCGATTTTTAGTGTTTTGGAGATTTTCATTATTTTTAGGTGTATTACGGTCTTTTGGGTTTTTGGGGGGGTTTTAGTATTTTTTTCATTTTTTATTGATTTTAATTATATTTATAGTTTTTAATGTTTTTAGGGTTTTTAATGGTTTCTTCAAATTTGAGTGAATTTTTAGGGGTTTTCCGAACTTTTGGGGGTTTAGTTTTCTTTGAGTTTTAGGGTTCATAATGATCCTTAGAATTTTTTATGTTTATTTTGGGTTTTTAGGAATATTAATGTTTTTAGTGATTTGTATTGGTTTTTATAGGATTTTTTTGGTTTTAAGATCTTTATGGGTTTTTATGGTTTTTTGGGTTTTAGTGTTTTTATGTTTTCATGGGGTTTTAAGGTCCTTTTAGGACCTTTATAGATTTTAGACATTTTTAGGGATATTTCAGGTTTTATGGGTTATTAATGTTTTTAGGGGTTTTATCGGATTTATGGGGTGTTAAGGTCTTTTGGGAGTTTTGGTATTTTTTTAATTTTATAGGGGTTTATAAAGGCTATAAGAGTTTGTTTTCATTTTTCGGTGTTTAAAGTGTTTTTAGTGGTTTTTATGGGTTTTTAGTATTTTTATGTTTTTAGGGATGTTGTGGTTTTTAGGGGTTCTTCAGGGGTTTTATGGTTTTTCATGTTTTTAGATATTTTTTGGGAATCTTTAGGATTTTGAAGCGTTTTAGGGGTTTTAGGGTTTTTAGTGATTTTTTGTATTATCTTTGTTTTTTTAGGGTTTTATAGGTTTTTGGAGATTTTTGTGTTT
Source organism: Viscum album (assembly GCA_963277665.1). NCBI lineage: Eukaryota > Viridiplantae > Streptophyta > Magnoliopsida > Santalales > Viscaceae > Viscum > Viscum album. Next base: position 972,538,353 of record OY728141.1, read on the forward strand.
TTATACAAATTTTGTATTTTTTAGTTTTTTAGTGTATAAAGGGTTTTAGGGGATTTTAACATTTTTAGGTGTTTTAAGAATTTTTATAGTTTTAGTGGGTTTTAAGGGTTTTATGGTTTTTAGGGGTTTTTATGTTTTTCAATTTTTTATTGTTTTTATATCTTCATTTATTTATATGGCTTTCTTAATATTTTTATTGTTTTCAGGGTTTTAACTTTTTTAGGGGTTTTAGGTATTTAGAGGGGTTTTAGGGGTTCTCCTGGATGTTTAAGGTTTTTAGGGGTATTTATAATATTTAGGAGTTTTAGGGATTTTAGTGTCTTTTTGGGTTTTAGGGGTTTGATTGAATTTTTTAGGGGTTTTAGAGTGTTCTAATGTTTCAGGTATTTTTAGAGTTTTTAGTGGGTTTGTACGGTTTTTATGGGTTGTACGGTATTTAAGGATTTATGTGTTTTTATGGGTTTCGTTGTTTTTATAGTTATTTATGTATTTTGGGTGTTTTATGGATTTTTTAGGATTATTATGGTTTTTTGGTTTTTTTGTGTTTTTAGGGATTTTGAGGGGTTTTAAATGGTTTTCAAGGTTTTTAGGGGTTTAGGGAATTTTTGGGTTTTAAGGTATTCTTTTCTGGGTTGTTAGAATTTTAAAATGTTTTTTTTAGTTTTTAATCTTTTTAGGTGTTTAAAGGGGTTTTAGAGTTTCATTATTTTTTGGGGGTTTTATGGGATTTAGGGTTTTTAAGGCCCTTAAGGGTTTCATGGTTATTTAGGGGTTTTATGGGTTTTTTACATTTCCATTTATTTTTATGTATTTTTATGTATTTTTATGTTTTTAATAGCTTTTGAGATATTTTAGGGATTTTGATGAGTTTTCAGGGTTTTTTATGTTTTGAGGGATTTTGGAAATTTTATGGTTTTTATGGGTTTTTTAGTTTTAATGGTTTTTATTCTTTTCAGTTTTTTCCTTGTTTTTATAGTTTTCATGTTTTAATGGATTTTTAGGGATTTTTATGATTTTTATAGTTTTATTATTTTTTATGTTTTTGAGGATTTTGAGGAGCTTTATGTTTTTTCATAGTTTTTATGGGTTTTAGGACTTTTTAGGGTTTTTTGGGTATTTTTGGTTGTTTAGTGTTTTTTTTGATTTTTTAGGGGTTTTAAGTATTTTAGGGAATTTTATGTTACTAGTTATTTTAAGTGTTTTTAGTCCTTTTAATGTTTTTTGGGGTTTATGTGTTTTTAAGCATTTTATTGTTTTTGGGGTTTTATGGTTTTAAGGGGGTTTTAGGGTTTTCTACATTTTTATAAATTTTTAGGGATTTTTTTCATATTTTTATGGTTTTTAGGGTTATTCGAGTTTTTAGGTATTTTTAGTGGTTTTAGTGGTTTTCATTCTAATTATGGTTTTCAAGGGGTTTTAGGGTTCTTAAGGCGTTTTGGGGTTTTAAGGTTTTTTTAGTTTTATATTGTTGGATTGTATTTTATAGTTTTCATTATTTTTAATGTTTTAAGGGTTTCAAGTGTTTTTAGTTATTTTTAGACATTCAATAGGTTTTAAGGGTTTTATGTTTTCTATATATTTTTATGGTTCTCTGCAGGTTTTAGGGTTTTAGGGGTTTTATGTGATTTTATTAATTTTTAGGGTTTTTATAGTTTTTAGAATTTGTTTCATTGTTTTTGAAGGGTTTTAAATGTTTTTAGTTTTTTTTAGGGTTTTGGGGTTTTTAGGTATTTTGGGTTGTTTCGGGGTTTTAGGGTTTTTTTAGTTTTTTAGAAATCTAAATTTATTTATAGTTTTTTAATGTATTTAGGGGGATGAAGGGTTTTTAGAGTTTTTAGTGGTGTTAGGTGTTTTCTGGTTTTTAGTAATTTTTATATTTTAAAGGGATTTATTATGTCTTTTAAGTGTTTACTACATTTTGGGGATTTTTAGGTATCTTTAGAATTTTTTATATTTTTATAGTTTTTAGGAATTTTGAGGTGGTTTAGGGGTTTTCAGGGTAATTTTGATGTTTTTTTGAAGGTTTTTATGGCCATTTTGGGTTATAGGTTTTTTTAGATTTTTAGGGTTTTAGAGTTTTTTATAATTTTTCACTTTTTTGTGGGTTATGGTTTTCTAGTGGTTTTGTGTTTTTCATGTGGATTTTAAGGGTTTTAAGGGGATTTAGGATTTTCATGGTTTTTTCCGAGTTTTTAGGGTTTTTTACTTTTTCAGGGAATTTTATGTCATTTTAGGTGTTTTTTGTGATTTTATGGGTTTTTAGGGTTTTTAGGGTATTTTAGTTTGTTATGATTTTTTTGAGTTATTTATGGGTTTTAATATTATTCAATCTTTTTAATCATTTTTAAGGGGTTTAAGGACAATTTGAGATTATATTAGTTTTAGTGTTTTTATGGGGTTTTTGATTTTTTAAGGGTTTTAGAGGATTTAATTTTTTTCATTTGTTTTTAGGGTTTTAGGGTATTTTATGTTTTCAGATTTTTATGGATGTTAAGTATTTCTATGTTTCTTAAGGATTATTATAATTTTTAAAAAATTTAAGTGGTTTTAGTTGGTTTTAATTTTTTTAGGGGATTTAGGGTCAATTAGGTTTTAGGGTCTTTTGGAGTTTTGGGGTTTATTGATTTTTCGTTAGTTTTAAGTGGTTTTAGAGTTTTAAATCTTCTGGGGGGTTTAAAGGATTTTAGATTCATTAATGGGGTTTTATGTTTTTTATTGGTTTTTAGGGTTTTAAAACTTTTTCGGGGTTTTATGGTTTTCTATTTTTCAGTGGTTTTTGGGTATTTTTTGTTGCTAGATATTTTTAGTGATTTTTAGGTTCTTAGGGGTTTTATAATTTTTATGGTTTTAGGGTGTTTTAGTTTTTTAAGGATTTAGGCGTTTTTAGGTTTTTTAGGGTCAATTTTGGGTTTTATGTTTTTTTTATTTTTTTACTGTTTATTTTCTTTTAGATTTTCAACATTTTTATGGTTTTAATGTTTTTTGTGAGTTTTTAGTTGTTTCTTGGTTTTTATGGAGTTTTTCTGTTTTTTATGATTTTTATGGATTTTTGGTTTTCATAGGTTTTTCATTTTAATAGATGTGTTACATTCTCAGATTTTTTTAGGTATTTTTAGGATTTTTATTTTATTTTTGGGTTTATGATTTTTATGAATTTTGAGTGTTTTTATGGATGTGTAGTGTTTTATGGGTTTTCAAAGGTTTTAGGGATATTTGGTGCTTTTTCGTTTTTCATGAGTTTTTTAGAGTTTTTAAGAGTTTTTAGAGTTTTTAGTGGTTTGCGTCTTATGGGGTTTAAAGGTTATTATATTTTTTAGGGGGTTTTACGGTTTTCAAGGGGTTTTTTCATGGTTTTAGGGTTTTTTTTAGCTTTTTAGTGATTTTTAGGATTTTTATGGGAATTATGATTTTTAGGGTTTTTAGGGATTTTGAGGGGTTTTAAAGGATTTCATGGGTTTTAGGGATTTTAGGGATCTTCATTTTTTATGGTGTTTTTGGTTTTTTATGGTTTTTTTGAGTTTTGAGTGTTTGTATGGGTTTATATAGTTTTTTAATGTTTTGTTGGGTTTTTAGGGATTTTAGATTATTTTAGAGTATATGGATTTTATTGGGTTTCAATGTTTTATGGGTTTTTATGGTTTTCAGGGGTATTAATGGTTTAAAGGGTTTTATACGTTCTCACAAATTTTTGGGGGCTTATTTAGAATTTTTTTGGTTTTTAAGGTTCTTAGGGTTACATGGGTTTTGATTTTTTTTCATGGTTTTGGGGGTTTGAGTGTTTTTCAGGGTTCTTAGGGTCTTTGGGGTTTATAGGGGATTTTTTTAGTTTTTAGGGTTTTAATTTTTTTAGAGTTTTTCTTAACTTTTTATCAGTTTTAATGGATTTTATAAGTTTTAGGGGTTTCATGACTTTTATGGATTTTTAGGGGTCTTAAGGTATTTATGGTTTTAGGGCTTTTATTGTTATCTATGTTTTTTGTGTTTTTAGATTTTTAGGGAATTTATGGAATATTTATGTTTTTTATGATTTTTATGGTTTTTTAAATTTTTTTGGTATTTTTGGGTTTTTAGTGGTTTTAGTTTTTTTGGGTGTTTCTTATGTCTTTATAGGTTTTAGGGTTTTTTGACTTTTTTGGGATTCTTAGAATGTCCAGAATTTTTAATGTTTTTTTTTGAGAATTTTTTGTTTTTATAGTTTTTATTGATTTTTATGGTTTTTATGGGTTTAGGGTTTTTACGTTTTTAGGGGTGTTTATGGTTTTCGAGGGTTTTTAGGGTTCTTAGGGGTTTATATGTTTTTAATAATTTTTAGTAATTTTATTGGATTTTTATGGTTTTAGGGTTTTACGGTTTTTAGGGATTTAGAGAGTTTTTCAGTGATGTTAATGGATTTTATGGTCTTATGGGGGTTTAAAGGGTTTTTAGTTTTTTTAGTAGTTTTTTTTGATTTTATGGTGTTTGGGGATTTTAAGAATTTTAGGGGTTTTATAATTTTCCATCATTTTTATGTTTTTAGGTTTTTTATGTTTTAGGGATAATTGGGATTTTTTAATATTTCTATGGTTTAAAGGGTTTTTAGGGGTTTTAGTGATTTTGAGGATTTTTAGTGATTTTTAGTGTTTTATGGTTTTTAATTTTTTAGGGTTTTAAAGGTCTTTTGGGTTTTTAGTTTTTTTTTAGTTTTTATGTTTTTTATGTTTTTTTATTTTTTTATTTTTTTAATTTTTTATGGTTTTCATGGGTTTTTATAGTTTTTATGGGTATTTGGGGTTTTATTGTTTTTAGGGATTTTGATTATTTTTCATCGTTTTTAGGATTTTTTAAATTTTTAGGGATTTTTTGGATTTTTATGGGTTTTTTTGTGTCTAAGGTTTTTATGGATTTGAGGGTTTTTAGTGGTTTTTAGGGGATTTGGGGATTTTAAGGGTCAAATGAATTTTTAGGGGTTTTTAGGGGTTTCAGGGTCATTTTGGGGTTTTTGAATCATTTTGGAGTTTATGGTTTTTTGGGTTTTGAGGGATTTTTATGTATTTTTAAAGTTTTCAATGTATTTTGGGATTTTAAGAGTTTTTGTGTTTTTAGAGGGTTTTATGGATTTTAGTGGTTTTGGGGGTTTTATGGTTTTTATGGGGTTTTATTATTTTCAAAGGTTTTAGGACTTTTATTTATTTAAGGATTCTGAGGGATTTCTAATGATTTTTATGGATTTTTGGTTTTTTGGGGTCTTTATGTATTTTGAGGGATTTTAGGGTCTTTTATGAAAAACAAATTAGGGTTTTATGGTTTTTATAGTTATTTGGGGTTTTATGGTTTTTATAATATTTATTGTTTTAGAGGTCTAATGATTTTTATAGTTACTAGTGATTTTGAGGGTTTTAATGGGTTTCTTGGGATTTTTTGGGTTTTGAGGGTTTTACTAGTTTTTAGGGGGTTTTAGTTGTTTTATGGGTTTTTCACGTTTTCAAGAATTTTTTGGGATTTTTAAGATTTTTATGGTTTTAGGGGTTTTTATAGATTTTAGTAATATTTGGGGTTTTTATGGTATTATGTTTTTTTCATGGATTTTTTGTGATTTTTTGGTTTTAGGGGTTTTTATGGTTTTAGGGGATTTTTGTGATTTTACAGGGTTTTTGATTTTTCAAGGATTTTAGGGTTTGTATTGTTTTTTCATTTTAAAAATTTTTAGCGGTTTTAAGGGTTTTATAGTTTTAAGTTGTATTTAGGGTTTTTATGGGGTCTTATGGTTTTTAATTGATTTAGGGGGTTTATTGTATATACAGCTGTTCATGGGTTTTAGGGATTTTTAGATATTCATAAAATTTTAAGTCTTTTTATTTATTTTTATGTTTTTTATATTTTTAAAGGCTTTTAACATTTTGAGTGTTTTAGGTATTTTTCATGTTTTTAGGGGTTTTCACCAGTTTTAGCATCTTTGGGGGTTTTATGGATTTTTGAATTTTTTAGGGGTTTTAAGTGGTTTTAGAGTTTTTTAATGTTTTTAGGTTTTTATAAGTTTTTTAGTGTTGTAAGTGGTTATTATGGTTTTATAGATTTTAGGGTTTTTTTGGGTTTTTAAGTTTTTAGTAAATTTTGGGGGGTTTTAGTATTTTTTTTTAATATTTTTTAATGTTTTTTTAGATTTGGAAGGTTTTCAATGATTTTTAGGGATTTTTGGATTTTCAGGGCCTTTGGGATTTTTAGGGTTTCTTGTGTTTTTTTATGATTTTTAGATTTTGTAAATGCTTTTATGGGTCTTATTGTTTCTTATGGGTTTTTTTTGGGTTTTTTTGGTTTTTAGATGTTTTTTAATATTTTAGGGTATTTTATGTTTTCATGGATTTTATTGATTTTTCAATGATTTTTTTGGTTTTTAATTTTTGGGGATTTTGGGATTTTGAGGTTTTTAAGATTTTTCAGGTGTTTTGGGGTTTTAGGGTTTTTATGGTTTTACGGTGTTTGTATGTTTTTTATTTTTTTAGGTTTTTAGATTTTATGGTTTTTAGACTATTTATCATTTTTAGGGGATTAAGTGGTTTTAATGTGTTTGTTTATTAGGGTTATTATGAGTTTCTATGGTTTTTAGGAATTTTATGGTTTTTTGTGTTTCTATGGGGTCATAGGGATTTTATGAATTTTTATGGTTTTATCATATTTTGGTTTTTAGGGATGTTGAGTGTTTTTAGATATGTTTAGGGTTTTTATGGGGTTTGTGGTTTTTAGTATTTTTATGGTTTTAGGAACTTTTTGGGTTTTTAGATATTTATTGTGTTTTTTAGGGCTCTATAGGTTTTTTATAATTTTTTAACATTTTTAGGGTTTTAAGGTTTTTTAGAGTTATTAGTGAGTTTCTATTCATTTTTAGGTTTTTATGGTTTTTAGGGGTTTTGGGGTTTTCGTGGGGTTTTCAGTGTCTTTAGGGTTTTTTACATTTTTAAGGAATTTTAGGGCATTTATTATTTTTATGGTTTCTATGGGATTTAGGGTTTATAGGTATTTTGATGGTGTTTTGGGGTTTAGGTTTTTAATACATTTTTTTGAGGGTTTTAGATAATTTATTGCTTTTTGGGATATATTTTAGTTTTTTTGGATTTCTATGATTTCTTGGAGTTGTTATTGTCTTTTGAAGTTTTATGGGTTTTAGATTTTTTAGTAGTATTTTTGAGGTTTTATATGTTTTTAGGGTATTTAGGTTGTTTTTAGGATTTTTAGTGTTTTTTATATTATTAGGGGTTTTTATGGATTTCAAGATTTGTATAGAGATTTTAGAGATTCTGAGGGTTTTTAGGGGTTTTGAAGGTTTTAGGGTCTTTTGTGGGTTTCCGGGTATTTATGGTATTTTTGGGTATTTTTGGGTTTTTTTATTATTTTACAACATTAGGTTATTAAGGTTATTTATTATTTTGTAAGGTTCGTATCATTTTTAGGGGTTTAATTGTTTTATAGAGTTTTTAGTGGGGTTTAGGGGCTTTATTGGTTTTTAGGGGTTTTTAATTTTTTATGGGTTTTTATGGTTTCATGGTTTTTTCATCTTTTAATGTTTTTTCATTTTATAGTATTTTTATTCCCTTTTTAATATTTTTATGGTTTTTAGGGGTTTTAGGGGTTTTCAGGATTATTATGGTATTTTGGGGGATTGTGTGTTATTTTTTTATTTTTTGGTTTTATAAGGTTTTTAAGAGTATTAAACATTTTTAGGATTTTATGGGTTTTTAGTGGATTTTTATGGGTATTTTGGGTTTTGGGGGGTTGTTATGGTTTTAGGTTTCTTCCAATGTTTTTATGGTTTTTGAAGTTGTAGTGGTTTTACGAATTTTTAGGACTTTAATGGTATTATTATTTTTTAGACTTTTTAGATAATTTGAGGTGTTTTACAATGTTTAGTGTTTTTATAAAATTTAGGTTTTTCAAGGTTTTTGGGATCATTTTGTGTTTTTAGAGTATTTTTTGAGGTTTAATGTTTTTTATGTTTTTTACAGTTTTTAACGTTTTTAGGGGTTATAATTGTTTTTAGTGGATTTTTAGGGTTTTAAGGTCTTTTATGGTTTTTGGGGGTTTTATGGGTTTCAAGGGTTTTTAGGGTTTTAATTATTTTTTATATTTTTAGTGATTTTTAGGGCCTTTTAAGGTTTATTTTTTGGTTTATAGGATTTTAATGGTTTTTAGGGTTTTAGTGTTTTTTAAATTTTTTAGGGGTTTTCTTGTTTCTTGGGGTATTTTAGGGGTTTTAGGGGTTTTAATGTTTTTAGTGGTTTTATGGGTTTTTAGGGTTTGTTAGGATTTTGGGGGATTGTTTTCTGGTTCATAGGGTTTTCTTGAGTTTTTAGCGGTATTATGGTTTTTTGAGTTTTTAACATTTTTTAGGGTTTTAATGGGGTAGTAGTGATTTTTATGGTTTTTAGGCGCCTTAAGGGATTTTAGGATTTTTTTAAAAAAATAATTGGGTTTTTTGGTTTTAGAGGTTTTTTCTTCATTTTTGTATTTTTTGGGTTTCATGGATTTTTAGGTATTTTTTAGTATTTTTATAGGTTTTAAGGGTTTTAGTGTTGTAGGGAATTTGATGTATTTTTAAGCTTTTCAGTCTTTTTAGGGGTTTTCAAGGTTTTAAGTGTATTTTTAGTTTTAGTGGGTTTTATGGGGTTTTATGTGTTTTGGGGTTTTAAACTTTTTTAGGGGGTTTTATGGTTTTCAGGAATTTTTAGGGTATTAAGGGTTTTTATGTTTTCAGGGACTTTTTGGCATTTTAGGATTTTTTTTGTTTTTAGGATTTTCTCTGTTTTGGGGGGTTTTTTGGGATTTTGATGGTGTTTAGGGATTTTCAATGTTTTTAATTGGTGCTTTGGGTTTTTGGGTTTTTTCAGTTTTAAGGATTTCTATAGTTGTTCACATTTTTAGGGGTTTTAATGGTTATTGTATTTTAATAGGTTTTGGGGATTTTTTGTATTTTTAATGTTTTAGGGGTTTTTATTGTTTTCAGGGGGCTTTCAGGGTGTTTATGTTTTTTAAGACTTTATGGATTTTATGGATATTATAGGATTATTATGGTCTATGTGGATTTTTGGTTTTTTTGGGGTTTTTATGGTTTTTAGTGTTTTCTATTATTTTTTGTGATTTATGGGTTTTAACAGGTTTTAGGTTCTTTTTGGGGTTTATATGTTATTCAGTGTTTTTTGGTTTTTACAAGTTTTAGAGTTTTTAATGTTATTAGCGTTTGTAATTGTGGTCAGATATTTGTTGGGTTTCTAATATTTTTATGGATTTCTAGGGTTTTTTAGGTTTTTAAAGGTTTTATGGTTTTCATGGGATTTTCCTGGTTTATGGAATTTTGGGATATTGGGGGGATTCAGGGATTTACATGTTTTAGGGTTTTTAGTAATTTTAAGGAGTTTTGGGTTTTTTGAGTTTTTTTGATATTTTTATGGGTTTTAATGTTTTTTAATGTTTGTAAATTTTTTAGGGGTTTAACGGTTTTTAGTGGTTTTAGGTTTTTTATGAGTTTTTATAGTGTTTATAGTTTTCGGGGATTTCTAGTTTTCAGTGTTTTTGGGTTTTTTTTGTTTTTAGAAATTTTTAGGGATTTGTTTAAATTTTTATGGTTTTAGGGGTTTTAGGAATTTAGGAATTTTGAAGGGTTTTGGAGATTTTGAAGGATTATTTGGGTGCTTAACAGTTTTTACAGTTTTAGGGTCATTTTTGGTTTTTTTGTTTTTAGAGTTTATAGAGTATTTTATGTATTTTATGGTTTTTTAAGATTTTGGGTGATAAAAGTTTTTTAGATATTTTATTGGTTTTTAAGATTTTTGTGGTTTTTTAGGGTTTTATAGTTTTTACAGGTTCTTATGGGTTTTATGGGGTTTTCAAGGTTTTAGAGTTTTTTATGTTTTCAGGGATTTTTAGGGATTTTTTTTGGATTTTTATGGGTTTTATGGTTATATGGTTTTTTGTGGTTTGGAGGAATTTTTATAGTTTTATGGATTTTTTAGGGGAATATGGAATATTCAAGCTTTGTGGTTTTTTCAGTTTTATAAGGTTTTATGGGTTTTTAGTGTTATAACCTTGTTTACATGTTTAAAGGGTTTTAGAGTTTTTAGTGGTGTTTGTGTTTTTTGAGGTTTTATAGTTTTTGTGGATTTATGGTTTTTAGAGGTTTTTTAGTGATTTTTGTGTTTTTTATATTTTGATGGATTTTTCAGGGTTTTTTATTATTTTTATGTTTTTTAGTTTTTAGTGATTTTCATGGTATTTTGGAAAATTTTGGGTTTTATTGTTTTTTTTTTGTTTTTAGGGTTTTTATTATGTTTTTAGAGTTTTTAACATTTCTATGGTTTTTAAGGGTTATTAGAGTTTTTATTGAAATTTTATGATTTTTATGGGTTTTTAGGGTTTTTATGTTTTTAGGGGGTTCTTATGTTTCCATTTGGTTTTACGGTTTTGTAGTGTTTTTACATTTTCATCAATTTCTAGTAATTTTTAATATTTTTATCATTTTATGGGTTTTTAAGGTTGTTAGGGAGTCTGATTGTTTTTAGGGGTTTTCATGGATTTTTGGGATTTTACAGTCTTTTGGGTTTTTAGGGTTTGTAGAGAATTTAGTGGTCTTTATGGGGTTCAAGGGGTGTTCAGCGAGTTTAGGGTTTTTTATTTTTCAGATATTTATTGGGATTTTTTAGTATTTCATTGTTTTTAGGTGTTTTAATGAATTTGAGGTTTTTCTATTTTTAGTGTTTTTATGGTATTTATTTTGTTTTATAGGGTTTTGAGTAATTTTTTGGGTTTTAAGTGATTTTTGAATTTGTTAACATTTTTAGGGGTTTCAAGAGTTTTTAGAGTTTTTAGTGGGTTTTAGGGTTTTTATTGGTTTGAATGGTTTTAAGACTTTTAGGGATTTTATGGTTTGAGGGTTTCTGGTTATTTTAATCAATTTTTACGTTTTCAGGGTTTTTTAGTTTTTTATGTTTTTTTATGGTTTTTAGGTTTTTTACGGATTTATGGATTTTTATGGTTTTTAGGGATATTCACATTTTTAAACTGATTCAGGGTTTTTATGTGGCGTTATGATTTATTGGGTTTTAATGGTTGTTTTTATATTTTCTAGGATTTTTATGTGGTTTTGGTGGTTTTTAATGTTTCAAGGACTTTAAGTGTTTTCATTTTTTAAGGGTTTTTAGGGTTTTATGGGTTTCTATGGCTTCTAATTATTTTTAGGTTTTTTATGGTTTTTTTGAGTTTTTTAGAGTTTTAAGGTTTTTTTTTGATTTTATGGTTTTTACTTCTTTTATTGTTTTTGGGGATTTTAGTGATTTGAAGGGGTTTTTTGGGTTTTTATGGTTTTTAGGGATTTATTATTTTCATAGGGTTTTCATGGATTTTATGGGTTTTTATATTTTTAGGTATTTCCTGGGACTTTTTAGGATTTTTATGGATTTCATATTTTTTAAAGATTTTTAGGGTATTTAGGGATTTTTAGTGGTTTTAAGGGTTTTTAGTATTTTTAGGGTTTTTATGGTATGATTATTTTTTAAGGATTTGTGGGTTTTTAGTGTTTTAAGTATAATTATTGTTTTTTAACATTTTTGGATGTTTAAGGGATTTTATAGTTTTTGGTGATTTAAGGGTTTAAATATTGTTTATGTTTTTTTTATTTTTATGGTTTTTAGTAGTTTTTTAGGGTTTTTAGTGCTTGTAAAATTTTCATGGATTTTTAGGGTTTTTTATGATTTTTTTTTTTTAGGGGTTTTTAGCATTTTCATAGGTTCTGAGTATTTTTATGGTTGTTAGTTTTTTTTGTTTTTTAAAATTTTTAAAATTTTAGGGGTTTAAGGGTTTGTATATTTATCAGTATATTTTTTGTGGTTAGAGGGTTTTTGAAATTTTAATGTTTTTGGAGTTTTATGGGTTTAAAGGATGTTTTTTGGTTTTGCGTTTTTTTACATTTTCAAAGTATTTTTCGGATTTCAAAGGAATTTTATGGTTTTTATGGTTTTTATGGTTTTTAGGGATTTTATGCGTTTTTTGGGTTTTCATGATTTTTAGGGTTTTAGGGTCATTTAAGAGTTTTTAGGGGGGTTTGAGTTTTTAAGGATCTATGAGTTTTTAGGGTTCTTACAATGTTTTAGTGTTTTTTGGGGTTTGGAGGTTTTTTAATGTTTTTAATAGTTTTTAGTGTTTTTATGGGTGTTTGGGGTTTTAATGATTTTAGTGATTTTATGACTTTAAGGTGTTTTCAGACCTTTTATGGTTTTTATGTTTTTGGATTTTAGGTTTTCTCTAATTTTTTTTAGGTTTTTATTGGTTTTTAACTTTTTATGGTTTAAAGGTCACTTACGATTTCGAGGTTTTCTTTGAGTTTTTAAGGTTTTTTAGAGTTTTTAAAGGTTTTAGGGGATTAAGGGATTTTTGTGTACTAAGTTATTTTTTAGTTATTATGGGATTTTTTGGATTTTATGGGTTTTATGGTTATTTATGGGTTTTAGGGTTTTTCTTGGGTTTTTTGGGATTTTAATGTTTTTAGGAATATTTAGGGAATTTTTATGAAATTAATGTTTTTAACAAATTTTAGGGTTTTAGAGATTTTGAGGGTTTTAGGGTTTTTTAGAGACCTTTGGGGGTTTTAGTGGGTTTCTTGGGTTTTTGGATTTTTTGAAATTTTTAGGGTTTTAGTGTTTTTAGTGTTTTTAAAACTTTTAGGGGTTTCAAGGGCGAGGAAGATTTGAGGGTCAGGCAATTCCCGACCCCCCAAGTTTATTATTATGCAAAAAAGACCCCGTAGACAAGGGGGGAGGGGTCAAACGACCCACACCCAAAAACCCTTAACAAACCCAAAACCAGAATACCCAAAGGAACAAAAAGCACAAAAAAGCATACAAATAGAAAAGAACCCAAAAGTATTCCCAACTAAATAGTAGTCAGCATCCAACAGCAGTAAGACCATAAACCACAACATCAACACCTCTCAGCTAAGCAGCAACCATCATCCAACATCACAATTTCCACCATCTATCATCACAATTTCCTGTATACAGCTCTTTCTATTTAAGTAAGATCACCAAATACAACACAGAATCAGCATCACCAGAGGCATAAGCAACAACATCACCACTATCATCCAACATCAAAATAGAGTCTCAACCAATCCAGCCACCACCCTCTTCAATTGTATCAATTCAAGCAGCATCCATCAACCAACAGCTCAGATTCCAGTATTCAAGATTTCTTATCCTGGTAGTTTCCAGCATGCCACACCTAGGCGTACCACCAACAGCACAGGACCACCAGCACCCATGCTAAGAATCAATAGCTTCATCATAGTACATCTCACCTGCAAGCAGTAACCAGTCCCAAAGTTGCCAAAAAGAACCATCTCCATTCGTGCCTTGTAAAAAAGTAGCAACACGCCACACATATCTCGCATTGTCACACACCAAATGTCACAGTGGAAATAGAATAATAAAACAAACCCAAGAACAGGGAAACCAACACCCATGCTTAGAACCCATCTCCAGCACCCAACGGAATGGAAACTTCCACCACCACTCAACGTTTCCAAGATCTAGCACTCTCAGCGAATCGGAACCAAACAAGCCACAACGTAGAAGGCCACAGTCCAAAATAAAATCCATAACACAACACAACAAAGTTGTCCCTTCATTAACAACATGAAGTAGGACCAAAAGCCCATAAATACGCACCTGAAAAACCCATACAAATCAATGCCAAGAAGATCTCATCTATGCCTCCTTCAAGCTCTAGGAAGAACCTTAAGCCCCCAAAGTAGTGACCAGCATCAATATCCTTTTACCATTATATGAACAGAAAATCCTCCAAGAAATACTTGGTACCAAATCACTATAGCTAAAACTTGACTCATCTTGACTCCACCAAAATCGTCGCCCGGGTCGTTGACCATGGATACCGTGATGAAGTGCAGAAACTAGATCTTCCTAGGCCAAGCCAAATATCAGTAAGATCCAGGACAACTCATTGCCGCCCATGACCAAACTGGACCGCTGGATCTCGACTCCATCAAGCACCTGCCTCGTCTATCACAAGAGCACCAGGGAAGGAGACCTCTCGAGCAGAACTCCATCTGGTTCATCGGAATGGAAGAGATCATCAAACTAAAACAGCATACTCTGCCATTGAAGCCCTTGACCCTACTGACCCGTCTGTTGACACCCAATATCTAAAAGAGAATCCCTGAAAGGTAGGAATCCAGAAGGGATCCTGGCATCCAAGGAGTCGTCAACTTCACCACTTTCTAGATTGGAACGATCCAAAGCTGAAAAGTATCGCCACAAGACTCAGGCCAGGCTATCATCACCATTCCCTGAAAATAAACAACAGATCCTGTCACTATCCAGTATCTGCCTAGTCCCCCACAAGCGCACTAGGTAAGAATACCACTCGAACAAAAATCCATCTGCAGCACCCAACCGGAGGAGACCGTTGAAGTCACCGAATCAGATTCCATGGGGAAACCCTGGAGATCATCGCATTAGGAGGGAGATCCAATGAGAGAGAGGCAGAACCTTTCCATTCTTTAGGGGTTTAAAGGGTTTTAAGTGTTTTTAGTGGTTCCTAGGTTGTTTATGGGGTTTAAGGATTTTTTTTATGTCTTTAGAGTTTTTATTTTTTTTCTTGGATTTTTTGGGATTTTTTTCCAAATTTTTCTTTTTTATGATTTTTTAGTGTTAAAGATATTTTTATGTTTATTAGAGCTTTTAGGGTTGTTTTTTTATATTTATATTATTTTTTATTTTTTTGGGTTTTAAATATTTTTAGATTTTTTAATGTATTTAGGGGAATTAATGGTTTTTATATTTTTATTGGGATTTTAGGGTCTTATTGGATTTTATGGTTTTGTGTTTTTTTATCGATTTATGGGGTTTTTTCATGTTTTTTATATTTTCAAATATTTATAGTTATTTTTAGGATATCTTTTGTTTATTTGGGTTTTTAGGGATTGTAGGGATTTTGGGGGGTTGTAAGGGTATTCTGAGATTCTTTTAGGTTTTATGGGTTTTCACGGTTTTATGGAGTTTTTTAGGTTTTAGGTGTTTTTTTGAGTTTTTAGGGGTTTAAAGGGTTTTTTAGATTTTTTAATATTTTTTTGTTTTATGGGTATTTATATTTTTTAGTTGTATTTTTGGGTCTTAATATGATTTTAGGGTTTAAAATGGTTTTAGAGGATATTATTCATTTATGGGGGGTTTTCGGGGTTTTAGGGTTTTTAATGTTTTTTAGGGGATTTAGGAATTTATTAGTAATTTTTTGTTTTTATTTGTTTTTGGGTTTTCTATTTATTTTTAGTTTTCTTATAGTTTTTGGTTTATTAGGGTGGTAGGGGTTTTCTTGGTTTTTAGGGTCTTTTTTGGTTTTTTTGGTTTTTTATTTTTTAAGTGTTTTAGGGGTTTTAATTGTTTTATTAACATTTTTATAGGTTTTGATGGTTTTTATAGGTTTTGGATGTTTTTAGAGTTTTTATGTTTTAGGGGTTTTAAGGTTATATGGGTTTTTATGGTTTTTAGGGTTTCTATTTTTGTTCACATTTTCATGGAATTTTCGGACTTTTTATGATTTTTATGTATTTTAGGGTTTTAGGTATGTGGAGTGTTTTTAGGTAATTTTAGAGATTATTTATGGTTTTAGGGTTTTCTAGGTTTTTTAGGGTATTTTGGGTTTTGTTTTTTTTTTGTGTTTTTAAGGTTATATGGATTATTAAAATTTCGTATCATTTAATAAAATTTCTAGGGGTTGTAAGGGTTTTTATATTTTTTCATGGTTTTGGGGGTTTTGTGGACTTTATGGGTTTTAATATGTTTTAAAGGATTTTAGTGGGTTTAACGGCTTTTAGGGATTTTCTGAATTTCTTGGGTTTTTTATGTTTTGATGGATTTTTAGGGATTTTATAGGATTTTTATGGTGTGTAGTATTTTTAGGGTTTTTTGGGTTTTGGGGCGTGGTTTAACGCTTGTTAGGGTCATTAGGGTCCTTCAGGGTTTTTAGGTTTTGTTTATTTTTTTGGGTTTTTATGAGATTTTATTGTATTTATTGTTTTTTAGATTTTTACAGTGTTTTTCATGGTTTTAATAGTTTTATAGTTTTTTGTGGTTTTTAAGGTTCATATAGATTTTTTAGGGTTTTAATTTTTTTTATAGTTTTAGCGATTTTCACGGTTTTTACGGTTTTTACATTTTTAAGGATTTTTAGGAATTTTTTCGGATTTTTATGGTTTTTAGGGTTATTTTGGTTTTTTGGGGGGGTTTTCACTAGTAGAAATCGTACATATACCAACACTTATTTCCCAATGGTTTGAAAGAATGTTTGGGATAAAGAACATATACCAACGGTTATATTTAACAGTTGGTATATATAATTTTATCTAGGTTTTTCCAAGAGTTTGACAAAACCATTGGCAAAGATAAATTTTACCTATGATTTTCATTACCCATTGGTATAAAAACACCCGATTTCAGGATATTTTTGGGATCCCTCCCAATTTTTCATCCCTTGCCTGCGTGAACCCTCCTTGAAATCCTCCTCCTGGTACTCTCCTCCCCTCCTAGACCTCGACCTACTCAATCTACCGACCTCGCCTCCGCCTCTGCCTCCTGGCCCCATCCCATCTCATCTACCTCTCCTTGGGCGACATCCCACCTTCTCCTATCATCTCCCTCTCCGATGATGGCTTCCCCCACCACTCTCGGCTCTCGGCGATGTTCTTCCCTCCCCTGTTGTCTGCCTCTACTAGGGACACCCCCCCTCCCCTCTCGAATCCCTCACCTTTGAAGACGTCCCCCGACCCCCTCCCGAGTCACGCACGAGACCGCCATGGCCAAACACCCAATGCTACATCACCCTCTCTCGACTCCCTCTTCTCCCACAATTTATCCAAAATTTATTGAGGGTTTTTTATCAGTACTTTCAAGTACAGATAACCATTCATATTAATCATGCATTTTCTTGAGTTTTGAGTAGTAACCAACTCATGGTGTGGTGGATTATTGTGTAAATTGTGACTTTTTTGAAAGTAGAGTCTTCCAGAAATGTAGGGTTAGATTCACAGGTTGTAAACCATTCATTCCATAAAATGTTCATGATTTTTTTAAAACCCCACATTTTCCTCTATAGACCCCTATTAGACCTCATATTGTGTTGGATTTTTTGTTAATCATGATATATATGTGATGAGGTTTTATTGTCATTAATTTGTGCAATGATGTGGGTTAATTAGAGGTGAGTGATGCTATATGAGATTTTATGGGTTATTGTGAGGATTTCATTACATTTAATTGATTGGTTCATAAAACATAGGTTGGTCCTGCATATATTAAGTAATTGGAATTGGTAAAGCTAAATGTTGGTCTCAGATTTCCATATTGGTTATTTGGATGGTATTCTCTATCAAAATTTGGTATATATCTGTTAACTATGGGTATATTTTCCAATTTACCAATTTATTTATTACACTGACCATGCAATACACATCTCCCATAATACAAAAGCACAAAAAATCATATACAGACACTACACATCATAAGACACCCTTAGGAGACACCCCTGGACATCTACTGATAGTTAAGGGGACATTAACTTAGGAACTGAAGTTTATTAGCACTCATGCATTGAGAAATTCCCATTACTGGTAGAAAAGATACCAACACCATTATTCTTACTATTGTATAATGAAATGGTTTACACCCTCAAGACCAAGTAGACCATCTGGTTCATGGAATGGTGACTTACCAGGTTCAAGTGTAGGATCAACTACCGTACAATGATTGTGGTCCCTATGAAGTTCTTTCAATAGTGGAGTGGGTTATGTACACAATACTCAAGTCAAATAATGTAGCAAAGATTCATATTCATTGTGTAAGAGTACTAGTCTGGTGTTTCCAACAACGTGCTTTATAAATAACATAATGAATAATGAAGAGATTATTAACTGGAATTATTTCCACCTTTCTTGTAGGAACATGATTTGACCCATGGGGCATTGTGGTTATTATATATTTGGTGGTGACATGTATAGTCACAGGATACATGTATGTTTTTGTTTATTTTTTATTTTATTTTCTTTATCGCATTGGGCAATTAGGTCTTTTACTACTTTATAATAAATGAGGGTAGTGATTCTATCCTAACTAGTTGGAGTAGATCACTTGTATACTATAATACCATGGGGCTTGAGTGTGAGGAAACACTGGAAGAAAGAGTTTCCTTGTGGTCTTCCATGAGATGGAATTGTTTCTCTAAAATATTGTGTGGGAACATTTCTGGAGTATGTTGGAGTCATGAAATAACCCGAAGTGTTTCCATGAGATAGTGAACATAACCCCAAGTGTCTCCAAGTGTCTCCATACATCGTATCATCCTCGAATGGGTTGGTCACTCACCAAATCCTATCAAACATATCCTAGTCTATCCTCTTAGTAACATAGTCTAGACTCATCTCTTGAGGATTATCCCATGCCTCGAGGCACATCTCATCATCCCACTAGACCAAGAGAATTATTCACCTCATGATTGTCCTAGTAACAAAAGCACACCATGTCGAACCCATCTACATTTTTATCTCATCCACATGGGAATCCTCTAGGGTCCCTCAGACCCATCCTAGTCGCTATTCACTAACCATAATCCTCAACCCACACATTATTGTCTTCTCTCGGCATGTCAACCATTCCTTAATTATATACTCAATAATCCTATCAAGAACCTCATCAAAATCATGTATTATAACCCATACCCACTAACTAGGTTCCATTCTATGTGAAATCACACCAAGCCTCTAGGAATTATAATGCCACTCATTCCGACAAAACCCAATACCCACACTAGAATCTCATCCTCCATCTCTTTAGTTGAACTCTTTATTCATTAAATTAAGTAAAACCTATCATAATACATTTTATAGATTCAGAGGGACAATCCCACTCTTAGAACCCACCAAGATTCCAATCCATCCTCATAAGTATTTCCTCATTAAAAAATAGACATACAATTTCCACACCTATCAATATAAGGCCAAACCCTCCTAAGAATATTTTACTTGATCTAAAACCTCATCTAGTCTATACACATGTCATCCCAATTATAAGACATATTTAAGACCACTCCTATCCCATCAATATGTTATCTACTTGGAGACATAGTATTTAAGGGTCTATAGAGGCTCTAAATACTTTGTTTATACACAAGGAATTCAAATGTTTTTCTATATTTAAAATTCAAAATAAGGGAGGAATATCCACATTATAGAATATTTCCTAATATTCCCTAGATAAAAGTGGTTTCCTGAAGGAGAATAATGGAATATATTATCCTTTGTCATTTTTTATTCCTAAATAAATCACCAAACAACTATAAAATCCATTTCATGAGTGTTTTTTTGAATTATGTACATTGTATTGTTTGCATGAGTGTTTTTTTAGGTTCTTCATTTTCAAGTGTTGTATTCATCAATGTATATTGTCTACATGAAGGTTTTTTTTGTATTCATCATTATTCTGCAGGTTTTTAATATACTTCAATATTGGAGACATTTATATTCTACTTTTTGTAATTTCAGTACTGGAATTGGATAGAGGAGGCCACTAGAATTGCATAGGAGGGGAGGTTGTTGTATGTTGCTTGCAATAGAGGGGAGGCCCATGGGGCTTTTTGGTTCTTATATGTTGGGTGGTGACATGTATAGTCACAGGAGACAAGTATTTTTATTTTAGTTTTTATTTTATTTTCATTATCGCATTGGCCACTTGGGTATTTTACTGCTTTCTATGGACATATGGTTGTTATATTATGAAAAGGGGGGCAGAAGGGGTTCAAATTGTTTCAGTCCTCTATCTTTGAACCGAGGTAAGATTCTATAGATACTACTTGTCTCAAAACTTGAGTATTTGGAGTTTTCAGTGTTTTTGACTCCATAATATGTTTTTGGTAGGGTGTTGGATTGTTTCATGTTGGTTCGGGTGGATTTGGTTCTCCGCTGCCAACTAAGGTAATGATTTAATGTCGTTAGTTTGTTTATCACTGGTTATGTAGTGTTTTTTATGTGTTTTAAGGTTCCTAGTATCCTTTTTGTAGATTTTTTATCTTTGCACGTTGGTTTTGAGTTGCCAAGTCAAGGGAGACTCGCCTGCGTGTGCATGGGTAAGTAAGCATATGTATGTGGGTTCCCCCGTTATGTGTGTATTCAACCATGGTGGTGATTATCCAAGTATGGGGCTAGGTTTTCCCATATATATATATATATATAAATTCATACATAGGTGATTGCAGACTGCTATATGCATATAAGCATATGTGCAAGGATCCCCTTAGACATGCTCATGGTCATGCAAGTGTGTGTATAGGGGATAGGTGTCCCTGCATGTGTTTGTAGGTGTGTATACCCAGTGGGGGGGAATCATCTTTTAGTTAGAAAGCACCAAGATCCAAAGTGGATGACTTGGTTCCACCTTGAGGTAGGTTCCCTATCCCAGCCTCTTTAATTCAAGAATGATTTAAATTGAATTTTTCTTCATTCTTAATTCTAGTTAATTTAATTGAGTTTCATTTCTTGAATAATTATTCGTTAATATAATTGTTTCTTTTGATAAATAAATTCATGGTTTTATAATAAAACCTCTCCAATATAGGTGTGACGTCTGAAAAAACTCACAGTGATAGCAATTTTGATCTAGTTGCTAAGTTATTGTATTTGATTTGTTCTGAATGGGTTTTAGAATAAATATTAAATATAATTAAATGAATTGTGTGATAAATAAATTCCATGATTTTATACTAAAACCCCCTAGAATGGAGGTGTTATATCTTCTAAACAATAGAGTTTTGATAGTTATTTGTATCATGTTTATATTTGCTTTGAGTTTTTCATATTCCCCTTGTGGGTGTTTTCTCTGTGGATAGTTAGTTTTTGTTCTCTTTGAATAATATAAATTGACTTATCATACTCGTTTAGCTCAAATTACATTGCTCGAGTAGGCATATGTCTTGACCATGACACATTCCTTTCCATCCTTTTCATATTATAAATGGAATTTCCATGTTTTGGGGAAGTTAATGAATTTGTAAATGGTTTGTATAGAGTGTATGATTCTTTTGCGTTTTTTAATTTCCCTTTAGATGTTGCGTCTTTGTGATGCTCACTACAACCTTTCGGTATTCATTAATTGTCATGACCCGTCCTTGGGGCCTGTGTCGTGACTACCCCAAGCCCGCCTTCCATTGGCCAGGGGCTAGTGACTAGCATCAAGGCGTAAATCCCGATAAAAAGGGAAGGCATTGCCTTTTTAAAGTTAACTACAAACACCACAGAGCAAGCAGGTAGAAGTAAACACTAAGTAAGAACTGAGTACAATAGTAAGTGCGGAAAAGTAAGTGGGCCAGTATACAAACCCAAACTGAAAGTAATGTACAACTAGAAGGGAAAATAGCAACTGAAAAGTAAAGCCGCAACGTCGAGCTGTCCACTAGAAATCCCACCTGAAGGGTGGGTACAGATAGCCTCCACTGCTCCTCGGGTCCAGCCAACTGCTCCGAGTATGTCCCGCCCAGTGGTCCGCCTCCAGGTACCGTCCAGCTCCGCAAGCCTCAACCACGATCAACACTGTCAGTCGTCTGTAACCAAAACAACGTAGTGCGGGCATAGCCCGTGCAGGGGTGAGTATAAGATACTCAGTAGGGACCCCGAGACCCCATGAAGGTATCCCAGAATCCACAAAGGATAATCCACAAAGGAAAGATACAATCATGAATTAACATCCAACATTGCTTAGGTATATTCCCATACATATACCTAAGTCATCTATTCTCGTTCGGCTCCAACATCTGAGCCCATGTACAACCCAGTCCTCACAGGAAAGAAAAACGTAAATCCACACAGGATAGCTCAACACAATCCACAATGGAAAGAAAAACAGGATTCATCTCACACAGGTATACATCTTCGTATAATGATAGAGATGATCAGATATATCCACTGATTCATCTATGTCGTCGGACCCACAAAAGATCGATAGGTACTAACCCCCGCAATGACCCACAAAGGATCTGACCCACACAGGATCGATACGTAACTAACCCCCGCAAAGACCCACATAGGATAAGACCCACACAGGATCTGTAGGCGCTGGCCCACACAGGATCAGATTCACACAGGATCTATAGCACTGATCCATGTAGGATCTCTGAGTGCTGTAGTTGTCGCTGTCGAATCCACTAAGGATCTATGTACAATCATCGTCGTCGTCGCAGACGCAGTCGCATCCAGCTCTAGGGTTCCCGCACACATCATGATCATTTGGGAGGGTTCGCTCCACGAGCCGAGAGTTTGATACATCAACTGACACCTAGTGTAGAGTTGATGTATCCAAAAGTTCTGTATCATCAACAGGAACTCAACATCGCAGACGGCACGTCAATCGGACGCCCGGTCTGAGAGTTATTGGCTTTTTTGTCCCAGGGGCCCGGTTGGTTTTTAAGTCAAAACCAACCCGACCATACTCCACCTGTGTCCAAACCTCGGGCGGAGTAAGGAAAAATATGTGTCTCACATAGAGGAATCGAACAATGTTGACGGCACGTCAATCGGATGTCCGTAGCTCAAGATATGAGCGTTTCCGCTACGAGGGCCAGGTTAGTTTCGTGTACGAACCAACCCGGCCAAACCCAAAATACTCCGAAACCTTGAGTGCAATATACCGAAACTACCGTCTCGATCCAAGGATCGCATTGCCGCTGACGGTGCGTCGATCGAAGGCCCACATCTCATGTTATGAGAAAAAGACCGAAAGGTCCGAAAACGGGGGGGCTGGGCCCGGACCGACCCGGCCCAACCCCCCTGGGTCGGCCCGAACTGGGTCGACCCGACCTGGGTCTGAGTCCAACCCGGCCGGCGCGGCCCGGCCCGGCCAGGGTGGCTCAGCCCGGCCTGGGCGCGACCCTGCCCGGCCTGGGCGCGACCCGACCTGAACTGGAGGGTCGGCTCAGCCGGTTACGGCCGAGCGGAGCGGGGGGCGTTCTGCCCCCGCGTGAGAGAACCACGGCCCCGCGTGGGGCCACCCTCGCCAGCAGACGCAGCAGGGCCGCAGCGTCCCATGCTCCTCTGGTCTCGCGCCGTCGCGGGACCGCGCTGCTGCCGCCGTGTCAGTATGGCGCGCCGGAGGGCTGCTCCGCGGACCACCAAACAAGTTCTGGGGGTCGGAAATTCACGCTGTCTTTGCCAAAGGTCCTCCCGGGGTCCGTTCTTCACTGCGAGGTTCTCGTGTCGCCCTTGCGGCCTGGTTTGTCGACGTCCTCCATTTCACACAACAAGAATAAAAGGGGCGGTGGGTTCGGACTTGTTCGTTAGTCCGCACACACCGCGTTAGCGGTTTTAAAAAACTCACAACAATTATTTAATCAACGTCGCGGGTATAAATCACAAAGATTTAAAGAATCAAAACCCCTACCTCGTCGTTGTCGTCAGGCCTGAGTTCTTCGCGGAAATGACTGTTGCAGAATAAGAGGACCGTCGCGTCGCGTCGTCGCGGTACACAGCGTCGCGTCGACGATCTCTGAGGGTTAAAGAAAACACACAGATTTAATTGCATGTTTTAAACCCATGTTGAGGATAAATCCACAAAGAATTAGAGAACCGTAATCCCCTACCTCAAGCAGTTGATGATCGGAGATTGTTGCGGGGAAGAAATGTCACGGAATAAGCATCGGGGAAGGATAATCGTCGGCATCGTGGAACACGGCGTCGCGTCTTCGATCTCCGAGGGTTCGGCGTTCTTCACGTTATTCACGTTCTTCGCGAAGGAGGATGAAGATCGCAAGCCTTAGAGTCTTCTCCAAATCCTCTAAACGAGAAATCCTCAAGAAATAAATGCATTGGACTTATTTTATTAACATGCCATCAATTTGAAAAACACGTTAAGAAACGAAATATTAATTCGGAGAATTAATAGTAATGTATTAACTGTCCAATTAATAGGAGCGTTAAGAGTTTTAGAAAACACACTACTTTACTTGCATTAAAGAGGAGTTTTCGCGGGTGCGTTACTTAGAGGAAAAGAAACAGTGGGGATTGTGTGGGCCCCACCTCACAAATATCCTACCAAGTGGGTAGGATATTTTGGGTTCCACCTTATCTACTTCAACTAATCTTGAGTGGATTTAAGTGGCTTTAAGTGAAATAAAATATAGTTGTCACACCACTTTATTTTATTTCTTAACTTAACCCGAAAAACTAAAAACCACACCCGAGCAAACGCAACTCCGGAAAATGCATTTCTAAGCAAATATCGGCGCTGCGATTCCATCGGTGCCCTTGGAATTTGATTCCGAGCACTGGTTCAAATGTTATGAAAACCCACTCGTTCGTTCACTGAATGTACCCGAGCCAACCTTCGGAAAATGATTCCGGGCACACCGGGCCTCGAAATCATGTACCATCAGAAACCGCGTTCATTCAAAATTCCAAAGAAAATTAAGAAAAAACTTTCCATGCATTTTAAAGGTCATTACATCACTCCCACCTCAGATCTTTATGTCCCAGTAAAGATACAACATAAACTAGGGAAACAAAAGTGGGTATTGAGCACAGATCTGAGCCTCCCGCTCCCAAGTGCTCTCCTAGAGATTCACGTGCTTCCATCTGATGCACACTAGAGGAATCGACAGTCCACGTAGGACCCGCTCCTGTCGATCCTCAATCTCCACTGGGACCTCCACAAAAGTCACCCCATCATCAACATCTAGATCCCCATGGTCAATGATATGCGATGGGTCATGCACGTATCTCCTTAACTGAGATACGTGGAAGACTTCGTGCACCCGGTGTAACAAAGGTGGTAGAGCCATGTGATAAGCCACCTCGCCAATCCTGCTGGGGATGTGGAATGGTCCGATGAAGCTTAGAGACAACTTGACGCCTCGGCCAAATCTCCGTAATCCATGTCGAGGTGAGACACGCAAGAAGATTTGGTCGCCATCCTAAAACTCTAGTAGCCTCCACCTCCTGTCAGCATAAGAGTTCTGCCGGCTATGAACTGTCCTCATCCGCTCCTGGATGACCTGGACCTTCTCTGTCATGGCCTGGACCATCTCTGATCCCATAAGTGCTGACTCCCCAGTGTTTTTCCAGCACAAAGGATATCTGCAAGGTCGGTCGTACAATTCCTCGTATGGTGCCATCCCGATGGTGGAGTGGTAGCTGCTGTTGTACGCAAACTCCACCAAGGGTAGGTGGTCCTCCCAGCTGCGACCAAAGTCGAGGACACATGCGTGGAGCATGTCCTCGAGAGTCTGAATGGTCCTCTCCATCTGACCATCCGTCTGAGGGTGAAAGGAGGTGCTTAGACGTAGTTGTGTCTCGAACGCCTCCTACAACCCCTTCCAAAGCAAGGAAGTAAAGCGAGGATCTCGATTGGAGATGATAGAGGATGGCACACCGTGAAGTCGTACAATCTCTTGAACATAGTGACGTCCCATGCTCTCCACTGATCCGTGATCTCTTATGGGTAAGAAGTGAGCCTACTTGGTGAGTTGTTCGACAATCACCCAAATGGAGTCGTGACCTCTGGATGTGTATGGAAGTCCAGTCACGAAGTCTATATATATCCCATCCCACTTCCACTCCGGGACCTCCAAGGGTTGTACCAAGCCTGCTGGTACCTAATGCTCTGACTTCACCTGCTGGCAGGTGAGGCATCGAGAAATGAACTCTTCCACATCCTTTTTCATTCCCAGCCACCAGTGCTGTCGTCTGAGATCCTGGTACATCTTCGCCACTCCAGGATGTACCGCCAAAGGAGAAGTGTGAAACTCTCTCAGCACCTCCTCCCATAATACAACTCGTACCATGGTACGTCCTCTGAAAAGGACGTCGTGATCTGCTCCAAAGGAGAAACCATCAGGTGCATGTCCTAAGGATATCTGCACACGCCGCATCTCACAGTCGGCGTCCCCACGCTGTGCCTCTCTGACCTGCTGCAGTAGTGGAGGAGAGACTGTGAGAGACTGAAGGAAGGATGCTCCATGTCTATCCACGAAGGATATCTTCAAGGCGGCTAGCTGCTCTGTCGCCTCCTCAAGTAGATGAATGCCCATCCTCCTGCTAAGAGCATTGGCTACCACGTTCCCCTTCCCAAGAGTATAGACTATATCAAAGTCATAGTCCTGGAGGAACTCGAGCCATCGCCGCTGTCTCAGGTTCAAGTATTTCTAAGAGAAGATGTACCTGAGACTCTGATGGTCAGAAAAGACAGTAATGTGCTCGCCCATCAGATAGTGTCACAATGTCTTCAGAGCGAAGACCACTACTGCTAACTCCAGGTCATGGGTAGCATAGTTCTTCTCATGTGGCCTCAACTGACGTGATCCATAGGCAATCACAACCCGCTCCTGCATCAGGACACATCCTAGTCCGGTCCCTGATGCATTACAGTAGACTACGTACCCTACTCCCTCCTCAGGAAACCTCAAGATAGGGGCGCTGGTCAATCTCTGTCTCAGCTCTTGGAAGCTCTGCTGACATCTGTCTGACCACACAAAGGGTTTCCCCTTCTTCATCAAAGCAGTGAGTGGTGCCACAACTCTGGAGAAGTCTGTCACAAATCTCCGGTAGTATCCAGCTAGCCCCAAGAAACTCCGCACCTCCGTCATGCTCTTGGGTGGCTCCCAGGCTAGCACTGCCTCGATCTTCGCAGGATCCATTGCAACTCCCACCTCCGAGATGACTTGCCCCGTGAAGTGGACCTCGCGTATCCAGAACTGACACTTCGAGAGATTTCGATAAAGCTGGTGCTCTTGGAGTGTGTCCGGTACAACTCGCAAGTGGTAGGCATGCTCCTCCTTAGTGGTCGAGTAAATCAAAACGTCATCGATGAAGACCACGACAAATCGATTGAGGTATGGCTGAATGATCCTGTTCATGAGGCCCATGAACACATCCGAAGCATTGGTTACACCGAAAGGAAAAACCATGAACTCATAGTGTTCATACCGACATCTGAAGGCTGTCTTCTGCACGTCCTCGTCCCGAACTCTGAGCTGATGATAGCCTGACCTGAGGTCTATCTTTGAGAACCACCATGCTCCATTTAGCTGATCGAATAGGTCATCAATCCTCGGTAGCAGATACTTTTTCCTCACCGTCACCTGGTTCAGGCGACGATAGTCGACACAAAGTCGCAAGCTCCTGTCCGCATTCTTGGAAAACAAAATCGGGGAAGCCTAGGGTGAAACACTGGGTTGGATGAATCCATTTCCCTACAAGTCCTCCAACTGTACCCGTAGCTCTCGAAGCTCAGCGGGGGCCATCTGATATGCTGGAGTGGATATCGGGGCTGTCCCGGGGTACAGAACAATATAAAAGTCTACCTCTCTGTGAGGAGGTAGCCCTAGAACGTCGTCAGGAAAGACGTCTGCATACTGATCCACCACTGTAGGAAAACTAGGACTCTGCACGTCAACTGCTCCTAGGATGAGGCTATCCAACTGATGAGTGATGGGTTGTCCACTCCTCTGTGAGAGTCCATCCTGTGCTACGAAGGCTCCCTTCTCGCCGGTGAAGGTGATCTTGCTCCCGTCGGTGTGTACACATCGCACCTTGCGCCTAATATAGTAAATCTGTGCATGGACTGTAGATAACCAATCCATGCCCAAGATAACGTCGTAAGGCCCCAACGCCGATACAAGAAGATCCCAGCCGAATCTCTCGCCTCCTTGAGAAATCTCACACTGCCGGCACCAGTGTGTAATCATCGAGTCTGCTCCCGTAGGAGTCTCTAGCCGTAAGGATCGAGCCAACGGCTCTGTCGGAATCTCTGAGCTCCGAACAAGGGCATCGGCTATGAAAGAGTGACTCACTCCTGTGTCTATAAGAACTGAAGCAAGCGTGGAATAGACATAGATAGTACCTCGAATCATCTTGGGTGCGCCGTGGTCATAGGTCTCCACTGCCTGGAGCTGTGCCTGTCTCTGCCCGCCACCTCTCTGTGGCCGGGGTGGACCTCTTGGTGGTGGTGGTGGTAGAGCCTCAAAGCGTCTCCCACCACCTGATGCTCGGCCAACTCCTCTGACTCGTCCGCCTACTCCCTGCAGACCACCACGGTCGACCCTCTGCCTTTGCCTGGGTGGCCCCTCAACCGTCTACTGCTCCTCGGCACGGTGGGTCGGGCAGTCACGAGCCATGTGGCCCTTCCCAACGCATGTGTAGCACTGCCTGCCTCTCGAAAGACTGGCTCCATGCTGTGTGCCCCGCATTGCTGAGCCAGTGTCCTGAGGTCGTCTGCATGAGGGTCTGGTCTGCCTGGACTCATGAGTCATCCATCGACTGCCTGCTACAGAAGACTCTGCTACGTGCCACCCCGGGGTAGGTCTCGCTGCTGATGAAGGCTCAGCAAGGAAGCTCTCGATCAAAAGGGCTTGCTCCAGTACTCCTGCCTGAGTCAGAATGCTGAGGGATATCAATGATGCCCTGATCTCATGTCTCAATCCCTGCTCAAAGGTCCAGGCCCGAAAGAATGGATCCCATAACATGTCTGTCATGTAGCGCGAGAGATCGGTAAATCTTGCCGAGTACTGGGTGACCGTCAAGCTGCCCTGCCGTAGCTAAAGAATCTCCTGGATGCGCACCGCACAGAGGGTGGATAGGACAAACTCTGAGTGGAAGAGGCTCTCAAAGTCTTCCCAGAGAAGAGATGCTTCATCGTGCACCTGGAGCATCAAGATCCACCATCTGTCTGTTGCCACGTGCAGTAGGCTTGCTGCGAGGATCACCATGAGGTCTGCTGGTGTCCTCACTGACATGAAAACTCGTACCACTGCCTCCAGCCAGTCCTCGGTTACCTGGGGGTCCATCTCCCCGTGGAACCTGGGCAGTCACTGGCGCTAGAACTCATGCAGTGAACTAAGGCGACGTGCATTGTCAGCGGCTGGTGCTGGAAGCATCGGTGGCTCGGTGGGTAAAGGTACCACCGGTGCCGCATCTGTCAAAGAACCCTATACCGAGGCCTCATCACTCAGTGGGCTGTCGTCACGCTCAACTCTCGGAACCCTAGATGGCTACCGTCGTGGGGCCATCCTGAAAAGGAAACAGGTGCGCCACAGTCAGAATAGTATACCTGGTGAGCTGACACAAAGTAATCACAAAGAAAACTTGAAACACACACATGCAATCAATTTTTTCATGCATTAAATTGGAAATCAGAAGTCAGGGTCCTGGTGTACGGATACGTTGGCCGCTGCACCAACACTAGACTCCATGGACTGATAACCACACCCAATACGCTAAACACTATTGCTTCACATCGAAAAGAGATCAGAGTCCCAAGTTCTACGGTAGAACCGAACTCCCCTGATACCAATTTTTCGCGACCCGTCTTCAGGGCCCACGCAGTGACTACCCCAAGCCCGCCTTCCATAGGCCAGGGGCTGGCGACTAGCACCAAGGCGTAAATCCTGGTAAAAAGGGAAGGCATTGCCTTTGTAAAGTAAACCACAAAAACCACAGAGCAAGCAGGCTGAAGTAAACACTAAGTAAGAATTGAGTACAACAGTAAGTGCGGAAAAGTAAGTGGGCCAGTATACGAACCCAAACTGAAAGTAAAGTACAACTGGAAGGGAAAACTGCAACTGAAAAGTAAAGCCGCAATGTTGAGCTGTCTACTAGAAAATCCCACCTGAAGGGTGGGTACAGATAGCCTCCACTACTCCTCGGGTCCAGCCGACCGCTATGTGTATGTCCCGCCCAGTGGTCCACCTCCAGGTTCCGTCCTGCTCCGTAAGCCTCAACCACGATCAACACTGTCACTCATCTGTAACCAACAAAACGTAGTGTGGGCATAGCCTGTGCAGGGGTGAGTATAAGCTACTTAGTAGGGACCCCGAGACCCCCCGAAGGACTCCCAGAATCCACAAAGGATAATCCAAAAAGGTAATATACAATCACGAAGTAACATCCGACACTTCTGAGGTATATGCCCATACATATAACTAAGTCATTTATTCTCGTTCGGCTCCGATATCCGAGCCCAAGTACAACCCAGTCCACAAAGGAAAGAAAAACGTAAATCCACATAGGATAGCTCAACACAATCCACAAAGGAATGAAAAATAGGATTCAGCTCACACAGGTATACATCTTCGTATGATGATAGAGATGATCAGATATATCCACTGATTTATCTATGCCATCGGACCCACAAAGGATCGATAGGTACTAACCCCCGCAATGACCCAAAAAGGATCTGACCCACACAGGATCGATAGTTAACTAACCCCCGCAAAGACCCACACAGTATCGCACCCACACAGGATCTGTAGGCGCTAGCCCACGCAGGACCGTTGAGCACTGATCCACACAGGATCGGATCCACACAGGATCTGTAGCACTAATGCACATAGGATCGCTGAGTTCTATAGTCGTCGCCTTCGAATCCACTAAGGATCTCTGTATAGTCGCCGTCGTCGTCGTAGATGCAGTCGCAGCCAGCTCTAGGGTTCCCGCACACAACAGGCTTGTTCGGGAGGGTTCGCTCCACGAGCCGAGAGGCTGATACATCAACTAACACATAGTCCAGAGTTGATGTATCCAAAAGTTCTGTATCATCAACAGGAACTCAACGTCGCAGACGGCGCATCAATCGGACGCCTGGTCTGAGAGTTATTGGCTTTTTCGTCCTAGGGGCCCGGTTGGTTTTTAATTCAAAACCAACCCGACCGTACTCCACCTGCGTCTGAACCTTGGGCGTAGTAATCCAAAAGATCCGTATCACATAGAGGAATCCAACAAAGTTGACGACACGTCAATCGGACGTCCGTAGCTCAAGATATGAGCGTTTCCACTCCGAGGGCCCGATTGGTTTCATGTACGAACCAACCCGGCCAAACCCAAAATACTCCTAAACCTTGAGTGCGATATACCAAAACGACCGTCTTGATCCAAGGATCACATCCCCGCTGATGGTGCGTCGATCGAAGGCCCACAACTCAAGTTATGAGAAAAAGACCGAAAAGGTCTGAAAACGGGGGGTCTAGGCCCGGACCGACCCGACCCAACCCCCCTGGGTCGGCCCGAACCGGGTCGACCCGACCCGGGTCCGGGTCCAACCCGCCCGGCACGGCCCGACCTAGCCAGGGTGGCTCAGCCCAGCCTGGGCGCGACCCGGCCCGACCTGGGTGTGACCCGGCCCGAACTGGCGGGTCGGCTCGGCCGGTTACGGTCGAGCGGAGCGGGGGGCGTGCTACCCCCACGTGAGAGAACCGCGGCCCCGCGTGGGGCTGCCCTTGAAAGCAGACACGGACAGGCCACCGCGTCCCTTGCTCCTTCGGTCTCGCGCTGTCGCGGGACCACGCTGCTGTCGCCGTGCCGGCGTGGCGCACCGGAGGGCTGCTCCGCGGACCACCGAACAAGTTCCGGTGGTCTGAAATTCGTGCCGCCATCGCCAAAAGTCCTCCCGGGGTCCGTTCATCACTACGAGGACCTCGAGTCGCCCGTGCGGCCTGCTTTGTCGATGTCTGCCATTTCGCACACCAATAACGAAAGGGGCGGTGGGTTCGGACTTGTTCGTTAGTCCGCACCCACCACGTTAGCGGTTTTAAAAGACTCACATCAATTATTTAATCAACCACGCGGGAATAAATCACAAAGATTTAAAGAATCAAATCCCCTACCTCGTCATTGTCGTCAGACGTGATTTCTTCGCGGAAATGATCGTCACGGAAGAAGAGGATCATCGCGTCGCGTCGTCGCGGTACACGACGTCGCGTCGACGATCTCCGAGGGTTAAAGAAAACACACAGATTTAATTTCATGGTTTAAACCCATGTTGAGGATAAATCCACAATTAATTAGAGAACTGTAATCCCCTACCTCAAGCAGTTGATGATCAGATATTGTTGCGGGGATGAAATGTCACAGAAGAAGCGTCATGGAAGGAGAATCGTCAGCGTTGTGGAACACAGCGTCGCGTTGTCGATCTCCGAGGGTTCGGCGTTCTTCCCGTTCTTCGCGTTCTTCGCGAAGGAGGATAAAGATCTCAAGCCTTAGAGTCTTCTCCAAATCCTCTCAACGAGCAATCCTCAATAAAGACATGCGTTGGTCTTATTTTATTAACATGCCACGAATTTGAAAAACAAGTTAAGAAACAAACCATTAATTCGGTGAATTAATGGTAACCTCTTAACTGTCCAATTAATAGGAGCGTTAAGAGTTTTAAGAAATGCAGAAGTTGACTTTCATTAAGGAGGAGTTTTCGTGGGTGCGTTACTTAGAGTAAAAGAAATGGTGGGGCTCGTGCGGGCCCCACCTCACAAATATCCTACCAAGTGGGTAGGTATTTTGGGTTCCACCCTATCTGCTTCAACTCAGCTTGAGTGGTTATATGTGGCATTAAGTGAAATAAAATATAGTTGTCGCACCACTTTGTTTTATTTCTTAATTTAACCCCAAAAACTAAAAACCACACCCGAGCAAATGCAACGTAAGAAAAGGCGTTTCTAAGCAAATACCGGCACTGCGATTCCATCAGTGCCCTTGGAATTATATTTCGAGCACTGGTTCTAATGTTAGGAAAACCCGCTCATTCGTTCATTGAACGTACCCGAGCCAAACTTCGAAAAATGATTCTGAGCACACCGGGCCTCAGAATCAGGTGCCATCAGAAACTGCGTTCTTGAAAAATTCCAAATAAAATTAAGAAAACAATTTCCATGAATTTTACGGGTCTTTACATTTATAGCATATTAAATATTTTATTTTCTCTATCATGTGTGTTTTGACCTTATCTTAAGGATAAATCCATTTGGGGTGTTTTCCTGGACTCGTGGCCTCCCCTTTGGGTGTGCTATCCAAAATTCCCATGACATAAATGATATATCAAAACCTGCTCAATTATTTTGATTAAACTCATTTGAATGCCTAATACAATTTGTTATTCATGTTGGTTGTATATCTTTGATGCTTGACACAAAATTTTGTTTCTTCCCTCCATGGAATTTCTCCCAAAGAAAACAAGACTGAGTTCCGTCAGAAACAATTGAAATCCAATCATGTGACTGTGTTGTGTAGAATATCCATGGCTATACTCCTAGTAAAATTTTCAACTGAAGAATCTTCCAATGATATTCCACATATTTCAAAAGCTGGTACATCAAACGCTATCCATAGTCATAAAACTAACTTCCATTATATCCTTTAACAACTGGAATGTCAAATATCATTGGAAATATACTCCCATTGAAATCTTCCTTCAATGTCAATAAGATATACATGACCTTTTTCTATCACTAAATCTATCCTCAGTTCTAGTCCATTCAGGACACAATAATTTTTTGAAGGTCCTTCCATTTCTATGATGATCTATTGGAAATGTTTTCATATATTTGGAATTCAACAATGTCTTCATCAACAACCTTTGCAAGATAATAGACAACCTAGACTTGGTTTTTATATCTTACAGCATTATCATGGATTTTTTTGACTTAATTGAAGACTTTAATAATGAGAGAATAATAAATGTCCATTTTATAGACTATAGAGTATCTTTTGATGTTTTTCCCCAAAAATAATGAAATATCCTTGAAACAAGTATAATACTAACACAGAAACATCAGAATCATTCATTTATAGAATGTGCTACATAAAAAAATCATTGAGCTATGTTTCAAAAAATTAAAACCCAATAGATCCTATAAATGATTCCAACCAAATGGATATTTTTTGTACAATACAATTACAGTGTTTTTGGATAGTCTCATCAAACTAGTGGAAATCTCACCTAGCATATATTTCAAAACACCCATCAATCCCTAACCTCAAATTTACTAGACCATCATATAATCCACTTCATCATTCATGGATCATCTTGACAAAAGGTTTGGATGCTTCGTAGATTTTTGGTTTCATGTACAACACCAATACTTGTGTGCCACTTTTTTTAAATAATGTAATTAGTTGTACAATGGATCTTCTGAGATCACCTAACATGTACATGTTTTGCCTATACATTCACTCTTCCATATCCACATGATTATTATGCCATTGACTCCATCTATGGTTAACATGCTTTTACAACATGGAAATTCCCTTCAGAATCATTATTCCAGATCATGAAACCCTTTCCACATTAAACCATAATTATGATTCCAATAAAATGAGTCCCATGATTTATGATACATCTTCCATTATTTATCTAATCCTCGAAGTGGTCTTTAGATGAAACAGGAACATGAAACACTTCTACTTTTGTCCCTTGACCAGATAGAACCACCACTTCTATATCCTTTAGTTTTCTATAACTTATATCTTCTCCCCTTCTATGAATCGGGTGACTAGAGACCCATATTAAATATTACATGAATTTATATGGGTTAGAAAACACTTGGTTGCATTGATATCCACCCCTATCACCTCTGGAATTTATGGATCCTCTAAAAAATGTATCTTATAGGAAAGGAGCTTCTGGTCCTAGAAGATTATCCTCAACTTGAATTTACATGGAATCAACTTTACTGCCAATGTGTCCTTCTGGTAACATGCCTCGTGTATTTTGACTCAAACCATCCAAAATGATCATTGGGTTAGATTTCATAGCCTTCAAGTATACAAAATACCTTGCTTCTGGCCGACTCACCGTCCAAAAGAATTTATAAATCGTCTAGGTGTAGTAACAACAGTGTCTTATATGTTCTGTATTTTATACCATCGAACAATCAAAATGGGCCTAGGCCATGCATGTCTTAACTTCGTAATCTTCATCTTGGATATCATTTGTATTACTAAAACAAGTGGCATGAGAATAACTAATTTTCAGGGGTAAGGGTTTCCATCTGACAACCCATTATGAAATTTCATGAAAGATTATACTATAATCTAGACATTCCAAATAAAAACCTACAAACTATGATAATGATAGATAGTATAAAAAATATATTTTTTTTCGGTTAGTGAACTCTCCTGGCTTACAAGAAAATAATTAGCCTAATATTTCTTGTACTGACTTGGTAATTGATTCCCACCTTTCTAATATTGGATATTTTAAAGACTCTTTTCATAATGGATCAGGAGATTGGTATGTTGATGAAGAAACTGATGATAATTATGTATTTAAGTAGATATCTATAAAAGATAATATTTATTTTATTATGTGGAAGAAATAGAAATTGAAGGCCTCAAAGGGTTGTAGAGGCGATTACAAACTTGATGTAGTCACCTCAATGAAATCAAAAACCAAAAGGGCCCCAACATCAATTGAATGTGGGAAATTAGAAATTTTGTTTATGATCTAGAAAATGGTAAGGATGAAGAAGGACAATCTAATGATACTCAATATATTGAAATTTATTTTGGTGTTTTTATATAGAATATTGGATTATGAAAAATCAAGGTTTATTCTCTCTCCCACTGCTTATAAGGAAGATAAGGAAACCAAATTAGAGGGTAAAAAACAAGAGTTGGCTATATTAAATTATATGGTACAACCATTGGAAAGTGGTAAACAATAGGCCCATAAAGTCCCTATCGATTCAGTCATGGTAAGGATTTTTATAATGTTGCTGCAACACCATTGTTATCAAAATTGTAAAACATTGATGTGAATTTAAAGAATGTTATTTTTCATAACTTGTCAAAAAGTTTTGTTCATGCATTTTTGGGAAAAAAGTGTTTGGTTTCTACTTTATGCAAAATGAATACCCCTATTGTATCAATTTTTCAGTAGGAAATTATTTTAACCTCAGTGTCTTCTAAGATCAGGTACATTGTTTCTACTACACCTCCCTTGGGTGCATTGGAGATAGGTTGTTTTTCTGCTACTCTTAGTGAGAAGATATCATATGGGTATGAAACTATTTTTTTGGGAGAAGTGGATATACCAACGGTTCTGTAAACCATTGGTATACATCTAAATGGTGAAATGAACCCATATATTCCAATGTTTTCAAAAAATGGTTGGTACACAAGGATGCTGGATATTATAGACTGTAGGTTCTATGGTTCATGAACCATTGGTATATATATATAACAACGGTTTCAGAAACCCTTGTCATACAAGGTTGTAGGGTGTTAGGTGCTACAATTTCATTAACTGTTGGTACAGAAGGATGTTCTAGGTTCTTGAACCATTGGTATATATATATACCAACAGTTTTAGTAAAGTCGGTGGAACAGAGCGGGTATAGGGCTACTTCAATTCCAGACAACCCAACAGTTTCCTAAACCATTAGGATATCCTATCACATTAGTTAAGGTGGATATACCAATGGTTTGGAACCATTGGGATAAGTAATATTTCCAATAGTGTTGGTTGTTTTAGAGTTTTCAATGCTTTCTAGGGTTTTTTGGGATTTTAAGGTTTTTAAGGGGTTTAGGGTCTTTTGTATTTTTTTGATGTTCTGGAGTTATTAGGGTTTTATTATTTTTAGGTTTTTTTAATTATTTCACATTTTTATGGGTTTACAAAGTTTTTAGAGTTTTTAGTGATTTTATAGTTTTTATGGGTGTTTAGTTATTTTAATATATTTTAATGATTTTTTTGGTTTTCAATGTTTTACATGGTTTTTAGTGTTTTTTACATTTTTAGGGATTTTTATGTTTTTTTTTGGAATTTTGTGGTTTTTATAGTTTTAATGAATTTTTAGGGATTTTGAGGGTTTGGGGGATTTTCATGGGTTTTTAGGGTTTTTGTGGGGTTTTTAGTTTTTTAAGGTTCTTTGAGGTTTTTAGGGGTTATAAGGGTTGTTAATTTTTTTTAATTTTTTTTCATTTTCAGTTTTTTAAGAGTTTTAGTGGGTTTTTTGGTTTATTATGTGTTTTTTTTGGTTTTTTAGGGTTTTACGAGTTTTTATGGTTTTTGTGGGACTTTTAAGGTATTTAGGGTTTTTTACATTTATGTATTTTTAGGATTTTTATTATTTTTGGAGGATTTTAGGTATTTTGATGGGTTTTTAGTGTTTATTTTGTATTTTAATAGTTTTTAGGGTTTTTACAGGTTTTGGGTTTTACGGGGTTTTTTGAGTTTTTTTCGGGATTTACAGTTATTATAGTTTTTTTTTACGTTTTTAGGGGTTTTGAGTGTTTTTAGAGTTTTTAGTGGATTTTCGGTTTTTATGGGTTTTTAAGGATTTTATGGTTTTTAAGGTTTTTACGGATTTATGGTTTTTAATGGTCTTAAGGGGGTTTTAAGGATTTTTATGTTTTATTTTATTTTTTATTATTTTTAAGAATTTAAGTTTTTATTGGTTTTAGGGATTTTGAGGGGTTTTAGGGGTTTTACATTTTTTAGGGGATTTCAAGATTTTAGGGTCTTTTGCGATTTTATGGGTTTTTTCAATATTTAGGGGGTTTATGGATTTTTATAGTTTTTAATGTTTTTAGAGTTTTTAATTGTTTTTAGAGTTTTAGTGAGTTTTATGGTTTTCATTGGGATTTAGGGTTTTTAGGGTTTTATGGTTTTTATGATATTCAATGATTTCCAGTATTTTTGGGCATTTACATTTTCACTGTTTTTAGGGGTCCTTAGGATTTTTACTATTTTTAAGGTTTTGGGGGTTTTAGGGATTCTAAGTGTTTTTGGGATTTTCATTGTTTTTTAGTGTTTTTAGGTTATTCAGGGATTTTATTATCTATTTTGGTTTTTATTGTTTTATTGTTTTTTTGGGTTTTGATATTTCTTATAGTGTTTTAAAATTTTAAGTGTTTTAAGGTATTAATGTTTTATTTAGGTTTTTAGGGTTTTCATGGTGTTTTAGGGAGTTTTAGGTTTTTAGGGTGATTTATGGTTTTGAGTGGTCTTTCAGTGTTTAAGGGTTTTTTTATATATTTAATGATTTTATTGGGATTTATTAGAGTGTTTATAGTTTTTAGGTATTTTTAGTGGTTTTGTGGATTTTTAGTGTTTTTAGGAATTTTACAGGATTTTTGTGGGTATCAGTGTTATTTTGGGATTGTAACATATTTTAGGGTTTTAGGGTCTTTTGGGGTTTTTTGAGTTATTTGGCTTTAAAGGGTTCCTAGTTTTTATTAATGTTTTATGGGTTTTAATGATTTTTAGAGTTTTTAGAGTTTGTAGAATTTATTTGAGAATTTAGTGCTTTATAAAGTTTTTGGGGTTTTTATGGTTTGCAGGGGGTTTCAGTATTTTTATAGTTTTTGCATTTTCATTGTTTTTTAGTGTTTTTCAGGATTTTTGTGGATTCTAGGATTTTTAAGATTTTTATGGATTTTGAGGGTATTGGGGCTTCCAAGGGGGTTTTCATATTTTTAGGGTATTTTTTGGTTTTCAGGGTTTTTTGAGTTTTCTATTGATTTAAGGGTTTTCATTGATTTTTAAATCGTTTATGGGTTTAAAGGGGTTCAGAATATTTAGTTTTTAATGGTTTAATGGGTGTTTATAGCTTTTATGGTTTTTATAGTTTTCTGGGATATTATGTTTTTAGGGGATTTTCATGGTAATTAGGGTATTTTAAATTATTTTTGTATTTTAAGGTATTTTTATGGTTTTTTGTGTTTTTGTGGGGTTATAGGTATTTTATTATTTTCATGGGTTTTTGTTGTTTTACGGTTTCTCAGTGTATTTAGGGTTTTCTTTATTGTAAGGTCTTTTTAGATTTTTATGGTTTTTTAGGTTTTTTTGGTTTTTTAGATGTTTATATCATCCTTAGGGGGTTTAAGGGTTTTTATAGTTATATTGGTTTTTATAGTTTGTATGATCTTTTTGGGTTTTTAATATTTTTAGGGCTTTTATGGATTCCATGGGTTTTAGGGGTTTTATAGTTTTTTACATTTTCATGGATTTTTATGCAAATTTGTTGGTTTTTTATGGTTTTAGGGGATTTTTTGTTTTTAGGGATTTTGTGGTGTTATATTATTTCTCAAGGGTTTTTTGGGTTTTTGGGTTTTTTCTAGGTTTTTAGGGTCTTTTGGGTTTTTAGATTTTTTTGAGTTTTTTAGATTTTTATGTTTTTAGAGTTATTAACATTTTTAACATTTAAATTGGTTTAAATGGGTTTTATAGTTTTTATTAGTTTTTAGAGTTTTAATGAGTTTTTATGGATTTTATGGTTTTTGGGTTTTATGGTTTTCATGGGTTTTTAGGGTTTTTATGGTTTTTTATGTTTGAAGGGAATTTTCTATATTTTTTTGATATTTATAATTTTTTTCATTTGTAGTGTTTTATGGGGTTTTAATGGGTTTTGGGTTTTTATTAAGTTGAGGTGTTTGGGGAGCTTTTTAGGGTTTTTATTGGTTTTTAGGGTATTTTTTGAGTTTTTATAGTGTTTGGGGTTTTAAATATATTTTTTATGGTTATATGGATTTCATGGTTTTTAGGGTTATTAGTATTTTTAATTGTTCTCGGATTTTATATTCTTCTTTATGATTTTTATGGTCTTTATGGCTATTAGGTGTTTTAGGGATTTTGATGTTTTTTGTGTTTTTTAGTGTTTTTGGGTTTTTTGGGGTTTCATGGTTTTTAGTGACTTTTGGGTTTTCTAGTATTTTTTAGTATTTTTTGGGTTTAAATATTTTTTAAAAAGTTATTTAATTTTTTAGGGGTTTAAAGGGTTTTTTAAGGTTTTAATGGGATTTTAGTGGTTTATGTGTTTTTATGATTTTTTAATGTTTCATATGTTTTATTGTTCATATAAGAGTTTCTAAAATTTGTGGTTTTTTATATTTCGATGGATTTTTATGGATTCTTTTTAATTTTATGGTTTTTAGTGTTTCTATAGGTTTTATGTTTTTAATGGGATTTAATGGTTTTTTTCCTATTATTAGAATTTTAAAGAGGTTTAGGGTCTTTTGGGTTTCTAGGTTTTTTTGATTTTTTTTGGTTTTTTCGGGTTTTTTGAATTTTTTATAGTTTTGGGGGTTTTATAGTTTTTAGTGAATTTTTGGGTTTTTATTTCGTTTAAGGGTTTTATAAGTATTTATAATGTTTTTCGGTATTTTTATAGCTTTTCAGTGTTTTCATTATTTTCTACCTTTTTAGGGATTTGCAGGGCTTTTTAGGATTTTTATGGTTTTTATATTTTTAGGTTTTGGCTGATTTTTAGTGTTTTTAGGGATTTTTAGGGGTTGCTATGATTTTGAGGGATTTTCGTGGTTTTTAGGGTCTTTTGGAGTTTTTTGGTTTCTTTAGTTTTTAAGGTTTTATGGTTTTCTAGAATTTCTAATGTTTTATGTGTAAAATTATTTATGTAGTTCTAGTGGTTTACTAAAATTTAAATGGTGTCTTTTGATTTTTAATGTTTTTGGGGTTTTTATGGTTTTAAAGGGATTTCATGGTTTTTAGGTTTCTTACATTTTCAGGGGTTTTTAGCCATTTTTTAGGATTTTATGGTCTTTGTGGTTTTGTAGGATTTTTAGGGATTTTGAGATAATTTTTATTTCTCTTGGATTTTTATAGTTGGGCGAGGGGGGGGGGGGTTATTCTATGTTTTTTAGGAACTGGGGGTGTAGGCAGTTTTTTGAGTTTTCAATATTTTATAGAGTTTTTAATGTCTTTGGTGTTTTAAGGGTTTTTATTTTTTTTAGTGTTTTTGAATGTTTTTTACATTTTCATTGATTTTTAGAGGTTTTGATGAATTTTATTGTTTTTATAAGGATTTATGGGTTTTTGATATTCTAATGATTTTTAGGATTTTTAGGATTTTTTCAGGTTTCTAGGGTTATTCTGGAGTTTTAGGGTTGTTTTTGTTTTAGGGGTTTTTGGAGTTTTAGGGTTTCTGAGGTTTAAGATTTATTTTATCATTTTTTCGGGTTTTAATTATTTTTAGATTTTTTCTGTTTATATAGTTCTTTCGATCATTAGGGTTGTTATGATATTAGGAGATTTTATGTTTTTTAGAATATTTTTAAGGTTTATACAATTATATGTTAAAAATTTATAATTAGTGATTCATTAAAGATTTATTTTTGGCCTTTAGGTTTTTTTAGAGTGTTTAGGGATTTTCTGGGTTTTTCGGTTTTTTCTATGTCTTTTAGTTTTTTTAGTTTTTCAGGGGGTTTTATGATTTTTAGGATTTTTAGGTTTTGTTAGAGTTTTTTAATGTTTCATGGGTCTTATAGATTTTTAGAGTTTTTAGTGATTTTTAGGGGTTTTATGGGTTTTACGAATTTTCGGGGTTTTGTGGTTTTCAGGGATTTTTAGGGTTTTATGGTTTTTTACATTTTTAGAGATTTTTTCTAAATATTTGGATTTTATTTTTTTAGGTTTTTTCAAGAACTGATTTTTAGGGGGTTTCAGGGTTTTTAGGGGTTTAAGGAGTGTTTATTTTTTTGGATCTTTTTTGGTTTTCTAGGGATTTTCTGAGTTTTTAGTACTTTTATTGGTATTATGGTTATTTAAGGTTTTAGGGAGTTTGAGAGTTTGTAGAGATTTTAGTTATTTTATGGATTTTATGGCGTTCAGTGGTTTTTAGGTTTTGAGGGGTTTTATATATTTTATTGGGTTTTCTGGGTTTTTTGGTTTTTTATATTTTCGTAGATTTTTTTAGTTTTAAGGGTTTTTAGGGATTTTGGGAGTCCTTAGGGGTTTTCAAAAGTTTTTAGGGGTTTAGGGGTCTTGATGTTTTTCAGGGTCACTTTTGGGGTTTTAGGGGTTTTTTGAGTTTTTAGGGGGTTTACGGTTTTTAACGATTTAAGGGGTCTTAACGCTGTTAGAGTTTTTAGCGGTCTTTTAGGTTTTCATATGTTTTCTATGATTTTAAGTGTTTTATGGTTTCAGTGGATGGGGGGTTTCGATGTTATAAATCATTTTTTTAAGTATTTCTATGTCTTTTTTAGGATTTTTATTATTTTATATGTTTTTAGTGTTATTAAGTATTTTGAGGATTTTTTGGGATTTAGGGTAATTTACGGTTTTTCAGGGTTTTTGGGTTTTTGGGTTTTTTTAGTGTTTTTTGAAATTTTAGGGGTTTTATGTGATTTTATACTTCTATAAACAATCTAGGTATTTTAAGTGTTTTTATAGTTTTCAATAGATTTAGGGTTTATATGGGGGTTTTATGGGGTTTTAGGATTTTTATGGTTTTTAGTGGTTTTTATTTTAGGGAGTTTTCAGGATTTTTACGATAATTTACGTTTTAATGGATTTTCCTGTTCTTTTAGGTTTTTTATTGTTTTTAAGGATTTTTTTGGTTTTTGGTATTTCGAAGGATTTTAGGGAAATTCATTTTTAGGGTTTTTTTGGGAATTTTAGGGTTTCTAGTGTCTTTTGGGGTTACTAGGGATTTTTATGAATTTTAGGGTTTTAATGGTTTTATTTATTTTTATGATTTTAGGGGCGTTCATGGGTTCTTATAGTTTTAAGTATTTTGTGTATTTTATTAATTTTATGGTTTTAAATGTATTAAAGGTTTTTTGTTGGATTTTATCATTTTTAGGGCCTTCGGGTACATTTATGATTTTATGGAGTTTTAGGGTTCTTTTAAACTTTTTATGGTTTTATTGGATCCTATTGTTTTTAGGGGTTTCAAGGTTTTTAGGTTGTTCTAAGGTTTTTAATGGTTTTATTTTTTTTGGTTTTATGGATAATTTTTTAGGTCTTGATGGTTTGTTATATTTTTTATTGCATTTAGGGGATTAAAGGGTTCTTTGGGTTTTTGGTCGGTTTTTTAGTTTTTATGTGCTTTTAGGGGTTTTTACATTTTTAGAGATTTTTATGTTTTTTTATTATTTTTATGTTTTTTATGGGTTTTAGGGTTTCAAGGGATTTTCATGAGTTTTGATGAGTTTTTGGGCCCTCCATGGTTTTTATTGTGTTTTTTGAGGTTTTAGAGTTTTTTAGGTTTCTAGGAGATTAAATTATTTTAGAGTTTTGTAACATTTATAGGAGTTTGAATTATTTTTATAGTTTTTTGTTTTTTTCAGGGGTTTTATAGGGTTTTTCGATTTTTATGATATTTTGGGTATTTTATTGTTTTTTATGGGTTTTAAGGGGGTTTAAGGTTTTTTATAATTTCAGGGATTTTTAGTTTGGTTTAGTATTCTTATGGGTTATTAGGTTTTTTGGTATATTTAAAGGATTTTAGCAGTTATCAGGATTTTTTGGGGTTTGGGGTTTTTATGGTTTTTAGGGTCTTTTAGGGGTTTATGGTTTTTTAGTTTTCTTGGGTACTTATAATTTTTATAGTTTTTTAATTTTTTTAATGGTTTAATGGGTATTTTTAGTTTTTAGTTCGTTTTAGGGTTTTTATGATTTTAGGTGTTTTTATAGTTTTTATAGGTTTTATGGTTTTTAGGGTTATTTCAATGCTTTTTGGGGGGTTTTTTACATTTTCAGAGGTTTAGGTGTTTAATTGGATTTTATGGTTTTATGGTTTGTAGGGAATTTTAGGATTTTCAGGGGTTTTTTCATTTTTACATATTTTCAGGATTTTTTTTATTTTTTTAGGTTTTGATGGTTTTTTAGTGCTTTTAAATTTTATTAGGGGTTTGAAATTTTATTGGAGTTTTTATGGGTTTTTAGGGGTTTTAATGTTTTTTAGGTTTTTTAATACTTATTATGGTTTTAGGGGGTTTTCCATTATCAGGTATTTTAGGGATTTATACGGATTCAAATATTTTTTGGTTTTAGGGGTTTTCTAGGTT
This sequence comes from Viscum album, assembly GCA_963277665.1. Lineage (NCBI taxonomy): Eukaryota > Viridiplantae > Streptophyta > Magnoliopsida > Santalales > Viscaceae > Viscum > Viscum album. The sequence continues at coordinate 972,581,932 of OY728141.1, forward strand.
TTCATGGGTTTTCAATGATTTTTTGATTTTCAAAGATTTTATGGTTTTTTGTGTTTTTTTTGTTTTTAATGGTTTTCAATGTTTTTGTATCGATTTTAGATTGTTAAATTGTTTCTAGAGTTTTTATGGTTTTATGGGTTTTAAGATTGTTTATGGTTTTTATATATTTTATGGTTTTCTATATTTTATTAGGGTTTATTGTGTTTTTAACATTTTCATGGTTTTTTAGTTATTTTAATTATTTTTATGTTTTTTTGGGTTTTTAGTATTTTAATGGGTTTTAAGAATTTTAGGATATTTAGGGTTTTCAATTTTTTTCTGGTCTTTTCACATTTTGAGGGGTTTTTGAGTTTTGTAGTGTTTTTAGGTTTTTTTGTGTTTTTTAATCATTTTTATCATTAAACGAATTTAAGGGTTTTTATTTTCATTAGTGAATATTAGTGTTTTTATATGGCTTTAGAGTTTTTATGTTATGTAATATTTTTTTTGGATTTAAGAGGGTTTTTTAATTGTACATATTTTTACATTTTCACATATTTTTTGGCCTTTTTAGAAATTTCATGGTTTCTTAGGGTTTTAGGTATTTTGAGGGTTTTAATGGTTATCGTAATTTTTAGGGTTTTATGGTTATTAAAAGTTTTTTTTTGATGTTTTGGGTTTTTAAGGATCTATGATTTTTTGTGTTCTTGCGATTTTTAGTGTTTTTTATGTTTTTACAGGTTTCAGGTTTTTTAATGTTTTATGTAATTTTTAGTGTTTTTATGGGTTTTAGTGTTTTTTATACTTTCAGTGGTTTTATAGTTCTAGGGGTTTTAAATTTTTCTATTTTTTATATATTTTTTATTATTTTTATATTTTTAAGAGTTTTTTTGGGTTTCATGGGATTTTGAGGGTTTTTATGGGGTTTTGGTATTAAGGTCTTTTATAGTATTGGGGTTGTGATTGTGTTTTTATTTTTTTATAGTTATTTATGGTTTTAGAGGTTTTATGATATTTTAGTTTTTTTATTTATTTTTTTGGTGTTTATAGGATTTTAGTTTTTTTATGGTTTTTAGGGGTTTTCTAGGGTTTGTAAGGATTTTTACATTTTCAGTTATTTTTATGGATTTTTTTTTTGATTTTTACGGTTTTAATTATTTTTAGGGTTTCATATATTTTGAGTGGTTTTAGGTATTTCTAAGGTCATTTAGGGGTTTTAGAGGGTTTTTTAGTTTTAAGGTATTTTTAGATTTTTTTTAGTTTTTTGGTTTTTAGTTTTCTCAAAACATTTAGGGGTTTAAAGGGTTTTTGGAGTTTTCGTGTCTCTTAGGGTTTTTTTATTTTTAAGGTATTTTTTTTGTTTTTAGTGGTTTTTATGTTTTCATTTATTTTAAGGTATTTTTTAGGATTTATGGTTTTTAGGTTGTTTCGGGTTATAGATATTTTTTGGGTTGTTATCGTTTTCAATGTTTTTTTTGGATTTTTAGTGTTCTTCAGGGTTTTATGTTTTTTTTATATTTATATTATTTTTTATTTTTTGGGGTTTAAAGGTTTTTTAGATTTTTAAACATATTTAGAGGATTTAAGGGTTTTTATATTTTTAGTGACATTTTTGGGTCTAATGGGATTTTATGGTTTTTGGGGTTTAAGGTATTCTTATGGTATTTTGGGGTTTTAGTGTTTTTATGGTTTTTTTTTGTTTTCAGGGGTTTTAGAGATTTTTTTTATGTTTTTGGCATTTTTTCTATTTTTTTGGTTTTTATGATTTCTTAGAGTTTTTAAAGCCTTTAGGGAGTTCAAATTTTTTCATTGAATTTCTTAGGTTTTAGATGTTTTATGGTTTTTATGGGGTTTTATGGGTTTCAGGGGTTTTTATGGCTTTTAGGGTTTTCGTACATTTTCAGTGATTTTTTGGGCCTTTTAATGTTCTTTTTGGGTTTTAGGGATTTTAACGTTTTTAGGGATTTTTAAGGCAAGGAAGATGCGTGGGTCAGGCTATTCCTTGTCCCCCAAATTTATTAAAAATAAAAAAGAGACACAGCAGACAAGGGAGGGGAGGGGTCAATCAACCCACACCCAAAAACCCTTAACGACCCAAGACAAAAGACCCAAAAAAGGAAAAATCATGAATGAAAAAAGAAAACACACAAAACAAAGCAACCACCACCATCATCCAGCATCAACCAGCATTCAGTAGCTTACAGCTAACCATCAACCGGCATCCAAACTCAAACAACAATCCACATCCAGCAGCTGCACAACCATAAACAACAGCTTCAGCACCTCCCATCCAAGTAGCAACCATCATCCAGAACCGCGAGCATCCAACATCACAGAACCACAACATATCAGCATGCCATGCATCGGATCTTTAAACCGTTCCTGGGAAAATTAGTTGAATGTTACGTGGATGACCTGGTGGTCAAGTCCAGGCAGCGTTCAGATCACCTGTCAGACCTCGATACCATCTTTATCAAACTTCGATAGCATAGCTTGAAGATAAACCCCTTGAAATGCACCTTTGGGGTTACCTCAGGGAAATTCCTTGGCTTCGTCGTATGCCATCGTGGCATCAAAGTCGACCCTGAGAAGACAAAGTCTATCCTCAACCTTCCACCTCCCCACATCCTCATTGAGTTGAGGGGATTCTGAGGTCACCTAACCTATATTAGGCGGTTCATAGCCAACCTGGTAGGAAAATGTTTTCCATTCACCAGGTTAATGAAGAAAGGGGTCACGTACCAATGGTCGGATGACTTCCAAGAGGCGTTCGAAAACTTGAAAAAGTACCTATTAAGAACAATAGTGCTCATGCCCCCGGTCGAAGGAAGACCTCTCATTCTATATGTGACTGCCCTTGAACGGTCACTGGGAGCCTTCCTCGCACAAAAGAATGGCGTGGGCATTGAAAACAGTCTCTATTACCTCAGTAGAACCATGATTGATGCTGAGAATCGATACTCAAATGTCGATAAGAACTGTTTGGACTCGGTCTTCACAGTTCAAAAGTTGCGACATTATCTGCAGCATCACAAAGTCGTTTTATTTCGTGGATTAACCCGCTCAAGTTCATCCTCAGCCGCATGATGCTAACCGGACGCCTATCCCGATGGGCGGTCATCCTGCAACAGTAAGAATCCGGTTTGTGCCTCAGAAATCCATCAAGGGTTAGGAATTAGCAGACTTTCTGGAAGAGCACCCTTTGACAGGGACCAATACACCAGGTGCTGAGCTACCTGATGAAGACATCTTCTCGGTTCAAGAGGAGTTCCCGGCATGGGAAATTTACTTCGATGGCGCATCCCGTAGCCCCACCGGGAAGAGGATGGAGGATCCCAGATTCAACCAAGTGGGTTTGGGGATAATACTTGTCTCCCCAGAAAAGGAAGTCTTTCCATATTCCTTCCTCCTTTAAGAAGGATGCACGAACAATGAAGCGGAATAACAATCTCTCATTGCAGTCCTGGAACTCGCACTCCTGGAACAAGTACAACACCTTAAGGTAAAAGGTGACTCAGAGCTAGTTATCAAGAAATTCAATGGTGATTATGCTATTAAAAAAGAGGAGCTAATCCCCCTGTTTGACAATGTCTGAGGGTTAATGGCCGAATTCTCCATAGAACCAACATTGACCTATATTCCTCAGTCTTAGAATGCTCAGGTTGATACAATAGCCAACACGACCACAACCCTAGCAGACCCAGACCAAGATGAAACGATCATCGGAATTTCTCACCGTCGAATGGTATTTTCGTTTGTCCAAACTAAGATGGAAGAAATCAATGAAGTTAGTACTTTCCCCGAGCCATATTCTCCTGCCACTGGCTGGATGACCCCCATTACAAATTACCTCCAACGGGGAGAGCTTCCATTATACAAGGCTGAACGAGAGAAAATACAGAGAAGGGCAATCAATTTTGACCTATACGGCGGCGCATGTCATCAAGAGGTCCTCTAAAAACGAGGCCTTGACAGAGTGCTCCTCAGATGCATTTATGGAGAGGAAACCGCCACCGTAATGAATGAAGTACATGCAGGAGCATGTGGAGCACATCAACCAGGGACCAATATTTCCCATCAGGTTTGAAGGCATGGGTACTACTGGCCCACAGTGGCATGAGACTGCGAGTGTTTTACCAAAAAATTCCACTCATGCCAGATTCATGCCAACTTCATACACCAACCCTTGGAGTTACTTCATCAAGCCATGTACTCTTGGTCGTTTTCCATCTGGGGAATGGACATCGTGGGACCATATCCTCCTACCACATCCAAATATCTGAAGTATATCCTCACAGAAACCAACTTCTTTTCCAAAGGGAAGAATCCATAACCCTCAAGGATGTCGGGGCGAGAAATATTGTTAGCTTTGTGAAGACCAATATTATCACCAGATTTGGCGTCCCACATACCGTACTGACGGACAACGGTACCAACTTCTCCTCTACTGAATTGGTGAAACTATACCACGAGTATGGTATCAAGGCTAACCACTCATCCCACTACCATGTAGTGGCCAACGGACAAATAGAGGCTTTCAACAAGACCCTATCCAACATTCTCCTGAAAATGGTGGAAAAAGACAAGAATTCATGGCCGGATAAACTCCTCCATGCGTTGTGGGCTTATTGAACCACAATTTGCACCGCTAATCAGGCTACTCCATACTCATTAGTATACGGGATGGAAGTGGTCCTGCCCATTGAGCTCCAATTATCCTTTCTCCGCGTTTCCATTTGCGATCAATTATCTAACAATGAGCAACCAGAAAAGTGGATAGGTGTATTGGAACTGTTAGATGAGAAGCGGTTTCATACCTTACACCATCTGAAAGTATACCAGAACCGGATCGCATGATCGTTCAACAAAAAGGATCGTCTTCGGTCTTTCTTGGAAGGAGAATTAGTGTTGGTCCTCTGGACCCCAATGATACCCGGAAAGAAGCCTCCAAAGATGGAGCTCAAGTGGGAGGGACCATATATTGTATGCAAGGTCTACTCCGACGGAGCATATGACCTGATCTCCATGGACGATCAATTCGCCACGGCTCTTACCAATGCAAGATTCTTGAAGAAATATTTTGCATAGAGACCAAGAATATCTCGTCATTACCACTCGATGATAAACTGCACAGACAGAAAAAAACGGGGTGTACTCATCGTCCGAGCTGCATGATGTTAAACTGCCAAGCACCCAACGGTCCAAACTCTATGACCATAAACAAGGAGTATCAAGTCCTCAACGCATGATGTTAAACTGCACGGAATCTAATAATACCATTCGTTCTAACCACATGAAATTAAACTGTATGGACCTCGTCCTCACCGCATGACGTTAAACTGCACGGATTACAGGGAACTATGTACGGCTTGATTCCTACCCTCGCAGGATACGTAGTGACACCGGGATCCCCTATCCTAGCATATCCCCCTGAATATAAGTTAAAAATGATTTCTTCTCCCCGTGTACGGGCCAAAACTGCACGGGGTGTGTCGATTTTCCTAACCACATGATGTTAAACTGCACGGACAAGAAGTTTTAACAATGTCCCCTCCCTCCCCCCCCCGTGTACGGACCAGACATGCACGGGGTATACTCCTTTCAAAAAAATACATGTGGCTGGATTCCTTCCATTGCAGGATACATAGCGACGCTGAGATCCCCCATCCCGGCCCAGCCACACCCGAATGAAAATAATGTTAAAAATTCCCTCTCCCCCGTGTATGGACCAGACCTGCACGAGGTGTATCATCATTCAGAGAACTACGCGAGGCTTGATTCCTGCCCTTGTAGGATATGTAGTGACGCCAGAGTTCCATGCCCTAGCCCAGCCACCAAAAAAAAAGTCCCCTTCCCCCGTGTACGGACCAGCCCAGCATGGGGTGTACATCTTCTAGAGAACTACGTGCATCTTGATTTCTGCCCTCATAGGATACGTAATGATTCCAGGGTTCCTAATCCTGGCCTATCCCCCTGAATAAAAGTTAAAAAAGGGTGCTTTCCCCCCGTGTATGGACCAGACCAGCACGAGGTGTACTTCTCGTCCTTACCGCACAATGGAAAACTGCATGGATAGCAGGATTTAAAAATGTTCCCTTTTCCCCGTGTACGGAATAGACCTGCATGGGGTGTATTTTTGCGTCTTTGCCGCACGACGTTAAACTGCATCGACAATAATGTTAAAAATTCCCCTTCCCCCGTGTATGGACCAGACCTGCACAGGGTGTGAACTTCATCCTCACCGCATGACGTTAAACTGCACAAACTCTTTCTTTACTGCATGACGTTAAACTGCATGGACTCCGTCCTTACCGCATGACATTAAACTGCACGGACTTCGTCCTCACCTTATGATGTTAAACTGCACATACTTCATCACGACCCACCCAAGATACAGGGAGAAATGATATGGATATACTCCTTGCACATTTGGATGCATCCACTTCATACATCATACTCCACGACCCTGATAATTATGGATCTTCATAACCATTCATGGCCATTGGAAGTGGAAAGTCATCGACCCGTGGACACCATTGGATGACTATGCATACCATTCCCTCAGCAGCTCGGCATATTGATTGCCCCTGGCCCGTCTACCAAAGGCAAGATTTCCTCAGGCGACACTCTTCCTAGCTCCGTACGCCTACCGTCCTTAGAGCCCCCATATCACATCTCCCGATCCAAAAATTTATGGAGTAGTGGTTTACATGTTCATTCCCCTTTTCACATCCAAATGTTGCCAGGGTATCCCTACCTGGCTAGCCTATGTGTTCGTCGGTGGTTCACATAGCGACCTGCATCAGTAAACATCATGCTAGGACTAGGCTACTTTGACTCTACGGAAAATTGTAGTGAAGATGTTTCTCGTATGCTCGGACACCATTATCCACATATTCCGAACTCTGCACTGTGAGCAATATCATATTTTCATAATCATTCACGACCATTGGAAGTGGAAAGTCATCAACCCGGGGACACCTTTGTATGACTATGCATACCATGCCCTCAGCGGATCTGCATAATGATAGCCCCTGGCTTGTCCATCAAAGGAACGATTTCCTTGGGCAGTACTCTTCCTAGCTCTATACGGTTACTGGCCTCATAGACCCAACACCACACCTCCTGATCCGGGAAGAATAAAAGTTGCAGTTTAAAAACTTAATCCCCCACCTTTTTCCAAGTATATCAGAACATGTTGACCCAGTTATCCTTCGAGTGACTAGAGTAATAGTCACCCAATGGTTCAAGATCTATGACCGCTAAACTAGGAGTACTTCGTCCTTCCCACATGATGTTAAACTACATGGAATAATGGTACACCCCCACGCACAAAATAAATCAGCGCAGGGATCTCTCTATGATTTAAATGGAAACTAGGGTCGAGTACGCCCAACATGTTCAGACATTTCCTTCCCCGATGAAAGACTTCGTGGCCCAGATAAGTGTGGATCTTCATAACCATTCATGACCATCGGAAGTGAAAAGTCATCGAATCGTGGACACCTTTGTATAACTATGCATACCATTCCATCAGCGGCTCTACATAATGATAGCCCCTGGCTCATCCACCAAAGGCAAGATTTCGTCGGGCAACACTCTTCCTAGCTCCATATGCTTACCGTCCTCAGAGCCCCCATATCACCTATCCTGATCCAAGAAGCCCCAAAACCATGATTTACACCATCAACCCCCTACGTGTCTTGGACATGCAAGGATACTCGGGCCTAGTTACATTCTAATGAAGAGCTTCCTTTGCAATTACGTCCTTACCAAATGATGCTAAACTGCATGGAAGCCTTCCTCGCTGCGTGACGTTAAACTGCACAACAACCATTAAATGATGCCCCTCGTCCTTACCACATAACGCTGAATTGCAAGGAATATGTCCTAACGACATGACGATAAACTAGATGGTCAAACTCGTCATGGGTTCAGTGAGGAACAAAGGATTTTCTCTGTTCCTTAGTGCATGGGTCAGACCGGCACAAGCCACCATCTCACACCCGCGTGAGAAGGGATTACTTCACCCATTCTCAAGAAGTTTGGTCTAGATGTTTCCCTCGTATCTAGGAACCCTCTCATTATAAACCATACTTAGTACACAGAAAAATCCGGAGTCTCATAAGCCACCCCTGGTGGTCCCAAATCTCAACTTCCCTGAAGTTTCTTGGTTATCGGGGGAATACAATCATTGACCTAAGAGCACCTTTGCATGACTATGCATACAATGCCCTCAGCGGCTCTGCATATTGATCTCCCCTATCCCATCTACCAAAGGCAATATTTCCTTAGGCAATGCTTCTCTCTGTACGCCTCTTGGCCCCTGATCCCCCATGTCTATCCCGGGATTCGGAAACACTCTGAGTTACAGTTTACCATCCTCTTTCACAAACCTGCCTGAATATGGCGGAACATCTTTGAAAAAGTTACTGAGAACTAGGAGAAGTCGTTCCATTATAAATGATGTCCCAACTGCATGAATTTAAACTGCGTCAAGCCTCAACCATCCCTTACGCTAACTAAATGCGTAGGAAAGTGGTCTCCTAACCACGCTCCTGATTATCATGGATGTTCCCAATACCCTTTCATATGTCACACTCCCCCTGGTGGTTTTCATAATTCTTCAATCCACCCATGGCGGGTTCCATAATATGGAATTTCATGAAGTTGTATGGCCATCAGAAATAGAGAGTCATTGACTTAAGGACACCTTTGCATGACTATGCATACCATGACCTCAGCAGCTCTGCATATTGATCTCCCCTAGCCCATCTACCAAAGGAATGTTTTCCTTAAGAAACTCTCTTCCTACCTCTGTACGTCAACGCGAATCTCATGCCTTGAGGCATGCCCTGCATGCTGTTCAAATTTAAACATGTTCCCCCCACGTGCATCTGCAGATTATAGAGACATATTTTAATCAATTGAACCCCATTGGGGCCCTTGCCCCACCATATTTGGTCAATGCTGTTTGACCTAAAACATCAGTAATGATAGTCTTTACGGCGGGACTTTAAACCACTCACAAAAAGTGGCACAAAGTCTGTTAGGCTGAAAACCTGAAAGGGAAACCTAAGCAAAAGTTGGGCCATACCCACTGGGTCCACACTAAATGGGCCCAGGAAAATAGGTGCATTAAAAAAGGAAAGACATAAATTTTTTGGGGTTTTTCAACAAAACCCTAGCAATAGTCAAACTATGCTCACTGGATCCCATGGTCCAGGAAAAAGTTAGAGCTTGTTTTATTTTTGTCAATGGTCCTAGACTCGGATTATTCTATGTTTGGGGAATTAATGTATACAACGATCATGCCAAATAATTTCTATCACAGAAGAAGGTGACAAGAGAACCGAGAAGAATTATTTCTTTGTTCCATACCAAATTTGGTAGGAAGGGCATCCACAATCTGGAGCCTCCTCTAGAGTAAAAGGTAATTACAGGAGTTTTCGGTGGATTCTCAAAGTTGTATCAGGCGCTGGTCAGAATCCTAGATTATCATAGAGAGATTCTACAGTAAAGCCATTTCATCTTCTGCACCAACCCGCAACTCTTCCGCCTCCTAGTCCACCTTTGTGCTCGCCCTCATTTCCTCCTCCATCCGCTGCTCCCCTTCTTCAATCATGGCAGAAACGTTGTCCTTTTCTTTCCGCTGCCGCTATATCTCATTCCTCAACACCCCCAGGTGAGAACGGTGCTCAATAACTTCTCCCAGGAGCCTCTCAACGACCCCAGCATGGTCCTGAGCTTCTATTAGGAAAAGTTGTCGGGTTTCGAAAGGTAGGCTTTGGATTGGGCAATGGAAAGATGAGATTCGAAATCACCCAGCCTCTCTCGGTCAGTGAATACCTGCTTAACTATGTCATAAACACCATGATAGTCAAATTCGTCAAACCCGAGCAGTATAAACAGATTGTGAAGCTTCGGTAATCTTGCAAGCATCTCTGCTAGGGGCCTTTGAGAAATCAATCTTCAAATTTTCTCCCAAGATCTTTGGCGAACAGGCCGAAGACTGGAAATGACTTGTTGATCGGGCTCCGAGTCACTCTTCGATGAGGAGACATACATAGGGATGAACGTCACCATGGAGGGACCTGATTCGGCTTCACCCTCAAGCTCTGGCCCGGCAACAACTTCACCCCTGGCCGTTGTGGTCATAGGCATGGTTGGGTCTGATGATACAGTCGCCAGTGCCAAAGGTCGTGGTCCTAAAGCCCGAGAGTCAATAAGACAGATAAGTACCCCTAATTAGGAAAGGGAAGGAAAAGGAATTAGTGGAAAGAGATTGGGAAACTTACTGCAGATCATCAAGGCATCAGCATCCTCTAGAGCTGCCCCGCCGCGACAGCCACTTGAGGAATATGTTGCATCCTCAAAAGGCAAGGGAGTCTGGGGAGCCCCTAGAGGGGTCCAGGACCTAAATCCATGTCTGATTCTAGTAGCTTCCAAAGCCGTCCCAAAGCGGTCACCTATGGAGACCAAGCTGGGGGAAATCACTACCCAGGTAAACAAGATAATGGCCCGCTCTAGGTTTCCAACAACTGGACTAATGGCAGCCTATTCCTCCATTACCACGGGATCCATTGGGTCTGAAGTGGCTTGCCCTGTTGGATCTGGAGTCCCCTCATCAATCATGGGTGACCCATTTTCCTCCATGATAGAAAAGGCTGTTTGATCAGCGGGAGTTTCAAATACCAGTAGTTCCTCCTCTGATGCATCTCTGACTAATGCAGGCGGGAGTAAAGGGTCCATATCATTGGCCCTTCCGGCAGGGCCCTCCATTTCATCGTGCCCAAGCATGGCTACAGGAGATTCTGAAAATGGAAAGGAGGTGGAAGGTATGACCGGTTGGGAAGCCTCAACCAGATCCCCGAGTGGCCCTGCACAATACGCCAAAACAACTAATGACTGACGGAGTCAGAATATGAAAGTTGGAAATAAAGCAAACGAGAAGTCATGATTACCCGATGTCCCTTGTCTGAGTCGTTACGATAAATGGAACGCCTGTTGTCGTCTGTAGATCTGGCCAGGGGACAGTTCGCCCAGAATTCTGGGAGGAGCTAGAGGAGAGAATACCCTAGATGGATCTACAATGGTCACCTTCATAAGCTCATCCACGCTAGGGGACCCCACCTCGATGACCCCTGTGGGGGAAAGCGCATGCTCACCCGCTGTGGTACCACGAGGAATATACTCCGGAGAGGGGATAGACCCAAGAGATTCTTTGGAACCATGCACAAAGGGAAGAAGCCTTAGAACCCCCACAATAAAAGGGGAAGAAATCCCGAATGAGCGGTAGAGAAACCTATTCTTCAGGGTCGGACAATTCGGGATGTCTAATCATCATGGAAACCCGGGTGGTCCCGTAGAGCCGGTTTCGGAGTGAGAGAACGTATGAGTTCATATCATTCAATGACGCGACTATGTTACCCAAGTCCTCTTCCAAATGAAGGTGTAGCGGAGAAAAGATAACTCCAATAACTAGAAGCTTGAGAGGGCTCATTTGGAGTGATGCCTAAACCTCTTCATCTGAGCCCCTGGCCCTCAGGTCATCCCAAATCCTCCATGCGTCTGGGAATGCGTCCTTAATGGGAACGGATAGCCTGGAAGGACCAACCTGAGAGGGTCGGGTAGTGGTAGGTGCTGGTAGGGACACCAACGGCCGTGTGTGTGTTCCGACTCTCGCCCCTTCTTTATAACTATCTAGGACTATCGGTGGACGGGATCTCACAGGTAGGGACGGGAATTCCCTGGCTTCAGCCATGGCGGGGAGATCATCAAAATCATCTCCCCCTGAAGAGTGGTCACTTCCTTCCCCCTCTTCATTAGTCACCAGATGCATCATGTCCTGGAATTGGTGGGTTAATACCGCGTGAACCTGGCACATGTAAATATAGGATTCAAGATCCTGGAGATATCGATTGACCCGCTTTGGGGCCACATCATAAAAGAGGTCATCAGGGGCGGATATTTAGCCTAGACTATCAAATGCCACTTCCAATTCTTGATGATACTGCCACATAGAATGAGGGTACTATCTACAGAAGGCTAACCGACTTATGAATTCGGCTCATTAACCTCAGGCAGTCAGAAAAGTAGAATCTTCAGGAATAACCACCCCACATAGGGCAGCCTCAAGGGAATGAGAGGATACACCTCTGTCTGTTAAGATCTTTCCCAAAAGCACGGGACCAACAGGGTGGCGAAGGAATTTGCCCAGCCTAGTTGAAGCATCAGCCCCCTTCCGCTTCCTCTTGCCCTTTGATGGCTTGGGACTTGAAATGGTAAGCACCAACATCCCTAGCTGGCCATTTGGGTATGATTGTACCCAAGAGTGAGCATAATTATTGGATAAGAAGGGTGTGGAGTCTACAAGAGTGGGAGTTATGACCTCGCAACCGGTATCCTCCCAGGTAAACATTAACCACAGTTGCCTGGCCACCATTAAATGACGGTTCGCGCGGGCACCATTAAGTGCGGGTGGACACAGTGCCTAGACGCAGCCAAACTGGCGACCGTATTGGCAAGGCGTGTACCCCTCGTAGATCAGTTCCCCGATAATATGAGCCACCAGAATACCCTCTCGAAGGGAAAAGAGGTAGCCCCACTTTCTAAACACCTCTGTTATGGAGTTCGTGATGGCACAAGTTGGGGAAAAGAACAGATAGAAATTGAAGTGATTATAACACGAGATTCGACTCGATAACAGATGCCTGTTCAGAACTGTCTGTTGGTTGTCCATCTCTTGGGTCGCCCACTCTTCGGGCATAACCCCGCTGGTCAGTTGCAAGTATGGCCGGAATGTGGTACCCGGAATTTGAAGAGGGTTGATAAAGGTGTATTAGTTGTTGACATGAATGCCTAGCCATCCCTAGAGAATCTGAAAAGGATCGGCCACTCGGTTTGGCCGGCTCCCATCGGTAATATTACCAAGAAATCGGTAATTCAAGGCCATCACTGGGACGACTAGGTTGATAACGTTGCCTATAGCCAATTGTGCTGCCATGAAAAAGGTAGAGACCCGTACACTGCTAGAATCGCATACAAGCAATAGCCAGCCGCTCAAAAACATGGCCAGAAATTCCGCCAAACAAAGAAAACGATCGGCATCTGGGACAAGCTTCCAGCCCCAGTCGTTGAATTGGCCTTGCTCCAGGTTCAGCCAATAGATGCCCTTCTGCTTTCGAGACTCCATTATAGGGAAGGTCATGGGCCTATGAGAAAGAGCCACATACTTTCTATCTCTGGAAAAATCCTTGATCTAGTCACGATACGGGATAAGCTGTCTCAGAGACATATCATTCAGATGCTCCTCACGACCAAGGACAGGTTTTTTTAGAGATGAATCCTTCGAATGTTTCTGAGCCAGATCAATGAGATGCTTCACCAAGGGAGGGGTTCTCCCTTCGTCATCCCACACATATGGGGGAGGAAGGAATTCGTCATACACACCCCCAACAATGGGGACCCCTGAAATCTGAAAGATGTCCCAAATACTAATGCCTACCTCCCCGTGGACGAGATGAATGGTATTGGTGTCCATGCTCCAATGGCTCATAATTTTCCTGGAGAGGGCTTGAGGATGGTTGGTATAGGTCTGGGACACCCAGGCAGCTTCATACAAGCCTACGGCTTGCAATTCTGCCTCGATCTCCGCACAGCTCTGGGGAACCTAGAAGGCCCACCCCCAATCCAAGGACTTAATGCTCCTCCCGGCCGGAGGCCCCGATTCACTGACTAGCCTTGCTGGTCACTTACCATGGCATTGCGGGGAATACTCCGGTAGTAGTGAATTGTTCCTTCCTGTTGATGTTTTTCTCCTGTCGGAGATACTGGAAGGTTATTCGACGAAGATCCGACAGCCGTGTCCATCAGGGTCGCCCGCCCGTTGACAGGTATCACGAAATGAGGGATAGTGGCAGTAAATATCCATGCATTAGGATTGTTGTCACAGGATGGTACCAGAATCAAGCTATCAGGAATCAAACCAAACCCATAAGAAGGAAGGCTATTCGAAAAGTGTTACTCTGGCTATGACTTAGAGAGCCAGCCGACAAGGAAGGAAGATGGTGGGGAGAGGCGGACTCCATCCTGAACAGAGCTGGCCATGTCCCTCAGGCATTGATCGCCAATTGAGAGGGACTCGATAGCAGGCCTAGGTGCAGGGCGATGGGGAACCATATTTTCTCCTTGCATTATAAAGACCATGAAAATGGTTAGTTTTGAATAATAAAATCTGGATAGAAATACCATCTTTATGGCCAATGTGTTGAAAAGCCTTCAAGGATGCCTCAGAGGATGGTTCATGATGACAGCATCCTGCGAACTGGCCCTTTGTGAAATCAGTCCACGAAACCCTGGCCCGCAGAGCATTGGCCAGGAAACCGCGAACCAAGTTTCTCCATGGAATTTCAATCCCGAATTTAAGTGATTAAGTGCGGAAGACTTAGAAACATTTAATGTTGAATAGGTTTTAGTCTGCAGACCATCGAAACTGCGGAGCAGCGAAACCGCGGAGCATCAAAACCGCAAAGCAAGTTCCTCCGTAGCCCGTCATGACTTACTTTTTAATTAATTAAGAGTAATGGTTCGTAGTTGAGGAATTGGTTCGTGGGTGAAGGCAACCGTGAAGGAGTAACGGTTCGCGGAAGTCACTGCCGGTTCGCGGACGAAGCACTTCATGAAGGAGCGAGCACGCGGCGGCGAGGGAGCTCTTGTTTCGTGAAGAATTCGGTAAAGGACAAATGAAGTGCCCCCTATATTTATTGTCGTGGTCCCCTATTGGGTCCACCTCCCTAACACAAACCAACTCAGTTTTAGGACCACTCTGCATCAGAATGCCCACCTCTTCGTTCCGATCGGACCCCATTCTGATGGGGGAATTTTTAGGGTCCAGAAAAAAATATGCAAAGGAGGTTCTACCCAAATCCCCCAAATAATTGGGGAAAAGAATGTAGAAAATCCAAAGAAGGTACACAAGTAGGACCGGTCCGTGGACCTTTCCCATGAAAATGTGACATGGAAAGGTCCCGCGAAGCACCCACTTCCACGAAACGTCGTCGTTCACGAAATGGTGGCGGAGATCCTCCATGGTCGCGAGGCAGGATGGGCAAAGATCCGATTCACTGCCATGAACCGCCCCAACCGTGGACCGCGTCGACCGGTTCAAGCCGTATCCACTATCATTCACAGAATGGAGGCAGAACCCTCTACAGATGAGAAGAACTCCTTGAGTTTGGTTCGCGGAGGGGGGGGGGGAAAGCATTCAATACCCACTGTGAATTACGGATTGACCAAGTCAGCCGTAAACTGGGTATTCTGTCATGGGCCTCCACAAAAGGTGATGTGTGGCCGCAGATACATTTCTTTTCCCACTCTATAAAAGGAGTCTGAGGGGGAAAGTAGGGGGATTCAAAGATTAGGATTTGGATTCAGAGGAAATGGAGATTCGGAAGGAGATCGAATGAAGGAAGGCTTTGGATTTCGCAAACAGCGAGCTTCCCATTCACGAACTACAACAGGTATAAACCTGGGAATGAAATAATAATGAACCGAAAATGAATAATAATTTGGTGAACCGCGAACCTAAAATAACAAAAAAAAGGCAACCGCGAACCACGCCCCCTTCGCGTATGCGCTCCACGCAGACCAGGGTGTTTATGCCACTTTTCCGATCTACCACACCGCGTATCACCCTCCTACGCAGGCGAAGCCTCAACCGACGAACCCCTGATCGGCGCTGCCCTTGGCCGCTGCTGTTCGTGTAGACCCCTCCTCATACCTCCCTGGTACGTGGGCTGAACTCGAAGCCACGAACCACCTTGGTTAATGGGATGATCACCAGACAGCGAACCACCCTGGATCGCGGGATGCCCCTCAGTCCGCGGACCACCCTGGTTCGCGGACGGCTTCTCCAGCCGAGTAGCACCTTCCTACGCGAAGGGCGCCACCACTCCTTCATACATGTGGCCCATCAGAGCCTTCAGAGTTCCCATTCCCCAACCCAGATAAAAACCATCCAATCCTACCCGATCCTTCGTAACTCCCTCATTGGCCTATTAATCGGCCTTGAGCTGAGGCCTCCACCAGAGCCACCAGATCTGCATGGTGTAACTTCCAGGCGCATCAGCGCACCGTTTTGAGTTCACATACCCTCGGTAAATAGAGTCGAAGGGGTTGTATCGACCCTTGAGCAGATTCCTGAAGCATTCATGGGTTCAAATTCCCATGGTAATGTGGAGTCTGAGCTCGGGAATCCCCTTTATGCCCCTCCAATTTTTAAGGGCTTCTCGAGGATAGTAAAATACCCATCATAAGGAATCCCTCAAGCACTTCAAGAGAGGATATGGGCACAGAAGCACCCCCTTTCCCTCTCCTGCTATGTTTTTTTCCCATGGGCCTCCTCAGAGTGTAAGCCCCAATCCATCAGAATGGGCCTCCTCCGAGTGTAAGCCCCAATCCATCACAATGGGCCTCCTCAGAGTATAAGCCCCAATCCATCTCCATGGGCCTCCTTAGAGTGTAATCCCCAATATATCATCATGGGCCACCCTCATGCGTAAGCCCCACTCCATTCCTCATGGACGCACCTCTCGTGTCGTGATCCTCTAGACCCTGTTTCCCCTTGTTTCTCACACCGAGCATGACTCACATGGGATTAGAGTAAGCATCGACCATGACATCCTCTTATGGTCCACCTAAGAGTGTAATCCCCAATCTATTACCCTAGGCCTCCTTAGAGTTTAAGCCCCAATCCATAATTCTAGGCTGCCTCAGAGCGTAAGTCCAAAGTCAATGTGAACTACATGGACTTTGATCCCTTCCCCCTAGGCAGGGTACCTAGGAAGCCTCCCCGAAGTTCAATCCCAACAACCGGTCAGTCTGACTATCCTCACGTCGGCTCACCGCTCCGCTCCTTATGCCGACATTGTGAGTCCAGACTCCTCGATGTCATTAATCCCATGAGGGATGGTAAACCTCAGGCATAAATGATTCTGAACCCCTACGTTCGGCTGACCATTTCCAACCAGGGTTAAATCCATAGATACTATGCCTGGGTATAAACTAATGATTTGTGAACATATGAATACGTCTTAAATCTATAAGAGAGTCCCAAAATAGGCAATAATTCCCCCCAAAAGGGTGTGATGATCCTGACTTCCCATCCTCTTGACCAATGTGAGTTCTTAAGAGTCACTGGTCAGACCATCCGGCGAACGCCTGCCTTTGGAAATTAGGTCCATCCATCATCGGATACAGAGCCGTTGGGCGTTTCGTGACCAAAACCACGAAACATGGATATTTCTAGATTTTTTTATTTTTTTTATAGTTTTTATGGGTTTTTAGAAATTTTTAGTGTTTTTTGGGTTTCTAGGGCTTTAGGGTTTTATGGTTTTATGGTTTTTTAGGGGGGGGGGGGGGTAAAGTTTTTTATTATTTATGGTTTTTACGTTTTTTTATATTTTTTAACCTTCTGAATAATTATAACGGTTTTTATAATTTTTAGTAGATGTTATGGGGATTTTATAGTTCTTAGGGGGATTTATGATTTTTATGGTTTTTAATGTTTTCACGGATTTTACGTTCATTTTAGGAATTTTTTGATTTTTAGGGTTTTTAGGGTTTTTAGAGATTTTGAGTGTTTTATGGCCTTTCATGGGTTTTCATGGATTTCTAGGTTTCTAAGGTTTTTATGATTTTAAGGTTTTTTGTGTTTTGGGATTTTTTGAGTTTTTTAGGGGTTTTAAGGGTTTAAGGGTTTTTTAACATTTAAAGGGGTGTAAACAGTTGGAATATTATTTTGAGGGGTTTTATGGTTTTAGGGGTTTGGGGGGGTTTATGTTATTAGTGGTCTTTATGGTTTTCAAAGGGTTTTCAGGGTTTTAATGGTTTTTTACATTTTCATGTATTTTTATGGTTTTCTAGGATTTTAATGGTTTTCATGATTTTTAGGGATTTTAAGGGTTTTTAATAATATTCAGTCTATTTGGGTGTTTTTGGTTTCTAATTTTTTTTAAGTTTTTAGAGATTTTGAAAAAATTTAGAATTTTTAACGTTTTGAGAGGTTTTAAGTGGTTTTATAGTTTTTAGTTGTTTTTTAGTTTTTTAGGATTTTTTTGTTTTTTTACAGTTTTAGCAGATTAATAGTTTTCAATGGTTTATTAGGGCTCTTAGGGTTTTGTATTTGTTACTGGGATTTTTGAGTTTTTTATGATTTTTATTGTTTAGGGGGTTTTAGAGTTTTTAGGAATTTGCAGAGGTTTTTAGATTTTTTCAATATTTCTTATGTTTTTGGGTTTTTAGGGTTTTTTGGATTTGTTTTTATTGGTTATTTTTTGTTTTTAGGGGTTTTTGGGTTTTTTGGGGTCTAGGAGTTTTTGTGTTTTTTATGTGTTTTTGTGGATTTTAGTGTTTTTAATGGGTTTTATGGGGTTTACATTTTTATTTATATTTAGGGATTTTTTAGAATTTTTATGGTCTGTAGGGTTTTTAAGGATGTTAGGGATCTTGAGGGGTTTTACGAGTTTTAAACGTATTTATGGTTTTTACGGTTTTTTTAGTTTTTAGTCGATTAAACGTTTCTAGATTTTAATAATGTTTTTAGGGGTTTAAATGGTTTTTACAGGGTTTGGAGGGGGGTTAGGGATTTTGGTTGTTTTTAGGGTTATATATATATTTTAGGTCTTTTATGGTTTTCAAAGTGTTTTTAGGGGTTTTCAGGATTTTATGTTTTCGGGTATTTGTAAGGATTTTTTAGGAATTTTATGGTATTTTTGGGTATTAGGGATTTTTGGGGTATTATGTTTTTTCATGGGTTTTAAGGTTTTTTAGGATTTTTATGGTTTCAATGTTTTTTTTGGTTTTTTGAGTATTTTTTTGTTTTTTTTGGTTTTCTATATTTTTTATAGTTTAATGTTGTTAGGGGTTTTAAGGGGGTTTAGAGTTTTTAGTTGTTTTTAGGGGTTTTATGGGTTTTTAGGTGATTTTCAGGTTTTTAGGGGATTTATAGTTTTAAGAGGATTTTTTAGGGTTTTTATAGTTTTTAGGTTTTTACGTATTTTTAAGTACTTTATACGATTGTTATGGTTTTTAGGGTTTCATATGGATTTTAGGGATTTTTATGGTCTTCATGTTTTTATTAGGTTTTTAGGGGGTTTAGGCTTTTTTTTTGAGATTTTCTGGATTTTTTGGTTTTTTAAGGTTTATAATTGTTTTTATAATTTTTATCATATTTTGGGGTTTTAATTGTTTTTAGTGTTTTTTGTGGGCTTTAGGGTTTTATAGATTTTTTATGGGTTTTTATTTTTGTGAGGTTTTTATGGTTTAATGGGGTTGATAGGGTTTTTAAGGTTTTTAACATTTTTCGGAATTTTTAGTGCCTATTGTGGATTTTTATGGGTTTTATGGATTTTAGGTTTATTAGATATTTTGAGGGTTGTTAGGGTTTGCCAGGCATTTTCTGGGTTTTGAGGGATTTTTTATGGATATTTTGAGTTTTTTTAGGGTTTTAGATTTTTTAGATTTTTTAACCATTTTAGGTTTTTAAGAGTCTTATAGTTTTTTTTTGTTTTTTAGGTCATTTATGGGTTTTAACGGGTTTTAAGGTGTTTAGGGGTTTTACAGTTTTCCAGAGATTTTTAATGGTTTAAGGTTTTTTATGTTTTAATGGGTTTTAGGAATTATTTATGATTTTTAGTGTTTTAAGGTTTTTAGGTATGTTGAGTGGTTTTTTGTGTTTTTCAATTATTTTAGGGTTTTTGAGGTTTTTGATGTTTTTAAGAGTTTTTATGGTTTTCAGGTTGTCTTTATGTTTTTAGGGTTATTTTTGTTTTTTAGATTTTTTATCATTTTTATGGTTTTGTGGTTTTAGGGTTTTTATGTTTGTTAAGGATTTTGGGTGTTTTTTTTTGGATTTTCAAGGTTTTTAGTGTTTTAGTGTTTTTAGGGTCTGTAGGGTTTTGAGGGTTTTTATGGATTTTATGGTTTTTTAATTTTTTAAGGTTTTTAGGTTTTATGGATTCTTTTAAACATTTTTACAGTTTTAAAGGGTTTCAGAGTTTTTTTCAGGTTTTGTGGATTTTTTTGTGTTTTTAGTGTTTTTAAGGTTTTTTGGTGGTTTATGGTTTTCAGTTATTTCATTATGTTTAGGTTTTTTTGCTTTTCAAGTATTTTTAGTTCTTTTTTAGGTTTTTAAAGGTTTTTAGGGTTTTTAGGGATTTGGGGGGGGGTCAGGTTTTCAATGTTTTTAGTGTTTTGAGTGGTTTTTAGGATCTGTTGGGTTCTAAGGTTTTTTATGTTTTCAAGGGATTAAGGTTTTATAGATTTATTTTTACATTTTTAAGAGTTTTAAGGGACATTATATTTTTAGTGGGTTTAAGGGGGTGTATAAGGTTTCAAGGGTTTTTAATGTTTTTGGGGTTTTACGGTGTTCATAGTTTTTTAGGGTTTTTAGGCGATTGTACGTCTTCATGGTTTTTTAGGTATTTTTTATAATTTTTATGGTATTTAGTATTTTTAGGTATTTTGAGGGTGGGTTTTATAATTTTTAGGGGTTTTAGGTTTTTTAGGATTTTTTGGATTTTTAGGAGTTTTTTGAAATTTTAAGGGTTTAATGGATTTTATATATTTTTAACATTATTAGGAGTTTAAAGGTTTTTTAGATTTACTACTGGATTTATATGTTTTTATGTGGTTTATGGTAATTCCGGTTTTTATGGGGGTTTATTGTTTTCTGGGGGTTTTCAATGTTTTAGGGTATTTTTTTAGGGATTTTATGTTCTTTTTCAGGATATTTCTGGTTTTTAGGATTTTCAGTTATTTTAAATATTTTTGGGGGTTTTCATGGTTTTTAGGGTTTATTTAGTTTTTATGTTTTTTTGGGGGTTTTGGGTTTTTTGTGTTTCTTAAAGTGTTATAGAGTTTTTTTAATGTTTTTATGGGTTTTAAGAATTTTTGATGTTTTTATGGGTATTTAAGGGTTCCATGGGGTTTTTGGGGTCTTTATGGTTTTAGGAGTTAATATTATTTTCATGGGGTTTTTAGAGGTTTTTGGGTGTCTTATGTTTTCAAGTTTTTTTAGGAATTTAAATGATTTTCATGGTTTTATTGTTCTTTATAATTTTAGTGATTTTTAAGGTTTTTCGGGATTTTCTAGGTTTTTAGGTTTTTATGGGATTTAGGGTTTTATGGTTTTTCTTGTTTTTTTTACATTTTGATATATATTTGGTGATTTTTTATATTTCTATGGTATTTAGGGTTTTAGTGGTTTTGGGGTTTTTGGGATTTTAAGTGTTTTTGGGGTTTTAGGGTTATTAGTGTTATTAGAGATTATATGGTTTTTGGGTTTTATAATTATTTTTTGAGTACATTGGGTTTTAAGGGGTTTTGGAATATTTTAATACTTTAGTGGTTTAAAGGGTTTTTAGATTTTTATTGGATTTTTTGTGATTTTGGGTGGTATTTTGTTTTTTTAGTGGTTTTAGGCATTTTATAGTTTTTAGTTGTGTTTTAGGGGTTTTAGGGTTTTTTACCTATTCAGGGATTTTAGTAATTTTTGATGATTTTTATGGTTGTTAGGATTTTTAGGGTTTTAAGGAATTTTTAGTGGTTTTCAGGGTTTTTTGGATTTTTTGGTTTTTAATGTTTTTTTTGTGTTTTTAGTGTTTTTTTATGTTTTCAGAGTGTTTTAACTTTTATATAGGTTTAAGGGTTGTAAGAGTTTTTATTGTTTTTATGGGTTATTTGAGGTTTTTGGGTTTTTAAGACTTTTAGAGAGTTTTAGGGTTTTCTGAGTTATTTCAAGGTTTTTAGGGTTTTTTACATTTTTAAGGATTTTTATGGAGTTCTATATATTTTTATGGGTTGTTATGTTTTAAGGATTTTTTGGTTTTTTAAAGGTTTAGAGTTTTTTTAGGGTTTTTAGGGGTTTTTAGGGTTTTAGGGTCTTTCTGGGTTTCAGGAGGTGTTTTTATGTTTTCTAGTGTTTTAAGGTTTTAGATTTATTTATATTTTTATTGTTTTTCCGGGGTTTTAGTGTTTTTAGTGGGTTTTAGGATTTTTATGTGGGATTTGGGGTTTTTTACAATGTTTATGGTTATTATGGTTTTCAGGGATTTTTGAGGGCTTTTTTTGAGTTTTATTGTGACTTTTAGGATTTTTATGGTTTTTAATGTTTTCAAAGGTATTTTGGATTTGGATTGGTTTTTGGGGTTTTTATGGTTTATTAGGGTTTTTTGGGGTTTTTAGTTTCTTCTTTGGTTTTAGGATTTTTTTAATTTTTAGGAATTAAATGTTTTTTATAGTTTCTTAATATTTTTGGGGTTTTAAATTCTTTTAGAATTTTTAGTGGGGTTTTAAGGTTTTTATGGTTTTAGGGGATTAATGGGTTTTATGTGTTTTAATGGTTTCAGGGGTTTTATGGGTTTTAGGGTTATTTATGGTTTTAAGGTTTTATGTGGTTTTTAGGGGATTAGGGGTTTTCAAGGTTTTAGGGTCTTTTAGGGGTTTTATGATTTGTTTGTGTTTTTATGTATTTTTAATGTTTTTAGTGTTTTTTAACATTTATAAAAAATTTCGAGTTATTAAGAGTTTCTGCGTTTTTAATGGTTTATTTTTATTTTTATGGGTTTTTATGTTTTTATGGTTTTTATAGTTTTTTATGATCTTCTGATCGATTTTAGTTTTTAGGGGTTTTTACCTTTTCAGTAACATTCATTTATTTTTTAGAATTTTTATGGTTTTTAGTTTTTTTATGGTGTTTATTTTTTTTGAGGGATTTTAGGTATTTTCATAGTTTTATAGGGGTTTTAGGAGTTTTTAGGGGTTTTAGAGTTTTTTAGTTTTTAGGGTTTTTTGGTCTTTAGGGGTTTTATGATTTTTAAGACTTTTAATCCTTTTTAGAGAATTTAAGAGTTTTTATAGTTTTATGTGTTTTTTTGGTTTTTATTGGTTTCTAGGGTTATAAATTTATTTAGTGGTGTTTATGGGTTTCATGGGGTTTAAATGGTTTCTAGGTGGTTCTTAGTTTTCAAGGATTTGTAGGCCTTTTTCAGAATTTTAAGGGGTTTTGGGTTTTTATGGTTTTTATGTATTTTTAAGGGTTTTAGTGGGTTTAGTGTTTGTTAGTTTTTTAATGGGTTTTTAGGGTTTCTATGGTATTTTTTGGTTTTAAAGTTTTAATAGTATTTTAGTTTTTTAATGGTTTTTAGATTGTTTGAACAATTTTAGGGGTTTTAATGTATTTAGATTTTTTTACATTTAAGGGTTTTTATGGTGTTTAGGGATATTTAAGTATTTTTTGGAGGTTTTTATGTTATCATTGATTTTTTAAGGTTTTTTTTGTATTTATATAGTTTTTTGGGGTTTTATGTTTTGGGGGGGTTTATAGAGGATTTATGGGTTTTCAGAGTTTTTTGGGTTTCTTGTAGTTTTTAGTGGTTTTTATATTTTTTTTTGGGTTTTTAGAGTTTTTTGAGTCTTATGGTTTTTAATATTTTTAATGTTTTTAAATTCATTTAGAGAAGATACAGGTTTTAATTTCTGATATACGTTTCTAGGGGTTTTTGTGTCTTAGGGGTTTTAGGGTTTTAGGTTTTTATGGTTTTTATGTGTTTTCGGGGTTTTAGGCTTTTTTACATTCTCAAGGATTTTTTGGGATTTTTTTTATTATTTTCCATTTTTATGGGTTTTTTCTATTTTTAGTGGCATTAAGGGTTTTATGGTTTTTAGGTTTTTTAGGGTAATTTTTATTTTTATTTTTTTATGGTTTTTATGGATTTTTTAGTTTCTTATGGTTTTATTGTTTTTAGAGGTTTTTAACATTTTTAGTGGTATAATGGGTTTTTAGTGTTTTTAGGGTGTTTTTATTGGTTTTCTGGGTTTTTAATGTTTATAGTATTTTTTATGGTTTTCATTTTTTTTCATGGTTTTAGGGTTTTTTAATTTTTTAGTATTTATTTGGGATATTAAAATATTTTTTATAGTTTTTATTATATTAGGGTTTTTAGGATTTTTAGGGGTTTTAGTGTTTTAGGGGTATTAGGTTTTTTATGTTTTCTTGGTCTTTTTGGTTTTTTACAGTTTTCTGGTTTTTAAGTGATTTATAAAAAATTTTGGGTTTTAAGGGTTTTTATAATTTTAGTTGGTTATGGGGGTTTTAAGGGTTGTTATGTGTTTTTATGGTTTTCAGGGGATTTTTTTGGGTTTTTTTTTGTGTTTTTATGGAATATTTATTATTTTTTTAGCTTTTAGTGTATTTTTGGGTTTAGGGTTTGTATGGTTTTTTGGGGATTTAGGTTATTTTTTGTCTTGAGGCTTTATAAGATTTTATAATGTTTTACTATTTTTTGGGGGTTTATGATTTTTATAGTTTTAGTGGGTTTCTAGGGTTTTAATATGTTTTCATATTTTTAATAGATTTTGGTTTTTAAGGTTTTTAGGGGGTGTTTAGGGATTTTGGGTTTTTTATATTTTCATATATTATTCATGATTTTTAGGATTTTAATGGTATTAAGGGGTTTTTATAGATATTTAGTGTCTTTAGGGTTTTCAAGATTTTTTGAGGTTTTTCGGGTTTATTGAGGTCCTTGTTTTTTTATTTTTAGGGGTTTACAATGTTTTTTAGAGTTTTTAATGTTTTTTATGATTTTTAAGGGTTTTTAGACTTTTTAGTGGATTATATGAGATTTTATGGGTTTTAGGGGGTTTATGGTTTGTATGGTTTTTTACATTTCCAGGGTGTTTTAGGCCTTTTTTTTAATATCATGATTTTTAGGGGTTTTTAGCATTTGTAGGGATTTTGAGAGTTTTTATGGTTTTTAGTGTTTTTAGGAATTTTAGGGTTTTTTGGGTTGTTATATCTTTTTGGGTTTTAGTTATCTTTTTGTTCTTAGGAGTTTTAAGATTTTTAAGAGTTTTTATAACACATTTAGATATTTTAAGGGTTTTTATAGTATTTTGTGGGTTTTGAGGGTTTTTTCAGGGTTTTAGTGTTTTTTATGATGTTTAGGGGGTTTTCTGGTTTTGGGGGGTTTTTAGGATAGTCATGGGTTGTAACCATATAGATAGAATTTACCATTGGTGGTAGATTTCAGGGGAGGCTAGATCACTACCTTTTTGCCATTAAGTCCCCCTCCCCCTTCTCTTGATTTTGCTTCTACCCTCCCTCATCACTCCTCTATCTCTTCCTCTTCGGGGTTTTTTCTCACTTCATTGTCTTCATTGGAAACTCCCCCTTCCATGAAGTAGTCTATGGGTCTACTTACACTTTTACATTATTTTTAAATTTATTACTCTCCTTGTTCAATGTGGATTCTCTCCCCCTTCTTCTTAATTCTTTGGCCCTCATCGGTCCATATTTTTTCTTTTTTCCTTGAACATATCATTTTTTGAGTTTATTTTTTATTTTCCTCACACAATGTGTGACTTTTTTAGGGGTTTAAAGGTTTATAAATTTTAATGATTTTTTAGATTTAATTAATTTTATAGTTTTTAGTGGTTTTGGGGTTTTTAGGGATTTTTTGGGGTTTCATGGTTTTAATAGTGTTTTCAAGGTGGTAAGGGTTATTTAAATTTATAAGAATTTTTTATCATTATTATGGTTTAGTAATTTTAGATTTTTAGAGATTTTAAGGGTTTGGGTTTATTGATATTTTTTTAGGTTTTATGGTACATTTTTAATTTTCAGGTTTTCAAGGATTTTTTAAAAAAATCTGTTTTTAGGGGTTTTGTGGGTTTTTAATGTTTTTCGTGGGGTTTTAGATGTTTCATGGGATTTTATAGTTTTTACTGGGTTTTAAGGGCTTTATGGTTTTAAGGTGTTTTCGAGGTTCTTATGGTTTTTTTTACATTTTCAAGGACATTTATGTATTTTTTAGGATTTTATGGTTTTTGGATTTTTGAGTGTTTGAGTGTTTTCTTGGGGTTTTTAGGGTTTTTAGGTACTTTATGTTTTTTTTATTTTTAGGTTTTTTTGAGTTTTTATGAATTTTACGGTTTTTAGAGAGCTTTAAATTTTTTGGGGTTTAAAGGGATTTTAAAGTTTTAGGGTTTTTAATTTTGTAGGGTTTTTATCAGGTTTATAGTTTTCAGGGGGATTTCAGGGTTTTTAGAGTTTTTTGGGTTTTTTGCAGTTTTAGGGATTTTTAGGTATTTTAAGAGTTTTTATGATTTATTTACTTTTTATGGTTTTTATGCCTTTTTATGCATTTTATAGGTTTTTATTATTTTTAGTTGTTTTAGGTTTTTCTAGTTTTTTATTATATATAATGGTTTTTGTAGTTTTTTAATGTTTTTATGGTTTTGATGGTTTTTCATTGGGTTTTTTTGGTTTTTATGTGTTTTTAGGGTTTGATGGGTTTTTAGGGGGTTTATGGTTTTCCATGGTTTCAGGGTTCTCCATTTTTTACTTTTTTATTTATTTTTATATTCTTCTTTGGGTTTTTTTGGTTTTTAGGATTTTTTAGGGTTTTAATGGATTCTTTGGGGTGTTTAATGTTCTTAGGATTTGTAGGGGTTTTCAAGGTTTTGTGGTGTTTTTGGATTTTTTGTGGTTTTTTTAGTTTTTAATGGTTTTACAGTTTTATATAGTTTTTTTAAAATTTTTATGGAGTTTATGGGTTTTAGTGTTTTTTGTTTGTTTTAGGAGATTTATGGGTTTTAAAGGGTTTTTAATACTTTAGGGGATTTTTTATTTTCAGGATTTTTTAATGTTTTATAGTTTTTTAATATTTTAAGGTAATTTTAGGTGTTTTTTATGAATATTATGGGCTTTATTGTTCTTAGGGTATATAGGGTTTCTATGGGGATTTTGGGTTTTTAATCTTTTTAGTGGTTTTAGTTTTTTTAGTTTTTAGGGGTTTTTCAGTTTTTATGATTTTACGTTCTTTTAGATATATTAACATTTTTTTGGGTCTTAAGGGTTTTTAATGTTTTTGGTGTATTTTATGTTTTTTATATGTTCAATAGATTTTTAAGGTATTTATGGGTTTTATGGCATTAGGTTATTCTAGGATATGTAGGTATTTTTACATTTTTAGGTATTTTTAGGGTTTTTTTATTTTTTAGGGGTTTTAGGGTTTTTAGGTATTTTAATGTCTTTTATGGTTTTTAATGTGTTTATGGTTTTTATAGTTTTTTAATGTTATAGGGGGTTTTAGGAGTTTTATAGTTTTTAGTGGGTTTTAGGGTTTTTATTGGTTTTGGGGTTGTTTATGGGTTTAAGGGATTTTTATGGTCTTCGAGGTTGTTTTTTCATAGGGTTTTTTTATATTTAGGGGGATTTTTAAGGATTATTTAGAATTTTTATTGTTTTTTAAAGATTTTAGGGAATTTAAGGATATTTTTTTATTATTTTGGTTTATAGAATTATTTTTTGAGTTATTAGGGGTTTTAAAATTATTGTTTTTGTTTAACTTTTTAAGAGTTCGAATGTTTTTAGGGTTTTTGTTTGTTTTGTAAGGGTTTTATTAGTTTTTAGGCCTTTTAAGTTTTAAGGGTTTTTAGGGATTTTTATGATATTTATAATTTTTAGAGTATTTGGGGTTTTTAGTGATTTTGAGGGTTTTATGGTTCTGTAGGGGTTTGGGGGGGGGGGGGAGGGTTTAGGATTTTTTGGTTTTTTTAGGGTGTTTATGTTTTTTAGTGTTTTTATCCCTTTTTTGCTGATTTAATGGGTTTTATAGTTTTTATTGGTTTTTAGGGTTTTATGGGTTTTTAGGATTTTTAGGTTTTTTGGGGGTTTTCTATGTTTTTAGGGGGTTTCATATTTTAATGTATTTTTAGGAATTTTTTAGGATTTGTATAGTTTTAGGGTTTTGATTGTTTTTTGGTATTTTGATTGATTTTAGGTTTTCAAGGGTATTTTGGGTTTTTATTGTTTTTTTGGGTTTTGGGGGGTTTTTTTGAGTTTTTTTTATTTTTAGAGTTTTTAACATTTTAGTGGTTTAAAGGGTTTTACAGTTGTTATTGATTTTTTTTGTTTTTATGGGGTTTTAGTGTTTTTATGGTTTTTTAGGGGTTCTTATTTTTTTCAGGGGTTTGTAGTGTTTTTATAGTTTGTAGATATTTTTTAGGTTTTTTATGAATTTTAGGGTTTTTAGTGATTGATAGGGTTTTTAGGTTTTTTAGGGTTTATAAGGGTTTTTAGGGGTTTTAGGGTTTTTAGGGTTTACGAGGTTTCTAGTGCTTTTAGGTGTTTAAAAGGTTTTAATAGTTTTTTAAATTTTTAGGTGTTTGAAGGGGTTTTATGGTTTTTATTGGGGTTTTAGGGGGTTTTAGTGTTTTTAAGGGTTTTTTTCTTTTTTTGGTTTTCTCAGGTTTTTTACATTTTGGGGATTTATAATTTTTTTATTTTTATTATTTTTAACTTTTTTATAGTTTTTTAGTCATTCTAGGGATTTTAATGGTTTTTAGAGTTTTTAGTTATTTTTATACAAGATGATCAGGAGGTCCAATATTTATGGAAAATGATGATTTATGAAAGATGCAGTTCAGGGCTATTTAGCGGATTATGGGTTTGGATAGTGGAAGAAAGTATCCAACTAACTCCATATGGAGCAGGCCCTATTACTTGGGAAACATGCTCAAGGGAGGGGTGTGATGGCTAATGTGTACAAAAACACACTTGGTATGAGGAACAAAATTGGGGGCTTTTTGATATTGCATCACCAATATAACTTGTATATTGACAAGGAGAGAATACACAACACCAATGGAACAAAGTAGCAATCCTAATAACGTAGAAAATACACTGACAAAGTTTCACCGATGAAAACTTTCTTGGGAATACAATTCCATGGGTTGTCTATTTATAATAGTGGGGTGAAAAAGGGTCAAAGGTCCAATACCATATAGTCACAAATCACATTCCTACATTTTCCCCTTAATTTCAAAAAATTAAAGTCTTCTAATTATTTTTTGGAAATCTATCACAATTCCTTCCACCCATATCCCACCAGATATGACTTTGAGAACCTAGCCCACCAGATTTAGTATTGGTGTCCAAAGCATTCATTCTAAAATCTCCATGTGGAAAAGGATTCCAAAACTAATGCAACCATGTGGTAGAATCTTAAAAAATCATGTATGGGCTTGACTAGAAAAGATAATAAGACCATCTACTTCACCTATACATCGTGATATCCATTGGGCCGTCAATGAAGTGAGATGGGCACCCATTATATAATTCAGCCACTTTAATCCCCCATGTGTAATCAAGACTTGAAAATCCAAATCCTCCTCCTAATAAATCAACTTTATTTCATCAACAATGTTCTCATCCTTCTTTCCATCTTGAAAAAGAGTTTTTCTGGACTCTGGATCATCTACACCCAAAAAAAGTGAAAGATCATAAACATTGAAAGTGGCACTTTCACTATACTCACCTAGAAAATGAAGCTTTACCAATTTTGGTAAATAATGTTTAGAACATGGAAAGGTTCGTTCCCACATGGCATGAGTATTGATTTCCAATAGTTGGGAAATCTATACAGTCTAAAATTAATCCCGACTAAATCATCCGGATCGAGCAACAGATTTTATGACCTTTTTTTCATGATTAGTTTATTTATGGTCCATTAACTCAATATTATTCATTTTTTTATAGAGTTTCTTGATAAATTATGCATGCCATTTAGCATTCATATTAGTTGATTTAAATATAGGAAAAGTTACAAGATCAATATGGGAAATGGGTTTAAAGTCACAAAAAAATTTAAATAAAGAATATTGAGTAGTGGAATGCTTGGAACTATTATATGATAATTACAAATTTGTAAAAAACCCCTCCCAATTATTACTATTCTTGTTAAATATTTTCCAAAAAAGTGATGATAGTTTCTGATTCAACCCCCTATGTTTTCCCATAGGTTTTAGGGATTGATATTAATGGAGAATAGTAAATTTGGAACCTGTTTTCTCTATAAGGTCTTCCAAAAGTAACTGAGGAATTTGGGGCCTCTATCTAACATAATTTATCTAAGAATTACATAGAGTTTGAAAATTTTCTAAATAAAAAGAGGTAAAATACTAGTGTAATCACTTGTTTTGTGACAAGGAATTAAATTTTCCAATTAAGAAAACTAATCCACCATAATGAAAATGGAATCTCTCCCCCACTTGGCCCTTGCTAACCCCATAATAAATTCCAATGAGATATCCTCCCAAAGGGTTTTGGGGACTGGGATAGGATGATATAATCCATGTTGGTTTAGTTTAGATTTTTATTTATTGCAGATAATGCACTTTCTCACAAAATTTTCAACATATCAAGACATTCTTGGAAAATAAAATATATCACTAAGAACACATAATGTTTATTCAACACCAAAATTTCTCATTAGCCCACTAGAATTTCACTCCCATAGTAAAATTAAATGTATAGAGAAATCGGGAAAATAAATCATAACAATTTAGAGTATGAATTCATCACATAAATAGAACATTTCCCAAGAAACTACAGATTTACAATCACCATAAAGTTTACTAAATTCACTATTAGTGGAATATAAATCTTTAATGAATTCAAAACCAAGGATTGTATAATCCAACAAGGATAATAGTGAATACATTTAATAAAGTGAATCATCTACAATATTTTCTTTACCCTTTTATGCTTAATGATATATATAAATGATTCTGTGAATTCTATCCATCTAGAATCTGTCCAATTTAGTTTATATTGAATCCTAAGGTATTTATTATCCTCTTGATCAAAATGGATCAAAAATTATTTGGACAAATATAATTTTCTATGTTTTTAGTACTCTAAACAATTCATATGAATCTTTATCACACGTATCATAGTTTAGAGTAGGTCTATATATCTTATCACTAAAATAATAAACAACCTTACCTTAATACAAGAGTACTCCTCCAATACCTATTTTTCATGCATCACATTCAATTAAAAAAGTATTAAAAATGTCTGGGAGTGCAGGTATATTGGAATTGGTGAGTCGCTTTTTGAGAGCATGGAAATCCTTTTTTCGATTTGTACCCCATATGAAATGGATAATCATCTTTTTAAATTCATTTAAAGGTTCTGGTAATGTCCTAAAGTACATAAAAAATATCCTATAATACGAGAAATCCTATTTAAACTTCTTACCTATATGACATAGTTGGGGTTCATCCCCTATTAAATGGCCTTAGTCTTCTCAATATTCACTATAACACAATCATCACATACCAAAAATCCAAGGAAAATAATTTAATTATGGAAAAAATCACAATTGTTAATGTTTCCAAACAATTTTTTTTATAACACCATTATAAATTCACTTATGTTATCTAAATGTTCTTATAAATTCATATTATACACCAAAATATCATCACAAAAAATAACCAAATTTGTTTCAATATATGAACATATGATATGTTTCATTATCAAGGAAGAAATCAAGATTTTTAATTTTTTAACTGATACTGGTAGGATGATTATACCAGAACATGCTGTTATTCATGGATTTTAATTCAATGCACATTCTCCATGTACCATCATTCTTGGGAACTATAATCATTTGTACAATACATAGACTAATTATATCTCTAATATTACCCACATTCAAAAAATCGTGTACCTGACTTTGAATTTCGTTTCCCTCCTCTTGGTTGGTGTGATATGTAGGGTATCTCTATAGTAATTCTCTAAGTATGTGGTCAATTTTATGCCCAATACCTCTAATGGGTGTATAATTAGGTGGCACCACTTCAAGAAACACATCATTAAATTCATAATACAAATAAACGAAAACATGTAGAAAAGAAGATGTTAAGTATTTAGTGTTCCACCACACCTCTTTATAAATATGTACTAAAAGTTTTTTCTTAGAATTCAAGGATTCCTTTAACACATTATTTTTTTTCCAAAATCATAATTTTCTATCCTCTCAAATCTTTTTCCATCTTGATTTTTTCTTTCCTCAACAATTCTTGTTTTCTATCATTTTCTTTTTTTCATCATTATCTTCTTCTTTATTTTCACTATTTTTCCTCATCATTATTTTTTTATTCTATCTCAAAATGTGATTTACAAATTTCTTTTCCCTTATAGTATAAAAGAGTGACCGTTCGAAAACCCACCATGAGTAACATGGGGATCATACTACAATGGTTAACCCAACAGGAATTAGAATGCCTTGATTTGAAAGAAATCATACAATAACTGATTATTTTATTTAATGATTGTTAAAAATACCTTCACCTATTTGGTAACATTTATATTTCCCAAATAATTCAACAATTGAATATGATATGGATGTTGATGTATAAAATTTGGAAGTCCCAACTTCTATAGGAACTCGGTGCTCTCTACATTTCGAAAACATCCTCCATCAATAATAACACTACATACTTTTCCATAGGTCCTTCACCATGTGTGGAAAAAGGTTCTCCTACGTCTCCTTATCTCCAATGGTAATTTGTGCAATTATAACTCCCTAAGTAACAATAATCTCACAATCTTCTGTAAATTATCCATTTTAAAATTTAAGGGGATTCTTCCTTTACCACCTCTAATCTCTATTCATTACTCTTCCATTAACCATACTTTTTTGTGGTCATGGTGTTCAAGTTTGTGTGTTCACTAGTGATTTTACCCATTCCATAACACTAAAAACATCGAATATCCCAATTCCTTTTTTGATTAGTCTCAACAGTTTGTTTTTTTGTGGGAATTACTACCTTTTAACTTTTGTGATCAATCAGTTATTTTTTTGATTGTTCTATAATATCCTTCCTTTAATTTCTCTATGTAGTGAAATGGGATTTTGTTTTCCTCATGTTTCTCCTCCTTTTGATTTTTTTGTTCGATCATGGTGTCTTCGTGGATAATATCACGTATCTCCACATAGTGGTACATATCTACTTGATCGAAAATCTCCTGATTGAGACCATGTAAAAACCATAGCATTGTTGCCTTTGAATCCTCCTAAAAATTTTATAGAATCATGGAAATTTTTGTCTCCTTATAGTAATATTCAATACTATTACTCTTTTTTGTGATTCATGGATGCTTTTCAGAGATATATTTATGGTTGTGAGAGGGAACAAGGAAATTTCTTGTTGAAAATTTTATGTCCTCAAAAGTATGGATATGACATCCTCTATATCAGGATATCTTCTTTCAAACTTGATCCCTACATATTAAATAATAATCAATGAATTCAAGGGAATCCTATTTTAACTTTTTCTCCATTGAATAAGTATGATAATAGAATACATCCTCCACTCACATATCATATTCAAAGTATGCTTCCAGATCACATTTCCCTTAAAATGAATGGACCTTCACCTTGATACCTCTAAGGATTTCATCATCAAATGGACTCTTATATACTCCTCTAGGTTGTTGAAACATCCTCCAACTTTATAATACTTCCTCAAAATCAACATTATAGTTCTCTATCTCCTCCTCCATGATGTGGGGGTGACATGGATTCATACCGTGTTTTGGGTTATCATGGATCTTCCTCGGGCTTGGTTGATTCTCCAAATTATGAATCCTCTCATGAATAACCTCCAATTTCCTATCAATAATATTATCAAATTTATTAACCACATCATGAATTTTGAGTGGTGTAGCATCTTTTGTGGGAGATCTAAATTAATTTCCCTAATTTCTAGAATGATCAATTATCTTCCCAAGATCTTTTTATGTGATATGTAACACAAACACAAATGGGAAGAACATACACAATGATACACACACAATCACATGAGAGAGGACAGACACACAAGATTTATAAACTCACACACACAATGATACAAACTCAGATACCTAATATATACACACTCACACACACAGGGACACAGAAAAACAAGATATGAAAATTCATACACTCAACGATACAAACTCTCCCACACAAGATATACACACTCACGCTCATAAGGACACACACTCACGCATGTAATATATACACACTCACACACCCATTGATACACACTCAAACACACAATATATATACACTCACATACCTAGGGATACACACTCACGCACTCAAGATATAAATACTCATACAAAAAATGATACACACTCACTGGTATTTTTTTCATATTTCACTCCACCCTCAACACTAAATTCATATCCTCATATTTTAAGAAATCTAAATCCTTGTTTCATTAGTTGAATACCACCAATTCTTCCCAATGAAATATTATTTTAATGGATGGTTAATAAAAACCCTTATATTGGTAATGGGAATAAAAAATTATATATTGTGGAAAAGTGGGTAGAAAATATAGGTGAATGGTGGAAATGGTGGGTGGGTGTATTAAAAAGTGATTTTATGATTGTGGAAGATAAGATAAATTTAAATCAATATGATCCAAAAAATATATATAGATGAAGTAAAATGATGGAGAAAGTGATGTATGGAAATGGATGGTGCTATTAATTTAAATCATAAACAAGTAATTGTATTTTTCTCAAATATCCCTGAAATATTTGTGCAAATTATTTTAAATAAAAAGATAATGAATGGAGAGTAAGATAATTTTATTTAAAAGCTATCAAATAATGTATGTTATTTGATTTGAAAATCATGAAATGATGATTTGGTAGAATTTTATTTTTTAGATACAAATCACATATAGTGAATTAAATGCATAAATAACATTGATGAACATCTGGATCAATTAAAATATTTCAGTATTTCACAGCATAGAAAAATTATGGATTTCTTTCAATGAAAATGGGGTTTTTGAATAGGTAATAAGGAAATATAAGAAGGGTAATGGATAAATGGAATGGAAAAAAGTTGATAGATTCATACCATTTTAACCAATGATATGATACTAAATATTGTTAGGTGATCAGGGTGCTCAATTTTCAAGGTGTAGTATGGCAGATATCAGATATGGTTTGAGGAAAAGTAGAGGATGATGGCATTGGTTTTTGGATGTAAGTATCCAAATGATTCTATATGAATCCTGCCCTACAACATAGACAACACACTCAAGGGAGGGATGTGATGAGCTATCCAAAAAACAATGAACTTGGGTTGAGGTATGGATTTGGGGGTTTTGTGATCTGGGATCACCAATCTAACATGTAGATTGAAATGTTATGAAAAAAAGAGAAAGGGAATAAAGTAATTATCCCCAAAATTAAGAGAATAATGTTGCATATTTTCACTAATGAAAACATCCATGGGAATACAATTCCATGGGGTGACTATTTATAGCCAAGGGGTGACACAAAAGGTCATGTGTCAAATACCCTAAATATTTTAATCATATTCATACCATGTACCCTTAATGTCAAAGTGTTAGAGTCTAATAATTATTTTATGGAAAATTAGAACATTTATTTATACCCATTTCCCATCATATTTGACATTGAGTACCTGGCCCACTGAATTGACTTTGGTGTCCAAAGATGTCATTCTAAAATCTCAATGTGGGAAAGGCTTCAAAAAGTCATGAAACCATGTGGGATATGCATAGAACAACATATTTGGGCATCAATAAGAGAGATAGTAGTCTCATTTACTCCATCTAAGTATGTTGAGATCCATTGGGACTTTAATGAGGTGAGATGGGGACCCATTATAGAATTAAACCACATTAATCCCCATCGTGTCGTCAGGGCTTGAATATCCAAATCCTCCTCCAGGGAAATAAACTTAGTGTCTTAGACATTATTCTCATCAGGTATTTCGGGTTTTATGGGTTTATAAGGGTTTTAAGGGTTTTAAGGTTTTAATAGGATTTTCATGTTTTTATGGGTTTTATGTTTTTTTTGGATTTTTAATGTCTATGATTTTTAAGGTTTATCGAGATTTTGAGTTTTTAGGTGATTTGAGGGGTTTTAGATTTTTTCACCATTTTTTGGGTTTTAATGGTTTTTATATTTTTTATTATTTTTTGGGGTTTTAGTGATTTTAAGGGATTTAGGGGTTTTATGGTTTCTATAGGGTTTTTAGGGTTTTCATTTTTTTAACATTTTTTCGGATTTTTATGGATTTTAGGGGTTTTTTGTGTTTTTATGATTTTTAAAGGTTCTTAGAGATTTTAATAATTTTAGTTGTTTTAAGGGATTTTTTATTTTTTAAGGGGTTTTATTATTTTTATGGGTTCTAAGGGTTTGTAAGGTATTTAGTGGATTTCAATGTTTTAAGTGTTTTTTAAATTTTTAGAAAATTTTTGGGATTTTTTATCATTTATATAGTTTTTAGGGATTTTAATGAATTTTATGGACATTGATGGGTTTTAGGGGTTTTAGGGTTTTTCAGGGTTTTGAGGGTTTTATGGTTTTCTTGGTATTTAGGGAATTTTTTTTTGAGTTTTTAGGGGTTTAAGGGGTTTTAGTGTTTCTTATGGTTTTAGGGGTTTTTAGTATTTTATGATTGTTTAATAGGTTTTGGGTTTAATGGGTCTTTAGAAAGATTATGGTTTTTAGGGTCTTTTAGGGTTTTTGGGATTTTTAGGGTTTTAGGGTTTTTTATTTTTACACATGTTTTTAGGGATTTGATTAAGGTGTTATGGTTTAATGGTTTTGGGGTTTTTTGGTATTCTGATGGTGTTTTTTGTTTTTCAACAGTTTTAGGGTTTTTAGGGTTTTATTTTTGTTTTTTTTAGTTTTAGGGTTTTTTTGAGTTTTTAGAGTTTCTAAGGTTTTTAGTGTTTATTAACATTTTTATGGCATTTAAGGGTTACGATATATCTTGTCGAGTTTTGGGGTTTTTTTATTAAAGTGTTTCTAGAGGTTTTGAGGGATTATATGGTTTTTAGTGATTTTCAGGGCTTTTAGGGGTTTTACATTTTCATGAATCTTTAAGGATTTTTATGTATTTTATGTTTTTAGGGGATTTTAGGGTTTTAGGGATTCTATGGGATTTTAGGTTTCTTCATGGTTTTTAGTGTTTTTAGGATTTTTATAGTTTTTTGGTGTTTAAGGTTTTTTTTGATTTTTTAGGGTTTTAATGTTTTTAGAGTTATTTTATACTTTTATGGGTTTTATGGCATAACATATTTTTTATTAGGTTTTAGGGATTTCATATGTTTTTAAAATTTTTAGGGTTTTTATGGTTTTCATGGGGTTTTAAGGGGTTTTTATATTTTTAGGTATTTGTAATGATTTTTTGGGTATTTATGGTTTTTATAGGTTTTTAGGGATTTATGGATTTTTACAGGTTTTAGGATTTGGGGAGGTTTTAGGGTTTTTCTAGAGGATTTAGGGTTTTGGGGGTTGTTTAAGGGTTTTAGGGTCTTTTGGGTGTTCAGGGGTTATTTGTGTTTTTAGGGTTTTTAGGGTTGTTTTGAGTTTTGTAGCATTTTTAAGGGTTTAAATTGTTTTTATTTTTTTTAGTAGATTTTATAATATTTTGTGATTTTTGAATTCATATGGTTTTTGGTGGATTTTTTGGTTTTTAGGGGTTTTTTAGGGATTTAGGTTTTTTTCTATTTTCATTTATTTTTATGGTTTTTAGTGATTTATGGATTTTTGAGATTGGGGGGGGG
Organism: Viscum album; assembly: GCA_963277665.1. Lineage (NCBI taxonomy): Eukaryota > Viridiplantae > Streptophyta > Magnoliopsida > Santalales > Viscaceae > Viscum > Viscum album. The sequence continues at coordinate 972,619,369 of OY728141.1, forward strand.
GGGTGGGGTTGGGGGTAGCGGTTTTCATAGTTTTTTTTGGGTTTTAGGGATGTTTTGGTTTTATAGGGGATTTTTTAGGGTTTTAGTGGTTTTAATGGTTTTTAGAACTTTTAGTGTTTTTAGGGTTTTATGTGATTTTAGGTAATTTTTAGGTTAATAGTGGTTTGTACGGATTTCAGGTGTTTTTTAGGGTTTTTAGGAGTTTTTAGGTTTTTAGGGATTTTTTATGGTTTTATATTTTATAGAGTTTTTTGTGTTTTTAGGGATTTTAATAGTTTTTAGCGCTTTTCAAGTTCTTATGCAGTTTAGGGTTTTTAGGGTTTAAACAGTATCAGGGTTTTTTTAAGGTTATTATGGTTTTTATGGTTTTTAAGGGTTATGGGTAATTTTATGAGTTTTTAGTGTTTTACAGTTTTTTATATTTTTATATTGTTGTTTGGTTGTTTTAAGTGTTTTTAAATTTTTAGTGGACTTTAGGGTTTTTAGGGTCTTTTAGGGTTTGATGGTTTTTGGGGTTTTATGGTTTTTAGTGGATTTTTATAGTTTTTAGGGGTTTACATTTATATTAATTTTTAGGGATTTTTTTGGTTATTATGGATTTTTAGGGATTTAGTTATTTTGCCTATTTTTTGGGGTTTTAGGGTTTTTTAGGCATTTTAGGTTGTTTACAGTATTTAGGGTTTTTATTGAATTTTATTGGTTTTCTGAGTTTTTACAATTTTAGAGTTTATAAATGTTTTTAAGGGGTTTAAATGTTTTTAGATTTTTTGTGCTTTTTCAGGGTTTTTGGGTTCTTAGGGGTTTTTAGGTTTTATGGGGTTTTTTGGTTTTCCTGATGTTTTAATGTTTTTTATATTTTTTTATCTTTTTCAAGGATTTGTTAGATTTATTTGGTTTTCTCTATTTTTTTTGCATATTTTTATTCTTAGTAATTTTTCTGTTTTTACGATTATTCAGGGTTTTTAGTTTTTTGGGGTTTTTTGTTTTTTGGGATTTTATTGTTTTTTTGTGTTTTTATGGTTTTAAGGATTTTTTAGATTTTTTTAATGTTTTTAGGGTTTTTAAGGGTTTTATCCATTTTAGGGATCAATCAGGGTTTTGTGGTTTTTATCTTTTTCATGGATTTTTAGGGATTTTTAGGGTTTTAATGGTTTTTAGGGTTTTTAGGAATTATTATGGTTTTTAGGGATTTGAGGGGTTTTTTATTTTTAGGGATTTATGGTTTTTAGATATTTTATATAATTTTGGAAATTTAAAGGGTTTTTAGAGTTTTTCTTCATTTTTAAGGGTTTTGGGATTTCTAATTCTTTGAGGGTTTTATGATTTTTAGGGGGTTTTCAATACTTTTATGGTTTTAGGCATTTTAATGGATTATTTTATTTTAAGGGGTTTTCGGATTTTTCAAGGATTTTTAGGGTTTTATTAATATTTTTGTTTTTTGGGGTTTTAGGGATTTTTAGTTTTGTAGGATTTAAAAGTTTATATTTTTTTTAGCATTTTTAATGTATTTAAGGGGATTTTAGTTTTTTTATGGGTTTTATGTGTTTTTTGGATTTTTATGGGTTTTAGTGGTTTTTATAGTTTTCTGGGTTTTTAAGGTTTGTTACTTTTTAGGTATTTTTTGTGATTGTTAGGGGTTTTTATAGTTTTTAGTGTTTTATTAATTTTAGGGATTTTGAGGTTTTTAGGGGGGATTCATATTATTTAGGAACTTTTTAGTTTTTTAGAGTTTTAAAGGGTTTTTAGAGTGTTTTCGCATTTTTAAGGGTTCTAGGGGTCTTTAGAATTTTTAGTGGGTTTTTGGTTTTTTATGGGGTTTTAGGGTATTTAGGGTTTTTATGGGGTTTTATGTTTTTTAGGGTTTATAGGGGTTTTATTTTTCACGGATGTTTAGGTATTTTTTAGGTATTTTTTATTTTTCCTGTTTTTACGGTTTTTAGTTTTAGTGTTTTTAGGGTTTTTAGGGATTTTAACAGTTTATATGTTTTTTATGATTTGGTTATTTTGGGTATTTATAGTTTTTATAGGGTTTTTTTGTTTTTATTATTATTTTTAGTTTTTAAGGGTTTTATGTATTTTTAGAGTTTCTTAAAACATTTAGGGTTTTAATGTATTTTTATAATATTTAGTGGGATTTAGTGATTTTGTATGTTTGGGGGGTTTTATTAAGGTATTTATGCGTGTTTATGGGTTTTATGGGTTTTTGAGTGATTTTATGGAATTTTATATTTTTATCGATTTTATATATTTTTATTTTTTTTATGGTTTTTAGGGTTTTTAGGAATTTGGAGAAATTTTTGGTGTTTTTTGGTATTTAGGGTATTTATATTTTTTTGGTTTTTAGGGGTTCTAGTGGATTTTATGGGATTTAGTGTTTAACTTTTTAGGGGTTCAAAGGGTTTTTACAATATATAGTGGGTTTTTAATTTTTATGGGTTTTTATGATTTTTTACAGTGTTTAGGGATTTTATGGTTTTCAGGGATTTTTTAGGTTTTTTATGGTTTTTACATTTTCATATATTTTTAGTTATTTTTTATGATTTTTATGCTTTTTCAGGTTTTTAGGTTTTCTAGGGGTTTTGAGACTTATTTGGGTTTTTAGGGTTTTTAGGGTTTTTTTAGTTTTTCATGTTTTATGGTTTTTTAGAGTTTTATTATTTTAGGGTTTTAAAGGCATTTTATAGTTTCTCGTTCTTTTTAGGAGTTTTAGGTTCTTTATTGTTTTGGTGTATTTTATGGTTTTCTTGTAGTTTTTTGGGGTTTTATATTTTTTTTATGTTTTTTGGGATTTTTACGATATATTTATAATATTTAATGTTTATAGGATTTTTAGGGATTTTTAGGGTGTTTAGTATTTTATGAACTTTTAGGGTTTTTATGATATTTTAGGTTTTTGGGGTATTTTAGTTTTCATTGTTTTTATGGGTTTTTAGGTTTCTTAACATTTTTGGAGCGTAAATTATTTCTAGATTTGTTTTGAGTTTATTTAGGGTTCTGATAGTTTATATGGTCTTTAATGTATTTAGGGGTTTTATGGTTTTAGGGGTTCTATGGTTTTCAAGGTTTATTTAGGGTTTTTAGGCTTATTTTACTTTTTTAATATAATTTTTGGGAGTTTTTATTATTTTAATAGTGTTTAGGTTTTTTTTATTTTAAGGGTGTTGATGGTTTTTAGAGTTTTTCAGGGGTTTTTGTGCTCCAAGGGGTTTTAGGGTTTTATTGTTGTTTTTATATATTAGGTATTTTTATTTATACATTGATTCTAATGGTTTTTATCATTTTTACATTTGTTGTGGTGTTTTAGGTATTTAGGGTTTTTATGGTTTTAAGGGATTTTATGGTTTTCATGGGGCGTTCATGGTTTTAGAGGTTTTTAAAATTTTCATGGATTTTTATGTATTTTTTAATATTTTTCTGTTTTTATGGTTTTTAGGTTTTTTTATGGAATTCAATGGTTTTTAATGTTTTTTAGTGTTTCTAGGGGTTTTTAGTTTTTATGGAATTTATTTGTTGGGGGGTTTTTAGGGGTTTTTGAATTTTTTTGTTGTTTTAAAATGTTTATGTGATTTTAATGTTTTTTGGTTTTTAAAATTTTTGTGGGTTTTTAGGGTTTTTATGGGTTTTAGGGTTATTTATGGATTTGTTGGGAATTTAGGGATTTTATGGGGGTTTTTTGCGCTTTTTGGGTTTTTTACATTTTCCTAGAATTTAAGAGAATTTTTAGAATTATAATTTGTATTAGGGAATTTTAGGAATTTTAAGGATTTTGTGAGTCTTAGGGGTATTCAAGGTTTTGTAGGGGTTAATGGGTTTTTTGATTTTTTTTATTTCTAATGTTTTTTTGGGTCTTTAGTGTTCATAACATTTTTATGGGTTTTAAGGTTTTTTATATTTTCAGCAGTTTTAAGGATTTTATGGGGTTTTTTGGTTTTGTATATTTTTAGATGTTTTTATGATTTTTAGGTTTTTTCCTAGGTTTTAGGGTTTTTTAAATTTTTAGGGAATTTTTGTGATTTTTATGAATTTTAATGGTTTTAAGGGTTTTTAGCGAATTTAGGGTTTTTAGGGGTTTTCAAGGTTTGTTAGGGTTTTTTGGTTATTTAGGGGTTTTTTGGGGTTTTTAGGGTTTTTTATATTTTCTATTGTTTTAATGTTTTCTATAGTTTTAATGTTAATAGGGGTTTTAATGAATTTTGGAGTTTTTAGTGAATTTTAGGGTCTTTATGGGTTCTTATCATTTTTAATGTTTTTAAGATTTTTATAGATTTTAGGGAGTTTTCTGGGTTTTAAGTTTATTTTACTTTTTTATGGATATTTATGAATTTTTGGGATTCCAATGGTTTATTGTGGTTTTTAGTTGTTTTTGGGATTATTTGTTTTTTAATGGGTTTTATGGTTTTTAATATCCTTTAGGGGTTTTCCAATTTTTTAGGGTTTTAGGGGGTTTTGAGTTTTTCAGGATTTCTAGCTTCTTAGAGTTTTTAATGATTTTAGGGGTTTTATGGATTTTTAGTGTTTTTAGTAGTTATTAGGGTTTTTATGTGATTTTAGTGTTTTATGGTTTTTTGGTGGTTTTATGATTTTCTGTGATTTTTCATAGTTTCTAGGGGATTTTACTTTTTCATAGATATTTAGGGCATTTAAAAAAGTTTATCATTTTTATGGGTTTTTGGGTTTTTAAATTTTTTTTAGGGTTTTAGGGTTTTCATGGGTTTTTATGGTCTTTTGGGTTTTTAGGGATTTTATGGTTTTATGTTTGTAGGGGTTTTTATTTTTTAATTGTTTTTATGAATTTTTAATGTTTTTATGGTTTTAGGGGGTTTAAGGGTTCTTAATGTTTTTAGTGTTCTTTAAGTTTTAATGGGGTTTCTATGGGTGTTAAGGTATTCATGACTTTTTATGGTTTTCATGGTTTTCCTAGTATTTAGGGGTTTTACATTTTTAGGGATTTTTAGGGAATTTTTTGGGTATTTATGGGTTTTTTAGTTTTTTAGGATTTTTGTAATTTTTAGGTTTTTATGGTTTTTAGGGGATTTAGGTTTTTTATGGATTTTTAGGGGTTTTAGGGGTTTTTTAGTTTTTTAGACTTTTAAAGGTTTTAATATTTTTAACGTTTTGGGGGATTTTAATTATTTTTATTGGGTTTTTTATTTTTTAATGTTTTATTTGGTTTTAAAGGTGTTTTCTGGTTTTTTTTGCATTTTCATGGATTTTTAGGGATTTATTATTATATTTATGTTTTTCGGGTTTTTAGGTTTTTATGTATTTTGAGGGTCTTTAGGGGTTTTTGGGTTTTGTTGTTCTTTTTGGTTTTAGGTGTTTTTGAGTTTTTTAGTGTTTTTAATGTTCTTCAGAATTATTATGTTTTTTGCTCTTTTAATGGTTTTTATAAGTTTTTAAGGTTTTTAGGGTTTCTATGAATTTTATGGTTTTAATGGGTTTTTTTGATTTTAGGTTTTTTTTTATTTTGAGAATTATTAGGGTTTTTAGGGTTTTTACGGGTTTATGATTTTTAGGGGTTTTATGGTTTTTAGGGGTTTTAGGGTCTGATTGAGTTTTTTTTGGTATTCATGTTTTATTATTGTATTTAACATCTTTAGGGGTTTTAATTATTTATATAGTTTTTAGTGGGTTTTTTTTGGTTATTCAGGGTTTTATGGACATCATTGGTTTCTGTGGATTTCATTATATTATGGTTTTTTACATTTTCACTATTTTTTTTTCAGGATTTCATATGATATTTATGGTTTTTACGAATTATTCACGGTTTAAGGGAATTTGAGGGTTTATGTGTTTTCAATGGTTTTTGGAATTTTATGGTTTTTAGGGGTTTTATATTTTTTGGTTTTTTACAGTTTTTAGGGTTTTTATCGTTATTCATTTTTAAATGTTTTTTTCATGTTTTAAGGGGTTTGATAGTTTTTAATGCTTTTAATTGGTTTTATGTGTTTTTTTGGATATTATGCTTTTTAAGTAAATTTTATAGTTTTAGAGTTTTTAGGTTTTCACAGATTTTACTACGTTTTAGGGATTTAGGTATTTTGAGGGTTTTAGGCTTCTTTATGTTTTGCAAATTTTTTTGGTTTCAACATTTTTATTGGTTTTATTTATATTTTATATTTTTCAGATTTTTCGGTTTTTTAGAGTTTTTAACGTTTTTAGTTGTTTTATGGATTTATAGAGTCTATAGTGGGTTTCTACAGTTTATTGGTTTTTAGGATTATTTAAGGTTTTTTGGGGTTTTATGTTTCTCAAGGGTTTTTCAGGGGGTTTTTATATTGTTATATATTTTTAGGGATTATCATGGTTTTTTAGGGGTTTTATGGTTTTTTATGGATTTTGAGGGGTTTCGGTATTTTCACATTTTTTAAGGTTTTTTGGTTTATTGTAGTTTTTGGGTGTTAAGGCTTTTTTATTGTTTTAGGGTCTTAAAATTTTATTAATATTTTTAATTTATGGGGGGTTTATGTATTTTTAAAATTTTTAGTCGGGTTTTAGCGTATTTATGGTTTTTTTTGGAATTAGGTTATTTTATGGTTTTGATAGTTTTTTCATGATTTTAAGGGTTTTTATGTTTTTTGGTATTTTTATGGATTTTTATGGATTTTTGTGGATTTTTATGTTGATTTATTTTTATTATGTTTTTTGAGACTTTGCGAGTTTTATGGGGTTTTAGGGTTTTTTTTAAGGATTTTATGGTTTTTTGGGGATTTTATGGTTTTATTTTGTTTCTAGAGGTTTAAAGGTTTTTGATGTTTTTAAATTTTTATAGGTCTTACTAGGTTTTATTATTTTTAGTGGTATTTAGTATTTTTATTGGGTTTTATGGATTTACTTGGTTATTAGTGGTTTTTATGTTTTCAATGGGTTTCAAGGGTTTTTAAGGTTTTCCTTCTTTTTAGTGATTATAAGTATTTTTATGATATTTATGGTTTTAAGAAATTTTTTATTTTTTTGGATTTTAAGGGGTTTTACATGTTTTTATGGGTTTTTGATGTTTTATTCTGTTTACAGTTTTTTGCGGTTTTTGGAGTTTTCTAGGTTTTTATGGGTAATTAGAGTTTTTCATTTTTTAAGGGTTTTATTATTTTTTAGAGTCTTTAGTGGTTTTTGTGTTTTATGGGTTTTTAAAATTTTTTATGGTTTTTAAGAGTTTTTATGTTTTTCAAGGTGTTTTTGGGGTTTGAGGGGTTTTTACGATTTCAATGATTTTTAGCGATATTTTTGTACTTTTATAGTTTTTTGGATTTTTAGTGTTTTAGGGGGTTTAGTGTTTTTAGGTTTTTAGGGTTTTATGGAAATTTTGGGTTGTGGGTTTTATTTTGACCTTTTTATGATTCTTTTGATTTTTTTGAGTTTTTAACATTTTATGGTTTCTATTGGTTTAAAGGTTTTAGGGATTTTTTTGATTTTTATAAGTTTTCAGGGTTTTTATGGTTTTTAATTATTCAATGATTTTAGGATTTTTTTAGGATTTTTATTCCTTTTCAGGGGTTTTTCAGTTTTTTTGGGATTTAGAGTTTTTTTAGTGTTTTCGAGGTTTTTTTGGTTTTTTGGGTTTTTTTGGGTTTTTTTAGGTTTTTTGGGTTTTTAAATTTTTTAATGTTTTATGTTTTTTTGTGGTTTTTAACAATTTTTGGGGTTTTAATCTTTTTTTTAGTTTTTATTGATTTTTTGGATTTTTATGGATTATAGGGTTTTTATGGTTTTAGAAGAGTTTATGCTTTTTATGGGGTTTTCTTGGTTTTTTGTGTTTTTTACGATTTTAGGGACTTTTAGGGTTTTTTATGATTTTTATGGGTTTATGGTTTTTATGATTTTGAGGGATTGTGTGAGTTTTTTGGGATGTTCATGTTTTTTGGCTTTTTTTTGTTTTTTTTGTTTTTCATATGTTTTAAGGGTTTTACAGGTATTTACATTTTTTAGTGTTTTTTGTGGTTTTAATGGTTTTAATATTTTTCATTAGTTTTTAGATTTATTATGGGATTTTATGTTTTTAAATATTTTTAGCGGTTTTTGTGGTATTCATGGGTTTTATTGTTTTTTATGTATTTTAGGATTTTTGGGGTTTTTAGGATTTTTAGGATTTTTAGGGTTATTTTTTGTTTTTAGTGATCTTGAGAGTTTTTATGGGTATTTATAGTTCCTTGGGTCTTTAGGATATTTATGGATTGTTGTATTTTTTTATGGTTTTTTATTTTTTTTGGGTTTTAAGGGTTTTAATATTTTTTTATCATTTTTAGGTGTTTAATGGATTTATAGAGTTTTAGGTTATTAGGGTTTTTTTGGGTTTTTTGGGTTTTAATGGTCTTAGGAGTGTTTATTATTTTCATGGGATTTAAAGGTTTTTTACATTTTAATGGATTTTTAGGGATATTTTTTATATGATTTTATGGTTATTTAAGATTCATAGGGTTTTTATGGGTTTTCCCAGGATTTTATGGTGTTAATGAATTTTTAAGGTTTTTATGTTTAGGGGGGGTTTAGGATATTTTGGAGTTTTTTGTGTTTTTTATGGGGTTTTAGAGTGTTTTATCATTTTTTGGGTATTTTAAGTGTTTTATAGTTTTTACTGTTATTTCTCATTTTTTTGAGTTTTATGGTTGTTTTAATGTTTTTTGGAGGTTTATCTTTTTAGGGGGTTTGTAGGGTATGTACTAATTTTTATGTTTTTAGGGATATTTAGTGATTTTCAAGATTTATTTGGGTTTTTTTGGGTATTTGGGGTTTTATGGATTTTGCAGGATTGTTAATATTTTTTGGGGTTTTTTGTTTTTAGAGTTGTTAGAGGTTCTTTATGGTTTTATGGCTTTTAGTGTTTTTTAGGGTTTTAAGGGGTTTTTTCTTTTCAAGGGGTTTTAGGATTAATAGGGTTTTTATGCTTTAAGGGATTTTTAAGGGGTGTGTAGGATTTTTATGGTTTTTTTGGTTTTTTGGGTTATTAGGGATTTTGAGGTTATTTAATGTTTTAAAAGACATGTTTTTTAGTGTTTAAGGTATTTTAGGGTTTTTATGGTTTTTAGGGTCATTTTTGGTTTTTTGGGTTTCTTATGTATTTAGGGTTTGGTAAGGTTTTTTAAATTATTAATTATTTTTGGGGTTTTATGGTTTTTTAGAATTATTAATGGTTTTATTGATTTCACTGGATTTTATATATTTTAGGGTTTTAAGGAATTTATTGATTTTTAGGGGTATTTTAGGGTGTTTAAATGTTTTTAGGTATTCATGTATTTTTACAGCTTTTTAGGATTTTTATGGTTTTTAGGGTTCTTATGGTTTGATATATTTTTAATATTTTAGGTTATTTTCATTGTTTTAGTGGATTTGGGGTTTTTAGGGTTTTAGAGTCATTTTGGGGGTTTGGGGTGTTTTTTAAATTTTTAGGGATTTTATGGTTTTCCAGGGTTTTTAACGTTTTATGGATTTTAAAAAAATTGAATATTTTTAGGGTTTTTAATGTTATTAGGGGTTTTTATGTATTTTAGGGGTCCTTTAAGGTTTTTATGTTTTTTACCTTTTTGGGATTTTAGGGATATTTTATGATTTTTATGATTTTTAGGGTTATTTAGTTGTTATGTATTTTTTTGTTTTTAGGGGTGTTTAGGGTTTTTAGGGGTTTTAGGTATTTTATTGGTTTTCAATGAATTTAGGATCCTTTGTTGGTTTAAGGTTAGGTTTATATTTTTAGAGTTTTTTTTGTTTTAATAGTTTTTAAACGTTTTTAGGGTTTTAAGGGGTTTTAGAATTTTTAGCGGTGCATCGTATTTTATGGGTTTTTAGGTTTTTAAGGTTTTTATGTGTATTTAAATTTTTTAGGGTTTTTAAAATTTAATATTTTTGAGGGATTTTTAATTAATTTTTCCTATTTTTAAGGTTTTTAGTTTTTTTCAGTGTTTTGTGTCTTTTTGGCTATTTATATTTTATGAGTTTTTTTAGGGTTTTAATGGTTTTAACATTTTCAGGGTTTTCATAGGTTTTTAGATTTTTATTGGGGTCCTAGTGGTTTTTTTTTATGATTTTAGGGTTTTTATGGATTTCGTGTGGTTTAAGGGTTTTTTTGGTTTATTTATATTTTCTTGGATTTTTAGCAATTTTTTATTATTATTTTGGATTTTTATGGTTTTTATGTTTTTTATTTATTTACTGAATTTGGGGGGTTTTACGATTGATAGGTTTTTTTGAAAGGATTTTGTGTTTTTTTTGGGTTATTAGGGTTTTTTTAGTGTTTTAGTGTTTATGTGTTTTTTAGAGTATTTTATGTTTTTAGGGGATATTTGTTTTTTTAGAGTTTTTAGTTGGTTTTTAGGGTTATTAATGGGTTTTAGCAGCTTTATGGTGTTTAGGAGGTTTTATGGGTTTCTTGGGTTTTTGAGGCATTTTTCTGTTTTTAGGTATTTTTAGGGGATTTTAATATTTTTAAGGTTTTTAGGGTTTTTGTTGATTTTGAGGGGTTTTAGGGTTTATAGGGATTTTTCTGTGTTTTTATAGTTTTTATAGACTTTTGGGAATTTATGAAATTTTTCACTTTTTAGGATTTTTAAGTGATTTTTGGGTTTTTCAACATTTTTGGGGTTTTAAGGGTTTTTAGAGTTTTTAGGGGTGGGGGTGCATTATTTGGTTTTAATGTTTTATGTTTTTTGGTGGTTTTATGGTTTTCAATGGTTTTTATTTTTTGGGATATTTTGCATTTTTCAAGTATTTGTATGGATTTTTTAGGATTTTATGGATTTTATGGGTTTTAAGGAAAGAAAGATGCGAGGGTCGGGATATTCCCCCCCCCCCTCCCTAATTTATTAGAAAGGAAAATAGAGGAGACTTAGTAGACAAGGGATGGGAGGGGTCAAAAGACCCACACCCAAAAACCCCTTACATCCCACACCAAAAAAAGAGAAACAAAGAAAAAGACTCAAGAACCAGACACAATAACGGCACCATCACGTCACATCCAGCCAGTAACAGCATCCAACATCACCACATCCAATCATCATAGCTACACAGCAGCAACACATCCAAACCAACCAGCCCTAGTGACCAACAACACCAAAACCGACATCACAGCCAATCACACCCAGTAGCATCAAACCACAACACAAGCACCACAACCAAACGCAGCCATCATCACCTCCCAACAAATAGCATCCAGCAACAAGCAACACAACATCTAAGTCATCTGCAACATCAGCAAATAACGAAACAACCACAAGCACCAGCCCCCAAATAGCATTCAACAACCAGTAAATAATTCAGCCTTCCCCAACCAGCCTCCATTCAAACTCTTCCCAGTAACCAGTATTTTGAGTTTTTATGGTTTTTATATTTTTTTTATCAATTTTTGGGTTTTAAGGTATTTTTTTAGTTTTTAGTGGTTTTTAGGGTTTTTGAGGTTTTTAGGAGTTTTTATGTTTTCATGGATTTTTGGAATATTTTTTATTTTTATGGTTTTTAGGGTTTTTACTATTTTTATGGATTTTGAGGGTTTCTTCAGGGGTTTTTTGGCCTTTTTGGATTTTAATTTTGTTTAGTTATATACGGTTTTATTATTATTTAGATATTTTTAACTGCCTTAGGGTTTTAATGGTTTTTAGTGTTTTAGTGGTTATAGATATTTTATGGATTTTTATGGATTTTTATGGTTTTTTATGGTTTTTATGGTTTTTAGGTATTTTTCTGGATTTTTAGGGGTTTTTACATTTTCAAGGATTTTTTTGTCTTATTATATTTTTATGGTATTAAGGTTTTTTAGAGGGTTTATGGATATTAAATATTTCTAGTGTTTTTTGGTTTTCATAATTTTTAGGGCCTTTTGGGTTTTATGCGGGTTTTTGAGTTGTTAATGTTTTTTGAGGTTTTAAGGGACTTCAGAGTTTATGGGGGGTTTTGTGTTTTTTATGATATTTCATGGTTTTAGGGTTATCATGGGTTTTAGGGGGTTTTCCACATTTTGATGATTTTTATGGTTTTAGGGATTTATAGGACACTTTATAATTTTTATGGTTTGTTTTGGATTTTTTATTTTTTAGTGATTTTTGAATGTTTTTAGGGGATGTCAAGGTTTTTAGGGTTTTTAGGATTTTTATGGTCATTTTGGGATTTTTAGTTTTTTTAGGTGTTTGTAGTTTTAATATTTTTATAGTTTTGAAACATATTTTTTTGTATAAATGTTTTTATAGTTTTAGTGGGTTTTATGGACTTTAGGGGTGTTTTGGGTATTTAAGGATTTTAGTGGTTTTTAGGTTTTTAGGTTGTTTTCATGGTTTTAAGGGTGATTTTACATTTCTATTTATTTTAAATATTTTTTAGTATTTTAGGGTCTTTTAAGTTTTTCTATGATTTTGAGGGTTTTAGAGGTTTTCATGGTCTTTTGGGGTGTTAGGGTTTTGTTTTATTGTTTAGGGGTTTTGAATTTTGTTATAGTTTTTAATTTTTTATGGAATTTATGGGGTTTTCGGTGGGTTTTTATAGTTTCTATAGGTTTTTAGGTTTTTACAGTTTTCTAGTGGTTTTATGGATTTCAAGGGACTTTCAAGGTTTTAGGGGTTTTCCAGTTTAATATGTTTTTTTAATGCTTTTTAGTATATTTTTATTATTTGGGAGTTTTGAGGGGTTTTTAAGGTTTTTAGTGTTTTTAGTGTATTTGGGTATTTTTTATTTTTTGGTGATTTAAAGATCTTTTAGAATATTATAGTATTTAGGGATTTTAGAGTTTTTAGTGGTTTTGGGTTTTTATGAAATTTTAGGGTGCTCAACGTTTTTTATGGTTTTCATGGGTTTAAAGGGTTTATAGAATTTTTTATGTTTTAAGGTATTTTAATTGATTTTTAAGTATTGTTGTGGTTATTATGGATTTTATAGATTTTAAGGGAGTTTGTGTTTTTCAGGTGTTTTACAGTTTTAATGGTTTTATGTTTATTTGGGTCATTTCGGGTTTTTAGGGGTTATTTGAATTTTTTGGGGTTTTTTTATTTTTTGGGTATTTTATGGATTTTTTAGAATTTTTAAATGTTTCTATGGGTTTTAAGGGGTTTTAAACATTTTAGTGGGTTTTTTATGGTTTTATTGTTTTTAGGGGTTTTATGGATTTTAGGGGTTTTGAATGTTTTTGTGGTTTTTTAGAGTTCATAATGTCTTTTTTTAGTGGATTTTATGTTTTTAGGTGTTTTCATCGTTCTTATGGGGTTTTACGTTTTCTAGGATATTTAACGCTTTATTATGATTTATATGGTTTTTATGGTTTTAAGGGTTTTTATGATTTTTTTGGGTTTTAGGGGATTCGGGTTTTTTGGGGTTTTTATGGTTTTTAAGGACTTTTTGGGTTTCTAGGGTTTTTTTAGTTTTTTATGGTTTTTGTGTTTTTAATAGTTTTTCAATGTTTTAGGGGTATTAAGGGTTTTGATATTTTAGTGTTTTTTATGGGTTTTATTGGTTTTAAGTGGGTTTTATAGGTTTTAGGGGGTTTTTATGGATTTCATGGCATATACGGTTTTAAGGGTATTTTGTTTTTTTGGGATTTTAGGGAATTTTTTAGGTTTTTTAGGGTTTTTATAGTTTTTAGTGTTTTGGGATTTTAAGGTGTTTAAGTGTTTTCAATGTTTTTAGGGGTTTTATGAATTTTTAGGGTATTTTGGGTATTTTTGGTTGTTTTGGTTTTTTTTAGTTTTTACGGTTTTTTTGTTTTTTTCTTTATAAAAATTTTAGATTTTTTAAATGTTTTTAGAATTTTTTAGGGTTTTTAGGGGGTTTAGGTTATTTTAATGTTTTTCAGGTGTTTTTGGTTTTTAGGGTTTTTTTGGGTTTTTATCGTTTTTTACATATTTAGGGATTTTTAGTAATTCTTAGGTTTTTATGGTTTTTATGGTTTCTAGGGATTTTATGGATTTTATGGCTTTTAAGTGTTTTTACGATTTCTAGTGTTTTTATGTTTCGTCAGAGCTTTGAGTGTATTTTTTGGGTTTTAGGGTTCTTTGAGTTATTTGTGATTTTATGGTTTTTTAGTGTTTTTAACATTTTAAGGGGTGTCGTATTTTTTTAAATTTTAAGAGGTTTCTAGGGGTTTTTACGGTTTTTAGGTGTTTTATGGAATTAATGGGGTTTTCATTGTTTTAGGATTATTTCATTTTCAGATTTTTTTTTGGTTTTTATGATTTTCATGGTTTTTTGGGTTTTTGCGAATTTTAAGGGTTTTTTTATTTCTTCAGGTTTTGTTCAGGATTTTTAGGGTTGTTTAGGGTTTTTAGGGACTTTTTTGGGGTTTTGGTGGTTTTTTTTTGTTTTTATGGGTTTTATGTTTTTTTAGATTTTTTAATTTTTTAGGTATTTATGGTATTTTTGAATTTTTAGTGGTTTCTAGGGTTTCTATGGGACTTTTGGGTTTCTTTAAGGATATATGGGTTTTTATTAATTTTAGGGTATATTGGGGTTCTTTGGGATTGTGGCGTTTTTGGAGATTTTTTTTGTTTTTTTATTATTTTTATGGGTTTTATTGTTCATTATGGATATTATGTATTTTACTTTTTTTAGGGATTTTAGGGTTTTTAGGGTTTTTAGGGATTTTAGGGTCTTTTGGGGTTTTTAGATTTTTTTTTGATTTCTAATGGTTTTTAACATTTTTAGTGTTTTTAACATATTTGTGGGATTTGTGGGTTTTAGTATCATTAGTTTTATTTATTTTTTTGGGTATTTATTTTTTTTATGGTTTTTAGCGATTTTTATGTTTTTAAGGGGTTTTAGGGTTTTTATGTTTTCTAGCTTTTTTGGGCCTTTTTAGTTTTTTGGTTATTTTAGGATATATAGGGTTTTTGGGTCTCTAAGTGTTTTTAGGGGTTTTCTGGGTTTTGTTTTAGGTTTTAGGGTTTTTCTATATTTTTAGGTGTTTTTTGTATTTTTTGAGTTTTTGTGGGTATTTAAGGGGTTTTAGAGCTTTTAACAATTAAGGGCTATAATAATTTTTAGATTTTTTGTGGATTTTATGGGTTTTATAGATTTTTAGTGTTTTTATGTTTTTAGGGGGTTTTATGGTTGACATGGTTATTCATTGTATTTACGTATTCTTATGTTTTCTGACATTTTTATAGATTTTTTAGAAATATTATATTTTTAATGTTTTTTTCGGTTTTTAGTGATTTTGAGGGATTTTAAGGGTTTTCAGGGTTTTTAGGATCATTCTGGGTTTTTAGGGTGTTTTGGAGTTTCGAACGTTTTATATATTTAGTAATATTTTTATAGGTTTTATTGGTTTTTAGAGATTTTTGTGGGATTTAGGGTTTATTAATGTTTTAGGGGATGTTATGGGTTTCATTGGGTTTTTATGGTATTTAGTATTTTTAATAGAATTTTTAGTTTTTTTTGGATTTTAGGGTTTTTTAGGGTTTTAAGAAATTTGAAGGTTTTTAGGATTTTTAGGGTTCTCTAGGGTTTTTGGGGGGTTTTAGGATTTCTAGGGTCTTTGAGGTTTCACGTATTTTTGAGTTTGTTTAGGGGTTTTAAGGGTTTTTAAATGTTTTAATGATTTTTTGGATTTGAAAGGGTTTTTATTGGTTTTATTAGATTTTAGGTTTTGTAGGGGATATTAGTTTTTTTGAATGTTTTTAGGGATTTTTTGGTTTTTATGTGGTTTTCATGGTTTTTTAATGTTTTTACATTTTGATGTATTTTAGGGATTTTATATGTTTTTTTTGGTTTTTAGGGTTCTCTGGTGTTTTTAGAATTTTGAGGTTTTTTGGTTTTTTTTGGTTTTTAGTATTTTTTTGGTTTTTAGGGGTTTTATGGTGTTTGGTGTTTTTTTTTTGTTTTTTAGAGATTTTAGGGGTTTAAATGGATGAATATTTTTTTAAAATTTTAAGGGTATTAAGGGTTTTAGAGTTATTAGTGGTTTCTAGGTTTTATGGGGTTTTAGATATTTTAAGGGTTTTTAGGGTTATTATATCTTTATTGGGGTTTTCAATGTTTTTATCATTTTTTATGTTTTCCTAGAATTTTATTTACTTTTTTAGGTTTTTATATTATTTAGGATTTTTTAGGGGTTATTGGTATTTTTAGGGGATTTCTATTTTTTTGGTTTTGGATTGGGGGGGGGGGGGGGGTTGGTATTTAGAGATTTTAACTTTGGGGGGGGGGGGGGGTATAAGGATTTTAGAGTTTTTAGTGGTTTCAATGGATTTACGAGTTTTGGGGGTTTAATTGTTTTTAGAGGTTTTATAGTTTTCATATTTTTAAGGGTTCTTACCATTACATGGATTTTTTGAAAAATTTGAGTATTTTTATATATTTTACGGGTTTTTAGGGTTATTTGAAATGTTGACGTCTTTTTGGGTTTT
Source organism: Viscum album (assembly GCA_963277665.1). Classification (NCBI taxonomy): domain Eukaryota; kingdom Viridiplantae; phylum Streptophyta; class Magnoliopsida; order Santalales; family Viscaceae; genus Viscum; species Viscum album. The sequence goes on from OY728141.1 coordinate 972,635,682, forward strand.
TAGGGGTTTTAATTGTGTTAAGGGTTTTTATGGTTTTTTAGGTTTTAGGTTGTTTTTTAGTTTTTAGGGTTTTAAAGGGTTTTTAGTGTTTTTTAATGTTTTTAGGGGTTTATGGGTTTTTATAGTTTTTAGTTCATTAGGGTTTTTATGCGTCTTTATTGATTTTAGGGGATTTTCAATGTGTTAAGTTTTTTTACGTTTTTTGGGATTTTAAAATAAAAATTAATAGTTTACTGATTTTTAGGGTTTTTAGTTTATTTAATTATTTTGATAGATTTTAGGAGTTATCTATTTTTTTTGGGTTTTCGGCTTTTTCAAGGACTTTAGGGTCTTTCTGTTTTTAGGGGGTTCTCAGTTTTTAGGGATATATAGTTCTTCATGTTTTCATTGTTTTAGGGGTTTTATGTTTTTTAAGATAATGGTTTTCTATGGAGTTTAAGGGTTTTAAATGGTTTTTATAGGTTTTTATGGATTTTAATGGGTTTTTGAGGTTGTTCAGGGTTTATTGGTTTTTTTATATATTTTATATATTTTTTAGTATTCATTTGGATTTTTATGGTTTTTAGGGTTTTGTATGGGTTTTCATGGATTTTCTATATTTTTAGGGGGTTTATGGATTTAAGGTTTCTTAGGGGCTTTCAAAGGGTTTTGGGTATTTTTGGGATTTTAGGGATTTTTGGAGTTTTTAGGGTTTTGGGGCTTTTTAGTGTCTTTATCGTTTTTAGGGGTTTTTGAGTTTTTTGGGGTTCTGGGGTTTTTAGGGATTTTAGGGATTTTTAAATTTTAGGGGATTTTATGGTACATAGGTGGTTGCCATGGTTTTTAGGGGTTTTATATTGTCATGGGTTTTAGGTATGTTTTAGGATTTTACTACTTTTTAGTGTTTTTAATAGTTTTTGGGGGATTTAGGAGGTTTTTAGGGTTCTTCAATGTTTTTAGTGTGTTAAGGTGTTTTAGGGTTTTTAGGGTATGTTGGGTTTTTAGGGGTTTTTATAGTTTATAAGGTATTAATAATTTTAATTTCTTTATTAGTTTTTAAATTTTTAGTGGTTTTTTATGGTTTTATGGAATTTTATACGGTTTTAAGCTATCAGAGGGTGACTATTTTCAGATATTTTCATTGTTTTTTTGGTTTTTATGTTTTTTTACGATTTTAGGGGTTTTAATGGTTTTTAGAGTTTTTAACATTATTAGGGTTTTATAGGTTTTTAGATTTTTTATAGTTTTTAGTGGTTTTTAGGGGATTTTGGGGGTTTTCCAGTTTTTTTATTCTTTTAGGGGTTTTTATGTTTTTCAATGGGTTTTCAATGTTTTTAGGGGTTTTATGTTTTCTAGGATTTTTAAGTATTTTTAGGATTTTAATGATTATTTTTGGTTTTTGGTTTTTTATGAATTTTGAAGGGTTTTATGGGGTTTTATGGATTTCTAGTGTTTTTAATGTTTTTAGGGTTTTATGGTTTATTAGGATTTTTAGGGTTTTAATTGTTTTATAGTTTTTAATGTTTTATGGGTTGTGAGGGTTTTTAGTGTTTTCATGGTTTTTTGGGTTTTTATGGTTTTAGGGTATTCTATTATTGTTTGGGTTTTTACAGTTTTTTTATTTTTTTAATGATATTTATGGATTTTTAGTATTTTATGGGTTTTATTGTTCTTAGGGATTTTATGTATTATGAGAGTTTCTATGTGTTTATTATTTTTATGGTTTTTAGGAGTATTTTCGATTTTTTTAGTTTTTAGGGTTTTAATTTTTTTTAGATTCTTAACATTTTTAGGTGGTTTATGGGGTTTTATAGTTTTTTTGGGTTTTTAGGGGTTTTGGGTTTTTAAATGATTTTATGATTTTTAGGGGTTTGTGGGGTTTTAGTGGTTTTTTATGGGTTTGAGAGTTTCGTGCATTTTTATGTATGTTTAGGGATATTTGGGATTTTTATGGGTTTTGGGGGGGTCCTTTATGTATTTTTAGGTTTTTATTGGTTTTTAATGTATTTTAGAGTTTTTAGGGTATTTAATGATTTTTATGGTTTTTTGGGTTTGTAGGGGTTTTTTGAGATTTTTAGGGTGTTAAGGTTTTTTAGAGTTTTCTAACATTTTAATGTGTTTTAGAGTTTTAGTTATTATTTACGGTTTTCATTGGTTTTTAGTGTTTTTATGTTTTTAGTGGTTTTATTATTTTTAGGTATTTTAATGATTTTTTACATTTTCAGGTATATTTAGGAAATTTTTATGATATATAGTGTTATTAATATTTTTAGAGTTTTTTGGGATTTTTTAGGTTTTATGATTTTTCAGGGACTTTTAGTGTTTTTTATGGGTTCATGGTTCATAGGGTCTTCTGGTTTTTAATTTGTTTTTTTGTTTTTTATTGTTTTATGGATTCTAGGCTTTTTTAACATTTAATAAATTTTAAGGGTTTTGAGTTTTAGTGGGTTTTAGTGTTTTTGTGGGTCTTTAGGGAGTCTATGGTATTTGTGGTTTTGTGTTTTTTAGTTTGTTTTCATGGTTTTCATGTTATTCATGTTTTTAGTGATTTTAAAGGATTTTTATGTATTTTTATGGTTTTTAGATTTTTTTATGGTTTTTATGGATTAGGGGGGTTTGGGTGTTTCGAGGTTTTTTTAGGGTTTCTAGTTTTTCCATGGTGTTAGGGGATTTTGGGTTATTTGGGTTTTTGATATTTCTAGGGTTTTTAATGTACATTAGAGTTTTTTTAACATTTTTAAAATATTAAAAGGGTTTTTAGAATCATTATTTCTTTATAGGGGTTTTATGGGTTTTAAGTATTTTTATGGTTTTATGGGTTTATGGTTTTCTAGGGGTTTTCATATTTTTTTTGGTTTTTTAGGATTTCCGGGATTTTAATGTTTTTAATGATTTTTAAGGTTTTTAAGGTTTTAAAGTGATTTAATGGATTATTTGGGTATTTTTTGGTTTCAGGTTTTTTGGGTCTTTTTTGGGTTTTAGGGGTTTTTAGTGTTTTAGGGTTTTAGGTTCATAGAGTTTTTTATATTTTTTCTGTGTTTTTAAGGGTTATTGATGTATTTAGGTGTTTTGTGGTTTTAATTTGGTTTTATTGTGTTTTAGGGTTTTATATGTTTTCATAGATTTATAGGGATTTTTAGGATTATGATGATTTTTTGGGGTTTTTTTGATTTTTAGTGATTTTGAGTGTTTCTTAGGGGTTTTCAAGGTTTTTAGGGTTTTAGGGTTTTTAATATTTTATCCTTTTTAGGGTTTTTAATATTTTATCCTTTTTAGGGGGTTTTTCATTTTCCAATATTTTTATGTATTTCATAGGATTGTTTTTGGTTTTTATGGTGTTTTAGTGTTTTGAGGTATTTTTTGGTTTTAGGTGTTTTCTTGGTATTTATGGTATTTAGGGTGTTTCTGGGTTTTTTTGTTCTTTTTTGGTTTTGTATTGGTTTTAAGAGTATTTTAGGGTTTTTATGATTGTTTATAATTTTTCAACAATTTTATTGTTCTAACGGGGTTTAAGTGTTTTTGTTGTTTTTAGGCGTTTTATGGGGTTTTAGGGGTTTTTATTGTTTTAATGGATTCTTTGGTTTGCAAGGTTTTTAGAGTTTTTTACGTTTTTAGGAAATTGTTGGGATTTTTTAGGAATTTTATGGTTCTTAGGGGTTTTTAAGATTTTTATGGATTTTGAGGATTCTTATATTTTTTCAATGTATTTTGGGGTTTTAGGTTTCTTATTGATTTTATGTTTTTTTTCTGTTTTTTCATCTATTTTTTTGGTTTTTTGAGTTTTTTTAAGTTTTTATATTTTTATGGGTTTAATTGGTTTTTTTATTTTTTTAGAGTTTTTAAATTTTATTATGGGTTTTTATGGTTTTGAGTCATTTTTAGGGTTTATTATGTATCAAGGTATTTATTGGAATTTTTTCGGGATTTTAATGGGTTTTTATGGTTTTTAGTGTTTAAAGTTATTTGGATGGATTTTTGGATTTTTAAGGGTTTTAGGGTTTCTTTTTGGATTTTAAGGTTTTTTTAGTTTTTAGGGTATTATGTTTTTTTATATTTTTTTACATTTTCGTAGTTTTATGGTGTTCTTTTTTGTTTTTAGGGTTTTATATGTTTTTTTATGTTTTATGATTCTTTAATGTTTGTATGGTTTTTATGGTTTTTTGGGGTTTTCTGGGATTTTACCGTATTTTACATTTTCATTGATATTTTGGGCTTTACTATATTTTTTATGGGTTTTAATTTTTTTTTACAATTTTCAGGGATGTGATTTTTTTGAGTATTTTTTATGTTTTTAGGTTTTATAGGCTTTTTAGTGTTTTTTTTTGGATTTTAATGTTTTTTATGTTTTTAGGGGTTTTATGGTTTTTAGTGTTTTTAATGTTTTTAGGGGTTATTAGGGTTTTTGGATTTTGTAGTTTGTGTTTAGGGTGTCTAATGGTTTTTAGGGGTATTAAGGTTTTTTGGGATATTTATGGGATTCCATGGCCTTTAGGGTTTCTAGGGGTTTCTTGGTTTTCAATAATTTTTTGGGTTTTTTACATTTTTATTGTTTTTATTGTTATTTGGAGGTTTTAGGGATTTCAAGTAATTTTTAGTTATTTTGGGGGGTTTCATTTCAGTAGGGTCTTATTAGGGGTTTATGGATTTTTTTTAGTTTTTAAGTGTTTTTCGTGTTTTTTAATATTTTTAGTGGTATTAAGGGTTTTTAGGGTTCTTAGTGGGGTTTCTGAGGTTTATTTTATTTTTATTATTTTTTAATTGTTTTAGGGATTTATGATTTTCAATTATTTTTCAGGGTTTTTTGGGTTTTTTATGTGTTCAGGGATTTTTAGATATTTTTTTGATTTTGATCGTTAGTACTATTTTTAGGGATTTTGATTTTTTTTAGTGTTTTTCATGGTTTTTAGGGTTCTGATATTTTTTTTTTCTTTTATGGGGTTTTATAGTATTCAAGGATTTTAATGTTTTTTGGGTTTTTTGTGTCTTTGTGGGTTTTAGGGTTTTTTGATATTTTTAGGGGATTTATGCTTGTAGATTTTTTTTTGATGTTTTTAGGAGGATTAAGGATTTTATAGATTTTAGTTTTTTAGGGATATTATGTTGTTTTAGGGTTTTATGGGTGGAGGGGTTTTTATAGTGTTTCTGGGGTTTTAAGGGTTTTTATTGTTTTTTATTTTTTTTGGGAATTTTAGGGATTTGGAGGACTTTTATGGTTTTTATGATTTTTATGGTTTTTGATGGGTTTTAGGGGTTTTCATGGGTTTTGTGGTTGTTTGGGGTTTCTATGAATTTTATTATTATTCTGGAATGTTTGGGGTTTTTTGTAGTGGCATTAATTTTTTTTATAGTTTTAATGTTTTAGGGTTTTAAGTATTTTACAGTTTTAGTTGTTTTAGTGTTTTTTAGGTTTTAAGGATTTAAGGATTTTTTGGTTTTCTGGAGTTTTTTCAGTGTTTTTTAGGGTTTCTATATTTTTTTAAGGATTTTAAGGTTTTTTAAGGTTTTTAGGGTTTTAGGGTTTTAGGGTTTTTATGGTCTTTTTGGGTTTTAGGGGTAATTTTTCTTTTTGGGATATTACGGTTTTTAGTGTTTTTAACATTTTATGTTTTTCTAAGGTTTTTAAGAATTCTTCCTTTTTATGGGTTTTATGGGTTATTAGGTTATTTTATGGATTAAAGGGATTTTTATGGTTTTAAAGGGTCTTAGGGGTTTTTATGGTTTTTGGGATTTTAGGTCTTTTTAGGGCTTTTGTTGTTTTTACAGTTTTTTTAGGATTTTAGGGGTTTTATAGGGGTTTTATGGGTCATTAGGGTTTTTAGGGTTTTTAGGGTTTTAGGGTATTTTTGGGGTTTATATGTTTTTTATGTTTTAGGTAATTAAAAGGTTTTTAGAGTTTTTTATGATTATTAGGGGTTTTAAGTGATTTTATAATTTTAGTGGTTTTTTATGTTTTTATTGAGTTTTAATGTTTTTCAGTGGTTTTAAATTTTCTGTAATTTTTTTGGATTTTTTTGGATTTTTATGTTTTCAGGGTTTTCGGGGAATTTTAGTGTTTTAAATGGTTTTCAGGGTTTTAATTTTTTTTGGTTTTTTTGAGTTTCTAATTTTCCTTAATGTTATTTGTAGTTTTTTAATTTTTTGGTGTTTTAAGGATTTCAAGTGGGTTTTATCGTTTTTATGATACTTTATGTTTTTTATTGATTTTTGGGGCTTTTATGATCATTTAGAGTTTTAATGGTTTTTAGCGGGTTTACGGTTTTATGGGTTTCTCAGGTTTTTTAGTGGTTTAAGCTTTTCATAATTTTTAGGGATTTTTAAGATTTTGTATGCTATTTTGGTGTTTTAGGGATTTAGATGTGTTTAGTTTTTTAGGTGTTTCTAGGTGTTTTAGGGTTTTCAATAGTTTTTAAGGCCTTGTAGGGGTTTAATTATTTTTTTGGGATTTTAATGTTTTGATGGTTTTTTATATTTTTAGTGGTGTTTTAGAGTTTTATGGGTTTTTAGTGTTTTTAAGGTTTTTAGGTGTCTTTATGATTTCAATTGGTTCTAGCGGTGTTTAATTTTTAGGGATTTTAAGGATTATTATGGTTGTTATGGTTTTTTTGGTTTTTAGGGAATTTGAGGGGTTTTAGGTATTTTCAATTTTTTTATAAATTTTTGGGATTTTTCAATGATTTTAGGTCTTGTGGGGTATTGTGGTTTTTTGAGTTTTAGTTGATTTATGGTATTTTGAGTTTTGTATTTTTTTATGTGGTTAAAGGGGTTTTAATGTTTTTTGTGGGTTTTTAGGGTTTTTATGGGGTTTTTTGGTGTTTTAAGGTTTTATGGGTTTTAATGCTTTTCATGGGGTTTTAAAGGTTTTTAGGGTTTTTATGTTTTCAAGGATTTTTAGGGTTTTTTAGTATTTTTAGGTTCATTATGTGTTTTATAATTTTATTGTATTTTGAGTAATATTTGTTATTTTTAGTGATTTTATGGTTTTTAGTCTTTATCAGTGCATTATTGTCTTCTTTAAGGTTTCAGTGTTTTTTTTTGAGTTTTAGGGTCTTAATTTCTTTAACGATTTTAAAGATTTATTGTTTTTATAGTTTTTGTGGTCTTTTATAGTTATATTGGTTTTTTGGGTCTTTTATATTTTAAGGGGGTTTTATGGTTTTTAGTGGGGTTTTAGGGTTTTTAGGTTTTTTTAAATATTCAGTGACTTTTTGGGCTCTTATAGGATTTGTAATATTTTTTTTGGGATTTTAGTGTTTTTAGGGATTATGAATTTTTTAAGGGTTTTTAGTTTTTTTAGGGTTTTTAGGTTTGTTTTTGTTTTTTTGGTCTTTTGGGTTTTATAGTCTTTTTGAGTTTTTAGGGGTTTTAATGGTTAAAGGGTTTTAATGGTTCTAAGGTTGAACAAGTTTTTAGAGTTTTTAGTGTCTTTTAGGGTTTTGTGGAATTTTTAAGGTTTTAGGGGTTTTTATATTGTTCAAGGGTTGTAGGGTTTGCTATATTTTCCATGATTTTTAGTGTTTTTATGAATTTTTTGGACTCTAGTGTTTTTATGGTTTTAGGGGATTTTAGGGTCTTTTGGGTCTTTTGGGGGGTGTATGTTTTTTTTGGATTTTTTATGATTTAAGGGTTTTTATAGTTTTTTAATGTTTTCAGAGGTTTTAAGGGGTTTTTGTGTTTTTAGTTTTTTATTACTAATTTGGAGTGTTTTAGGGTTTTTAAGGGTTTTTAAGGGTTTTAGGGGTCTATGGTTTTCATCAATTATTTAGGGTTTTTAGGTTTTTTACATTTTGCGGGATTTTAGGAATTTTTAGGAATTTTAGGATTTTGTGGTTTTTACGGTTTTTAGGGATTGTTGAGTGGGTTTTTAGGGGTTTAAGGGTGTTTATGATTCTTAAGTTATTTTGTGTTGTTATTTTTTTAGTTTTTTGGGTTTTAAGGGTTTTTAATTATTTGTAACATTTTTAGTGGTTTTAAGGTGTTTTAGATTTTTCTTTTATTTTGGAGATTTTCTAGGATTTATGGTATTTTATTGTTTTATGGGTTTTTATGGTTTTTAGGGTGTTATTAGGGTTTTTTTTGTTTTTATGGTTTTCATAGATTTTAGGTTTCTTTTTGGATTTTTCTAGTTTGATGTTTTTAGGGATTTTAGGGTTTTTATGGACTTTTTTATTTTTAGGGGTTTTATGTGTTTTTATGGTTTTAAGGTTTTTGGAGTTTTTTTAACATTATTAGGGGTTATAAGGGTTTTAAAAAGTTTAATGTGTTTTATAGCAAGAATAGTTTTTAAAAATTTTATGGTTTTTAGGGAGATTATGGTTTTTAGTGGTTTTTTATGTTTTATATCCTTTCTTACGTTTTTAGATATTTTTTGGTATTTTTTGGAGTTTTATGTTTTTTTGGGTTTTTTGGGTTTTTTGGGATTTTCAGGGTTCTAAGGGGTTTTTGGTGTTTTTAGGGTTTTTAGGGTTTTCCGAGTTTCAGGGAATTTTTTGGGTTTTAGGGTTTTATATTTATTTTTTTGTGTTTTAAGGTTCCAAAGAATGTTTTATGTTTTTTTCATTTTATTGGTTTTTATAGTTTCTAGTGGATTTTGATTATTTCTATGTTTTTTTCAAGATTTTTCAATGTTTTAGGGAATTTATGGTTTCTAGGGGTTTATCATGGTTTTTTGTGTTTTTATATTTTCATGTATTTTTGTGGTTTTTATGGTTTTTATTGATTTTTTTTGGTATTTATGGGATTTCATGTTTTTAGTTTTGTATGGTTTTTTTGGTTTGTTTTGGGTTTTATTGAATTTGTCATGAATTTAAGGTTTTTATAGACTTTACCATTTTTATAGTTTTTAAGAGGATTAGGACTTTTTAGTTTTTTTTGGGTTTTTATGGGTTTTAAAGTTTTTAGCATTTTTATGGTTTTCTAGGATTTTTCACCGTTTTAGGGTTTTTTAGGTCTTTAGAATGTTTATGGATATTTAGGATTTTTATGGTTATTAATGATTTTTTGGGTTTAGTGATTTTGATGGTTTTTGTGGTTTTTTTATTTTAGTGTTTTCATAGTTTTTATGTTCTTATAGTTTTTATGTATTTTTGAGTTTATTTATTTATTTATAATGTTTTTCGTGTTTTTAATAACATTAGGGGTTTTCTGGGTATTTATAATTTTTATTGGTTTTTAGGGTTTTTTAGGAGTCTTTATGGGGTTTTAGTGGTTTTATGGTTTTATGGTTTTTTATTGTTTTCAGGGGGTTTTAGGGGTCTTTATGGGTTTTTACTTTTTCAATGAATTTTATGGATTATTTTGTATTTTTATGGTTTTTTAAGTTTTAGGGATATTGAGGGGTTTTAGGAGTATTTAGGGGTATTTAGGGTTTTTAGGGTCATTTTAGGGGTTTCTAGGATTTTTAGTTTTATGGGGTTTTATGGTTTTTTGAGTTTTAAAAAAATGTAGTAGTTTTTATAGTTTTATTACATTTTTGGGTTTTTATGGATTTTATGTGATTTTATGTTTTTATGGGTTTTTATGATTTTAAGGGGTTCTCTGAGTTATTATAGTATTTTATGTTTTCATGGATTTTTTTGGGATTTTTTAGGATTTTTACAGTTTTTTTCTAGATTCAAGGGATATTGGGGGTTTTAGGGTTTTCAATGATATTTAGGGTTCTTAAGGATTTTCAACGTTTTAGGATCATTTAGGGTTTTTAGGGGTTTTTTTATTTTTTAGGGTTTTAAGGTTTTTAATATTTTTATCATTTTGGGGGATTTTAGTGTTTTTATAGTTTCAGTGGTTTTAGGGGTTTTAGTGGTTTTAGTGGGTTTTCATGGTTTTCAGGGTTTTTAATGTTTTTTTTGTTTTAAGGGATTTTTTGGGGTTTTTTAGGATATTATATGCTTTGGGTATTTAAGCGTTTTAGATAGTTTTAGGGGTTTTAGGTCTTTTAAGTGGGGTTTTAGGGATTTTTATATTTTTAGGGTCTTTTGGGTTTTGGGATTTTTTTACATTTTTTAGGGTTTTAAGGTTTTTTTAGATATTTGAACAATTTTTTAATGGGTTTTATAATTTTAGTGGTTTTGGGTCTTTATGGGGAATATATTTTGTAAGGTTTTTAGATGTGTCAATGGTTTTCTAAGGGGATCTTAAGTTTTCAGGGTTTTTTATGTTTTTATAGAATTTTTGGTCTTATTTAGGATTTTCATGGATTTTACAGATTTTTTGGTATTTTGTGGGGTTTTATGTGTTTAGGGTCTTTTGGGGTTTTATTTGAGTTATTTAAGGGTTGTAATGTTTTCATGGTTTCTTATCATTTTTTTATGTTTTAAGGGGTTTTAGAGTTTCTAGTGTATTTTTAAGTTTTTATAGATTTTTAGTAGTTTTTAATGTTTTAGGGGGTGTTATGGATTTCAGGGTTTTTAAGGGTTCTAGGGTTTTTTATTTCATCAGGGATTCTTACAACTTTTTTATAATATTTATTTTTTTTAGGTATTTATGGGGTTTAAAGTGTTTTTATATTTTTAGTGATTTCTAGTATTTTTAGTATATTTTTGTGTTTTTAGGGGTTTTATGATTTGTATGGGATTTAGTGTCTTTAATTTTTTCAGGGCTTTTTGGGATTTCAATAATTTCCACGGTTTTATGGTTTCTTGGGATTTGGTGGGTTTGTTTGTGATTTTGAGGGGTTTTATTGTTTTTCAGGTTATTAGGGTCCTTTTGGGTTTTTGTATTTTTTATCTTTTTAGGGTTTTCTAGGTTTTGAGAGTTGTTAATGTTTTTGGGGTTTTAAAGGGATTTATAATTTTTAGTGGGGTTTTATGTTTTTATGGAATTTTAGTGTATTTTAAGGTCTTAAGGGTTCTTTTTGTTTTATGAGGTTCTCGTGGTTTTTAGTTTTAATATGTTTTTAGTGATTTTTTTTGGATTTTTCGGAATTTTATGATTTTATAGTTTTTAGGAATTTTGAGGATTTTGATCATTTGCAGTTTCTGTTATTTTTTGGGTTTATATCATTTTTAATGGTTTTTAGAGCCTTTTTGAATTTTATGTTTTTTTCTTATTTTAGGGTTTTATTGTTTTTTGAGTATTTTTTTACTTTTTAGGAGTTTTAATGGTTTTTCGAGTTTTTAGTTGGTATATTTGGTTTTTAGGATTTTATGGATTGTAGGGTTTTTTATGGTGTTCATTCTTTTCAATGATTTTATGGTATTTTATGTTATAAATGATTTTTTTGGGGGTTTTAAGGATTTTTTTTGTGTTGAGGTTTCTATTGTTTTTAGGGATTTTCAGTCATTTTTGAGTTTTTACGATTTTTTTATATTTCTTATGGCTTCAGTTTTTTTTTATTTTGAGGGTATTATTGGTTATTAGGTTTTTTTTGTGTTTTTAGGGGTTGTATGGTTTTTTATTATTTCATAATGTTTTAATTGGTTTTAAAAGTAATTGAGTTTTTAGTGGGTTTTGGGGTTTTTGTGGTTTTTTAGTGTTATTAATATTTTTTTGCTGTTTTAAGGGGTTTTAGAGTTTTAATTGTATTTTAGGGTTTTATGGGATTTTAAGGGTTTTATGGTTTTTATTGGTGTTTATGGTTTGGGGGGGGGGGGTTTATGGTTTTTAGTGGTTTATAGGTTTCTAGGAATTTCGAGGCATTTTCAAAGATTTTTATGGTTATTAGGGTATGTTTGGATTTTATGTGTATTTAATGATTTTTAGGGATTTTTTTTGTTTTAGTATTTTTCAATTGTTTAGGTAATTTTTTTGTTTTTAGGGGTTTTCTTTATTATTTATGGTTTTTAAGAGTTTTTACAGTTTTTATTGTTTTAGTGGCATCATGGTATTTTAGACTTTTTATTGGATTTTGGGGTTTTTTAGGTTTTGGTGTTTTTTCTAGGTGTTTTATGCTTTTCATGAGGTTTTCATTATTTTTAGTGTTTGTTATGTTTTAAGTGTTTTTTTAATGATTTTAATATTTTTTAGAGTTTTCAATATTTTTAGGGTTTTGGGGATTTTGCAGTTTTTAGTGTGTTTAGGGTCATTTTGTTGTTTTACGGGTTTTCAAACTTTGTAGTGCTTTTAATGTTTTTAGTGCATTTAATTCTTTTAGGCATTTTAAGGGTTTTTATATTTTGATTATGTTTTTAGGTTTAATTTTAGTTTTTAGTGGTTTCAATGTTCTTAGGGGTGTTTATGAGTTTAATTGATTTTTCAGTGTTTTTAGGTGTTTTTACATTTTCAGATATTCTGTGGTATTTTTTAATAATTTTATGTTTTTATTATCTTAGGGTTTGTAGGTATTTTGAGTGTTTTTAGGGGATTATAGATTTTTATGTTTTTTATAATTTTCCTAGGTTTTTAGGTTGTTTTTTCATTTTAGGGTTTTTTATGATTTATTTGGTATTTGTTCTGGAGATTTTAAGTGTTTTTTTAAAGTCTTCAGGGTTATGGAGGGTTTATATAATTGTTAGTGGTTTTATGGTTTTTAGGGTTTTAGGGGTTTTAAAATTTTTTTGGGTTTTTCGATTTTTTCAAGTGTTTTTAGGGGTGTTTTACGTTTGTAGGGACTTTTATGGACTTTTGAGGATTTTTACGGATTTTTGGGATTTTTGGGTTTTTAGTGTTTTTATTGATTTTAAGTTTTTTTACTGTTTTTATAGTTTTTTAGAGATTTTATGTGTTTTCATGGGTTTTAGGGTCTTCTGGGTGTTTTGGGTTTTTAAGAGTTTTTATGGTTTTTTATGGGTTCTTATTATTTTTTTAAAAAAATAGGGTTTTTATGTTTTTTAGAGTTTTTGGTGTGTTTTTAGGGTTTTATGGGGTTTTAGGGTTTTTATGGGTTTTGGGGGGTTTTACAGATTTCAATAGTTTTTTAGGGTATTTTGGTTTTTTATATTTTTTATGTATTTTTATTTATTTTTTAGTTTTTTATGGTGTACAAGTTTTTTTGGATATTTAGGGAATTTAGGGGTATTTTGTGTTTTTTTGGTTTGTTGTATTTTTATGGTTTTATGGTTTTATGGGATTTTAGGTCCTTTTTTTATTTTAGGGTATTTAATAATTTTTTATTGTTTTAAGGTTTTTCTCGGATTTTAATTTTTTTAACATTTTCATGGGTATAAAGAGTTTTAAAGGTTTTTTTAATTTTTCACAATTTTTAGGTTTCAGGGTTTTTGAAGGCTTTTAGGGGTTCTATACTTATCATGGTTTTTTATTTGTTTTAGTGTTTTTTTACATTCTATGGGTTTTTTTTGGGATTTTTAGAATGTTTATATTTTTTTGGGTTTTTACAGATTTTTTGGATTTTAGGGGTGTTTTGTTTTTTTATGTTTTTGCGGTTTTTAGGGGTTTTAGGGTCTTTTATTTGGTATTTGGGGTTATTTGATATTTTATTATTTTTACTGGGATTTTTTTATTTTATGTGTTTAAAGGGATTTAAAAATTTTGGTGGATTTTTAGGGTTTCTATAGATGTTTATATTTTTTAAGGGATTTAGGTGTTTTTTTGGGTTACATGAGGTTTTCATGTTTTTTTATACTTTTTTGTTTTCAAGGATTTCTAAATATTTTTTAGGATTTTTGTGGTTTTTATAGGTTTTATGGATTCTAAGGGGTTTTAGGATTATTTTTAATGTTTTAAGGGTTGGGGGGTTAGGGGTTTTTGGGTCATATTGTACTTTATTATTTTTGATTTTTTAGGGTTTCAAGGATTTATAGAAATTTTTTAACCTTTTAGGTGTTTCAATGATTTTTATATTTTTTGCTGATTTTTAGGTATTTATGGGTTTTAGGTTGTTATATTTTTTTATAATTTTTTATGGGTTTCAGGTGTTTTTAGGGTTTTGACGGTTTTTAGGTTTTTAGGGTTTTTTATGAATTTGTACAATTTTTTTGGTTTTCATTGTTTTAGGGTGTTATGGTTTTTAGTGTTTTAAGGGGTGTGAGGGTTTTGAGGGCTTTAGTGTTTGGGGGGGTTACATTTTTTGTGTTTTTTAACAGTTTTAATTTCTTTAATAGTTTTTTATATTTTTATAGTGTCATAAGAGTTCATATATTGTTTTAGTAGTTTTAGTTTTTTTTGGATTTTTTTTATGTTTTTAGTGGATATTATGGGTTTTAGGGGATTTAGGATACGTAGTATTTTTTTTACATTTTTATGGACTTTTAGGGATTTTTTGGGTATTAATGGTTTTTAGGGGAGTTTAGGGTTTTTATGAATTTTTTGGGTTTTTATAACTTTGGAAAGTTTTTTGGGTTTTCAAGGTTTTCATTATTTAGGTACTTTTTGGGTTTTAAAGGTCTTATTATGGATTTTAAGGTTTTTTGAGATTTTTATCCATTTTAGATGTTTTAATGATTTTTAGTGTTTTTAGTGGGGTTTTTGGGATTTATGGGTTTATATGGTTTTTAAATATTTTTCAGGGTTGTTATGGTTTTCTGGGGTTTTCAGGTTTTTTAGGGTATTTATGTTTTTATGTAATTTTAGGAATTTGTATAGGATTGTTATGGTTTCAGGGTTTTTTCATTTTTATATATTTGGAGTTTTTAGGGTTTTAGGGGTTTTTAGGATTTTTTTGGGATTTATGGTTTTTAAAATTTTAAATGGTTTTGAATTTTTGAAGGGTTTCAATATTATTTATATATTTTGTGGGTTTCGAACATTTAATGGTTCTTCTATATTTTTTTAAGGTTTTAGGAGTTTTTATGGATTTTAGGGGGCTTAATGGTTATTAGGGTAATTTATGATTTCTGGCATTTTTAGGGTTTTTATGTATTTTAGGGTTTTTTGGGGTTTTAGGGATTTTGAGGGGTTTTAGGGTTTCTTAGGGGTTTTAGGGTTTTTATGGTTTTTCGAGGAATTACAATCTTGTGGGTTTTAGGGTTTTTAAGAGTTTTTTTGGGTTTTTTGGTTTTAAGAGGGTTTTCAGGGATGTTTATATTTTTACGTTTTCAAGGATTTTAAAGGATTTTTTTAGTATTTTTATGGGTTTTAGTGTCATTTATATTTTTTTATGGATTCTGAGGGTTTTATGGTTTTTATATTTTTGAGGGGATTTTGGATTTTAAGGGGGTTTTTAGATATTTTTAGTGTTTTTAATATTTTTTAATTTTTTTATGTTTTTAACATTTTAAGGGATTAAATGGTTTTTAGAGTATTTATTGGTATTTATCGGTTTTATGAAATTTTAGTGTTTTTATGGTTTTTAGGGTTTTTTCATTTTCACTTATTTTTATGGTTTTTTTGGATTTTCATTGTTTTTAGGGGTTTTAGGGTTTAGAGAGATTTTGAGGATTTTTTCGGTGTTGTTAGGGTTTTTTTTGGTTTATAGGGGTATTTGGGGTTTTTTTATAGTACCATTTTTGTTGTGTTTTTACATTTTTGGGGGTTTTAAGGGATTTTAGTGGGTGTTTATGTTTTTTAGGTATTTTTTATTATTTTTAAGGGTTTTTAGGGTTTTTAGGAGTATTTCAAGGTTTTTATAGTATTTTTCATTGTCATGTGTTTTAAGGGTTTTTTTAGATTTTAATGGGTTTTATTTTTTTTGTGGGTTTTTGAGGATTTTGAGGGGTTTTAGGGATTTTAAGGTATTTTATAGATTTTCATGTTTTTAGGGTCTTTTGTGGTTTTCAGGATATTTTTTACGGTCTTTAAGTTTTTTTAAATATTTCTAATGTTTTTAATTCTTTTAATGATTTTGGGGATTTAAAGGGTTTTTATAGTTTCATGGGGTTTTAGGGGTGTTATGTGCTATTAAGGGGTTTTATGTTTTAGGGTTTTTTATTTTTTTAGTGGTTTTTCTTAATTTTTAGAATTTTTATTGTTTTAGTGATTTTGTGGGTGTTAAATGTTTTTAGGGATTTTGGGAGTTTTTAAGGTTTTAGGGTCATTTTTGTTTTTATGTTCTTTTAGTTTTTGGTGATATTGAGGGAATTAGTGTTTTCAAATTTTTAGGCTACTTTAAGAGTTTTTAGAGTTTTTAGCTGGTATTTGGGTTTTATGTGTTTTATGATTTTTATGGTTTTAATGGTTTTCAGTGTTTTTAGGGTTTTTAGGGGATTGGAGTTAATTTCAATTTTATAGTTTTATTGATTTTATATGATTTTTATGGTTTTTACGATTTATGGATTTTGAGGGTTTTTTTTGGTTTTTAGGCTCTTTTTGGGATTTTTGTATATTTTTGAGATTTTTAGGGTTTTAAGTGTTTTTATATGTTTTACTAATTTTAAACGGTTTTGGGGTTTTGGGTTTTTAGGATTTTTCGGGTTTTTTTATTTTTATTATTTCTTCATGGTTTTTAGGGTTTCTTATATTTTTAGGGATTTTTAAGGATTTTTATGGATTTTTATGGTTTTTTGGGTTATTAGTGATTTTATGAATTTTGAGGGGATATTGGTTTTTCAGGTTTTTTATGGGTTTTTAGGCTTTTTAGTGTTTTTAGGATCTTTTGTTTTTTTAGGGGTTTAATGGGTTTTAGATATTTTTAGGTTTAATTTTTTCTTGTCTTTAGGATTCTTTATTGTTTTCAGGGTTTTATGGGTTTTAATAGGTTTAGGGTTTTTTTTGTTTTATGGGTTTTATGGTTTTTATGGTTTTTTAGTTTTTTTAGTGTTTTTAAACTTTTTGAGGGTTTTAGTATTTTTATGGTTTTGGGGGTCTTCCTAAGTTTTTTGGGTTTTTGTGTTTTTTTAGGTTTTATGGGTTTTTACAGTACTTAAAAAAATTAATTTTTTTGTGGTTTTAATGATTTTTTTATATGGTAGTGTTTTAAGGTGTTTATTGGTTTTCAGGTTTTTAATGTATTTAGGGGTTTTTATGGTTTTCATTGTATTTTCAAGGGTTTTATGGGTTTTTAGTTTTCTTGAATTTTTACGGTATTTTATGTTTTTAGGTTTTTTAGAGATTTTGAGATATTGAGGGTTTTTAGGTATTCTCATATTGTTTAGGGTTTTTAGAGTTTTTGAGGATAATGTGGGTTTTTAGGGATTTTTCTTTTTATTTTTTTTTCTATTTTTATATTTGTTTAGTGTTCTTTAACGTTTTTAGTGGGTTTGAGGGTTTTTAGAGATTTAGTGGTTCTTAGGGGTTTTAGTGTTTTTTTGTTTTTAGGGTTATTTTGGTTTTTAGGTGTTTATTAGGGTTTTTAGTGAATGTAAAATGTCTAGTTATTTTTATTTCATTTAAGAGATTTTTGTTTTTTCCTGGTTTTTTTAGGGTTTTAAGGTTTTTTGGGTTTTTAGGGATTTTTGGGGTTTTCAGGGCTTTTATGGTCTTTTGGGGTTTTTATGTTGTTGAGTTTTTAGGGTTTTATAGTTTTTTAGAGTTTTATCATTTTTAATGTTTTTAAGGGGTTTATGGTTTTTATAGTTTTTAGTAGTTCTATGGGGTTTCTAGGGTTTTCTGGGGTTTTTATTGTTTGTAGGGGTTTTTTTGGATTTTTTTATTTTTGAGGGATCATTAGTGTTTTTAGGAATTTATTGGTGTTTATAATTTTTAGGGGTTTTAGGGATTTTTAGTGGTTTTAGGTGTTTTTAGGGGTTTTTAGGGTTTTAGTGTCACGAACCGTCCTCAGGGCCCGTGCCGTGACTACCCCAAGCCCGCCTTCCATAGGCCAGGGGCTGGCGACTAGCACCCAAGGCGTAAATCCCGATAACTGGGAAGGCATTGCCTTTATAAAAGGAATCTAGCACCACAGAGTAAGCAAGCGGAGAAAGTAAAAACTAAGTACAGGAGAAGTGCTGAAAAGTAAATGGGCCAGAATACAAACCCAAAAGAAAGTACAACTACAACTGAACAAGTACAAAAGAAAAGATAACAGCTGGAAGGACGGAAGCGGCTCCTGGGTCGTCCTCCTCGGATCCTACTTGAAAGGTAGGGATAGATGGCGCAACTCCTGGTCGTCCACCATGGATCATACCTGAAGGGTAGGTAGAGATATCCTCCTCCACGCTCTCGTCCGTCAACCACCTCCGTGTGTCGGCTCATCGTGTGGTCCACCTCTGGGTACTGAATTGTTGTGTAGTCCACCTCTCGGTACCGTCTAGTCCTCGAACACTCGGCCTCCGTCAGCACTGCCCGTCGTCTGCAACCAACACAACGAGGTGCGGGCATATCCCGTGCAGGGGTGAGTATAACGATACTCAGTAGGGACCCCGAGACCCTCATGGTCTCACTAAAACCAACAAGTATAGCCACAAAGAAGATCTCAACAGATAACCTCTACTTAGGTATATGCCCTTACATAATCCTAAGTTATTAAGTAACCCATCTCAATCATGAGGAAACACAAGGATTTTGAAATCAACGGATAACCACTACCCAGGTATATGCCCATACATATACCTAAGTTATCAAGCGACCCATATCAATCATGAGGTAAACACAAAGGTCAAAAGTCTCAGCTCAAACCAGGATTTTCATTATCGAAACCGTAACTGCTGAAGAGCTCCGTCTCTGGAGTGTACAGTGGTCCTGTCACGACTCTGAGGTACTTCTCACTAACCTAAGACTGCTGAGGTACTCCTCCTATCGAGTACCGCGGGTCTGCAGCCAACTACCGGGCACTCCGTCCACCGAGGGTCTGTCGCCAAATACCGGGCGCTCTCCCTAATAGCCTACAGAGGTACTCCTCCGGTTGAGTTCCGCGGGTCAACTGGAAACTACCAGGCACTCCGTCCGCCATGGGTCGGCCGCCAAATACCGGGCCTCCGTCCACTGGGCTAGTCGACTCACTCCAAGTCTAGTCGGTCAAGTAGTTGTCAGGTCTCAGTCGTCTACACGGTCTCCGTACTCCGCTCGCTCGTCTCTAGGAGGGTCTTCTCCACGAGCTACAGGTCGATACTCCAAGTATCTCAAAGTCCCACAAAAAAGTATCTCAAGGGACCGCCTCGTCATAGGGTTCTCAACGCAACAGACGACGTGTCAAACGGACACCCGGTCTGTGAGTTATTATCCTTTTCGTCCCAGGGGCCTGGTTGGTTTCGTAAGCGAACCAACCCGGCCGTATCTCAACTATACCCCGAACTCTCATAGGTTATACTCATAGGGACTGTTTCTCAATGTGATAACAAACACCAATGACGGTTCGTCAAATGGATGTCTGGCCTAAAAGATATCATCTTTTTCCGTTCCAGGGGCCTGGTTGGATTTCGGGTACAATCCAACCCGGCTATAACCCAACCGCATCCAAAACTCGGGCGGAGGATGCCAAAATTTCCGTATCGTCAACAAGAACGCAACGCAACACACGACGCGTCAATCAGACGCCCGGTCTGGAAGTTAATGGCTTTTTCGTCCCGAGGGCCCGGTTGGTTTTTAAGTCAAAACCAACCCGACCGTTCTCCAACTGCGTCCAAACATCGAGAAGAGTAAGCAAAAATATCCTTCTCACTTATAGGAATCTACCAAAGTCGACGGCATGTCAATCGGACGTCCGGAACTCAAGATATTAGCGTTTCCGCTCCGAGGGCCCGGTTGGTTTCGTGTACGAACCAACCCGGCCGAACACAAAGTTTTCCGAAACCTTGAGTGCGATATACCGAAACGACCGTCTCGATCTATGGATCGCATCTCCGCTGACGGCACGTCGTTTGGAGGCCCGTAGCTCATGTTACGGCCAAAATACCGAAAACGGTCCGAAGACGGGGGGGTCTGGGCCCGGGCCGACTTGGCCCGACCCCCCCTGGGTCGGCCGAACCGGGTCGACCCAGTCCGGCCAGGGCGCGGCCTGGCGGGTCGGACCGGCTTGGCTCGGCTCGGCCGAGCGGCCGAGTGCCGCAGCCGCGGGGCGCCGCCCCCGCGGGATGAGGATGCCGCGACCCTCGAGGGGTCGCGCTGGACCAGCGGACGCGGCATGTCGCCACGTCCCGTCCATGTGAGCCGGACCCGCGCGGCTGCGATTTCGTTGGCCGTTGCCACAGTGGCTTCAGCCGCGGCAGCCCTGTCTGGGGGCGCGCCAGGGCGCCGCCGCCTCCATCGCCGCCGCGCCGCCGGTAGCTTCCGCGGGCCACAGAAGTTGCTCCGGTGGTCCGTTTTCCGTCCCGTCTGCGCTGCAGTTCCTCCCGGGATTCGTTCTTCACTGCGGAATCATCAAATCGCCCTTGCGTCATGTTTTTCTATCCCCCGCCAAATCCTCACAACCACGAAGAACGGCGGAGGGTTGTTGGGCCGTGTTCATTTGGCCCGCACCCTCCGCGTTAGATAATAACAGTCGGGAGAATTTATTCAACACATAAAACAACAATTTTAATAAATTAAAATTGTTCATATGAACCCGGTTCTTTAATTTTAAAGAAACGTTCACGGGAATATAAAATATTCACAACAACCCCTACCTCGTCAAGTCATCGCACGCGCGTTCTACGCAGATTTGATTGCCGCGGAAGGAGGCGATCGTCGCGTCGCGGAAATGCATCGCGTCGTCGCGGAAAGGCGTCGCGTCGTCGCAGAAGGGTGTCGCGTCGTCGCGGAAGGTGACGCGTCGACGAACTGCGAGGTTCAAGAACATGAAGATTTAATTATATCGATTAAATCCACGTGTTGTTATAAACCACAATGAAGATTTAAAAGAAACCCGAAATCTCTTACCTCAAGCAGTTGGTGATCGGAGATCGTTGCGGGGAATAACGTCTCGGAAGAAGCGTCATCAATCTCCGAGGGTGACGGCGTTCTTCGTGTTTTTCGCGTTCTTCGCATTCTTTGAGAAGGATGATGAAGGCACACAGAATTTTGTCAAAGGCCTCCCAATGTGAAATCCTCAAGATGTGGCATTGGTCTTATTTTATTACTACGCCAACGGATTTCAAACCGGTTAAGAAACGAATAAAGAGATAAGTAACGACCCATTAATTCTTAGAATTAATTCAATGAAATAAACCGCCCAATTAATTCAATGAAGAAAACCTCCCAATTAATTGGTGCGTTAAGAAATTAAGAAAACGCGTCAGTTGACTTTCATAATGACGGGTTTTCGCAGGTGCGTTACTTAGAAGAAAAGAAACGTTGGTGCTCGTGCGGGTCCCAACTCACAAATATCCTACCAAGAGGGTAGGATATTTTTGAATAGCACCCTATCCGCAACAACTCAGCTTAAGCTGCTTTAAGTGGCTTCAAGTGGATTCCAAGCGGCTTAAGTGAAATAAAATAATGTTTTTCGTACAATTATTTTATTTCTTAACCTTATGCCCGAAAATTCAAAACCACGCCTGAGCAAACGCAACTCTGGAAGAGGCGTTTCTAAGCAAAAATGGGCGATGTGATTCCATCGATGCCCTCGGAATTCGATTCCAAGCACCGGTTCAAAAGCTAGAAAAACCAACTCGTTCGTTCACTGAACGTACCCGAGCCAAACTTCGGAAATTGATTCCGGGCACACCGGGCCTCGAAATCAGGCACCATCAGAAACTGCGTTCTTGTAAAATTTCAAAGAAAATTAAAAAAAACTTCCTTGGAATTTATGGGTCTTTACATTACTCCCACCACAGGGCTTTACGTCCCCGTAAAGCTTCACCACAAACTTAGGGATACAAAGGCGGTACTGAGCACGCATCTGAGCCTTCCGCTCACATGTGCTCACCTGGAGGTTCCCGTGCTACCAAAGAACGTGTACCGGAGGAATCGATCGTCCCCGTAGGATCCGCTCCTGTCGATCCTTGATCCTCACTAGAACATCCATGGAAGTAACCCCATCGCCATTGTCCTACTCCTCATGGTCGATGATAGGCGAAGGGTCGAGCATGTATATCCTCAGTTGAGATACCTGGAAAACATCATGCACCTAGTGCAACTGAGGTGGATGGGTCAAGTGGTAAAACACCTCGCCTACCCAGCTGAGGACCTATAAAGGTCCGTTAAACCTCAGAGATAACTTGTCTCCCTGGCCACATCTCCATAAACCTCGTCGAGGTGAGATTCGTAAGAAGACGTGGTCGTCATCCTCGATCTCCAGAGGTCTCCATTTGCTGTTAGAACTGAAACTCAAAAGACCGCTGCCACGAGGGTATGGTTGACTGACTCAAGAGTGATCAGTCGCACCCTCCTGTGAAAGAGTTTATCCCGTGCTGCCTGGGGTTTCCTTTTCACCGACGAAGGAAAACTCATCCCGACGTTTGCCTAAAACAGTCAATTTGAGTATGAACAGTTATTTCCCGTTCCATACTTAAACTAACGTCGTAAGGCCTCGACGCTACCACCAAGAGATTCCAACCGAAACTCTCGCCTCGAGGGTCCGACCACACCGTCGGCGTATGTGTGATCATCGAGTCTCCTCCCAAGGTATCTCCAGACATGAGGGTCAAGTCCACGGCTTACCAGAAACTCTAGGTCTGGAATAAGATTTGTGAAAGAAAGGAATGATTCATATCAACGTCCGTTACTACAACAACTAGTAGTGAACACAGACTGTCCCTTGAATCATTTCTAGAGCCATTGGGTCACATTCCTTGACTGCACGCAGCCGCACTCTTCCACCGCCCTCCAGCTCCCTGTGCCTGGCGGGGATAACTAAGGCGGGTGGTTATAGCATGTTAAGATGTACACCACCTCATACTTCTCTCCTAGCTCTGCCTCCATGTATGCTGCTTCGCAGACTCATCTATCCTTAAAGCTTCCACTTCTTGAAACATTTAACACACCCGAGTCTCTAAGACTGGCACCAGTTCCCTGTTTCTTACTGCACTTTGCAGTCTTCATCCGCTCTTGGATGACCTGGACCTTCTTTAGTCTCACAAGAGCTGCTATGATTTCTTCTTTGCTGATAATAGAAATCCGGTCCCATCCCCTAGATGAACCACATTCGTTGCCTAATACTTTCAATCCTGACATGAATGATGCATTCATGCCATGGATGACGTCGTAAGGCCTCGACGTAACTACCAAGAGATCCAACTGTCACTCTCACCTCTAAGGGTCGAGTCACACTGTCGGCATCAGTGTGAGGTCACTGGGTCTCCTCCAGTAGAAATCTCGAAAGTGATGGTCAAGTCAATAGTTTAACCGGGACCACTCAGTATCAACCAAACAAAAGGACAGAAAAGAAAACAAAGATAAGTTTCTTTTTATTATTGCAGCTCATAGTACAAAGACACGAATACAAAAGCAACATGGAACTAGAAGTACAAAGGACGTATCCACTAGTTCCTCTCCTGTCCACCTGCTCTCGGAGCTCTACTGCCTTGTCCACTTCTCGGCTGTTGCTCAAGCACCAGCCGCTACTTCTATCTCGGTGGCTCCTCTAACACCCGCTGATTAACCGTGCAGGGGGTTGTACAGTCACGTGCCAGGTGACCCTTC
Organism: Viscum album; assembly: GCA_963277665.1. Taxonomy (NCBI): domain Eukaryota; kingdom Viridiplantae; phylum Streptophyta; class Magnoliopsida; order Santalales; family Viscaceae; genus Viscum; species Viscum album. The sequence continues at coordinate 972,658,926 of OY728141.1, forward strand.
CTGCCGCAGGATAAACACTGTCCGTTTCTGGCATGTCTGGCTCTGACCCCACCCCGGGTGCCCCGCACCACTGATCCTAAAACCCGAGATCTTCCAACTGCTGGTCTGGTCCTCCTGGACCTCTGCATCATCTGTCTACTACCCACAGATGACTCGGCAACTGATCTAAAACCCTGCGGAAAAGGAAGAAGCACATGTACACGCTCGGGGTGTAGAGCTACTGACACAAACTCCACCCTGATGAAGTTCTCGAAGTCTTCCCATGCGAAGGTCATCCCATCACAAAACTGGAACAAGTGGCTCCACCACCTGCCTGCTGCTGCCTGAAGGAGGCTGGCAGCAAGGATCACCATAAAGTCTGTCGGCATCCCACTAGCCTGAAGACTCTCACCACAGCCTCCAGCCAATCCTCAGCCACCTGCGGGTCCGTCTATCCCCGGAACCTGGGTGACCTCTGGCGCTGGAACTCGTGCAGTGCACTCAAGTAGCGTGCATTGCCTACTACTGGGGCAGGTGGCATCGGTGTCCCAACGTATGGTAGTACTGCTGGTGCCTCCACTGGTGCCTTAACTGCAAGAGGGCCCTGTACCAAAGCCTCATCACTCGACAGGCTGTCAGCACGCACATCCCTCCGGGCTCTAGCTGGTCGTCCGTGAAATGGCATCCTGGAAGAAACATCGTGACATGGTCAAAGATTATCCCTGGTGAGCTGACCTGGTTTGAGATGAAATTTAAATAAAACTTCTGGAAAACACACATGCAATCAGTGTTTTCATGCACAAAGTCGGAAATCAGTTGTTAGGGTCCTGGTGTATGGATACGTCGGCCGCCCGCACCAACACTGGACTCCCTAAACTGAAAACCACACTCAGTACTCTTAACACTATTGATTCATAGAAAGAAACATCAGAGTTATAAGTTCTGTGGTAGAACCAAACTCCTCTGATACCAATTTTTCACGACCCGTCCTCGGGGCCCATGTCGTGACTACCCCAAGCCCGCCATCCATAGGCCAGGGGCTGGTGACTAGCACCCAAGATGTAAATCCCGATAACTTGGAAGGTATTTCCTTTATAAAAGGAAACAAGCACCATAGAGTAAGCAAGCGGAGAAAGTAAAAACTAAGTACAAGAGAAATGCTGAAAAGTAAATGGGCCAGAATACAAACCCAAAAGAAAGTACAACTACAACTGAACAAGTACAACAGAAAAGATAACAGCTAGAAGGACGGAAGCGGCTCCTGGGTCGTCCTCCTCGGATCCTACCTGAAGGGTAGGTATAGATGGCGCAGCTCCTGGTCGTCCACCACGGATCCTACCTGAAGGGTAGGTACAGATAGCCTCCTCCAGGCTCTCATCCGTCAACCTCCTCTGTGTGTCGTCTCGTCGTGTGGTCCACCTCCGGGTGCTGACTCGTCATGTAGTCCACCTCTGGGTACCGTCCAGTCCTCGAACACTCGGACTCCGTCAGCACTGCCCGTCGTCTGCAACCAACACAACGAGGTGCGGGCATAGCCCGTGCAGGGGTGAGTATAACGATACTCAGTAGGGACCCGGAGACCCTCATGGTTTCACTAAAACCAAAAAGGATAGCCACAAATAAGATCTCAACAGATAACCTCTACTTAGGTATATGCCCTTACATATTCCTAAGTTATCAAGTAACCCATCTCAATCATGAGGAAACACAAGGATTGTGAAATCAACGGATAACCACTACCCAGGTATATGCCCATAGAAAACCTATGTTATCAAGCGACCCATCTCAATCATGAGGTAAACACAAAGGTCAAAAGTCTCAGCTCAAACCAGGATTTTCATTATCGAAACCGTAACTGCTGAAGAGCTCCGTCTCTGGAGTGTACAGTGGTCCTGTCACGACTCCGAGGTACTGCTCACTAACCTAAGACTGCTGAGGTACTCCTCCTGTCGAGTACCGCGGGTCTGCAGCCAACTACCGGGTGCTCCGTCCGCTGAGGGTCTATTGCTAAATACCGGGCGCTCTCCCTAATAGCCTACAAGGGTACTCCTCCGGTCGAGTACCGTGAGTCCGCGGATAACTACCAGGCGCTCCGTCCTCCGTGGGTCTGCAGCCAAATACCGGGCGCTCCATCCACTGGGCTATTCGAGTCACTCCAAGTCGGGTCGGTCATGCAGTCGTCAGGTCTCAGCCGTCTACACGGTCTCCGTACTCCGCTCGCTCGTCTCTGGGAGGGTCCGCTCCATGAGCTACATGTCGATACTCCAAGTATCTCAATGTCCCACTAAGAAGAATCTCAAGGGACTGCATCGTCATAGGGGTCTCAACGCAACAGACGACGTGTCCAACGGACACCCGGTCTGTGAGTTATTATCATTTTCGTCCTAGGGGCCCGGTTGGTTTCGTAAGCGAACCAACCCGGCCGTATCTCAACTGTACCCCGAACTCTCATAGGGTATACTCATAGGGACCGTTTCTCAACGTGATCACCAACACCGCTGACGGTTCGTCAAACGGACGTCTGGTCTGAAAGATATCTTCTTTTTCCGTTCGAGGGTCCTGGTTGGATTTCGGGTAAAATCCAACCCGGCTATAACCCAAACGCATCCAAAACTCGAGCGGATGATGCCAAAAGTTCCGTATCATCAACAGGAATGCAACGCAATAGACGACGCATCAATCAGATGCCCGGTCTGGGAGTTATGGTCTTTTTCGTCTCGGGGGCCCCGTTGGTTTTTAAGTCAAAACCTACCCGATCGTACTCCAACTGCGTCCAAACCACGAGCGGAGTAATCCAAAAGATCCGTCTCACTTAGAGGAATCCACCAAAGTCAATGGCACGTCAATCGGACGTCTGGAGCTCAAGATATGAGCGTTTCCGCTCCAAGGGCCTGGTTGGTTTCGTGGATGAACCAACCCGGCCGAATCCAAAGTTTTCCGAAACCTTGAGTGCGATATACCGAAACGACCGTCTCGATCCAAGGATCACATTTCCACTGAAGGTGCATCGTTCAGAGGCCCGTAGCTCAAGTTACGGCCAAAAGACCAAAAACGGTCCGAAGACGGGGGGTCTGGGACCGGGCCGACCCGGCCCGACACCCCCTGGGTCGGCCGAACCGGGTCGTCCCGACCCGGTCCGACCCAGATGGACCCGATCCGGTCCGGCCAGGGCGCGGCCCGGCCGGTCGGACCGACCTGGCTCGGCTCGGCCGAGCGGCCGAGCGCCGCAGCTGCATGGCGCCGCCCCCGTGGGTTGAGGAAGCCACGGCCCTCGAGGGGCCACGCTGGACCAGCAGACGCGACATGTCACCGCGTCCCATGCGTGCGAGCCGGACCCGCGCGGTCGCGGGTCCGTTAGACACTGCCACTGCGGCTTCACCCGTGGCAGCCCTATCCGGGGGCACGCCGGGGTGCCGCTGCGCCGGCTACCCGCGCCGCCGGTAGCTTCCGCGGGCCACCGGAGTTGCTCCGGTGGTCCGTTTTCCTTCCCGTCAGCACCGCTGTTCCTCCTGGGATCCGTTCTTCACTGCAGAATCATCAAATCGCCCTTGTGTCACGTTTTTCCATCACCCTTTGAATCCGCACAACCATGAAGAACGTCGGAGGGTTGTCGGGCTGTGTTCATTTCGCCCGCACCCTCCGCGTTAGATAATAACAGTCAGGAGAATTTATTCAACACATGAAACAACAATTTTAATAAATTAAAATTGTTCATATGAACCCAGTTCTTTAATTTTAAAGAAACGTTAACGGGAATATAAAATATTCACAACAACCCCTACCTCGTCAAGTCGTCGCACGTGCATTCTTCATGTATTTGATCGCCGCAGAAGGAGGCGATCGTCGCGTCGCGGAAAGGCGTTGCGTTGTCGCAGAAGGGCGTCGCGTCGTCGTGGAAGGGTGTCGCGTCATCGCGGAAGGTGACGCGTCGACGAACTGTGAGGTTCAAGAACATGAAGATTTAATTATATCGATTAAATCCATGTGTTGTTATAAACCACAAAGAAGATTTTAAAGAAACCCGAAATCTCCTACCTCAAGAAGTTGGTGATCGGAGATCGTTGCGGGGAAGAACATCTCGGAAGAAGCGTCGTTAATCTTCGAGGGTGACGGCGTTCTTTGCGTTCTTCGCGTTCTTCGCGAATGAGGATGAATTCACAAAGAATTCTATCAAAGGCCTCCCAACGTGAAATCCTCAGGATGTGGCGTTGGTCTTATTTTATTACTACGCCAATAGATTTGAAACCGGTTAAGAAACGAATAAAGAGATAAGTAATGACCCATTAATTCGTAGAATTAATTCAACGAAATAAACCGCCCAATTAATTCAATGAAGAAAACCGCCCAATTAATTGGTGCGTTAAGAAATTAAGAAAACGTGTCAGTTGACTTTCATAATGACGGGTTTTCGCGGGTGCATTACTTAGCGGAAAAGAAACGGTGGGGCTCGTGCGGGTCCCACCTCACAAATATCCTACCAAGAGGGTAGGATATTTTTGGATAGAACCCTATCCAAAACAACGCAGCTTAAGCTTCATTAAGTGGATTCAAGTGGCTTCCAAGCAGCTAAAGTGAAATAAAATAAAGTCTGTCGTACAATTATTTTATTTCTTAACCTTAAGCCCGAAAATTTAAAACCACACCCGAGCAAACGCAACTCCGGAAGAGGCTTTTCTAAGAAAAAACTGGCGCTGCGATTCCATCGGTGCCCTCAGAATTCGATTCCGAGCACCAGTTCAAAAGATAGAAAAACCCGCTCGTTCGTTCACTGAACGTACCCGAGCCAAACTTCGTAAATTGATTCCGGGCACACCGGGCCTCGGAATCAGGTGCCGTCAGAAACTGCGTTCTTGTAAAATTCCAAAGAAAATAAAAAAAAAACCTTGGAATTTACGGGTCTTTACATTTAGGTTTTCAGGTATTTTAGTATGTTTTTGGGTTTTATAGGTTTACTGTGTTTTTAGGGGTTTTAATATTTTTAGAGTTTTTAAATGTTTTTAGGAGTCTTAATGGTTTTTATAGTATTCGTGGGTTTTTAGGGGTTTTATGTTTCATTAGGGTTTTTATAGGTTTTTAATGGTTTTTCTCTTTTTATGCGTTTTTCATGATTTTTGTTGTTTTTTAATTATTTTGTGTTTTTTAGGGATTTTAAAGGATTTATATGGGTTTTAGGTAATTTTTTTAGTTTTTAGGGATTTATAGGGTTTTTAGGGTTTTAAATTCATTTAGGTTTTTAGGGTTTTTTTACCATATTATGGATTTAAGGGTTATAAGAGTTTTTTCCATATTTAGGGGTTTAAGGGTTTTTAGAGTTTTTTGTGGTTTTATTGGTTTTCAGGGTGTTTATGTTTTTTCGCGTTTTTTATGGGTTTATGGGGAGTTTTAGTGTTTTTAAGGAGAGATAATGAACCCCGAAACCCGCCTTCAATAGATCCCGAAGAGGTGACTGGCAACTAGGGTATAGAATCACACACTAACTGGAAGGCATTACCCTTTTTCTTTTAATAGGATTGGGAGATAAGATGGTAATCCCAACAAAACCAAAAGCAGAAAGTAAAAGTAAAGCCAAGAACCATTCCCAATGCATGTTACAAAAGTAAAATCCACAAAGTACAAGGTGACTACAAAGGTAATGTACAAAAGAAAGAAAAACAGCAACTGCAACTGCCCCAAAGGTCTGAGCTAGTATGGTCCCGCACGATCCCTGAAGTCCTCCTGGAAACTTGAAAGCAGTTTTATATATGTAGGGTGAGCATACAAGTATAATCGGTAGGGAAAACCAAATACTCTCGTGCACAAGTGGGGGAACGTACTAAATTCCCGTGAGAAAAAGAGTAAACCAAACTCCAAACTAGGTAAACTATCCATCCAAGCCTCACAAAGGCACACTCCCCAAATAACACAAGTCAAGTAATGTATTGTAATAGCACATCGATGTTTGGGTACCCCGCGCCACTTTCTCACTGGTTGTTGAAGACATCCTACGCATCGAACCAATCCCGCCATTCTCACCGCAGTCCCACTTCCTCAACTCACCCGCACACACCTGGGCCACATCCTCACGCTGTCCCACTGCCAAACCCCGACCGCAAACACCTGGTCCACAACTGTCACACGTAACCACGCCTGCAAAAACCTAGGCCAGAACAACCACCGCCACGCCCGAAGACACCTGAGCTAAAAGATCTACTGCCATGCCTGAAGACACCTGGGCCTCATCCCGAAGATACTTGGGAAACCACCTGCCTGCACCCACCTAGACCATAACAACCACACTACCCCGGTTGAAAGTTCTTGGGATAATAATGGACCTCAGGCCATCACAGCCTGCCTGAAGATACTTGGGCTATTCGGGAAAGGGAGCAGAAAGGAGCTAATAACAAGCCACTAATAGTAGTTTTGGGAAAAACACCCTCCCCCATGAAATGGGGTTGTTCGGCACTAAGTGCTCAACTTTTTTGGGGCGTGAATAAGAAACACAATACTACAGGTATATGTATATGTAACAAGAACTTACTAAAAGTTTTGGTGTTCTTTAGCCCACCTAAAGAACACAAACAGTACTACGTCCATGTCACAACTCACACCAAACTAGGACCCATTTGTCCCACCTTGGTTTACATGTTCAGTAATAAAGATTAAATGAGTTTTCTGCAACTACTGGGCAACTAACACAAAAGAAAAATCCAAGGGGAAAAGATCCATCCAAACATCACTTTATGCATTCCCACCCAGTTCTCTTGCTAATCCACAACAACCAAAGAAAACCCTATGTTACATCACTGTGTCCAATATCCAGGAGCCAAAATGTTTCTCAACAACAGAGAATCCCACCCCAATTCGTGATAAAATCAAGGTAACCACCCGACCTTAAAGTCACAACCACTGGAAGCATGACACAGGGGATCCCATCCCCAATTCCACAACCACCTAGATTATAATTACTAGGGATACCATACCCTCCCAAATCACCCAGCAACCGACTCGTGAAAGAAGAACAATCAAACCACTACTACCAAGCAAAGCAGCACCATGCGGGTATTTTCAGATTTAAAAGATTTAACACACTCCATGATTCAATTCCGTTGTACTTTAACCGGGGTTATCATAGAAAAAGGATTGATCCTGATGCTTTCAATTTATTTAGCCGATTGTACGTAGTTAACCAATTTCCTTTACACAGTAAGGGTTCACAACCACAATACAATCCATTTAAACATCACCAGAGGTAAGGGTTCATTAGTGCACAGAGAAAGACCACCAACGACCATGATTTTCAGTAGGCGTAAGCTCGCACAATTTAGAAAAGAAGATCATAAAACAATCAGCATCATCGATCACAACCCCCTTTCTCTTTAGAGTCCTTTCATTATCTTCATTAAGGTTTGGTTAATCTGATTCCATAGAAACAACAGCATGCCCACCCCGCATGATACACAAAAGGGAGAGATGAAGGAGAAATTCCCTACATATTGATCAATGATTGACACTGAGGCTGGGCACGGAACTCCATGGATAGCAATGTGGCTCGCCTGAATGAAAATCGGTTCGTCAGAATGAAGGGTACTACGAATAGAGGGTGATCGAGAAAAGAATAAACCCATGGCGAACCCTTTAGTTTATAAGGGTCGGGGACGGTTGAGATAACAACATGGAACCGCATAAGGAGCGGGGGTTGTGGGTTGACCACGCGGCCCCACACGTTATTAAAGGTTCGACTGGTTTAAACCGACAAACACACCAAGTTAAATCATTAAATATTTAATTAAAACATTTATGGGTGTTATCGGGCTTTAAAAACGCTTAAAGTGGTCAAAATAGGGTTTAAACCCAATTTGCGCAAAAAGGAGCGCTACTGGAAAGACCCCGTGGGGGTAGGCGAGAGCCACCGGTAGCTGAGAGCTATCGGTGGCTGAAAGCAACCGGTAGACCAAGTGAAACCAGTGGCTGACAGCGACCGGTAGCCAAGCTACCGGTAGGCTGCAGCGACCGATAGACTGAGCTACCGGTAGGCTTCAGCCATTGGTATCCGAGCTACCGGTAGGCTGCAGCCACTGGTAGACCGAGCTACCGGTAGACAGAGCTATGGGTAGCTGCAGCTACCGGTCGACCAAGCTACCGGTAGGCTGCAGCTACCGGTAGACCGAGAAACCATTAGGCCTGCTACCGGTAGGCCTACCGTTAGGCCAATCATCACCGAGATTCCCAGACCAGAAAAACCAACTTGTGATTTTCACAAAGTAATGGACCCCGAAAACCTGGGCCATTACATCAGATACCTCTTAAAAGATTCTCGTCCTCGAGAATCAAAACAACCCAGAAGGAAAGAGAGAGTCCAAACAACCACCTCGAAAGATACCTCTCCGGAGTGGACCTCATTATTAACTAAGAACGCCTTTCGGACAAGGACCAAGCGACATACCATGTCAAACTACCCAGCCATGTGGGTTGGGGAGTCTCCTTCCCCATGTCATGATATTATCAGCTTTGGGCGGCACTGACTCGCCCGCACGGGTATAATCGCATCCACATTAATGCGTCTTGATTAGGGGTCGGGTCCTCCTCTCCACACAGGCAGGACTTTTCACACACATTCAGAGGAAAGAAAACTAGTATTTCATAGCCAACAAGGTAAAATGTTCTACCACACAACAGCTATAAAACAAACAGTACAAAACTCAAAAAAACTCTCGGTACTAGGCACACATCTGTTCTTCCCGCTCCCACGTACTCTCCTCAAGACCACCATGTCTCCAAAACACAAGAACCAAGGGGATGGTTCACCCATGGAGCACCTTCTCCTCACGATCCTCGATCATCACTGGTCTTTCAACAAAAGTCACGCCATCCTCGATGTCTATCTCTCCCCAATCAAGGACGTGTGAATCGTCATGCAGGTAACGACGAAGCTGGGACACATGGAATACATCATGTATCCTCAGTAGCAGCGGTGGTAGCGCTAGCTAATAAGCCACTTCACCAAACTGCCGCAACACTTCGAAGGGTCCGATGAACCTCGGAGAAAGCTTAATCCCTTTGCCGAACCTCCATTGTCCATGCCGAGGGGAGACCTTCAAGAACACGGGGTCTCCAACCTCAAACTCCAAGGGTCTCCTCCTGGTATCAGCATACGACTTCTGTTGGTCTTGGGCCACCTTTATCCTTTCTCGTATGAGATGAACCTTCTCTGTCGTGCTCCACACCACCTTTGGGCCAAGGATTCCTGCCTATCCTACTTCAGTCCAACACATAGGTGAACGACATGGCCTCCTGTACAAGGCTTCAAATAGGGCCATGCCAATGGTAGTGTGATGGCTATTGTTGTAGGCGAACTCTACTAGAGGAAAGTGTCACACCCATGATCCTCTTGAGTCCAGAAAACATGCCCGCAAAATATCCTCCATGGTCTGGATGGTGCGCTCTGTCTGTCCATATGTCTGGGGATGGAAAGTAGTGCTAAGACGTAGCTAGGTGCCAAAATCATGCTTCAATCCTCTCCAGACCTGTGAGGTAAACCGTGCATCTCTATCCGAGACTATATACCTCAGAACTCCATGCAACCGCACCACCTCATCTGCATACCTTCATTCCAAAGCATCCACTTCACTCGACTCCTTGATCGCCAGAAAGTGAGCTGATTTCGTCAACCGGTCCACTACCACCCAGATGGCGTCGTATCCCCCTTGGACCTCGGGTAGTCCCATGACGAAATCCATCGATATGTCCTCCCATTTCCACTCGGGGACATCCAGAGACTGCAGCAGGCCACCTGGAACCCGGTGTTCAGCCATCACCTGCTGACACACTAGGCACTTGGCCACAAACTCTACCACTGATCGCTTTACTTCGGGCCACCAAAACTGTCTCTTCAGGCCCAGGTACAACTTGGAAACTCCTAGGTGTACCGCTTGGGGTTAGTTGTGGAACTCACTGAGAACGTGGCCGCACATTTCCATTAGAACAAACATCATCCCCCGAAAGAGCATCTGGTTCTGACCATCCTCCATCCATCCTTCCGGAGCATTCCTCTGGCCAACTCGGTCATGCATCTATTCACACTCTGGGTATCCCCACTGAGACTCCTCCACTTGCTGAAATAGAGACAACAACACTGTCATCTGATATAGGAAACCTCTACCACTATCCATCCTTGCATCTAGGTTCAAGGCATCCAACTCCTCCATTGTCTTCTCGGTGTCCGCAGACTCTCGGACTACATACCTCTGCGTCCTCCTGCTCAATGTATCGGTCACCACATTCTCCTTCCCTGATGTGTAGGAAACCTCGAAGTCATAATCCTGGAGTAACTCCATCCACCTCCACTGCCGTAAGTTTAGGTCCCGCTGGGAGAATATATACCTCAAGCTTTTGTGATCTGTGAAGACCTCAAATCATTCTCTGGTGAGGTAGTTTCGCCATAACATCAGTGCATAAACGACCTCTACAAGCTCTAGGTCATGGGTGGCGTAATTACGATCATGAGGGCATAGCTGGCTAGACCCATAAGTGATCACCACTTGTCGCTGCATCAACACACATCCCATGCCCTGTCCTGAAGCATCACAGAACACCGCATAGGCCACCCCTTCTTCTGGTAGCCTTAGCACTGGGGTACTAACCAACTTCTCCTTCAGATAGCTGAAGGCTACCTCACACATCTCACTCCACACGAAAACCTGGTCTTCCTTGGTCAGGGCTGTCAAAGGGGCTGCAACTCGGGAGAAGTTGGGTACGAACCTCCGATAGTAACCCACCAGCCTGAGGAAACTATGGACCTCTGCCACATTCTTGGGAACTAACCAAGAAACAACTTCCTCAACCTTTGATGGGTCCACCGCTACTCCCCGCTCGGACACCACATGCCTGAGGAAGTGCACTTCTTGTGTCTAGTAATTGCATTTTGACAACTTCCCATAGAGCTGATGCTGTCAGAGGACTTCCAAAACCGTCCTCGGTTGCCCCGCATGGTCATCCTCTGATCTCGAATAGATCAGGATGTCATCGATGAACACAACTACGAACCGATCCAGGCACTCCCAGAAGATGGAGTTCATAAGCCCCATGAACACAGCTGGTGCGTTTGTACCACCGAAAGGCATGACTACGAACTAGAAGTGTCCCTATCTGCACCTGAAGGCCGTATTCGGGATGTCTCCCTCCTTCACCCTCAACTGGTGGTACCCAGACCGCAGGTCGATCTTCGAGAACCACCCTACCCCTTTCATCTGGTCGAAAGGATCATCTATCTTCGGAAGAGGGTACCGATTCTTGATCATCACCCGATTCAGTCTCCTGTAGTATATGCACAACCAGAGACCACCATCTTCCTTCTTTTAGAATAAGACTGGAGAACCCCATGGTGACGCACTCGGTCGAACATAACCCCTCTTCATCAGATCGTCAATCTAAATCTATAACTCTCGTAGCTCTGTAGGTGACATCCGGTAAGAAGCCATCGAAATCAGACGAGTGTCGGGCTGCAGGTCTATCCCGAACTCGATATCAAGTTGAGGGGGTAGAGTCATCACATCCTCAGGTAATATGTCTATAAACTCATTGACGATCTCTGGAACCTCCACCATCTTAGCATCAACTGACTCCATTGACATCTCGGCTAAGAAGAAGAGGATGGGTTCCTCTCGCCTGCTGCCCTTCTGATTGCTCCGCTTGCCGGTGAAAGTAACATGCTGACCTCCCATGTCCGAGAACAAAACCCTTCCTCAGAAGAATTAGATGACGATACACATAGAGAATAGACAGTCGATGCCTAGGATGACATCGTATGGATGTATATGTAGCAGAAGAAGATCCCTAACCGACTGATGTGGCCCTATAATCAGTTTACATCTTCGACAAACATATAACAAGTCGGTATGACCTCCGACTGGTGTGCTCAGCACCAGGGGAACATGAAGTCTCTCAGCATCTAGACCCAAGGCACATGCCAGACTCAGCGCAACAAAGGAGTGTGAAGCTCCGGTATCGAAAAAGGCATAAGCAAGGGTACTGAACAAACTGATTGTACCTCGAACAACCTCCAGCCCTGCTGGAACTGCTACCTCAGTAGAGTGTAACTGTCCACGCCCATCTCCTCTGCCCCTCGGCTGTCGGCCACCTCCCCGAACACGCCCCAGTCGAGGTCCCTGAGGAGCACCTTGAGGTCGGCCTCCTCCTCCTACATCTGCCCTCGGAGGAGCGGGAGCTCACTGTCCCTGCTACTGCTGCTGCAAAAGCCTGGCTGGAAAATGCAACTGGGGCGGGTGCTGGGGCTGTCCGCCACCACTGTACTATACTCGATCCGTGCACTAACTATAGAGATGTCCATGGATCCCATAGACAAAGCACTGCGGTCCCAGGCCCGAAGGAAAAGGGCGAGGACCAGGGGACCGGAACTGGAACTGCTGCGGCCTGCTCCCAGCTAGTCGGAACCTGGAGGGTCCTGACACTGGATGCCTAGTGCTGACGACCTTTCCCTTTGATGGTCCCAGCTGGATCCCCTCTCGTGGCACACCTCCTAGAGCGTGCATCCTCTCTGCCACTTCGGCCTTCTTATGGACCTCCAAGTTCATTGGAAAGGTAAAGGGGGTAACAACATACTGGAGGGAGGGTCGAAGCGCCTCCTCTAAACGTCTTGCCCGAGACTCCTCGTCGGGAAAGAGGTCCAGAACAAAACATAGGAGGTCTTTGAACTTGATTCCCAGATCCCTCATTGACATACTCCCCTGTTGGAGGGAGAGTAGATCCTGTATCTTTTCCGCCTTCATCATCGAAGAGAGGAATTCCGCCTGGAACTCCCTCTTGAAATCCGCCCAAGCCACCTCAGCCTCTCTTCTCTCACCCAGGTAAAGCTTCAACCATTGACGTGCTGCTCCCCACATCTGGCTGACGGCCAGATGAACCCAGTACTCAGTCGTAGCCCAGATCAAGCTGAAGGCAGTCACTAGCTCCTCTAGCCAGCCCTCTCTATTCATATCAGAGGTGTTTCCCTCATACTTCTCTAGGGTCTCTCGCTGAAAGGCCCGAAGTGTCTTCTGCCATTGGTCGTACTCCACCTTTCGATCAGCTCTCTTCCATTTGGCCAAGGTATTTTCTAGGGCCTCGATCACCTGTACCACATGTGGTCTCCTTCCAGGTGCCATAGCTGCAAGGTAAACAAGGAATGCCTAAGCCCAAGTAGTGCAGAATATTTCTCTTAAACTTATTAAACTTTTTATTTATTCATAATTCCCAAGACACCCTAGAAACATGAGAAAATAGGTCATTATGATGCATGTACCTTTCCTAGAGTCTCTACCCTGCAATCATCATGGTCTCACTTGGTCGTTCGGTAGTTCCAGATTCCTTGCATCAGATCACAGGGGGCCCTAAAATCCCATGTCCTAGCCGATCTTCCCTAGCCTAATTCACGCACCAAGGTCACCCAACACTGTTTCCCTACCATCCCATGCAATCATCACTGTGCCTAACTCCAGACTCCATCCTATCTCTCAACCTCTCTCTAATACCATTCTGTCATGACCCACCTTCACCAAAAGGAGGGATGGGTCTGCAGATTGCAAGGACCTTCCTTATTTAAGTTGAAGGAGATATAATAACCCCTGAAACCCGCCTTCAATAGGTCCTAGAGTGGCGTCTAGAACCAAGGGTATAGAATCACACACTAAATGGAAGGAATTAAACTTTTTCTATTAATAGGATCAGGAGATAAGATGGTAATCCCAAAAACACCAAAAGTGGAAAGTAAAAGTAAAGCCAAGAACCATTCCCAATGCATGTTACAAAAGTAAAATCCACAACGTAAAAGGTTACTACAAAGGTAAAGTACCAATGAAAGAAAAAGAGATACTACAACTGCCCCAAAGGTATGAGCTAGTATGGTCCTGCACGATCCATGAAGTCCACCTGTAAACCTGAAAGCAGTTTTATATACGTAGGGTGACCATACAAGTATACTCGGTAGGGAAAATCCAGATACTCTCGTGCACAAGTGGGGGAATGTACTAAAGTCCCATGAGAAAAAGAGTAAACAATACACCTAACAAGGTAAACTATCCACCCAAGCCTCACCAAGGCACACTCCCCAAATAACTCAAGTCAAGAAATGTATAGTAATAGCACATCGATGTTTGGATACCCCGCTCCACTATCCCACTGGTTATTGACGACATCCTACGCATCGAAACAATCCTGCCATTCTCACCACAGTCCAACTGCCTCACCCTACCCACACACTCTTGGGCCACATCCTCACGCAGTCCCACTATCAAACCCCGCCCACAAACACCTGGGCCACAACTGTCACACATAACCATCCCTGCAAACACCTAGGCCAGAATAACCACCGCCATGCCCGAAGACACCTGGGCTTGATGATCTACTACCATGCCTGAAGACACCCGGGCCTCATCCCAAAGATACTTGGGAAACCACATGCCCGCAAACACGTGGGCCATAACCACCACACCACCCCGCCCGAAGGTTCTTGGGCTAATAATGGACCTCAGGCCATCACAGCCTGCTCGAAGATACATGGGCTATTCGGGAAAGGGAGTGGAAATGAGCTAATAACCAGCCACTAATAGTATTGTTGGGAAAAACACCATCCCCCATGAAATGGGGGTGTTTGGCACTAAGTGCTCAACTTGGGTGGGGCGCGAATAAGAAACAAAAAACTAAAAGTATATGTATAGGTAACCAGCACTCACCCAAAGTTTAGGTTTTTCTTCAGCCCACCTAAAGAACACAAACAGTACTACATCAAAGTCACCACTCACACCAAACCAAGACCCCTTTGTCCCACCCTTTGTTACATGTTCAGTAATAAAGATTAAATGAGTTTTCTGCAACTACTGGGAAACTAACACATAAGCACAATATAAGGGGAAAAGATCCACCCAAACATCACTTTAAGCATTCCCACCTGGTTCTCTTGCAAAGCCATAACAACCAAAGAAAACCCTAAGTTACAGCCCCATGTCCAATATCCAGGAGCCAGAAGGTTTCTCAACAATTGAGGATCCCACCCCAATTCGTGATAAAATCAAGGTAACCACCCGAACATAATGTCACAACCACTGGAAGCATAACATAAGGGATCCCATCCCCAATTCCACAACCACCAAGAGTATAATAACATGGGATCCAATCCCCTCCCACATCACCTAGCAAATGGCCCATGAAAGAAGAACAATCAAACAACTACCACCAAGCAAAGCAGGCCCATGCAGGTATTTTCATATTTAAAAGATTTGACACACTCCATGATTCAATTCCACTGTACTTTAACCAGGGTTATCACAGAAGAAGGGTTGATCCTCATGCTTTCAATTTATATCACCGAATGTATGTAATTAACCAATTTCCTTTACACAGTAAGGGTTCACAACCACAGTACAATCCATTTAAACATCAATAGAGGTAAGGGTTCATTAGTGCACAAAGAAAGACCACTAAAGACCTTTATTTTCATTAGGAGTAAGCCTACACAATTCAGAAAAGAAGATCATAAAAAATTAAGCATCATCGATCACAGCCCCCCTTGCTCTTTAGAGTCCATTAATTGTATTCATTAAGGTTTGGTTAGTCCAATTCCACAGAAACAATAGCATTCCAACCACGCATGATACACAAAAGGGAGAGACGAAGGGGATATTCCCTACTTGTTGATCAGTGATCGATGCTAAGCATGGGCAAAGAACTCCACTGATAGCGATGCGGCTCACCTGAAAAAAATCGGTTCGTCTGAATGAAGGGTACCACTAGCAGAGGGTGATCGAGAAAAGAAGAAACCCACAGCGAACCCTTTAGTTTATAAGGTCCAGGGACGGTTGAGATAAAAACGTGGAACCGCGTAAGGAGCGGGGGTCGTGGGTTGACCACTCGGCCCCACATGTTATTAAAGGTTTGGGCGGTTTAAACCAACAAACACACCCGGTTAATTCATTAAATATTTAATTAAAACATTTATGGGCGTTACAGGGCTTTAAAACACGCTTAAAGAGGTCAAAATAGGGTTTAAACACAATTTGCACAAAAAGGAGTGCTACTGGAAAGTCCACGTGGGGGTAGGTGAGAGCCACCGGTAGCCGAGAGCTAGCGGTGGCTGACAGCCACCGGTAGACTAAGTGAAACTGTTAGCCGAGCTACTGGTAGGCTACAGCTACCAGTTGACCGAGCTACCGATAAGTGGCAGCTATCGGTAGACCGAGCTACCGGTAGACAGATCTACCGGTAGCTGTAGCTACCGATTAACCGAGCTACCGGCAGATAGAGCTACCAGTAGGCTGCGGGTACCGGTAGAACGAGCTACCGGTAGGCCTACTACCGGTAGGATAAGTAAACCAGTAGGCCTACCATTAATCCATACTTCACCGAGATTCCCATACCAGAAAACCCAACTTGTGATTTTCATAAAGTAATGGGCCCCAAAAAACCTGGTCCATTACATTTTCTTTAGTTTCTAGTGTGTCTTTTGGGTTTTTATGATTTTTTGGGTTTTATGGATTTATGGATTTTTATTTTCTTCATGGTATTTCGGGGTTTTTAGTGTTTTTATGTTTTCGTGGATTTTAAGGTATGTTTTAGGATTTTTTGGTTTTAGGGTTTTTATTTTTTTATGGATTTTGAGGGGTTTATGGTTTTTTGGGTTTATTATGATTTTATTTTTTTAGGGTTTTAAAGATAATTTTGGGTTTTCAGGGTTTTTTGATATTTTTCGTGGTTTAAAGGTTTTTTAGTGTTTCGTAACGATTTTAGGTTGTTTATGGGATTTTTGTATTTTTAGTGGTTTATAGATTATTATGGGGATTTATGGTTTTTAGGGGGGTTATGGGTTTTTATGGTTTTTAGGTCTTTTTCAATGTTATTTGGGTTTCTTATGCTTTTAGGGAATTTTAGGGATTTTTTAGGATTTTTATGGTTTTTTGGGTTTTAATGGGGTTGAGTGACTTTGATGGTTTTCAGTAGTTTTTATTGATTTTTAGGTTTTTAGGGGTTTTTTTCAACTTTTGGTTATTTTTATGTTTTTAGTGTTTTTTAGGATTTTAGGGTTTTTGAGTATTTTAATTTTTTAGCGGGGGTTTTAAGGGTTTTATAGTTTTTAGTGGGTTTTAGGGTTTTATGGGTAATTAGGTTTTTAATGGATTCTAGGGTTTATATGGTTTTCAAGGGGTTTTAGGGGTTTTTTGGTTTTTTTTATTTTCTTTGTTTTTAACAAATTTATAGCTTTTTAATGGTTTTAGGGTTTTTAGGATTTTTAGGTATTTTTAGATTTTTTTTCCATTTTCAGTGTTTTAAAGGACTTTTGGTTTTTCAGGGTAATTTTGTGTTCTTAAGGGGTTTTATGGTTTTTTAAATTTTTTTAACTTTTTAAAGGGTTTAATGAATTTTAGTGATTTTTGTGGTTTTTATGATTTTTATGAGGTTTTAGGGGTTTTATGGTTTTTAGGGTTTTATGATATTCAAGGGTATTCGGTTTTTTATTCTTTCTAGGATATTTAGTTTTTTTATGGGTTTTAGCGTTTTTAGGGTTTTTTTGGGTGTTAGGGATTTTTGGGGTTTTTAGGGTTTTTAGATTTTTCTAGGTTTTAGGTTCTTTTAGGTTGTTAGGGTTCTTTTGAGTTTTTAGGGGGTTTAGGATTTTTTGGATATTTCTAATGTTTTATCGGTTTTACGTTCTATTAAATTTTCAAGTGTTTTTAGGAGGTTTTGTTGGATTTATGGTTTTTTTATATTTTTGGGTTTTTATGGTTTTTAGAAGTTTTTCATGGTTTTAGGGTTCATTACATTGTTTTGATTTTATTTATTTTTTAGGATTTTTATGAGTTTTAGGGTTTTTTTTATTATGATGTTTTTTACAGGTTTTTAGGGTTTTAGGGTATTTATGGTTTTTTGGGTTTTAGGTAATGTTTGAGTTTTTTAGATATTTAAAGGGTTTTTATAGTTTTTCAACGTTTTCTAGATTTTTTGAGTTTTTTGATTCGTAGGGGTTTTTATTGTTTTTATATTTTTCGTGTTTTTTATTTTTATCATAATTTTTTCATAGTTTTTTGGGTTTTTATTCTTTTATGGATTTTTAGGAATTTTATGTTTTTTTGGGTTTTTATTTATTTATTGTGTTATTTGTGCTTTTGAGGGGTTTTATGGGTTTTGGGATCTTTTTTAGTTTTTGTTGGAAGGAGGTTAGGGATTTTTGATTTAATAGGCGTTTTATGAGATTTTATAGTTTTTAACAATTTAGGGGGTGTATGCATTTTTAGATATTTTATATTTTTTTAGGAGTTTATGAGTTTTAGGTTTTTTATATTTTTATGGGTATTTATCGTTTTTAGGGGTTTTCTAGTGTTTTATGGTTTTTAAATTTTATGATATTTTTTGGGATTTTTGAGGAATTTTTTTGGTCATTATATTTTTTAGTTTTTTTGGGATTTTTAGGGGTTTTTTAGGTTTTTAGGTTTTTGTGGGGTTTTAGGGGGTTTTCAAGATTTTGGGTATTTTAGCTTTTTAGTGTATTTTTAGTTTATTTTTTTAAATGGATTTTAGATTTTTTTAATGATTTTAGGGGTTGTAAGGGTATTTAGAGTTTTTATTGTGTTTTGGGGTTTTTATTGTATTTTAGGGGATTTAATATTTTTAGGGGTATTTATAGTTTTTGTGGGGGTTTTTAGTGTTTTAGTTTTTTTTTGTTTTCATGTATTCTTAGGGATTTCTTAGGGTATTTATTTTTAGGGGTTTTTTAGAATTTGATGGTTTATGGTTTTTTTTAGGGTCTTTTTTGGGGTTTCAGGGTTTTTTTAGTTTTTAAGGGTTTTAAGGTTTTTAGAGGTTTTTAACGTTTTAGTGGTTTTAAGCTGTTTTAGTGTTTTCAGTTGGTGTTTTTGTTTCTATACATTTTTAGAGGTTTTTATGGTTTTAACAGGGGTTTTATAGGAATTGAAGTATTTTTAAATTTTCATGGATTTTATGGTTTTAAGGTCCCTTATGGTTTTTAGGGTTTTTAGGGTTTTTAGGGATTTTCAGGGTTTTATTTGTTTTCATAGTTTTTAATGATTTTTTGGGCCTTCTAAGGTTTTTAGGGGTTTTATGGGTTTTATTAATTTTATGATTGTTTAGGGTTTTAACGGTTTTTAGTGTTTTTAATGCTTCAGGGGTTTAAATGTGTTTTAGATTTTCTTGTCATTTTTTTGTTGTTTTAGGGTTTGTTAATGTTTTATGGGTTTTATGGTTTTTTGGGGGTTTTCAAGGTTTTCAGGGGTTTTTAATTTTTAGGGGATTTTAGGGTATATGGTTATGAGGACATTTTCAGGTTTTTATGATTTTGATGGTTTTTATGTTTTTAGTTTGTTTTTGGATTTTGGGATTTTAGAACTTTTAGGGACTTTTTGGGTATTTGGGTTTTTTTTTGTTTTTTAGGGTTTTAAAGGTTTTTATGGTTTTAATGCTATATAGAGTTTTGATGGGGTTCTATGGGTTTTATGGGTTTTAAGTATTTTTATTGGTTTTATGGGTTTTATGGTTTTAAAAATTTTCCTGGGGTATTTGGTTTTGTTACATTTTCAGTGATTTTGGAGGATTTTTATGGGTTTTATAGTTTTTAAGGGTTTAATGGTTTTTAGGTATTTGAGGATTTTAGTATTTTCTTAGGTTTTTGGGTATTTTGTGATTTTAGGTTTTAGGGTTTTTAAAAATATTGTGGTTTTTAGGGATTTATGGGGTTTTATGGGTTTTTTATGGGTTTTAGGAAATTTTATATTTTTCAGACGATTTTCTGGGTTTTAAAGGTTTTATCTTTTCAGGGATTTTGAGTTTTTAGGTTTTTAATTGTTTTTAGTGTTTTTTGGATTCTTAGGGATTTTGAGGGTTATTAGGGTTTTCTAGATTTTTTTTTGGGATTTTAGGGATTTTAGGGTATTTTTTGGTTTTTGGGGGGTTTTTACCCATTTTAAGGATTTTTATTAGTTTTAGAGTTTTTAAATTTTTAGGGGATTGTAGGTTTTAGTTTTTTCATATCTTTTTAGGGGTTTTATGGTTTTTTATGATTTTAGGGGGTTTTATGGTTTTCAAGGGGTTTTATAGGTTTTTAGTGGTTTTTATATATTCAGGGAATTTTATAGATTTTGTTATATTTTTATTGGTTTTTCATTTTTTAGGGATTTTAGGGATTGTGATGGTGTTTAGGTGTTTTCAGTAATTTTTCTGGTTTTAAGGATTTTTAAAATTTTTATGGACTTTTGGGGATTTAGGGTTCTCTATTATTTTTTTGATTTTTTAAGGGTTTTTATATTTTTTTAATGTTTTCAGTATATTTAAGAGTTTTTATAGTTTTTTTTGGTTTTTAGGGGTTTTCAGGTTTTTTATGGTTTTAATGGTTTTTAGGGGTATTAGTGGTTTTCAGGGGTTTTTCTAGGCTTTATGGGTTTTTATGTTTTCTGGTATTTCTAGGGATTTCTAAGGATTCTATATGTTTTTTATAGTTTTTAGTTTCTTTACTATTTTACGGGATTTTGATGGTTTTATAGTTTCTTGGGGTTTTATGTGTTTTAATGGTTTTTTGGGTTTTGGGGTTTTTTTGTATTATAGGGTTTGTTTAGTTTTAGGTGTTTTATTTTTTAAAACGTTTTTATCATTTTGATGATTTTAATGGTTTTTAGAGTTTCTAGAGGTTTTTAGTGTTTTCACGGGGTTTTTTGGGGTTTTTAGATTTATTTATCATTTCATGGATTTTTAGGGATTTTTAGGATATTTATGGGATTTAGGATTTTTATGGGGTTTTGGATTTTTTGGGTTTTAGTGTTTTTAATGATTTTTAAGGCTTTTCATGGTATTTAGGTTTTTATGGGTTTTTAGTTTTTAGGTTATTTTGGGTTTTAGGTGTTTTTTTACATTTTTAAGGATTTTGATTTTTTTTTCTTCAGTTTTTAGCATTTATAGAAATTATATGGGTTTCAGTGATATTTAGTCAGTTTTTTGGGTTTTTATGGGTTTTAAAATTTTTAAGGTTTTAGGGGTTTTTATGTTTTTCAGGTGTTCCATGCTCTTAGGGGTTTTTACGTTTTGAGGGATTTATTACCGTTTTGTTTGTTTATGATATTTATGGTTTTTTAGTTTTTTATGGATTTTGTGGTTTTTAGGGTTTTTTTTGGGGGTTTTAGGTTTTTTGGGGTTTTCATGGTTTTATGTTTTTTAGGGTTTTAGGGTTTTATTAAATTTTTATGGGTTTTATGGTTTTCTAGAGCTTTTTAATGTTTTTATGGGGTTTGATATTTTTAGTGTTTTGGGATGTTTTTGGGGTTTTATCTATTTTTACAATTTTTGTGGTTTTAGGGTTATTTTATGGTTTTTAGTTTTTTATGGTTATATATGTTTTCAAAAATATTTATTGTATTTAGGGTTTTTAAGGGTTTTATAGTTTTCAGGGTCATTTCAGGGTTCTTATGTTTTTGGGGATTTTTAGGGTGTTTTTATGATTTTTATCATTTTTGGGGTTTTGATGATTTTGAGTTGGTTTTGCGGATTTGTGGTTTGATGGGATAGGGTTTTTTGGGTTTTATGTTCTTTTGGGGATTTAGGATTTTTTTAGTTTTTTAGAGAATTAAGGTTTTTATATTTCTTAACCATTTTAATGGTTTAATGGGTCTTTAGAGTTTTTAGTGGGTTTTAGGGATTTTGTGTGTTATTATGGGTTTTAATGTTGTTGGGGGTTCTATCGTTCTCAATGGTTTTTCGGATTTTTATGGTTTTTAATGTTTTTGGAATTTTTAGTGATTTTTTTGGATTTTTATTGTTTTTGTGGGTTTTTGTGATTTTGGGGCTTTTAGAGGTTTTTACCACTTTTAGGATTGTTATGGTTTTTGATAGTTTTCAGGGTCTTTTAGTTTTTTAAGAGTTTTAAGGGTTTTTGTAGTTCATTAATGTGTTTAGGTATTGGATGGGTTTTTAGGGTTTTTACTTGGTTATTAGAGTTTTTATATAATTTTATTTTTTCTGAAGTTTTAGAGGATTTTATGGGTTTTAAGCAGTTTTCATGATTGTAAAGGACTTTTACACTTTTATGGAATTTTATAGAATTTTAATTATTTTTGTGATTATTATTTTTTAGGGATTTTAGGTATTTTAAGGTATTTTATGGCTTTTTAGGGTATTTTTTTGGGTTTTCTTGGCGGTTAGGCTCTTTTGGGTTTTTTTCATTTTTTGGTGGGTTTTATGGTTTCTATGGGTTTTAAGCTTTATAATGTCTTTAGGGATTTTGAGGGTTTTTAGAGTTTTCTATGGTTTTTAGGGGTTTTTATGGGCTGCTAGACTTTTTATTGATTTTTATGGGGTTTATCGATTTTAGGGATTTTTTAGGTTGTATAGGATTTTTTACATTTATATGAATTTTTAGGGTTTTTTAGGACTTTTATGGTTTTTTGGTTTTTTGGGTATTTGGGGATTTTAATATGTTTTAGGGGTTTCTTTGTTTTTTACATGGTTTTAAAGATTTTTAGTGTTTAAGTTCCTTTAAGAGTTTTATTCTTTTTTTTAGTTTTTTAGGGTTTTATAATTTTGAAGAGTTTTAAAATGTTTTAGGTGGTTTATGGTTTTTTAGAGTTCTTAGAGAGGTTTTAGGGGTTTTATTTTTTTTAATGGATTTTAGGGGTTTTATGGGTTTTATGGTTTTCTAGGGTTTTCCTCGGTTTTTTTATGTTTTTAGGTTTTTCAAGGGTTTTTAAGGATTCTAGGGTGTTTTGAGTTTTAAGGATCACGATGATTTTTAGGGGGTTTCAGGGTTTTTTTCGTTTTAAGGGGTTTGTGGGGTCTTTGGTCCTTTTGGTTTTTTGGTTTTCTTTGAACATTTTAGGGTTTTAAGGTTTTTTATATTTTTATTATATCTTTAGTTGTCTAAGGGGTTTTAGAGTTTTTATAGTATTTTAATATTTTTTTTGGGTTTTAATGGTTTTAGGGGGTTTATGGTTTTCATGGTTTTTTCAGGGGTTTTAGGTGATTTATAAATTTTATAGGAGTTTTAGTATTTTTTAAGATTTATATTTTTTTTATATATTTTTATTATTTTATGGATTTTGATGTTTTTAGGGGTTTTCAGGGTTTTTAGCGTTGTTAGGGTTTTATTGTTTTGTTGGGTTTGCTGGTTTTCTATGCGTTTTTCAGGGTTTTATGGATTTTTTTTATTTTTTATATTTTTAGTAGTTTTAATGGTTTTTATAGTTATTAGTTGTTTTACGGTGTATATGAATTTTAGGGGTTGTTATTTTTTAAAGATTTTATGGTTTTCAATGTTTTTTGGGTTTTATGGTTTTTTATGTTTTCACACATTTTTAGAGATTTTGTTAGGATTTCTATTTTTTTAGGGAGTTTTGGGGTTTTATGGTTTTTATATTTTATAGTGGTTTTAGGGTTTTTTTGAATTTTAAGGTTTGTAGACATTTTTTTTGGTTTATAAGGGGTTCTTTGGATTTTAGGGATTTATGGGTTTTTACATTTTTATGGATTTTTGGAATATTTCAGGACTTTTATTTTTTTAGGGTTATTTAGTGTTTTTAGGGATTTTGATGGTTTTTATGGGTTTTAAGGTTTTTTGGATTTTTATGGGTTTTAAGGGGATTAAAAGGTTTTTAGTGTTTTAGTTGGTTTTTAATGTATTGATGGGATTTAATGGTTTTTTAATGTTTTTGGGGATTTTTATTGTTTCCAGAGGTTTTTAATGGATTTAGTGTCATTAATTTTTTAGGGGTCTTTAGTGTTTTTTAGTTTTTTAATAGTTTAATGGGTTTTATGTTTTTAGGGATTTTGAAGGATTTCAGGGGTTTATCGGGTTTTATGGGTTTTAGGGGTGTTAAGTTTCTCTATGATCTTTTTCGGGTTTTAGGGTTTTCTGTCCTTTTTCATCTTTAAATTATTTTGGAATTTTTAAAAGTTTCTAGGGTTTAAAGTGTTTTTATATTTTTAGTGGTTTCGTGGGGTTTTATAGGGTTTTACGGTTTGGGGGGGGGGGGGTGGGTTTTTCGTGGTTTTTAAGGGTTTTTATATCTTTAGGAATTTTTAGGGATTTTTATGATTTTTTTTTGGTTTATTGGGTGTTGGGATTTTTAGGTGTTTCATTATTTTTTAGGGATTTCAGGGTTTTTGGCTATTTTTTGTTTTTATGGGTTAATTTTTATGTTTTTATGGGTTTAATGGTTTTTTTTGTGTTTTTTAACTTTTTGGGGGTTTAAATGGTTTTAGAGTTTTTTTTGGGATTTTGGGTGTTCTTTGGGGATTTCTACATTTTTATGGATTTTTAAGGTTTTTTAGGATATCTACGATTTTTGGGGTGATATTGGGGTTTATAGAGATTTTTTGAATTCGCAGGGTTTTTTTGAGTTTTTAAGGGATATTAATATTTTTAGTGTTTTTTAATGTATTCAGGGGGTTTTAGGGTTTTTTTATTTTTTTTATTATTATCAGGTTTTATGGTTTTATGGTTTTAAAGGATTTTAGGGGGTTTTATTGTTTTCAGGGTTTTTACATTTTCTATTATTTTAAGGTATTTTATAATTCATTTGGTATTAAGGGGTTTTTAAGGATTTCATGGTTTTTAGGGATTTAAAGGGTCTTCGGTGTTTTTGGGTGTCTATGGATTTTTTAGGGTTTTTTTAGATTTTAGGGATATTTTAGATTTTAATAATTTTTATCATTTACAAGGGGGTTTGAGTGATTTACATTTTTTATGGGTTTTTTGGGTTTTCATGTGTTTCATGTGTTTTAATGTTTTTTTGTATTTTTTATGGTTTTCATGGATTTTTCATGGTTTTTGGGTTTTTCTATCTTCATGGATTTTTAGGGATTTTAGGATATTTATGGTTATTATGGTTTGTAGGGTTTTCAGTGATTTTGTGGTTTTTTGGAGGGAGGGATAGGGGTTTTACATGTTTTTAGGTTTTAAAGGTTCTTTTGGGTATTTAGTGAATTGGGGGGGGGGTTAGGGTTTTAAGGTTTTTTTAAAATTTTATCATTTTAGTGGTTTATGGGTTTTTAGATTTTTAGTGGTTTATATGTTTTAAAGGGGGTTTCGGGTCTTTTAATGTTTCTTGGGCTTTGGGTTTATTCAGGGGTTTTTATAGGTTTTTAGTGTTATTTATGTTTTCAGGAAATTTTAGGTATTTTTTGTATTTTTATTGTTTTTTGGGTTTTTAGGGATTTTGAGGGGTTTTAGGGTTTTTTCTGGGATTTATGGGTTTTCAGTATTTTTACAGCCAATTTCAGTATTTATGGTTTATTTTGAGTTTTTAGGGGTTTTAAATTTTTTGAATACTTTTTAGGGGTTTTAAGGGTTTTATATTTTTAGTTAGTTTACGGCTTTCAGGGTATTTTGTTTTTTTAATATTTTTATTTTTTTATGGTTTCTAATGGGTTTTTTAGATTTTTTCAGTTTTTTACATTTTTAGGGACTTTTTTTTAGGATTTTTAGGCTTTTTATAGTTTTTGGATTTTTTCATGATTTTGATATATTTTGAGGGTTTTGGGGTTTTTAAAGCATATTAATGGTTTTTTGTTTATTTAGGGTTTTAGTTTTTTTTAGTTTTTTTAGGTTTTATGTGGTTAAAAAGTTATTTACATTTTTATGGGTTTAAAGGGTCATTAGAGTTTTAAAATGATAAAATTTTTAAAAAATAGTAAAAATAATAAAAACTAAAACCCCCCAAAAAACAATTAAAAACCTCAACACTCTAAAACCCCTAAAACCCCTAAAACCCATAAAATACAAACAAATATTTAAAATTCTGAAAAACATAAAAATTCCTAAAATCTAGAAAACCCAAAAAAATATTAAACCATAAGACACTTAAAACCAATAAAAAAGAAAAAAATTCTAAAAAACCTACAAACAAAAAAAACACAAAAACCCATTAAACCCTTGAAAACCATAAAACCCCCTAAAAACATAATAACCCCCCCCCCCCCCACATAGAAAACAATAAAAATCAACAAACCCCTCAAAATCTCAAAAAACCATAAAATTTATAAAACACCCTAAAAGACCCTAAAAATGTAAATAAACTGGAAAACCCTTTAAAACACATAATATAACCTTAATAAACTCAAAAAAAAATCCAAAATCATTGAAAAACCTAAAAAATGCTAAAAAACCTAAAACCATTAAAAACCCTAAAACCCCAAAAAAATCCTAAATCCCACTAAACACTCTAAAACCCATTAAGTCCCCTAAAATGATAAAAAAACTCTAGAAACAATTAAAACTCCAAAAAACTCGAAAAAAATCAAAACCCAAAAAAACCATAAAACCCTAAAATACCCCTAATCCCCTCAAAACCCCGAAAAAACCTAAAAATCCAAAAATATCCAAACAATACCTAAAATATTTGGAAAAAGTAAAACCCCCCAAAAAACCTCTAAGTCCCTTATGAAAAAATTAAAAACCTAAAAAACTAAAAACCACTAAAATACTAAAAAATGGTAAAAAACCCGAGAAACTCTAACATCCCATAAAATCTTTAAAAGCCCTAAAACCTCAAAAAAACCCTAAATACCCACTAAATACTCTAAACCTGCTTTAAAATTTTAAAAAAGTTAAAAACTATTGAAAACCCTAAAAACCCCTAAAAACCTTAAAATACCAAAAAAACATGAAAACCATAAATATTTTAAAAAGGCACTAAACTCCCTAAAAATGTAAAAATACTTAAAACCCCTAATAACCTAAAATTGTTAAAGTCCTTAAAAATCCGTTAAAACCCTAAAACCCATAAAACAACAAAAAAACATAAAACCCCATAAAACCCTAACAATAATAAAAATATAAAAACCCATTAAACTGCTAAAAATTTTATGAAGATATAAAAACCATAGAATCACTAAAAATCTCCAAACAAACCCTAAAACCCCAAAAACCATAAACACACTAAAAAACCTCAAAGTCCCTAAAAACCCTAAAAATAATCTAAATCCTAAAAAATCCCTAAAATTACTTAAAAATGGGAAAAAATAAAAAAATATTGAAATACATAAGAAAAAAATTTTAAAAACCAAAAACAAATTTAAACCCTAAAATCCTAAAAATGACAAAAATAGTAAAAAAATCTAAAAATCCATAAAAATCATAATTCCATAAAAACCCATTTTCACCATAAAAATCGTAAAAACCCATAAAGACCATAAAAAGGCACTAAAAACTATACAAACAACTTAAACCCATAAAAAGATAAAAAACTCTAAAATAAATAAAAACCATAAAACCCAGAAAAAACCGCAAAAACCCAAAAACTTGTAAAATACATAAAAACCTTAAAAACCCACAAAATCCCTAAAAACCTAAAAAGCATAAAAATCCAAAAAAAATAAACAAAAATACCTAATAATTTAAAAACCATAAAAATGAAGAAAATACCTATGAAAACCGTAAAAAAATAAAAACACTTAAACCCCTCAAAAACCTAAAAAATGCTAAGACCCATAAAAAACCTTTAAAACCATCAAAAATCATAAAAATCATTAAAATCTCAAAAAACCCTAATTCCATAAATATCATAAAATATCCTAAAAATCACTAAAAATATAAAAACACTAAAAAATCAAAAATCATTAAAAAATCATAAACAACTAAAACCACATTAAACCCCTAAAACCTATAAAAACGCTAAAAAGCCAAAAAAACCCTTAAAAATTCCCTGACACACTAAAAACCCATAAAAACATTAGAAACCCTAAAAAATATAAAAATCCTAAAAACCCAAAAAAAAACCCCAGGAGAAGCACTAAAAACAATAAAAACCCTTTAAACCACTAAAAGGTTAAAAAACTCTAAAAACCACAAAACCCTAAAAACACAAAAAAACCCTAAAACACCAAAAAAACCATAAAACCTAAAAAACACTATAAAACCTTAAAACCCCAGAAAATACTAAAAAACCCAGAAAACCCATAAAATTTATGAAGAACCCATAAAGTCCCTAAGAACACAAAAAATCATCAAAACACTTTAAAACCCTCAGAAAACATTAAAAACCTAAAAACGCATAAAACCCCTAAAAACCTAAAAACACTAAAAATCATAAAAACCACTAAAACTCTAAAACTGAAAATAGTGCTAAAAACCGTTAAACCCCTAAAAACACATAAAACACTAAAGAGTGACTAAAAACTCTTAAACCACCTTAAAAACCAAAAAAGTAAAAAAAAAACTCTAACACCCTTAAAAATCATAAATGTCTCAAAAAACCCCATAAAAATCATAAAACCCTGAAAAAAACTAAAACATAAAAAACATAAATCCTTGAAAAACCCTAATAAAACCTTTAAAACCTAAAAACACATAAAACCAACAAAATACATTAAAAATTGTAAAAACCTTAAAAATCCCTTTAAACCCCAAAACCCATAAAAACTCTTAAATACATTAAAACCCCTTAATGACCAAAAAAACTATAAAAACACAAAAAACTCAAAAAAAAAAAACAATAAAACCACAAAAAATTAAAAAACTTTTAAAAACCTTAAAATCCATAAAAAATCTAAAAAAAACATAAAACCCCCAAATACCCTCCAAAACTCTAAAACCCTAAAATCCATAAAAATAAAAAAAATTACTTAAAACCCCTAAAAACCCTAAAATAATAAAACCTATTAACTCCATAAAAACCCAAAAACCATAAAACCCAAAAACAAAGAAACCCTACGGAAAACACAAAAACCCAATTAAACCCCAAAAATGATAAAAAATCCAAAAACCATAAAACACTTAAAAACTCCAAAAACTCAAAAACCTTTAAAACCCATAATACCCTCCAAAATTATAAAACCCTAAAATCCATAAAAATACAAAAAATTACTTAAAACCCCTAAAAATTTTCAATACCCTAAAACCCCTAAAATACATTAAGAAAAAATTAAAACCAAAAAACCCATAAAACACTAAAAATCTAAAAAGAATAAAAACCCTAAATACCCTAAATACCCAAAAAATAGTCAAAAACCATAAAAATCCTAAATCATTAAAATAACAAAAAAATCCCAAAAAACATAAAAACCCTAAAAACAACAAAACCCTAAAACCCCCTAACAATATCTTTAAAACCCTAAAATACATGACACCCATAAAAACAAAAAAAAAATCTACAAATCCTAAATAACCCTAAAACCCCCCTAAAAACCACAAAACCCTTGAAACTAAAAATTTCTAAAACACATGAAAACCCTAAAAACCACTAAAATTCTAAAAACTATTTAAACCCCAAAAAATGATAAAAAACTATAAAGAAATACTAAAACCCTAAAAAGTAAAAATAAGACCCCAAAATAAAAAAAACAATACCGTAAAAATCCTAAAATCTCTAAAAAACAATAGAAATCCTAAAAAAGACCTAAAAATCCATAAAAATGAAACAAAACCCTAGAAACCCTGAAAACACCTAAGAAAACATCAAAAAACTAGAATCACATAATCCCATAAAAATAGAAAACTACTAAAAATCTATAAAAACCTAAATAACAAAAAAAACCTTGAAAACCAAAAAACCCCCAAAAAACCCTAAAATCCCTAAATCACCCTAAAATACTAAAAGCCACCAAAAAATACAAAACCCCATCAAACCCCTAAAAGGTTAAAAGACCCTAAAATACCATAAAATCTATTATGCCTCAAAAAATAGCCCTAAAACCATAAAACCCTAATAACCCTAAAATTCCCTAAAAACCACAGAAACCAAGAAAATCCTTAAAAAATCCCTAAAATTCCCAAAAACGTAAAAACCCTAAAACACTAAAAAAACATAAGAAATCATTCAAAATGTAAAAGAAAATTAAAACTTCCAAAATACCTAAACATGATAAAAACCCTAAAAATAATAAAAACCATTAAGTCCATAAAAACCATAAAACCATAAAACCAAAAAACCAAAAAATTCTACTAAAAACACTAAAACCCAATTAAACCCCAAAAAATGATAAAAAATACAAAAACCATAAAACACTTAAAAACTCCAAAAACTCAAAAACCATTAAAACCCCAAATACCCTCAAAAACTTCAAAACCCTAAAATCCATAAAAATACAAAAAATTACATAAAACCCCTAAAAATTTTCAATACCCTAAAAACCCTTAAATCCATTAAGAAAAAATTAAATCCAAAAAACACTAAAAACACTAAAAATCTAAAAATAATAAAAACCCTAAAACCATAAATACCCAAAAAACTGTCAAAATCCATAAAAATCCTAAAACATTAAAATAACAAAAAAAATCCCAAAAAACATAAAAAACCTAAAAACAACAAAAAACCTAACACCACCTAATAATATCTTAAAAACCCTGAAATACATAACACCCATAAAAACAAAAAAAATCTACAAATCCTTAATAACCCTAATCCCCCCTAAAAACCATAAAACCCTTGAAACTAAAAATTTCTAAAAACACATGAAAACACTAAAAACCACTAAATCTCTAAAAACTAATTAAACCCAAAAAATGATAAAAAAACTATAAATAAATATTAAAACCCTAAAAAGTAAAAATAAGACCCTAAAATAAAAAAAAATAATACCGTAAAAATCCTAAAATCTCTAAAAAATAATAGATATCCAAAAAAAAGACCTAAAATCCATAAAAATGAAACAAAAACATATAAACCCTAAAAACACCCAAGAAAGCATCGAAAAACTAAAATCACATAATCCCATAATAACAAAAAACTACTAAAAATCCGAAAAACATAAATAAAACAAAAAACCTTGAAAATCATAAAACCCCAAAAAAACCCTAAAATCCCTAAATCACCATAAAATACTAAAATCCACCAAAAACTCTAAAACCCCTTCAAACCCATAAAATGTTAAAAGACCCTAAAATACAGTAAAATCTATTAAACCTCAAAAAATAGCCCTAAAACCCTAAAATTCCCTAAAAACCAAAGAAACCAAGAAAATCCTTAAAGAATCCCTAAAATTCCCCAAAAATGTAAAAACCCTAAAACACTAAACACCCCTAAGAAATCATTCAAAATGTAAAAAACAATTAAAACCAACAAAATACCTAAACATGATAAAAACCCTAAAAACCCTAAAAATAATAAAAACCATTAAGTCCATTAAAATCCTAAAAGCCTAAAACCAAAAAACCAAAAAACCCTACTGAAAACACTAAAACCCAATTAAACCCCAAAAAATCAAAAAAATTCCGAAAACCATAAAACACTTAAAAACTACAAAAACTTAAACCATTAAAACCCACTTTTTAGGTTTTCCTATACCAAACCACATGGATAAAATGTAGCTCGTTTCCAAAATTTCTTTGCTTGATCACTATATTCTTGTAATAAAGACACAACACAGGAAGGTTTTGACAGGTTAAGTGAGTTAGTGGTAAATAATTATCCCCTTTATAAAATCATGAGAGTTTCCACCCCCTCATATAAATATCTCTTTATCTCTCATTTTCTAGAAAAAATCTCAATTTTCCCCCAAAAATTATTTCATTCTTATTTTCCCTCTTCTTTTCAACTCTTTTATTTACCTCATTTATTTTTATGTAACTCATCACACGTTTTTCACTCTTTATTTTTTCCATTGACTTTATTTTTATCTCTCTATTATTTTAATCTATTTTAATAATCTAAATTACTCCTACATGGTCTCGATAATCTTGAAAAACATAAAGGGTGTATGTTTTATCATCCTACCATTATATTTAAAAGAATAGTGGTTTGTGTATCGAGCATTTGTGACCCTTCAATAAAATTTCCAAGTACTTACCAACAAAATATGACTAGTATTCGTGGGAATAAAATCAAATATCACCTTATCTTCATACTTCATAATATAAAATGGAACTTTTTCTTTCTTATTCACTTTAAATTTCCCTATATTATTTAACAATTATGATTTATAAGTCCTAGGATGCTTGGTCATAGCTAAACCCAATTTATTAAACTTCAAACCAATTTATATGTTTTTGAAACTACATCCATCAATGATAATACTATAAACCTTATCTTTGATTATGAATCTTGTATGAAACATTTTCTCCCTATACACTTGATCATTTTCTTCTTCAGGTTAAGCACTCCAATTATTCATTTACACAAAAAATTTATCCATATATATGGATCTTTATTTCTACATACAAACACTCCTTAAGTGGTGGCATTACAATTTCACTTGACCTATCACTAAGAATATATTCATGATCCAAAATAATATTGTTCCTCTTATTTGGGAATTTTGAGGAAAAATGTCTAAATAAAAGACATTTAAAACATCTTATATCTTGTGATTTGGAAACAACCTTACCCTACATTTTACCTTTGTATTATATAAAGAATAGATTTCATTTGGTCACATCCTTTGAATATTTTTTTGTGTTCCCTTAGTTGTTCTTATATTTTTTAATTCATGAACGTAAAATATGATTTAGAATCCTTACCATAAGACTCCTGGAACATCCTTATATCCTTTACGTACTACTCCACTTTACTATCCATGTGTTGATGGTCCTCAATATCAAAATAGTGGTGCAAGTCAACCATGTACCAAATATCATGGATAAGGCCATTGACAAACATTACCATGGTATCCTCTCACTCCTCATCAATATTGACCCAAATCATTTTGATATACATATCTTCATGATACTCCTCAACACTCATAGCTCTTTGTTTCAAACTCAAAAACTTTAGGAAAAAAATTACGATAATGGAGTCTAGAAATAAAACTCTTATGAATCACCACATTAAATTCCTAACAATTGGTGAAAATTATTTCTCCACTTTTCTATAAACTCACTTATATTCAGTCCCACGAAATACTATAATATTCAGTGAATTTTACAGCCTCCAAATTCACCTCAATTTCATTCATATAGTTTTTACAACATAAATAATTCTCTACCATTAGTTCCAATTATAGATATGCTTAGATACCAGTATTACCTTAAGATGAAGGAATAATCTAGTTTACTCCAAGATCAATGGTTTTCCTCTATGGTGGTTTATTTCTAGGAATTGTTAACTCATGAAAACTGGATAACTTCTCCTTTACTTCAATGACCCTCCTACTTAGTGGTACTCTTGAATTATAATTCTATTTTAATTCTTCAATCATCACATTCATCCTTCCAAATTAATCATGTATTGTCCTCATGAACAACTTAGTTTCCATTTCGATTGATTTTACTCACCATCACCATTTAATAAATCTTTATGAAAATTTTAAGATCAATGAATATAGACCTCACACACTCCCTCATGTGCTTACACTCAAGGATATTATTATTTTATTCAGTTTCAATCAATTTTGGATTTTTAACCAAATTTAACACTCTTTCCTTTTAACACTCAACTTTATTCTTTTTGTGTTCTTACCCAATTCCAAAAAATATAGAGGATCTAGAGAGTTTTGAAATCCTGAAAAAGAATCCAAAGATAAAATCTAAGGTGGATTCAAGATTTAAATGTGGGAAAGGATATATAAGGGATGAAGAAAAATGAATAATTGATATAGGACTGAAGTTGTTTCATTTTTTGAACCATTATTTTTTAAAAAAAAATTTTGTTCTTTCATTGATTAAATGTATTTCCAAAAATATTTATTTTCAATATGTAAATATAGGAAATGAAATAATTTGAAACATCAAATAGAATTAAAGTGAGAGTTGCAGTGTAACATTCATCACCTACTCAATGACATGAGATGTGATGGTGGTGCTTCTAGGCATTACGTGACATATCCAAGACAGAAAAGGTTTCAATAAATGAAAATGACATCATAAATAGTTGTGGGATGATTTGACAATTTAAGATAAAATGACTGAACCGATAATAACCATGATAACCAAACTTTTTAATGATGGATGAGTAACAAAATTCAAGATAATAAAAGACTAAACCAAAATTAAATTTTCGAGTACAAGAGTAATCAATGTGACATAACCAATAAATCCAAATGATAAAAAAACTAACAATACAAAAGTAACCAAAAAAACTCTCAATATACACTGAGTTTCAAATAAACATTCCCAAAACATGTTATAAAAAAGATTCACTAAAGAACAAGGATACATTACCTTTACCTTTGTCACAACATATAATATCTGAAAACACACCATAGTTCCCATGCATAGGGAGAGTATAAAACTCATTAGGACTTTCCCAGTGACTTCCCAAGTCACATCACATGGATTTAACATGTTAGAAAATTTAAATTAAATAGTTTTAAAATAATTTAAATCTATTTATATCTAACCAAAATAGTTTTCCAAATAAAATAATAAAACAAGACTTCAAAATAATATTACTTAAGGAATAAATTAACAACTAACACAAATAATTTTCAAATAACAAAAAAAAGATCTTTAATATTCCTCAAATTATAATATTTAATAAAAAATATCATGTCCAGACACATCCTCAACAGAAACACACACACAATCTTGCTATTACCATTGATGGTGGAACTTCACATCTATACTCCATCCTATTGATGGTGGTACTTCAAGGCCGTTTTTCATCCCACTAATCTCATAACAAATGTTAGGTCTAAATCATATAAAACCATTTAAATGAAAAAATTTCAATAAATACATTACCTGCATCAACCAACCATAATTTTAAAATTCAAATTTTAAATTCATAAACAATGTTTTTTCAAAAATTAATTCAATTGACATAATTTCATAAACCACAATTTAAATGATAATTCCATGAAAACTCACCATGATGTTCATAATAATTTCATGAAATTAAATAAATTTTAAATGAATCCTTCATGTTCTAATCAATAGTATTTGAAATATAATCCACTTACAACTCAAACATAGGTGAAAATGAAGAAATACATAATAACTTTAACAAACCAGCTTAAATATTCAATATTACAACTTAGATATCATTACCTTCATTAAAAACAATCAAATACCACCAATATTTAAAAAAATGGATCTATCTCCAATGAACTAGATCCATTATTCAAAAAGAGGGAATGGGAATATATCTAATGAAATGATGAAGAATAATAACTTACCAATAAATTTGGGTCTCTAATGAATTTGGATTCACTTAACAATGTCTCTCGGATAGAAAGGAATTGTCTCCACTATCTTGGGAGGAAGAAGAATATGTTTTATGGCCTATTTAGGAAAAAATGAGTGTTTTAGGAGTTAAATTAGTTTCAATCCATAATTTTTGGATATAAATTTCCATAGTGCATTGTTTGGGCACACAGTTAAGAAAATATTAGGTAACCCTCCATGTTCCGCTACCACTAAACACACCTCGCATGGTTGGTTCACGTGATTAGACAAATTGTGTGCCAACTATGTTATTCCCCACTCTCTAGCATTTCAATGTTTCTATTGAGCATCCCAATGTTTTGGACAAATCATACGCCTAATCGTGTGCATCCCCAGTATCCACTATTTGAGTTGAACAGTTTCTTTGGAGGTTTTCCACGGTTTCTATAAGCCATGCTTAAACTATGAACCTCTAGAAAACCGTAAAAAACATGAAAACGAGTCTATGAACCTCATAAAACATAGCACAATAATTTTATATAATTAAAATACATAAATAAAGGGAAAAATATGAAAAACCATGGGTGCTACATTACTCCCCCCCCATTTTCCTTTCCATCCCCTCAATGTTGAAAACTAGAGTTTTCTCTAAATAGTTCTGGCTATTGTACTATCATTTCATTATCATGTTCCAAAGTCTCCTCCTGAATCTGAACATGATTCCATAAAATGTATGCTATCCCAATTCATTTCCTATGAAATAGTTTCTATTGCCTATCCAAAATTCAAACCAGCTCTTGAAACACCATATCATCTTCCTATAGGTCAATGTGATCCCATCAAAATACATGGTTAGTGTTTTGATGATACTTATTCAGTTGAGATACATAAAACATACTTTGTACTAAAATAAAACTTGGTGGAAAAGGAAAATAATGTGCCACCTCATCTACACATTCAAGTATCTCAAAAGGTCCTATGTATTTAGTATATAACATTACTTGATTCCCAAAACAATAATGCCCATGAATTGGATATATTCTCATGAACCCATGATCACTAACATGAAATGAAAAAGACCATCAAAGATGACCTGAATACAATTTATGACAATTCTCTTCCATCTCCATCCTCTATCACATTAACTGAATCTCCTTTTTGGTCTCTTATACAAGGTTTGGTCCATCCTGTGAAGTCTCATGTATTTCCCCCAAAAATGTATAGAACAAAATAGAGTCCCAAACCATGCTTCAAAAGGAGTCATATCTATCGAGGCATGATAACTATCATTTTATGAAAAATCCAAAAATGGTATGTACTCCTCCCTTGATCCACTTAAATCTATTACACAATCCCAAATAATTTCCTCCAATTCTTAGATCATCCTTTCAGATTATCTATCTATTTGAGGATGATATGCCATCCTTATAGTTAACTAAGTCCAGAGATTTTATTATAATTATTATTAAAAATTAGATGTAATCTTGGGGTCTTTGTAAAATAAAACCGAGATTAAAAAACCGCACCGCATTAAAGATTGTTATATATATGTTTATTACCATCCCTCTACCATATTAGATTCATTGATATCGATGAAATGGGACAATTTTGTGAGTTGATCCAAACTCTTCCTTATGGAATTATTTTTACAAACATTCCTCGGTAAATCTGTTATATAATCCTTTGATACAAACTCAAATTCCCAGATGGGAATCAGTAAATATTGAATTATACCTGCTATCCCTTGGTGTTCTTCCATAACCTGCTGATAGGATAGGCATCTAAAAACAAACTCAACCACCTTTCATTTCATCCTAGACCAAAAAAAATATAATTTTATTTCCTTATACATATTTTTTATTCTAGGATGATTATCCCATCCCGAATGGTGATAAACATTACGTAGTTTTCTCCAAAAATAAAAAGGAATATCCATCCAATCCTAAAACCAAGACACTAATCTTCCATCAATATTTCATATACCAAAAATATCTCTATCATTGAGTTTCTACCTCATATAATCACGTTTATAATTCCATTTCTATGCCTATTTAACCTTCTATATAAAATTAGGAACAAAATGACTTGGAAAGAAAACAAAAAAAACTACCTCAATATTAATAATCCAAGTGCATGTTATCAATCACTAACATTATATTCCAATGATCGGATGCCTATTTTACCAACTATCTATTTTAATTTCTTCTTAATTCATCCTTCATAGAGTCCCCATTACCCTATGTGTACATTAAGTCATAGCCAAACATTTTAAGATTCCCCATACATATTCTCTCAATCAGATTCAAATATCGATGTGATAAAATATGTTTCAAGCTCTTATAATCTGTAAAAATTATGAATTTATAATGAAAAATATAATGATTTTAGTTCTTCAAAGCATGGATCATAGAAATAAAATACAAATCATGTGTTGGGTAGTTCTTATCATGAATCCATAATGGTTGTGATCTATAAAAAACATAATATCTCTATAGGAGATCACAACCCAACACCGATCACAAAGAATCACAATACACCACATAAACATTCCCTGATCCTGGAAATATCAAGTTTGGTGCTGATGTATGGTGAACATTATGCTCTTGAATAAACTTTTTAAATTTATAATTACATTAGAATTGAAAAAATATCCATATAAAACTACCATGAGTGAATCTAGTCAATAAAATTAATGAACAAAATATCATTAGTAACCAACCATTCCAAGAAAACTATGTATCTAGAATACTTTCTTTGGTAGTTTCTAAATGACCATAACGTATATGTTGTATGGATCCATAAAAACATTGTTTTCAAAGGTAACATGGTCAATAAAACCCACCTCTTATATCAAAAAAATCACATTTTGAATGTTTGACATACATATGATGATCTCTCATGCTATCTAACACTATCACCAAGTGATTCTCATTCTAAAACATTTTCTTATAATTCACCATTATGTCATCTACAAATACACCCAAAAAATAATACAGATACCCTTGAAATATCCGATTCATCAATTATATAAAGGAATATAGTGAATTTGAAAAACTTAAAGTCATAACCACATACTCATAATGGCCATATATACTTATGAAATATGTATTTGAAATATCTACCTTTGAAACATACATTTGGTGATATCCCAAATGCAAGTCAATTTTATAGATCAACTGAGCTCCCCTAAATTGATCAAACATGACATCATTACGTGAAAGAGGATATATATTATTTATCATAACCTGATTAAGATTATTATAATCCACACATATTATAATAGTTCAATCTGCCTTTTCTACAAAAGAACCCATGATTCTTATGGAGATGTACTAGGACAAATGAACCACATTCATTCCAACCCTTTCAACTAGAAATTAAATTATCTTAATTCTATTGGTAACATATAATAATATGGAAGTGATATATGAATTTTCCCATGTTAGAGATCAATTGTAAACTACACTTCTCTTGTAGGAGGAAACCCTGATAAGTTAGTAGGAAAAACATTAAGAAATAGGTCAATTTATTTTTGGAAAACTTCTATTTTTAATCTCATCAGTAGATGATAAGGACATGGCTACCAACTGGTATAAGATATTTCTAACTACAGATACCAACAATCTTTCTCCAATTTCCCATATATTCATATTTCCTTTAAAGAGATTCTCACCTTAATCATCAAATGTAAAACTTACCCTTCAGGTATAATAGTCATTGTTAGCTTTGAAAATTTTCATCCAATATTTTCCATGGATTATGTCATAGAAATAAATTTCAAGCATAGAGAGGTCTCAAAACAATAAATCAGCATTAATAGTTATAGATCATGATTTAATCATAGAGGCTCAATATTCTTTTTTTATAAAATGAGTTTGAGGTTTCAAAATAGAGGAAATGATCTCAACTTGAAATCCCAAAATATCAATTGCATTAGAAGAAATAAACTAATGTGATGCTCCCATATCAGAAAAATCATGCATAATTGTAGCATTCAAAAGAATCTTACCTCTCATTTTCAAAGGTCTCAATTGATCATACATGCTCAATTGACTAGATCCATACAATTTCTTACTCACTGTTATTTTCTATTTATTACCATTTTGAGATTTCCCTATTTAAGGAGTCAAGGTATTCATAGAATATATATGGATTTCTCTATTTTAATGATGATACATATTCTTTTGCACTCACCCTATTAAATCATATGATTCCTGAGAAGACTGGGATGTTTCCCTAAAACCCAACCTTATAACACTGCTACAATAATGCTGTAGATGTCCAATATTATTGAAATTATTACATGCTCTATTTGTTTCTTTACTATTACAATATATATGATAGAGAAAACAAAATTGAATAAAATCATGTGTACCCACTAGTTTAGAATGACAATTCACTAATTCTTCCATCTAATTATGAGTCATACCACCACCTTGGAAATATGTGTCCCTATTCTCTTTATTTCAAATATTAGAGTTCTCACTAGTTCCTATAGGTATTAAAATCATTCCTCCAAGATTATTTCATGATATGTCCCTTTCATCCTAGATTTCATCAAATTGAATATGTCTTTTGTTATTAAAATTTTAAAAGTACCATGATATAATTATTTGTTAAAAAATTCATCAAAATTATCCCATGCCATTCCTTGGTTTAATATAGACTGAACTACTAAATTCCACCACTAGAGTAAAAAATCGTCTAGCATGTATTTTTCTTACTTAATCTTCAAATCATTTATATTTCCAAGTAAATCTTGGAATTAATCGATCATATTTATCCATGGTTCTGTTTTTCAAATTCTGAATCACCCCAAAATATGGGCGGATTCTTCTTTTGAAACTACACTAAATGATCAATGTTCCCATGTACATTGTTTTTTCCCATCTATCCATGGATTAAAATGTATGGAAAATACACTTAATCCACTATTGGTTCATCCATGGATCAGGTGAGACCACCTTCTATGTATCCTCTTCTGGTTGTTTTTTATAGCACCTGTACAGGTCCATTCACTATAAAAAAAGAAATCACAATTTTGTCTCAATATATTGTAACTAAAGTCTTATAAATTTTAAAATTCCCACATCACACATATCACAAAAAGGACTTCCAAAATTAAATAATTTATATATATAATTTTTTTAAACATTTCACCATGATTTTCAAAAGAAATCCATTTTAATCAATTATTAAAAATAAACACTTTTTTACCAAATAATAAATAATTACTCAAAATGAATTATGTACTCTTAGTGGGAAGTCATTTCTATCAATTCATTTCATACTCTTATTATCTGATAAACCCATGATTATGAGGTGATAATTCATAGAATTATCTCAAAACACTCATATACCCAACTCCTTGGTAACATGAGTTTCAATATAAATAGGTTAGCTACCAATTTTTATGAATTAAATTCCATGTTAAGAGAATCAAATTTCCTTTCTACCATCCCATGATATAGAAAAATATGATTTTAATTTCAAGGACTGAAAAAAGATTGATACCATTTGTAACACCCTCTCCTAATTATCTCAAAGAGTGACAAGGGAGATACTAGGAATTATGTGACATCCCCAAGACACCAAAGGCTATAAATAAATACCGAGGTCCTCATAAATATTTGGGTGATGATATACTATTTTATGATAAAATGACCAAACCAATGATAACTATAACAACAGAACCTAAAAATAAAGAATGAGAAACAAAATTCCAGAAAATACAAGACTATACCATAAGACAATATCAGAGTACAATAAGAATCAATAGGACGTATCTAATAAAAACCAAATGAAAAAAATAAAAACACCGCAATGAAACCAAAAAAACTCCAAATCTTCTCCAAGCTCCAAATCTTGATTCCCAACCCAAAGTATCAAGAATCATCACTGAAGAACTAGGATACCTTTAATTTTCCTATGTATAGTTATATATCATCTTCAAACTCACCATAGTACCCATGTATGGGGTGATTATAAAATGTAGTAGGATTTCCTCAATGAATTTCCAAATAAATCTACTAGGAATGAACATGTTAAAACATTTATATAATATAGTTTAAAATCAATTCAAAGCTACTTATATCTATCCAAAATCATTTTCCAAGGAAAAAAATCAAACAGACCATCATACCCTTTTTTTCAAGAAAAACATCAACAACTAACACAATAATTTTTCAAAGAACATAAATAATGATTTTAACCATTTTTCAATTTATTATTTGCAATAAACAGATACATGTCCACACACATCCAAAACGCAAACACACACACAATCATGGAGTTATCTTTGATATTGGAACTTCTCATCCATACTTCTACCCATTAATACCGGTACTTCATGAATATTATCCATCCCATTATAATCATATCAGTAAAATAATTCCAAAAAATAATTTAATTTCATTATCCAACCATTATTTTAAAAAACAAAAATTTAAATCTATAAACAATGATTTTTCAAAAAGCCATACAATTCCCATGACTTCCAAAAACATAATTCAGATGATAGTTCCAACAAATAACACCATTATTTTTACAAAAACTTCTTGAAATTAAATCAATTTAAAATAAATAAATCAAGTTATAATCAAAAGGAGTTGAGGGGGTATCCACTTACCTTTCATACTTAGGAGAAAATAAGGAACAACATAATAACTTCAATAAATTAGGATAAATATAATATATTCCAACCTATATATCATTCCATTCATAAACAACAATCGCATCCCATCAATATTGATATAAAATAATATGGATATATCCCTAATGAACTATATCCATGATTTCAAAAATGAAAAGGGAAAAATATATAAGGAAAAAATGAAGAACATGTACTAAAAAATGAATGCAGGTCTCCAACATACTTGGATTCACCTACGAATCTCTCATAGTTCAAAAAGAATATTATCCACCACATTGAGAGGGATATGAATTAATGTTATTGAACACATAATGAAACCTATTTTTTAGGCGGAAAATAATATTAGAATCACAATTTTCGGATCTAAATTTCCACGATGCACAATTAGGGAACACGGTAATGAAAATCAAGTGCTAAGAATGAATGAGACACTGCCTCCAAAAACACATTTAAAGGTTATAAAAACCATGTTTTGACAATGATATATACCAATGTCCATCATATTATTATTTATAATAGGTATCTGCAATGTTTGGACAAAACTTGTTTCTACCCGTGTTCCTGCTTAGTGTCCACTATTTCAGTTACACAGTTTCCTGGAGGTGTTTCAAGGTTTCTATAAACCATGCTTAAAACATTCACAATATTAAATTCCTAAAAACATACCAAAGATCCTATAATCCTATAAAAATGTAACTCAATAATTTAATATACTTAACCAAAATAAAAAGATGGTCAAGTACCTGAAACCGAGGTTGGTAAATGTATGGTTTTAAAAATGTAGAATTTTCAAAAAAACATTA
The DNA here is from genome assembly GCA_963277665.1 of Viscum album. NCBI lineage: Eukaryota > Viridiplantae > Streptophyta > Magnoliopsida > Santalales > Viscaceae > Viscum > Viscum album. The sequence continues at coordinate 972,701,356 of OY728141.1, forward strand.
AATCTACTATATATAGTAATTTATAGCATTGATTTAAATGATTATATATGGAGAGAAAATATGAAATTCCCAAGTATATTATTGATACACTATATTGAAAAAATGACCAAATAAATGATTTTTTTAAGTGAAGATTAAAATGGACAAGAATTGATGTCGATCTGATTCAAAGTGAAAAAAAGATGGATGAAGTGATAAAAAAAAGATGAAGAAAATTTATTACAATTGGGCTTTGATACCAATTAATATGTGATACAAGACCCTCTAGGAAGTTTCATAAGAACCTTGTTCAACATTCACATGTTAGGCACCTAGATCTCTGTAAGAAAACCAGTGAGAAAGGATATAAATGGTGAATATAAGGGAGAAAGGAGATATTTAGTCAAGGAATAACCAAATGAGAACTTTTCTCTAATAAATATTCTTAAAATACACCAAAAAGGATGTACACTCTTTTGATAAGTAAATAATTAATCATGAACATAAGGGTTGCAATCAAAACTCTCCATAATATCTTTACATTAATCCATGATGTTAAAAAAGTAAAAGGGGTGGCTATTTATAGACAAATAGTCACACAAAAGACTATCAAAAGGTTTTCACAAGCCCCAAATCCCAAATTATGCTTACGAACACTTTGGACCATGAAATCGACATTAAGGGATAGGTAGCACACACTTTTGGAAAGTAAATACAACAAGTCCACTAATTTTTTCTTTAAATACTCCATGGTGGGGTGGGATTGAAATTCATAGAACACAATGGGATGGGTATTTAACTTAATTTTTTGCCCTTAATTAATGTAAATATAGGCCTCGATTCCTCCCCTAAGAAAGGGTATTGATCCTCCCCTTGTAATTTCATGACTATACCATTTTAAAACTCCTTTATTCTCTTAGTTTTATTCATTTTCATTGGGCCTCCAACTCCTTATAGTGGCCTTATGAAATCATGCTCATTATTACAACCTCATCAAGTATTTCTTAAACCCCTTGATGCCTATGTATTTCATAATCAACATTTTTAAGGGAAATCAATTACCTAGAACAAGTCTTCAATAGAATTTGGAAAAGGGATTTCAACCTCCAGGTAAATTTGGAATACAAGAGCTCTTGGGTTAAAAGGGGTGTATTGCCTTTTGGATACCATGTTATTCCCCTATTATCGAGAAAGGTAAAAATCTTACATGTTGAATATATGTCAATAAATATTACCAACCAACTATATTATTGGAAATGGGAATGCATGTACTGAGCATGGAGAGTCTGATAGACTAATTTTTTTATGTCCTCAATGTTTGTTCATACCTTCTCTATCTATAGAGGGCACATATCTCTTATTAAAGAGTTCCAATCGAATACCAATAACTTTTCATGGATGGGATATATTAATGAAAGAAAGATGGTAATTATTTATTAGAAATAATTCACTAAACCAATTTACATGGGTGGCCAGGGTATCAAGGATATCAGAATATTCAATGATACCCTCTATGGTAAATTCTCATATAATCTTAATTCATCTCAAACTGAAGGCCAAGACATTTTTAGTGACAAATTTACTCAATGAATTCACAATGGATATTCAAGGTATATTTTATCCTCTGTATGGTATGATATCAAATCCACTTTCAAAGAAATTATGTCCTATGAAAAATGGGTTTTCTCCAACCATTCAACTCTAAGTTACTGCTATACAACTTGGTTAGATAGGTACCTAACTAACATGGTGTTTCTTCCATCAAACAGATACCGCATATACATTAACAATTTTATTACGAAAATGGGTGAGTTTTTTGAGATCCTTCAGGATCACATTATCCTGTAAATTTAGAGATATAAATTTTTTGATACATACACAATAATTTGGAAACCTAATTTGATCGGGAATCTCAACACCAAGGACTTATACCGGCATAAACTCCTGGTGAACATCAATGCTCCATCGTGGATTCTTAAATTTAATAAATCTTTTATCCCTCCATCATAGTACCTGTTTCTAAGAAGGATCTGGAGGAATATATTACCACCATATGATAAATTGAAGAAGACTGGGCTATAGATGGCCTCTGAATGCCACCTCTTTCTGCATGCCAAGGAGAATGAAATGAAAATTTTTGTTCACTACATGTTCTCGGCCAGCTTGTGGTTTCATGTTCAGAAATCTTTTGGCATCTCCCTCAACATGGTTACATTTCAAAATCAATTGGATATCCTGATGAAACATATTACTTCTATTCTCTTTAATGACCACCTATATAATCTATTTCACATAGCCTACACTAATTTAATTTCTCATATATGGGATACTCAAAGGTAAAAACTATTTCTGGCAAAGGGACCTCATTTTCTGATGGGGTCGTGAACATCCACAAAGAAATTCAGGTGGCGTTTTTTTTTGAAAATTGGATCCTGGTATAATGATACTAATGGTCTAATAATGTTGCATAGACTTGGTATTTCTTGAAGGTGGACGAATCCATTGACTATGAAGGATGTCTGGTGGATTCCCCCACTTCCATCATGAATCAAAGTCAACGTGGATGGGAATTATTCCGGTGCAGATGGTCCTTTGGGATGTGGGGGTGGTTTTCAAGCGTACAGAGGCTTTGTGAAAGGGAGATTCTATCACTTTATAGTGAGAAGAACTTCTTATGAGGAGGATCTATGGGCAATGATCAAGGCTATCAAATCTACAGTTCAGTTTGGGTGGAACAACCTTTGGATTGAATTTGACTCGATGTTGGTAGTGGAGGCCCTCAAAACCAAATCAAGAAGGGTTTCATAGAGTCTTCTTCAGTAATAGATGTAATGTATTAGAATCTCTCAAGACCTTACTCTCAACGTCAGACATGTATATCATGATGCGAATATGGTGGTGGATGTGCTCTATAAGAAAAAAATTGAGGAAAGGTGATTATGGTTGTCCTTCTTCACACATTTTTTTGTGTACACTTTTTCATCTCAGATGTGAGGGGGGATTCCCACACCCATGTATGTAACCCATCCTTGTAACTCTTTTAATTTACTTTTTGTTAATAAATTTCAGGGGACAAAACATGCTTGGTTTAGAGCATTCTTTTCCTAAAAACCCTAAAAGATATAAAACCCCTAGAACATTAAAACCCTAAAACACCATAAAATTGTAAGACAGTAAAAAATCTAAAATCCCGTTAAACACCTAAAAATTTTATAAACTCTAAAAACCTTTAAAACCATAAAAAACTCAATGAAATCCTAAAAACTCAAAAAACCATAGAAACCCATAAAACTAATAAATATCCTAGAATATTCCCAAAAACACCAAAAAAAGAAAAATCTTTAAAACCAAGAAAACTCATAATAAAACCATAAAACCCTAAAAACAAAGCAAACCCTAAAAACTAAAAAGGATAAAACCCAAAAAAACCTTACAAATCCCCAAAGACCATAAAAACCACAAAAAAATTAAAAAAACCCTGAAAAACCATAAAAACCCTAAAAACCAGTAGAAAGTATAAAAACCCCATTAAACCCCTAAAACAATAAAATCTATAAAAATCAAAAAAACCCGTAAAAAATAAAATAATACCTAAAAACCCAAAACCCCATAAAACCCCTAAAAACCTCAAAGACCATAAAAACCCTAAAAACCAATAAATTTCCAATAAATAATTAAAAATACATAAAATCATAAAACCATAAACCCATTAAAACTACTAAGAAATCTTGAAATCATAAAAAAACTTAAAACCCTTAAAAACTAATAATTGCTAAAAACCCTAAACCCCTCAATATCCTTAAAAATAATAAAAAAAATAACAATACTAAAACCCCCTAAAATCCCTAAGAATCTAAAAAACCCTAATATTCCCTATGAATGACTTAATAAATCTAAACAACATAAAACTCCTAAAAACCCTAAAAACAATAATACCCTAAAAGACATTAAAAATATTAATTGCTCCTAAAAACCAAAAAAACTGTTAAAAACCTCAAAAATCCCTAAAAACCTATAAAACCCCTTAGACAACTAAAATCTCTAAAAACCTATTAAACCTTGAAAAATTTTAAAAACCATAAAAATAATGAAAACTCAAAAAAACCCCAAAAAAATAAAAAAAACATAAAAACCATAAAACTAAAAAAAACCTAGAAACCTCAAAATCCCCAAAAACCCAAAAACCCTAAAAAGTCACAAGAAAGCCTTTAAAATCCCTAAAAAAATAAAAACACTAAAAAATCTTTAGAAAACCTTAAAATAATATAACCACATAAAATCCTTAAAAACATAAAAAACAAAAAAAACCTAAAAGCCCCCAAACCCTAAAAACTATAAAACTATAAAGACCCCTAAAAATCATAAAAATACATAAAGACCATAAAAATCATGAAACACTAAAAAATCTAAAAACACTTTAAACCCCTAAAAACATTAAAAAAATATAGAAAAAATTAATAACCCTAAAAACTGAAAGAAAATCCTAAAAACCCAAAAATAAACCATGAAAACCCTAAAATTCCCTAAAAACCCTAAACCCCATAAAAATCCTAAAAAATCCCTAGAAATCTCTAAAAAACTAAACAACCCTAAAATCATTGAAAAACACAAAGAAATCCATAAAACCTAATATAACGTAAAACACTGTAAAATCCTAAAAAATTACGAATACCCTTAAATACCTACAAAACCATAAAATCCTAAAAATATAAAAAATCCCTAAAAACAATAAAAATTATAAAAAGAACCCTAAAAATACCTAAAAACCCAAAAACCTATCAACTATAAAAAACCGTTATAAACTATGAAAAAATTAAACCCCTGAAAACCAAAAAACTCAATAAACCTAAAAACCCTCAAAAACCATAACAACGCCTAAAAACATTAAAAGGCCCACAAAACCATAAACCACACTGAAAAATCTAAAAAAAATTAAACCCCCAAAAATTCTAAAGAACTCTAAAAAACCCTAAAACCACTAAAACCCCAAAAACCCACAGAATCCCTAAAGACCAAAAAACCATAAAAGTCCTAAAAATCCCTAAAAATACATAAAAACATAATAAACCTTAAAGACTTGGAAAACCCCCAGAAAAACCTTAAAAAACTAAAATACCTTAAAACCGAAAAAAAATAAAAAAACTAAAAACCAATAAAATCCATAAAACCATAAAAAACCTAAAACCCAAAAACCATTAAACCCTAATAACCCAAAAAACACTAAAAACACTAAAAACTATAAAATTAGTTTAAACCCCTAAAAACGTTAAAAACTCTAAAAAACAAAAAATCCCTAAATGTCTCAAAAATAACCAAATCCTAAAAACCATAAAATCCAAAAAACCCTCAAAATCCATAATAACCACAAACCCCATAAAAACATTAAAAAATCCATAATGGTCTCTAAAAATAAAAACCCTAAAAACATAAAAAAAATTAAAAGCCTAAAAACACATTGAACCCATAAAATACCTAAAAATGCAAACAACAATAAAAAATTTAACATCCCTAAGAACCCTAAATATCATAAAATCCCAAAAAAAACTAAAAATCCATAAAAACCAATAAAAATAACAAATACACTAAAACACAATGACCCTTTAGACCCAGGAAAACATTGAAATCCTCAAAACCCTAAAAAAATCATAAAATATTTTAAAAAAATAAAACCATATAAACCCTAAAATCCATTCAAACCCATAACACCCCTAAAAACACTAAAAAAAATCATAAACACCCCAAAAAACAAAGAAAACATAAAAAACTCCAAAAAACATGAAAAACCCTAAGAAAACCTTAAAAACATAAAAACAACTAAAACCCATAAAATCCTAAAAAATCCTTAAAAAATAAAAACCATAAAACCCAAAAAATATCCCTAAAAACATTAAAAATATAAACAATCTATAAAATAACAAAAACCATAAAGAATTATAAAATCCTTGAAAAACCCTATGAAAACCATTAAAACCAAAAAATAATTAAAACCACTAAAACCCTAACAAATGCTAAAAATCCTAAAGACCCTAAAAATCAAAAAACCCAGAAAACCCATTGATAAAAAAACTATAAAAACCTTAAAATTGTAAAAAACACAAAAAATACCTAAACCACCAAAAAACACTAAAACATTAAAAACCATAAAACCCTAGAATCACCAAAAACCATAAAAACCCATAAATTGTTTAAAAAGATGAAAAATTTCATGAGAATGTTAAAAACAATAAAATGTTGTTAAAAACTAAGATAATCTTAAGAACCTAAAAACACATTAAACCAAAAAAAACATTAAAATGGTAAAAACTATGAAAACCCTAAAACCCCATAAAACCCATAAAAACTATAAAAACCCATAAAACCCAAAAATCCACTAAAAATAAAAAAATATCTTTTTAAACCACTAAAAACATTAAAATACCCTAAAAAACTTTAAACTGTAAAAAACTCAAAAACATTAAAATAAAAAAAACATAAAATCTATAAAACCCCTAAAAAACTAATAACCCACAAAAAGCCTAAATCACTAAAACCATAAAAATCATAAAATGACCTAAAATCCCTAAAAACATAGAAAATCCTAAAAAAATTGAAAAATCCTTAGAAAAACCTAATAACCTAAAAACATTTAAAACCCCAAAAAACACTAAAAACCCTAAGAACAAGTAAAGCCCCTCAAAATCCCTAAAAAACTAAAAACCCATAAAAATAATAAAAAACCTTAAAAAATATTAAAACACAAAATATATTGAAAAACCAAAGAAAACCTAAAAAACATTAAAACACTTAAAACCCCTTAAAACCAATAAAATCATAAACCCCCTAAAAGTCCCTAAAAACCCCTAGAAACTATAAAATATTTTATAAACTGTGAAAACCAATAAAAACACTAAACCTCAATTTAAACTATAAAAATTATAAAAACCCAAAAGGCATAAAAATCCCAAAAGACATTAATGAAAACCATAAAAACCTAAGAATACTTAAAAACAATAACAACCAAAAATTTCTAAAACCCTTAAAAACTATAAGACCCCAAAAAACTGCCAAAATACTTAAATACCCTAAAAATCCATTAAAATTCTTAAAAAATCACAAAAAAACCCAAACATTTCAAAACCCTAAAACCCTAAAAAATCACTAAGAAATCATTAAAAAACTAAAAAAACCCTTAAAATACCTAAAGACATAAAAACAAAAAAACCCGAAAAGTCCCTAAAACCCCAACGAATCTCTAAAAACCATAAACCCCCCAAAACCCCTTAGAAAATCCAAAAAAACCATGAAATTCCAAAGAACTAACAAACACTATAAAACCCATTTAAAACCATAAAATCATTAAAAACACGAAAAACATTATAACCCCCCAAAACTCCAAAATAATTAAAGAAAAAGCCCCCCCCTAAAAACCCTAAAAAACCTAAGATCACTCAAAATCCCTAAAAACATAACAAAATAAAAAAACTCCTAAAAATAACTAAAAACATAAAAACCATAAAACACTGAAATCCACTAAGAAAATTTTAAAAACCTAAAAACACTTAAAACCCCATAATAACTAAAAACACTAAAAACCCTAAAACACCTAAACCCCTTTAAACTTCTAAAAACATAAAAACCCCCCAAAAAAATTAAAAAACCATTAAATCCTAAACTAACCCTAAAAACCCTATAAAAACACTAAAAATGCATTAAACCCCTAAAATTTCTAAAAACTCTAAAAAACGTTAAAACCCATAAAAACTCAAAAAAACCCTAGTAACCCAATAAACCTACAACCCATTAAACTTCGAAAAAACACTAAAATCCCTCGGAATCCATAAAAATGATACAAAACTATAAATATCATAAAAACCATAAATATCCCTAAAAATAAAAGAAACCAAAAAACTCGTAAACTCCCTAAGAAAACCTATAAAACACATAAAACCCATATAAAACTGAAAACACTAAGCGCCCTCAAAAACTAAAACCCCTAAAAGGCTTAAAAAACTCGAAATACCTATAAACCAAAAATCCATAAAATAGTAAAAAAACAATAAAAATCCATAAAAACATAAAAACACATAAAAACCTTGAAAATCTCTAAGATAACCATAAAAACACAAAAAAACATAAACCCTAAAAATCGAAAAAAACAATTAAACCCCCTAAAATACACTAAAAACCCTAAAATCTCCTCAGAAAAACCCATAAAATCTCGAAAAACCAAAAAACACCTAAAAATAGTAAAAAAATAAAACACCTTTAAACCCATAAAACCATAAAAAAACTAATATGCCATAAAATCATATAAAACTCAAAAAAACATAAAAACCCCTCAAAAAATAAAATCCTAAATTCAGTCAAATTACCTAAACCCCAAAAAATCTAGAAAATCACAAAAAACCATAAAAATCCATAAAAACATAAAAACCCAAAAAATGATAATACATAAAAACCAAAAAAAATATAAATAACGTAAAATCGATAAAAACAAAAAAAAATTAGAAACCTAAAATACCAAGAAATCGTTAAAAAAAATAAAAAACATTAATTACTTAAAACCCAACAAACCTTAAAAAAACTACTAAAAACGTTAAAAATAAATTTAATAAATTTAAAAAAACTCTAAAAACAATAAAAAATAAAACCTTAAAATAACAACTAAAACCCCTAAAAACCTATTAAAACTATAAAATCAGTTAAACCCCTAAAAATTTTATAACACACTAAAAGACCATAAAATTCATAAAAAACTCAAAAATCCCCTAAAAAAATAAAAATCATAAAAACCTTAAAAAACCTTAAAACCCTCAAAATCACTAAAAACCCAAAAACCCATAAAAATCATAAAAATCACTAAAAGTACCTAAAAATATATAAGGCCCTCAAAAACATAAAACCCACCATGAAAACCTTAAAAACATAAAAAACACTTAAAACCCAAAAAATGTAGAAATGATAAAGACCCTAAAAACCCAAGAAACCTTGAAAAACCCTAAAAACCATAGAAACCCTAAAAACACATAAACCACTAGAACTAATAAATAAAATAAAGGCACTTTAAAACCCTAAAAATATTTAAAAACTCAAAAAACTATAAAAACTAAAAAAACTAAACAAACCTAAAAACCCACAATATCAATAGAAACCCTAATACCATAAAATCTTCCGGAGCCCCCAAAATTCCTAAAAACCTATTAAACCCCTAAGAATACCTTAAAATACATAAAAACTAATTAACCCAGTAAAACAGAATAACCATAAGAAAACCTTAAAATCCTAGAAACACTTAAAAACCCTAAAACCCTAAAACCCTAAAACCCCTAAAAAACTAGAAAACAAAAATGCCCAAAAACCCATAAAAACCCAATAAACACTAAAAAACTGAAACACTAAAAATATAAAAACCCTTTATTCCTTTAAATGTTTTTTAAAAAAATATATGAAACCATTAAAACCCTAAAAAACTCAACAAAAATCATAAAAATACAAAAATCCTTAAAAACTCTAAAAACACTAAAATAACCCAAAAAAAAACTCCAAATCCCTAGAAACCCATAAAAATAATAAAAATACCTAATACTACAAAAAATGTAAAAAACCATAAAAACCATGAATATCTGAATGAAAATATTATAAACCTAAAGAAACATAAAACCATAAAAAATCTAAAAAATTGATATAACCCAAAAAACATTAAAACCAAAAAAATTATAAAACCCTTAAAAATACCTAAAACACATAAAAACATAAAAAATAATAAAACATTACTAACCATAAAATGAACCCTAAATACCCTAAAAACCAATAATAACCATAAAAAATAATAACACTAAAAAACCCTAAAAAACCTAAAACTACTAAAAACCCTGAATGTCCCTAAAAATCCAAAGAAACCCTAAAACCATAAAAATCCCAAAGCTAAAAAACCCTGAAACCACAAAAAACTCTAAAAATAATTTAAACCCTTAAAACAATTAAAATCTAAAAAAAACATAAAACCCATAAAAACTCAATAAACCCCTAAAAATCCAAAAAAATCCTTAAAACCTTTAAAACCCTAAAAACCCTAAAACTGATTAAAGTCCCAAAAATCGTAAAAATCATTTAAATCCTTAATAATAACTCAAATTCAATAAAAACATAAAAACACTGAAAAATATAAGAAAACCATAAAAACCTAAAAAAAATTAAACACTTAAAAGACCTAATAAATTCGAAAGACCCTAAATCCTCTAGTAATCGTAAAAACCATATAACCCAAAAAACCTAAAAAACCATAAATCCAAAAAAAACCCAAAACCCCCCCAAAAATATCTTCAACCCCTTAAAACCGTAAATATTCTTAAAAAACTAAAAATACCATAAGACCATAAAAACACAAAATAACCTAAAAAAGTCCCTAAAGAACCGTAAACCATTAAAAACCTAAAAATACATAAAAATACCTAAAATGTAAAAAAACCCTAAAAAACTAAAGTCATTAAGAAAAAAATTAAAAATTTGAAACACTAAAATGCCTTTAAAACCTAAAAAACACTAAAAACCCTAATACCCCTATGAACCCAAAAACCCAAAAACCACCTCCAAATTACTAAAAACCTATAAAAACCCAAAACAATCCTTAAAAATTCCTAAAATTTTAAATAACCCTAAAAACCCTTAGGAGGCTTCAGATTTGAGGAGATCCAAGAAGAAATTTGTGGATTTTGTGAAATCATCATCATCTCTTACCTTCATGGAATTTAGTGCTCCCTCCCCTGGTCGTGGGATCAGAAAAGGTCGTGTGGCACATGTCTCAAAAAATCGGGAGCCAATAGAGGAGCTAGATAGTTTATGTCATATATCCATTATTTCAAGGGTGCTCATCCCAAAAGGGGAGAGGCTTTGGAAGAGTGGCGATCTAACCAAGCACATTTCTGACATTTGGGGGTTCACTGAATGGAAAATGATGGCCATGGGATGAGTATTTTATCACATAATCTTCCCTTCAGATGACTATAAAAGGAAGGCATGGAGCTTTGTCTCCCTCAATATTAAGCTAGGTATTCTTCAGATCCAGGATTGGGACTGGAATTTTGACCCTTTCAGTGAGAAAATCACCTTTTCACAGTTATGGATTCAGATTTTTAAAATACTTTTTTCTAATAGAACCCTCTAATTTTATGCAGAATCACCTCTTAAGTTGGTTTACCCATCAAAATTGATAAGGTGATGGACAAACCAAGTTATGGTTATTATGAAAGGGTGATTATCGAGGTTGATATGGTGAGTACCCTGGGTTAGGAGGTTGTTTTCTATACCCGTGAGGTAGCATTAACTTGGAAATTTAGTATAAGGGAAGGCCCAAATTCTATCTTAGCTGCAATTTTTTTTCCATACTCTCTTGGAATGTAGAAGATCAAAAACCTATTCAATTTTCAACATGAAGGGGCATAAATAAAGTCATTTTAGAAAGATTTGTGGGGATGCTAAAGCTAACCCCTGGCCTAATGAGGACCCATCAACATCTAAGGGTGTGGAAAATGGATCTGTAAGAAGAATCAAGAAGGTTGTAGTGAATTCTCTTCCTATGGGTCCTAGAAATTCTCCATTTAATGTATCTTAGGACATTGAATGAAATGTTTCTGCTCCTCCTCCTCTTGGTGCCTCAAATTCTGTGGACCATGCACAAATGATTAATGGATCCCTGATCCCTGAATAGGCCCATGATTAGGCCCCTTTGGTTGAGGTGATGGGAGGTGCCCATGTATCACCCACTACACTTTCCTTGGCCTCTCAGAGCCATTATGGGTGTGATGAATCACCAGTAGACCTCTAGTGCACCCTAGATGCCGATTCACCTGATTTTCATCAGGCTACACCTGATGGAACTTCCACTATTGTCCTCGTCTCACCAGACCCACTTCCCCTGGTGGAAAAGGCTGACGTGACTTGGGTACCATCTAGGATGGGCCTATATACTGACTCTTTTATGGAGGTCTCCTCAGGAAAGGATTCGAGGAAGCCTACAGGTGTCCATTCAGAGGAATCCATCTTCACACTTAATAAATTCAATCCACTATGTGGGGTATTCTAGAGTGATATGGTTGAGGGCCCTAGGGACTATGATGATGATGGTAATACCATTGGTACAACTCCCAAATAGAAGCCTAATTATAAGAAGAAGTTGGATGAGAAATATCTTTCTCTAGAACCTACATATCAGTTTACTGGCAACACCAAGAATAAAGGAAATAAATTCATGGGGAAGGGAAGCACCCCCACACCCACCATTATTAAAACCCTCCCTCAACAAAGATCAGGTTTTGGAACTACTAGGGGATCGGGAATATAACCATGGTCACAACCCTTAGGCACATTCTTTCTCATAGGAAAATGTTAATTGGGTCAGATGAGCACAAAATTAGGTTCGAAAACTGGACCGGATTTAAGTGGAAAAGCCTTGTGTACTCCCTTGTTTCCTATAACGGTGAGGACACTCATGTGAAAACCTTATGGGTCCTAATGAAAAATGATATTCAAGTTATTTCTGTTAAAGAAAGGCCTCAAGTGATCACCCTTATCAAGTATTTCTACCCTACCACCATGACCCTATCTTTTTTGTGTGAATCCTATTTTTATACTAGAAAAAGTGATATTTGAAGGGTGTTGGTTCAGATTAATGAGTCCATTTACCATAATCAGACTTTCATTGGTGACTTTAATACTATCCTGAGTCCCGAGGAAAAGGTTGGCCCTAAGTTCTTCCATACTATGGTAGGGGAATTTTCTTTATGCCTAGATCAATGTGATCTTTCTGAGATATCGATTACTAGAGCAACCATCACATGGGGAAGGTACACTATTAATGGTAGACAATCCAATATGCTTGACAGGTGTTTCTCCTAGATCAATGGTTGAATCTCCCCCATGTATATCTTTGGTTTCACTCTTCCAATGTTTAACTCAGACCAAAACCTCCTGGTTGTCAAGTTGTGGGTAACACTAGCAATTTTACCTTTCCTTAAAATTTAATAATTCTTGGATCACAATTCCTAGGTGAAGGGACGAGGTAATCAAATTGTGGAACAATACCTTTGTTGGAAGCCCCTATTTTTTGTGGTCTCTAATCTCAGGTAAGTAAATCACCTCCTGAAGGAATGAAGTAAGAATTCCTTTTCCGGGTTGGAAGACGACATTAAGATTACTGAATCCCATCTTTCCATGTGCCAAATTTGAAATCTTCAGTAATAGACCCCCTCCAGGGAGGATCTTCATCTGAATTCTAAGATGGATGGGTTACTAGAACTAAAGGAGAGGCTTGAAAGGGATCAGATAAATTTCAAAAGGCAGTAGGACAGGGATAGAAAGTCCATGTTTTTTCATTTTTTACACAGAGAGAAACGAGTTAGGAATAATCGGAATGCTATCCAAGTTGGGGGGGTGCAACCTTCACCTCAATGGAAGACATTTATATGGCTCTGGTGGACTACTTTAGTGGACTGTACATGGATGATGGTGTTGATCCCTTCATCCTTTATGAATCCATAGGACCTTTCACTACTGAACATCATAATGAGGATATATCCTTTTCCCTAGTAGAGATGAAGTTAAGAATGCTATTTTCTTTTTGAACATGGAGAGAGTAGCGGCACCAAAACGTCTAGGTAATAAGTTATGGATGTTTTATGAAGAGATTTTTCATCCAGATGTTACCAATTTTTTCAGGGAATTATTCTTATCTGGAACAATTCCAGATATCTTGATTTCCAATTTAATATATCTGATTACAAATTATAAAAATTCTATTTATATTGGTAAATTTTGTATTGTTTCCATGTGGAGCACCATTCCTATGATTATAATAAAAATTATGGTCATTAGGTTGGGGATGATTTTGAGGAACATTGTCACTCAAAATCAGTTTGGGTTCATTCCTAGGAGAATCATTCAAACATGACTTTTCACTACCTCAAATGGAATTAATATTATGTGGAAGGAAACGAAGCATGGAAGTTTTGCTTTGAAACTTGATATTTCAAAAGATTTTGACACCATAAAGATGTGCATTATCTTTAAAATTCTCATCAAGTATGGTTTCTCTAGAAAATTTATCATGCTGATTAATACAATTCTTAACAGTGCTAGAATTTCCATTCTTATCAACGGCTCCCCAAAAGGCTTTTTTTAATGCTCTCGTGGTGTACAATAATGGGACCCGCTATCCGGATTTATATTTTCAATTGTTGAAGATGACATGAGATTGTTTATTATTGACCTATTCGAGGCTGTCCTATACTCACAAGTTAATATAGGGAAGAACCTTCATGTTCCCTCCCACCTGCTCTATGCGAAGGACATTTTTCTATTTGGGAATGATTATAAGAAAACACTATCCCCAGTGAAGATAATAATTCATCATTATGAGAGTGTCATTGAGAATACCATCAGTTAGAATAAATCCTCAATATTATTTTTAAATGGAGTCTCCCCATCAAGGAAGCTCTGCATTTTTGGCTCACTTGGGGTGAAGAGAGGCTCACTTTCCTTCACCAACATGGGTGTCCATATTTTTTGTGGAATGAAAAAAGCGGCTGTTTTGATGGAATCTCATCTAAAATTACCTATAATCTCTTCAAACGGAAGGGAAAGCGCCTCTCCCAAGTTGTAAGGATATGTCTAATCAATTCGGTCATCAATTCCATGCCTTTTCATGACTTTTCTATCTATATATGGCCAACAAGTCCTGTTAAAATTTTTAATGGAAATATCATTAATTTTTTCTGGATGAGATGCATCACTAAAAGAAAGTTGTTCTCTATTTCCCGGAAACACTACATAAAACCTTCTAAGATGGATGGGATTGGTATTATGTATCTTAGAAGATTTAATTATTCCCTACTGGGGAAGTTCACCTTGATCTTTCTCAACCCACATGATATGGCCTTTTTTTCTTACCGAGCGGTTCACACGTAAGATCTCTGATAGTTTCACAGGATACTTATCTTCCTCATTTTTTACGAATCTAACATACTCATACAAGGATATTATCTCTCATTAAAAGTGGATTTTTTAAAAGTACTCCACTCTTAATTGATGACAACCCCATGGCTGGAGAAACCGCTTACTGGTGTCATGACACCTCCCCATTAGCTTAGGGACTTGTCTATTACTTCCATTTTTCATAAATGTGGGGACTCTTCTATTGGTCTCCCTGAACATATTATTTTACAAATACAACAATATATGTTTACGGATGATGAAACCGTTTTTTAGAGGCCCAGTATGGTCGTCAAGTATAATACCCATGACTACTACTAGTTTATACGCCCTCAAGGCATTGTCTCGGCATCATGGGTGCTAAAGTTCAGAATACCATTCATCCCGCCTTCACATTATGTACTGATCTGGAAAATATGTAGAAATAGGATCCCTCTTCAAGAGAAGCTAACGGTGGCTGGGTGGAACCTTTCCTCTACTTGTCTTTTCTTTAAGCTGTCTAAGGAGAATAGCTCACATGTCTTACTCCAGTGTAAGATTACTACTGAGATATGGAGATACCTACTACAATGTTTTGGTTTGAAGTGTGGAATGAAAGGGGAAATATGTGACATCATTTGTGGCATAGTGAATCTGAAATGTAGTGTCCAGGTTCACAACCTACTACTTTCATTTGTTGCGTTGACCATCAACGTTATTTGGGATGCTCAAAATGCAGTGGCCTTTAACTGCCATCCTCTCTTGTTTCGTGGTGTTGTGGTGATGATCCACAAGGTGATCTAGGTAGTGTCTAATCATAAAATAGGTTCAATGTCCAATGATGTTAATGATCTGAAATTATTGCGTTCACTTGGGGTTACTGTTAGGGGTAAGAAGTCACAGGTGTTGAAATATATCTTATGCATTCCCTCGATTCCATCATGGATAAAGGTCAATGTGGATGATGTGGCGTTGGGTGCACCCACCCCCTCGGGGTGTGGTTGGGTTTTCTGTACTTATAGAGGCTTTGTTAACAGTTGATTATACATATTTATTGGGGAAAAATGTTCTTATGAGGTGGAGTTATGTACCATGATAAAGGTGGTCCAATTTGTGGCCCAATTTAGGTGTAACTCTATTTGGATTGAGTCTCACTCGATTCTTGTGGTGGACACCCTCAAGAACAAATCCAAGGAAGTCCCATGGAGGCTTCTACCAAAATGCATTGAATTCCTCAATATCTCTTAACCGCTCAGTCTATGTTTCACACATGCCTACAAGGAGGTCAACTCAGTGGCATATGCACTCTTCAAAAAGGAAATTGAGGAATGAAGCCTGTTGTGCTCATTTGTTGACTCGCCTTTTTGTATGTATTATGTGGACTCTAATATGAAGGGTAAGATAAACTATCATACATGTAAACCCTTCTTGTAACTATTTGTTTGTTTTCATTAAAGTTTGGTGGGGCTATTATCCTCGAACCTTTTTCTCCTTAAGAATGTTAAAAAATATATAAAAACCTAAAACCCGTAAAAATATCAGAAACCCACAAAAACACTATAAAACCCCTCCAAAAACCTAAATCCCTAAAAAATAAAAATACTATAAAATCATTAAAATCCCTAAAAACATAAAACCCCCTAACATTATGGGAAATAGCAAAGAAAACCATACAAACCTAAAAACCTCAAAATACCATAAAAAAGCAAAAAAAAATAGAAACCATACAAACCAAAAAACGACTAAAAACAATAAACCCCTAAAACAACAAACAAACCATAAACACCATTAAAAAATATAAAAACCCTTTAAACTATAAGACCGTAAAAAACTATAAAAACACATAAAAACCCTAAAAAAATAAAACTCTCAAATCCCAAAAAAAACATAAAACCCTAAAAACACTAAAACTCATAAAAATCCCAAAAAACAATAAAAAAATCCTAAAAAATAACTAAAAATTCATAAAACAATAAAAAACCATAAAAACCATAAAAAACCTGAAAAATCAATAAAAACCCTCAAAATATCAAAAATCCGTTAAATACTATAAAAAGCCTAAACAACCTAAAAATTCCAACTATCATGAAAAGGCCTACAAACTGTGGAAAACTATAAGAAAACATTGAAAACCTAAAAAACATAAAACTCCTCCAAACATAAAATATAGTAAAACCCTAAAGGACCCTAAAAACCGCAAACCCACTAAAACCCATAAAAACAACTAAAATCATTTAAAAACCTAATAAACCCTTAAACCCCTAAAAATCACTAAAAACAGTTAAAATTATTCAAACACCTAAATCATTAAACAAACTCAAAAAACCCTTAAAACCCTAAAATCCTAGGAGAAACCCCAAAACATAAGAAAACTATAAACAACCTAAAACACTAAAAATTCAAAAAAAAAATCAAATTATATAAAACCCTAAAAACCATTAAAATCCTAAAAAATCCATAGAAATATTTAAAAACATAAAAAAACTAAAATCCATGAAAACCAATAAGTAATCCATAAAATCCTAGAAACAGAAAAAAACACTAAAAAATAAAGACACACTAAATATCCTAAAAACCCCTTAATGCCCTAAAAACAATAAAAACCCTAAAATCCTTAAAAACCTTCAAACCCTTTTAAAACCCTAAAAACCCATTAAAAATATAAAAATAATTTAAACCCCTAAAACAATAAAAAAATATAAATAACCATAAAAAACCTAAAAACCCTAAAATAAAAAACCATAACCCCCCCAAAACCCTAAAAACATTAAAAACCATAAAAACCATAAAAACCATAAAAATATTATATATCCAAAACAATCCCTAAAAATATAAAAACCCAAAAACCCCTATTAAATCCCATAAAAAAACTTATAAACCTAAAACTCATATAACCAATAAAAACTGAAAAATTTCTAAAAATCGTAAAATAATTTAGAAACCCTAAAAATTCTAGAAACATTCAATGTCCCTAAAACCCCAAAAAAACATAAAATTCCTAAAAAACCCTAAAAATCCATAAAACAAAAAGAACCCTAAAATGAAGAAAATCCCTAAAAATCCCATAAAAATTTTAAACCCATAAAAACCTTAAAGAACACTACATACCATAAAAACCCCTAAAAACCATAAAACCCCTAAAAACATTAAAAACCCTAAAACCACATAAAAATCATAAAAATCAACTAAAAACTCTAAAAAATCCTTTAAACCCCTACAAATGTTATAAAAATTTTAAAAACACTAAAAACAATAAATGCCTAAAAAACACTAAAACCCCAAAAAAACATAAATACCATAAAAACCCACAAACCTAGAAAAATCAATTAAATCCTCAAAAATCCCTAAAAATCCCTAAAATTGTAAAAATAAGAATCTAGAAAAACCATAAGAAGACATTAAAACGATAAAAATATATAAAAGCAGTAAAAATCTAAAAAACATAAAAAAACCTAATAACCCATAAAACCCTAAAAACCTTTAAAACCACCAAAATCCCTAAAATGTAAAAATCTAACAAACCCTAAAAACTCCAAATAAAACCTTGAAAACATAAATACACTCAAGACCCTTAAAAACACCAAAACAATAAAAAACAATAAAACCCAAAAAAACATAAAACCCTAGATACCTTAAAAACCCAAAAAACTCATAATACCCCAAGAAAACCTCCGGAAAGTATAAAAACTTCTTAAACCTATAGAAAATTTTAAAAACTCTAAAAAACCATTTAAAATATAAAATCCCAAAAAAATACAAAACCCCCCAAAAAATCATAAATCCCAAAAAAACCCCTAAAGTACGTTAAAACCCTAAAAATTCATAAAAATCAAAAAAACCAATAAAGATCAATAACGGTCCCTAAAATACCTAAAAACCTAAAAATTCCTTAAAACCTTGAAAAAAATATAAGAAAACCATAAAAACTAAAACACAATTAAAAACCACAAAAAACCTAAATAACATTAAAAACCCTAAAAACATTAAAACCCCTAAAAACCCTAAAAATCCATAAATATCATCAAAAAACTAAAACCTTATAAACCCCCTAAAACCCCATTAAAAACACTAAATATATTTAAACTCATAAAATATAAAAAACACAAAAAACCCCTAATCCCCTAAAGAACTGCAAAAAAAATTAAAACCTAAAAAATCCTAAAACCCCTAAAACACTTAAAAACTGTGAAACCACTCAAAATCCCTAAAAACTCATAAAAATTCTAAACAATCCCTAAAAATATATAAAATCATTAAAACCCCTAAATACCTTGAAATGCACAAATAAAACCATAAAAAACTAAAAACACTTAAAACCTCCAATCCTAAAAAATTGTAAAATCCCTAAAAAACAAAGAACCATAAAAACAATAATAATCATTAAAAACCTTAACAAACCAAAACCCTTAAAAACCTAATAAACCACAAAAAAAATATAAAATCCCTTTTAACCCTAAAATGTAAAAACACTAAAAACCTTAAAACCACTAAAAAACTTAAAAAAACCTAAAATCCAAAAATAAACATTAAAACACTAAAAACTAAAAAAACCTAAAACCAACAAATTCATTAAAAAACATAAAAACATAAAATTCCAAAAAATCTCACAAAAATTCATGATCCTTTTCAACCCCTAGAAATCGCTATGAATATCATAAAAACCTAAAACACTTAAGACCCATAAAAACCTAGAACTGATAAAAACCCTAAAAACCATAAATCGAACCCCCCCTAAAAACCCTTAAAAAGAATAAAATCCCCTAAAACGCACTAAAAACAACAAAACCCCTTAATTCAATTAAAAATGTTTAAAAACTATAAATAAAATTTACCCCATACAAATTCAAAAAACCCTAAAAACCCAAAAAAACCATAAAACCGTAAAAACCATAAAAATCCTAAAAATCCCTAGAATTCCCAAAAAAACATAAAAACCCGTAAAAATCGGGAAAACCCTAAGAAAAATATAAAAACCTAAAAACAGTTAAGATACAAAATAAACTAAGACAGTAAAAACATAAAAATCCTAAAACCCTAAAAAACTCTAAAACACTCAGAAATCCTTAAAAATCATAAAACCCATAAAAATCTAAAAAATCCATAAAGATACATAAAAACATAAAAAACCATAAAACCCTAGAAATATTTATGAAATCCATAAATACCTAAAATTTATAAAAATCCTAACAAATAAGAAAAATATATAATACACTAAGAAAATAAAAAACCCCCCCTTAAAACAGTAAAAAACCCTAAAAACGAAGAAAAACCTAAAAACCACTAAAAAAAATATAAAATCCCTTAAACTTATATTTTTTTTAAAAAACTCTAAAAACCTTAAAACACTAAATAACTATAAAAACACTGAATGGAAAAAAATCGATAAAACCCCAAAAAAACAATAAAACCCAAAAAATCGTCACAATCCATGAAAACCAAAATGAACCATAAAACTGCTTAAAATACACAAAAATCCATAACAATGAAAAAAACTCTTAAAACAATTATAAAAACATGAAACCCTATAAACACCTAAAACCCCTAGAAATATAAAAACTCTAAAAATAATAAAAGACAATAAAAACTATAAAACCCCCTAAAAACCTTTAAAACCCCAAAATAAAAAAAACCTAAAATAACTAGAAGTTCTAAAAACCCTTTAAACCCAAAAAAAAATTAAAATCTCTAAAAGTCCTTAAAAATGTGAAAAAATGAAAAAAACCAACAAACCCAAAAAAACAAAAAACCCTAAAACCCTATAAACCTAAAAACCGTCGAAATCCCTAAAATAACTAAAAACCATAAATATACTATAAAATACATAAACGTCCATAAAAATGTAAAAAACCCAAAATTATGAAAGACTATAAACAACCTTAAAATCCTAAAAACACTTAAACCATTAAAAACCCTAAAAAAGATAAAAACCATAAAAAAATCTAAAAACCATAAATCCCTTAAAAACCTTAAAAACCTTAAAAACCCAAACAACCAAAACCCCCCAAAAACACTAAAAACATTAAAAACATTAAAACAATAAATTACTCTAGAAAACATTAAAAACCATAAATTTATTTAAAAAATCAAAAATAATCATAAAAAACCAGAAAAAACTAAAACATCCTAAAAACTCTAAAAATCCCCAAAAAAAAACCCTAAAAACCATAAAAACCTATATAATCCCTAAAAAAACTAAACAATGTTAAAAATAATAAAAAACTTGAAAAACAAGATGAACACTATAAACCCTAATGAATCCCTAACCCCCCATAAAACCCCCTAAAAACAAAAAAACCCCTACAAACAATAAAAATTATCAAGAATATTTATATAACCCTATTTACATAAAAACCCATATAATCCACTAAAATTTCTAATAAAACCATGAAAATCTAAAAAATATTTAAAACCCTAGGAAAATCATAAAAATAATTGTGAACCTAAAAAACTATAAAAACCATAAAAATCCATAAAAACCATAAAAATCCAAAAAAAACCCATCAAAACCCAAAAACAACTAAAAAACTTATAAACACCGAAAAATTTCAAAAAAATATGAACAACCTCAAAACCTGTAAAACAAAAAAATCCACTAAATACCAAAAAACAATAAAAATATTGAAAACCTAAAAGTATAAAAATCCTAAAACCCCTAAAACCAATAAAAATACTAAAAATAGCTAAAAAAATAAAAACATAAAACCCCCTAATACCCTAATAATCCCTTAAAAACATAAACCTCTTGAAAACACTAAAATCCAAAAAAATAAAAAAAAATCCAAAAATACAATGAATACAATAAAAAACACTGAAACCATAAAAATTCCTAAAACCCCAAAAACAAATAAAAATCATAAAAAATCACAAAAAATAATGAAAAATGTTGAAACCCATAAAAACCCTAAAAACAACTAATAAATCCTGAAAAACCTAGAAACAGTTAAATTTCCTAAAAATCTAAAAAATCCAGAAAGCTATAAAAAACATAAAAACATAATAACCGCTCAAAACCATAAAAACACATAAAAATCCTAATAAACCACTAAAAAACTAAAAACCATTTAACCATATAATTTTTTTAAAAACATTAAAAACCCATTAAACCACATAAAACTCAAAATAACTAAAAACCCAAAAACCAATAAAAACCCAAAAAACACTTAAAAAGCTTAAAAACCCTAAAATCCCTAAAATCCTCCCAACAAAAAAATATTTTAAAAAATCCCTAAAACCCCATCAAAATGAAAAACCCAGAAAAATCCCGAAAATACCTTAGAAATACTTAAAACCCTAAAAAATTAAAACCAATGAAAACATGGAAATGAAAAAACCTTACATCCCCTAAAAACCATAACAACCACTAAATAATTAAAAAAAACTAAAAACCCATAAAACTCTAAAACCCTCTAAAAACTATAAACAACCTTTAAACCACTAAAAATGTTAAAACCTCCAAGAAAACATTAAATCCATAAAACTAAAAAAAAGAAATTCATCCCCAAAAAACCATAAAAACATACAACACCAAACACCCTACAACCCCTCAAAATACATTAAAACTCTTAAAACGCACAAAAATAACTAATTAACTCTAAAAATCACTATAAATTTTAAAATATTAAAAACCCTAAAAATTCCATTAGAAAGCTGTAAAAACATAAAAACACATAAACCCCTAAACACCAAAAAAAATTATAAAACCCCTAAATAATCCAAAAAACCCTAAAAACCCTACAACCCCTAGAAATCCCGACAAACCCATAAAACCATGAAAATCATATAAAATTCCTAAATATCCCTACAAATTAAAAAACCCTAAAACCCTGAAATCCATAAATAAAAACATAAAAACCAAGCAATACAAAAAACCCGTAAAAACCCTAAAACCCCAGAAAAACCATAAAAACCCATAGAAATATTAAAAACCAATAAAACCCCTTGAAAATCCCCAAATACCACAAAACACTCTAAAACCCAATTATGTCCCTAATAATATCAAAAAGCTCTATAAAACATTAAAACCCCCCAAAAAACTCCCTAAAATCCCAAAAACCAATAAAACCCCTAAAAATAATAAAGAACCCTAACCACATCTAAATATATAAAAACTAAAAAACCCATGAAAATCCTTAAAATGACCTAAACACCCTAAATAAGTAAATAACCCTAAAACCATGACAACATTATGAAAAACCCCAAACCCTAAGACACTTAAATTCCCTAAAAAAATAGAAAATACTAAAAACCCCTTAAGATCCCAAAAAATCCATTAAAACCGTAAAAAATTAAGTATCTTAATATATCCCTAAAAATACCTGAAAACATAAAAAACCCTAAAAACCCCGAAAACCCATATGAAAACTTTAAAAACCAATAATCAATTACGACCACTAAAAACCTAAAAAAAATTAGATACCCTAAAAACCTAATAACCCTAGAATCCATAAAAAACAGTATACCACAAAAAATCTATATAACCATAAAATTAAAGTAAAATTTTAAAAAACATTTAAACACCTAAAAAATTAATAAAATATAAAAACCCTTAAAACCAAAAAACACAAAAAATCCCAAAATTGACAAAGCTATAAAAATCCTAATAAACATAAAACCCTCAAAATCCCAAATAATTATAAAAAACAAAAAAAAACTAACAAATAACTAAAAATCACTAAATAAATTAAAACCCTAAAAACCCTGAAAACCCATGAGAAATCCTTAAAACCCGAAATACACTAAAAAAGCCTAAATAACCGGAAAAACTAAATATACTAAACACTATAAAATCTATAAATCCCTCAAAAACAATAAAAATCCTAAAAATCCATAAAAACATAAAAAACCCAAAAAATCCCAAGAAACCCCTTATGAAAACCTTAAAAAACTAAAAACACTTAAAAAATCTAAAGAACCTAAAAATAAATAAATCACTAAAAGTCCATAAAACAATAAAAACCCATAAAAATAAAAAATACCCCCAAATCCTTAATAATAATAAAAACGCAAAAAAATTAAACCCACTCAAACCGCTAAAACCATTTAAACCCCTAAAAATGTTAAAAACCTCTAAAAACATAAATATCCTTAAAACTCAAAAAACCTAAAAATTTTAAAATGTCCCTAAAACCCATAAAAACAAATATAACTAAATAAGAAGCCCTATAAATTCATTAAATGATAAAAAACCCTAAAACACCTAAAAATATCCATTAAAACCTTAAAAAACAAAAAACACCTAAAATCCCTAAAAACCTAAAAAGCTGTTAAAACCCTAAAAACAACAAAAACCAAATCCCCATAAATTCAGAAAATCCCCTCAAAACATTCAAAATATAAAAAATCATAAAAACCCTAAAACAACTAAAAACACTATCAACCCATTAAACTATTTAAAACATTTAAAAATTCTTAAAAACCATTAAAACGATAAAAAAAATTCGTAAAACCAAAATAACCATAAATCCCAAAACCACTAAAAACACTTAAAAACACTCAAAATCCGTAAAAATCCAAAAAATGTATTAAAATAAAAAAAAATCCATAAAAACCCCTAAAATAAAAAAACTCTAAGAACGTTGGAAACCCCTAAGAAAACATTAAAAACCTAAAAATTCCTAAAACCCATAAAACCGAAATTTTTTTAAAAATCCTAAAAACCTAAAAACCCACTAAAATATATAAAAACCATCTAAACCACTAAAAAATTAAAAGTTCTTAAAAAAATTAAATCCCTAAAATTCAAAAAACCCTAAAACCCTAAAAACGCAAAAAACAGAAAAAACCCTAAAACCCCTTAAATCCCTCAAAAACCTAAAACCCTAAAAAACCATAAAAATAATAAAATTGAATAAAAATCATGAAAACAAAAATAACCATAAAAACCCATATAACCACTAAGAAAACCCTAAAAATATATAAAACACATAAAACCCCTAAACACCCCCCACATGCTAAAACCCAAAAAAATCGTAAAACCCATAAAAAACATAAAAAAACCTAAAAACTCAAAAAATCCATAAAAATATTCTAAAACCCTTAAAATAACTAAAAACAAAAAAACCTCAAATAACCATAAGAAACCCTTAAAAACTCTAAAGACAATTAAAACCCCCAATAAACCTAAAAATCCAACAAAATTATAGAAAACCATAATAAACCCTAATGACCTTACAACCCATAAAAACCCTATAAACCAAAAAAACAACAAAAAATCCTTCAGATCCCTAAAATGATAAAAAATATAACAAAAATTGAAAACACTAAGAAACTAAAAAACCAAAAAACCCCAAAACCAAAAAACCAAAAAACCCATATAAAACCCTAAAAACCTTCAAAAGCCGTAAAAACACTAAAAAACTAAAAATCCATAATAATGTAAAGGACCCAAAGAAATATGAAAACTCTAAGAGAACCACAAAAATATAAAAACACATAAAAACACTAGAAACCTAAAGAGGGATAAAACTTCAAAAAACCTTAAAAACCCTAAAAACCAAAAACCCCTAAAAAATATAAAATAACACACATAAAACCCTAAAGAATCTGTAAAAAATCTAAATTCCCTTTAAACCCCAATCAAGTTAAAAAATAATCAAAAAATAAATAAAAAATCATAAAAACTCAAAAAAACCCTGAAAACCAAAACTACCGTAAAACCCCTAAAAACCCTAAATATCCTCAAATTCCCAAAAAAACCATAAAAACCATAAAAATTATAAAAAATACCTAAAAATCAATAAATAAATAAAACCCCATTAAACAAAAAATAATTCTAATGAAAACTTTAAAAACCTAAAAGCACTTAAAACCCCTAAAAAACTAAAAACTCTTGAACCCTAAAAATCACAGAAACTAAAAGAATATAAAAATCCAGAAAAATATCTACGAACCCTAAAAGAACATAAAAATAATAAAATATACCCACAATACATGAAAACATAAAACCCCAAAGAAATCCTGGAAACACCTAAAAACCCACAAATACAAAAAATAATTTAAACCCATAAAACCCAAAAAACATTAAAAACCCTATTGTAAACTAAAAACCCAAAACACATAAAACCATTAAAAACCTAAAAAACCTTAAAAACCATAAAACCCTAAAAACCCACTACAAACTCTAAAAACAATTTAAACCCCTAAAAACATTAAAATCTCAAAAAATATGTAATCCATAAAAACCCAAAAAGACCCTAAAAACCTAAAAAACTGATAAAAACCCAAAAAAACTTCCTAAAACCCCTAATAACCATCAAAATCCTAAAATCCCATAAAAATCCATAAAAATAGAAAACCCTGCAAATCCTAAGAAAACATTTGACACAGAAAAAAACTTATAACCCTTGAAATTCAAAAACATGTTTAAAACCCTAAAAAACTAAAAACCATAAAAAAAATAAAAACCATGAAAATCCATAAAACCCCTAAAACCCATAAAAATAGTAAAAATCCATAAAATATTGAAAAAAATAAATCACTCAAAAAACCCTTAAAACACCAAAGAAAACCTTTAAAACATGAAAACAGATAAAATTCATAGGGAACCGAAAAACAAGAAAACCATAAATGTCCGAAAAACCTAGAAACCCCTAATTTCTAAAAAACTCCTAAAAACTTTTACAAACCATAAAACCTCATAAAATTAATAATAACCCACTAAATTTTTTAATAAACCCCTTTAACCCATAGAAACATTAAAAAAATTAAAATCCAAAACCACCTAATATAAAAAAACAAATAAAAAAAACTCTAATAACCACTAAAAACCATAAAGCAATCAAAATCCTAAAAAACATAAAATTCCAAATAAATCAATAAAACCCCTAAAAAATAAAAAGCCTAAAAATCCTAAAAAACTATAATAAGGCCTTAAAAACGTAAAAACACTAAAAACCCCTAAAAAGATAAAAAATGGAAAAAACACTAAAGAAAATTAAAACCCTAAAAATTATAAAACCCCTAAAAATTTTTATAAACCCCAAAACCCTATAAAAATTCTTAAAAATCCCTTAAAATCCCAAAAAATGTAAAAACCCAAAAAACCCTGAAATCCATAATAAAAACATAAAAAACTAAAAACACTAACTCCCCTCAATTATAAAAAACGCTAAAAACCCTAAACACCCTAAAACCCCTAAAATACCTAAAATCTATAAAAACCATAAAGACTATTAAAAGGAAAAAACACCATAAATTTGTACAAAAAAATTGAAAACTCAAAACCCTTTAAATTCCTAAAATTTTTTGATAACTCTAAAAACACATAATAACCCTTATAAACATCTTAAAAATCTAAAAACCTAGAAAAATCGTAAAAACACTAAAACACCTAAAAACCCTAAAACCCCCAAAACCCCTCAAAGACCCTAAAATTCCAAAAAACCATAAAAATCCTACAAATCCGTAAAATACCTAAAACCATAAAATACAGTAAAAAACACGAAAAACTCTAATAATCCTTAAAAACATAAAAAAAACATACAACCTCCAAGACATAACAAATGATAAGAACCTTAAAAACCACAAAACACTCAACATCCCAAAAATCCATAAAAGATATATAAATTCTAAAAAAACCCAAAAATCCTTAAAAAAATAAAAATCCCTAAAATCCCTAAAAACACTATAAAAACGTTAGGAAAATAAAACAAATAAAACCCCTAAAAATATAGGACATCATCTCAAAATGAAAACCTAGAATATCAATTACATTAGAAGAAATAAATGAATATGATTCACCCATATCATGAAAATATTTCATAATGGTGTCATTCAAAATAATTTCACCTCTCATCATAGACAGTCCTGATTGATCAGAAATGCTCACTTGACCAAATCTATACAAAATATTACTCACTTATCTTTTCTCTCTATTACCCTATTGATATTTCCCTATTTGAGGAGTCATTGTATACATATAATTACTATGGATTTCTCAATTTTACAAATGAAACCTTTTCTGTTGCACTCAACCTATTAAGCATATAATGATTGGGAAAAAATGAAATATTTCCCTAAAACCCAACCTCAGATCACTATGATAAATTTTTTTGTAGATGTCCCATCTTATCAATAATTCTACTTTCTCTAGGTTGTGCTTTAAAATATCCCTTTATGTGATTGAAATAACCACATTGAAAAAAATTAGGTGTACCCTTTGCTTTAGGAGGAAGATTCACTTATCCTTCAATCTCATTATGAGTCATACCAACACCTTTGAAATAGGTTCCCTCTTCCATTTATTACTAGCATTAGTGTTCCCACAAATTCTTATAGGTATTAAAATGCTTCCATCAACTTTACTTTTTTGAAATATCCCTTTCTTCCATGTTTTCTCTATTGATCATCTTTGTATAACCTAATATAAAAATCATGATAATATTTAAGTGAATCTCAAGAAACAACATCAATTCAAAAATACTCTATATCAAGGATGTACATGAAGTTACTTCAGTGCCAATCAAACTAAATTCATAAATTTATCCGTATACTCTATAACTATAAGGTATTTACTCTTCAAAATGAATTAGTATTTTGTTCTTATAATTCAAAAAGTACGTGGATAGAATTTTTTGTTAAAAAATTCATCAAAAATTTTCCATTTCATGCCTTGGCTAAATTTAGAATGAACTACTAAATCAAACCACAAGTGTGTATGGTCTTCTAGCATGTACATTTCTGACTTCATCTTTAGCTCAAATTGTGTCACAAGTAAATCGAGGAATCAACTCATCCTATTTAGCCACAAATAAATTTTATAATTCTAAATCCCACAAACAGATTGGTGGATTCTGATTTTAAAACCAAATAGAATGATCCACATTCTTTATTTCATTAATTAGTTCCCGCTATCCATAGACTGAAATGTGTGTACAATACACATAACCAACTAACGGTTCTTCCAGGGCTTAGCTGTGACCACATTCTTAGTAGCCTCTTCCAGTTGGTTTTTAAAGTAGCTACATGATGCCATTCACTATAACCAAAAGAAAACATAATTTAGTCTTAGTATCTAGTAATTCAAGTATTATAAATTTCAAATTTATAATATCACACATATAAAAAAAGTATTTCCAAAAATGAATAATTTCTATTTACAAAACATTTTAAACATTCCACCATGTTTTTCAAATGAAAACCATTTTAAAATATTTTAAAAAATCAATAATTTTTCACAAATTCATAAATCATTAATCAAAATGAATTATATACACTTAGAGGGAATTAATATCTATCAATTTATGTCATTATCTTCTCATCAGATAAACCCAAGCTAGTGAGGTGAAAACTCCTTGAAGTGTCTCAAAACACTCATGTACCCAACTCCTTGGTAACATGAGTTTCAACATAAATATGTTAACAACCCATTTTTAGGTATTACATTTTATGTTTTGGAAATCCAATTTCCTTTCTACCACCTTAAGAGATAGAACAATATGACATCAAAGTCAAGGACTGGAAAATATTGATACAATTTGTAACATCCCACCCATCGTCATTAGCCTGAGAAGTGATGGGGGATCTACTAGGCATTAGGTGACAACCCCAAGACACCAAAGGATAGAAAAAAATTCCAAGGACCTCACAAAGAGTTGGGGAACTATTTCACATTCTAAGATAAAATGATCAGTCCAATGATAACCATAACAAAGAAACTTCTTAATGATGCATGAGAAACAAAATTCAAGCCAATACAATACTAAAATAAAGGACAATGTCTGAGAACAAGAGGAATCTGTCTGATATAACCTATGGAACCAAGTAATATCAAAACCAAAATACCTCAAATACACCAATTGTAACTCCCAGTCTTCTCCAAGCTCCAAATACACATTCCCAACCCAATGTATCAAGAAGAATCACTAAAGAACTTTGATACCTTTTATTTACCTATTCTCAATATACAACATCTAAAAACACCCCATAGTACCCAAGTAGGGGGTGAGTATAAAAGTCAATATGATTTCCATAATTACATCCCAACTCATGCCTCTAGGATTTAACATGGAAAACAATTTATATAAAATAGTTTAAAAACAATTCAAAGTGTCTTTTATCCAACCAAAAGCATTTTTCCACGGGGAAAAAATCAAACAAGCCTTAAAAACCATTTTTTTCAAGGAAAACATCAACAACTAACACATTCATTTTTAAAGGAACATAAATAATTATTTTAACCATTTATCAATGTATTATTTGGAATAAAAATTTATATGTACACACACATCCTCAACACAAACACACACATAAACATTGTGTCATCTTTGGTAGTGGAACTTTACATTCATACATAGAGCCATTAATAGTGGTACTTTATGACTATTATTCATCACATTAAGATAATTACCAATGTTTATTTCCAAAACATATCAACCCATTTCAAAAAAGTGTTCAATTTAATTAACCAAAAATAATTTTAAAAACACCAATTTAAAATTATAATCAACAATTTTCCAAAATACCATATAATTCCCATGATTTTCAAAACCATAATTCAGATGAGAATTCCATCAAATCACCCCATTATTTTTAAAAATATTTCAACAAATTAAATCAATTTAAAATCAATAATACAAGTTCTAATCTAGATGATTTAGGTGTAAGAACCTGGATCTTCTTTCAGGTACATTTTTACTTTTTTGGAGCTTTTGAGAAAAATGATTTTTCTGGAAATTTCAGAAGTACACACCGTGTACTTTATCAGTACATGTCGTGTACTCTTCTTTGGCTCGAAGCCGTGTGCTGGCCATGTCCGGGCCACACACACGGTGTGTAAGGCTGAGGTGGAGGCCGATTAATTCTGAGTATGGAAAAATTGAAGTACACGTCGTGTACTCAATAAGTACATGCCATGTAATTTTTTTTCATTAAACGGACTGGGGTTGTGCCTAACCCCAAAAACCATCTTCTTCTTCAGTTTTCGTCTGTCCGAGAGTGACCATATGACTGAATCTTCCCCGAGCTCCCGCCTCATCATCCATTCTCCGATTCGAGCATGGTCGATTGTGTTGGAATTGCAGCGGTGAGTTGTTCCTTCTTCTTGAGCCATGTTTCTTGATTCCTCCTTGTTTCCAATTTATCATGGGATGAATTTTTTGTGCATTTTCTCAGATCTACGTTGTTCTAAGAGGAATCTGTTGTCGAGGTTTGCGTATATCGATCTCCTCGGATCGAGGTAGGTGGTTTGTGGCTTTCTGTAGAAAGTTGATGGATATTATGGGCAATTTCCACCAATACCATTGAACGGGGTATTGCGTGTTTCCTGTTTTTCCCTTGTTACCTGCCAGATTTGCTTGATTGATTTAGTAGAGGTTATTGCTTGTGATTAGAGTAATTTTTTTGTGCTCAGATTACCTTGCCATGCTTGTTCTTCCTATTTGGCGTTTTCCTATTTCCATGACTTGTTGTAGGATAGTGGAACTGTTGTTTTATTATTTTTGTTGAGACTTAGTTGATATCCAAGTAGTTCTTTAGGTTTACTTGGACGTTACACGCACACTGAGCATGTTTAGTTATAATCAGGACTGTGAGAACCTAGATTAGTAGACCAAAGGGAGAATTGACAGAAGGGCTTCTCCAGAGTGTCTTTTAATTACGAAGAGAGACCACATGGGGAATTTACATAGAGTGCTTCCCCAGAGAGTCTGAAGATCCACTACGCGGGTCACAAGGGGAATTGACGTTGAGTGCTTCCCTAGAGATCCTTTAGCACGATACGAGGCTATAGGGGGAATTGACGGTGAGTGCTTCCCCAGAGAGTCTGCTTAATTATGTAGCTGAACCAGAGGGGTGAGACTGTGTGTGCCTTTTATAGGGTTTCTAGTACGTAGAGGTTAAACTATAGGGGTTAAACTATGAGAGATACCCAGAGGGTTACATGTTTTCCACTTATTGTTGACTGCTTGCTTGTGTTCTTTACTTGTTAGAACTGTGGATTGTAGCTGCTTGTGCTTTTTTATTTACTACTTCTTGTTTTATTACTGCCATGTATTCATTGACTATTAGGCAAAAATCTTTGGGTGATTTCCTACTGGGATTTTATCTTACACCCTATTTGGGCCATGCTTTTGGGCCCAAGTATACTATGTTGCTGCAGGTATAGACAAGGGAAATCACCCTTCTTCTTGAGGATCTTGACTACACCAGGAGTTGGGGAGAATGGGACCGAGTCGTGGCTCACGATGCTGAGTAGCTTACTTTTTTTTTCTTTTTCACTTGGTTTCAGTTGTATTTCAGTACGTTGTTGTGTTTGCTATTTTCCTTAGATACTTGTACCTGCTGCATCATTTCATGATAGTTATATATCTACATTGTTTCTGCTGTTTGGTTTCTGTTGTTATGCATGTTTTTTTACTGATTCTGTTGTTTATTGTTGTTTTCTTACCTTGTATACCTTACCGAATGAGGGCATAGTTTCCCCACCGACTCACCAAGGTCCTCGCTGCTAGTCGGCAGCCTCTGGAATTCAGGGAAATGTGCTTGATGTCATGTGGCGAACCGGGTACGGGGAACCAGTGGAGGGGCTCTGGACTCGGGACGTTACAAAGTGGTATCAGAGCAGTTCTTTTCTCTTGCATTACTGTTTGGAGACTCTATCTAGGGATAGGACAGATTCGGTACTTGGCATTAAGCTGTGCT
This sequence comes from Viscum album, assembly GCA_963277665.1. Classification (NCBI taxonomy): domain Eukaryota; kingdom Viridiplantae; phylum Streptophyta; class Magnoliopsida; order Santalales; family Viscaceae; genus Viscum; species Viscum album. Next base: position 972,733,915 of record OY728141.1, read on the forward strand.
CGGGAGTAGCTAACCCATGTACAGGGAAAAGCCATACTACCTCGTTAATTGCAGTTTTTCTGGTTTTGAGATTTTATGGTTGGTATGTTGTCACCTAGAGTGATTAGTATGACGTGTGCGGTTATTGTTTTGATATTTCAGTTATATTTATGTCGCAACCTGATGAGATGAGGGTATTCCATCTCATGCCTCATATAGGCACTTATAGAAATCACATGTCATTCATTCTTGCCATGCCATCTAGGTTGCATTAGCGATTGAATGTTGTTGTAATAAGCTCTGTGTAGATTATGCATGCTGTTGTGATAGATGCATGATATATTATCTGATGTTATGTTAAAAACCTGTTTTTTTGTTCCTTGCTTAAAAATGAATGCCGGATTTTGGTTCTTGAGGTGTTATGGGCCCACACGGATCAGAATTTGGCATCTTTTCCCTTGTTTTTAGTTTTTATCGAATTCTATGTAGTTTCTGAGCTACTGCCCAGAAAAACCCAGAATACAAGGCGTGTACTTTTGAGATACAAACTGTGTAGTTTTTAGGCCGTGTCACTGACCGTGTGAGCAGAACACGGTGTCGTAGGAGTAACTTTGGGAACACGTCGTGTACCATTGTTACACCCCGTGTGAGTTTGGAGTCGTGTACCTGGCTGTGTCACTAACAAAACGTGCTGGGAAAGCTCGGATAGAACACTCCGTGTCCTTAGGGAACACACCGTGTAGTCTTGCCCATGTACCTGGCCGTGTCACGAACAACACGAGACGGTGTCACCTTCGCCTATACACACCGTGTTTGTTCGGAGCACTCTGTGTAAGGTTCTTCCGTGTAGACGACCGTGTGCTTAACAACACGGACCGCTAGAGCCTTGTCTAGTGCATGTCGTGTTTGTTTCGAACAAGCCATGTAGTCTCTGGTTGAGTCAGACCATGTGGGTTAGCCGTGTAAGGAGACTCGGGCAGGGGATTAGTTTTCTAAGTACACGTCGTGTGTGGGGGTCAACACGCCATGTAGTTTGATGTGTATACGACTTGTAGGGTGAGAGTACATGCCCATGTCATTGGTTTAAGAAGACACGCCGTGTAGTTTTATACACGTCGTGTAGTCGTTTTTTTGCAATCTTGTGTGTTTTTCTTCCCCTGTTCCCATTTTGTACTCTTGTGTTCTCTGTCCTTGTTTTCCTGATCAAAGGTGTGCTTTTGATCTTTCAGAGTTATGCCTCCAAGACATCTTCCAGTCATACGTCTTTCATCAGGCAGTGATCAGACGCCAGACATGGCTGATCAAGGACTTCCCGTCGATCCCCCAGCCGAGCCAGCCTTGGCATCGGTTGTCGTACCAGTTGCGGGCGCTGATGCGCAGTTTAGGGAAGGGTTCATGAGGATGATGCAAGACTTCGAGGGAGCACCTCCTCCTGCCACGTCTATGGAAGACTCGAAGCGGGTCTTTCAGCATCATCATCCTCCCATGTCCTCAGGGGAGGGAGGACCTCAGGCTGCAGAGTCATGGTTGGAAGCCATGCTGACTATATTCAAGCATCTGGAGACACCTCCAGAGAGGCGGGTCAAGCTCTCCACCTACATGCTTTGAGACTCCGCCAAGAGGTGGTGGGACATGATCTCACAGGCGGGTCAGCAGTAGGCTATGACTTGGGAGGAGTTCCAGTGCGTGTTCTACGACTACTTCTACCCGGAGACCCTGAGGGCCGATCGAGCCTGGGAGTTCTTGAGCTTCGAGTAGGGCAATCTATCTGTCATGGAGTATTTATCTCGTTTCACTGATCTATAGCATTTTACACCCCTTCAGGATGGTAGTGGGGTGTTCTTGGAGAGGAAGTTTGAGTATGGACTCAGATAGGAGATTCGCTCGCAAGTGAACATATTACAGCTGACTTCCATTACATCCATCATCAACCAGGCACTGATTGCGGAGTGCAATCTGAGAGACTTTGGAGCTGCGAGTCAGGGCGGTTCTGCTTCCAAAGCTAGTTATCTTTCAGATGACAGCAAGAAGCACCGTAGGGATCCTACGCGCGGTGATTCGAGGAAGTGAGATGCATCTTCAGGCAGCCAGGTGACATGCCACCAGTGTGGCCAGATAGGGCACACGAGGACTTAGTGCCAAAGGGACCCCATGGAGTACCAATCTTGAAGCAATATGGGTCACCTTTAGTGTTTCTGCGAGGTTTTATCTCTAGCAGTAGGTGACCGGGTTTCTTCCATGACTCCTCGTTCCGAAGCAGCCCCACCAGTCTCTCACCAGTCAGGGAACTGGAGTCCTTCCGACCGTTCGGGCCGAGGTGGAGGACGAGGCCGTGGTGGTCAGCCACCATTTCCTCATCACCAGCAGCGAGGTTCAGCTCAGAGTGGTTAGCCAGGGGCGTAGGGCCGCGGTACAAGCCAGTCTTTCACCATGGAGCAGACTTATCCGGAGCATGATCCCGACCCTTATACTGTTCGAGGTACGATTTTAGTAGCCTCAGTTTTATCTTCATCCCTTTTCGATACTGGTGCTATGCATAGTTTTATCTCTGTTGCCGTTGTGGAGAGCCTTGGACTCTGCATATTTTCTTCTGCCAACTCATTGACACTAGAAACACCATTGGGAATGAGGACATCTAGTGTACGCCAGTGTAGAGAGTGCCCTCTCGAGGTTGTAGGGTATCACTTATTATGGGATCTCTATGTCCTAGAGATGACAGGCTATGATGTCATTCTTGGCATGGAATTCTTGATTCCATTCCAGGTAGTCGTTGACTGTTATCGCCATAGAGTCAGTTTCATTTCACCAGAGGGTGAATCTTTTCTTCATAGAGGTGAATGGGACGTTCGGGCGAGTCGGGCGGGACTTGAGCATCTTGGTCTAGGAGGGGTGACAAACCAGATTGCTAGTCTTTATCTATATGATCAGGGGACTCCAAAGTTGGATTTTCCTCCAGTGGTGGATCACTTCATGGACGTCTTTCCAGAAGACTTTTCAGGTTTTCCTCAAGAGCATAAGGTAGACTTTTCTATTGAGCTCATGCCAAGGGCGGCACCGGTGTCCATTCCTCCCTATAGGATGGCCACACCTGAGATGCAGGAGCTCAAGAAGCAGTTGGAGGAGATATAGGCTAAGGGTTTCATCCGACCCAGTACTTCTCCTTGGGGTTCTTCTGTCCTGTTTGCAAAGAAGGTAGACGGTACCCTTTGGCTTTGTGTGGATTATCGGAAGCTGAACCAGTTGATGGTCAAGAACCAATATCCTTTTCTTAGGATCGATGACCTTTTCGATCTGCTTCGAGGAGACCGGGTGTTCTTGAAGATTGACTTGAGGTCCGGTAACCATCAGTTTCCTGTTAGACCATCAGATGTACCTCTAACAGCCATTAAGAGTAGGTATGGTCTATATGAGTATACCGTCATGTTGTTCGATCTCACGAACGCACCTGCAGTTTTCATGGAACTGATTAACCGATTGTTCTATCCTTTTTTGGACTCCTTCTTCATGGTCTTCCTAGACGATATCTTGGTGTACTCTCACACTCGACACGACCATACCTCCCATCTTGATATCGTTCTGAGTACACTAAGAGGGCATTAGCTTTATGCTAAACTCTTGAAGTTCCACTTCTAGATGGATCAGATTCACTTCTTGGGTCACGTCATCTCAGAGGCAGCAGTATCTGTGGACCCAGAGAATGTGAGAGCTATAGTTTCCTGAGAGGAGTCGAAGAACGTTTTTGAGGTACAGAGCTTCCTAGGGCTGGCAGGATACTATAGACGCTTCATTCAGGACTTTTCTCGTCTAGAAGCACCTTTGAATGGTCTGAAAAAGAAGGGGGTGAAGTTCTTATGGTCAGATTCTTGTGAGTCTGCCTTTCAGGTGCTGATAGGGAGGTTGACGTCAGCACTGATACTAGTCTTGCTAGAGCTAGGCAAGAGCTACACTGTTTACTGTGATGCTTCAGGTATCGGTCTGGGAGTTTTTCTTATGCAGGGAGATGGAGTCGTTACGTAAGGGTCTCGGCAGCTGAGGCCACATGAGAGGAACTACCCTACGCACGATCTCGAGTTGGCAGCTGTTGTTCATGCCTTTCACTTTTGGAGTCACTATCTTCTGGGAGAGCACTTTGTGGTCTTAACTGACCACAAGAGTCTCAAGTATATCTTCACTCAGCGTGATCTAAATCTGAGGCAGCACAGGTGGGTTGAGTATCATCAGTATTTTGACTTCGAGCTTGCCTATACGCCGGGAAAGGGCAATGCTGTGGCAGACGCGTTAACCGGAGAACTCAGATTCCGGTAGTTAAGAAATCCAGTAGTGAGTGGAAGTTGATGGCTCTGTTCTCTGAGATGCATCTGGAGGTGCATGATAGACGGGGATAGACCTTTCTATCTTATGTAGCTATTACCTCTATGCTACTTGATCGGGTACGGAAGAGGCAGCTATTAGACTCGGAAGGCTTAGTCCTGTGGGAGAGTGTGTCAGGAGGGGACCCTCTACCTTGATGGACAGTGGGTGAGGATGAGATATTGCATTTCCGAGGATGCATATGGGTGCCAGCAGAGATATGCGAGGAGATAATGCAGGATTTCCATTCCTCTATTTGGGATGTTCATCCTGGTGTCACCAAGATGTATCGAGATCTTCATCGCCAGAACTGGTGTCCAGGTATGAAGAAGGATGTTGCCTGTTTTGTCATGAGATGTTCTACCTGTCAGCAGGTGAAGGCAGAGCATCAGCGGCCCGCGGGGCTCTTACAACAGTTACCCATTCTGGAGTGGAAGTGGAACTATGTTGCGATGGACTTCATGACGGGGTTGCCGAGATCACCTTGAGGGAATGATGTTGTTTGGTTTTTCGTCAACAGACTTACGAAGGTCACTCACTTCTTACCGATCAAGGAGACCTTCATTGTCGATGATCTGGGATGACTTTACATCAGAGAGATCATTCGTCGGCATGGAGTTCCACGATCTATTGTTTCTGACAGAGATTTGTGCTTTACCTCTCGGTTCTGGAAGGGACTTCAGAAGGCCTTGGGTACACAAGTACTTTTGAGTACAGCATACCATCCCGAGACTGATGGCTATTCTGAGCGCACGATCTAGGTGATTGAGGATATGCTCCGAGCTTGATTCATTGATTTTGGCGGTTCTTGGGAGAATCATATTCCTCTGGTGGATTTCTCCTACAACAAAACTTTCCAAGAGACCATTCAGATGGTGGCATACGATGATTTGTACGATAGTCCTTGCCGATCACCCTTATGCTGGATGGAGGTAGGAAAGGAATCTTTGCTGGGACCTCTTCTTATTCAGGAGACTTCAGAGCAGATAGAGCTGATTTGGAAGAGGATGGATACAGCGTAGTCTCGACAGAAGTCTTATGCTGATCAGCGAAGACGACCTCTGGAGTTCGAGGTGTGTGATCAAGTTTTCTTACATGTCGCACCGATCATGGGACACAAAAGTATTCGGAGACAGGGTAAGCTTCCACCATGGTACGTCGGGCCGTTTGAGGTCTTGGAGAGAGTGGGTCTGGTCGCCTATCGGTTGCAGCTACCTTAGTGGTATTGGGCCATGTGTGACGTCTTCCACGTCTCTCAGCTCTGAAGGTACTTTTTAGACCCATCTCACGTCTTTCATCCCGAGGAAGTCGAGCTTGAAGCGGATGCATCATTCGAGGAGCATCCTATCCGGATATTCGATCACAGTACGAAGGTTCTCCGCGGATGGTCTTTTCCTCTGGTATGAGTACTATGGCAGCACAAGCGAGTACAGGACGAGACCAGGGAGAGGGAGGCCGATGTACGATCGCAGTGGCCGGAGCTGTTCGGGGTTCCTTCTTCTTTGACTCGTTAGGGAAATTCAGGGATGAATTTCTTTAAGGGTGGAAGTTTGTAAGAGCTTAGATCTTCTTTCAGGTATGTTTTTCCTTTTTCTAGAGCTTTTGAGAAAAATAATTTTTCTGGAAATTTCAGAAGTACACGCCATGTACATTCTGATTACACTCCATGTACTCTTCTCCGACTCGAAGCCGTGTGTTGGCTGTGTATTGGCCACACAAACGGTGTGTAAGGCTGAGGTGGAGGCTGATTAATTCGGAGTACGAAAAAATTGAAGAACACGCCGTGTACTCAAGAAGTAAACGCCGTGTACTTTTTTTTTCAATAAACGGACCAGGGTCGCGCCTAACCCCCAAAAGCATCTTCTTCTCCAGTTTTCATCCGTCCGAGAGCGACCGTATGACTGAATATTCCCGAAGCTCCAGCCTCGCCGTCTGTTCTTCAATTCGAGCATGGTCGATTGAGTTGGAATCGTAGCGGTGAGTTCTTCCTTCTGCTTGAGCCTTGTTTATTGATTCCTCCTCATTTCCACGTTATCATTGGATGAAATTTTTGTGCATTTTCTCAGATCTATGTTGTTCTAAGAGGAATCTGTTGTCGAGGTTCGCGTATATCGATTTCCTCAGATCGAGGTAGGTGGTTTGTGCCATTCTGTAGAAAGTTGATGAATATTATGTTCAATTTCCACCAATACCCTCGAACGGGGTATTGCGTGTTTCCTTTTTTTCCCTTGTTACTTTCCTACTATGCTTGGTTTCTTTAGTAGAGGTTATTGGTTGTGATTAGAGTAATTTGTTTGTGCTCAGATTGCCTTTCCATGCTTGTTCTTCTTGTTTGGCATTTTCCAGTTGCCATGCCTAGTTGTAGGATAGTGGAACTGTTGTTTTATTATTGCTGTGGAGCCTTAGTTGATAGCCAAGTAGTTATTGAGGTTTAATTGGATGTTACACGCGCGCTGAGCATGTTTAGTTATACTCAGGACTGTGAGAACCTAGAGTAGAAGTCCAAAGGGAGAATTTATGTAGGGGCTTTTCCAGAGTGTCTTTTAATTACGATGTAAGACCCCAGGGGGAATTGACGTTGAGTGCTTCCCCAGAGAGTCTGTAGATCCACGCCGCAGGCCACAAGGGGAATTGGCGTTGAGTGCTTCCCCAGAGATCCTTTAGCACGATACGAGACTATAAAGGGAATTGATGGTGAGTGCTTCCCCAGAGAGTCTGCTTAATTACGTAGCTGAACCAGAGGTGTGAGACTATGTGTGCCTTCCAGAGGTTTTCTAGTACGTAGAGGTTAAACCATAGGGGTTAGACTGTGAGAGCTTCCTAGAGGGTTACATATTTTCTTCTTTTTGTTGACTGCTTTCTTGTGTGCTTTACTTGTTAGAACTGTGGATTGTAGCTGCTTATTATTTTCTGTTTACTGCTTCTTGTTTTATTACTTCCATGTATTCATTAACTATTAGGCACAAATCTTTTGGTGATTGCCTACTTGGATTGTATCTCATACCCTGTTTGGGCCATGCTTTTGGGCCCAGGCAGACTATGTTGCTGCATGTATAAACAAGGGTAAGCGCCCTTCTTATTCAAGATCTTGACTGCACTAGGAGCTGGGGAGCATGGGACTGAGCTGTGGCTCACGATGCTGAGGAGCTTACTTTGTTTTTCTTTTGCACTTGGTTTCAGTTGTATTTCAGCACGTTGTTGTGCTTGTTGTTTTCCTTAGATACTTGTACATGTTGCATCATTGTCATCATATTTATATATCTACATTTTTTCCGCTGTTTGGTTTCTGTTGTTATGCCTGTAGTTTAGTGCTTCCGCTTTTTATTGTTGTTTTCTTACCTTGTATACCTTACCGAATGAGGGCATAGTTTCCCCCACCGACTCAATAAGGCCCTCACTGCTAGTCAGTAGCCTCTGGCGTTAGGGGAAATGCGCTTGAGGTCATGTGGCGAACCGGGTACGGGGCACCAGTGGAGGAGCTCCAGACTCGGGATTTTACATTAGGGGATAAGACACTTACCTCTCAAACTTACTCAAAAACAAGTAACAACACAATAAAATTAAAAAATCAGCATAAATTATCTAGATTCCAACCTATATATCATCCCATTCAATCAAAGTAATAATATCCCATAAATATTGACATCAAAAACATGTATCTATCCCCAATGAACTATATCCGTGATTCCAAAAGATGAGAGGATAAAAGATCTAAAGAAAAAATGAAGAAAAGTACTTACTGATGAATCTAGGTCTCCAACGTACTTGGATTCACCTAGGAATATCTCAATGATCAAAAGAAATTGTATCCACCACTTTGGGATGAAGATTAATTCATGTTATGGACCACATAGGGAAAAAAATTTGGAGTTAAATCATATTAGATCCACAATTTTTGAATCTAAATTTACATGATGCATAGTTATGGCACACAGTTAAGAAAACCATATGCTATTCGTGAACAATCCACTGTCTCCAAAAAAACATTGCAAGGTTAAAAAAACCATATTTCAACCATAATATATCCCCTATCCATTATTGTATGATTTCTACTGGGAATATTAATGGTTTTTTAAAAATGTGTGCCTAACTGTTCGCCTCTTTAGTGTCCACTATTTCAGTAACACGGTTTTCTGGAGGTGTTTCAAGGTTTCTATTAACCATGATTAAACTATTCACCTTATAAAAATCCACAAAAGCATAAAAAATATTCTCCAAACCTACAAAAATTTAACCCCAAAATTTTATATACTTTAAATAAATTAATAATGGGTGATGTACCTAAAACTGAGGGTGGTAAATTCATAGTTTTAAAATTTTAGAATTTTCCACAGAATTTGAATCCACTTTATCTCATGATTTATATATTCTATTCCAATGATACCAGATGGAGAGAAAATATGAGCTTCATAAGTATAGAGTCTTAGAAATATACCCACGACCATAGCCATTAGGCACAATCTTTCTCACAGGCCAATGTTAATTGGGTCAGCTGAGCCTATGATTAGGTTCAAAAACTGTAAGGGATTTAAGTGGAATACCCTTTTGTACTCCCTTGTTTTCTATAACAGTGAGGACCCTGGTGTAAAAACCTTAGGGGTCCTAAAACACAATGATGTTCAAGTTATTTATTTTGAATCAAGGCATCATGGGATCTCCCTTACCATCTTTTTCCATGATCCCATTATAACCCTCTATTTGTGTATGTATCCTATTTGTATACTAGAAAAAGGGATCACTTGAGGGAGTTGGTATAGATTAATGAGTGAATTGACCATAATTGGACTATAATTGGTGACTTTAATATTGTCTTGAGTTCCGAGGAAAAGGTTGACCCTAACTTCTCATGTACTACGATAGGGGAATTTTCTTCATTCCTAGATCAATGTGATCTTTCGCCGATATCCATTGCTAGAGAAACCTTCACATGGGGAAGGTACAGTAAAAATGGTAGACAATCCAGTAAGCTTGATAGGTGTTTCTCCCAGATCAATGGTATGATCTCCCCCATGGCTCCCTCTTGTTCAATCTTCCAATGTTTAACTCATACCAGAACCCCTTTTTATCGAGTTAAGGGAGCGTAACACCAGTTATCTTCAATTTCCTTTCAAATTTAATAATTATTTATCACAATTCCTCGGTAAATTGAAGAGGTTATCAATGGGTGGAACAATAACATTGTTGGAATCCACTATTTTGTTGTGGTATCTACGCTTATAGAAGTAATGTACCTCCTGAAGGAATGGAGTATGAAGTCATTTTTATGGATGAAAGAAAATATTAAGAATTATTAATATCATATTTACACATGCCAAATTGAAAATCTGCAGCAATAGAAAACCTCCTAGGAGGAGATTTAGCTGCATTCCAAGATGGATGATTTACAAGACCTAAATGAGAAGCTTTTAAGGGATTAGTTAAATTTCAAATGGTTGCTGGACTGGGATAGAAACTCCATGTTTTTTCATCACCTACATAGAGAGAATTGAGTTAGGAATAATCTTAATGTTCTATAGGTTGGGGGTTCTACCTTCACCTTGATGGAAGACATTTCTACGGCTGTGGGGGAATACTTTAATGGATGGTATGTGGGTGGTGGTGCTGATACCTTCATCCTTTTAGACTCCATAGAACCTTGCATTGCTAAACATCAGAATATGGCTATAATAGTTGCCCCAGTGGAGATAAAGTTAATAATGTGAGTTTCTCTTTGAAAATGGATAGTGTAGTGGGACCAGACAGGCTTGGAAATAAATTTAACATATTTTATTGGGACATTTTTCATGAGGATTTTATAAATGCTATCAAGAAATTATTCATATCTAGCTAAATTACAGATGGTGTGAATTCTAATTTTATATCTTTGATTCCAAAGAATGAAAATTCCATTGAGATTGGTGAATTCCATCTGGTTTTTATGAGGAACACCATTCCTAAGATTATATGAAAAATTATGGTCATTAGGTTGAAGAAGATTTTGAGGGATGTTGTCACTCAAAATCCGTTTGGGTTCAGTCCTAGGATAATAATTTAAAAATGGATTTTCACTTCCTTAGAGGGAATTAACATTATGCGGAAGGAAACAAAGCATGGGAGTTTTTCTCTGAAACTTCATATTTCAAAATCTTTTGACACCGTAAAGTGGATATTTATCTTTAAAATTCTTATCAATTATGGTTGTTATATAAACATTATCAAGATTATTAATAAAATTCTTAATAGTTATAATTTATGTTCTTATCAATGGCTCCCCAAAAGGATTTTTTCCAATGCTCCCGTGGTGTCGGGTATGGGGACCCACTATCTCGATTTCTATTTGCAATTGTTGAAGGCTACAAGAGATGGTACATTATTGACCTATTGTAGGCTGGCCTATACTCACCAATTAATTTAGGGAAGGACCTTCATGTTCCCTCCCACCTAATCTATGTATATTACATTCTTCTATTTGGGAATGATAATAAGCAAACACTATCCCTAGTGAACATGATCTTTTTTTCATTATGAGAGTGACGCTGAGCATACCATCAGTTGGAATAAATCCTCAATTGTAATTAGAAATAGTGTCTCCCCTTCAAGGAAGATCCTCATTTCTGGCTCTCTTGGGGTCAAGAGAGGCTCACACCCCTTCACCTACCTGGGTGTCCCTCTTTTTTGGGGAATGGATAAAAAGCCACTATTTTGAGGGAATCTCATCTAAAATTACCCAGCTTCTCTTCAAATGGAAGGGACAGTGCCTCTCCCATGATAGAAGGATATTTAGGATCAATTAATTTATAAATTTCATGTTTTTTCATACATTTTATATCTACATATGGCCGAGCAGTCTTTTTATATTTTTGAATGCAAATATCAAGAATTTTTCTCAGATGGGATGCATCACTAAAATAAAGTTGGTCTCTATTGCCTGGAAGCACTGTAGAATACCTACTAAGATGGGTGGGATTGGTATTATGTATCTTAGAAGATTTAATAATGCCATACTATGGAAGTTAACTTGGATCTTTCTCAACCCACATGATAATGGCATGGATTTTCTAACTGAGAGGTTTACACGTAGGATTTGTGATGGATTCACTAGATATTTATCTTCTTCAGTTTTTCATTCTCTAAGATCCTTAGACAAGGATATTATATCTCATTAAAAGTAGATTTTTTCAAATTACTCCACTATTAATTTTTGGACAACCCAATGGTTGGAGAAACCTCTTAGTGATTTCATGACACCTGCCCATGAAATTAGGTACATGTATATTACAACCATTTTTCATCTAAGTGGGGACATTCCTATAGGTCACCAGAAAAATTTATTTTAAAAATGCAGTGATATATGTTTATGGACAATGGAACCCCTGTTTGGAGGCCCAATATGGTTGGAAAGTTTAACACCCATGACTAATATCGATTGATATTCCCTCAAGGCATTGTCTCACCATCTTGGCTGACAAATTTCAGAACACCTTTCCCCCCACCTACTCATTATGTACTGATCTGGAAAATATGGAGAAATGGGTTCCATCTACAAGAGATGCTAAAGATGGATGGGTGGAACCTATCATCTTCTAGTATTTTCTACATTCTGTCGGAGTAGAACATCTCACATGTATTAATCTACTGTAATTTTTTTGTCGTGCTATGGAGATACCTACTACAATGTTCTGGCTTGAAGTATGGCATAAAAGAGGTGAGAAGTAAGTTCATTTGTGGCCTTGTGAATCTAAAATGTAGTGACCAGGTTCACAACCTATTTCTTGTAGGTGTTACGAAGACCATCCACTTAATTTGGGATGTTTGAAACACATTGGCCTTTAACCACCAGCCTCTCTCGTTTCGTGGTGGAGTGGTGATGATCCACATGGTGATCCAAGCAGCGTCCCACATTCAAACAGGTTCAATGGACAATGATGTTAATTATCTGAATTTTTTGCGTTCAATTGGGGTTACTAGTAAGGGGATGAAATCATAGGTGTTGAAATATATATGAAGGATTACCCTGATTCCATCATGGATAATGGTCAATGTGGATGGTGCGACATTGGGTGCACCAAACTCCTCAGGGTATGGGAGTGTTTTATGTACCTACAGAGTTTTTGTTAAGGGATTATTTTTCCACTATATTGGGGATGGATGTATTTATGAGGCGGAGTTATGGTACATGATGATGGTGGTAATATTTTGGAGCCAATGTAGGTGGAACTCTATTTGGATTGAGTCTGACTCGATGCTTGCGGTGGATGCCACAAGAAAAAATCTAAGGAAGTCCCATGGAGGCTTCTACCAAAATGAATTGAATGCCTAAATATCTCTTAGACGCTTAGTCTATGTTTCACACATGCCTACAGGGATTCCAACTCGATTGCAGATGAACTCTTCAAGAAGTCAATTGTGGAACGAAGCATGTTGTGGTCCTTTGTTTCCCGGTCTTTTTGTATGTATTATGTGGACTCTGATATTAAGTTTAAGATACACTCTCATACATGTAAACCCTCCTTGTAACTATTTTTTCATTAACGTTTAGGGGGGATATTTGCCTCGAACCTTTTTCTCCATAAAAATGTTAAAAAAACTATAAAAAACTAAAAACCCTAAAAATATCAAAAAAACCCCCACAACAGCAAAAACACCCAAACCCCCAAAAATACTATAAAAACCCTCAAAAAACCGAAACCCTTATAAAAATAAAAATACAACAAAATCTATAAAATCCCTAAAAACATAAAACCCCCAAAAATTGTGGGAAACACCAAAGAAAACCATAAAAACCTAAAAACCCCAAAACCCCTAAAAACCTAAAAAACTAGAAACTCTATAATCTAAAAAAGAAAAAAAAACCATAAACCCATAAAACAACAAAAAAATAATAAAAACCACTAAAAACACTAAAACACCTTTAAAAGCCTAAAACCTTAAAAACTATAAAAACCCTAAAAAGAAAAAAAAATTCTAAAACTCCAAAAAATACATAAAACTCCTAAAAACCCTAAAAAACTAAAACACCTCAAAATAAAAACAAATAAAAAAAACAAAAAAAATCCTAAACAATCCCTAAAAATTCCTAAAACAAAAAAACCATAAAAACCCTGAAAGACCCTACAAATAAATAAAAACCCTCAAAAGATCTAAAAAACCCTAAATTACTATAAAAAGCCTAAAAAACCCTAAAAATACCTAATATCCTGATAAGACCTAAAAACCCAGGAAAACTATAAGAAAACATTGAAAAACTAAAAAACATAAAACTCCTAAAAACCTAAAAGACACTAAAACCCTAAAGGACTCCAAAAACACAAAACCCACTAAAACCCATAAAAACTACTAAAAACCTTTAAAAACCCTGATAAGATAATAAAGCCCTAGAAATCACTCAAAACAGTTAAAATTCATTAAAACCCTAAAGCATTAAAAAAACTTAAAAACACTTAAAACGCTAAAAGACCAAAAAAAACCCTAAAAACCCAAGAAAATTATAAATACCATAAAATACTAAAAACCATAAAACCAATCAAAATACATAAAAAGATAAAAAACATTAAAATCCTAAAAAATCCAAAGAAATTCCTAAAAACATAAAAAACACTAAAATCCTAGAAAACCACATTGAAAACCTTCAATACCTGGAAACAAATAAAACATCTAAAACCCAAAAAACACTAAAAATTCTTAAAAAACCATAAAACCTGAAAAACCATAAAATCCCCTAAAACCGTAAAACCCTTCAAATCCAATTAAAACTCTAAAACCCATTAAAAACCCTAAAAAACCTTTAAACCCCTAAAATAAATAAAAAAACAGAACCTTAAAAATCTTAAAAGCCCTAAAATAAAAAATCATAGACACCCAACAACCGTACAAACATCAAAAACTATAAAAACCCTAAAAATTGTAAAAAATTATAAAAGTACATAAAAAGGTAAAAACCCATAAAAACCCTAAAAATACCATGAAAAACTTAGAAACCCAAAACACTTAAAACCCATAAAAACATTTAAATTTCTAAAAATCCAAAAAACTGTAGAAACCCTAAAACTACTTAAAACCCGGAATTTCCCAAAAACCCAAAAAACCGTAAAATTCTTAAAAATCCTTAAAAATACATAAAACAAGAAGAACCCTAAAATGTTGAAAAACTCTAAGAAAACCATAGAAGATAAAAAAATTAGAACCCATAAAAACCTAAAATAACGCTACAGACCCTAAAAACCCTAAAAACCCCTAAAAACCTTAAAAACCCTAAAACCCCATAAAAATCCAAAAAATCAGATACAAATTAAAGAAACACTTTAATCCCCTAAAAACGTTATAAATATTTTAAGAACCCTAAAAACCATAAAGAACTCAAAAAACTCAAAAAACCCAAAAACCTTAATAACCTTAAAAACCCACAAAACCCAAAAAATGTTAAAATAATAAAAAAACCCTAAAAATAATTAAAAGTCCCAAAAATTGTAAAAAACACTAAGGATCTAAAAAAAAACATAATAAAACATTAAAAACATAAAAATATATAAAACCAGTACAAATATAAAAACATAAAACCACTATAAACCCCTAAATCCCTAAAGAAACATTTAAACCCTCAAAATCCATAAAAAGTAAAAACTCAAATGCCCAAAAAACATCAAATAAAACCATGAAAACCTAAAAATAATTAATACCTTTGAAAACTACAAAACACTAAAAAACCTTAAAACCCAAAAAGCATAAAACTATAGAAACCGTAAAAAACCCAAAAAAAAACCCACAAATACCCCTAGAAGCCCACCTAAAACTCTAAAAACACCTTAAACCTATAAAAACTTTTAAGAGCTATAAAATTCCATTAAAAAAATAAAATCTCTAAAAAAATCCAACCCCCCCCCCCCAAATCATAAATCCTAAAACCCCCCAAAAAACCGTAAATCCCTCAAAAACCATAAAAACCCTATAAAGCTATAATGATTAATAAAGATCCCTAAAATAACTAAAAACATGAAAAATCCTTAAAACCTTGAAAAAAATGTATGAAAACAATAAAAACTAAAACACAATTAGAAACCATGAAAACCCTAAATAACACTAGAACCCTAAAAAATAGTAAAACCCCTAAAAACCATAAAAACCCCTCAATACCATCAAAAAAATAAAACATTATAAACCCATGTAAGCCCATTAAAATGTATAAAAAACCGTTAAACCAATAAAAATGTAAAAAACTCAAAAAAACCATAAACCAATAAAAAACTCCAAAAACAAATAAAAACTAAAAAAAATCAAATATCCCCTACAAACACATAAAAACCATGAAAACACTCAAAATCCCTAAAAACCATAAAAATCCTAAACAACCCCTAAAAATCTCGGAAAACATTAAACCCTCTAAATTACCTGAAATACACTAATAAAACCATAAAAAACTAAAAACACTTAAAACCCCAAAAATCTAAAAAACAATAAAACACTAAAATCACTAAAAAAACAAAAAACCATAAAATCCATAATATTCCCCAAAAACCTTAACAACCCAAAACCCAATAAAAAACCTAATAAACCACAAAAAACTATAAAATGCCTTTTAACCCTAAAAATGTCAAAAACTCAAAATACCCGCTAAAAAACTATAAAAACTAAAATCCAAAAAGTAACGTAAAAAATATTAAAAACCATAATAAACCCTAAAACCCACAAATTCATTAAAAATCATAAAATCAAAAAATCCCAAAAAATCCCAATTAATCCCACAAAAATGCAAGACCCATTTAAAACCCTGAAAATCACTATGAAAACCACAATAACATAAAAACACTTTAAACCCTTACAAACATAGAAATGATAAAAAGACTACAAAACCATAAAAACCCTAAACCAATAAAACCCAGAAAACCTTAAAAAAAAATAAATTCCCCTAAAAACCCACTAAAATATTAAAACCCCTTCATGAACTAAAATATGTTTAAAAAATCTAAAAACCATTACCTAAGAAAAATTCAAAAAATTCTAAAAATAAAAAAAACCATACACACCAAAAAATTTCTAGAATTCCCAAAAAACCATAACACTCATAAAAATCATGAAAACCCCTAAGAAAATCATAAAAACCTAAAAACAATTAAAATAAAAAAAAACTAAAGACACTAAAAACATAAAAACCCTAAAAAACTAAAAAACACTAAAACCTTGAGAAATCTCTAAAAACATTAAAAAACTAGAAAATCCTATGAAAACTATAAAGAGATAACCTTAAAAAATATGAAGAATCTATAAAACACTAAAAAAATAATAAAACCCTAAAAACATAAAAAACCCTAAAAACCAAGAAAAATCCCCAAACCACTAAAAATTCAAAAATACACTAAACCTATAATTTCTTTTAGATAAAATAAAAAAAACATAAAATACTAAAAAACTCAAAAAAAAACACTAAACAAAATCAATAAAACCCCAAAAAAACCATAAAAATCGTCAAAATCCTGGAAAACAAAAAGAACCATAAAACTCCTTAAAATCCAAAAAATCCATAATAACAAAAAAATATCTAAAACACCTTAGAAAACCATAAAACCCAATAAACACATTAAAACCCTAAAACATAAAAACTCTAACAAATCTAAAAGACACTAAAAACTCAAAAACACATTAAAAAACTTAAATACCATAAAATTGAATAAAACCAAAAATAACTAAAAGCAATTAAAAACATTTAACCCCAAAAAACTTTTAAAAACTCTAAAAGACCTTGAAAACATGACAAAATGAAAAAAACCTAAAAACACTAAAAAAAATAAAAAAACCCTAAAACCCCAAGAAACATAAAACCCTCCAAATCCATACAATCACTAAAACTCATAAATATCAAAAAAAATCCCAAAAAAGTTTAAATACCTAAAAACCTTTTAATACTATAAACAACAGTAAAATACTAAAAATACATAAACCCCTTAAATCCTAAAAATGATAAAACCCATCAAAAAACTCTAAAAACCATAAATCCCCTAAACACCTTAAAAACCCAAACAACCCACCCCCCCCCCAACACTAAAAACATTAAAACCCCTTTCAAAACCTAAAAAATTAAAGAACTATAGAAAACCTTAAAAACACATTTTTCTTAAAAAACCCAAAAAATCTAAAAGAAACTAGAAAAACCTAAAGAACCTAAAAATCCTTACAACTCTCAAAATCACAAAAAAACTTAAAAACCCATAAAAACATAAACAATCCCTAAAAATCACAAAGGATGTTAAAAATAAAAAACCCTAATACCCCCAATGAAAACCAATAAAACTAAAAAATATTAAAACCATGAAAAACCAAAGAAATAATATAAACCCTAATGAATCCCTAAACCCCCTAAAATCCAGTAAAAACCAAAAAACTCCCTAAAACCCATAAAAAATCCCAAGAAGATGTATATAAAATTATATACTTAAAATCCTTTAAAATCCCTAAGAAAACCCTGAAAAACTAAAAAATATTTTAAACCCTAGGAAAACGAAAAAATAATAGTAACACTAAAAAACCATAAAAACCCTGAAAAACCATAAAAATCTATAAAGACCTTTAAAAACATTAAAACCCATAAAAACCCAAAAACAAAAAAAAACCAATAAACACCTATAAATGTAAAAAAATATGAAAAACCTTAAAAACCTAAACAACACAAAAAAATCCACTAAAAATAAAAAAACCATTAAAATCTTGAAAACATAAAAGGAAAAAATCCTTAAACCACTAAACACAGTAAAAATACTAAAAAGTAGCTAAAAAATAAAAGCATAAAACCACTACAAACCCTAAGAAACAGTTAAAAACCTAAACCACATAGAACACCTAAAATCTTCAAAATTTCTAAAAATCCAAAAAAACAATGAATACAATAAAAAACATGGAAACCAAAAAAAATACCAAAACCCCCAAAAAACCAAAAACAAATCCTAAAAATCACAAAAAAATCATGAAAAATGTAGAAACCCTTAAAAACCCTAAGAAACACTAATAAATTCTTAAAAACCTAGAAACACTTAAATCACCTAAAATTCAAAAAAAAAGTGAAAACTATAAAAAAACCTAAAAAACATAATGAACCCTCAAAACCCTAAAAACCCTAAAAACCCATACAAATCCTAATAGACCACTAAAAACTAAAAACCATTTAACCCATAGAAATTTAATAAAAATAGTAAAAAACCACCAAATCACTTAAAAATAAAAAAAACTAAAAACCGAAAAAACCAAAAAAACAATAAAAACCCTTAAAATATGTTGAATCCCTAAAATCCCTAAAACCTTATAACCAAAAAATCATAAAAAATACCTATAAACCACTCAAAATAAAAAAAAACATAAAAACCCTGAAAATACCTAAGAAATACTTTAAAACCTAAAAAACTTAAAACTAATGAAAACCTAAAAAATGATAATACCCCAAAACCCTAAAAACCATAACATCCACTAAAGAATTAAAAAATCTAAAAACCCATAAAACTCGTAAACCCTCTAAAAACTCTAAACATGCTTTAAACCACTAAATTTTTAAAAAAATCTTCAAAAACATTAAATCCATAAAACTCAAAAAAACCTAAATCCCCATAAAACCATAAAAACTCAAACCCCCCCAAAAAACCCTAGAACCCCTCAAAATACCTAAAAACTCTCAAAACACATAAAATTCACTAAAAAACCTAAAAATCACTTTAAATTTAAAAATACTAAAAACCCTCCAAAAATCCCTTAGAAAACCTTAAAAACCTAAAAAACATAAACCCCTAAAAACATAAAAAATGTAAAAACTCTTAAATAAACCAAAAAACCCCTTAAAAACCCTACAACACCTCAAAAATCCGAACAACCCCATAAAACCACAAAAATCCTAAAAAATTCATAAATATTCCAACAAATTTAAACAACCATAAAACCTTGATATCCCCAATGAAAATCATAAAATCCTAGAAACACATAAAAAATGTAAAACCCTAAAAACCATAAAAACCCATAAAACCAGAAAAAACCATAAAAACGTTAAAAACCAATAAAAACCCCAAAAAAACCCTAAATACCACAAAACACACCAAAACCCAATTAATCCCCTAATAATGTTAAAAAACTCTATAAAACATTGAAACCCCTAAAAAATAAAAAAAACCCCCTAAAACCCCAAAAAACCAATAAAACCCCAAAAAATAATAAAGAACCCAAAAATACCAAAATATATCTAAAAACTAAAAAACCATGGAAATACATAAAAAGACCTAAAAAATAAAATTGTAATGAACTCTAAAACCCTGAAAACCCTATGAAATCCTTAAAACCCTAAGACAATTAAATTCCCAAAAAAACTAAAAAATACAAAAAACCCCTTAAAACCCCATAAAATCCATAAAAAATATAAAAACATTAAAAATATTACAAAATCTATAAAAATCCCTAAAATCATAAAACCCCTAAAAACTCTAAAAACCGTATAAAACATTTAAAACCAATAATCAATTATAACCCCTAAAAACATAAAATTTTTTAGAAACCCTAAGACCATAAAAACCTAATTACCCTAGAATCCATAACAATATGTAAACCCCTAAAAACCCATATAACCATAAAAGTACACTAAAATTGTAAAAAACACCTAAAACCCTAAAATAATTAAAAAAAATCTAAACACCCTTAAAAACTAGAAAACTAAAAAAATCATAAATAACCAAAATATGATAAAACTATAAAAATACAAAAAAAACCCTAAAATCCAAAAAAATATAAAAATCCAAAACAAGCCTAAAAATACATAAAAATCCCTAAAAACATTCAATCCCTAAAAACCAATAAGAAATCCTTAGAAACTGAAAAACACATAACAATCTTAAATAACATAAAACAATAAATACACTAAACCCCTCAAAGTCTCTAAATCTCCTAAAACGATAAAAATTATAAAAAATCAATAAAAGCATAAAAAACCAAAAGAAATTCCTGAAAACCCATAAGAAAACCTTAAAAAACTAAAAACACATAAAACCTCTAAAAACCAAAAACTACAAAAAACCACAAAAGACCCTAAAAAACTAAAACCCATAAAAATAATAAATATACCAAAATACATAAAAATTACTAAAAACCCATGAAACCCCTAAACCCACTCAAAAATCTAAAAATCCTTTAAATGCCTAAATATGTTGAAATCCTCTAAAAAACAGAAGAACCCTTAAAACTCAAAAAACCCGAAATTTTTTCAAATGTCCCTAAAAACTAGAAAAGATAATAAAAATACATAAGAAGCCCTATAAATCCATTAAATCATAAAAAACCATGAAACACCTTAAAATATCATATAAAACCGTAAAAGACTAAAAACACATAAAATCCCTAAAAACCTAAAAACTATTAAAACCCTAAAACACTAAAAACCCAAATCCCCATAAATTCATAAAATCCCCTAAAACCCTAAAACCCCCTTAAAACCCTAAAACAACTAAAAACATTAATGACGCTTTAAACCTGTAAAAACATTAAAAAACTATTAAAAACCTTTTATACTGTAAAATATAAAAAAAACCCCTAAAACCAAAATAACTATAAAAACCTAAAACCAATAAAATATATAAAAACAATTGTAATCATTAAAAATACTAAAAACAATAAAAATAAAAAAACCATTATAATACCTAAAATAAAAAAACCTAAGAACCTTGAAAACCCCTTAGAAATCATTAAAAACCAAAAAACATCTAAAACCCAAAAAAACAAAAAAAATATAAAAGCCCTAAAAACCTAAAAACCCACTAAAATATCTAAAAACCATCTTAATATCAAAAAAAAATTAATATCTCTTAAAAAAATTAAATCCCTAAAAAACTAATAAAAACTCTAAAATCCCAAAAAACCTAAAACACCCAAAAAAAACACTAAAAACCCTTAAATCCCTCCAAACCCCTAAGACCCTAAAAACCCATAAAAATAATAAAATTCTATAAAAATCAAGAAAACATAAATATCCCTAAAAACCCTTAGAAACACTAAGAAAAACCTAAAAATAAAAAACTCAAAAAACCCCAACCCACCCCCCCCCCCAATGCTAAAATCCAAAAAAACCCAAAAACCCCAAAAACCACTAAAAATACATGAAAATAATAAACCCTATAAAAATAAATTAAAATACATAGAATACCTAAAAACAAAAAAACCCTGAATAACCATAAGAAATGCTTAAAAACTAAATAAAATTAAAACCCCTAATGAACCTAAAAAGCCAAAAAATTATAACAAACCCTAAAGTCCTTACAACCCAAAAAAAAAACCCTAAAAAGAAATAAAAACAACCAAAAACCCTTTAAACCCCTAAAATTTTAAAAACTCTAAAAAATATTGAAAATAATAATAAACATAAAAAACATTAAAACCCAAAAACCATAAAACCCTAAAAACAATAACAATACCTGAAAACCTTCAAAAACACTAAAAAAATAAAAAAAATAAAAAATTCATAAAAATGTAAATAACAAAAAAATATATATGAAAACCCTACTATAACCATAAATATCTAAAAACATATAAAAATCCAAGAGACCTAAAGAGGAATAAAAATCCTCAAAAATCCTAAAAAGCCTAAAAACCTAAAACCCCTAAAAAATAAAAAAACACATAAAACCCTAGAGAACCAGTAAAAACTATAAATTCTCTATAAAATACATACATGTTAAAAATTTATCTAAAAATCTCAAAACCCTTAAATCTCAAAAAAACCTAAAAAACCAAAAAAACTGTAAGCCCCCCCAAAAACCATAAAAACCCAAAAAATCCTAAAATTCCCAAAAACCATAAAAACCTTACGAATTATAAAAATACCTAAAAAACCATAAAGACTTAAAAACCCATCGAACCATGAATACCTCTATGAAAAACATAAAAACCAAAAATTACATAAAAACGCAAAATATAAAAAACTCCTAAACCCTATAAAAACATTAAAACACAAAAAATATTATAACCCTAAAAGCTCAGGAAAATAATAAAATAGACCAAAAATATATAAAAAAATAAAACCCCTTGGAATCTTGAAAACACCTAAAAACATAAATACCTAAAAATAATTAAAACCCCTAAAAACCCTAAAAACACTAAAAACCCTAACATACCCAAAAACCCAAAAACTCATAAAACACTTAAAAACCATAAGAAACCTAAAACCCTATAAAAAAATAAAACACCCCTAAAAACTCTAAAAACAATTTACTCACCTTAAAACATTAAAAACATGAAAAATATTAAATCCCTAAAAAACCCAAAAAACCTCAAAACCTTAAAAAACCCATAAACCCCCTAAAATCTTAAAAAAATTCCTAAAAAAAACTAATAACCATAAAAATCCTAAAATCCTTAAAAATTCACTAAAAATAAAAAACCCTACAAACCCTAAGAAAACATTAATCATCAAAAAACACCTAGAACTCTTTAAAATCCAAAAAAATTTGAAAACACTAAAATACAAAAAACCCATAAAAATAGTAAAAAACTCTAAAATACCGAAAAACAAAAAACACTCTAAAAATCCTAAAAATACCTAATAAAACTTTTAAAACATAAAAACACATAAAATACTTAGGGAACCAAAAAACAAAAAAAAACCATAAATGTCCCAAAAACTCAAAAACCCCTAATTTCTAAAAAAACCCCTAAAAAATTTTACAAACTAGAATCCCCAAAAAATTCATAAATACCCATTGAAATTTGTTAAAAAACCTTTAAACCCTAGAAACGTTATGAAAACAAAAAACAAAAAACCCTCTAAAAACACAACAAACCTATAAAAACCAAAAAAACTAAGAACTCTAATAACCATAAAAAAATATAAAAGCACTCAAAATCCTAAATATCCCAAAAAACATGAAATTCCTAATAATGCACTAAAAAACCCTAAATACTAGAAAACCCAGAATTATAAAAAACTATTAGAAGGCCTTTAAAACATACAAAAACAATTAGAACAACTAAAAACATAAAAAATGACAGAAAATATATGAAACATTAAAACCCTAAAAACCATAAAACCCATCAAAATTCCTATAAACCCCCAAAACCTTTAAAAATACATAAAATCCCTTAAAATCCCAAAAATGTAAAAAAAACCTAAAAACCGTGAAATCCAATTAAAATTATTATGAAACTAAAAACAACTACCCCGTCAATATAAAAAATCCTAAAACCCTAAAAACCATAAAAAAATTCCTCTAAAACACATAAATTATATAAAAACCATAAAGAATATTAAAATAAAAAAACCCATAAATCCGTACCTAAAATTTGAAAACTCTAAAAACCCTTTAAATTCCTATGAAATGTTAAAAAACTATAAAAACACATAAAACCCCCTAAAAACAACAAAAATCACTAAAACCCCAAAAAAACAATAAAAACCTAAAACACCTAAAAAACCTAAACCCCCCAAATCCCCTCAATGTCCCTAAAATTCCAAAAAACCAAAAAACCCTAAAAGTCCCTAAAATCTCTAAAACCATAAAAACACTAAAAACCCCTAAAAACCTTTAGTATCCGTAAAAACATAAAAACACATACAACCCCCCAGGATATAAAAAACGCTAAAAACCTTAAAAACCAAAAAACCCTCAACATCACAAAAAACCATAAAATACATAAATATTCAAAAAAAACCTAAAAAACCTGAAAAACATAAAACCCCCTAAAATACCTAAAAAATAAAAAAAAAACATTAAAAACATAAGACATAGGAAACCCCTATAAAAATAGGATATCATCTCAACATGAAAACCTAGAATATAAATTTTTATAGAAACAATAAAAGAATGTGATGCACCTGTATCATGAAAATATTGCATAATAGTAGAATTCAAAAGAATTGCACCCCTCATCATCCATTCTATCTATTGATCATCCATGCTCACATGACCTGATTTATACAAAATCTTACTCACTGTTATTTTCTCTTTATTACCCTATTGATATTTCCTTATTTGAGTAGTATTAATATTCTTATAATCACTAAGTATTTCTCTATTTTACAAATGAGACCTTCTCTATTGAACTCAACCTGTTAAAGATTATGATGACTGGGAAGAATGTGATGTTTCCCTCAAACCCAACCTCAGATCACTATAATTTTTTTTTCAGATGTCCCATCTTATGGATATTTTTATATTCTCTTGGTTGTGCTTTAAAATATCTCATTACGTGATAGATATAACCACATTGAAAAAAATTGGGTGTACCCTTTGGTTTTGGAGGAAGATTCACTTATCCATCTATCTCATTATGATTTATACCACCACCTTTCAAAAAGGTTCCCTCTTCCTTTTATTCCTATAATTAGAGTTCCTACCAGTTCTAATTGGTATTAAAATGCTTCCTCCAACTTTATTTATTGATATATCCATTTATTCCACTATTTCACTATTGAAGATATCTGTATAAGCTGATATATAAGGCATCATAATATATATAAGTGAATATCTAACCTCAACACCGATTCAAATATTAATTATTTTGATGATGTATTTGAAGTAACCAATGACAACCATAATCATAAAAACATATTAATGATGCATGGGAATCAAAATTCAAGCCAATACAAAACTAAACTAAAGGACAATATATGAGTACAAGAGTAATAAATCTAATATAACCAATGGAACCAAAATATAAAAAAAACTAAAATTCCTCAAAGACACCAAAAACAACTCCCAATATTCTTCAAGATCCAAATCCACATTCACAACCCAAGGTTTCAAGATGCATCACTAAAGAACTATGATACATTTCATTTACCTATTCTCAAAATATGACATCTACAAACACCCCATAGTACCCAAGTAGGGTGTGAGTATAAAACTCACAATGATTTCCCTAAATACTTCCCAACTCATGCCTCTCAGATTGAACATGGTAAAACATTTATATAAAATAGTTTAAAAACAATTCATAGTATCTATTATCCAACCAAAACCATTTTCTAAGGGAAAAAAATCAAACAAGCCTTAAAAAAAAATTCATGGGAAGCATTAAAAAATAACACTTTTATTTTTAATGGATCATAAATAATTATTTTAATAATTTCTCAAACAATTATTTGTAACAAACATTTACATGTCCACACACATCATCAACAAAAATACACACAAAAACATTATGTCATCTTTTTTAGTTGAACATTATATCCACACTCTGGCCCATTAGTAGTGGTACTTTATTACTATTATCCACCCCATTAAAATAATTCTAATTGATTATTCCAAAATCATATCAACCCATTTCAAAAAATACTTTAATTTCATTGACCAAAATAATTTTATAAACATCAATTTAAAATTATAATCAACGATCATCCAAAATGTCATACAATTCCCATTATTTTAAAAACCATAATTCAGATGAGAATTCCATTAAATCACACAATTATTTTTATAAAAATTTAAAGAAATTAAATAAATTTGAAATCAAGAATTAAAGTTATAATCTAAAGGAGTTAGGTGATAAGACACTAACCTCTCAAACATACTCGAAAATAAGGATCAGAAAAATAACATTAACAAATCATCATAAATATTCTAGATTCCAACATACATCTCATTCCATACAATAAAAATAATCATATACCTTTATGATTGACATCATAAAACATGGATATATCCCTAATGAACTATATCCATGATTCCAAAAGATGAAAGGATAAAATATCTAAGGAAAAAAATAAAGAACAAGTACTTACTGATGAATCCAAGTCTCCAACATACTTGCATTCACCTAGGAATCTCTCACAGATAAAAAGTAATTTTCTACACCACCTTTGGATGAAGATGAATTCATTTTATGGAATACATAGGGAAAAAATTTGTGTTAGGATGTAAATTAGATTAGATCTACAATTTTTAAATCTAAATTTCCACGATGCACAGTTATGGAACATGCTTAAGAAAACCATATGCTATGAGTTAATGAGCCAGTGTCTCCAAACACACCATGAATGGTTATAAAAACCATGTTTCAACTATAATATATTCTGCTATACATTATTGTCTGATTTCTATTGGGAATATGCATGGGTTTTCCAAAATGTGTGCCTAACATTCTGCCTCCCTAGTGTCCACTATTTCAGTTACACGGTTTTCTGGAGGTGTTTAAAGAATTATATTAATCATGATTAAACCGTAAACCTTATAAAAATTCTCAGAAACATACCAAATATTAATAAAATATACCAAAATGTAACCCAAAAATTCTATATACTTAAAATAAA
This sequence comes from Viscum album, assembly GCA_963277665.1. Classification (NCBI taxonomy): domain Eukaryota; kingdom Viridiplantae; phylum Streptophyta; class Magnoliopsida; order Santalales; family Viscaceae; genus Viscum; species Viscum album. The sequence continues at coordinate 972,760,478 of OY728141.1, forward strand.
TAAATAAATGGTTATGTACCTGAAACCAAGGGTGGTAAATTCATATTTTTAAAATTATAGAATTTTCCACAACATTGAATCCTCTTAATCTCATGATTTATAGATTTTATTTCAATGATTTCATATGGAGAGAAAATATGTGATTCTCAAGTATAGTATTGATACAATGTACATAAAAAATAATGAAGAAATGATGATTGTAGGTGAAGAACTAAATGGACCAGAATTGATGTTGACCCAATTCAAAGATAAAATAAGATAAAAGAAGGGATATAAAATGATGAACCTGATTTATTAAAATTTTGATTTGATACCGAATGATTTGTGGTGCAATACTGTATAGAAGATTATAATGAACATTGTTCAACATTAACATATTATGCACCCCAATATCCACAAGAAAACAAGTGAGAAGGAGTATAAATGGTGAAAATAAGGGAGAAAGGGGAGATTTGGTCAAGGTATAACCCAAATAGAACTTATCTTTAATAAATATACCCATCAGTCACTAAAAAAGATGAACACTCCTATGATAAGTCAACAATTATGCATCAATATAAGGGTTTCTATCAAAACTCACCATTATAACTTCATATCCATCCATGATGTTCAAAGAGTATAAGGGGTGTCTATTTATAGACAATGAGTGACACAAAAGTATAAAACCCAGTTTTCATAAGTCAAAAGGTCTAAATGATACTTTTCTCCATTTTGGAACATGGCTAAGACTTTAAGGGATAGGTAGCACGCCCTTTTGGAAATTAAATACAACTAGTCTACTAATTTTGTCATTGAAGACACCATGATGGGGTGGGCTTGAAATTCATATAACACCAAGGGATTGATATTTAAAAATAATATTTGGCCTTAATTAATATAAATATTTTCATGAATTATTACCCCGAGAATTGGTATTGACCCTCCCCTTGGAATTCCATGATTAACCCATTTAAGTACTTTTTTATTATCTTTGTTTTCTTTGTTTTCATTTGGACTCCGACTCCTTGCAATGGGTATTGTGAAATCATCCACATTCTTCCCTCCTCATAAACTCTTCCTTCAACCCCTCTATTCCCATGTGTGTCATGATCAATAGGTGGTGGAGAAATCAACTAGATGAAATAATTATTCATGAGTCCTTGGAAAATGGATTTTAGCCTCTATGATAATTCGGATTACAGGAGCTCTTGGGGTTAAAAGGTGTATCTTACCTTTGGAATATCTTGAAATTCCCCTATTATGGGTAAAGGTAAAAAGATTCCATCATTAAAGTATATAAATCAGGGTTACCAACTACCTATCTAAATAAAAAGGGAACTGCATATACCATGTAGTGAGAGTATGATTTTTTAATTTTGTTATCAGCTTCATCTTTTTCCATGCCTTCTCTATCTATAGATGGAACATATCTCATAATTATGGACTCAAAGATATGATCGAGAACTTTTCTGAAATAGGAAATATTAATTAAATGAAGTTAATAATTGCTGCTTTGAAGGAATGTAATATGATAGTTAACATGGGTGGTCTGGGTATCATGGATATCATAAAATTGAATCATTCCATCCTTGGAAAATTCACATGGATTTTGATTTCTCTCAAAATAATGGTCTGAATTTTTTGAATGACAGATTTACTCAATGGATTCCCAATTCATCTTCAGGGTATATTTTAAACTCACAATGATTTAATATCATATTCTCATTCAATGAAATTGTGCCCCGATCAAAATTGGTTGTCTCTAAGCATTTGAATCTGAATTACTGGAATACAGCCTAGTTGGAAAGTACCCTGACTGATGTGGTGCTGCCTCCATAAAAGAGATCCCACCCATATATTTTAGATTTTACTCATAGAATGGGTGATTTTTATATGATCCTTCTAGATCACATTATACTAGAAATTCATAGATACATATTTTTTGACATCTACACTATAATCCGAAAACCTAATTTGACCAGGAATCTCAACACCATGGACTTCTACTGGCATAAATTCCCGTAGAACATCAACGCTCCATCTTGGCTTCATAATCTCAAGATACCTTTCATTCCTATATCAAAGAACCTATTTCTATAGAAGATATATAGGACTAGGTTACCCTTTCCTGAGAAATAGACTAATACTAGGATACAGATTACCTCACCATGCCACCACTGCTTGCAGGCTGAGGAGAATGAAATGCATCTTTTTGTTCACTACAGGTTCTCATCTAGATTTTGGATGACTGTTCATTCGTCTTTTGGATTTTCCTTCAACTTGGTAACCTTTCAAAATAGTTTGGTCAACCTACTAAAACATATTAATTCTATATTCCTTAGTGAGCTACTATTTAATTTATTTCTCGTAACCTCAGCTACTTTAATTTCTCATCTATGGGATGCTCGAAAAAAAAAAGAATCTTTTTTCAGAAAAAGGACATCTTTTCATGAAAGGGGTCATGCTTATCCAGAAATAAATTCATGTGGTGTCTTATTTAAAATGAGGTTCCATGGATAATGATTCTAATGATCTGATCATCTTTCCCACACTTGGTATTTCTGGAAGGTCTGATATGCCATTGACTATGAAGTTCACCTGGTGGACCCCCCTATTCAGTCATAGATCAAAGTCTACATGGATGGTTCTAATTTATGTGCTACCAGTACTTTAGGATGTGGGGGTGGTTTCCATACATACAAAGTATTCGTGAAAGGTTGATTCTATCAATTTATTGGGAGAAGAAGTTCTTATGAAGTGGAGCTTTGGAAAATGATCAAGGCTGTCAAATTTGCAGTTCAGTTTGTGTGCAACCACATATGGATTGAATCTGGCTCAATGTTTGTAGTGAGGGATCTCAAAACCAAATCAATTTGGTTCACATGGAGACTTCGTCCACATTTTATTGAATGTCTCAACATCTCTCAGGACCTTACTATCAATTTCACACATGCATATCATGAGGGGAATCAAGTGGCAGATGTTCCCTCTAAGAACGAAATTGGGGATAGGTGTTCACGGTGGTCCTCTGTCACCTTAAATATTTATGTACCCTTTGTGGGCTCAGATATGAGGGGTGATTGCCACACCCATGTTTGTAACCCTTCCTTTTAACTCTTTGTATTTATGTTTTGTTAATAAATTTTGGGGGATCGAGCATTCTTTGTTCTGTGCCTTATTTTCCAAAACCCCCTAAAGTCATAAAACCCCTAAAAACATAAAAAACCCAATACAAAATAAAAATACAAACCAATAAAAACTCAAAATCCGTTTAAGAACCAAAAAATGAAAAAAAAAACTCTAAAAATATTTAAAACCTTAAAAAATCCTAAAAATCCTACAAACCGTATGAACCCTAAAAAAAATAAAAACACTAAAAAATAACAAAAATACCAAAAACACAAAGACCCTAAAAACCAATAAAACCACCTGTAAACCATAAAAAAACAAAAAACATGTAAAACGCTAAAAAATAAAAATTCTAAAACCCAAAAAATCCTAAAAAACACTAAACATCACAAAAACTGCTAAAAACCTTAAAAAATTATGAAAACCCATAAAACACACAAAAACCAGTTGAAACTATAAAACACCCATTAAACTCCTAAAAAATGTAAAAAATATAAAAAACCAAATAACCCCTAAAACCATTCAAAGAATCCCTAAAATCCAAAAAAATCCATAAAAACCCTAAGACCCCTAAAAACACTAAAAAACCTAAAAGGCCGTAAAAACCTTAAAAAACATAAAAAGCATAAAAACAATTAAAAATACCTAAAATCATAAAAACCCTAAAACCCCTAAAAACCCCTAAGAAATCCTTAAAATCTTGAAAACACATAAAACCATAAAAAGAATAAAATGATAAAAAACCGTAAATCCATCAAGATACCTAGAAACACTAATAATAAAAAAATACTTAAAACCCCTAAAAATCCCTAGAAATTTAAAAAACCCTATAAATACCTAAGAAACCTTTATAAAACTGAAATCAGATAAAACCCATCAAATAACCTAAAAACGCTAAAACCCTAAAAGACATTAAAAACATTAATTATCCCTAAAAACAATAAAAACTTATAAGAACCTTAAAAAACCCTAATAACCAATAAAAACCCTAAAACAACTAAAAACTATAAAAATCCTTTAAACCATGAAAATTGATAGAAACACATAAAAATACTAAAAAATCAAAAACAAACAATAAAAAACTTATACAAAAACAGATAAACCTAAAAAACCCAAGAAACCTAAAAATCTCTAAAAATACTAAAAACCAAAAAAGTCACAAGAAGTCCCTAGAATCCCTAAAAAGATAATAAAATCATAAAACACGGAAAAACCATAAGAAAACCCTCAAACAATACAAACACATGAAACCCCTAAAAACATAAAAACAAAAAATCCAAAATACCCCTAAAAACCTTAAAACCATAAAGACCCCTAAATCTCTTAAAAACACATAAAGCCATATAAACAACAAACACTAAAAAATATAAAAACATTTTAAAACACATAAAACATTAAAAAACTCTAGAAAATATTAAAAACCATAAAAACTCAATGAAAACCCAAAAACCCCAAAAAACATTTAAAACCCAGAAAGTAACTGAAACCCCTCAAAACCCTCAAAACCCTCAAAACCCTAAAACGCAATTAAAATCCCAAAAAATAACTAAAAATCTAAAAATCCATAAACCCCCCAAAAACAAAAAGAAAACCTTAAAAACCTTAAAATAATTAAAACCCCTAAAAACCTACAAAATTACAAATACCCCTAAAGACCTACAAAACCCTAAAAATCATAAAATCCCTAAAAGACCCTAAAAACAATAAAAAACATAAAAACATAAAAATGACCTCAAATTCATAAAAAATATAAAAAAAACTAAAGCACTATAAAAACAAAAGAAACCCTTAGAAACCAAAAAATATATTAAACCCTTAAACAAAAAAAACACTAAATCCCTAAAAACCATAAAACCCCTAAAAACATTAAAAGTTCATAAAATCCTAAAACACCACAGAAAACACTAAAATCCTGTTAAACCAGAAAATGATAAAAACACAAAAAAAACCCTAAAACCCCTAAAAACACTAAAAACCCTCAAAATCCTCAAAGACCCAAAAAAATTATTAAATATCCCTAAAAACCCTAAACATGTAAAAAACCTTAAAAATCTAAAAAACCCCAAGAAAACATTATAAAACATGTAAAACACATAAAACATAAAAACACTAAAAGCCATAAAACACCTAAAAACAATAAAAACTCCAAACCCCTAAAAACATCTAAAACCATAAAAAACCCTAAAACTCATAAAAATAATAAAAACCACTAAAAACTATAAAACCCCTTTAAACCCCTAAAAACATTAAAAAACTCGAGAAACCTTTGAACCACTAAAATACTGAAAAAAACAAAAACCCAAAAAACCAGTAAAACCCTAAAACCCTGAAAATCCGTAATAACCCTAAAACCCCATAAAAACATAGAATGAGCACTAAAAGTCCAAAAAAATAAAAACTACAAAATCCCATAAAAACCCATAAAAACAAAAATAACATATTGAACCCTTAAATACATAAAAATAATAAAAACCCTCAATAAGATTTAATTTCCATAAGATCCCTTTATACCATAAAAACCCTAAAACCCTAAAAAACTGTAAAAACCCATAAAAATAATAAAAACCTCAAAATCTCTAAAAACCCTTTATACCATAGAAGACATTAAAAATCTCAAAACCCTAAAAACTAAAAAAACTATAAATCTTAAAAAACCTAAAACCTTATAAACCAAATATCCCTTTAAACCCTCAAAAACCATAAAAACTATAAAAACACATAAAAATCCTAAGACCCCCTGAAAACCTAAAAGTATAAAAAACTCAGAAAAACCTTAAAACCCCAAAGAAAACCTTAAAAACCAAAAAACACATAAAACCACTACAAACCTAAAAAATGATAAAATCCCTAAAAACCCTCTAACCCCTCAACATATCTAAAAACACCAAAAAATAATAAAAATATAGAGAACTCTAAAATTCAAAAAATCATAAAAATGATAATAACGTTGAAAACCCTTAAGAAAACTAAAAAACAAAAAATAATTAAAACCACTAAAAATTACAAAAATGAAAATAACCCTAAATACCTGAAAACCCTAAAAACCCTAAAAGCCCATAAAACCCATAAAACCCATAAGAATCCCTAAAACCTTAAGAAAACCTAAAAACTCAAAAAAATTGTAAAAACCACTAAATACTCTAAAAAACCATTAAACCCATAAAATGATAAAAAACACTAAAAACTATAAAACCATAAAGAGAACAAATAAATCCCTAAAACCCCAAAAAACATTAAAATCCCTAAAACCCAAAAAACATAAAGCACCGAAAAAACCCTAAATTCCAAAAAAAACCCTAAATAATGATAAAAATCAAAAAAGGGAAAATATACCTAAAAATGTAAAAACACTAAAACATTGAAAAGACAAAATATAAACTTAATAATCTAAAAACACTTTAAACCACTAAAAACCTAAAAAGTATAAAACCCTAAAACCCTAAAGGTCCAAAAACACCATAAAAATCCTCCAAACCCCTAACACCCTAAAAAAACTAAAAACACATAAAACACTTGAAACCCCTAAAACATTAAAACCTCCAAAAAACCTTAAAAAACTAAAAAAACTCAAAAGAACACTAAAATAAAAATAAATCATAAAATCCATAAGACTCCTAAAAACCCTAATAACACTCAAATCCCCTAGAAGAACTAAAACCATAAAAATAATAAAAATACCTCAAATACCTAAAAGCATAAAAAAATCCTAAATCACTAAAAAATACTAAGAAACCCTCAAAACCTAAAAACACTTAAACCTCCAAAAATAAAAAAAAAACCTTAACCCACCTAACAACCCGTAAAACCCCTCAAAAGCTCTAAAACCACTAAAACATAATAAAAATCATAAAAATTACATAAAAATACCTAAAAATATTAAAACCCAAAATATCTTGAAAACCCTAAGAAAACATTAAAAACATAAAAACACTTACGACCTCTAAAAACCAATAAAATGGTAAAACCCAAAAAGTTAATGAAACCCCAAAAAACACTAAAACCCAATAAAAAATATAAAATCTAATAAAAACTATGAATACCAATAAAAATACTAAAACCCACTACAAACTCTAAAAACCATAAAAACCCTAAAAATATAAAAAACCTTAAATGCCCATAAAATCCCTAAAACCGCTAAAAACAATAATAATCCTAAAAATCAATATAAATCTATAAAAATGTAAAAAATATTAAAAACATAGAAACCCCTAATATAAACCATAAAAACACAAAAACTCATAAAACCCCTGACAACAACAATAAAGATAAAACCCTAAAAACCCATAAAAACCCAAAATCCATAAAACCCTAAACCCATAAAAATCCTAAAAATCATGAAAAACCATGAACATTTAAAAAACCATAAAAACTCAAAAAATACATAACAAAGCCTTGAGACCATAAAAAACACATAAAACCCCTAAAAGCCTAAACACACCAAAAACCTTAAATAATTGAAAAAACCATAAAAACCCCTAAACACCATAAAAACAAAAAACCCTTAGAAATTCATAAAAACCGATGAAAATCCAAAAAACCAATAAAAACACTAAAAATTATTTGAACGCCTAAAACATTAAAAAGACACTAAAAACACTAAACGCCCTAAAAACTCCAAAAAGACCCAAAAAACCTATAAACCATGTGATCATTGAAAATCCCTAAAAATCCGAAAAACCAAAAAAAATCTAAAAAATCCCGAAATATATCTAAAAAAATGAAGAAGATAACACCCCTAAAAGCCCCAAAGAGATCCTTAAAAACCTAAAAAACACATAAAATACCTAAAAACCAAAAAATCACCAAAAATCCTAAATACCTCTAAAATACATAAAATCCATTAAAAACATAAAAACCCATAAAAATATCAAAAACCCTTAAATCCTATAAGAACCCTAAAAACCCAATAAAATTTTAAAAAAAATATTTAAACCCTTAAAATGAAAAATAATCTAAAAAATATTTAAAACTCTAAAAATCAATAAAATACTAAATATATAAGAAACTATAAAACCCCAAAAAGCACTAATATACCTCAAAATCCATAAAAATGATGCAAAACTATAAAAATCCTAAAAATCCAAATATGTCCCTAAAAACATAAACAACCCTAAAAACTATGAAATTACATAATAAATCCTTCAAAACACTTAGAACCCTTAGAATCCTAAAAATCCTACGCACCCTCAAAATCCTAAAAATCCTAAAAGGCATAAAACCCCTCAACATCCCTATAAACCCCAAAACCATAAAATCCCAAAAAGCCCCTAAAACTCCATAACAAAATAAAAAATTCTGAAACATTGAACACCCCAGGAAAAACATGAAAATACCAAAACACTTAGAACCCTAAAAACCAAAAAAACCTATAAATCCCCTAAAAACACTAAAAACCCTAAAAACCCAAAAAACCCAAAAAAAGACCCATAAAATCCATAAAAACCAATAAAAACCCTAAAAACTAGTAAAATACTAAAACCACTTTAAACCTCTAAAAAAATTATAAAAAATAATAAACCTTAAAAATCATATAAAACTCAAAAAACCCTAAAATACCCAAAAACACATAAAACCCTAAAAACGCTCAGAATCTGAAAAAACCTTAGAATCCCAACAACCCCCAAAATCTAAAAAATTTATAAAAACCCAAAAAAAATCTCTAAAAATATAAAAAACACAAAATAACCTAAAAACCCATAAAAATATAAATGTTTTTAAAAATGATACAAAACAATATATTCTAAAAACCCTAAAAACTCCAGAAACCATTAAAACCACTAAAAACAATAAAAATGATAAAACCAAACTAACCAAGACAAAACCACTAAAAACTCTACAAACCATTAAAACCATAAATACGTTAAAAACTCTAAAAAACATTAAAACACATAAAACACAAAAAAATCCTAAAAAACAATAAAAAACATAAAAAAATGAAACCCCCAAAATCCTAAAAAACCCAAAAAAAACATAAAATCCTAAAAATTCTTTAAAAATGACTAAAAAAGTTAAAAACCCTGAAACCCACTAAGAAAACATTAAAAAGCTAAAAAAATTAAAATCCCAAAAACCCTAAAAAGTACTAAATATCCTTAAAAACCAAATAAACCCTAAAAACCCTATCACACCTCGAAAGAACTAAAAAGCATAAAATCTATGAAAATAAAAAATAATTGCTAAAAATAAATGAAAACATAAAAAACACTAAAACTTTGTAAACAAAAAATACCCTAAAACCCTAAAAACAGTAATACCCCAAAAAACCAAAATATGAAATAACCCCTTAAAGTCCCACAAAACCCTTCAAAACCATAAAATAAACTAAAATTTTAAAAACCCTAATAATAAATAAAAACCATGAAAAACTCTAAAACCACTTGAAACCATGAAAAAATTAAATACTCTAAAACAATTAAAAACACAAAAAAAATTAAAACAACCCTCAAAATACTTAAAAACCTAAAAAGTATAAAATCTAAAAGAAATCTGTAAAAACTAGTAAAAATAGGAAAAACCCTAAAACCCTGAAAACGCTAAGAAACCCATAAAAATAGAAAAAAACTTTAAACCCAAAAAATCTTAAAAATTCTAAAAAATCATAAAAACCAAAAAACATCTAAAAAACCATACAAAACCCAAACCCACTTAGAAACCATAAGGACTCCTAAAATCATAAAACCCACAAAGAACACCAAAACCCCATTAGATCCGTAAAAATGTAAAAAAACTATAAAAAACCTTACAAATCCTAAAAAACTCAAAAATCCTAAAAAAGAAAAAAAGTCATAAAAATGTTAAAAACACCTAAAACCCTCAAAATCAGTAAAAACTAAAGAAAAAGAATAATAATCATAAAAAATTCCTAAAATTCCAAAAAAAATATTTAAATCCTTTAAAACCCTTCAAAAGCCCTAAGAAACCTTAAAAAACATAAAACCCCGAAAACCAAAAAATAAAAAATATCCTAAAAATCGGAGAAACCATAAATACCTGAAAAACCATAGAAACCCTAAAACCTAGGAATCCCCTAAAACCCACTTAAAACTCTAAAATATCTTTAAACACATGAAAAAATTTAAAAAATTCAAAAAAACCATAAAAACACTAAAAAAAATCCTAAAAACAATTTTTTTAATAAATACCCCAAAATCCGAAAAATCCGAAAAATCCTCCAAAAACTCTAAAAACCCATAAAAACCATAAAAAAGACATTAAGATCCCTAAAAATATATAAACCTCTAAAAATTAAAAAACCATAATAAAACCTTAAAAACAAAGAAACACTTAAAACCCATAAAACCCTAAAACCCTAAAAACCTAAAAAATATTAAAAACAAAAAACCCCTAAAAACATGAAAAATGACAAAACGATCCAAAACACTAGAACCCCCAAAAAACCCTAAAACCCCTCAAAATACCTAAAACCAATAAAAAATGGAAATATGAAAACATCCCTAAACATGTAATAAACCCTAAATTCCTTTAAAATCCATAAAAAACCTTAAAAACCATAAATCACATAAAACCGTTAAAAATCATAAAATTTCTAAAAACCCTAAAGGTCCCCAAAAATCTTAAAACCCCTTACAAATATAAAAAACCCCAACATATAGAAAACCCTAAAACCACTAAAAACATTAAAAATAATTTAAATGCCTAAAAATATTAAAATTTATACAAAACATTAAAACCTCTAAATAATAGAAAAACCCCTAAGAACCCAAAAAATCATCAGAACCATTAATACCCTAAATGTCCATAATACCCGTCTAAGTACCGAAAACCCCTTTTAACATTATAATCCATAAAAATCCATTAAATTCACTAAAAATTTATAAACCCATAAAAAAAATGAAAAAACCCTAACATAACCTCAAAAACCTATAAACATTTTAAACACCTAAAAGTCCTAAAATTTTCCAAAACCCCTAAAACCGTAAAAAAATAAAACTCCTAAACACCTAAAAAAACATAAAAACCATAATACCACAAAAAACCCACTAAAAATATGTAACCCCTTAAACCCCTATAATTTTGAAAAAATAACTTAAAAACTATCAATACCCTAAAAGAAAAAACACTAAAATCCCTCAAAAAACCACAAAACCCTAAAAATCCTTAAACAACCTAAAAACCAATTAAAACCCTAAAATTCACTATAAATACTTAAAAATGTAAAAAATATTAAAACCAAAGAAAACACTACGAAAAACTTAATAAAAATAAAAACACTAAAAACACCTAAAAACTAAAAAACACTAAAAACACTAAAATCTTGAAGAACCCTAAATACCCTAAAACCCCTCAAAATTACTAAAAATCATAAAAATCATAAAAAATACCTAAAATTTTAAATGACCCTTACAGACCTAAAAATTCCAAAGAAAACATTAAAAACTAAAAAAACATAAAACACCTAGAAACGATAAAAAACCTAAAACATTAAAAACCCAAAAAACCCCCAAAACCCAAAAAACTCTAAAAAACCACTGAAAACTATAAAAACACCTTAAACCTATAAAATTTTAAAAATATATAAAAAGATCAAAAACCCATATTAGTCTCAAAACAACCCCAAAACCCCAAACACCCTAAAACACCCAAAAAAACCACAAAAAACCATCAAAAAATCTATAACCCTAAAAACCATAAAAAGGATAAAAAATCCCTGAAATTTATAAAAACATAAAAAACCCGTAAAATATTGGAAGATTCCAAATAAATCCTTAAAAACCAAAAAACAAATAAAACCATAAAAAACCTAAAAAAATCTAAAGACCCTAAAAAACCAAAAAAAAAAACAAAAAAAAACTAAAAAAAACTAGAAACCCTATAAAACAAAAAAACCTAGAAACCATAAACTACTAAAACTACATAAAAACCCTATAAACCACTAATTTTTTTAATAAAACATTAAACCCTTTAAACAATAAAAACACTAAAAAACCATAAAAACCCTTAAATCTCAAAAACACTAAACCCCCAAAAAAACTCAAAACCCCTAAAAACCATAAAAATTCGCGAAATCCCTGAAAACTCGAAATAACATTAAAAAAACATAAACAATACCTAAAAATTAAAAAAAACATAATAAACCATAATAAACATAAGAAACCCTTAAATACATGAAACCCCAAAAAAATTCTTAAATCCTTAAAAGACCATAAAAATACTAGAAACCCTAAAAATACCTAATAACATAAAAAATCCCAATAATCCCTGAAAAGCAATAAGAAAATATTAAAAACATAAAAAACATAGAACCCCTAAAAACCTAAAAGACACTAAAACTCTAAAGGACCCTGAACACCCTAAAACCCACAAAAAACCCTAAAAACATCTAAAAACCTAAAAAATTCTCATAAACCCAAAACACCCCTAAAATCACTAAAAATATTAAAATTATTTAAACCCCTAAAAAATTTTAAAACAAAATCCCCTTAAAACACTAAAAAATATGAAAACCTCTAAAAACCCTAGAAATCCTTAAAACCCCAAAAAACCCTAAAAACAATAAAAAACTTAAAAAACTAAAAACAATTAACATTTTAAAAAATCCCTAGAAAAACCTAAAAACATAAAAAACACTAAAAACACTAAAATCCCCTAAGAAAACCTTAAAACCGGAAAACAGATAATACCACGAAAAACCCAAAAAAACACTAAAAACCGTAAAAACCGCTCAAAACCATAAAAACCGTTAAATCCTTAAAAACATAATACCCCCCATTAACACCCTACAATGCATTAAAACCTATAAAACTCCCTTAAACCACTAAAACAATAAAAAAATATAAAAAACAAAAATGAAAAAATTAAAAAAAACCCTAAAATAAAAAACCATAAAACCCTAAAAACCTAAAAACCTCAAAAACCATAAAAACCATTAAAACCCTAAAAACCATAAAAATCTTAAAAATTCACAAAAAACGAAAAAACCCTAAAATCCCAAAAAATATCTTTGAATATATTATATACCAAAAACACTTAAAATCCATAAAAACCTAAATATTAAAAAAAACATAAAATATGAAGAAACCCTAAAAAATCCTAAAAAAGCTAAAACTCCTTAAAAGCCATGAAATCCATAAAATTCCTAAAAATTACTTGAAATATTTAAAACATAAAGAACATAAAACCAGGAAAATCACTAATATAACCGTAAAAAAAATAAAAAACACTTAAACCAGATACAAACCTAAAAAGACACTACAGATCATATAAAACCCTAAAACCCTAAAACCCCCTAAAAACATAAAAACCCTAAAATCCCAAAAAATTCCATAAATCCCACAACAAACTCTAAAAACCCTAATGACGCAAAAATATCATTAAAACACTAAAAAACCAAAAAACCCTTAAACCCCATTAAAATTCTCAGAAATCCCTAAAAATCCCTAAAATTTCAAAAAACACTAATAATATAGAAAAATCCTAGGAAAACATCAAGAACCAAAAAATTACATACAACATGTAAAAATATTAAAAACATTGAAAACCATAAAAACCCATAACACCCTAAATATCCTAAAACACCTCAAAATACATAAAATGTACAAATATAAAAAACCCTATAATTCCAAACAAAACCTTAATGACCTAAAAAACACAAGAACCTTAAAAAACTAAAACCCCCCAAAACCATTATAACCCAAAAAATTCTATAAATAAAAAACCCCTAAAACCTTAAAACCCCCAAAAAAACTCATAGTACCCCTAGAAACCCAGTAAAAAATCAAAAAAACTCCTTACACGTGTAGAAACTTTGAAAAACTATAAAATCCCTTCAAACCCATAAAATCTCAAAAAAACCCCAAAAAATCATATATCACCTAAAAACCCTAAATAACCTTAAAACCTTCAAAAACCATAAAAACCCTAAAACCCATAAAAATCATAAAAGATCCCAAAAATCCCAAAAATGTAAAAAAAGTAAAAACCATGAAAAAATATAAGAAATCCTTAAAAATAGTAACACGCTTAAAACACCTGAAAACCATAAAAACACTACAAATTGTAAAAAACAATAAAACCCCTAAAACCATAAAACCCCCTCAATACCATAAAAATCATAAATCCATATAAACCCCATAAAACAACATTAAATAATCTAGAAACCCTTTAAACTCCTAAAAATGTAAAAACTCAATAATACCATAAATCCCAAAAAAAATAAAATAATAACTAAAACCCCCAAAAAACATAAAACCCCTAAAAACACTTAAAACCCATAAAACCACTCAATATCCATAAAAATCCATAAAAATCCTAAAGAACCCCTAAAAATACCTAAAAAAATAAAAACCCTATAAATACCATAAAACACTAATAAATGCTAAAATAACTAAAAACACATAAAATCCCAAAAAACCTCAAAAACTATAAAAACTCTAAAAATATGAAAAAACCATAAAACATTAAAAACCTTAGTGATCCCTAAAGACATTAACAACCCAAAAAACCCAAATAAACCTTAATAAACCACAAAAAATAAACCCCATTTTAATCATTAAAATGTTAAAAACTCTAAAAACCTTAAACCCCTAAAAACCCCAAAGAATCCTAAAAACCCAAAAGAAATAAAAAAACCAATACCGAAAAAATTCATTAAAAAATTAAAAAAATTAAAATATAAAAAATAAAAAAATACAAGAACCCCTAAAATCTTTGAAAACCCATAAGAAAACTTTAGTTACCTTAAAAAAGTTAATACCCATAAAAATATAAAACAATAAAAGTACTAAAAACACTCAAAAACCCTAAATCGAAAAAACCCCCAAAAAACCATAAAAACTAATAAAATCCCCTAACAACCAACTAAAAATTATAAAACACCTTCAAGAAATTAATATTTTTATAAAAACACTAAAAAACCTTAAACCCTTAAAAAATAAATAAAACCAAAAAATAAAAAAACATAAAAACATAAAAAGCCTAAAATCCTAAAAATCCAAATAAATTCAAAAAATGTAAAACCCCTAAAAATCCTGGAAGTCACTAAGAAAAACATAAAAACCAAAAAAAATAAAATACCTACAAATCCTAAAGACACTAAAAAATCAAAAAACACTAAAAACCCTAAACAACTCTAAAGACCATAAAATCTATAAAAACCCTAAAAATCCTAAAAATCCCTAATAATCCAAAAAAAACCATAAAAAACTAGAAAAACCTATGAAAACCATAAGAACATAAAAATTTAAAAAAAAAATTCTGAAAAATCCATAAAAAAATAAAAAATAAAAACCATAAAATCCATAAAAACACTACAAATAAAGAAAACCCCTATATTAATTAAAAACTATAAAACCTTAAAACCTAAATTTTTTTAAAAGAAAACTCCAAAAAAGTTAAAAACCAAAAAAACCCAAAAACATTGACAGAAAAAACCCATAAAAACTCAAAAAACACTAAAACTAATAACAATCTTCAAAATCCCAAAAAAGAACAATAAAAATTCTTTAAATCCCTTAAAGTCCATAAAAACCAAAAAAACCCAGAAAACAAATAAACCCTTTAAAACCCTAAAAACCTATAAACACAAGAAACACCAAATAATATAAAACTCTAGAATGTGAAAAGACAATAAAAAACACTAAAAACCATTAAAAACGTAAAATCACTAAAACCCAAAAAAACCTAAAAAATATAAAATCTATAAAAACCTTTTAACACCTAAAAACGTTTAAAAACTCTAAAAAACCATAAAAACGTGAAAAAAAGAAAAAAAGACTTTCAAACCCAAAAAAACCATAAAAATTTAAAAAATCCTAAAAACCCTCTAAATCCATAAAATGACTAAAAACCATAAATATCCTATAAAATCAATAAAAATACCTAAAAATGTAAAAAATGACCAAAACCATGAAATATTAAAAAAATCATAGAATCCTATAAAATTAAACCATTAATAATCGTAAAAATGATAAAAACCTTTAAAAATAATAAAAACTATAAATCCTCAAAACACCTTAAAACCCCTAAAAACCCTAAAACCCATAAAAACCATAAAAACCTATAAAAAATAAAAAAACTTTCAAAACCTATAAAAAATAATGAACTATAAAAAAATTAAAAGTCCTAAACAATTAAAAAAACCAAGAAAACCTAAAAAACCAAGAAAACCCTAAAACACTAAAAAATTCCTAAAACTCTTAAATACCACTAAAAACCATAAAAACCCATAAAACATAAATAATCACTGAAAATCCCAGAAAAAATATTAAAAAATTTAAAATCCCTAAAAACCTTATGAAAACCTAAAAAAAATTATTAAAACCCTAAAAAACCAAAGAAACACTTGAAAACCTAAAAACCCCATAAACCCCTAAAAACACATAAAAGACAAAAAACCCTAAAAACCCATAAAATCCAAGAAAATCATCATAGAAACCTAAATAAAATTTTAAGGTTTTTTATGTTTTTCAAAGTTTATAAGAATATTTTTGGTTGAAAGGGTTTTTATAGTTTTTATTGGGTTTACGGTTTTTATGGGTTTTTAGAACCTTTGTGGTTTTTGGTGGTATTTAATATTTTTTAGCGTCTTTAGTGTTTTTAGGGATTTTTATAGGTTTTTTTTCATTTTTAGGGTTTTTAGGTTTTTAGTGTTTTTAGTTTTTAAAGGTTATCTTAAGGTTTTTCATGATTATTAGGGGTTTTTATTCTTTTAGGTATTTTTAGGGATTTTCTATTATTTTTATTATTTTTATAGGATTTAGGGTCTCTTAGGGTTTTAGGGTATTTGATGTTTTTGGGTTATTTAGGATTTTTATGTCTTTTACAGTTTTTACGGTTTTCTTATAGGTTTTTAGGGTTTTTAAGTTTCTGATATTTTTATGTATTTTTTAGGTTTTTATGGGTTTTTAGTTTTTTTTGAGAATTTGGGGATTTAAAGTGTATTTTTGGGTTTTTATAGTTTTATTATTTTTTGGGTTATAGGATTTTTTCAGTTTTTAGGGGTTTTAAGGGTTTTAATGGTTTTTAGAGTTTTTTAATGTTTAAAGGAGTTTAAATGGTTTTTTCAGTTTTAGTGGACTTGTATGGTTATATGTGTTTTTAGGGTTTTTAGGGGTTTTGGGTTTGTTATGGTTTATAAGGTAATCAGGGTTTTAGGGTTTTTAGGGTTTCTAACATTTTTTTATGTGTTTTGGGGTTTTAATTGATTATTGGATTCTATAGTTTTCATAGGGGTTTTAATGTTTTAGTGGTTATTTACGTTTTTAGGTATTTTTAGAGATTTTTTATGATTTTTACCTATTAATTGGGTTTTTATCGATTTTCTGGGGTGTTACGGGGGTTTTTTTAGTAAATTTGGGGTTTATGGGATTTAAGGCTTTTAGGGTTTTATGGATTTCTTAGGGTTTCCATGGTTTTTATAGTTCATTAATTTTTTATGGTTTTAGATCTTTTTAATGATTTTTATGTTTTTTTTAGTTTTTTCAGATTTTGTGGTTTTTTAGGCTTCTTTAAAAATTGTTGTGTTTTATATATTATTTTTGGAGTTTTAGGTTTTTAGGGTATTTATTTTTTTTATAGTGATTTTTAACAGTTTTATGGGTAAAAATGGTTTTTATAGTGTTTTTTTGGCTAAGTAGGGTTATTTTGGGTTCTTATTGCTTTTTTATGGTTTTAGTGGTTTTTATGGTTTCCAGGGGGTTTTAGGGTTTTTAGGGGTTTTAAGTGTTTCTTGGTTTTTATAATTTTCTTAGGGACATTCAAGGTTTTTTTTTCATTTTTTACATTTTTAGGTATTTTTATGACTTTTTTATGATTTTAGTGGTTTTTTACTTTTTTGGGATTTCAAGTGGTTTTTATGGTTTACATGGGGTTTTTTCATTTGGGTTTTTTAGTACTTTTAGGGTTTTAGGGATTTATGATTTTTTAGGGTTTTATGGTTTTTATAAGGCTTTTTTAGGATTTTTTGGTTTTTTACACATTTATGAATTTTTAGGGGATTTTATTGTTTTTATGGGTTTTGAGAGTTTTTAGTTATTTTGAGGGGTTCTGGGTTTTTTTGGGTATTTTAGTTTTTATGGTTTTTTTTGTGTTTTAGGTTTTTAGTGTTTTAGGGATTTTATGTTTTATTATAGTTTTTAATATTTTTATTAGTTTAAATGGTGTTTAGT
Source organism: Viscum album (assembly GCA_963277665.1). Taxonomy (NCBI): domain Eukaryota; kingdom Viridiplantae; phylum Streptophyta; class Magnoliopsida; order Santalales; family Viscaceae; genus Viscum; species Viscum album. The sequence goes on from OY728141.1 coordinate 972,778,711, forward strand.
GTTTTTATAGGATTTTAGGGTTTTATGGGTTCATAGTTTTTTAAATTCTATAAGGGGTTTTATGGGTTTTAGGGTTTTTAGGGGTTTTTTATTTTTATTTTTTCAATGTTTTTAAGTGATTATAGGTTTTTAATGACTTCATATAATGATATGGGTTTTTATGTTTTTTTTAATTTTTTAGGGTTTTTAGGGATTTTTTAAGATTTTTCTTTTTTTATTGTGTTTTAGGGATTTTTGGGGTTTTCAGACTTTTAGTGTATTTTAGGTTTTTAGTTTTCTTTTCATTTTATGTTTTTTAATAGTTTTTTAAAGTTTTAAAAAATCTAGGTTTAAAGGGATTTTAGTTTTTTAGTGGTTTATTAGGGTTTTTAAGTGTTCTTGGTGTTTTTAAGGATTTAAGGGGTTATTATGTTTTTCGGGTATTTATGGTTTTATCTCTATTTAGGTATTTAGATGATTTATGTGTTTTAAGTTTGTAAGGATTTATTAGGGTTTTTATGGTTTTTAGGTTTTTTTCATTTTAAGTGAATTTTAGAGATTTTTTAGAATTTTTATGTTTTTAGGGGTTTTAGGGATTTTTATTGTTTTTTCCTTTTTTTATGGTATTCAGGGTTTTTTTTTGGGATTCCTATTATTTTTTAGGATTTTAATGCTTTCATGTTTTTAGGTGTTTAAGGGTTTCTTACGGTTTTTTGGTTTTTTATGTTTTTAATAATTTTAAATTAATTTTAATGTTTTTATGTGTTTTTTGGATTTTTAGGATTTTTACAGTATTCAATATTTTTATAGTTTTTTTTTTGAATTTTATATATGTTTTTGAGTTTTTTTGGGTTTTATGGTTTTTAGATTTTTTTAACATTTTTAGGTGTCTATAGGGTTTTTATCTCGTTTATGTTTTAGAAGGGTTATTAGGTTTTTTGGGATCTTTATGGTTTTTATGGTTTTTATATATTTTTATGTTTTTACGGTGTTTTATGTATTTTTTGTTTTTCTTGGTTTTCTTAGGGGTTTTTAAGGTATTTTAAAGGTTATTATTTATTTAGGTTTCTATGAATATTTTCTTGGATTTTATGGGTTTTTTGGGTTTTTTGTCTTTTATGTGTTTTTAGGGGTTTATGGGGTTTTTAGGTTTTCAAGTGTTTCTTTGGTTTTTTAGGGTTTTAATTATTATTTTTAGGTTTTCATAGGGTTTTTAGGGATTTTAAATTTTTTAATATTTTTTCTGGGATTTTCAGTGATTATTTATGTTTTTATGGGTTTTTATGGTTTTCAGTGGTATTTAAGAGTTTTAGGAATTTTTGGTATTTTTAAGGGTTTTTCTGTTTTTTGGTATTTTTAGGGATTTTTTATTTTTTTTATTTTTTTAAGGATTTTGAGGGGTTTTAGGGTTTTATGGGTTTTTAGTTTTTACGAGTTTTTTTAGTTTTTAGTGTTTTGTGGGGTTTTTAGTGTTTTTAATGTTTTTAGGGGTTTAATTTTTTTTATATTATTTAGTGGATATTTAGGTTTTTTATATTTTTTGTATTTTTAAATTTTTATGTGTTTTATGGATTTTAGGGTTTTTAGCTTTTTAAAGTGCTTTTAATGTTTCTACCATTTTTATAAATTTTAGTGGTCTTTATTTTTTTTATTGGTTCTATGGTTTTCTTATGGGTTTTAATGGTTTTAAACTTTTTTTAAAAAAAAATTAGAAATTTTTTATATATTTACTATTTTTAGGCGTTTTTATGGATTTTGAGGGTTTTAGGGTTTTTTTGTTTTTTTAGTGTTTTAGAGATTTTTAGGTTTTTAGGGGTTTTATGTGTTTCTAGGTTTTTAATATTTTCATTGGGATTTAAGGTTTTTTATTTTTTTTTACATTTTTAGAGATTTTTATGGCTTTTTAGGATTTTGATAGACTTTTATGGTTTTTAGGGATTTTGGGGGGTTTTTAAGGTTTTTAGTGTTTTTTGAGTTTTTAGGGGTTTAATAGTTTTTATAGATTTTTAGCATTTTTAGGGTTGTGAATGGTTTTTAGATCTTTTAGTTGGTTTTAGGGTTTTTATGGGTCTTATGGTTTTTACGGTTTTTGGGGTTTTTAGGATTCTTAGAGGGTTTTATGGTATTTAGGGTCTTGGGAGGGTAGTGGTTTTAGAAATTTTATGTTTTGGGGGGTTTTAAGTGTTTTTACGTTTTTATGGTTTTCATAGGTTTTTTCATGTTTATAGAAGTTTTTTCATTGTTAGGGTTGTTAGGTCTTTTTCATATTTTTATGGGTTTGAGGGTTAATAGGGATTATGATGGTTTTAATTTTTTTACATTTTATAGATTTTTAGGATTTTTATCAATTTTTAGGATATTTAGGGGTTTTATGTTTTATTTTGGATTTAAGGAATTATTAGGGGTTTTCATGGTTTTTTGGTTTTCTTTTTTTTTGGATTTTTGGGATTTGTTAACATTCATACGATTATTTATTTGTCTTTAGGTTTTTTTAGTTTTTACAGAATTTTATCGTTTTGAGGGGTTTTAGGGTTTTTAGGATTTTTATCATTTTAGGTTGTTTAATAGTTGTAAGTCTTCTTAGGTTTTTAAGTTTACTAAGGGGATTTCTGGGTTTTTAGGGGATTTTTTCAACTTTAGGGACTTATAGGGATTTTTTGGATTTTTATGATTTGTAGGTTTTTTGAATTTTTTAGGTTTTTTAGATTTTTAATGATTTTTAGGGATTTTTAGTGTTTTTATGATATATAGGGATTTTTTGTAATTTTAATTGTTTTATTGGATTTGTAATATTTTTATGTCTTTTGGGGTTTTAGAGTTTTTTTGTTATTTCTATTTTTATCATTTTTTTGGGGTTTAAATTGTTTTCTTGTTTTTATAGGTTTCTTTGTGGTTTTTTAGGTATTTTAGGGGATTTTAGGTTTTTGTGAATATTTAAGTATTTTTTGGAATTTTTTTTTTGTTTTTGTGTATTTTGATTATTTTTATGTTTTTTTTGTTTTTAGGTTATTTAGGGTATTTAGAATTAATATGTTTTTCTAGGGTTTTTAAGTGTTTTTAGTTTTTATGATTTTCATTCTGTTTTTTTGGGTTTTAGTGTTTTATTACGATAATAAGGAATTTTGGAATTTTTAGTATTTTTAATGTTTTTAAGGTTTTAGGGATTTTAAGGCTATTCGGGGTTTTAAGGGTTTTAGGGATTTTATTATTTATTCTAGTTTTTTGGTTTCTTATATTTATATATTGTATTTTATTTTTTGAGTTTTTATGACATTTTTTTATGTTTAAAATATTTTTGGAGTTTTTATTTGTTTATGGTTTTTAGGGGTTTTGGGTTTTTTGTACTTTTAGGGATTTTATCGTTTTTAGAGGGTTTGGAGTTTTCTTGTTATTTTAGGATTTTTTTTTTCATGTTTTTAGGGGTTTTAAATATTTTTAGGTTTTTATAGATTTTCTTTGTTTTTTCAGGGTTTCAGGGGTTTTTTAGATTTGTGGGAATTTTATGAATTTTTTAGTATTTTATGGAGTTTTAGGGGTTTTAGGGATTCATGGGCTTTATTTAGTGTTGTTTCGGGATTTTAGAAATTTTTTTGTTTCTAATGGTTTTATGTGTTTCTTGGTTTTTATGGTAAGGTTAATGATTCTGGGTTTTTAGGGTTTTAAAATTTTTTAGGATTTATAGGCTGTCTTTAGGATTTTTATGGGTTTTTAGGGTTTTTATAGTTTTTTAAGGGTTTTGGGGATTTTAGGGGTTTTAAGTTTTTTGGGGGTCTTAGGTAAAAATTTTTAGTTTTGAAATGTTTTTAAGGTTTTTTTTTGTGTTTTTAATATTTTTTCTTGTTTAAATGATTTTTTGAGAATTTAATGTTTTTAGGGTTTTTATGGGTTTTAATGATTTTAGGGGTTTTTATTGGTTTTAGGGTTTTAGGATCTTTTTAGGGTTTTATTGGTTTTAGGTTTTTAAGGGTTTTAGTTTATTTAATCTTTTTATGCTTTTATTAAGGGTTTTCCGGATTTTTGGGATATTTATCTTTTTTTGGGATTTTTATGACTTTTATGGTTACATAGGGTTTTTAAGAATTTTGAGGGGTTGATCAGATTTTAGGATTTTAGGGGCTCTTAGTATTTTTATCATTTTTATGTTTTTAGGGAATTAAAATGTTTTTAGAATTTTATGGGTTTTTGGGGGTTTTCATGGTTTGTATAATTTTTTATTTTTTAGTTATTTATAGGTATTTTATTGATTTTTTAAATTTTAGTGTTTTAAGGGATTTCGTGGTTTCTTTAGTTTTTAGGGTTTTTTGGATTTTGGGTTTTTTTGGGTTTTTTGAGTTTTTTATTCTTTCTATATTTTTTAATGTTTTTATGGGTTTAAATGGGGTTTTAGAGTTTTTAGTTGATTTATTGTTATTATGGGATTTTAGGTTGTTATGGTTTTTAGGATGTTTTATGGTTTTTAGGTTATTTATGGTCCTTTATGGTATTTTAAGGGTTTTAAACTTTTTAGGTTTTTATGGTATTTAGATTTTTTAGGTTTTTAATGTTTACTTTGTGTTTATCATGTTTTTAGGTTATTATACATTATTAAGGAATTTTTTTGGGGTTTTATGGATTGTTTTGGTTTTTGAGTATTTTTTGTATTTTTTATGGTTTTTATGGTTTTTAGGGTTTTTAGAGTTTTTTTTGGTTTTTATGGGTTTTAAGCGATTTTATTTTTTTTAATTGTTTTCTTTGGGATTTGAAGGGATTGAAGGGTTTTTTTTATGGATTTTTAGGAGTTTTTTTTAGCATTTTTATAGTTTTTATTGTTTTCTATGTTTTTAGGGGTTTTAAGGGCTTTTTTGTTTTTTGTCTTTTAAGGAGTTTTTTGTGTTTTTAGAGTTTTTGTGGTTTTATTGTTTTTTATCATTTTTATGGGTTTAAGGGTTTGGTAGATTTTTTTGGTTTTTAGGTTTTTTATGGGTTTTTAGGGTTTTACAATTTTTTGGGGTTTAAGGGATTTTAGATACTTTTAGGGTTTTTAGATTTTTCAAGGTTTTAGGGTATTTAAGTGATTTTAGGGTTTTGATGTTTTCTGAGGGGTTTTCAAATTTTTATCATTTTTAGGGTTTTTTTTTGGTTTTTTGGGTTTTAAGGGATTTTGGGGGTTTTAGGGTTTTTAATATTTTTTGTATTTTATAGGTTTTTTGGGGTTTTATGTATTTTTTTTGTGGTCTTTTGAAGGGGTTCTAGGGGTTTTAGTGTTTTTCTATTTTTTCATGTATTTTTTGGATTGTTTTTATAGTATTTTTAGGTAATTTGAGGGTTTATTGTATTTATTTAATTTTTGGTTTTTAGGGGTTTTGATGATTTTTATAGTTTTAAGTGGTTTTTATGTTTTTTGGGGTTTAAAGGGGTTTTATAGATTTCAGTGGTATTTATGTTTTTACGGGTTTTATGGTTTTAAGTCATTTTATGGTTTTTATGTGTTTTTAAGGTTTTAGGGTATTTTAGGGTATTTAGGGTTTTTAGTGATTTTTAGGTTTTTGAGGGTTTATAGTGTTTTTTGTTTTTCATTTTTCCTTAGGGTTTTTCATGTTTTTTAGTGTTTATTTCTTTTTTAGGGATTTTATGGCCCTTTTTTGGTTTTTATGGATTTTTTGGTTTTATGGATTTTAACGGTTTCTAAGATTTTTAGAGGATTTTCTTGTATTTTGGATTTTCTATTACGTTTTTATGCCTTTGTTGTTACTTATAGTTACTTTAAAATTTTATAGTTTTAGTGGTTTTATATTGATTTAGTTGTTTTTAGGGTTTTTATTTGATTTTAATTTTTTTTAAAGGAGTGTAGTGAATTTAATGATTTTACGGTCTTTTAACAGGTTTTTAGTGTTTAAACATATTTTATGACATTTAGGGGTTGTAAGTGTCTTTATGATTTTATATTTTTCTTATGGTCTTTTATATTTTTTTACATTTTTAGGGATTTTTTTTTATTTTTAGGGTTTTTAGGGTTTTAGGGATTTTGACGGTCTTTTGGGTTTTTAGGGTTATTAGGGTTTTTATTGTTTTTTTGGGTTTTTAGGGTTTTATGGGGTTTTTTAGGGTTTATGGTTTTTAGTTGTTTTTAAATTTTTAAGAGTTTAAAGGCTAATTACTTTTTAGTGGTTTTTAGGTTTTTAATGTGGTTTTAGTGTTTTTCAAGGTTTTTATTGGATTTATGGTATTTAAATTTTTTAGGGTTTTATGGTTTTAGTTTTTTTATGTTTTGATATTTTTTTGAGGTTTTAATTGTTTTTACTTTTTTAAAAGTCTCATAGTTATTTTTTCGAATTTAAAGGGTTTTACATTTTTTAGTATTTTTAGAGAATTATTAAGATTTTATGGAGTTTATGGTTTTAAGGTTTTTTAGATTTTTAAGGATTTGTTTGAGTTTTTAGGTATTTTGAGGTTCTTCAGAGTTTTTTAATATTTTTATAGTTTTCAAAGATTTTAGGGTTTCTAGAGGTTTTTATAGATTTTATGGTTTTTATGTTTTTTATGGTTTTAGGGGTTTTATGTTTTCTAAGGTATCATGGTCTATTGAGGTTTTTGGGGTTTTAGGATTTTCTAGGGTTTTATGGTTTATAAGAATTTTGAGGGGGTTTTTTGGGATTTTATTATTTTTGGGGGGTTTTTTTGGGGTTTTTGAGTTTTTAATTATTTAATGGGTATTTTTAGTTTTCAATGATTTATAGGTTTAATGAGTATTTAGAGTTTCTAGTGGTTTTTTTATTATTTTTATGGGTTTTTAGGTTCATTATGGTTCATAGAGGTTTTCTTGGTTTTTGGGGGTTTTGGGGGGGTTTATCTATTTTTTTGTGTTTTGGGGGTTTTGTTTTAGTTTTTAGGGGGTTTATGGGTTTTTAGAGTTTTTTTATTATTTTTAGGGGCTTAATCTATTTTAATTTTTTATGTGGTTTTTTAGTTTTTATGTCTTTTAAGAGTTTTTATGTTTTTTTGGGGTTTTAGGGGTTTTAGGGGTTTTTATGTTTTTAGTGTTTTTAGTTTTTTTAGGTTTTAAGTGTTTTTTCATTTTTAAGGTTTTCTTAGGTTGTTTCATGGTGTTAAGGGTTTTTATGCCTTTAGAGATTTTATCGGATTTTTATATTTTTTTTTTCATTTTTAGGGATTTTAATGAATTTTAATGTGTTTTAGGGATTTTAGGGTTTTCATGTTTTAGGGGTTTAGGGTTTTTTTAGTTTTTAGGGGGTTTTAAGTATTTTAAGAGATGTTTTTGCATTCTTAGGGTGTTAAAGGTATTTTAAGGTCTTATAGGTTTTTATATTTTTTAGGATTTTTCAGAATTTTTCTATGGATTTTATGATGTTATATATTTTTTTGGATTGTAATGATTTTTATGGGTTTTTAGGGATTTTAAGGGTTTTTAGTGGTTTTTATGTTTTTAGGAGTTTTAGGGACTTTAGTGTCTTTTAGGGTTTTTATGTTTTTTAGCATTTTTTAGGGTTTTTTATTTTTTTTATATTTTTCAAGTTTTTCTGGGGGTTTTCATGGTTTTTAGAGTTTTTTAAATTTTTAGGTATTTTTTAGAATATTTTAAAGTATTATGGATTTTAGGTATTTTAAGGGATTTTAGGTTTTTTTAAGTTTTTAGGGGCTGTATATTTTTAGCATTTTTTAGTTTTTTAGGATTTTTTAGTATTTTAGTTATTTAAGGGTATCTTAGGGTTTTCATATTTTGTTGGTTTTTTATGTTATTCAGGAATTTTTTTTGATTTTTTTAGGTTTTTGTGGGTTTTTAAATATTTTAGGGATTTTATGGGTTTTTAGGGTTTTAGGGGTTTATGGTTTTTTGGGATTTTAGTGTTTGTTTAGTTTTTAGGGGTTTTAGAGTTTTTGAATGTTTTTATGGCATTAAAGTGTTTTACAGTTTTAGTTGTTTTAGGGGTTTATGGGGGTTCAGGGGTTTTTATGTTTTTTGGGGTTTTTATTATTTTTAGGGTTTTTTGGGTTTTTAGGATCTTATTAGAAGACTTTAGGGTTTTTAAGAATTTTATGTTTTTAAGGGATTTTAAGTGTTTTTTGGTTTCTATGGTTTTATTTTGGATTTTTAGTATTTTTATAGTTTTTTAATTTTTTTGTTATTTCTAGGGATTTTTAGGCCTTTTATGGTTTTTCTGTTTTTAGGGATTTTGTGTGTTTTTAGGGTTTTTTATGGTTTTTAGAGTTTTAAACATTTTTAGTGGGTTTAAGTGTTTTTATATTTTTGGGTTTTCATAGCGGTATTTCGGGTTTTTGGATCTTTTAATATTTAAGTATTTTTAGGGATTTTGAGAATTTTTATGGGTTTTTAGGATTTTAGGGGTTTCTTCAGGTTATAAGGGTATTTATGGTTTTTTCTTTTTAGGGTTTTATGATTTTTTAGGAGTTTCATGTTATTTTAGAGTTTTTTTAATGTTTTGACGAGTTTAAATGGTTTTTCATATTTTTAAATGATTTGTTATGCTTTTTATGTGTTTTTAATGTTTTTTCTTAATTTTTAGGGGTTTTTATATTTTTATGAGATTTAAGGGTTGTTAGGGTCTTTTATGGTATATAGGCTATTATTTTTATTTAATATTTTTAGCACATTTATGTTTTTATAATCTTATGTTTTTCATAGAATTGTTCTCAGTATTAAGGGTTTTTTTATTTTAGGGAGTATTAGGGATTTTTTAAAATATTATTGTTTTTTATGATTTTATGGATTTTATGGGATTAGTGGAGTTTTTATGATTTTTAGGTATTTCAGGATTTTATGATTTTTTTGTTTTCAGGGGTTTTTATGTTCGTAAGGATTTATGGTTTTATTAAGTATTTTCAAGGTGGTTAGGGTTTGTTTACAGTTTAGGGATTTTTAAGGAATTTCTTGGATTCTCTTGGATTTCTATGGGTTGTAGTGATATTGTGGTCTTTTGGATTTCTTAGGTATCTTAGGGTTTTTAGTGAATTTATGGGGTTTTTAGAGTTTTTGTGTTCTTTATGGAATTTATTTTTTTTAGAGTTTTTTAAATTTCTTAGGGGTTTAAGGGGATTTTAGATTTTTTTTTGTTTTTATGGTTTTAATGGGTTTTTGGCGTTTTTTTGGATTTTTAGGGCCTTTTTAGTGTTTCTTTAGGGTTTTATAAATTTTTAGGGGTTTAAATTATTTTTAGGTTTTTAAGGTTATCTTAAGGTTTCAGGATTTTTAGGGGTTTTCACTTTTTAGGCACTTTATGGAATTTTTAGGAATTTTCAAATTTTTAATGTTTTTAATTTTTTCAAAGGTTTCTTGGGGTATTTGGGATTTTTCTAGGGGTTTTAGACTTGGAAATGATTCCCATGGGTTTAATTGTTTTTAGTTTTTTAAGTCATTATAATTTTTTTTCTAGGGATTTATGTTTCTTTTACATTTTTAGTGGGTTTTATGTTATTTTTAGGATTTTTATTGTATTAGAGTTTTAAGATTTTTAAGGGTTTTTGGTTTTTAGTGGTTTTAGGCTTTTTATATTTTCTGGTTTTTTCTAGTTCATAGGGGTTTAAGGTTTTTTATATTCATTTAACATTTTCTGGGTTTTAATGGGTTTGTAGTGTTTTTAGTGGATTTCAGGGTTTTAGTGGGCTTTCAGGGTTTTAAGGTGTTTAAGGGTGTTTATGATTTTTCAGTTTAAATGTTTTTATTTTATTTTATGGGTTTTTATTGTTTTTAGAATTTTTTTGGTTTATTGTGGATTTCTAAAGGTTATTTATTATTTATGGTCTTATTAAGGGTTTTTAAGGTTTTTAACAGTTTTTACATTTTTTGGGATTTTTAGGGTTTTTTGGGTTTTAGAGGTTTAATGTGTTTTTAGGTATGTAATATTTTCTAAGAGTACTTTTGGAAATTTTGGTTTTTTTAATTATTTAGAAAATTTTAGGGCATTCTTAATATTTTTAGGGTTATTTGGTATTTGGGGAATTTAGGGATTTTTAGGGTATTAGGTTTTTTATTTAGTTTTTTGGTTTTATGGTTTTTTTAATTTCTTAGGGGTTTAAATGGTTTTTTAGCCTTTAGTGGGGTGTTATGTTTTTAAAGGTGTTTTATGGTTTTTAATGTTTCTATTGGTTTTTATTGTTTTAGGGGGTTTTAGGGTTTCTAGGGTCTTTTAGGGTTTTATGGTTTTGGTGATTTTTAGGGATTTAAGTGTTTTTAGGTTTTTAATGATTTCTCAGGGTATTTCAAGGGTTTTATGGTTTTTATGTTTTTAGGAATTTTTAGTAGTTTTTAAGGATTTTTATGGTTTTTATGAATTTTTGTTATTTTGAGTTGTTTTAGGGCTTATGGTATTTTACATTGTTTAGGTTTTCAGGGGTTTTAAGTGTTTCAAGTTTTTTTTTCATTTCTTAGGTTTTTTAATTTTTTTTTGTTGTTTTTACTCATTTATGAATTTTTAGGGCAATTTATTTTTTATGGTTTTTAGGGTTTTTAGGGATTTGGATGAATTTATGATTTTTTGCGCTTTCTAGGGGTTTTTATAGTTTAATTTCTTTTTTCGACATTTATATTTTTTTATAGTTTTTTTAGTTTTTAGGGTTTTAAGGATTTTATACTTTTTTATATTTTAGGGTTTTAAATATTCTTTAGTGTTTGTAGTGGTTTTTAGCTATTTTATGAGTTTTTTGTGTTTTCAGGTTTTCATGCGGTTTTATGATATTTTTGGGTTTTTATGGGTTCTTAGGGTTTTTGTTTTTTAGTGATTTTTAGGGTTTTACATTCTTTATATTTTTAGGGGGTTTAAGTGTTCTTTGTTTTTTATGTATTTCTTTGGGGTTTTCATGGTTTTTAGGGTCTTGTATGATTTTATGGAATATTGGTATTTTTTATTATATTTACGATTTGTAGGGATTTTAGGGTTTTGAGGAATTTTTGGAATTTTTGGGTTGTTAACATATTTTATTTTTTAGGGTTTTATGTTTTTTTAGGTTTTTAACATGTTCTTATGGGTTTTAAGGGGTTTTATAATTTTTATATTATTAGGTATTTTTTGGTATTTTTTGGATTTTTACATTTTTTGGGATGGAGGGATTGTAGTGGTTTTGGGGGTTTTATGGGTTTAAGGTGTTGATGGTTTTTTGGGACTTTTTTTGGGTTTTGTGAGTTTTTAGGGTTTAAAAGGGGTGTTAAACTTTTTTATAGTTTTCAGGGGCCTGAAGGGATTTTCTAGTTTTAGTGATTTTTTAGGATATTTAATGTTTTTAGGGGTTTTAGTGTTTTAGTTTTTTTTGGTTTTTTGGGTTTTAAGTGCTTTAATATTTTTATTGTTTTCATAGGGGATTTCATGGTTTTATTTTTTTTTTACATTTGTACATAATTTTTTTTGTATTTTGAGGTTTTATATAGTTTTTTTGGGTTTATAGATATTGTGACGGTCCTTAGAGTTTTTTAGGGTTTTTAGCGTGTTTTAGTTTTGTGGTTATTGAAGTGTTTTTAGGGTTTTTATGGTTTTCTTAGGACTTTTCAAGGTTTATATGGGTTTTTAGGTTTTTATAAATTTTAGTGATTTTTAGGATTTCTATGCGTTTTATGGGGGTTAGTGATTTTGAGAGTTTTGTGGATTTTATTTTTTTGTATTTAGGATTTTTATTAATTTTCTAGGGTTTAATGGATTTTTATAGTGTTTTAATGTGTTTAGGGTTTTAAAGGTTATTAGATTTTTAATTGGGTTTTATGGTTCCTATATTTTTTAAGGTTTTATGGGTTTTTATGGTTTTTTAGGTTTTTAGGGGTTTTAAGGTTTTTAGGATTTTAGAATTTTTTATTATTTAGGGGTTTTAAATATTTTTAGGTCTATATGATTTTATTAGTGTTTTTATTAGGTTTTACGGTATTTTATGTTTTTATGGATTTTTAGGGGATTTTTAGGATTTTTTGTGATTTGGGGGTTTTAGAGATTTTTGGTGTCTCTAGGGTCATTTTGGAATTTTGGGGGTCTTTAGGGTTTTGGAGTTTTCCAGGGGTTTTAATGTTTTTATATTTTTTTTATCATTTTTATTTTTTTCATGATTATTTATAATTTTTAGTGGTTTTAGGGTTTTTAATGTTTTTAGATTTTTTTTTATCATTTTTATTTTTTTCATGATTATTTATAATTTTTAGTGGTTTTAGGGTTTTTAATGATTTTAGGGGTTTTTGGATTTTTGGATTTATTGTAGTGTTTTTAGTATTTTTTTGTTTTTAAGGGTTTTAATCATTTTTAAAAATATATATTTTTATTTGTGTTTTTAAATATTTTTAGGGTTTCAAAATTTTTAAAAAAATTTATGGTTTTATGATTTTTATAGTTTTCACGGTTTTTATGGATTTTTGGGGTTTAGGGTTTTTAGGGTTTTATGGTTTTTATGTTTTTTGGGGGTTTTAGGTTTTTTATGTTTATAGGGGTTTAATTTTTTTAGGATTTTTTGGTTGTTTAGGGGTTTAATTGTTATAGGATTTTTAATTTTTTTAGTTTTTAGGGGTTTTTATGTTTTTAAGGTATATTTAATATTTTTTTTGTATTTTTATCATTTTTAGGAATTTGAGGGTTTTAGGGTATTCAAGCATTTGTATTTTTATTGTTTTTTGATTTTTGGGTTTTCATGTTTTTTAGTGTTATCTAACGTTTTTAGGGGATTAATGGGATTTTAGAGTATTTATTGTATTTATAGGGTTTCATGTGTTTTACAAATTTTAAAGGTTTTCAGTTTATTTTAGGGATTTTAGAGGGTTTTGGGTTTTTTGGTCTTTTATGGTTTTTAGTGGTTTTAGTGTTTATGAGTATTTTTGGGGTTTTCAGTATTTTTTTTTGTTTTTAGGGTTTTTCACCTCTTAAAATATATTTATTGATTTTTTTGATGTTTCGTGGTTTTTTGGTGTTTTTTTTATTTTGAGTGTTTTTAGTGCTATTTAAATTTTATGAGTTTTATGTATATTTTGGGGTTTTAGGGTTATTTGGGTTTTGAAGGGGTTTAGATTTTTTTAATTTTTTAAGTGGTTTAAAGGGTTTTTAGTGTTTTTACTTGGGCATTATGGTTTTTATGGGGTTTTAGATTTTTTTATGATTTTATGGGTTTTATGGTTTTTATGGTTATTAGAGTTATTATAGTTTTTCGGGTTTTTATCCTTTTAGGTTTTTAGGGGTATTAAGTGTTATTATATTTTTAAGGTTTTCTTAGATTTTTTAAAGGCTTTTATCATTTTTATGTTTTATGTATCTTAATAGATTTTTTTGGATTTTTTTAGTGTTTTTAGGGGTTTTTTTTTTTTTTTGGTTTTTAGCATTTTTCGGATTTTATGGGTTTTAAGTGATTTTCTATTTTTATGGTTTATATTGTGTATTTTAGGATTTTAGTGTTTTTTATGTTTCTCTTGATTATTTTAGTTTGTTTAGGATTTTTATTTTATTTTTAGGTTTTTTGGGTTTTAGTATTTTTTATGGGTTTTTAGGTTATTATTTGTTTTTGTGTTTTTATGGTTTTTTTGGGTTTAATGGTTTTTTGGAGTTTTTATGTTTAAAAATTATATGTAAGAGTTTTTAACATTTTTACAGGTATAATGGAGTTTTAAAATTTTTAGTTATTTCTTTTCATTGTTACGGGTTTGAGGGTTCTTATATATATTTTGTGGATTTTAGGGTCCTTAGGGTCTTTTAGGGTTTTTAGAAATTCTATGGTTTTTATGGGATTTAATTATCATTAGGTTTTTGGGGTTTCTTATTATTTTTTAGTATTTTTAAAGGATTTATATTTTTATATATTTTTTATTTGATTTTATGGATTTAATGGGTTTTAGGTATATAATGGTTTTTAAGGATTTTTTTAGGGTTTTAGAATTTTTATGATTTTTTTTGGTTTTAATTATTTTAAGGTTTTAATATTTTTTAAGGTTTTTTAGGGTTTTAGTAATTTTAAGGTTTTTTCAGGGGGTTTTATGGTTTAAGGTTTTTAAAGTATTTTGATGAGATTTTGGGGTTTTTGTAGTTTTTTGGGTTTGTAGTGTTTTAAGAGTTTATTTATGTTGTTAGAGAGTTAAAGGGTTTTTAGATTTATTAGTGGATTATGGTTATATGTGATTAATTTTTTTAAATGGTTTTTAGTAGTTTTATGCGTTTTAGGGTTTTATAACAGTTTAATGTATTTTAGGGTTTTTTATGGGGTTCTAACATATTCTAGTTTTTAGGTGTTTTAAGTGCTTTTACGATTTTAATGTTTTCGTAGAGTTTTTAAGGGTATTAGTGTTTTCAACGTTTTCCGAGAATTTTTGTGATCTTTTAGAATTTCTATGGGGTTTTATGGTTTTTAAGGTTTTTGAAGGATTTTTTGGGTTTTTAGGGTTTTTTTGGTTTTTAGTGGTTTTATGTTGTTTGAGGTTTTCATTTTTTCTTAGGGGTTTTCCAGATTTGTGGGTTTTTTTTATATTTTTAGAGATTTGGAGGTATTTTTTAGTTTTTAAGGGTTTTTTGGGATTTTTAGGGTGTTTAAGATTTTTTCGGTTTTCATGGAATTGTTCCTATTTTTAGGGGGTTTAAGGTTTTTTAGAGAATTTTTTAGTTCATTTTTAGGTTTTTAAATGGGTTTTGGATTTATTTGTGTTTTTAGGGGTTTTATGTGGTTTTATTAATATTAGGGGCTTCATTATTTTTAGGGGATCTTATGGTTTAAGGGTCTACTAGGGGTGTTTCTTGGTTTTTAGCATTTTTAGGTTTTTAAAGGTCTTAAGTGATTTTATGTTTTTATGTTTTTTTAGCGTTTTTAGGATTTTTAGGGTTTTTACATTTTTCCAGATATTTATTGCATTTTTAATATTTTTATGGGTTTTTTACTTTTTAGGGGATTTAAGTGTTTTTATGGACTTTTAGGATTTTTAGGATTTTTTTTATTTTTATGTGATTTTAGGGTTATTTTTAGATTTTATTATTTAATGGTTTTAAGGTTTTTTTTGAGTTTTTAAACATTTTTAGGGGTTTAATGGATTTTTATTGTTTTTGTTTTTAGGTGTTTTATGTGTTTTAATGGGTTTTATTGTTTTTAATTTTTGAGAAATAAGTTTTTTATTTTTTTGGGTTTCAGAGGTGTTATCAGTGTTTTAAGGGGTTTTTATATTTTTATGTGTTTTTATGGAATTTTATCTATTTTTATTATTTTTAGGGTTTTGATGGATTTTCAGTGTTTTTTGGGTTTTTAGAGTTTTCTTTGTTCTTAATGCTTGTTATTGGGTTTTAGTAATTTTTTGAGTTTTTAGGGATTTTTTTTTTGTTTTTTAACATTTTAGTGGTTGAAAGGGATTTTGTATATTTTTAGTTTTTTTAGGGTATTTAGGGAGTTTGAGGTTTCTTTATTATTTTTGTGATTTTAGGGTTTTTAGGGGTTTTAAGGTTCCTAGGGTCTTTTATTATTTTTAGCGTATTTAGGTTTTTAGGAGTATTAAGCGTTTTTGGGGGTTTTAAGTGTTTTTTGGTTTTTAAGGTTTTCTTAGGGGGTTTAGGATTCTCTACATTTTTATTGATTTTAAGGGATTATTTAGGATATTTATAGTTTTTAGGGTTTCTGGGTTATGAGGAATTTTTGGTTTTTAGAGTTTTGTATTCTTTAGGATTTTTAATTTTTTAAGTGTATTTATTTTTTTAAGATTTTATTAGTTCTTTTTATTATTTTTAGGGTTTTTATATTTTTAGGGATTTTAGTGATATTTTAGGAATTTTAAGTTTTTTATAGATTTTTTGAGATTTCCATGTTTTTTAGGGTTTTTAAGGATTTTATGGTATTTTTGGATTTTAGGATTTTTTATGGTTTTTCATAGTATTTTAATCATTTCATAGTTTTTAGTGGTTTTTATGGTTTGTATATGATTTTAGGTGTTTTAAATGTTTTTATGAGTTTTTGTGGTTTTTATGATCTTTTTAGGGATTTTAGGGTTTTCAGTGTTTATTAGGTTTTAGGTGTTTTATGTGTTTTTTCAGTTTATAAGGTTTTATTTGGTGTTTTTAGTGTTTTTACTATTTTTTACATTTTTAGGTATTTTCAAGGAATTATTTGGATTTTTAGCTTTTTTTGTTTTTTTAGAATTTATAATGTTTTTAGGTTTTAGGGGTTTTATGGTTTGTTTGATATTTAGGAATCTTTTTTAGTTTTTTAGTGTTTTTATTGTTTTTAGAGTTTTTAACCTTTTAAGGGGTTTAAAAGTTTTTTATTTTTTAGTGTTTTTTTGTGTATTTAACATTTTTTTGTGTTAGTGTTATAATGTTTTTAGGGACCATTAGGGTCTTTTAGGGATTTTTTGGGTTTTTAGAATTTTCTTTATTTTTAGTGGTTTTATGTTTTTTTAATTCCTTTCTTATTGTTTTTACGGGTTTTTATGTTTTTATGGAATTTTAGGGATTTTTTTCAATTTTTATGGTTTTTAATTCTTTTTGGGATTTTGAGGATATTAAGGGTTTTGGGGGGTTTTGGGGTTTTTTATGTTTTTTAACGTTTGAGGTATTTTAGGGGTTTTAGTGTTTTTATATTTTTCAAGTTTTTCTTAGGGGTTTCATAGATTTTTTTTATTTTTTATTTTTTATGGATTTTTAATGGTTTTAAGGATTTTTATGGTTTTTAGGGGTTTTTAGTAATTTTATATTTTTGAATTTTTTTTTTCTAGGGGTTTTCAGAGTTGTTAGGGGTTTTTATGTTTTTAGGGATTTTTATGGTTTTTAAGGGTATTTTGGTTTTTTATGGCTTTTATGTCTTTTTTATGGTTTTAATGGGTTTAGGGTTTTTAAGGATTTGGAGGGTTTGTAGAGATTTTGAAAGTATTTTGTGTTTTATGTTTTCATGGGTGGTTTTAGTGATTTTTATTTTTTGTGGTATTTCTATTTTTTAGAGTTTTTTACGCTTTTAGGGGTATAAAGGGTTTTTATAAGTTTTAGTGGTTTTAGGGTTTTTATGGATTTTTAGGTTTTTAGGTTTTTTAGAATTGTTGGGGTCTTAAGTGTTTTTATGAGTTTAAGGTTTTCTAATGTTATTTTTGGATTTTTATGGTTTTTTCTATTTTTAGGAATTTGTAATATTTTTTTTGGAAATTAATGTAATTTTTTGGTTTTTAAGAATTTTGAAGGTTTTATGGGTTTTCTATTTTTTATTGATTTTAGAGGTTTATAGTATTTTTAGAGTTTTTAGTGGGATTTATGGTTTTAGTTATTTTTTTTGGGTTTTTTATGTTTTTATGGGTTTCTATGGTTTTTAGGGGGTTTTAGGGTTTTTAGGATATTTTAGGGAAAGGAATGCTCGGCTCCAGGCTATTATTGGGCCCCCCAAAATTTTATTAAAAGTAAAGACACAAACACTGCATACAAGGGAGGGGAGGGATCCACTGATCCAATCCCAAAATCCCTTAGGACCTCAACCCAAAGGCCACAGAAAGAGAGGAGGAAAAGCAAAATAAAAAACAAACAAGTCAAAAGGTTCAAAAGGAAAAGCACGCATGGGGAGGGTCAGTCAACAAAAATCCTCCAGCTCCACATCTCGGAACCCCATTCCCAGACCAAAGCCGTCACCCACATCAGCAAAACTGAAATCTGACTCAGCACCCATGTCCATTGAGTCCCATCCAGACTCAAAATCCTCTTGCATGCCAGGCCTGGATATCAGCTTCATTGTAGCCTTCTCTTTCTCTGCAGAAATTGAAGGCCTCTCTCGCTAATTTACCTCTAGGTTAATTCTTACAGCTTGGATATTTTAGGGATTTTATCCTTTTTTAGGTTTTTAGGGGTATTATGTTTTTTTTAGGTTTTTAAGGATTTCTTAGGGTGTTTCATGGGTTTTTGGTGTTGTGTTTTTAAGGATTTTATGGGTTTTTACTATTGTTATGAATTTTTAGGGTTTTTTTATATTTAAGGATTTAGGGATTTTATGGTTTTTTTTGTTTTTTGTGATTTTTCTCAATTTTTATGGGTTTTAAGGTTTTTATATTTTTTAATGTTTTTATTAGTTTAATGTTTTTTTTATATTTTGTAGGGGTTATTTATATTTTTTATGGGTTTTATGATTTTTAATGGTTTTTAGGGGATTTATGTATTTTAGGGTCTTTTAGGGGTTTTAGATATTTTGAGGGTTTTTTGGTTTTTGGGGGGTTTTGGAAAATTTTTTGGGGTTTTAGGGGTTTTAGAGTATTTAGGTATTTTATGGTTCTTAATTCATAGAGTGTTCTAGGGTTTTAGGGGGTGTTTTTACATTTTTAGGGATTTTTAGGGGTTATTTTGGATTTCCACTGTCTTTAGGATTTTTGACATTGTTTAAAAAATCTAAAAACCATAAAACCCTAAAAATTAAATAAAACCTAAAAACCCCAAAAAATCTAAAATCCCATTAAAATACCTAAAACCCATAAAACCCACAAAACAATTAAAAAACCTAAGAATCCCTAAAAACATTAAAAAAACATTAAAACCATGATAACCCCTAAGAAAATATAAAAACATAAAAACACCTAAACCCCCTAAAAACCTACATAATGGTAAAAACCATAAAAACCACAAAACCCTAAAATCCCTCCAATTCAATAAAAACCATAATAACCCAAAAAAATCATTTAAAAGACTTCAAATATATAAAAATGTATAAAACCCTAAACCCCCTAAAAACCTCTATGAAATCCTTAAAAACTAATAACAGTTAAAACCACTAACAAACAAAAAAAATTTTAAAATCCAAAAAAACCCTAAAAAGACCATAAAAAATATGAAATCATAAAAACCCCTAAAAACATTAAAAACCCTACAAACCCATAAAAACCCTAGAAACGTAATAAAAAATTTAAAAACACTTTAAACTTCTTAAAACATTAAAATCTCTAAAAATCCCTAAATCATTAAAAAAATTAAAAATATATAAAAACAAAAAAAACCACAAAAACACTAAAAACCATAAATATGATAAAAATTTTCAAAATATCTAAAAACTAAAAAAATAGAAATCCAAAAAATAATGGAAAGTATAAAAAACAATAAGAACACTGAATAACCCTATGAAAACATGAAAAACCTAATATTACATGAAACACGTGAAAAACTAAAAAACATAAAAACCCTAAAAAGCCATAAAAACATAGAAACCCTTATTTTAAAAAAAATATATATATATAACCCATTAAATAAAAAAATCAAAATAAATCACTAAAAATACATAAAAACATAAAAACCCATCATCCCCTGAAAACCCTTATGAAAAAACATAAAAACATATGAATAGTTAAAATCCCTAAAAACCAAAAAAAATTTAAAAAACATAAATGAACCAAAAAATAATAATCCCCCTAAAAACCATAAAACCCCTAAAACACTAAAGAAATAAAAAACATAAAAACCCACTAAAAAATATAAAAAACACATTAACCCCCAAAAATCATTAACAAACTCTAAAAACCATAAAACCACTAATAAAATAAAACCCCCTAAAATCCATAAAACCTTAAAAACCTAAATACCATAAAATCATAAAATCTAAAAAACATTAAAAATATATAAAAACAGTATCCCCCTAGGAATTTGTGCTTGATAGAAGTTTTCTATTTCTAAACATTTTTAAATGAGTGTGTTCATGGAACCTGAAACATCCAATGATTCTATATCTAAAGGTACATGCTTTCAAGTGGTAGTCACTCAATAGGTATTTTGGGAAATGATTCTTAAGAACTATCATTGGTTGAGAGAATGGGAGGTTGGTCTCATCACCCCTTTGGGGGGGGGGGTTATTAAGTACTCTGGGAATCTCATATAGATTTAAAAAATTTTGTTAATACATTCTTTATTCCCAAGTACGATGTGGGTCATCCCCGAGTTAATAATCAATTATTATCATGTATATATCATATAATCATCTATATGTATTTGAAGTTCTTCACCAAGGAAGATATGTTATATATTTGAGTTTATCCACTAATGATATATTGTTTTCATCTACATAGATATTCTTTGGTTGTTACTATGATTATAATTGTTTCCTATACACTCAGCGGAGCACTCTGGAGTATATCATCATCCAGGGAGATGGGAGTTGTTTTAGTTTCTGGATCAATCCCATAAATTGGCTCCTACATATTCTTGTAAAAGGAATCATAACCCATGTAGCTTTGTTTCATTAATGGGGCACATAATACAATTTAATGTCTTATGATAAAGACCTAACTATATAGTTTAACGTCACGTGTAAAAGATGTCTAGGAGGAAGGTTCCTAGTAAAAGATTGGTGTGGGATGTATATCAATGATTCCCAAGGAACTGGAGAGAAATATTTTTTCCTTGGTTGAATTAGAATATGATGGGAATGTGTCCTAGAAAGAACATTGTAAATTTGTAGTGTTAGTTTTGGACCTCATGGGGGATTTCTATGTATCCAATTTTTAGGGGAATCATATCATATGTAGTTCAGTTATGAGGTCCCTTGCATATGGAGTCCCTACATTTTTACCACAGTATAACCCTTTGAGATGGTTAAATTGGGGCTTGTCCCTAAAAAGGACTCCATGGTAAGAGACAATAAGGTATGTCTCAACTGATGGTGGTGTGGAGGCTTGTTTTGGGGCTTTCTCCAGAGGAGGATACCAATTGAGGGGCATGGTTTCCCCTATCATGTATGATATGGTATGGAGATCGGGCCCTAGGAAGGTGTCCTACCTATCCTAGTGATAGTGGGAATTAGAGTTCTCATAGTTCATTATGTCTCATAGATTTTTTAGAGGTTATGATCATCATTATCCTTTAATCCCACGTGGGCATCATTAGTGCGAGAAAAAAGAGAAAATGGATGATCTGAGACACCACATGATCTTCTTTTTTCCATATGTGGGAATGGAGACAAAGCCCAGTGGGTGAGGGATGTGGTGTTCAGTGTTCCCATCTCCTTTACCCTAGTATGATTGTGGAAAAGGTCGGGGTTATGAAACTTTCCGCCCTTCACTTTACCCTAGAGAGGGTCCAGGGTATGGAAAAGACAATGGAAGGTGAAAGATATAGGGGATGTGGCTTGTGTTCCCATTCCCACTCTGTAAAATTTTCGAGGATGCAGAGAGAAGTGAGAGTGAATCCTCATATAAGAGAGTTTAAGAGTATAATCCAAGAGGTATTCCTTAAAATCAATTCCATAGTGAGAGTGGAGGATGTGATTCCATGTTTAATGTAAAATAAAGAGTGATCCTTACCCTCACCGCATGGAACCGGAGGCTCAAAGTCTCAGATAGGATAGGGGGGACATGATCCTAGGCCTTGTTTCTGAGATCGAAGACTCCCTGAAATTTTCCATAGGGTAGGGGTCCTCTTGAACATGGAAATACAAATCCACATAATCCCTGAGGATCCTAAACATATGGTAGGACCAGTGAGAGAAACCTTTGACTGTAGAAATATAAATCCAAATGGGAGACATATTGGTGTGTCTTTTCACATGGTTTTCCAAGTGCGATGGAGTAAGTATAGGTTTCAACTTAGTCCCTTTCAAACATGGGAGGAAAGGGGATATGATATTTACCACGGGTGGCTTGGAAGAGGGCCCAAAGGGTTGTCTTAGGTAGGTTGAAGGGCAGGTAAAACCATGGAGTCTCACACATGGGGTGCTCCACACAGTTAGGCCTAGGGGGAATGAATATCACCATGGGTGAAAGACTACATGTGATAATATACATGGGAAAGACATTAGTCAAGTGTTCAAGGGTATCTACTAGTGTTCCAAGAACTGGCCCATGAAGGATCCTGAGTGAGGTAGGGTTCTTTTCACTAGTCTTTATTAATCACATGTTGGGATAGTGCCTCGCAAAAGTATTATTTATTTTAAACCTTGTGAGAAATTTAATTTCACTATCCCTGTTTAATACAATCTCTTTTTGTTTTTAGAAGGTTACCTCGATGGTTTCGTAGGGGTTGAGTGAAGGACTAGTGGGAGCATAGCAGCAGTTGGGATTTAGGAATTTCCATTCCAACTAATGAAGACCCCAGGGACACATTTCATCATAAAATATGTGATATTGGGTAAACGCTCTACCTAGCTTAGGTGTATTACATAGTTTATCACGCAGCTCGGTCATGCAGGATTCTATGAATGTTGATGTGCAAGTACCATGAATGTCGATGCTTCTTAGGGGTACATATGCAGTTCACATGGGTGGACCTGGTATTCCATTCCATGGACGTTGCACCCCGAACCCCTACTTGGGATCAGTGATGGGATGTGGTCCTAACCCTTTGGGTTGGTCCCTTTACTACCATCACTGATACCCATGAAAAATAGAGAGTCACATCCTAATCTTTGTGAGATGACTCTATGAAATTTTGTGTCCCAACATGTGGAAACCCAATATATTCCTTCTTCTAGTATAAAGATATATTTGTACTCAAACTCAACATTTCATTTCTAAGTGCGGTTTTCATCATCAATTCTTTGGAAAAGTTAATTGAAGACATTTCACTATGTCAACAAACATAAAAAACCATAAAATTCTTAATAATCCAAAGAAATCCCTAAAAACGATAAAAACACTAAAAAACCTGAAAAACACTAAGTAAACCGTAAAAACCTAAAAACACATAAAACCCCTAAAAACCTAAAAAAAAACCAAAGAACCTAAAACCCATAATCCATTAAAAACCATAAAGGATCCTAAAACTACGTAAAAACCTCAAATAACCACAAAAATACTAAAAAACATTGAAATAATTTAAAAAGTTAAAAACATTAAAAAACATTAAAACCACTAAAAACCCAAAAACTCCTAAATACCAAAAAACCATAAAAAAAGACCAAGAAAACCCAAAAACCCATCAAAATCCTAAAAACACCTAATAACCCCTAAAAACATAAAAACCCTTAAAATCCACTAAATACCAAAGAAAACCTTAAAAACCTAAATGAAATTAAAACTCGTAAAAACATAAAAACTCTGAAAACCCAAAAACTATAAAACCATAAAAATGTAAAAAATGATAAAAACCCATAAACTGTAAAAACCACTAAAGACTATAAAAACACTTTAAACCCCTAAAAGTATTAAAAAATGTAATAAAAATTAAAGCACTAAATAACTCCACAAACCACAAAACCATAAAAACCAAAATAACAACTAAACAAAAAATACCAAAAAAAACCACAAAATCCCTAAAAGAAATGAGCCCTATAGAAATACAAAAAAAAAAGATCTAAACATCTCTAAAAATATAAAAAACAAACGAAAACCCTAAAAACCCAAACAAGACCTTAAAAACCCAAAAAAATGTAAAACACATAAAAACCCTAGAACATTAAAACCCTAAAAACCCTAAAAAACATTAAAACTTGAAAACCCACAAAGTACCTTATAAAACCCTAAACACCACATGAAAAACCTAAAAACCACTGAAAACTATAAAATACCTATTCAAACACCAAAAAATTAAAAAAAAATGTAAAAACCATAAAAATCATAAAAAACTCAAAAAACCCTTAAACCCTAAAAAACCCAAATAATCCATTAAAACCCTAAAAACAATAAAGAACATAAAATTCCCTAAAAATGTTAAAAATCTTGAAAACCCATAATAAAACCTTAAAAACCAAAAAACACTTAGAACCCGTAAAACCCAAAAAATGCTAAAAACACTAAAAACCTAAAAAGGAATGTAAAATGACACAAAAATCCCAAAAAACCAAAAAAACCCCTAATACCTTAAAAAACCCTTAAAATTATAAAACCCAAAAAACCCAAAAAACCCCTTAAAAACCCAAAAAACATCAAAAAATCAAGAATATAAATAAAACCCCTAAAAACACAGAAAATCCCTAAAAGCTTAATAACAAGAAAAACCTTAAAACTCCTCAAACACTTCAAAATCGAAAAAATCCCTAAAAACAAAAAAATCCCCAAAATTCCTTAAAAATATAAAAAACCCATAATTACTGTAAAATGACCTATGAATGCCTCATTAACCTAAAACACTAAACCCCCAAAAAACCTGAAAAATGCTAAAAAATGATAAAAACCCATCAAACCCTAAAATAACCTTAAATTTCTCAAAATCCATATAAACATTACATCCCATAATAATAGTAAAAACCTCAAAAAATACATAAAAACATAAAAAACTTAAAAACCTGATAAACCCTATGAAAACCATAAAAACATAAAAACGCTTAAAACCCAAAAAAATATAAGGAATACTAAAACCCCCAAACCCCTAAAAGAACCAAAAAAACCCTAAAACCCCTAAAAACCATAAACACCTAAAAAATAAAAAAACATAAAAATATTAAAAAAACAAAAAAAAAAACACTAAAAACGCTAAAAACCCTAAAAACCCATAAAAAACCCAAAATCAATCAAAATCAATAAAAACCATTACACCATAAAACTCAAAAAATACGAAGAGTCCCAAAAAGTCGAAAAGCCCAAAAGTCCTGCAAATCGTAAAGAAAACCTTAAATACCAAATAACACTTAAAACCCATAAACCCCGACAAAATGATAAAAACCTTAAAAACCATGAAAAAAAACCACTACAAACATTAAAAGCCATATAAAACATAAAAAACTCTAAAAACTCCTAAAACCATATAAACCCCTAAAAAATTTAGAAAACCTAAAAATGTTAAAAACATTAAAAATCTCAAAAAAAGATAAAAACCCCAAATACCCAAAATACCTTCAAACCCCTCAAAACCATCAAAATCCAAAAAAGAAAAAAAAATTCTAAAAGGCCAAAAAATTCCAAAAATCAGAAAAAACTGCAATACCCTGAATAAACCTAAAAAAATTTGAAAAACAAAAAACACTTAATAATCCAATCTAACAAAATTTAATAAAATCCCCAAAACCCTCAAAATCCCTAAAAACCCTAAAAATCCTAAAAATTCAATGAAAATTCCTAAAAATATAAAAACACCCAAACCCCTAAAAACCCCTAAGAAAAACATAGAACCCTAAAAAATAGAAAAACCCCTAACATAATAGAAAATTTTAAAACCCTGAAAACCCCAAAAAAGACCCAATACCCCGTAAAAACAATAAAAACACTAAAAATATTTAAAAAAACTTTAAACCCATAAAACACTAGGAACAAATAATAACTCTACAAACCATTTAATCCTAAAAAATATTAAAAAATCTATATACACCATAGAAACCCTAAAACTCAAAAAATCCTAATAACCAAAAATACCAAAAAAAAAACAAAAAAAATCTAAAAAACATAAAAACACAAAAAACCTCAAAATCCCTAAAACCCATAAAATCCTAAAAAATTATCTAAAAATCCTCATGAAAAAAAACCCTAATACATTCAAAAACCCTAAAGAAATCCTAAAAACTTAGAAACACATAAAACCCCAATAAAATTGTAAAAACACTCAAAACCCTAAAAACCCTAAAATCCCTGAAAATAATCAAAATCCTTAAAAACACTAAAAATCATCAAATCCAAATTAGACTAAAAAAATACATAAATATATAAAAACCCTTAAAACCATAAAAACCCATAAGAAATGGTTAAAAACATAAAACACATAAAACTCCCAAGAATAAAAAAAAATTTAAAAACTCAAAAACCCCAAAATCCCTAAAACCGATAAAACTCCTAAAAATCATAAAAATCCAAAAAAAAACCTAAAAACTAATAAAAACAAAAAACCCTTTAAACCCCTAAAAATGTTATAAAACATTAAAAATCATAAAAACACTAAAAACTCAAAAATACGCCCAAACCCCCAAAAAAATAAAACCATACAACCCATGAAAACCATAAAATACTAAAAAAATCCATAAAAACCCATAAAAAAATAAAACACCATAAAAACCCTGAAAACCCATAGAAAAAATAGACAACCTCAAAATCTAAAAAAATTAAGGCCCCTAAAAACCCAAAAAATTCTATAATCCCAAAAAACCCATAAAATCCTAAATATATGTAAACCCTCAAAATCTCTAAAAACCAGAAAAACCAATTAAAATCATAATAAGGCCCAAAAATAACTGAGAACATAAAACAACCCAAAAAACACTGAAAACCCCTATGAAAACCTTAAAGACCAAAAAATATAAAACCCCTAAAAAATACCTAAAAACAAATAAAAACCATAAATGACCCTAAAAACACCTAAAAACCATTCAAAACCTAAAAACCGTAAAAAATATAAAAATGTTAAAAAAACTAAATAATTTAAAAAACCATAAAACCCAAAATTAATCTCAAAAAACCCCTAAAACTAGAAGAATCCATAGACACCGTAAAACCCCTAAAAATCATAAAACCACATAAAACCCCTAAAAACATAAAAATAATAAAAAAACATTAAAATACCTAAAACCTATAAAAACAGTAAAAAACCTTAAAATCCTAGAAAAACATAAAACCCCTAAAAAACATAAAAAATGAAAAAAACTCTAAAAAAACAAAATAAACAATAAACTCCCTAACAAACTGAAAAAAACCTAAACCCCCATAAAACGCCTAAAAACCACTTTGTACTATAAAATCAATTTAAACCTCTAATAATGATAAAAAAAACTTGAAAAGACCATAAATAATATAATCAAACCCCAGAAACTCCTAAAACTCCAAAAAAACTTTAAGAACCTTAAAACCCCTCAATGTCCTTCAAAGCCCAAAAACCCATAAAAATCCTAGAAAACACAAATACTCAATAAACACATTAATACCCTCAAAATCTCCAAAACCAATAATAAAACCTCGAAAAAATAAAAACAATTAAATCCCCTAAAAACATAAAAATGCTAAAAATAAAAAAAAACATAAATACCCTCAAAGTCCATAAAAATAGTAAAAACATAAAAAATAATACAAAATCCTAAATTGTAAAAAAAAAATTCCTAAGGAACTCTAAATTACTTAAAAATGCTAAAAAACTAAAAAATCTAAAAAATACTAAAAACAAAAAAACCAAAAAAGGAACTGAAAACTATAAAAAAATCATAATAACCTTATAAGACCTAAAGATTCATAGAAACCTTAAAAAACACTAGAAAAATATAAAAAACCTCATTAAACCCATAAAAATACTAAATATCATAAATATCCCTTAAAACCCTAACCCCCCCCCCCCCCCAAAAACCATAATATCCTAACAACCCTAAAAACCTTAAGAACCCTAAAAATACCCAAACCACCAAAAAACAAAAAAAAATCTTAAAAATCCCAAAAAAAACTCATAAAAATGTAAAAATCCATAAAAATCCTATAAACCCCTAATAAAAACTTAAAAAACAAAAAATACATAAATCCCCTAAGAACCTAAAAAGCTCTAAAATCCTAAAAACCCATAAAACCCAAAAAAAACATAAAACACCTAAAAAAATTAAAACCCCTAAATCACTTAAAACCCTAATAAACCACTATAACACTAAGAACCTTTTAATCCCATAACAATGTTTAGAAAACTATGAAAAACCTTATAAAACAAAAAAAACTCAAAAAATACCCTAAAATCCCAGAAAAAACATAAAACCATAAAACCCTTAAAACCACTAAAACCATTGAAAAAATTTAAAAACCACTAAAACTCTAAAAAATATCTAAACCCCTAAAAATCTTGAAAAACCTGAAAAAAACCAAAAAACTCAAAAAAACCTAAAACCCAAAAGAACTATCAAAACCCAAAAAAAACCTAAAACCCAAAAACACTGTCAGAAACCTAAAAACAACTATAAACCCCCTAAAAACCTAAAACCCCTAAAACCAATCAAAATTACTAATAACCCTAAAAAACCAAAAAAAAATCTTAAAAGACCCTAAAAATCCCAAAAACATAAAAAATCATAAAAATCCTAAAAATACCTAAGAAAATCATAAAAACCTAAAAAATTTTCAAAATCCTAAATAGTATAAGAAACTATTAAAACCCTAAAAACCATAAAACCTCCAAAAACACAAAGCCCAATAGAAACCTTAAAAACTGAACAAACCCATAAAATCCATAAACCACTAAAAACTATAAAAACTATTTAAAACCCTAAAAACATTATAACTCTCTAAATACCAAAAAACCCCTAAAAATAAAAAAACTCTAAAATAAGAAAACCATGAAATCCCAATGAAACTATAAAAGATCTCAAAATATTTAATAACACTAAAAACCATAACAGTCCTAAAAAATACCTAAAAATTACTAAAAATATAATAAACGCGAAAAACCATAAAAACTATAAGAATTCCTTAAATACCAAAAAAAATAATTAAACCCCAAAAAAACAAAAACCCTAAAATCCCAGAAATACTCTAAAAATCATAAAAACCATAAAACCCTTAGAAACCATAAAACACTAAAAACCCACTAAAAATTATAAAACCCATTAAATCTTGATAAATGATTAAAAAACTCTAAAACAACATTACAAACCCTAAAAACATAAAAACACCCTAATAACCCAAAAAATCATAGAAACCCTAAATACCCTAAAACCACTCAAAATCCCTAAACCCACTAAAAACCATACAAATACTAGAAAATCTCAAAAAAATACCAAAAAATAAACAAATTAAAAACCAAAAAATTCAAAAGAAATCATTAAAAACCTAAAAACATTTATAACCCTAAAATACTAAAACGGCTAAAAACCATAAAACCCTTAAAACCCACAAAACCCATAATAACCATAAAACACCAAAAACCTTAAAATCCTATAGAAACCCTAAAAACCCATTATAAACTCTACAAAAAAATTAAATCCCTAAAAAGTGAAAACTCTAAAAATATTAAAAACCACAAATAATGGAAAAAAACATTAAAAACGAAATGACCATAGAACCCTAAAACCCAAATTAAACCTTAAAACACCAAAATCCCAAGATCCCTAAAAACTAAAAACCCTAAAAACCATAAAAGTCCCTAAAAATGTAAAAAACCATGAAAACCCATAATAAAACATCAAAAACCAATATACACTGAAAACCCTATGAAATATCAAAAATGATAAGAAACCCATAAAAAACTCAAAATCAACTAAACCCCCACATGATCCATAAAAACCCTCAAAATCCATAAGTCCCCATAAAAATCTAAAAATCCATAAAATTCCCTAAAATATAAAAAACCATAAAAACCCTAAAAATTCCTAAGAAAACATTAAAAATTTAAAAACACTTAAAGCCCCTAAAACCTCAATATAATAAAAACCCTAAGAACCCATAAAAAGATCATAAATCGCCCCACCCATATACCCTTAAAACCCATCATACCCCCTATAAATATACAAATCATAAAAACCAACAAAATCTCTAAAACCCTAAAAATAATAAAAATCCTAAAACCCCTAAAAATTCTTAAAAATGTAAAAAACCCTAAAAACACTAAAACCACCATAGAAAACCAGAAAAATCTTAAAAAATGTGAAAACCAGTAAAAACATAAAACCCTAAAAACCTGAAAATGATAAAAAACCTAAAAACCATTAAACACTCAAAATGACTAAAAATCCATAAAACCATATAAAACCCCTAAAAACCACTAAATAACCTAAAAATACATTAAAATTGTGAATTTTTTAAAAAACTGTATATTTTTTTAAAACCCTGTAATGTTAAAAAAACTCAAAAAACCATAAAAATCCAATGAAACTCTAAACACCCTCAAAATCCTTTAAAAACCTAATAAACTAAACTATTCAAAACATTCCCTAAATGTCCCTGTGAAGCCCAATGAAATCCATAAAAACCAGAAAACACTTAAAACCACTAAAAAGAAAAAAAATACTAAAAACCATAAACACCCTCAAAATTCTTAATAACCCTAAAACCCAAAAAAATACTAATAAACCCCAAAAATCCCATAAAACATAAAAAAATTTAAAAAACAATAAAACCCAAAAGAAAATTATCAAAACCTTAAAAAAATTTACTCTAAAAAACCAAAAAATTATAAAATTCCTAGAAAAGCATAAAAGACCATAAAAACCCCTAGAAACCATAAAATACATAAAACCCTTTAAACCCCTAATATCCTATAAAAACCCTAAAACCAATATAATGCCTAAAAACCATTTAAAACACTAAAAAATTTATGAAACTCTTAAAAAACCAAAAAACCTAAATACTCAAAAAACCCCTCATATGAAAAAAAATACATAAATATACCTAAAAATCCTAAAAATCCTTCAAAACCATAAAAACCAAAAACATCCATAAAATCCTTAAAAACATAAAATCCCTTAAAATAAAAAAACTCTTTGAATTACATAAAAAAAGTAAAACACTTTTAACCTTTAAAAAACATAAAAAAACACTAAAAAAATACCAAAATCCTTAAAAATACCCTAAAACCCCTAAAAATCCCTAAAAACCCACAAAACAGCCTGAAATCATAAAAACCCTAAAAGCACTAAATACTCTAAAACCCTTTAAACCCCTAATTTTTTTAAATGCTATTGAAACCCTAAAAACTAAAAATAATCCTAAAAACACAAAAAAACCATAATAACCATAGAAAATCGTAAAATCCATCAAAATCCCTTAAAACACAAAAATACATGAAAAAATATGAAAAATCCCTAAAATCCCTAAAAATGAAAAAGGCCTAAAAATCCAGAAAAAATATAAAAAAATAATAAAAATCTAAAAATACTCAAAAAACTTAAAATCCTAAAAAAATAAAAAACCTTAAAAAACTAAAATCAGTAAAAACATGAAAATACTAAATAATCCCTAAAATTTACTAAAAAAATAGAAATTCCTAATAATCATAAAAACAAAAAGAAAACCAAAACACAGAAAAAACCCAATAAAAACACAAAATATGCAAAAAAAATAATAAACCAAAAAATAGCCTAAAAACACCAATGCCCCTAAAAACTATGAAACCACTAAAAACATAAAACCCCCTAAAATCCATCAAAAATCTAAAAACCCCAAATCTCTAAAAACCCTTTAAATCCCTAAAACTGTGAAAAACAGAAAAATACCTTAAAACCATAAAACATAGGAAAAACCAAAAAACAATAAAATCACTAAAAATATAAAAACCCTAAACCACATAAAACCCCTAAAACACCTAAAATACCATAAAAATAAGAAAATCCATAAAAATCCCTAAAAAGATAAAAACCCTAAAAACCATGATAAACCCTAAAAAACATAAAACCACTAAAATATAATAACAGATAAAACATTAAAAACATTAAAACCACTAAAAGCATTAAAAACTATCATTATTCCTACAGTCCCCCCAAGCCCATAAAAATTATAAATTTCTTAAAAATTCAAAAAAACATAAAAACTCATAAAAAACCTGAAAACCCCTAAGAAATAAATAAAAATCCGAAAACACCAAAAACCCTAAAAAAATCTAAACCCCCAAAAACCTTAAAAGAAACTAAAAAAACCCAAAAAAACCTATAATCCGTGATAACTCCTAAAAACCATAAAAAACCTAAAAAAATAATAAAACCCCTAAAACCACTAAAAGCTATAAAGACTGTTTAAAATTCTAAAGATGTTAAAAACTCTAAAAAACTATAAAACCTCTAAAGCCACTAAAAGCTATAAAGACTTTTTATTAACATTTTAGGGGTTTAAAGGGTTATTAATGTTTTTAGTGGTTTTTAGGGTTTTAATTGTTTTTTAGGGTTTTTAATGTTTTTATAAATTTTATGGTTTTTAGGGTTTTAGAGTTTTTATTTTTTTAGGGTTTTTATGGTTTTTATGTGTTTTAATTTTTTTCATGTTTTTTAGGGTTTTTTAGGTTTTTGGTGTTTTTTGGGATATTTAGGGACTTTGTAGTATTTTTATGGGTTTAGGGTTTTTAGGGATTTTGTGGGTTATAGGGTATTTTAGGTTTTAATGGTTTTTTGATTTTTAGGGTTATTTTGGATTTTTTAGGGTTTTTAAGGGTTTTCAATGTTTTTAGGGGTTTAAAGGATTTTTAATTTTTAATTGGTTTATAGTATTTTTATGGTGATTTAGGGATTTAGGGTTTTTATGTTTTTTGAGGTTTTTATGGGTTTTATTGATTTTTTTGGGTTTTTAGGCTCATTTATGGTTTTTTTCATTTTTTAGTTCATGAGGGGTTTTATGTGTTTTTAGTTTTTTGGATTTTTTTGTGTTATAATGGTCTTTTGGTTTTTCACATTTTAGGTAATTTTATTTATTTTTTAGGATTTTGTGGTTTTCTTAAATTTCTAGGGATTTTGATGGCTTTTAGGGGTTTTAGTATTCTAAGGGATTTTAGGGTTTTTACCATTTTTATGTTTTTAGGGGTGTTGAGTGTTTTATGGTTGTTATGGTTTTCATAGGGGTTCTCTTGGTTTTTTTATTTTTATTATTTTTGGGACATTTAGTGCATTTTAAGGAATTTTATGGTTTTTATGTGTTCTTGAGATCTTGAGGGTTCTATGGTTTTTAGGCATATTAAGGATTTTATGGTTTGGGAGGGGGGTTTGGTTTTTTTTTTAATATTTTTAAAATTTATTGGGATTTAAATAGTTTTTATATTTTAGTGAGTTTTTAGTGTTTTATGGGGATTTAGGGTGTTTATGTTTTTAATGGTTTTCATGGATTTTAGGGATTTTGGTTTATTTTTGAGGTTTTTGAATTGTTATGGTTTTTATGGGATTTAATTGTTTTTATGTTTTTATGGTTTTCTTAGTGTTTTCCATGTTTTTTTTGGTTGTTTAGATTTATAGGGATATTTAAAGAATTTTTTTTTGGATTTTTATGCTTTTTTGTGATTTTATTGATTTTAAGGGTTTTTGTGATATTCAGGGATTTAAGGGATTAAGTATTTTTTGGTTTTTAGGGTTTTTATAGGGTTCTATGGTTTTAAATGTATTTCGATTTTTTAAACATTTTTTGGATTTTAAATGGTTATTATTGGTTTCTATGGTTTTATGGGTTTTATGTGTTTTTAGGGGTTTTAGAGTTTTTTTGTTTTTATGTGGTTTTTATGGTATTTAAGGTCATTTAGGCTATTTATGGTGGTTGTAATTTTTTATGTTTATATGGGTTTTATGTTATTTATGTTTTTAAATGTCTTTTTAAGATTTTTATGCAGTTTTAGTGGTTTTTTCATTTTAATTGTTTTTTAGATATTTTTAGGATTTTTATTGGTTTTTTGGGTTTTTATGGATTTTAAGGTAATTTTGGGGTTTTTAGGGAATTTTCAATTTTTTAAGGTTTTTAGTAGTTTCCGAGTTTTCAAGATTTTAAGATTTTTATAGGGTTTTTAGGGTTTTTATGGGTTTTATGTTATTTAGTAATTTTTTTGGGTTTTTTAGGATTTTTTTTTCTGAGGTTTCTTATAGATTTTTAGGATTTTAGTAGTTTTTAGGGATTTTATGTATTTTTGGGTTTTAGGTTTTTTTGATTTTCTAGGGGTTTTATGGAATTTTTTATTTTTTTTATTTTTTTAGTTGTTTAAAGGGTTTTTAGAGTTTTTAGTAGATTTTTAGTGTTTATATGGATTGTTAGTCTTTTTAAGGATTTTATGAGGTATAGGGTTATTAGGGTTTGTGGGGGGTTTTTAGGGGTTTTACCATTTTTAGTGTTTTTATGGTTTTTATGGGGTTTAATTGTTTTAGGTTTTTATGTTTTTATTATAGTTTTATAGGGGATTTTTGGTTTTTTTGTTATTTTGGGAATTTTAGGGATTTATTCAATTTTTTATGGGTTTTAGGGTTTTTATGGTTTAAAGGGATTTTGTGTATTGTAATTGCTTTTATGGGTTTTAGTATTTTTATTGTTTTGTAGGGTTTTTTTGGTTTTTTGGGGTTTTTTATAGTTTGTATGATTTTTAGATTATTTTAAAAATTTTGGGGCTTGAAGATTTTTTATATTATTAGAGGGTATTTTAGGGGTTTATGGGTTTTTAATGTTTTTACAGTTTTTAGGGGGTTTTAATTTTTTAGTGTTTTAAGGGATGTAAGTGTATTTATATGTTAAATGATTTCTTTGGGTTTTTTTGGGTTTTAGGATTTTATGTTTTTAGGTATTTTTAGGGATTTTATAGATTTTAGGAATTTTTAGGATTTTTAGGGATTTTAATGGGTTTTTAGATTTTTAGTGTTTTTTGGGGTTTTAGTGTTTTTAGGTTATCAGGTGTTTTAAGTACTTTTTATGTATTTAATGTTTTCTTTTGGTTTTTGGGATTATTTTGTGGTTTTTATGATTTTTATGTTTTTTGGGCCCTTTTTAGAATTTATTGGTATTTTGGGTTTTTTAGTTATTTTGAGGTTCTTTACAGTTTTTATGGTTATAATGGGGTTTTAGAGTTTTTTTTTCATTTTTAAGTGTTTAAAGGGTTTTCATATTTGTTAGTTTTTTCTTGGTTTTTTGGGGGTTTTAATGTTTTTTTGGTTTTTAGGGTTTTTAGGAGTTTTTGGGTTTTAATCATTTTTTGGATCCTTAGTGGTTCGAAGTGTATTTTGGGTTTTATGTTTTTATTAGTTTTTCTAGTTTTATTAGTTTTTTTTTACATTTTTAGAAATTTCTAGGTATTTATTAGAATTTTATGGGTTCTTTGTGGTTTTAAGAACTTTGAGTGTTTTGGGGTTTTTTTGGATTTTTATGTTTTTTACAATATTTTGTATATTATGGTTTTTTTGAGTTTATTGGGGATTTAAGGATTTTTAGTGTTTTTTAATTTGTAGGGGTTTAATGGGTTTTTAGTGATTTTATGCAGTAATAGGTTTGTTAAAGGGTTTTTGGGTGTTTTCTACGTTTTCAACAAGTTCATGGTTTTTTTTGAGTTTTAGGATTTTTAGCATTATGTTTTTTGCAGTTTTATTTGTTATTAGGTTTTGATGGTTTTCTTAGGGGTTATTCTTGGATTTATAATTTTTTATGTTTTTAGATATTTTAAGACTTTTTAGGATTTTTATGGTTTTTTCGGTTTTAGGGATTTTTATGGTTCTAGGGTTTTTTAGGGTTTTATGTTTAGGGGGGTTATGTATTTTTTTTTAGTTTTTGGGTGTTTTGAATATTTTTAATGTTCTTTAATGTATTTAGTGGTTTGATTGAATTTTATATTTTTTAGTGGTTTTAGGGTTTTTATGGGTTTTACGGTTTTTAGTTTTTTTAGTTATTTTAGGGGATTTTAATGTATTTAAATTCTTTTAAGGTTTTGGGGATTTTAAGTGTTTTTAGGGTTTTAAGGTTATCTTTGGGGTTTTTAGGGTTTTGAGGTTTTATTTTTTTTTTATTTTTTTTTTATTTTTGGGTGGTTTATGGGTATTTAGGTTTTTTGGAATTTTGATCGTTTTTAGGGATTTTTGGATTTTAGGGTATTTAGCGTTGTTAGGTTTTTTGGGGTTTTAAGTGTTATTTGGTTTTTAAGTTTTCAATAGGGGTTTTAATGGTTTTTGGGTGTTTTTTTTGTTTTTATGGTCTTTTAGTAAATTTTTAGGATTTTTTTAGGGTTTTTAAGGAATTTTTTGTTTTAAGGCGTTTTATGGATTTTGGGTACGTATGGGTAATTTGGATTTTTTTGGTTTTTAGGGGTTTTTTATAGTTTTTAACGATTTTAGTGGTATAAAAGGGATTTACAGTTTTTAGAGGGTTTTAATGTTTTTATTGGTTTTTAGGAATTTTATGGTTTTTAGGGGTTTTTGGATTTTAAGGGTTTTAAGTGTTTTAAGGGGTTTTATAATTTTTTAGGTTTCAATAGGGTTTTGTGTTCTTTAAGGTATATATTATTATCTTAATATTTTAAATAGGTTTTAGGGTTTTTACGCTTATATGTATTGTTATGGATTTTTTATAATTCTTATGATCTTATAGTGTTTTTATTGATTTTGAGGGTTTTCTTAGGTTTTAATGACTTTACTATTTTGTGGGGTTTTAGGATTTTTTATGTTTTTTTGGTTTTTATAATTTTTTAGCATTTTTTATGGTTTAATGGGGATTGAAGTTTTTAGTGGGTTTAAGTTCTTCTGGGGTTTAAGCAATTTTAATGTTTTTAGGGGGATTTATGGTTTTTAGGGTTTTTTAAAGTTTTTATCGTTTTCAGGTTTTTGGGTGTCTTGAGTGTTTATAGGTTTTAAGGGATTTATTTGGGGTTTTCTCGGTTTTTATGGCATTTTAAATTTTTTAGGATTTTTATATGTTTTTAGTATTTTTATGTTTTTAAGGGTTTTTAATGATTATGAGTGATTTTAGGGATTTTATGGATTTTATAGTTTTTGGGTTTTTAGTGTTTTTAGGGTTTTTAGGAGTTTAAATCATTTTAGGGTTTCAATATTTTCTTAGTATTTTCAGGGTTTTGGGGTTTTTTATGTTTTTATGTATTTTTGAAGATTTTTTTGGGTTTTATGGATTTTAATGGGTTTTAGGGATTTTTATGTATTTTTAGGGTTTTTAGGTATTTTGGAGTTATTTTTGTTTTTTAGGTTTTTAGGCTTTTTATGTGCATTTAGGAATTTAAGGTTTTCATATGGTTTTTTTTTGTTTTTTAGGTATTTAGGTTTTTAATATTTTTTGGGATATTTATGTTTTCTTTGGTGTTTTAGGGGTGTGAGGGATTTTATGGTTTTAATTGATTATAGTGTTTTTTCATTTTAAGTTTTTTGTGATTTTTTTGTGATTTTTTTGTGTTTTTAGATTCTTTTAAGTTTTTTACAATTTTATAATGTTTATTGGGATTTGAGGTGTTTTTAGAGTTTTTATTTTTTTAGGGGTTTCACATGTTTTTAATGTTTCTTGTGGTTTATGGAAATTAGAGTTTTTACTATTTTATGATTTTTAATGGTTTTAGAGTTTTAATGAATTTTTTTGGGTTTGAAAGTGTTTTTAGTTTTTAGGGTTTTCTTATGGTTTTTATGTTATTAGGTATTTTTAGGGTTTTTATTATTTTTATGGGTTTTAGGGATTTCGGTGGTTTGGGGGGTTTTATGGTTTTTTGGGAGTTTAAGGGGATTTTACCTTTTTGTTGATTTAGAGGTTTTTAGAGGGTTTTCTAGGATTTTAAGGGTTTAAATGGTTTTATATTTTTAGTGGGGTTTTGGGGTTTTATGTTATTTTTTATTTTTTATGGATTTTAGGGGGTTTATGATTAAAGGGTTCTTTGGGTTTTTTATAGTTTTCATTGTTTTAGAATTTTTTATGTTTTTTGGGGTTTTAAATGTTTTTATAGTTTTGTTAGAGTTTTTTAGGATTTTATGTGTTTTTTACATATTTAGGTATTTTTGGGAATTTTATGATTTTTATATGTTTTTAGGGTATTTAGGGATTTATAGGGGTGTAAGGGTTTTTAGGGTTTTAGAGTTTTTATGGATTTTTAGGGGTTTTAGGGGTTTTTTTTGAGTTTTTTAGGGGTTGTAATTTCTTTTATATTTTTTAATATTTATAGGGGTTTGATGATTTTTTAGAGTTTTCAGTTGTTTTAGGGTTTTTTTGGATTTCACAAGATTTTGGGTTTTTAAGGTTTTAGGGTTTATACTTTTTTTAGGTTCTTTAGTGGTTTTAGGGTTTTAATTTTTTTCTTAGGTGTTTTTGGTATTTTTAATGTTTTTAGGGTTTGTAAGGATTTTGAGGGTTTTAGGGATTTTAGGGGTTTTATGAATTTTTATAGTTTTTAGCATTTTACGGTTTTTAGGGGTTTTATGTGATTTTAGGTTATTTTGGTTATTTTATTGGTATTCATGTTTTTTAAGTTGTTTTATGTTTTTTTGAATTTTCAGGGATTTTTTTGGATCTTTTTGGTTTTTTGGGGTTTTAACTATTTTTATAGTTTTATGGGGTTTTTATAGTTTTTATGATTTTTGGGGTTTTAGTGATTTTTTTATATTTTATATTTTGATGAGTTTTATAGTTTTTAAGGTTTTTATGGGTTTCAATGGTTTTTATAGTTTTTTTGGTTTTTATTTCTTTTATGGGTTTTTATGATTTTTTAAGTTTTTAGGTGTTTTATGATGTTTATGAATTATTTGATTTTTTTTGGTTTCTATAGTTTTTTTCGTTATTTCTGTTTTTATGAATTTTAAGAGTTTTAGATTTTTTATCATATTATTTGGGGTTTTAAGGGTTTTTTGAGTTATGAATGATTTTAGTGAAATTGGGATTTTTTCTGAATTTTATGGGTTTCAGGGATATTGAGGTTTTTTAGGGGGGTTAGGATTTTATGGTATTTTGGATATTTCTTAATTTTTAGAGATTTTTGAGTATCTTAGGGGTTTTAAGGATATTTAGAGTTTTTAGTGGTTTATGGGATTATGGGTTTTAGTGTTTATTATGGGTTTTAGGGGATTTTATGTTATTTAGGGGTTTAGGGTTTCAGGTTCTTTTAAGGGGTTTTAAGGATTTTTGCATTTCATAGTTTTTTAGGGGTTTGAAGAGTTTTTTTATGGTTTTCTTACATTTTTCCCAGCTTTTATGGTTTTTTACAGTTTTGGATATTTTTTATTATTTATGTGTTTTAGGTTTGTAGGGGTTTTGACTGTTTTTTGGGGTTTGATGTTTTTATGGTATTTAGTGTTTTATAGGTATTTATAGGTTTTAAGTGTGTTTATGTATTTAAAATTTTATTTGGTTTTATGGTTTTTCGGTTTTTATGATTTTAGGGATGTCTAGTTAATTTTTATACATTTATGGGTTTTAGGACTTTTTGGGATTTTCAGTGTTTTTAGGGTTTTATGGTTTTTCTATTTTTTAGTGTTCTTTTAGTTTTATTGGGTTTTTAAGGTTTTAGTATTTTTTTTTATGTTTTTAGGGGTATTAAGGGTTTTTTCGGTTTTTATTGGGTTTTATGGTTTTTAGGGTTTTTATTTTTTTGCGGTTTTTTCTTTTTTTTTTTTGAGTTTTTAGGGTATTTAGAAAATTTTAGGTTTTAGGGTTTTATGTGTTCTTTGGTTTTTATGATTTTTTTCAATTTTTATGTTTTTTGGGATTTTTATGGATTTTTTAGGGTTTTTATGGTTTTTAGGATTTTAGGAATTTTGAGGGATTTTAGGTTTCTTTACGGTTTGTAGGATTCTTATTATTTGTTTATATTTTTAGGGCGGTTTTTTAGATAATTTAATGTTTTTTTGAGTTTTATAACATTTTTAGGGGGTTAAAGGGTTTTTAGAGTTTTTAGTGGTTTTTTAGAGTTTTTATTGGTATTTATGGGTTTTAGGGTTTCTAATATTATTGGAATTTAGGGTTTTCTAGTGTTTTTAGTGTTTTGAGGTTTTTAGGGGTTTTAAATGGTTTTAGGTATTTAAGGTTTTAATTAGTTTTTTAGAGTTTTTAGTTCTTTTATTTTTTTAAGGGTATGGAAGGGTTTGGAAGGTTTTTAGGGGTTATTGGGGTTTCAGGGACACTTTATGTTTTTAAAGTTTTTAGTATTTTTTATGTTTTTATAAGATTCATGTATTTTTAGATTTATATAGTTTTCTTCATGGGATTTTATAGTTTTCTGGTTTTTTATGATTTTCTGAATTTTTAGTGATTTCATAGGGTTTTTTTTGATTTTTTATGTTATTAGGGATTTTGAGGTTTTTATGGTTTTTAGGTGTTTTAATATTTTTTTGGGATTTATGTTATTTTATTGAGTTTTTTATGATTTTAATGGTTTTAACCTCTTGTGACTTTTTTATGGGTTCAAAGTTTTTTTTAGCTTTTAGTGCATTTGGAGTGTTACTGTGGGGTTTTTTGTACTTTTTTAGGTTTTTAATGTTTTTATTATTTTTATGTGTTTTCTGATATTT
The DNA here is from genome assembly GCA_963277665.1 of Viscum album. Lineage (NCBI taxonomy): Eukaryota > Viridiplantae > Streptophyta > Magnoliopsida > Santalales > Viscaceae > Viscum > Viscum album. The sequence continues at coordinate 972,818,323 of OY728141.1, forward strand.
TGGGTCTTTTATGATATTTACCATTTTTTGGGTTTTAATGGTTTTCAGAGATTTTATGATTTTATGTTTTGATTGTGTTTTTTTATAGTTTTTAGATTATTTAATGTTTTATAAGAGTTTTATGGATTTCATTTTTTTTTGGTTTTTCAGGGTTTTCATGGATTTTAATGGTTTTTATAGTTTTTTATGGGTTTTAGGATTTGATGGGTATATAGTTTTTAAGGTTTTTAGGGGTTTTAATAATTTTTATGTATTTAACTATTTCATTGTTTTTTCATGGTTTGAATGGATTTTTTTTGTTTCTAGAGTTATTTAGTGTTTTTCAGAATTTTATGGTTTTTAGGTTTTTTGAGGGTTTTAGGGTATTTTATGGTTCTTTGGGTATTTTGGTTTTTTTGGGTTTTTATCTTTCTTTTCAATTTTTTTAGGGTTTTTAGTTTTTTTAAAAATTTTAATTTTTTTTGGATTTTAATGTATTTTTTATGTTTTTTGGTTATCAATGATTTTTTGGGCATTATGGGGGTTTATGGAGTTTATAGTTTTTAGGTTTTATATTGTCATTTAGATTTTTTTTAAATTTTTTTTGTTTTTTGTTTTTTTACTGGTTTTAAGTGTTATTAGGTTCTTAAGATTTTCATAGGGTGTATCTGGTATTTTAAGGGTTTTTACGTTTTATGGGATATTTATGTCATTTTTATTTTTTTATGGTTTTTTTGGGATTATAGGTATTAAGAGGGTTTTTAGGGTCTTTATGGTTTTTTCTGTTTTTTGGGTTTTTTTCTGTTATAAGGGGCGTTTTAAACAATTTTGGGTTTCAATGTTTTTAGAGTATTTTAACGTTTTTAGTGATTTACAGGGTTTTTTTAGTTTTTGTTTCTTTTTTAGTATTTTTATGGGTTTTTAGGTTTTTTAATATTTTAAGGGGTGTATGGATTTTAAAGGTTTTTATGGATTTTATGGTATTTAGGGTTTTTAAAATGTTTTATGTTTATAGTTATTTGATGTGTTTTTAGGTTTTTAATTTTTCCATAGGGTTTTTCCAAGTTATATGTTTTTTAGGCTTTTAGGGAATTTAAGAATTTTTTAGGATTTAATGATGTTTGAGGGTTTTTAGTGAATTTGACGGGTTTTAGGTGTTAATAGCGTTTTTTAGGGTTTAATAGATTTTATTTTGTTTATAATTTATATAGCATTTATAGGTTTTAAGTGTTTTTTCGTTTTTGATGTTTTTCGGGGTTTTTGTGTTTTTATGTATTTACGGATTTTAATGTTGTAAGGAATTCTCTTATTTTTAGAGTTTTTAGTGATTTTGAGGTTTTTTATGTTTTCTGAGGTTGGTCAGGGTTTTTGTGGTTTTAATTGGTTTTTAAGGTTTTTATTGAGTTTTATAGATTTTAATATTTTTAGAGTTTTTAATGTTCTTAGGGCTATAAATGGGTTTTCGAATTTTTAGTGGGTTTTTTGCGTATTTTTTGGATATAACGTTTTTTATGGTTTTTAGTGTTTTTATGTATTTTAATGTTTTGGGCGGTTTTAGGGGCTTTTCGGTTATTAGAATTTCTAGTTTATTTGGGGTTTAAGTATTCATAAGATTTTATGGATTTATTTGGGGTTTTCACAGTTTTTATAGTTTTTATGTTTTATGGATTTTTGTGGATTTTTTGGATTTTTTGGGTTTTTTGTGTTTTTTGAATTTTGAGGTGTTTTAGAGTTTTTATAGTTATTAGGGTTCTTAGGGTTTTATGGGTATTTGGTGGGTTAATGGTTTTTTATTTTTTTGTTTGTTAAAGGTTTTTATAGTTTTTTAATGTTTTTATGGGTTTAAAGGGTTGTTTTGTTTTTATTTTTTTATGTCTTTATGGGTTTTAATAGTTTTTAAAGGTATTAGAGGTTTTGTTGTTTTAATTTTTTTTTTGGTTTATGGGGTTGTAACATTTTTTAGGATTCTTATGGGTTTTAGGATTCTTTATATTTTTATGGTTTTCTTAGGGTTTATGGATTTTTAAGGGTTTTTTTGTTCTTAGGAATTTTTAGGTATTTTGTTGGTTTTTATTTTTTTAGGGTATTTAGGGATTTTGAAGGGTTTTAGAGTTTTTAAGGATTTTATGGTTTTAATCATTTTTTATGTTTTTTAGTGATTTTTTAATATTTTCTATGATTTTAATTGTTTTTAGGTTATTTAGTTATTTTGAGGTGTTTTAGGGTATTTTATTTTTTTATGGTTTTTATTTTTTATTATGGGTTTTAGTGATTTTTTGAGATATTTAGGGGTTTTAATGTTTATAGAGTATTTAAAAATTTTAAGGGTTTAATGATTTTTTAGAGTTTTTTTACATTGTTAGGGTTTTTATAAATTTTTAGTGTTTTTATATTTTTTCGGTGTTTTATGTTTTTTAAGGTTTTTATGTTTTTTCGAGGTTTTAGGGTCTTTAGGGTTTGAAGTTTTTTTATAATTTCTAGGGGTTTTAAGTGTTTTTTTTTGTATTTTTTTTAATGTTTTATTAGGTATTTTTATGGTGTTTAGTTTTTTTTACATTTTTCTGATTTTTTGGGATTTTTTGGGTTTTTATGTTTTTTAGGGATTTTTAGGGGGTTTTTTGTTTTTTTAGGATTTTTAGGTTTTTATGGTTTTTTATTTTTTTATGGTGTTATTGTTTTTTAGATTTTTTAACGTTTTAGGGGTTTAAAGTATTTTAGTGTTTTTAGTGGTTTTTAGGTTTTTATGGGGTTTTAGGGTCTTTGAAAAAATTTAAGAGGCTTATTGTTTTTCAAGGATTTATGGTTTTTTATTATTCTTTCATTTTGTAATGTTTTTAGCGGTTTTAAGTGGATTTAGGTTTTTTAGGTTTTTTAAAAACTTTTAAGGTTTTTTTTGTTTGTTTACATTTTTATGGAATTTGTGGTATTTTTATGTGTTTTAAGGATTTTGAAGAGTTGTTGAGGTTTTTAGGGTGTTTATGGTTTTTATATTTTTTTTGGATTTTAGGTTTTTCATTTTTTTCATTGTTTTTATGTTTTCAGAGTTTTTTAATGTTCTTAGGGGTTCAAATAGTTCTTAGATTCCTTCTTGGGTTTGGATTTTTTTATTGTTTTTATTGTTTTTAAGGTTATTATGGGTTAATAAGTTTTTAGGGGCTTTCGGGGTTTTTCATAATTTTTAGGGGTTTAAACTTTTTTTATATTTTTTGAGGTTTCTTGTATTTTTTATGTTTTTAAAGTATTCTTATTGATTTCAGGGTTTTTCCTTGTTTTTATGATCTTTATAGATTTTTTAGGAATTTTATGGTTTTTATGGATTTTGAGAAATTTTTGGAATTTTAAGGGTATTTATGGATTCTATGGTTTTTTTGGTTTGTAATGTTTTTTTAATTTTAAGGGTTTTAATGTTTTTATAGGTTATTTTTAATTTTATGTGTTTAAAGGAGTCTTAGTTTTTTAGTGTTTTCAAGGTATTCATGGGTTTTAAATGTTTTAGGGGTGTTCATTATTTTTAGGGTTTTAGTGTTTTTGTTGTCTTATTGGGTTTTTAATTTATTTATCTTCTTATAGATATTTTTGGTTTTATGTTTTTTATGCTTTTAATACCTTCTAATGGTTTCCATTGTTTTTAGGTTTTTTTTATGTTTTTGGGATTTTTTGGGATTTTTAGAATTATTTATGGTTTTTGGGTTTTTTAGATTCCTGTTATTTTTGGGTTTCTAAAGGGTATTTAGGGTTTTTACAATTTTAAGGGTTTTTAGGTTTCTAAGGGGTTTATAGTGTTTTTAGGTTTCAAATGTTTTCATATTGGTTTATAGGGTTTTATGTTTTTAGTTTATTTATTTAAAATTTAGGGAATTTTAGGATTTTATGGTTTTTGGGTTTATAATTTTTTTATATATTTTAAATTTTTTATGTGTTTAGATGGATTTTGTAATTTTTAATGGTTTTGGTTTTTTTATGGGTTTTAGGGTTCTTTTAATATTTTTGTGGTTTTTATTTTTTAGGGATTTTTATAGTTGTTAGGGTTGTTTAAGGTCTTTTGGGGTTTTTCCATTTTTAGGTTTTTAGGTTTTTTTAATTATTTTTATGATTTAAGGTTCAATTTGGGGTTTTTATGAATTATAGGGTTTTTAGGTATTTTTTTGGTTTTTTGGGATTTTTTTTTTATTTTTATGGTTGTTTATAGTTTTTAAAGATTTTTTTGGGGTTTTTTTGGTTTTATGGTTTTTAAGAGTTTTTTATTTATTGTGGGTTTGTAATTATTTTATAGTTTATTGATTTTTAGGGGTTTAAAGGGTTTTGGAGTTTCATTGTGGGTTTTTAGGTTTTTATAGATTTTTTTGGTGTTTTAAATGTTTTTAGGGGTTTTTGGGTTTTTAAGTCTTTTATGGTTTTTAGCATTTTTAGGTTGTAGGGGTTTTAAGTGTTTTTATATTTTTAAGGGATTCTTCGGGTTATTCATGGTTTTCTGGTTTTTGAATATTTTAAGGATTCTTATGTATTTTTAAGTATTTTTATGTGATTTAGGGTTTTGATTGATTTTGTGGGATTTAGGGTTTTTAGGGTTTTGGGTTTTTAGGTTTTTAGTGTTTATTTGGTTTTTAGGGGATCTAAGTTGTTTTAGGGTTTTTATGTTTTTAGGTACTATTTGGGATTTTTTTGATTTTTATGGTTATAGGTATTTTATTAATTTTGAGGGGTTTTGGTTTTTACTATTTTTTGGGTTATTAGGTTTTTTTCAGTTTTTTTTTTGTTTTTTAAGGTATTATGGTTTTAAGTGTATTTAATTTTTTGGGGTGAAAAGAATTTTTTGAGTTTTTATTTTGTTTGTAGGGTTTTATGGATTTTTAGTTCTTTATGGTTTTTATAGATTTTCGGTTTTTTGTGGTTTCTTATGGTTTTTAAACATTTCAGGATATTATAGGTTTTAGTTATTTATAGATTTGTATGGTTTTCTTCTGGATTTTCAGTGTTTTATCATTTTATATGTTTTTAGGTATTTTAAGGGATTTTTAGAGATATTTTAGATTTTTAAAGATTTTTATTGATTTTACTAGGTCTTATGGTATTTTAGTGTTTTTATGTTTTTTTATTGTTTTCTAAGTTATTTTGGTTTTTTAGTTTTTAAGAGTTTTTAGGTTTTCTATTTCATATTATATTTTAGAGGTGTAACAGTTTTTTAGATTTTTGGTGGTTTTATGGTTTTTATGGGTTTTTTAGGGTTTTTATGTGTTTAGTGGGTTTGTTGATTTTAGGGGTTTTAGGGGTTTTAGGGTATTTTATGGTTTTTGTGTTTTTACGATTTTTAGGGTTTTATGTTTTTTCAGTTTTGTATAGTTTCCTATGATTTTTTAGGGTTTTAAATTTTTATGTTTTTAATAATTTTTATGGATTTTTATAATTTTCATGGGTTTTTTTCGTCTTATGGATTCTTACGGTATTTTGAGTTTATAAGGGTTTTATCATTTTTTTAATAGTGGTTTTAGTTTTTTTAGTATTTTAGTTTTTTCTTATGGGTTTTCATGTTTTTTATTGTTTTTTATGTTTTTAGGGATTTTTAGTGTGTTTTTATAATTTTTAATTTCATAATGGTATTCGGGATTTTAAGGGTTTCAGTGGATTAATGGTTTTTATGGGTTTTTTGGGTTTTTAGAGGGTTTTAAGTTTTTAAATTTTTTTAAGGTGTTTTATAAATTTTTAACTTTTTAGTGGTTTGAATGTTTATTATCTTTTTTAAGGTTTTTTTGGGTTATTTTGGGTTTTTTGGGTTTTTAATGTTTTTTTGCATTTTTTAGATTTTATCATTTTTAGGGTTTTAGGGTTTTTAGGTTTTTTTTCATTCTTAGTTTACTTAGGTTTTTATGTGTTTTAGGTTTTTAATGTATTTATAGGGGGTTTAAATGGTTTTAGGGGTATTTAAAATTTTTTAGGTTTTTGGGATTTTTTTTGATTTTTATGGTATTGTGAGTTTTTATAGATTTTTTGGATTTTTTTACTATTTTTGGGGGTTTTTTGTTTTTTTGGTTATTTTAAGTTTTTTAGAGGAATTTGTTGTTTTTTGGGATTTAATGTTCGTACGATTTTTTTATCATTTACGGGGGTTTAAATGGTTTTTTGTGTTTTAGTGGCTTTTACGATTTTTATGGGTTTCTAGGGGCTTTTATGGTTTTTAGGGGTTTCATTCTTTTTATGGATTTGTGGGTTTTTTGTTTCTTAGGGTTTTTAACATTTTTTTATTTTTAATGTTTTTAATTGTTTTTACATTTTTAATGTTTTCTTAGGTTTTTTCAGGGTTTCAAGGTTTTTTACATTTTTATTAATTTAAAATATTTTTTTATCATTTTTATGGTTCTTTGGGTTTTTAGGGCAAGGAACATGCGAGGGTCAGGCTATTCCCGACCCCCCCCCCCCAATTTTTAGAAAAAAATACGCAGAAAACAATGGAGGGGAGGGGTCAAACGGCCCGCACCCAAAAACCCTTAAACACCTCAATCCTAGAAATGATACCCAAAAAAGTCAAGAAGAAAAACAAACCCAAGAAAAACACACAATGAAAACCATCAACCATCACAATCATTCAGAAATAACCAGCATCTAGCAGCTCATAGCCAAACAACAACCAGCATCCACACTCACAAAATCCAACATCCAACACCTTCTCACCAAAACGATCCTCTGCCATCAGAATAGAACCATCAGAACCAAAGTCCTATGTCTCACCTTCATCACTTTAGAGGAATGCAACAGTCCTTACCAAGAACCAGCAGTAACAACCACCTTCACCACCTTGCAGTGAAGTAGCAACCATCACCAAACCCCAGCATCCATCATCACTTCCTAGCCATGCATCATCCATAAAAGCACTACTTAACTAAACCAATAACCATCATCCAAATCAATTCCAAACCAAACCAGTTACAAAACATAAGAACACAATACAAAGTAGCAGCCATAACCCAGAACATAACATGCCCTTCATAGACAGATTGAGGGGTAACCAGTGCCCATGCCCAGAATCCAACCGCAGCACCCAAAGCAACATCCAGTGCCACTCAAGAAAAACGAAATCCAGCATCCGCAAGGAATCACAAACAACCCAGCCATAGAACAAAAGAACACATTCCAGCTTTAAAGTTATAGTGTAACATAATGTAATGATCCCTTCAGAAACAACATGAAACAAATCCAAAAGAGAGAAACTAGAAATTTGAACTTTCATCTTCTGCAAAAAAAACAATGCCAATCCAATCCCATCCATGCCTCCTACATCCTCTGAGAAGAACTGAAATCCTCGCCTTGAATTCCAATAAGACACCTAAATCTGAGCAGCCCAAGAAGCTGTGGCTCCATCTGCATCTTCCCCCACCACATCCACCATAAACTAATGTAAGGCCAGAAGAACCACAAATCCCCTTCACAACTCAAATCAAGAAGCATGGTTCCAAGCATTGGACCACGCACGCCACCTCCAAGGAGTCTCAAAGCCAACCTCACCCACCAATCACCAAAGAAAATCTAGATCCCTCCCAAATCTGAAACTAGCCACCTTGCAGACGACCGATATGGGCCCATCCGAACCCACCATGTAATTTCACCGCACCATTGATGAGATCTGAGGCACCAACCGCCATGGGATCCAAACATCTATGACTGAGCTCAGATCTAGCAAACAGATCTGAATTCTGGGACAATCATGCCACTACCCAGATGTCCGTAACCCCGACACACACTTCTTCCTCCATCGCGAGACCAGAGAGACCATCACAAACTTAGAACTGGAGCTGGATTTGAGAGTCACTTCGACGTTGACAGAGAAGGGACCAAATGAACCCGCTAGACTATCCTACTGCCTCGCTGATGAGAGCATCTGCATCCAAGCCACATGATCTGCCAAGACCACGCCCAAACCACTGAGAGATCGATAACGCCACCAACGAGCAGAAGAAGTTCATCGAGGGAAGGGGGCAGCAGCAAGGAGGATCACGAAGCGAAACCGGGAGACTCGGCCTCCATCATCAATTAAATGGTTTTTTGGGTTTTATAATTTTTTCATTGGGGTCTTTACATATTTTGATGACTTTTTCGATTTTTTAGAGTTTTTTGGGGTTTTAGAGGTTTTTATTTTATTAGGGGTTTAATGTTTTTTTATGTTTTTTTATGTTTTAAAATGTTTTTTTGGTTTTTTTTATTTTTTTTAATTTTGATGGAATTAAGGATATTTATAGTTTTTTAGGGTATTTAAGAATTTTTAGCTTTTTTAGGGTTTTTGGGATTTTAGGGTTTTAATGGGGTTTTGGGGTTAATAGGATTTTTATTACTTTTGAGTGTTTTTTATGTTTTTTAGAGATTTGAAGGTGTTTTTAGTGTTTTTATTCGATTATTAGGGTATTTTTACATTTTTTGGATTTTAGGGGTTTTTGGGTATCTTAGGTTTTTTAGGTTGTGCGGGGTTATTTAGGGTTTCAAAAAAATTAGATTTCTTAGTGGTTTTAATCATTTTAAATGTTTTCTTATGGGTTTCAGTGGTTTTAGGGTTTTATATTTTTATATGTATTTTTATGGTATATTTTGTATTTTTATGTTTTTTTAGTTTTTTTGGAGATTATATGGGTTCTTAGGGCATTTTAAATTTTTTATAATATTTTACCATTTTTAGGAGATTAATGGGATTTTAGAGTTTTTAGTGGTTTTAGAGTTTTTATGGGTTTATATATTTTTATAGATTATAGGGTTTGTAGAGTTTTATGGTTTTTAGGTGTTTTTAGTGATTTTAGGGTCTATTTTGAGTTTTTAGGATTCTTTTCAAGTTTTAGGTTTTATAGGTGTTTTATGAGTTTTAGTGTTTTAGGGGTTTTTATGGATTTTTAGAGTTCTTTGGGTTTTTTACAATATTAGGTATTTTTAGGAATATCTAGGGAATTTTTTATGGTTATTAGTTTTTTTAGTTTTTTTTATTTTTATTATTTTTTATGGGTTTTAGGGATTTTTGGTTATGTTTTTTATGTTTTTTATGTTTTAAGTGTTTTGATGTTTTTGAGGATTTCATAGAGGGTTCCTGTGGTTTTATAGATTTTAAGGGATTTGTAGGTGTTTTATTGGATTTTTATGGATATTTAGGGGTTTTAGGGATCTTGAGGTGATTTGGGTTTTTTACTATTCTTATGGTTTTTATGAATATTTGTGTTCTTCGAGTGTTTTTTAATTTTTTAGGTTTTTTAATTTTTTTTAGAGTTTTTATGGTTTTTATGGGTTTAAAGGGAATTTATATTTTTAGTGATTTTTTACATTTTTTATGGGTTTTTATGGGTTTTTTGGTTTCTTGTGGGTTTTATGTTTTTTTTTGTGATTTTATGATCTTTTAGGGTTTTTAGAAATTTTATCGTTATTTGGTTTTTTAGGAATTGTAATTGTTTTAGGGTTTTTAGGGTTCCGTTAGGGTTTTTTAGGGATTTCAATGTTTTTTAGTTTTTTTACATTTTCAGGGATGTTTGAGGTTTTTTAGGATTTTTATGATTTTTTGTGTTATTTGGGATTTTGAGGATTTTTATGGATTCTTGGGGTAGTTTATGTTTTATTGATATTTAGAATTTTAAATATTTGTAGGTGCATAAATTTTTCTATTTTTAAGGTTTTCCTATGGATTTTAGGGTTTCAAAGTATTATTACATTTTGAGGAATTTTTTGGGATTGATTTAAGAATTTTATATTTTTTTTATCATTTTAGGAATTTAAATTTTTTATGGTTTTTTTGGGGTTTTGGGGTCTTTACATGTTTTTTGAGTTTTTATATTTTTTTATATTTTTTAAATTTTAAGGGGATTAAATGGTTCATAGTGTTTTTAGTGGGATTTTATAGATTTATGGGTTTTTAGGGTGTTTTAACATATTTAGTGTTTTTATGATTTTTAAGGTTTTTATGGTCTTTTAGTGTTTTTAAGAAATTTATTTTTCTTTAGAGATTTTAAGTGTATAAGCGTTTTTAAATTTTTTAAGGGTTTGGTTTAGGTTTTTCCGGATATTTGTTGTTTTTTTAATATTTTTGGGATTGTTATGACTGTTATGGTTTAATATGGTTTTTAGGGACTGTGAAGGTTTTTAGGGTTATGGTTTTCGTGGTTTTGTTTGTTTTAGAGTTTTTTTTAAGAATTTTAACCTTGGGTTGGGGGGGTGTTAAATGTTTATTATAGTTTTAGTTGTTTTGTATAGTTCTTTTGTGGGGGGGGGGGGTGTGGGTTTTAATGTTTTTAGAATTTTTTTATGGTTTTAGAGGGTTTTAGGGTATTTTGGGGGGTTTAATGTTTTTTAGTATTTTAGGGTTTTAGGGGTTTTAAGTTTTTTTATGTTATTATGTTTTTTTATGGTTTTTCATGTTTTTTGGGGTTTTTACATTTTTAGGGATTTTAGGGATTTTTATGATTTTATGGGTTTTAGGGTTCTTAAGGATTTTGAGGGTTTTATGGATTTTTATGGGTTTTAGGGTTTTTATGGGTTATTTTTATTTTTAGTATTTTTTGAGTTTTTAAGGATCTTTTAAATATATTTAATTTTTTGGGGTTTTATATTTTTTATAGTTTTATGGTTTTATGCAATTTTTCTGTTTTTTATAGTTTTTAGTGGATTTGTGATTTTTAGGCATTTTAGGGTTTAAAGGGTCTTTGAGTGTTTTTTAGGTTTTTCAATGTTTTTTAGTTTTCAGGGTTGTCTAAGTGTTTGTTTTGTTTTTTATGTTATAATCCAGGGTTTTTTTGAGTTTTTATTGTTTTTTACATTTTTATGTATTGTTAGGAATTTATTTTGGATTTTTTGTGTTTTACGTTTTTAGGGATTCTAATGGTTTTTTAGGGTTTTTAGTTTTTTTATGGTTTTTAGGGTTTTTATGATTTTTCGGCCTTTTAAGGGTTTTAACTGTTTTTTGGTTGTTAAGGTTTTTATATGGGTTTTCAAGTTTTTTAGGGTTTTTTACATTTTTATGGAATTTTATGGATTTTTTATGAATTTGATGGGTTTTCGGGGTTTTCGGGATTTTGGGATTTCGAGGTTTTTATGGGTTTTTAGGGTTTTAGGGATTTTATGGTTTTTACTTATTTTTGGATTTTTTTGATTTTATTGGATTTTTTATGGTTTTAGAGTTTTTTAAACTTTTTAGGGGTTTAAATGGTTTTTTGAGTTTTTATTTTGTTTTTTGGTGTTTTTATGGGTTCTTAGGGTTTAAAAGGTTTTTATGGTTTTTAGGGGGTTTTGGGTTTATAGGGTCTTTAGGGTTTTTAGGGGTTTTAATGGTTTTTGGTTTTTAGGGGTTTCCAATATTTTTTGGTTTTTATGGTTTTATTAGGAGTATTTTGGGTGTATTGGATTTTTCACATCTTTAAAGAGTTTAATATATTTTTAATACTGTTATGGTTTTTATCATGTTTAGGGATTTTCAAGGGTTTTAGGGTTTTTAGGGGTTTTATGGTTTTATTTTTTTTAATATTTTTTAGGTTTTTTGGGGTTTTAAATGTTTTTTAGGTTTTTAATGTTTTATTAGAGTTTTTAAGGGTTTTAGGGTTTTTTATATTTTTGATGTTTTTATGTTTTTTTGGATTTTTTTGGTTTTTGGGTTTTTGGGATTTTGTGGTTTATGGTGGGTTTACAGTTTTTACTGTTATTTTATTTTATTATTGTTTTAGGTTTTTTTATTCATTTAGGGTTTTATGGTTTTTGAGATTTTTTTTAAAAATTTTAATGTTTAAAATAGTATTTTTTGTTTTTAGTGGGTTTTAGGATTTTTATGACCAATTAGGGTTTTCTAGGTTTTTAGGGTTTTTATGGTTTTGAGGGGTTTAAATGGTTTGAGAGTCCTTTTAAAGTTTTCAGAGTTTTATAATTTTTAGGCTTTTCAGGGGATTAAAATGTTTTTAGAGTTTTTATATTTTCTTAGGGTTTTCCGATTTTTTCTGTTTTAAGGATATTTATGGAAGTTTAAATATTTTCTTGGATTTTAGTTTTTTTGGTATTTTGATTGTTTTTTGTGTATTTTTAAGGTTTATCGGGTTTTTTGTTTTTTTATAATTTCAGGGATTCATGGTTTTTTTTTGGGTTTTGAAGGAGTTTTTTAGTTTTTATGGTTTTTTGAGTTTATTAGTTTTTTGGGGTTTATAGTTTTTTTTATAATTTTTGTGGGTTTATATGTTTTTTATGGTTTTAATATTTATTTGATGGTTTTATGGTTTTTTTGGGTTTTTAGGATTTTTCAGGATTTGTAGGGTTTCCTAGGTCTTTTTAAATTTTATATGGGTTTTAGGTGATTTAAGTTTTAAAGGTTTTAATATTTTTTCCCATGGTATTTGGGTTTTTAGAATACTTGGTATTTTAAAGAGTTTATTATGATTTTTATGGTTTTTATGGTCTTTTTGTATTTTGAGGTTTTTATGGTTTTGTAGTGTTCAGGGTTTTTAGGGGATTTTTCATTTTTTATTTTAAGGGGTTTTAAGTGTTTTTAGTTTTTTATGTTTTTCTTTAAGTATTTCAACATTTTAGGATTTTTACATTTTTAGTGATTTTTAGGGATTTTATTAGTTTTATGGGTTTTTAGGGATTTTAGTGAATTTGATGGTTTATTGGGGTTTTTATGGTTTTTAGTTGGGTTTTTTTTTTATTCTATAGGGTTTTAATATTTTTTATGAATTTTCTATTATTTTAATGGATTTAAATAGTTTTTAGGGTTTATAGTGGGTCTTTAGTTTTTAAAGGGTTTTTTGGGTTTCTAAGGTTTTTAGTGGTTTTAATGTATCTATGGTTTTTAGGGTTTTTTGGTTTTTTTTTGTTTTTAGCATTTTTGGTGTATTGAAATTTTTTTGGTTTTTATGGTTTTCTTAGGGGTTTTCAGGGTTTTATGGGGTTTTATGTTTATTTTGGTTTTAGGGATTTTTTAGGGTTTTAATTTTTTTAGTGTTTTTAAGAATTTTGATAGGTTTTTTTGGTTTTAGGGGTCGTAGAGTTTTATAGGATTTTTAGTGATTTTTAAGGTTTTAATGTTTTTATGTGTTTTTCGGTTAATGTTTTCCTAGGAGTTTTTAAGGGTTCTGGGGTTTTTATATTTTTTTGATTTTTTAGAGATTTTTATGGTTTTTTGTGTTTTTTTAATGCTCTGGGTTTTTAGGGATTATGGGCTTTTTTGGGTTTTAGGGGGTTTTAATGTTTTTTTGAATCTTTATTATTATTTTGGGGTTTTTATTGTTTTTTAAAAATTTTTGCGGTGTAATGTTTTTTTAGAGTTTTTAGTGGTTTTAAGGGGTTTTATGGGTTTTTTTACAATTTTTAGGGGTTTTTGGGTTTTTGGGTTCATATGGTTTTTTAGTGTTTTTTAGGGTTGTTAGGATTTTTTATTTTTTATTGGTTTTAAGTATTTTTTGTTATCAAGGTTCACTGAGGATTTTTAGTGGTTTTTCATTATTAAGGAATTTAAATTATTTTTAATGTTTTTTTATCGTTTCTATGGTTTTCATGGTTTGAATAAATTTTGAAGGATTATAGGGTTTTTTATGGTTTTGGGGTTTTTGGGGTTTTACCTGTTTTTGGATTTTGTGGGATTTTTTAGTTTTTTTATGTTTTTCATAGGGGTTTTAAATGTTCTTTGGGTTTTTAGGTTTTCTGTTATTTTTATGGATTTTTTTGGATTATTATAGTTATTAGGAATTTAATGGATTTGGATGGTTTTAAGGGGGTTTTTTGGGGTTTTTTTAGGTTTTTAAGGTTTTTTAGTATTTTTGGGTTTATATAGTATTTAGTTTTTAGTGGTTTTGGGGTTTTATGGGTTTTTATTGTTTTAGGGGTTTTTTGTTTTTAGGGGGTCTTAGGGTGTTATTTGGGTTTAATGTTTTTTATACATATTTTTGCAGTTGTAATTGTTTTTTGATTTTTAATATTTTATTAGGTATTTTATGTTTTTTCATGTTTTTTAAATTTTTATGGATTTTTTGGATATTTTGGATATTTTGGATTTTTATGGTTATTAGAGTTCTTAGGGATTTTATGCTTTTTAGGGGTTTTTAGGGTCTGAAGCATTTTTATGTTTTTTGGGGTTTTAATTGAGTTTATGTTTTAAGGTTTTCTTAACATATTTTGGTGTTTTAATGTTTTTATCATTTTTATGGGATTAAAGGGTTTTAGAGTTTTTAGTTATTTTACGGTTTCCCTAGGTTTTTTGGGGTCTAAATGAATTTGTGGTTTTTTATGGTATTATAGGGTGTTATAAGGATTTTATCTTTTTTTATGTTTTAGGTGATCTAAATGTTTTCAGGTTTAAAATTTTTTCTTAGTGTTTCACAATATTTTATGGTTTTTTACATTTTAGGGAATATTTTTGCTTTTAAGGATTTGGATTGTTTTTAGGTATTTCAGGGATACTGAAGGTTTTGGGAATTTAGGATTTTAGGGTTTCATTGTTTTTACAATTTTCTATAGATTCATGAGTTTATTTGGGTTTTGTGGTTTTTTAGAGTTTTCAATGTTTTTAGGGTTTAAATGGGGTTTTGTGTTTTAGTGGTATTTAAGGGGTTTTATGTGGTTTTTTAGTTTTTAAGGTCTTTATGGGTTTTATAATTTTTATGGTTCTTTAGGTTGTTAGGTTCTTTTGAGGGGTTTTAGAGGTCTTAGTGTTATTTAGGTTTTCTAGGGTTTTTAACGTTTTTTTGGATTTTATGGTTTTCTTAGGGGTTCTGTTGGTTTTTAATGGTTTTTTATTTTAGAGAGATTTATATATTTGTACTATTTTTTATGGTTTTTTATTTATTTTTTTGATATTTTTATGGTGTTGATATATTTTTAGGATTTTAGGGACTTTTATGGTCTTTCTTTTTTTGATTTTTCTTAGGGTTTTAAGTGTTTTTAGGATTTTATGGTTTTCATAGGGTTTTTCATATTTTGATGTTTTTTTAATTGTATTATAATTTTTTCGGTTTTCTCAAATATATTCATGGATTTTCTGGGTTTTTATGGATTTTGAGGGGTTTGAGGTTTTTAGGATTTTTATGGTTATTTTGGGAGCCTACAGTTATTTTAGATTTTTAAGGTTATGATGGTCTTTTAGAGTTTCATTAATTTTTTAGGGTTTTAAATGGTTTTGAGAAGTTTTTTTTATATTTTAGGGGTTTTATTGGTTTTTATTGGAATTTAATGTTTTTAGAGGTTTATGATTTTTATGATTTTTAGGGTTTTTTGGGTTTTTTAGGGGTTTTAATTTTTTTAACATATTTTATGTATTTTTAGGGGTTTTAAGTTTTTTTTTGGTTTTTAAGGTTTGTTATGGTTTTTCGGGTATTAGTGTTTTTTACATTTTCAGGGATTTTTAGAAATTTTTTAGGATTTTAATGGTTTTTAGATTTTTAGTTATTTTGAGTTTTTTGGGGGGTTTTAGGGTATTTTTGGGGGTTTTGATTATTTTAGCCCTTTAGGGGTTTTTAGTGTTATCTGATTTTTAATTTTTTATTAGAGTATTTAGGGTTTTTAGTGTTTTTTACATTTTTAGGGTTTTTACGGATGTTTGAGGATTTTTATGGTTTTTTTGGGTTTTTATGTATTTAAAAGGTTTTTTAGAATCTTAGGGTTTTTATGTTTTTGTTTCATAGTGTTTTTTGAGTAATTTATAGGATTTGAGGGTTTTTATCGTTGTTTAATGTTTTTAGGAGTTTAAGGGGGTTTTAGAGATTACATTGGTTTTTGAGGGTTTGTATGGGTTTTTATTTATTTAACGTTTATAGTGGTTTGTGGTTTTATGGAATTTTTTGGGGATTTAAGGCATTTTAAGGTCTATTAGGGTTTTTAGCGTTTTTAGGTTTCGTTTTTCATGAAAAAAAAAGAAATATATATCAAAGGAACTATCATATTTAGTTTTCTTATTGACTGTTTTTAGGTTTGTATGGTTTTGTTTGGGGTTTTCTTTGATTTTGGGTTTTTTTTACCTTTTTAAGAATTTTAAGGCTCTCTTAGGTTTTTTATAGTTTTTGAGGATTTTATAGATTTTACAGAATTTAAAGAATTATTAGGGGTTTTAGGGTTTTTTTAATAATTTTATTGTTTTTTAGGGATTTTAGCTATTAAGTTTTTTTTATGGTTTTAATGTTTTTTAGGATATTCATGTTTTTTGGGTTTATTATGTTTTAGATGTGTTTTGGGGTTTGTATGATTCCTATGGCTTTTTTTCTTTTTAGAGATTTTGAGTATTTTTTGGGGGTTTATGGTATTTATGGTTTTCCTATTTTTTAGAGATTTTTGTGGTTTTTTATGGTTTTAATGTGGTTGTAGGGTTTTTATGAATTTTTAAGTTTTTCAGGGTTTTTATGGATTTTATCATTTTTAGTTTTAAGGGGTTTTATGTGTTTAACGGTTTTTTTTATTAGGGGTTTTGAATTTTTTATGGGATTTTACGTTTTTATGGATTTTGTAGGATTTTTTAGGATTTTATGGGTTTTTAGGGTTTTATGGATTTTGGGGGTTTCTAGGGGTCTGAGTTTTTTAGATATTTTATCAATTTTTATGTTTTTAGTGGTTTTCAATTATTTTATATTTTTAAGGTTTTCTTATGGGTATTTAGTTTTTAGGGGGGGGGGGTTCAGGTATTTTTATAGAATATTTATGGTTTTAACGGGTATTAGGGATTTTGAGGGTTTTAGGTGTTTTGGGTTTTTTTGTTTTTTTAGATTTTTAGGGATTTTAATGTTATCTAGGGATTTATGGTTTTTTCAATTTTTATAACATTTTATTTTGTTTAAAGTTGTTTTATAGTTTTTTTTATTTTTAGGGTTTTATGGGATTATAGGATTTTTTATATGTTAGGTGTCTTTATGGGTTTTTAGGTTTTTAATGATTTTAGTATTTTTTTAGGTTTTTAGAGGTTTTATGGGTTTTTAGGTTTTTAATGTTTTGTTAGGTATTTTTCGGTTTTTATTTTGTTTTTATAAATTTTTATTGATTTTTAGGATTTTAATGGTCTTTTATGGATTTTAGGGATTTTGAGGATGTTTAGCATTTTTTTGGTTCTCAGGTTTTTATTTTTAGAGGATTTTTAGGGTTTTTTTTTATTTTTCAGGTTTGGTAACATTTTATAGATTTATTTCAATATTTTTTTGGTTTTATGGGGTTTTACTATTTTTTTAGTTTTTAAGTGTTTTCTGTATTTTAATTGTTATTTTGGTTTTTACGATTTTTTATGAGTTTTAGGTGTTTAGGGGTTTTAGGGTCTTTATTTTTTTTAAAAAAATATATTGCTTTTATGTTTTTTATGTGTTTTAAGTGATTTTATGTTTTTATTTTTTTATAGTGTTATTTGGGGTTCTATATTATTTTACATTTTTAGATATTTTTAGGCCATTTTTAGAAAAAATTTCAATTTTTAGGGTTTTTATGTATTTTGAGGGTTTGGCAGTTTCTAATTCTTTTAGTGTTTAGTAGATATTTATGGGTTTGATTTTTTTTATGTTTTGATGGTTTTTTAGGGGTTGTCATGGTTTTATTGGGTTTTAGGGTTTTTTATGTTTGTATAAATATGTAAGTCATTTTTTATAATTTTTATGGTTTTCAGGGGTTTATGGATTTTATGGGTTTTGGGGTTTTTTTGGTATTATGTTTTTTTTATTTTCTAGGGTTTTACGGTTTTTTAGTGTTTTTAAAATTATTTAGTGTTTTAAAGGGATTTTAGTGTTTTTAGTGGATTTTTAGGGTTTATATGGTCATTTAAGAATTTATCGTTTTAGGGGCGTTTAAGGTTTTAATGGTGTTTAGGGTTTTAGGGTTATGAGAGTTTTTAGCATTTTTATGATTTAAAGGTGTTTTATGTGTTTTAGGATTTTATGTTTATCGTAGGAATATTAATGGATTTTTAAATTTTAGTGTAATTTTGTAAATTTATTAGGATTTTTATATTATTTAGGGTTTTTTGGGATTCTGAGGGTTTAAGGATTTTTTGGATTTTTTGGGTTTTAAGAGGGGTTTTGAAATTTTTTCAGGTTTTATTGGTCTTTAGAGGTTTTAAATTTATTTGGTGTTTTTGGGGTTTTATGGGTTTTCATGGATTTAGGGGCTTTATTGGTTTTATGGGGTTTTAGGGGTTTTATGGTGTTTTATGGTTTTTAGCATTTTTATGTTTTTAGGGGTTGTAAGTGTTTTTAGGTTTTTAATGTTTTAATAAGGTTTTTCAGGGTTTTATGGTTTTTTAGGTTTTTAGGGAATTTTAATTAATTTATAGGATTTTATGGTTTTTTTTATTTTTAGGTTTTTTTGTTTTTTAGGTTTTTAGTGGTTTTAAGTGGATTTTAGGTTTTTATAGATTTATTATGGGTATTTAGGTTTTTTGGGTTCTTATGTTTTATTGGATTTTGGGAATTTGATTTTTGTTATGGATGTTAGGGTTTTTTGGTATATCGAGGGGTTTTTTGGTTTTTTAGGGTTCTCTGGGTTTTTATGATATTTTTAGGATTGTCAATTTTTTGTTCTTTAGTGTTTTTATGGTTTTTTGGGGTTTTATTATTTTTAGGGTTTAAAAGGTTTTTTTATAGTTTTTATTGGTTTAATATTATTTTTATGGTATTTAGGGTTTTTGAAGGGTTTTTGGGGGTTTTTATGGTTTTTTGGGTTTTTTGGGGGCTTTATAGTTTTTATCAATTTTTAATTTTTTAGATGTTTTATGTTTTTATAGTTTTATAATGTATTCTTAGAGTTTTAAGTATATTTATGGTTTTTCCATTTTGAGGGATTTTTAAGGATCTTTTTTGTTTATATGGTTTGTAATGGTTCTTAGGGATTTTGAGGTCATGTAGAGGTTTTATGGGTTTTATGGTTATTTTATGTTGTGGAGTATTGTTTTTGTGTTCTATTGGTTTTTATGTTTTATTTTAGTTTTTTATCATTTTTGGGGTTTAATGGGTTTTAGAGTTTTTAGTGGTGTTTAATTGTTTTATGGGATTTTTAGATTTTTATCGATATTTATAGATCTTAGGAGTATTTTTATTTTTAGGGTGTTTTTAGAGGTTTTATGGTTTTTATTAATTTTTAGTATTTAGGAGTTTTACGTGTTTTTAGTTTTTTATGGGTTTCTTAGGGTTATTCAGTGTTTTAGGCTTTTTAAATTTTTAGATATTTTTAGTGTTTTTTACTATTTTCATGAATTTTTAGGGACTTTAGGTATTTTAAGGTCTTTTGGGTTTTTAGGGTATTTAGTGTCTTTTAGGGAATTAGTGTTTTTTAGATTTTATATAGAATTTTAATTTTTTTAGCTTTTTTAGGCTTTGTTTTGTATTTTAATGGTCTGTTAAGTTTTTATGTCTTTTTAAGGATTTTTATGTGTTTTTATTGTTTTTTTAGATTTTTAGGATTTTAGGGTTTTATAGGTTTTTAGAGTCTCTATGGTTTTTTTATGTGTTTGGAGTTTTTAAATATTTATAATGTTTCTTATAGTTTTTAATATTTTTAGGGGATTAATGTGTTTTTACAGTTTTTAGTGGGTTTTTTCATTTTTATAGGCTTTTAGGGGTTTATTAAGGGTTTTAGGGAATTTTGAGTTTTTCGTGGATTTTTGGTTTTTTTGGGTATTTAATTGTTTTTATGTTGTTCATAGGGGGTTTCAAGGTTTTTAGGGTTTTTATGTTTTTAATGAATTTATAGAGGGTTTTTGGGTTATTATTTTTGGTTAGGGTTTTATAGGGATTTTTTGGATTTATTGGGGGTTTTAGACATCTCGGTTTTTTTACATTGTATTGTTTTTAGGTTCTTTATGTGTTTTATGGTTTTTATGGATTTCATTAGGTTTTTTGGGTTATTATGTTTTTTATATTTTTATGTGTTTTAATGATTTTTTAGTATTTTTATGGGTTTTTGGGATTTTCTAGGGTTTTAGGTTTTTAGGTGTTTTTTAGGGGTTTTAACTTTTTTAGGTTTTTAGGGGTTTAAAGTGTTTTAAATTATCAATGTTTTCTTAGTGTTCATCATGTTTTTAGGATTTTTTATGTAATTAGTTTTTATATAGCCTTATTAATATTTTTATGATTTTTAGGAATTTTTATGATTTTTGGTAATTTTAAGGGATTTTGGGATTTTAGGTTTTTTTTTGGGGTTTTGGGTTTTTGTGGTTTTTATGGTTTTAATGTATTTTCAAAGTTTTCTTAAATTTTTAGGGGTTTAAATGATTTTGATAGTTTTTAGTGGGTTTTAATGTTTTATGTGTTTTTATAGTTTTGGGGGTTTAAGGCTTTTTAGGGATTTTTAGGATTTTTAGTTTTTTTATGTTTTTTATGGTTTTTATTTTTTTTTAGCGTTGGTTTTTAGGTGTGTTTCTGATTTTTAGGTTTTATTTGGATTTTTCAAGGTTGTTAGTGATGTTTATATTTTTAGTTATTTTTAGTGATTTTTAGAATTTTTCTGATTTTTAGTGTTTTTAGGAATTTTGAGGGTTTTTAGGTTTTTAGGGGTTTTATTGTTTTTAGGGTTTAAGAATTCTTAAGTAATTTAGGGAATTTAATTATATTTAGGTTTTCAGGTTTTAAAATTTATTCTCTAAATTTTATGCTTTAATGTTTTTAAGGATTTCTAGGGATATTTTAGGATTTTTTTAGTGTTTTTTTGGATTTTGAGGGTTTTAAGGGTTTTTGATAGTTTTAGGGGTTTTTATTGTTCCTATAGGGTTTTAGGGTATTTTTTTTTTTATAATTTTTTAGGGGTTTTAAAAAAATTTAGTGTTTTAAATGTCTTCTAGATTTTTTTAATTGGTTTTTAGATATTTTAGGAGATTTTTGGGATTTTTTTAAGGTTTTAAGGATTTTATTGTTTTTAGGGTTTTTAAGGTTTTTAGGGGTTTAGGGTTTATAGGGTTTTCATAATTTTAGGATTTTTTGGGTATAAGTTTTTTATGGTTTTCTAAGGGGTTTTAAAGGTTTTTGTGTTATTTATTTTTGTAGGGATTTGATAAATATTTAGGATTTTTATGTTTTTTAGGGATATTAGGGTTTTTATTATTTTTATGCTTCTCAGTTTTTATGATTTTTTTTGAGTTTTAGGGCTTTTAGTGTTTTAGTAATTTTTAGGGTTTTAATGGATTTTTTGGGTTTTTTATGATTTTTGGTGATTTTGTTGTTAGGGTTTTTTAGGATTTTAGTGTATTTTTATAGCTTTTTTCTTCTTCACATTTTTAGGGGTTTTAGTGTTTTTTGTTTTTAATGTGTTTTAGGGTTTTCCATGTATTTAGGTTTTTAAGGGTTTAAAATATTTAATGGATTTTAAGTGTTTTTAGGGTTTTTAGGGGGAATTGAGGGTTTTAATGATTTTTTGGGTTGTTTGGTTTTTCTTTTCTTCATTTTTCGAGTTTCAAACAATTTTAATTGTTTTTAGGTTTATAATATTTTCTTAGGTATTTTTCTAGTTTTTTTTCATATTTTTCATTTCTAATAATTTTTACTAATATTTCTGAATTTTATGGTTTTTAGGGGTTTTAATGAATTTGAGGATTTTTAGGGTTTGTTTGTTTTTAGAAATTTTTGTGTTTTTTAGTGTTTTATGTTTTTCTAGTGTTTTTTTACCATTCCTAGGGGTGTAAAGTGTCTTTAGTGTTTTTAGGGTATTTTATTGTTTTATGGGTTTTTATATTTTTCTATTTTTTCTTGGGGATTTTGTGGTCTTCCGGGTATTTTTTGAGTTTTAGGGGTTTTTAGTGATTTTTGGTTTATTTATTTTCTTAGCATTTTTATGTTTTTAGGATTTTTTAAATATTTTATCAATTTTTAGGATATTAACAATATTTTGGGTTTTTTGGGATTTTTGGGATTTATGGTTTTTCGGGATTTTAGGTTTCTTTTTGTTTTTTATGGTTTTTATAATTTTTGTATGGTTTTTAGTGTTTTTTAACATTTTAATTTTTTTAAATGGATTTTATAGTTTTTAGTTGTTATGTGTATTTATTTGATTTTAGGGTTTTTTATGTTTTTAGGGGTTTGGGGGTTTTAATGTTTTTAGATTTTTTAGTATCTTTATCTTATTATGTTTTAAGGTGTTTTAACTGTTCATAGGTTTTTAAGGATTTATAAATGTTTTTCACAGTTTTTAAGGTGTTTTAACATTTTTAGTAATTTTGAGGGATTTTTTTGGATTTTTTCGGTTTTTAGGTATTTTAAGGGTTTTTAGAGTTTTTAGTTTTTTTAGAGTTTTATGGTTTTTATGGGTTTTAAGGTGTTTTCTTATTTTTAGGGATTTTATGGTTTTTTATATATTTTATATTTTTTTAGGTTTTTAGAGGGTTTCAAGAGTTTTTAGTGGTTTCTATGAGTTGTTATGTGGTTTAGGTGTTTTAATGGTTTTTGTGGTTGTTTTGTTTTATTTTTTTATAGTGTTTTCAGGTTTTAAGAGAAATTTAGGGATTTTTAGGTGATTTTAAATTTTATGGTTTTTAGGGGTTTTAAGTATTTTATGTATTTTATGTTTTATTATGGGTTTTCATGGTGTTTACGGGTCTTTACTTTTTTAGGTATTTTATGTATTTTTCCGGATATTTATGGTTTTTAAGGTTTTTATGGACTTTTCGATTTCTAGGTTGTTTTATTTTTTTATAGATTTTAGGTTTTTTATTAAATATTTGGTTTCTCAGGCGTTTGGGTGTTTTATAGTATTTCAATATTTTCTTAGGATTCTTCACGGTTTTATTGTTTTTTACGTTTTAAGTGATTTTATTTATTTATTATGTTTTTATTAAATTTTAATGGTTTTAAGGATTTCTGGGATTTTAGGGTTTTTAAGGGATTCTAGATTTTTATGTTTTTTGTGTTTTTAGTGGGTTTTTTGATTATTTATGTTTTTTAATGTTTTTAATTTTTTTCATATTTTTAGTGTTTTAAATGGTTTTTAGTGTTCTTAGTTGTCCTTTAGGGGTTTTTTTGGTTTTTTTAGGGTATTTTAAATTTTATATGGGTTTTATGGTTTTTAGGGTTATATGGGTTTTTAGATTTTTTTTATCATTTTTATGTTTTCTTAGAAGTTTGAAGTATTTTTACATTTTTAAGGATTTCATATGCGTTTCATATTTTTTAGGGTTTTAATGTTTATATTGATTTTTATGTATTTTTTTATTTTTATTGTTGTTAGTGTTTTTAGGGATTTTAAGATTAGAAGTGGTGTAAGGCGGGGCTATTCTCGACCCCCTCCAAATTTATTATGAAAAAAGGTCCCTTAAGGTTTTTTTTGGTTTTAGGGATTTTTTATTTTTTAGGGGTTTGGAAGATTTTTATATTTTTTATGTTTTTAGTGGTTTAAAGTGTTTTTAGAGTTTTCAGTGGTTTTAGGGTTTGTATTGGTTTATGTGTTTTTTATTATTTTAGTGATTTAATTATTTTTGGGGTTTGAAGGTTTTTAGGTTAATTTTATGGGTTTTAGATTTTTTCGGATTTTTAGGGGATTTACGAGTTTTATGTTATTAATGTCTACTTATCATTACAGTTTTATTAGGGGTTTTTATATTTTGGTGTATTTTTACTTATTTTAAAGAATTTTTATAGTTTTTAGGTTTTATGTATTTAAGGGGTTCAGGAATTTTGGGTTTTTAATGGGTTATAGCATTTTTTAGGTTTTTAGGGGTTTTAAGTGCATTTTGATTTTTTAAGTTTACATGGGGATTTTCAAGGTTAATAGGGTTTTTTACATTTATAGGTATTTTTAGGAATTTTTTATCATTTTTATGGGTTTTTAGTGTTTTTAGTTATTTTGATATTATTTTGGGGTTTTAGGGTTTTTATGGTGTTTATGGTGTTTATGGTTTTTTAGGTTTTTTGATTTTTCTCTGAATGTTAGGGTTTTATGTTTTTTAGATTTTTAATATCTTTAGGGGTTTAAAGTGGTTTTAGAGTATTTTGTGGTATTTAGGGTTTTATGGTTTTTTTGTTTCGTACAGTTTTTTTTGTTTTTATGGTTTTTGGGGAAAGGAAGATTCGAGGGTCAGGCTATTCCCCCTCCAAATTTATTAACGAAATGACACAACCCCCAAGTGAGGGGAGGGGTCAAATGACCCACACCCAAAACCCCTTTACAACCCCAACCCAATTACCCATTATGGGTTTTAGTGGTTTTTATGGTTTTTCGTGTTTTTTAGGTTTTAAGTTGTTTTAAGTATTTTTATGTTTTTAATGATTTCATGGGGGGTTTTCAAGGTTATTTATTTCGTACATTTATTATATATTTTGGGATTTATAGGATATTTTTTGATTTTAGGGTTTTAAGGATTTTAAGGATTTATAGGATTTTTTATGGTTTATAAGGGTTTTATTGATTTCTCCATTTTAGGTTATTTTGAGTTTTTTATGGTTTTATTCTTTTTATAGTTTTTATAGTTTTTTAATGTATTTAGGTGTTTAATGGGTTTTAATTTTTGTCATCATATTTAGGATATTTAGGAGTTTTTATTATTTTTGAAGATTTGATTTTTTTTTATGGTTTTTTGGGGTGTTACAGTTTTCATGGTATTCTGTGGGTTTTAATGTTATTAGCATTTTTTTGGTTTTTTATAAAGATAAAGTGTTTTTAAGTTTTTATAGTTTTATTAGTGGATGTTATGTTTTTATGGTTTTTATGTTTTTAGGTATTTTTTAGTTTTTTATGTTTTTTATGGTTTTATCGATTTTGAAGGCCTCTTTGGTTTTTACGGTTTTTTGTTGTTTATATCGGTTTTTAGTTATTTCAAGGTTTTTAGATTTTTTTATGTTCTTAATGTTTTCTTAGAGTTTTCTTGGTTTTTAATGTTTCTTATTTTTTGAGGGTTTTTAGGACTTTTTTATATTATTTATAGTTTAATGTTTTTTGGGGAATTTTTTGGGTGTGCCGAGTTTTTCAGGTTTTTGGGGTTTTTATGTTTTTTCAATGTTTTTAAGGATTTTTTAGTTCATTAGGGTTTTAAGGGTTTTATAGTTTTTTAACGTTTTATGGGGTTTAAAATGATTTTAGAGACTTTTGTGGGTTTTTAGTTTTTTTTTTGGCGTGTTAGTGTTTTTAGGGGTTTTATGCATTTTCGGGGGTTTTAGGGTCTTTGGGTTCTTTTTGGACATTTTTGGATTTTTAGTATTTTTTTAGGTTTTTATGTGTTTTAATTGTTTTTAGGTTTTTATTATTATCTTATGGGTTTCATGGTTTTTAGGGTTTTTACAATTTTATGGAGTCTTAGGTCAATTTGGTATTTTTATGTGTTTATTCGGTTTCTATGGATTTTGATGGTTTTAATGGGTTTTTTGGGTTTTTAATGTTTTTTTAATGTTATTATTATATTTTATGTTTCTTAGGTATTTTAAATTATTTTAGGTCTTTATGGTTTTCTTATGATTTTTTAGTGATTTTAAGATCCACTATATTTACTAAACCTGGGTGTTACCCTGCTTATGTGTCACCATCACATTCATCCACATCACCTAATTCACCTACCCATTTACCAATTACCCCACCATCTTATAATCTAATACCCGATATACCCATCGAGAATCAACGGGTACCTACGCCATATCGTGGCTCGTCGCCCCACATAGGGTTTCCGTCTTCCAGCTTCTTCCTCCTACAATTCGACAATGAGTCTCGTAGCATTATTCTATGATAGTCTCGTCCCTCCATACGCGAAGCCCATCAAGCTATTCCATGGAAATTCCTAGGGTAACTCCTAGGGTTCCCACTCTGGTATCGCCTTCCCTTGTCCAACTCATCCAGCAGACTACTACCCTCATCTTCGTCACCATTTTACAACTCCTCTTATGCTGCTCATCCTCAAGAATCCAGTCATATCCTCTTACAATGATAGAAATAGATGGTTTGCATCCCATCTCGAGGGTTTCTTGGTCTTATTAGACTCTTACGAGATCTACCTCCTTCATCCAAGATTCTACTCCTCCCATTGGGCTCAATCCCTCCAACCGCCTCCCCTCTTGGTCACGAAATCTGTCGCCATCTACGAGGATTCCAAGCATTATCAGTCTCCTCCGAGCTCTACCACGGTAAAGCATGCCTCACACCCGCTTCACGAATCCACTCACCATCACCTAAATGTGCTATTTTCTTTGAAAATAACTCTTCAATTTTTATTACAGAATTTGGCAAAGGGTAATTTTTTTCCTAAGACCATATTCTATCAGCTCCCGCATCATGCATATGGTCATTTTAGCTCTGTATCTTCTCAGTATTATTTTTTTCCTGCTTTGAATTTCACTATTTCACATAGTTCATATGATTTTTCCAGATTGTTGTACAATAACTTTCTTCACATTAGGTTGGTCCTCATAGTTTTTTTGGATAACTATACAGTTCTCTCTAATATATTGAATTTCCAGCTACATCTGGATTTTTCATTGTGTATTTGTTAAGATCATTTCCATTTTTTCTATAATTAAAGCATAATATTCATTTAGTCTCATTACTTTTCTAGCATTTGATAATATTTTTAGATTTCTTATACACAACTATTTTCAAATTACTTATATATAAATGTTTTCATATTGATGATTTCTCAAAAGGATTCCATAATTGTTTTCAGATTCTGCTTATACATGATTTTTTTTCCTGATTTCAGATTATATATTGTTTGAGGTACCGTGGTTGAGCAGATTTGTATAAATCTGGTTTTTAATTTTACTAAACACATATATTGTTCAAACTATTATCATTTTCTATTTTAATCACTTGATGAATTAAAATTTGGTTTAATCAACATATAAAATTGATCATAACACTAATCTATGATTTCATAGTAGGTGAGTATGGAATTACATAGTGTTGATTTTGTTTTCCTTTTGGTGTATTTCCTGGCTATATAACTCGGTGTTCATGGAAATTTTTTGAGCTCTTGAATTAATGGAGACTTGAATGTGTTTGGTGTCATGACTTAATGGTGTCATTTTCAGTTGGGTTATATGTATGGGATTCTGGGGCTCTTTTCTTCCCTAAATGTATGTTATGCTACCTTTGTAGTTATTTTCTCACTTTCACATACATGTTATATAGTTTTTTTGGATGTTTAATATAATTTTTCTTAATTGAAGATGGCTTTTTTTTACAAATATGTAGAAGTGGATGTAAACTTTGAGGGTCACAATGTGTTTAAGGTACCCTGGTTAAACAGATTTTTATGAATCAGGTTTATAATTTTACCGAATGCAAATATTGTTCTCCCTATTATCATTTTGTGTTTTTTATTATTTGATGATTTCAACTTTGGTTTAATAAATATATGAAATGAATCATAACACCAATCTTTCCTTTCATAGAAGGTGAATATAAAACTATACAGCATTGATTTCATTTTCCTTTTGGTGATTTTCCTGGTTATAAAACTCTGTGTTCATGTAAATGTTTCGAGCTCATGTATGAATGGAGATTTTAATGTGTATGGTGTCATGAATTAATATTTTTATTTTCCGTTGGGATGTTGTTATGAGTTTTTGGGGATCTATACATCCATAAAAATATGTTTTTCTAACTCTGTAGTTGTTTTCCCAATTTCACATGCATGTTCTATAGGGTGTTTTGGGTGTTTATTATGTGGATGTAGCCTTCATCTTATATTAAAGATCATATTAAACGTTGAACTAGTCTATGATTTTTTCACTTTTTAGTTTGTTTTTAAGCGATTTTCATTATACATGGTTCTTTCTCTAACTTACCAATTCAATTGTGCAACTAGTATTTATTGATTAATTTTTTTAATATAACTTGCAAAACGTAATTTCACCAAATAATTTTTCATGTTTTATCTTCAAATTAGTTTATTTAGAAAACTGGATTTCCAGTTTTTATCATTTCCGGTATATAATAGCATAAACAAATCATTTTACTGGAAGATTATTTTCCACTAACAATTCAATTCATTTATTTTTTAATCCTTGTAATTTTGTTAAATGCATATGGCTCACCCAAACAAATTTGGAGGAGTGGATGTAAACTAGGAGGGTATCAAAGTGTTCAATCTACCCTACAAAAGATGAATAGTATTAGACAGTTTTTTAATTTTACCAAATGAAAATATCATTCAACCTATTATCATTATGTGTTTTTTCTTATCTACGGATGGGACCTTTCAACATTCGTTGATTCAATATATGAAATGGATCTTAATACCCATCTTACAATGTCATGAGTGTTTTTGGAAAAAACATTCCATGCCAATGAAATCCACTCTCATATGAAGGAAAAAAGAAACTAAAAGAATGAAAATAGTGATTACAATTAATTGTTGCAATATCTAGGTAAGGTTAAAACATCATTGATTCTGTTGTTTTCATAGTGCAGGATGTTAAGGAGTCAACTTCCACAATGGAAGTGGATTTGGTACAACAAATAAAATTATATCATATACCCAGGTACATGTTTTCTTCTTTCATTGTCTTATTTTCATTACATCATTGGTGTAAACAATAATGATTTTTTCCTGTTCCATTTACATTATCAATAAAACACAGTGCAGGTTGTTATTCTCCAATAAAATTTCTTAAACATCATTAATTCTATTCCAATTATTACATTCATCAAAATTTATGGAAAATTTTTTATTGAAGTCATTTATTTATGTAAAAAAATCTGGTGATGAGTTTGATGCTCATTATGCAGTCCAACGAAGAGTCACAATGTCTCGACATGATGCGGCATTAACATGCCTGAAAAAATTGACTGACATTATGTGGCCAATTTTCAAGGTATCAAAAAACCATTTAACCTATACTTTTCAAATTAAATCAGGCATATTTACATCAACTTTTACCTCTAATGTTATTATAGGTTATAGATAACCAGTTATAACAAATATAACACACACATGTATCCTTTCTGATTTTTATAGGCGATACACTAACTATTTTACAAGTCAACCTGATGAAGATCATGTTGCGTCCAAGGGGGAAGAATACCACCTTGGCATCTTCACCAATGATGCAGACTTTCCCTAAGAAAAAGTCAGAAGAAGTTTAATTGAATTGATCTTAACCAGGTGATACTATTTCTAATTTCTCCTTTTTAATTTTTTAGAAAACAAACACCACATTATTTTAATATTCATTTTTTTCTTTCATGACATGAAAATCAACATAGTGGATCTTTAGGAGTGTGTTCCAACATTGACATTGGATTTGTTACAATTGGTACAATTATTTAATGTAATCAGGTATATGTTCTTTATCTTCATTGAGTAATGCTTTCATGACATCATTGGAACTAACTAAATTTCATTTTTTTCATGTCATTTTCATTTTTTTTCAATGATTAATACATGCAGTGCATTTATTCTTCTTAATTGGCTACTGTTAACCATTGGATTTCTGTTTATATGATTTTAATTTTCAATAATATTTGGTACTTATTCTTTAATTTTCAATAATATTTGGTAATTATTCTTTAATCCATGTCTGCTATGAATTTTTCTAAAATTTCTAACACATATCTACATTTTCATTTTTAGAAAAAACAAATAAACTATAATTCATTCTTCTTAAGAACTATGTGATACTGAACCCTTAATAGTTACATATATCTCTTCAGGGTTACTGGCACAACAACTGGTCTTCTCTAGTATACATATCTAATCCTATCAACAAATTTCATAGGTAGATCCATATACAGTAATATTTTTTTTACATTTGTGTGTTGTTTTTTTATAAATTCACTAAAACTGTCTACAATATTCGTTAATCCATGTTTCCAGTTAATTTTCTTAAAATTTCTAACACATATCTTCTTTTTTGATTTAGAAAAAACAACTAAATACTTATAGTCAGTTTGAATATATGCATTCCCTACCAGCGTTGACATATTCATCTTTAACCACATCATATCATATAACACCATTAATGCTAATTTATTTATTTCAATAGCTAAATTTCCCTATTAATAACATGTAGCCTTTGTGCAATGTTTATTTCAATTTGATAAAAACTGTTTAATTATAAGCTTAGTCAATTTGGAAATTGTCTTCCCAATTTAAATTTTATTCACTCTTCTCACAAATATGCATAATATGATTTTATGGAAAACCTGTAGGATTATATAAAATGAAAACCAATACAAACATGCAATCCACTTCCATGTTTTGCTTATACAGGATATTTTTTTTCATATTTCATATTGAAAATTTCTCATACTTAACCCTTTGTAGATTTCTTATAAATAAGAATTTTCTTATACATATTTGTTTGAATACTTCTTATACATAATAGTTTTATTACACATGCTATAGGAGAAATATACTAGAAGTTTTTGTTGCTGGACGATATTCAGTAGCATTATTATGTTATTTTTTCATGTTTGACATCAATTCATGCTGGAATTTTTGTTGTATTTTATGTTTTTCAGTTTCAGTGACGGTTTCTCCTCACAATTTCTGTTTCTTTAGCTAGAACATGATTTTAATCGTGAAATTTCCTTTAAAAGTGTCGTGATTTATGAAAGAAGTTTTTATTTCCCAATATCAAGATATTTAAAAAGTTCTCTCACAGTCTGTTCAGAATTTTGGATATGTAGTCTCATTTCCTCAATTTGCCTTTTCCTTTTCAAGATGAGTAAATTTTTGTTGCATGTTAAGCTATAGATGTTCATGATAATTGATGACTGATTTGAGATGCACAAAATTTAAGCATGTCATTTAATTAAGGTCAAGAATGAAGCTCTGTATAAATGAATATCTTTATCAATGATTATCCAGAAGAGAAGAAATATTTTCAACAAGAACTCTAGTGTTTTGATGTCCAGAAATTATTTTCTGGATTTCTATCACCATTTTGATCAACAAGTCTAAATTCTATTCCTCTTCATATTTTATGGGGGCATGTATATTCTAATTAGTTACCAACATAGCAATATCATCCATATTTTTCTGGTTTTTAATTTTATCCATCAATAAAATATTAATCACATCTTTAAGTTTCTTGACTACAAACATGGCTTCAGAGTATTTTTTTCCATTTATTTTCATGATTTGTGATTCTATAAAGGTTATGCATGTTATGGAAATTATTTTTCAAATTAGCATCAACCAAATTTTTCATTAAGAATTCAATCTATTCCACAAACACAGTCTTTTCAGTTTATGATTCTGAAAGACGATCCTTTTACTATGCCTTCATTTCTGCTAATTCATCATTTAACAGAAAACTTTTCTTCTTGTGTGTAACTTTTCTTCAGTTTGTTACATGCATTAAATCATGTGCGTCGGGAAGAGTGTAAACATACACTACGACATTATTACTACATTCTTGTGGTTTGTTGAATGAAACATCAGCCATGATGGGTTAGGATCATCCAACATTGTGTATATCTAAGAATACATGTTGTTGGTTAAATTAAGTAAACATATCTTGGAACACATGTCTTGAAAATTTTAATTTTTATTGGTTTATCATAAAAGTTAACTATAATATCTACATTAATAGGAATTTTTATCATAGGAATTTTTGATAAACTATCTTTATAGGCTCATAGTCTAAGATTCATTTTATTTTCTCTGTAGTTTTTTCCATCAAATATCATCTTTTTATCACATACCTCTTCCATTTTTTGATAGGTACATTGAATTTAGTGGTTCTATGCCTTTTAGGCCTTCTAAAGACTTCACATCCCAGAATAGATCAAATAATATTTATAGGGATCTGAGGGAGAATATCGAGAGAGCAAACGCATATACTCAAGGGCTTCATGTGGGTGTCATGTTTCTCTATTCATATATTTATTTTTTTAAATATCACCTTTCGTTTCATCTTGGTCTATGATCTCCACGTTCTTCATTCCATATTGTTCAATATACATAATGAATAGTTTCATTCCATTTTCTTTTTGCCTTTTCAACCAACTCATTCAATATATTATTATTTCATTTAATTTCACATTTCCTATTTTTATTATTACAACCACTCTCTTATCTTTTATTTAACATTCACATTATATTTAATTTCCCACATTATAGTTATTTTGATCAAAATTGAAAATGAATTTAAATATTTTTCCTCCAAATTTAAAAGATCATATAATCTTACTCTATCATTATTCTATGTTAACTATTTGAATAGTTTCTTCATATTCAATGCACTATTATTTTATTATCATACACCATTACTTTCTAATTATACTTTTGTTCAAAATTACTATTTCTTCTCAAATTTTATAAATATTAATCTCTTATTAAAAGAAAAAACACTAATTGAATATGTCGTTCAATAGCACGGGCGAGTACTAGTTTTTTACATTTTTAGGTTATTTAGGACTTTTTTAGAATTTCTATGTTTTTCAGTGTTTTAGGGATTTTGATCCTTTTTGGGATTTTTATGGATTTTTGTGTTTTTATGTTTTTAGTGGCTTTTTTAGTATTTAGGGTTTTTAAGGTTTTTAATATTTTTAATGTTTTTAATGTTTTAGGGGTTTAAAGGGTTGTTAATGTTTTTAGTTTGGCTTTGAATCTTATGGGATTTTAGGGGTTTTAATGTATTTAGTTTTTTTTAGGGGTTCTTGGTCTTATGAGGGTTTTTAGGTTTTTTAGCATTTTTAGATTTCTAGTGATTTAAATTGTCTTTATATTATTAATAATTTATTAGGGTTTTTAGGGTATTATTTCATTTTAGGATTTTAGGTATTTTAAGGCATTTTTTATGTTTTTTATGTTTTTTTGGATTTTTATGTTTGTTTAATCTTTTATGGTTTTTAGTTTTTTTGTCATTTTTTAAATTTTTGCAGGGTTTACATATTTTTATTTTTTTAAGGTTTTCTTAGGCTTGTTCATCGATTTAGGGTTTTATATATTTTTATTGATTTTGTAGGATTTTTATGTTTATTTAGTATTTTTAAGAATATTGAGAGTTTTGTGGGTTTTAGGATTTTATTGTTTTTATGATTTTTATGGGATTTTTTTGGTTTTTTTAAATTGATAGGGTATTTTTAGATTTTTGGGGTTGAATTTATTTTTTGTTTTTTTTAATGTTTTAGTTGTTTAAATGGGATTTAGAGTTTTAGAGGGTTTTTGGAGTTTTATTGGTGTTTTATAGTTTTTAAGGTTCATAGGGGATTTTATGGTTTTAATATTTTTTAGGTGTTATTTTGGATTTTTAGAATTTTATGTTTTTAGGGTTTTATGGTGTATTTAGGCTTTATGGTTTTCAGAGGGTTTTTAGTTTTTTTATGGTTTATACCTTTTTAGTGATTTTTTGGGGTTTTATATGATTTTTGTAGTTTTCGGGGTTTTCATGTATTTTGATGTTTTTTTTTGTTTTTTTGGGTTTTTTTGGTTTTTTTGTGGTTTTGGGTTATTAGGGTTTATTTTAGTTTTTTATGGTTTTATGGTTTTATGGTTTGTTGAGTTTTTTAATGTCTTTATGGTCTCAAAAAGATGTTATAATTTTTATTAGTTTTTAGAGGTTTTATGGGTTTTTTGTGTTTTTTAATGTTTTTTTGTGGTTTTTAAGGTTTTTAATTATTTTTAATGTTTTTAGGGTTTTAGGATTTTTTTAATTTTGTATGTATTTTAAGAGTTTTAGGATTTTAAGGGTGTCTTAGGGGTTTTTAGGGTTTTTATGGTTTTTATGGTTTTTATGTTTTCGGGATTTTTAGGGATTTTTGTGGATTTTATTATTTTTTGGGGGATTTTTGGGATTTTGGGGGGTTTTCGAGTTTTTGTGTTTGGGGGGCATTATGGTTTTTATCTTATTTTAAAAATTTTAGTGTATTTAGGATTTTAGTGTTTTGTTTGGGTCTTTTAGGGTTATTAGCGGTTTATAGGTTTTTTTGGGATTTTTAGGTATTTTTTAAGATTTATATAGTTTTTTATTTTTATTTTGATTTTAAGGGTTACTTAAGGTTTTTATGGGTTTTTTGTGTGTTTTTTTATTTTTTAGTGTTTTATGGTTTGTTGGGTATTTTAAAATTTTTAGAGGTTTATAGGTTTTTAATTTTTTTAGTGTCCTATGGGTTTTAGGGGTTTTTAGTTAGTTTTATTATTTTTAGGGGGTTTCATCTTTTGAGGTGTAAGGGTTTTTAGGGGTTTTAGGGGTTTTAGGATTTTAAGGTTTTTAGGACTTTTAGGAATTGTAGGTTTTATTATGTTTTTAATGTTTTTATAGGTGATTTTTGGTTTTTTTGGGTTTTTACATTTTTTCGGATTTCAAGGGCTTATTTATGATTTTTATGGTTTTTAGGGAGTTTAGAAATTTTTTTGTTTTCGTGGTTTTTTATGGGTGTTTAGGTTTTTGGAGGTTTTAGCATTTTTAGGTTTCTTAGGGATTATAAGGGATTATATATTTTTATAATTATCTTAGTTATTTTCAAGCATTTATGTTTTTCATCCTTTTTATGGATTTTTATAGTTATTTAGGATTCAAGGGGTTTTAGGTGGGGTTTATGTTTTTTGGGGGTTTTTTTATTTTTTGGGAGGTTTTATGGATTTTTTTTATTTTTTAGGGTTTATAATTATTTTATATTTTTTCTTACATTCTTAGAGGATTAAATTATTTTTAGAGTTTTTAGTCATTTTTATGTTTTTTATGGGTTTTCAGGGTCTTTATATTTTTTAGGGGTTTTTAGTGTTTTTTTTGGATTTTATTATCTTTATTTTATTTTTCAGGGTTTTTAGTGGGTTTTAAATTTTTATTGATCTTTAGGTAATTTTTAGTGTTTTAATGAATTTTCAGTGTTTAATGTTATTTTCGGGATTTTCGGGACATTTAGTTTTTTTCAGGTTTTTAGAATTTTTAGGTTTTTATGGGTTTGAATTATTTTTAGGTTTTTAGTTTTTTCTTATGGGGTTTTAGGGTTTTAGTGATTTTATGTTTTTATTTTATTTTAAGGATTTTGTGCTACTTTTATGGATTTTAAACGTTTTTATTTGTTTTATGGGTTTTAGGGGTTTTTAACATTTTTAGGGATTTTATTGTTTTTTTTGGGAATTTATGATTTTTTTTAATTTTTTATGGTTTAAGGTTGTTTTTAGATTGTTTAATAATTTTTATGGTTTAAAGTGTTTTTAATGTTTTTTGTAATTTTTAGGGTTTTTATAGTTTTTTACGGTGTTTTAGAGTTTGTTAGGGTTTTAACATTTTGTTTAATTTTTAAGAGTTTTAAATATTTTTATTATTTGATCGTTTTATTAGGGTTTTTAGGGTTATTTTTATTCTTAGTGATTTTTTGGATTTTTTGGATTTTTTGTGTTTTTTGGTTTTTAAGGATTTTAAAGGGTTTTAGGGTTTTAGTGTTTTTAGGTTTTTAGGGGTTTAAGTGTTCTTAGGTTTCAATGGTTTTCTTAGGTTTTTTCATGGTTATGAGGGTTTTTTTAATTTTTTAAGGATTTTTATGGATTTTTATGATATTTATGGTTTCAAAGGGGTTATAGGAATCTTGATTATTTTTAATGATTTTTATAGTTATCATATTTTTTTGGTCTTTTGGGTGTTTAAGGTTCTTTTGAGGTTTTTAGAATTATTATGGTTCCTTAGAGATTTGTAACATTTTTAGTGGTTTAAAGGGTGTTTAGATTTTTAAGTGGTTTTATGGTCTCTTGTGTTGTTTACAGTTTTATGGGCATTAGGTTTTTTAGGGTATTTTTGGTTTTGAGGGTTTTATGATTTTTATGTTTTTTTGTGTTTTTTTAGGTTTCTTATGAGATTTATGTGTTTTTAGTTATTTATTTTGTTTCTTATGGGTTTTCAGGGATTTTAAGGTTATTTCGGTTTTAGGAATTTTTATTGCTTGTTGATATTTTTTTGGGTTTTTTGGGTTTTTTGGGATATAGAGGGTTTTTGGGTGTATTATTGGTTTTATGGTTTTCACAGTTTTTTTATTTTTTGAATTTTATCAGTTTAGTATGTTTATTTAGGTTTTTAAAAATTTTAATGGTTTTAGTTGTTTAATAGGTTTATAAAATTTTTGTGATTTTTTACATTTTCATGGTGTTTTAGGGTTTTTTTAGTTTTTATGTGTTATGTGAGTTTAGGGGTTTTAGGGTCACTTTAGGGTTTGTAGGGTTCTTATCAATTTTAAGGTTTTTAGGGTTTTTATGCGTTTTTATGTTTTTATGGTTTTCATAGAATTTTTCCAATTTTTTTTGGTTTTTTACATTTTTATGTATTTTTAGTGATTTTTTAGGTTTTTTTATGGTTTTTAGAGTTTTTTTAGAATTTTAGGGTTTTATGGATTTTGTATCGTGTCAAATTTATTATCATTTTTTGGCTTTTAGAGATTTTATGTCTTTATAGATTTTAAGGTTTTCTATGGGGTTTTCAAGGTTTCATTAATTTTTTTATTGTTTTTAGGTATTTTTATGGAATTGTTTGTATTATTATTTTATTTACTGTTTTAAGGGATTTTGAGGGGTTTTTTGGTTTTTTGGGTTTTGATGGGTTTTCTTTTTGTTTATTTGGGTTGTAGATATTATTTAGTTTTTTAGGGTGTTATGGTTTTCTATATTTTGTATCATTTTTGAGTTTTAATAGGTTTTTAGTTTTTTAATGGTTTTATGGTATGATTTTATTTTATATTTTTATGTTCATTAGTTATTTATATGATTTTGGGGGGTTTAGGGTTTTTCATTCTTTTATGGTTTTGGAGGGTTTTTATCAATTTTTGTTTTTTAGAGTTTTAAATGTTTTAAGCTTTTTACAATATTCTTATGGTTTTTAGGGTTTTTAGTTTTTTTTTTATTTTTAGGTAGTTTTAGGGATTTTTATGGTTTTTTCGTATTTTTATTTCTTTATGGGTTTTTTTGTTTTTGGGTTTTTTTGGGTTTTTAGCATTTTTTTGGGTTTTAATGGGTTTTCATTATTTTTTGTGTTTTATATTTTTGTTTGGGGTTTGTAGGGTTTTTATGGGTTTTTACATTTTCAGGAATTTATAGTGATTTTTTAATTTTTTTTAATATTTTTTAATATTTTAGGGTTTTTTTGGATTTTGAGGGTTTTTTGGTTTTTTGGTTTTTTAGGTTCTTAGGTGTTTTTTTATCCTATTAGGGTCTTTATGGGATTTCTGTGTTTTTAATGTTTTTAGTGTTTAAAGTGTTGGTTTTATTAGCTTTTACGGGCTTTTTTGGGTTTCTTAAGGTTTTTCTGGGTTTTAATAGGTTTTAGGGTTTTTATGGTCTTTTATGGTTTTTAGGGTTCATAGAATTTTATGTTTTTTGGGGATTTAATTGTATTTTTGTTTAGAAGGATTTTTTTTGGGTTTTTAGTGTTTTAGGAATTTTTACATATTTAGGGAATTTTTATGATTTCTATAATGTTGTTAGGTTTTTTGGGATTTTGACGGGTTTTAAGGTCTTTAGGTTTTTTTTTTGTTTTTTTGTTTTTTTATTTTTTAGGGGTTTTAAGTATTTTTAGGTTTTAAGGTTTTCATATGGTTTTAGGGTTTTTATATTTTTTTTATAATTTAATGGATATTAATAGCTATGTTAAATGTTTTAGGGTATTATGTTTTTTTGGGATTTTAGGGTTTTTTAGAGTTTTTTCGGGTTTAATGGATTTTTAGAGTTTTTTTAACATTTTAGGGGGTTACAGTTTATATATAGTTTATAGTTATTATTTAGGAATTTTTAGGAATTTATTATTATTTCTTAGGGAATTTATGGTTTTTAGTTATTTTATGGTTTTAGGGTCTTTTAGGGTTTTCAGTTTTTGTAGTTTTTAGGGGTTTTAAGTGTTTTAGGTTTAAAATTTTTTATAAGGATTTTTTCATGGTTTTATGAGTTTTTTTATTGTTTTTAGCGATTCTTAGGGATTTTTGAAGACATTTTTATGATTATTATTATAGACTTTGAGGTGTTTTAGGGTGTCTCGGGTTTTATGGTTTTTATAGTTTTTAACATTTGTTGGTTTTTTTAATGATTTTATGTGTTGTTAGGTTTTTATGATTTTATTTGTGATTTTATTGTTTTTTATGTTCTTATGTATTTTACGGGATTTTTTTATTTTTATGGGTTTTGAATGTTTTTATGGATTTTAATGTTTTTTTGAGTTTTTTGGGTGTTAAAGGTTTTTAATAGTGTTTTTACATTTTTAGGGGTTTAACTATTTTTTAGAGTTTTTTAGGAATTTTAGGAGTTTTAGGGTTTGTATGGTATTTATGGGTTTTTTTGTTTTTAAGGGTTTGGGGTTTTAACAATTATTTAGGTTATTTAAGGGTTTTACGTGATTTTTAGATTTTATTGTTTTCTAATGTGTTTTCAGGGATTGTAGAGTTAATTATGATTTTAAGGATATTTGGGGTTATTTAGGATTTTTTTTAATTGTTAGGGATTTTAAGAAATTTTTAGGACTTTTAGGAGGTGTTAGGGGTTTTAAGGTTTTTTTATAGATTCTTCTACATTGTTATGGTTATAAAGGGTTTCATAGTCTCGATTGGTTTTTTTTATTTTATAGGTTTTTAGGATTTTTAAGGTTTTTTTGTTTTTGGGTTTTTTTGGATTTTTAGTGGGTATTAGGGTTTTTAGCGTTTTAGCATTTTTATATTTTTTAGGGGTATAATTTTTTTTAAATTTTTTCTTGGGGGTTTTTAAGGATTTTAGGGTTTTTACATTTTTAGTGATTTCTCTAGATTTCTAAATATTTTTAGGGTTTTTTAGGGATTGAGGGATTTTGATGCCTTTTGGTTTTTAAGGTTTTTAGGATTCATAATAGTTTTTTTTGAGTTTTATGGTATTTTTTTTGTTTTTAGGGGTTTTATGGTTTTAATGGTATTTTTAATATTTTAGCGGGTTAAAGGTTTTATGGTGTTTTTAGATGTTTTTGTGGGTTTT
Source organism: Viscum album (assembly GCA_963277665.1). Taxonomy (NCBI): domain Eukaryota; kingdom Viridiplantae; phylum Streptophyta; class Magnoliopsida; order Santalales; family Viscaceae; genus Viscum; species Viscum album. The sequence goes on from OY728141.1 coordinate 972,857,030, forward strand.
TATTAATATTTGGGGTTTTTCGGTTTTTATGAGGTTTTATGGTTTTCAATTTTTTATGGATTTTTCTGTATTTTTGGGTTTTGTAATTTATTATGTTTTATAGGGGTTTATATTTTTTTAGGTTTTTAAGGATTTCTAATATTTTTTTATGGTTTTAGGGCTTTTTTTATTTTTATGGAATTTTTTGGCCATATAGGATTTTTAGAGTATTTATGGTTTATTTGTAATTTAACTATTTTTATGTATTTTAGTGTTTTTAGTGTTTTTATGGTTATTTTGTGTCATTATGGTTTTTTATGTTTTTTATGGGTTTTATGGTTTTTATATAGTTTTTAATGTTTTGGGATGTTAAAGGAGTTTTAGAGTATTTAGTGTTTTGGGGGGTTTTGTGGGTTTTAGGGGTTTTTAGGTTTTATTTTGTTTTTAGGAGCTGTTATTTTTTTGGTTATTTTTATGTTTTTTGGGGGTTTTTAGCATTTTTATAATTTTTAGTGGGATTAAGTGTTTTTCTATTTTTCAATTTGTATTTGGGTTTTTCAGGTTTTTAGCGTTTTTTACATTTTTATGGATTATTTGGCCATTTTTTAGGATTTTTATGGTTTTTAGGATTTTAATGGATTTTGATGGATTTTAATGTTTTTTAGGATTCTTAGGGTTTTTAATATTTTTGGGGTTTTATGTTTTTATTTCTTTTTTGGTTTTAAGGTTTTTTATATTTTAAGGGTTATTTATTATTTTTAAGGATTTTATGGGATTTTAATGGTTTTGGGGGCTTTTATGGTTTTTTGGATTTTTTGGATTTTTATAGTTTTTATCATTTTTTAGTTTTTTAGGGGATTAAATTGTCTTCAGTATATAAGGGTTTTATTAGGGGTTTTTCGAGTATTTAGTGATGTTTTCCGGATTTTATGGGTTTTTATAATTTTTAGGGATATTTATTGTTTTTGTGGGTTTTAGGTTGTTTAGGGGGTTTAAGTGGTTTTAGGAGATTACGGTTTTCCTAGGGTTTTTTAATGTTTTTGGGGTTTTTATAATTTTAGGATTTTTTAGTGTTTTTTATGAGTTTTAGGGAATTTTAGGTTTTTATTGATTTTTAGTGTTTTAAGGGTTTTTATGGTATTTAGTGTCTTTTATTGGTTTTATAATTTTTATTTTTTTCATTGGTCTAAAACATTTTTAGTTTTTTTATTGATTTATTTAGGATATTCATGGATTTTAGAATTTTTAAAATTCTTTTTTACGACTATTATGTTATTTTAGTGTCTTTTGGGATTTTGAGGGGTTTTAGTTTTTTATAGTTTTTTAGGGTTTCTATAGTTTTTGGGGGGTTTTGAGTTTTTTAATCTTTATAAAGATTCCGAGGAGTTTTTATAATTTTTAGCATTTTAAAGTGGTTTTTTTACATGTTTTTAGTCGGTTTTATTCTTTTTATGGGTTTTTAGGGTTCTGTTAATTCTTTTTGGGTTTTTATGGTTTTTTATGGATTTTAGGATTTTAGGGGTTTTAATAGTTTTTTGTTTCTTATGTTTTTTATAGGGGATTTAATTTTTTAGGTTTTTAAATACTTTTATTTTTATTTATTTATTTATTTGGATTTTTATAAATAGTTAAAGGATTTAGGTATTTTTTGGTTTTTTGGGGGGTTTTTTGGAGTATTAGGGATTCTTGAGTTTTTAACGTCTTTTGTTTATTTAGTATTTTTATGTGTTTTTAGGTTTTTAAGGTTTTCTTAGGGTTTTTTAGGGTTTTATTTTTTTACATTTTTTAGTGTTTTATGAATTTTTTATATTTTTATGGGTTTTTGGGTTTTTAGTGATTTTGTGGGGTCTTATGTTTTTAGGGGTTTTAGTGTTTTTTATGGGTTTTAACTTTTTTTATGTTTTTAGGGGTTTTAGGGTTTTTATGGGTTTTAGGGTTTTTTTTGGTTTTTAGGTATTTTTTAGATCTTTATTATGATTTTTATGGTTTTTAGGGATTTTGATGATTTTTAGTTTCTTTTAAGGGAATTGGGATTTCATAGTTTTTTTTATTATAGGGTTTCTTGAGTATTTTAGGGTCTTAATGGTTTTTTAGAGTTTTTTTTAAAAAAATTGTAGTTTAAAGGATTTTTTAAGTTTTTAGTGGGTTTTAGTGTTTTTTGGGTTTTATGGGTTTTATGGGTTTTATGATTTTTAGGGATTTTTAGGGTTTTCAGGTTTTTAGGTTGTTTTAGGGTTTTCAATGTTTTTAGTGTTTTTATGTTTTTAGAGGTTTAAAGTGTTTTTTGGTTTTAATTGTTTTATTTTTCAATTTCAGGGTTTTTACTGTTTTATTCATTTTTAGGGATTTTTAGGGATACTTTATATTTTGTAGGTTTTTTAGTGCTTTTGGGGGTTTTATGGTTTTTTTGATTTTTAGGGGTTTGATGGTTTTTAGGGTTTTAGTGTTTTTAGGTTTTTTAGGGAATTTATGTGTTTTTCTATTTTTATGGTTTTATATGGGAGTATCAAGGCTTTAGGGTATTTCTATTATTGGGTATTTTTAGGTATTTTTTTGGATTTTTATGGTTTTTAGTGTTTTTATAATTTTGACGGGTTTTTTTATTTTTTATAGTTTTATGGTTTTTATGGTTTTTTGGGCAAGGAAAGCTCGTGGCCAGGATATTTTTGGCTCACACCAAAATTTATAATAAAAAAGACATGGACGAAACAAAAAAAAAAGACGCAAAAAAGTGTCCAAAAATAAAGGTGCACAATGTGGAAAATCAGTCAATGTCGCCACCAAAATCATCCATCTCTGCACCACGATAACCAATGCCCACACCAAAGCCAGCACCCACCTCCGCAAAGTTGTAATCTGACTCAGAACCCGTGTCCACAGAATCCCATCCTGACTCATACTCGTCCTGCATTCCAAGCCTGGATAGAAGATTCATTCAGGCCCACTCTTGCTCAGCAAATCCTGGGGGCCGCTCCCGCTTATTAACTTTTAGCTTTAGTATGACTGCCCTTGATGTGGCCCGGGTTTCCATAGGTCGTGGGAGGGCAGAATAATCCTTCCGTCGTCTTCTCCTTGAGGGGGCGGATGTGGATCCAGCTTCATAACCTGGTTTCTCACAAGTGACTCCATCACTGAAAGTAGATGGGGCCTCCCCTTTCTTACCTTTGGACCCAATAGTTTCAACACCTCTTTTATTCCGTTCCTCCTTAGACCTGGTCATAACAGCGTTTATCCGACGATCATCATCAGCAAACCTCTCCCCTAGCCTCTTTGCTTCACCCTCATGCCGGTACCTTTCCCATTCAACCAGCACCATCTCATGTAACTGCACACAATGAGCTTCAGTAGAGGGAAAACCATGGAGAACCATGGTCCTCTGCAGGTTCGGGGACTAGTCACCATTTTCCCCAACAGTTTCCATGACATTCGGATTCAGAACAGGAGCACTAGGAAGATAATCAGCATCGCTAGTGCTATTCGCAAGAGGACCAACATCCATGTCAGGTCTCCCAACATCATCATTCCCGAATAACACCTGGGGGCATCACGCCAATCATTGTACAACACCCTAGGAATCCAGGGATCCCCTTTTATCACGACCCTCTTCTTCTCAGCCGATGACATAAGCCACTCATCCCCAGCCCACGTGCCATGAACAACCACAGCCTCTTGCACAACTTCTAATAGTGTTAATATTTTTTAGAGGTTTTTAACATTTTAAAGTGATTAAGGGATTTTTGAATTTTTAGTGGATTTCTGGATTTAAATGGGGTTTTGGGTTTTTTAAAAAATTTAGGGGTTTTATGGTTTTCATGGATTTTAGGGTTTATTAGGATTCTTGCATTTTTTTTTATGTTTTTAGGGGTTTCAAGTAGATTTAGGTTTTTAAGGATTTCTAACGGACATTCATGGTTTTTATGTTTTATTACATTTTTAGGAATTTTAGTGGTTTTTTGTATTTATTATGGGTTTTAGGGATTTTGAGGGGTTTTAAGGGGTTTTAGGGTGTTTAGGGTTTTTTGTGGGTTTTTTAGGGTTTCAGGGTTCTTTCATTTTTATGGTTTTTATGTTTTTAGAGATTTTTATAGTTTTTAGGGGTTTAAATAGTTTTCATAGTTTTTCATTGGTTTTTATATTTTTTATGGTTTTTATGGGTTTTAAGGATATTAGGGGGGTTTTAAAAAATTTAGTGGATTTAAGTATTTTTCTTCATTTCTATGGGTTTAAACGTCTTTTGGGTTTTCAGAGTTTTAATTATTTGTTTATTTTAATAGGGAATTTAGATATTTAGGGTATTTTTATGTTTTTAGGGATCATTATGTTTTCTTAGTAATTTTATTATTTTTATGGTTTTTAAGGATTTTATAGGATTTTTTTTGAAATTTTTAGGAATTTTTTGGACTTTTTTATTCTGATTTTTAAAGATTTTTAGGTGTATTATTGTGTTTAAATATTTTATGATTTTTAAATTTTTTAGCTTTATTTAGGTGTTTTTGGTGTTTTAAGTGCTTTTAGGATTTTATGGTTTTCATTAGTGATTTCTTGGTTTTTATGGGTTTTTTAATTTTTTAGGAATTTTTAAGGATTTTTTAGGTTTTTTATGGTTTTAGGGTTTTTATAGATGCTGAGGGTTCTTAGGGTTTTTCTAGTTTTTTTAAGTTTTAATGTTTTTTTAGTTTTTTCGGGTTTTTTGGTTTTTTAGAGTTATTTATTGTTTTTACGGGTTACAAGGGTTTTTTTAGTTTTTAATGGATTTTTAGGTTTTTATTGGATTTTAGGGTTTTTTGGGTTATTTGGGGTTTTTAGGATTTACGGTTTTTATGGTTTATAGGGTATTCATGGTTGATTGGGTCTTTTAGGGTTTTTTTTACAGGTTTTAACATTTTTTAGGTTTTTCCTGGGGTTTAAGTGTTTATATATTTTATGGTTTCTTAGGGGTTTTCATGGTTTTTAGATTTTTTATGTTTTTAGGGGTTTTAGAGATCTCTTAGGTTTTTTATTATTTATATGGTTTTTTTGGATTTTGTGGGGTTTTAGTATTTTTTGGAAATTTGAGGGATGTATAGGGTTTTTATCATTTTTAGGTTTTTATGGTACATTACGTGTTTCTTGGATTTTATGGTTTTCTAATAGTTTTTCAATGTTTTATGGTTTTTACTTTTTAAAACTTTTTATGTCCTTCTGTATGATTTTTTTGGTTTTAGGGGTTTTGAGTAATTTTAGGTGTTTTTAAGGGTTTCTATAGTTTTATTGGGTGTTAGGGTTTTGTTGAGTTTATTATGGGTTTTAAGGTTTTAATATTTTTTTAAGGTTTTAAGGGGCTTAAAGGGTTTGAGAGTTTTTATTTGTTGTTTAGGGTTATTATGGGGATTTACATTTTTATAGCTTTTATGTGTTTTTATGATTTTAGGGTTTTTATGGTTTGTTTAAATTTTTTAGTGGTTATAGTATTCTAAGGGGTTTTCAAGATTTTTAGGGTTTTTTTAACCTATTTTGGGATTTTTTATATGTTTTTATGGTGTTTTTATGGGTTTTTTAAAGTTTTTTAGTGTTTTAATGTTTTTTAGATTTTTTTTAATATATTTAGGCATTTAATGAAGTTTTGGAGTTTTTAGTTGTTTTTTGGGTTTTTATGGGATTTAATGGGGTTTAGGGTTTTTATGGTTTTTATGGGTTTATGGAGTTAGTGGTTTTTATGGTTTTTGGGTTTTTTTATATTTTTTAGGTTTTTAGTTCTTTTTAGGTTTTCAGGGGTTTAAAATGTTGGAGGTTTTTAATGTTTTTAGGTTTTCTAGGTTTTTTTATGTTTTTATGTGTTTTTACAACTTTTTTAATATTTTATGGGTTTTTTGGGATTTTATGGTTTTTGAGGGGTTTTACGGTTTTAAGGGGTTTTATAGGTTTTTGCAAATTTTTTTTGAAATTTTAATTGTTTTTAAAATTTTATATTTTTTAAGGGTTTTTAGGGTTTTTAAGAATTTTTATATTTTTAGAGATTCTAGATATTTTTTAATATTTTTATAGTCATTTAGTGTTTTTAGGTATTTTGATCTCTTTAATTGTTTTTAAGTGATTTTTGGGTTTTTTTTTGGTTTTTGGGGTTTCTAGGGTATTTTTGAGTTTTTTATGGTCTTTAAGGTTTTTTAGAGTTTTTGTAATGTTTTTAGGTGTTTAAAAGGATTTTATAATCTTTACCGGTTTAGGATTTTTATGATTTTTTAGGGTTTTTTAGATTTTTAGGGGGTTTTGTGGTTTTTAGGGGGGTTTCTGTATTATAGTGCATTTTTAGAGTTTTTATGAGTTTTTAAGGGTTTTCAGTGTTTTTTTGGGTTTCTAGGGGTTAAGTCTATTTTAGTTTTTTATGTATTTATTATCGGTTTTAGGGTTTTTTGGGTTTTTAACTTTTTTAGGTATTTTTAGAAATTTTTTAGAATTATTATTGTTTTTAGGGGTTTTTATTGATTAAAGGGGTTTTTAGTGGTTTTTATGTTTTTAGTGTTTTTTAGGTTTATAGTTGTTTCAAATGTTTTTTTGGGGTTTTCAGGTTTTCCTAGGGTTTTTATTGTTTTTAGGTTTTTTATGTTTTTTGGGATTTTTAGGGATTTTTCCGGGCATTTATGGTTTTTAGGGTATTTATGGTATTGTTGATTTTTATTGTTTTTAGGGGGATTTTGGAGCATTTTTACGGTGTCTAATGTTTTTAGAGTTTTTTAATGTTTTTAAGGGTTTAAAGGGTTTTTATAGTTCTTAGTGGATTTTACGAGTTTTGGATTTTTTATGGTAGATAAAGGTATTTATTATTTTTAGGGTTTTATGGTTTTTAGGGGGTTTACAATTTCTAGGGTCCTTTTGAGTGTTTTTAAGGGTTCTATAATTTTTTAGGGATTTTAAATATTTTTAGGTTTTTAATTATTTCATACAATTTTCAGGGTTTATAGGGGTTTTTATGTTTTTAGGGATCTTTAGTGATTTTTATGATTTTTATGGGTTTAAGGATTTTTAAGGATTTTGTGGTGCTTTGCGTTTTCCGGGATTTTATGGGTTATCTTATGGTTTTTAGGGTGTTTAGTGGTTTTAAAGTTTTTATTTTTTTATGGTTTTTTGGATTTTTATTGTCTTTAGGATTTTTAGGGATTTTGAGGGTTTTTATGGTTTCTGGGTTTTTTGAATTTTTGTTGTTTTTTTGGGTTTTTAGGTTTTTTTAGTTTTTTAGGGGTTTTAATTTTTTTAGATTTATTTTAACATTATTATGATTTTAATCTGTTTTTGTAATATATAGTGGGTTTTTAAGGTTTTTATGGGTTTTAGGGGGTTTTAATGTTTTTTAGGGTTTTATAGTTTTTTTGTTTTTTTAGGGTTTTAGGGTATTTTTAGTGTTTTTATGGATTTAATAATATTTAGGTTTCTAAGGGTTTATTGTGTTTTTAGGTTTCAATGGTTTTATTAGTGTTTTATTTGGGTGTTATGGTTTATTTACATTTTCAGGGATCTTTTGGAATTTTCTATGATTTTTATGGTTTTTAGGGATTTTTTCATTGTTTTGGGTTAATTAGGATTTTAATGGTCATTATGGTTTTTAGAAATTTTTAGGATTTTAAGGGTTTTATGTGTTATTAGGTTTTTAAGGTTTTATGAGTGTTTTTTCTTGAATTTTTTGGGGTTTTTTCATATTAGGGATTTTAGTAATTTTTTTTGAATTTTTATGGTTTTAGGGATTTTCATGGTTTCTAGGGTTTTTAGGGTTTTGATTTTTTTAATGTTTTTTGTTTTTGGGTTTTTCAGGGTTTTAATATTTTATAGGTTTTTTATCTTTTCTTAAGGTTTTTCTATATTTTTATGATTTTTTACCTTTTAAGGATTTTTGGGGATTTTTTAGGATTTCTATGGTTGTTTTATGGTTTTTTAGGATTTAGAGTGTTTTATGGTTTTAGAAATTTTAGGATTTTTTATGTTTGTTTGGGGTTTTATGATTTTTGGAGTTTTTACAGTTTTTGGGGTTTATGTTTTTTTATGTGTTTTAGTGTATTTTTAAGGTTTTTTGGGGTTTAATGGGTTTGTTGTGTTTTTATTGGGTTTTTGGGTTTTTATGGGTTTTTTCTCGGTTTTTATTTTTTTAGGTTTTTTTGTTCTTAGGGATTTTAGGTTTTTTAGTTTTTTTTAGTTTGTTAAGTGGTTTTGTGTTTTCATGTTTTTCTTAGGGGTTTTAGCGGTTTTACATTTTTAGTGATTTTAATTCATTTTTTAGTAATTTTATGATTTTTTAGAGTTTTTAGGGATTTTGTTGGTTTTGTGGAAGTTTTTTAGTATTTTAGCATTTTATGGTTTTTGGGGGGTTTTGGGTATTTTGTTAGTCTTTTAGATTTTTTACTTCTTTAATGTTTTTAACATTTTTTGGATTTTTAAAGGTTTTTTACAGTTTCTAGTGGTTTTAGAGTTTTAATGGTCTTTTATTTACTTTTAAGGTTTTTAGGGGTTTTTGGGTTTTTAGGGGGGTTTGGGGTTTTGAAGGTCTTTTTTTGGTTTTTTAGGTTTTTTAGAATTTTTATGTTTTTCAAGGATTCAATGTGTTTAGTTTTTTATCTATTTTCATATTTTTAGGGTTTTTTAAATTTTTGGTGTTTTTAGTGATATTTAGGGGTTTTATGATATTTATGGTTTTTAGGTTTATGAGGGTTTTTGGGGTTTCTACAGTCATTATAAATTTTTAGGGTTTTATCATTTTTTAGGGTTTTAGGACTTCTTTGTATTTTATGGACTTTTATTTCATTTATAGATTAGAGGGTTTTTTGGGTTTTTATGATTTTTGGGTTGTTTGGGGGTTTTGAATTTTTTAGGGTTTCTAAGGATTTTTAGAGTTTTTTAATGTTTTTGGGATATAAAAGATATTTATATTTTTAGTGCATTTTAATAAATTTACGGTTTTTAGGTTATTTTAGGTTTTTTAGTGGTTTTATGGTTTTTTTGGGTCTTTTGGGTCTTTTTTTGGTTTCTAGGTTTCTTAATGTTTTTAGGTTTTCGAAGAGTTTTTGGTATTAATGAATTTCTGATGGGTTTTCAAGGGTTCTATGGTGTTTTTACAGTTTTTGGGGTTTTTAGAGATTTATTAGTATTTTTATGGGTTTTAAGGGTTTTAATGGAATTTTATAGTTTTTAATGATTTTAAGGGGTTTTAGGGATTTTTATGGGTTTTATCAATCTTTAGGGTTTTTAGGGGTTTTAATTATTTTTATTTTATTATGGTATTCTTAATTTCATTCAGGGTTTTTATATATGTTCACGTTCCTTGGGGTTTTTATTTATTTTTTATGATTTTTATAGTTTATAAGGTTTTTTGGGATTTTGATTTTTTTGGGCATTTTAGGGTTTATGGGTTATGATTTTTTTTGGAGTTTTTAGGGTTTTATGATTTTTATGATTTTTCTGAAAAATTTAGATTTCTAAAGGGTTTTATAGAGTTATTAGTGTGTTTTGAGAGTTTTTTTGGGTTTTTAGGGTTTTTAATGGTTTTAGTGGGTTTTTGGGGTTTCAGGGTTTTTAGAGTCTTTATAGGGTTTTTTGTCATTTTAGGGATTTTTTTTGTTTTTAGGGGTTTTTATCATTTTTAGGTTTTTAAGTTTACTTATGGTTTTTCTAGGTTTTTTGGGTTTTAATTATTTAAAGTATTTTTAGGGAATTTTATCATTTTTATGGGTTTTTGTGTTTTTGAGGGAATTTGAGGGGCTTTATGGGTTTATAGTATTTTTATAGTTTTTTGAGTTTTTTCGGGGGGTCTAGGGTTCATATTGATTATTATTGTTTTTAGGGGTTTAAACAGTTTTTAGAGTTTTTAGTGGGTTTTTAAGATTTTTTGGGTTTTAAGGGATTTTAATTTTTTTAGGGTTTTTCTTGTTTTAGGTGTTTTAGGGTATTTATGGTCTTTAAAGGTTTTTAGGATTTTAACTGTTTTTAGGGTTTTAAATGTTTTATTGTTTTTATGTTTCAAAGGTTTTATTAGGATTTTTTTAGAGTTTTTAGTCTTTTTATATTTCATAGGATTTATGTCCTTTTTTGTATTTTTATGGGTTTTTAGGGATTTTGGAAATTTTGATGGTATTTAGGGTTTTTTGGGTTTTTTCTATTTAGGATATTATTGTTTTTTTAGTTCTTTAAGGTTTTTATATATTTTTATCTTATTAGGGGGTTATAGGGTTTTTATGGGGTTTTAGGGTTTTTAACGGTTTTTAGGGTTTTTATGGTTTTTGGGGCATTAGGGTTTTAAAGGTTTTTAGTGTTTTTGGCCTTTATTAGGTCTTTTAGGGATTTTAAGTGTTTTTATATTTTTAAGGTTTTCTTACGGGTTTAAAGGTTTCTATGGTTTTTATGTGTTCAAGTATTATTCAGTATTTTTCATGAATTTTAAATTTTTATGTTTTTATGGAATTTTGTGGGGTTTTTGGTTTTTTTGTTTTTCTCATTTTTAGGGGTTTTTATAGTTTTTATGGTTTTTATGGTTTTTATAATTTTTATCAATTTTAGGGGTTAATGTTTATTTAGATTTCTTATTGTGTTTTTATTGTATGTTATCAGATTTTATATTCTTAAAGGTTTTTATGGTTTTTAGGGGTCTCTCAAGTTCATAGGGGCTTTTTAGGGGTTTTTATGTTTTTTTTAAGGTTTTTGCATTTAATAGGTTTTTATGGGTTTTAAGGGTTTTTTGGTATTTATTATTTTCAAAGGGTTTTTCTTGGTTTTAAGGGTTTTTAACTTTTTTTAGATATATTAAGGGATTTTTTTATGTTTTTTATTTATTGTTAAATTTTTTAGGGATTTTGATGGGTTTAGGATTTTTTAGGGCTTTTAGGGCTTTAAATGTTTATATCATTTTTATGTTTTTAGGGGTCTTAATTTCTTTTATGTTTTTGTGGTTTTCTTGGGGGATTTCAATGTTTTAATGACTATATAGGGATTTTTAAGGATTAGTTAGGGTTTTTAGGGATTCTAAGTGTCTTTAGGTTTTTAGTGTCTTTAGTTTTTTATGTATGTTTTTCAATTTTTAGTGTTTTTTTATTTTTTAGATTTTTTGAGGTTTATTAGTGTCTGTTAAGGTTTTTTTTGTGGATATTTTTGGGTTTTATGGGTTTTTATGATTTTATGATTTTTATGGTCCTTTTTGGGTTTTTAAAATTTTATGAATTTATGTGTTTCAAGTGTTTTTTGGTTTTTTGGGTTTTCATAGGGAATTTTAGTGTTTTAGGTTTTTTTATGGTTTTTTATATTTTTATTGTTTTATTAGGATTTGAATTGTTTTTATAGTTTTTATAGTTTTTAGAGATTTTGAGTGTTCTTACGATTTTTAGTGTCTTTGGGGTTTTTGTGTTATTTTGGGGTTTTAGAATTTTTTGGGTTTTCATGTATTTTTAGAACTTTTAGGTTTTTAAGTATTTCTTAGGGTTTTCCATGGTTTAATGGATGTTAATATTTTGGGAATTTTGGGGATTTTTAAAATTTTAATGGTTTTTATGGTTTTTTGGGATCTTGAGGGATTTTAAGGGTTTTAATGTTATTACGATTTTTTAGGGGATTAAGGGTTTTCTTGAGTTTATTCGAGGTTTATAGGTTTTTAATGTTTTTTTATAATGTTTTGGGGGGTTTAAAAGGTTTTTATAGTTTTTATTAGTTTTATGGTTTCTATATGTTTTAGGGGTTTTTTATGGTTATGAGGTGTTTTATGATTTTTAGGGTGTTTAGGACATTTTAGGTTTTTAGGGGTTTTCTTTTTTTTTATTTTAAGAGGTTTTAATAATTTTTCGGTTTTCAAGGATTTATTAGGGTTTTCATTGTTTTTAGGTTTTTAAAATTATATAGGGATTTTTTAGGGTTTAGGGTTTTTTTGGGATTTTTAGTTTTTCAGTTCTTTTGAGTTCTTTAGGATTTTATGTTTTATTATATTCTTATAACATTATTTTGTGTTTAAAGGGTTTGTTTTATCCTTTAGTGGTTTCTTGAGTTTTTATTGGTTTTAGGGGATTTAAGGTTTTACGGGCTTTTATGGATTTTTCAGTTTTTCAGTTTTTAGGGTTTTTATTGTCTTTTAAGAGATTTTATGGTATTTACAATTTTTTTTATTTTTAGGGGTTTTAAGATTTTTTATATTTGTATGGTTTTCTTAGGTTTTTTCAACATTTTTAGTGTTCTTCTCATTTTTATAAATTAGAGTTTATTACATATTTATGGGTTTTTAGGGATTTTTACCATTTTTATTGTTTTTTGGGATTTTGAGGGTTTTTATTGGTTGTTAGTGTTTTTATGGTGTTATGAGTTTTTAAGGATTTTAATGTTTTTAATATATTTTTACCATTTTAAGGGGTTTAAATGGTTTTATCATTTTAAGGGGTTTATATGGGTTTTAGGGGTTTTTAGGGTTTTTAGGGTTTTTATGGTTAAGGGTTTTTAGGCGTTTTCGGGTCTTTTAGGGTATTTTAGGGTTTCTATGATTTCTATGTTTTTAAGTTTTTCTATGAATTTTTTAGATTTTTAGGGTTTTTTACATTTTTAGGTATTTTTTGGGATTTTTTAGGATTTTTATGGTTATTTAGGGATTTTCGGGATTTTGAATGTTTTAGGGTTTTAATAGTTTTTAGGGTTTTTATGGTTTCTTTGGGATTTATTATTTTTTTTGTCTTCAGTATTTTTTATACTATTTTAATTTTTTTTAGGGTTTTAAAGGGTTTTTAGAATTTTTAGTGGGTTTTTTGGGTTTTTTATGGTTACTTATTGTTTTTATGGTTATTATAGGTTTTTAGATATTTTTAGGTATTTTTTTATTTTTATAGATTTTATGGTATTAGGGATTTTGAGTGTTTTAGGGTTTTTTAGGGTTTTATGGTTTTTAGTTTTTTAAGGATTTTTCTGTTTAATTATTATTTTTAGAGTTTTTTAAGTTTTTTAGATTTTTTAACATTTATAGATTTCTTAATGGTTTTTTGAGTTCTTGGTGGTTTTAAGGTTATTAGGGGTTTATGGTTTTTTATGGTTTTGCAGGTTTTTATAGTTTGAGGGGGTTTAGGGTTGTTAGGGTCTTTTAAGAATTTTTAGGATTTTGATCTTTTTTTAGTTTTTTAGGGGTTTTAAGTTTTTTTAGGATTTTAATGTTTTATTAGGGTTTTCAGGGTTCTTTTGGTTTTTAGGAATTTTATGGGGTTTAGGGATGTTGAGGGATTTTTGGGTTTTTAGTGTTTGGTGGGTTTGGGTTTGTCATTTCTTATGTTATTTCAGGATTTAATGTTGTCTTAAGTTTCTATGGTTTTCTTAAAAATTTTAAGGTTTTTATGGGTTTTTTATTTCTAGAAATTTTGTTTGGAATTTTATGGTATTTTGAGTTTTTAGGTATTGGGAGGGTTTTATGGGTTTTATTTTTTTATGGTATTTTTATTTTTTTAGGGGTTTAATGTTTTTAGATATTTTTATCGTTTTTAGGGGTTTGAATTGGTTTTAGTGTTTTTAGTGGTTTTTTGGGTTTTGTGGGTTTTTTAGGTTTTTATGGTTTTTGGGGATTTTAGGGTTTTATGTCCTTTTAGTGTTTTTAGAATCATTAGGTTTTTTAGTGGTTATATTTGGTTTTATTTTTTTTATGGTTTTCTTTGGGGTGTTTGGGGTATTTATGGTTTTTTATATTTTTAGAGATTTTTTGGGATTTTAGAATGTTTATGGTATCTAGGGTTATTTTATGGATTTAGAAGGGTTTTTAGGTTTTTTGGGGTCTTATGGTTTTTATAGATTTTTTGGGGGTTTCGGGATTTTATTTTTTGAGTTTTTAGATTTTTTATGATTTTTAGGATTTTTTAAAATTTTAGGGGTTTAAATTGTTTTAAGAGTTTTTAGTAGTTTTTTCGTTTTTATGGATTTTTAGGGATTTTTTAGGGGTTTAAGAATTTTTATGGTTTTTAGGAGTTTTAGGGTATTTAGGTTCTTTTTAAGATTTCGTTGGTGTTTTTTAGATTTTTAAGTTTTTTTTTGTTTTTTAGTGTTTTAAGTGTTTTTATGTTTTTGATGTTATATTTAGGATTTTTTTTGGATTTTTTGGTTTTTGGTTTTTTGGGATTGTTAAGGATTTTTTAAGATCTTTATGATTCTTAGGGTATTTTGGGGTGTTGATGGTATTTTATAGTTTTTAGTATTTTTAGTGTGTTGTGTGTTTTTAGATCTTTTATGTATGTTATTTAGTTTAGGTTTTTACGGTTTTCTTAGGGTTTTTTCTGGATTTATCATTTTAGGTAATTTTTGGATTTTTGTAAAAATTTTATGGTTTTTATAGGTTCTAGGGTTTCTATGGTTTTCAGGGTATCTAGGGGGTTTTTGGTTTTCTTGGATTTTTAGGGTTTTTAGATTTTTTAGTGGTTTTTTTGGGTTTTTATGGTTTTTTGGATGGGGGTGTTACGGTTTTTTTAGGGGTGTTTTGGTTTTTAGGGTATTTTATGGTTTTTAGGTCCCTTACTATTTGTAAAATATTTAGGGGTTTAAAATGTTTCTATTTTATTACGATTTTCACGTGGTTTCTCAAGGATTTTATGATTTTGTACATTTTTTTTGATTTTTAGGATTTTTTGGACATTTTTTGTTTTTATGATTTTTAAGGATTTTGAGGAGTATTATTGTTTTTAAGGATTTTATGATTTTTAAATTTTTTAGATTTATTTATGGATTTTTAGTGTTTTATGTGCTTTTAAGATTTATGGTTTTCGTTAGTGATTTCATGGTTTTTAGTGTATTTTACTTTTTTAGGAATTTTTAAGGATTTTTTAGGTTTTTTATGGTTTTAGGGTTTTTATAGATACTGAGGGTTCTTAGGGTTTTTCTAGTTTTATTGAGTTTAAATGTTTTTTTAGTTTTTTCAGGTTTTATGATTTTTTAGATTTATTTATTGTTTTTATGGGTTACAAGGGTTTTTTAGTTTTTAGTTGATTTTTACGGTTTTATTGGATTTTAGGGTTTTTTGGGTTTTTAGTGGTTTTAAGGATTTATGTTTTTTATGGTTTATAGGGCATTCATGGTTGATTGGGTCTTTTTAGGGTTGTTTACAGGTTTTAACAATTTTTACGTTTCTCCTGGGGTTTAAGTGTTTAGATTTTTTATGCTTTCTTAGGGGTTTTCAAGGTTTTTGGATTTTTTATGTTTTTAGGGGTTTTAGGGATTTATTATGTTTTTTATTATTTTTATGGTTTTTTTTGGGATTTTGTGGGATTTTAGTATTTTTTGGGAATTTGAGGGTTGTATTGGGTTTTTATCATTTTTTGGTTTTTAAGGGACTTTAAATGTTTCTGGGTTTTTATGGTTTTCTAATAGTTTTTTAAGGTTTTATGGTTTTTAATTTTTAAAACATTTTAGGTCCTTCTTTATTATTTTTTTGGTTTTAGGGGGTTTGAGTAATTTGAGGAGTTTTAGGGGTTTCTATAGTTTCTTTGGGTGTTAGGGTTTTGTCGAGTTTATTATGGGTTATAAGGTTTTAAGATTTTTTTAAGGTTTTAAGGGGCTTAAAGGGTTTGGGAGTTTTTATTTGTTGTTTAGGGTTATTATGGTGTTTTACATTGTTATAGCTTTTATGTGTTTTTATGTTTTTAGGCTTTTTATGGTTTGTTTACATTTTTTAGTGGTTATAGTTTTCTAAGGGGTTTTCAAGGTAATTAGGGTTTTTTAACCTATTTGGTGATTTTTAATTTTTTTTATGGTGTTTTTATGGGTTTTTTATGTTTTTTAGTGTTTTAATGTTTTTTAGAGTTTTTTAATGTATTTAGGAATTTAATGATGTTTTGGAGTTTTTAGTTGTTTTTTGGTTTTTTATGAGATTTTACGTGGTTTAGGGTTTTTTATAGTTTTTATGGGTTTATGGAATTAGTGTTTTTTATGGTTCTTTGGGCTTCATACATTTTTTAGGTTTTTAGTTGTTTTTAGGTTTTCAGGGGTTTAAACTGTTGGAGGTTTTTAATGTTTTTTAGGTTTTCAAGGGGTTTTTATGTTTTTATGTGTTTTTACAACTTTTTTAATATTTTATGGTTTTTTTTGGGATTTTATGGTTTTTGAGGGGTTTTACGGTTTTTAGGAGTTTTAGTGTTTTTTGCAATTTTTTTATGAAATTTTAACTATTTTTAAAATTTTAATTTTTTTAAGGTTTTTTTGGGTTTTTAAGAATTTTTATATTTTTAGGGATTTTTTATATTTTTTAATATTTTTTTAGTCATTTATTTTTTTTAGAGATTTTGATGGCTTTAAGTGTTTTTAAGTGATTTTTGGGGTTTTTTGGTTTTTGGGGTTTCTAGGGTATTTTTGAGTTTTTTATGGTCTTTAAGGTTTTTTAGTGTTTTTTTAATGTTTTTAGGTGTTTAAAAGGATTTTATAATATTTACCGGTTTAGGATTTTTGTGATTTTTTAGGGATTTTTAGATTTTTAGTGGGTTTTGTGGTTTTTAGGGGGGTTTCTATATTACAGTGCATTTTTAGATTTTTTATGAGTTTTTATGGGTTTTCAGTGTTTTTTTGGGTTTCTAGGGGTTGAATATGTTTTTAGGGTTTTGTGTATTAATTATCTGTTTTAGGGTTTTTTTGGGTTTTTAAATTTTGTAGGTATTTTAGGTATTTGTTAGAATTATTATGGTTTTTAGGGGTTTTTATTGATTAAAGGGGTTTTTAGTGTTTTTCATGTTTTTCATGTTTTTTAGGTTTATAGGTGTTTCAAATGTTTTTTTGGTTTTTAAGGTTTTCCTAGGGTTTTTATTATTTTTAGGTTTTTTATGTTTTTTGGGATTTTTAGGGATTTTTCCGGACATTTATGGTTTTTAGAGTATTTTTGGTATTTTTGATTTTTTTTAGGGGGATTTTGGAGCATTTTTCGGGTGTCTATTGTTTTTAGAGTTTTTTAATGTTTTTAAGGGTTTAAAGGGTTTTTATAGTTATTAGTGGATTTTATGAGTTTTTGGGTTTTTTATGGTAGATAAAGGTATTTAAGGTTTTTAGGGTGTTTATGGTTTTTAGGGGGTTTATGGTTTTTAGGGTCCTTTTGAGCATTTTTAAGGGTTCTAGAATTTTTTCCGAATTTTAAATATTTTTAGGTTTTTAATTATATCATACAATTTTCAGGTTTTATTTGGGTTTTTATGTTTTTAGGGATCTTTAGAGATTTTTATTATTTTTATGGGTTTTAGGATTTTTAAGGATTTCGTGGTGCTTTTGCATATTCAGCGTTTTTATGGTTTTTAGATTTTTTTATGTTTTTTAGGGGTTTGAATTTTTATTAGGTTTTTTGGGTTATCTTATGGTTTTTAGGGTGTTAAGGGGTTTTAATGATTTTATTTTTTTATGGTTTTTAGGATTTTTATTGTATTTAGGATTTTGAGGGATTTTGAGGGTTTTTATGGTTTCTAGGTTTTTTGAATTTTTGTGGTTTTTTTGGGTTTTTAGGTTTTTTTAGTTTTTTATGGTTTTTAATGTTTTTTAGAGTTATTTTAACATTATTACGATTTTAATGGGTTTTTGTAATTTATAGTGGGTTTTTAATGTTTTTATTGGTTTTAAAGGGTTTTATTGTTTTTGAGGGTTTTATAGTTTTTTGTTTTTTAGGGTTTTTAGGGTATTTTTAGTGTTTTTTATGGATATAATAATATTTAGGTTTATAAGGGTTTAATGTGTTTTTAGGTTTCAATGTTTTTATTAGTGTTTTATTAGGGTGTTATGGTTTTTTTACATTTTTAGGGATCTTTTGGAATTTCTATGATTTTTATGGTTTTTAGGGATTTTTTGTTGTTTAGGGTTTATTAGGATTTTTATGGTCATTATGGTTTTTATAGGATTTTATGGGTTTTATGTGTTATTAGGTTTTTAAGGTTCTTGAGTGTTTTTTCATGAATTTTTGGGGGTTTTTTCATTTTAGGGATTTTAGTAATTTTTTTTGAATCTTTATGGTTTTATGGATTTTCATGGTTTCTATGGTTTTTAGGGTTTTTATTTTTTTAATGTTTTTTTGTTTTTTAGGTTTTTCAGGGTTTTAATATTTTTTATGTTTTTTATCTTTTCTTAAGGTTTTCTATATTTTTATGATTTTTTACCTTTTAAGGATTTTTGGGGATTTTTTAGGATTTGTATGGTTTTTTTTGGTTTTTTAGGATTTAGAGTATTTTATGGTTTTAGAAATTTTAGGATTTTTTAATTTTTTTGGGGGTTTTATGATTTTTGTTGTTTTTACGGTTTTGGGGGTTTTAGTTTTTTTTTCAGGATTTTAGTGTATTTTTAGGGTTTTTTGGGGTTTAATGGGTTTATAGTGTTTTTATTGGGTTTTTGGGTTTATATGGGTTTTTTCGTGGTTTTTTTTAGGTTTTTTTTGTTCTTAGGGATATTAGTTTTTTTAGTGTTTTTTAGTTTTTTAGGAGGTTTTTTGTTTTTATGTTTTTCTTAGGGGTTTTAGGGGTTTTACATTATTAGATATTTTAATTCATTTTTTAGTAATTTTATGATTTTTTAGAGTTTTTAGGGATTTTGTGGGAATTGTGGAAGTTTTTAAGTATTTTAGCATTTTATGGTTTTTGGGGGGGTTTTGGGTATTTTGTTAGTCTTTTAGATTTTTTACTTTTTTATGTTTTTAACATTTTTTGGATTTGTAAGGGTTTTTTAGAGTTTTTAGTTGTTTTAGAGTTTTAATGGTCTTTTATGTACTTTTAAGTTTTTTAGGGGTTTTAGGGGATTTAGGGGGGTTTAGGGGTTTTAAGGTCTTTTTTTGGTTTTTTAGGGTTTTTAGAATTTTTATGTTTTTCAAGGATTCAATGTGTTTAGTTTTTTATATATTTTCATATTTTTAGGGTTTTTTAAATTTTTGATGTTTTTTGTGATATTTAGGGGCTTTATGACTTTTATGGTTTTTAGGATTATGAGGGTTTTAGGGGATTCTACTGTCATTATAGATTTTTAGGGTTTTATCATTTTTTAGGGTTTTAGGAATTTTTTGTATTTTATGGGATTTTATTTCATTTATAGATTTGTGGGTTTTTTGGGTTTTTATAGTTTTTGAGTTGTTTAGGGGTTTTGAGTTTTTTAGGGTTTCTAAGGCTTTTTAGATTTTTTTAATTTTTTTTGGGATATAAAGAATATTTATATTTTTAGTGGATTTAAATAAATTTAGGGTTTTTAGGTTTTTTTAGGTTTTTAGTGGTTTTATGGTTTTTTTGGTTCTTTTGGGTCCTTTTTGGTTTTTAGGATTTTTAATGTTTTTTTTGTTTTTTAGGTTTTTGAAGAGTTTTTGGTTTTATTGATTTTCTTATAGGTTTTCAAGGTTTTTAGGGTGTTTTTACAGTTTGAGGGGTTTTTAGAGATTTATTATTATTTTTATGGATTTCCAGGGTTTTTATGGATTTTCTGAGTTTTTAAGGATTTTTATGGGTTTTAGGGATTTTTATGGGTTTTATCATTCTTTATGGTTTTTAGGGGTTTTAATTATTTTTATTTTATTATGGTTTTCTTAATTTCTTTCAGGGTTTTTATATATATTCATGTTCATTGGGTTTTTTATTTATTTTGTAGGATTTTTATAGTTTATAAGGTTTTTATGGATTTTGATTTTTTTGGGCTTTTTAGGGTTTATGGGTTATGAGTTTTTTTTTGAGTTTTTAGGGATTTAATGTTTTTAAGATTTTTTTTTGGAAAATTTAGAGTTTTAAAGGGTTTTTAGAGTTCTTAGTGTGTTTTGAGAGTTTTTTTTGGGTTTTTAGGGGTTTTAAGGGGTTTAGTGAGTTTTTGGGGTTTTAGGGTTTTTAGAGTCTTTATAGGCTTTTAAGTCATTTTAGGGATTTTTATGTTTTTAGGGGTTTTTATCATTTTTAGGTTTTTAAGGTTTTCTTATGGTTTTTCTAGGTTTTTAGGGTTTTAGTTCTTTTAAAAAAATTTAGGGATTTTTATTATTTTTATGGGTTTTTGTGTTTTTGAGGGATTTTGAGGGGTTTTATAGGTTTTTTGTATTTTTATAGTTTTTTGAGTTTTTCAAGGGGTTTTAGGGTTCATAGTGATTTTTATTGTTTTTAGGGGTTTAAACAAATTTTAGAGTTTTTATTGGGTTTTTATGATATTTTGGGTTTTAAGGGTTTTTAATGTTTTTAAGGTTTTTTATGGTTTTAGGTGTTTTAGGGTTTTTATGATCATTTAAGGTTTTTAGGATTTTAAGTGTTTTAGGGTTTTAAATGTTTTAGTGTTTTTATGTTTTAAAGGTTTTATTATGATTTTTTTAGAGTTTTTAGTCTTTTTATATTTCCTAGGATTTATGGGCTTTTTTGGATTTTTATGGGTTTTTTGGGATTTGGGGGATTTTGATGGTATTTTGGGTTTTTTGGGTTTTTTAGTTTCTAGGATCTTATTGTTATTTTTAGTTCTTTAGGGTTTTTATATATTTTTAACTTATTAGGGGGTTATAGGGTTTTTATGGGGTTTAGGGTTTTTAACGGTTTTTAGGGGTTTTATGGTTTTTATGGGTTTTAGGGACATTAAGGGTGTTTTAGTGTTTTTTTGGTTTTTTAGGTGTGTTAAGTGTTTTTAGGTTTTTAAGGATTTATTAAAGATTTTCACGTTTCTTAAGGTTTTTAATGGGTTTATAGAATATTGGACGGTTTTTAGGGTATTATGGTTTTTAGAATTTTTAGGGATTTAAAGTGTTTTAGGATTTTTAGGATTATTTAGGCCTTTTAGGGTTTTTAAGTGTTTTTAGTTTTTTAGTGTTTCCTTTTGATTTTTCATGGTTTTTAGGGTCTTTTAGGTTTTTATGGATTTTTTTTGTATTTTTTACGATTTTTATTTTTTTTAGGGTTTTTAGGTATTTTTAGGGGTTTTAGGGTTTTTAGGATTTTTATTGTTTTTTGGGTCCCTTTTGTATATTTTTTGTATTTTAAGGGTTTTATGGTATTTAGAGATTTTTAATGTTTTTTTGGAATTAAAAGGGTTTTTATGTTTTTATAGGGGTTTGGGGTTTTTTGGTTTTTTTGGGTGTTTATGGGTTTTTATGGTTTTTAGGGTTTTTCAGGTTTTTAGGGTTATTTTAGGTTTTTAGGGTTTTATCATTTTTTATGTTTTTATATGTTTTAAGTGTTTTTAGATTCATATGGTTTTCATAAGGGTTTTCAAGGTTTTTTTGGTTTTTATGTTTTATGTTATTTTTAGGTATTTTTTATTTTTTTTAGGATTTTTTTAGGATTTTAAGGGGGGTTTTAGTGTTTTTTGGGAATTTATGTTTTTCATGTTATTAGAATTTTTTAGGGTTTCATGAATTTTAAGAGTTTTCTGGTTTTTCAAGTTTTTTTGTGGTTTTCAAGATTTTTAGTGATTTAAACAGATTTTTTAGGATTTTTATGGGATTTTAGGGTTTTTAGGGATATTTAGAGGATTAGGGTTTTAATATTTTATTTGGGGTTTTATGTTTTTTATAGATTTTAGGGTTTTATTGGTTTTTAGGGTTTTAAGGGGTTTTATAGTTTGTTAACACTTTTAGGGTTCTATAGGGTTTTTATAATTTTTAGCGATTTTTCATTATTTTTATGGGTGTTTAATGATTTTATGTTCTTTAGGGGTTTTTATGGTTTTTGGGGTCCTTTTATGGTTTTCTAGGTTTTTTTTGTATTTTTTATGGTTTTCTAGGATTCAGAGTGTTTTTAGGTTTCTAATGTTTTCATAGGGGTTTTCAGTGCTTTTGAGTTTTTAAAATTTTTATGGTTTTTAGAATTTTACGGTATTTAGGGAAAGGAATATGCGAGGATCGGACAAATCCCGACCCCCACCAAATTTTATTAAGAAAATAAAGACACATCAGACAAGGGAGGGGAGGGGTCAATTGACATGCACCCGAAAATCCATTAAAAACCCAAGATGAAAAAGACCCCAAAAAAGGAAGATCAAAAAAGAAAAAACACACAAAGCCAATTAAGAAAGATCCAGCAGTAGTCCCAACCAAGCAGCAACCAACATCGAGCAGCAGTAGCACCATCACCATACGCAGATAATTTATCACCACCAAAGCATTAGCAACATCACATCTCAGCCAAGCAGCATCCAACGTCCAACTCATTAGATTCTGACAGCCAGCACCTCTTTCAGCGGTTCCCAACGAACAGTCCTCAAGAAAGGCAGCATCACCTAACTAGCTGCTTAACATCCAACAAACATCACATCCATGCAAAAAAGTATCCAGGAACAACTAGATCGCACCCACCAGCACCCATTCAGAGGAAAAAACAGGAACACCATCGCCCATATCCAGGTCCACAACACCGCCACGAAACAAACAGCAACCATTCACACTGTGCACAGCTTCTAGAACCTTCTCGTGAGGAAGCTCCACCGCTAGTATTAATGAACCAGCAACACCAAACTCATCAGCTTCCACACATCCTAGTCAAGTAGAGTACATCAACCAGCACCAAAGAATCCGTCGACCAACAACTCTCGATGATCCGCACCCCACAATAGGGCAAACAACACACCACCAGCACCCATACACAGGACCAGCCCACATCACCCAGCACCCAAAAGACAGAAGCCAGCTCTAGGAAATTTCCCCAGCAGAATTTCACGGCATCACCAGACCACACCTAAAATTTCCTAGTAAATCCAGAAACCAGAAACTGCAATGGCTCATAACCAGCACCGCAACCAATAAATCGTAGTTCTTAATATTCCAGGACTTCCAAATAGAACTATCATCAACAACGAGTAACAAGGGCAGAAACATACACACTTGAATCTATTGCATTATTTTAAAAGAAAACCAAGTCATAGTTTTTTAATGTTTTTAGGGTTTTAAAGGGATTTTAGAGTTTTTTGTGTTTTGTAAGGTTTTGTAGGGTTTAATGGTATTTATGGTTTTATGGGCATTGGTGATTTTTTTTTGTTTTAAGGGGGGTCTAGGGTTTTATATGGTTGTTAGTGTTTTTAGTATTCTTAGGGGTTTTATATATATTTAGTTTTTTATAGTTTTCTTAAGATTTTCAGGGTTTTTAAATTTATAGTTATTTATAGGGATTTTTTAGGTTTTTATGATTTTTTAGGGTTTTTATGGATTTTTAGGATTTTAGTGTTTTTTTCTAGGTTTTAGGGTTTTATGCTGCTTTTTGGTTTTAGGTTTATTTATAGTGATTTAGGGTTTATAAAGCTTTTTAGTGTTTTTTTACATTTTAAGGCATTTAAAGTGTTTTTCATGTTTTTAGTGGTTTATGATTTTTGGGTTTTTATGATTTTTATGGTTTTTAAAGGTTTTATGGTATTAGGGGTTTTTAGGGTTTTACTGTCTTTTTGGGTATTTATGAATTATAGGTTTTTTGGTATTGTAGGGTATTTATTTGTTTTTGAGTTTTTAAGGTTTTCTTAGGGTGTTTCCTAGGGTTTTAGGGGATTTTAAATTTTTAAGTATTATTTAGGATTTCTTATGATTTTTATAGGTTTTTTGAGGATTTTATGGATTTATAGATTTAATAGTGTTTTTTAGGTTTTTATTTTTTATGGTTTTTATGATTTTTATGTTTTTGGGTGTTTTAAGTGTTTTTAGGTATTTATGGTTTTCATAAGTTTTTAAGGGATTTCAGGGTTTTTTATATATTTATTGAATTTTATGTATTTTTTATTATTTTAATAGTTTTCAGAGTTTTTCGAGGTTTTAATGGATTATTTGGGTTTTTGTGGTTTTTATTGTTCTTTGGGTTTTAGAGTTCTTTTGAGTTTTTCGTTTTTTTTTTTGAGTTTTTAGAGTTTTTTAACATTTTTAGGATTTTAATTGGTTTTCTGAGTTTTTAGTGGTTTCTAGGTTTTGAAGGATTTTTAGAGGATTTTATGGGTTTTAGGGAGTATTATGGTTTTTCGGGTCTTTTTGGAATTTTTTAGTGTATTTAACATTTTTTGGTTTTTATGGGTTCAATGTGTTTTTATGTTTTTACTGTTTTCTTAGTGTTTATCATTGTTTTAGGATTGTTTACATTTTAATTTATTTTGGAGATTTTTTAGGGTTTATATAGTTTTTAGGGAATTTATGGGTTCTTAGGGTTTTTTGGGTTTTTTGGGTTTTTATGTGTTTTTATGTTTTTATGGTTTTCTTAGGGGTTTTTATGGATTTTATGGATTTTATTTTTTTAGGGAATTTTTGGACTTTTTAGGATTTTTTTATCTTTTTTAGGGTTGTATAAATTTTGAGGGTCTTAATATTTTTTGGGGTTTAAATGATTTTTTGGGTTTCTTTTGGATTTCTGAAGCTCTTTAGGGTGTTTAAGGTTTTTAGATTTTTTTACATTTTAGGGGTATAAAGGGTTTTTAGAGTTTTTAGTGGGTGTTTTGGGTTTTTACATGTTTTAGGGTTTTTATGGACTTTGGGGTTTATATGGTTTTTAGTAGTTTTAGTGTTTTTAGGATCATTTTAATGTATTTAGGTTTTTTTACCATTTTTTAGTTTCTAATGGTTTTAATTTTTTTTTTTGCGGTTTTCTTTGGGTTTTTCAATGTTTTTTGGGATTTTTATGTTTTTAGGTATTTTTAGGTCCTTTTATGATTTTTTTTGTTTTTTTGGGGGTTTTTTGGATTTGGGGGAGTTTTCATGTATTTTAGCATTTTAATGGTTATTTAGGGTTTTTATGGTTTTTTAGATTTTTAGCGGTTTAAAATGTTCATAAGTTTTTCTGGTCTTCTTAGGTATTTTCAGGGTTTTTAGGGGTTTATACATTTTTTGGGATTTCTAGGGTTTTTTATGATTTTTATGGTTGTTTAGGTTTTTAGGGATTTTTAGGCTTTTTATCATTTTTTAAGATTTCAATGTTTTATGGGTTTCATTGGATTTTAGGTGTTTTTTGAGTTTTTTAAGATATTTACGGTTTTAGAGTTTTCTAGAATTTTTAGGGTTTATTGGGTTTTTAGAGTTTTCTAACAATTTTAGAGGTTATAGGGGTTTAAATGTTTTTTTTTTGAGTTTTTAGTTTTTTTAGGGTTTTCTAAGTTTTAAGGGTTTCTACAATTTTCTGTGGATTTATTATTTTTCAAGGTTTTTATGGGCTTTTAGTGTC
Source organism: Viscum album (assembly GCA_963277665.1). Classification (NCBI taxonomy): domain Eukaryota; kingdom Viridiplantae; phylum Streptophyta; class Magnoliopsida; order Santalales; family Viscaceae; genus Viscum; species Viscum album. Next base: position 972,882,046 of record OY728141.1, read on the forward strand.
GTTAGGGTCTTTTAGTATTTTTAGTGTTTTTAAGTTTCTGAGGGCTTTTAAGTGTTGTTTGGTTTTTTGGGTATTCTTAGGGTTTTTCTGGGTTTTTTGGTTTTTTATGTTTTAGGTTTTTTATTTCGTTGTTAGGATTTTATGGGTTTTATGGTTTTTTAAGGAGTTTTAGTGTTTTTAGGGTTTTTTTATAGTTATTAGGGTTTTTTGGGTTTTTTGGTTTTTTTTGTATTTTGAGTTTTTAGGGTTTTTTAATTTTTTTTATATTTTTTTGTGTTTTTTTTGTTTTTGTTGTTTTTTTGGGTTTTGTTGTTTTTTCGGGTTTGGTTGTTTTTTGGGTTATGAGTTGTTTTTCATGTTTTTGGGGATTTTAATTTTTTTATTAGTTTTTTAATATCTTTAAGGGTTTAAAGGGGATTAGATGTTTTTAGTAGTTTTTTTTAGTGTTTTAGGTTTTTAATGGTATTAATGGATTAATGGATTTTAATAGTTTTTAGGATTTTAGTGTCTTCTTATGGGTTTTTAGTTTTTTTAATGATTTGTTAGGTTTTTAGGGGTATAATTGTTTTTAGTTTTTTAATATCTTCTTAGGGTTTGTCATGATTTTTGGGGTTTGATTGCATTTTTTGGGAATTTTTATAATTTTTATGATTTTTTTTTGGTTTTTTATGATTTTTAGGGATTTTATGGTTATATTTTTTTCAATATATTTTATGGATTTAAGTTATTTATTGTTTTTTAATTTTTAGGGGTTTAAGTGTTATTATAATTTTAATTTTTCCTTCAATTTTTAAATTTTTAGGAGTTTTTATTTTTTTTAAGTAATTGAGGGATTTTTTTATGATTTTTATAGTTTTAGGGTTTTTAGGGACATTGAGGGTTTTTGTATTTCATAGGGGTTTTAAGGTTTTCATGGTTTTTTAGTGACTTTTAATTTTTTTATGGGTTTTAGGGGTTTTTTGAATTTTTATTGGGTTTTAGGGTTTTTTCTTGTTTTTGTGGGATTTTGAGATTTTTAGGGGTATTTATGGATTTTTAGATTATTTAGGTTTTCAGGGACTTTTAATATTTTTAGCAATTTTTTGTTTTTAGGGGGATCTCTGGTGTCAGCGGGTATGTTAAGAGAGAGGCTTAGTGGGGACTAGGTGAGCAAGGGGGTCATTGGGTGTGTCAAGAGGGGGGTATGGGGGTTGTCCAGGTGAGTGGGGTATCAGTGGGGAATCTTGTTGTCAGGCCAACGGTGATCAGCGGTGATCAGGGGAGTCAGGTATTTTGGTTTCTAGGGTTTTTTTGGGTTTTTGATTTTTATATTTTTTATGTTTTTTATTATTTGTAGGTATTTTTTTAGATTTTCAAGGTCTTTTACAATTATAGGTATTTTGAGGGTTTAAATTATTTTTTAGGTTTTTTTGGGTTTTTTGGGATTTTTGGTTTTTTGGTTTTTTTGTGATTTTATGATATTTTTTAGTTTTTAACGGATTTGATGTTTTTTTGTGTTTTTTTGTGTTTTTTGGTTTTTTGTGTTGTTTGGGTTTTTAGGGTTTTTTTTCAATTCTGAGGGTTTTTATGAGTTTTAGAGCCTTTTAATGAATTTAGGGGATTAAAGGGTTTCTAGATTTTTTTGTGTGTTTTTATAGTTTTTAAGGTTTTTAGGGGTTTTATGGTTTTCATGGTTTTTAATGGTTTTAGGGGTTTTAAGATCTTGTTAGGGTTTTTAGGTTTTCTAGAATTTTTATATTTTTTGTGGGAGGATATTATTGTTAGGATTCTAACTCTTTATGAGGTTTTCTTTAGGGTTTTGTGGATTTCTATGTTTTTAGTTCTTTTAGTATTTTTAGGGTTTTTTTGGGGTTTTAGTGATTTTGAATGTTTTAACGTTTTTAATGTTTTTAAATACTTTAGGGGTTTTTTAATTTTTTTCTTTTTTACAGTTTTTAATTGATTCTAGGTTTTTATGGTTTTCATAGGGTTTTCATGTTTTTAATGTTTTTATTAATTATATATATATATATATATTTAGTTTTTTTATATTTTTTAGGGTTTTAAGTGATTTTGAGGGTTTTCATGTTTTTTAGGGTTTTATTATTTTATGGGTATTATTGGGTTTTTATATTTTTTCTGTTTTTTAGGATTTTTAATGTTTTTACAGTTTTTTAATGTTTTTAGGGGTGCAAATAGATTTTTATATTTTTTGGTGGGTTTTTAGAGTTTTTTTGTGTTTTAAGGGTTTTCAGGTTTTTTGGTGTATTTATGGTATTCGGTGGTTTTTAGGATTTTTATCATATTTTAGGTTTTTATGGGTTTTATTTTTTGTGGGGTTTTGATGGTTTTATTAGATTTTTAAAGGTTTTTAGGGTTTTTTTATTGTGTTTTTGGGATTTTCAGTTTTTTAGGGGTTTTACTGATTCTATGGGGTTTTAGGGGATCTTTATTTGTTTATTGTTTTTAAAGTTCTTATAGTTATTAATGTTTTTAGGTGTTTGAAGTTTTTTAAGGTTTTTGTGGTTTTCTTAGGGGTTTTCTGGGTTTTTATTTTTTCGTTTTTTTGGTAATTTTTAGGATTTTCATAGTTTTTAGGGTTTTTAGGGATTTCAGGCTTCTTAATGTTTTTAGGTTTTCTAGACCATTATTATTTTTTGGTATTGTGAGGGGTTTTTTAATTTTTATGGTTTTTTTGGTTTCATAGTGTTTTTGAATGGAAATAGGGGTTTAATGGGTTTTAGATGTTTTAGAGTCTTTTGGGTTTTTTATGGGTTTGTGTGGTATTTTAAGGTTTTTTGGTGTTTTATGGTTTTTATCGTCTTTTAGGGTTTTAGAGTTTTTAAGGGGTTTTTTATTTTTACATTTTTAGTTGTTTTATGTGTGTTTAGGTTTTTTAGGTTTTCTTAGGTTTTTAGGATATTAAGGTTTTTAATAATGTTTTGAGATTTAAGTGATTTATATGGTTTTTTGGGAATTTGAGGGGTTTTATGGTTTTTAGGGTTTTATGGTTTTTATGGTTATTAGCATTTTTTAGGTTTTTATTTTTTATTATAGTTCTTTAGGGTTTTTACGGTTTTTAGAGTTTTTATAATTTTAAAGGTTAAAATTGTTTTATAGTTTTTAGTAGGTTTTAGGGTTTCTTTCAGATTTTTTGGGATTTTAGGTTTTTAGATTTTTTTATGGTATTATGGGTTTTTATGGTCTTGTTAAGGGTTTACTTTTTCTATTGTTAGGGTTTTATTATTTTTTTGGTTTTTATCATTTTCTTAGTGTTTTCTAGTTTTTAGGGGTTTTTAAATTTTTTGTGGTTTTATGTATTTTTTAGGATATTTATGGGTTTAAAGGAATTTAACAGTTTATAGGTTTTTGAGGTATCTTAAGAACTTTTAGGGGTTTATTGTTTATTATATTTTTCATAAATTTTAAGTGATTTTATGTTTTTAAGGTTTTCTTTTGGTACTTCATGATTTTTACGGTTTTTTTCTTCTTAAGGAATAAATATTAATTATATGCGTTTTTATGGTTTTTAGGGATATTTTGGGGTTTTATGGGTTTTTTAGTTTTTAGGAATTTTAAGGGTTTTTTAGTGTTTTTAAACATTTTTAGGAATTTAATGTGTTTCTAGAATTTTGAATGGTTTTAGGGTTTTTATTCGTTATAGGGTTATTATGTTTTTAGGGGTTTTTGGTAATTAGAGGGGGTTAGGGTTTTTAGGGTCTTTTAGGGTTTTTATCATTTTTTATGTCTTTAGGTGTCTTATGTTTTTTATATTTTTAAATAAATCTTTAGGGTTTTTATGGTTTTTAGGGTTTTTTAGATTTTTAGATATTTTTAAGTATTTTTAGGATTTTTATGGTTTTAGGGTTTTTAGGGAATTTAGGGATCTAGGGTTTTTTATGGTTTTAATTATTTTTAGGTTTTCAAAGGGATTTATGTTTTTATGGTTTTAGGGTTTTCATAGGGGTTTTCATGTTTTTTGGATTTTTTGAATTTATTGTATTTTTAAGGATCTTTTAGGAATTTAAAAAAAATTCATGTTTTTATGTATTTTTAGGGGTTTTAGGGTTTTAAAGGGTTTTAGTGGTTTTTTGAATTTTGTAATGATATTATGTTTTTTTTTGATTTTTTAACATTGTTAGTGGTTTAAATGGTTTTTAGATATTTGAGTACTTCTTTTGGGTTTCTATATGTATTAAGGTTTTTTATGGGTTTAATGGAGTTTTACAGGTTTTGGGGGATTTTCTTTTTTTTAGTATTCGTTAGGTTTCTGGGGGATTTTATTATTTTCAGGTTTCAATTATTTTCTTAGGGGATTTCATGTTTTTAGGGGTTTTTATGTTTTAAGGTATTTTTAGGGAATTTTTAGGATGTTTATGGGTTTTAGAGTCTTTATGGATTTTGATGGGTTTTAGGGTTTTTAGTGGTTTTAGTGGTTTTTATTGGTTTTTGGTTTTTATGGTTTTTTAAGATGTTAGGGATTTTTAGTCATTTTTTATGAATTTATGTGCTTTTATGGTTTTTATAAATTATGCGGTGTTTATGGTTTTTAGGGTTTTTAAAAATTTATATATTTGTTATGTTTTTTCGTATTTAAGGGGTGTTTAGGTTTTTTGGAGTTTTTTAAGGTTTATAGGAGATATAAATGTATTAGTTTTTTTATTAGTTTTTATGATTTTTATTGGGTTTATATTTTTTTTGTCTTTTTTGGGGTTTTTTATTGTTTTTTGGAGTTTTTTATCATTTAGGGGGTTTCTCTCTTTTTGAGTTTTTTAGTGATTTTAAGTGATTTTAGGTTTTTAATTTTTTTTCATAGGGGTTTTCAATGTTTTTTGTATTTTTTAAATCTTTAGGGATCTTATGGATTCATTAGGAATTTTCTGGGTTGTTTGGGGTTTTTGGGTTTTTGATTGATTTTAGGGTTTTTATGTTTTTTTTCAGTTTTTAGTGGTATTTGAATTTTGTATTGTTTTTAAGGTTATTTATAGTTTTTAATGTTTTTAAGGGTTAAAAGGGTTTTTATAGTTTTTAGTGGTTTTTTGGGTTTTCATGTTTTTTGGGTCTTTAATGGTTTTTAGGTATTTTTGGTTTAAGGGGTTTTTAGGATTTTTAGAAACATTTTGGTTTTTTGGTATGTATTATGTTTTTAGGGGTTTAAGTGTTTCTAGGTTTTTAAGGCCTTCCTAATGTTTTTTTAGGTTATTATGGGTTTTTTATGTTTTTAGGGATTTTTAGGTATTTTTTTTTGGATTTTTATGATTATTTAGAGTTTTTAAGGGTTTTGAAGTATTTGGGGAATTTTAGCGGTTTTCAGGTATTTTATGGGTTTTATTTTTTTATTATTTTTTAGGGCTTTACCATTATTTAATTTTTATGTTTATAATCAAGAAGTTTAGAGTTTTAATGTTTTTTTAAATTTTTTGGGATTTTATTCGATTTTAATTGTATATCATTTTTTAGGGATATTGAGGGTTTCTGGGGTCTTATGGATTTGGATTTTTTTATATTTTGGGGGGGTTTTAGGGGTTTTATTGAGTTTTTGGGGTTTTAATGTTTTTTATATTTTTTAATGTTTTCATGGGTTTATATAGTATTTATGGTAGTAGTTTTTTAGGGATTTTAAGGGTTTGTAGGGTATTATATTAATTTTAGGGGTTTTCTATTTTTTAGGGGATTAGGTAATTTAGGTTTAATAATGGTTTTTGAAGGTTTTTAGTATTTATAGGATTTTTAAGGGTTTTACTTTTTTTATAATGTATTTATTTTCTTGGGGGTTTTCAGGTGTATTAGTTTTTTTCTACATTTTCACGAATTTTCGTGATTTTTAGATTTTTATGGTTTCTTAGGGATTTTAGAGTTTTTTGGGTTTTTATGGTTTTTAGGGTTTTTAGGGTTTTTAGGGATTATAGGGTCTTTAGGGGTTTTAATTGTTTTTTTTGTATGGTTTTCTTAGGTTCTTTTAGGAAATTTATGGTTTTTTACATTCTTAGGTATTTTTAGGGGTTTTTTGGATTTTATGGTTTTTAGACCTTTTTAGGACTTAGGGTTTCTTGGTTTTTTTGGTTTTTTTATTTTTAGGATTTTTTTGTGTTTTTTAATTTTTTATGGTTTCTTATTGTTTTTTAATGTTTTTAGTGGTTTAATGTTATATAGATTTATTAGTGGGTTTTTTGGGTTTTTATGTTTTTAGGGTTTTTAGGGGGTTTTATCGTATTAGGGGTATTAGGGTATTTTATGGTTTTATGTATTTTATTTTTTTAGGGTATTTATGGGATTTAGATGTTTTCGGTTTTTAAGGTTTTTTCGTGTTTTATGGGTTTTTTTTGTTTTTTATGTTTTTATGGATTTTAAGTTTTTTTAAAATTTTATGGTTTTTATGGATTTTGTGTAATTTTGGGATTTTTAAGAGTTTTATGGGTTTTTACTGTTTTTTTTAATTTATAGGGTTTTTTTGTATTTTTATTATTTTTATGGTTTTTATGTATATTGCGGGTTTTGATTTTTTTTAGGGGTTTGTAGTGTTTTACGATTTTTGGGTTTTTGGGGGATTTATTGAAATTTTTAGGGTTTTAATGGTTTTTTGTGTTTTTTATCTTTTTAGGGATTTATATGGTTTTTAATGTTTTTAGTGGAAATAGAGTGTTTTTAGGGGTTGTTTGGTTTTTTAAGGTATTTGGGAGTTTAATGGGTTTTATAAGGTTTTAGGGGATTCAGGTTTTTTTGGAAGGGTTTTATGGTCTTTAGCATCATTTTAGTTTTTTAGGGGTTTTACATGTTTGTTTCCCTCATGGATTTCGGGGATGACCTCCTGGACGGGAGATTCAAACGTTCCGATCGGTTTCTAGCGGGTTTGTTCGTAGAACCGGAAACATCCAATGATTCCACATCCGTTTGGACCTACTTTCCAAAGGCAGGCGCTCATTAGCTTGTGGACTGATGAGGCTTATGAATTTGCATTGGTCGAGAGGATGGGAGGTCGGACTGATCACACCTTTTTGAGGGGAATTATTGTCTACTCCGGGACTCTCTTTATAGATTTATGTTATGTTCGTGAATCCTTATTACATTACCAAGTATAAAATGCGCTTTCCTTTAACAATCAATGATTAAATATGCAAGAAATTTAGAGAATCGTTTATATGTATTCGAGGTTCTTCATCAATAGAGAATCATCTATATCTGTTTAGAGATTCTTGGTCAATAGTATCCTTCAAAACATATATATAAAAGTCTCGTGGTCATTATGATGACCAGGCGGGTTTTAAAGCCACTCAGTGGGGCACTTGAAGTTTATCGTCATTCAGAAGGACAGGTATTATTTCAAAGTTGGGATCAAACCCATAAATGGGCTACCTACGTATCCTCTGTTTTGGAAAAGGAATCAGAACCCACGTAGTTCGAGTGATGGAGTATGATGTTTATGATTGATGGCTCAAAGAAGAATGTCATAATTACTTTTACACTCTAAGCTCACGTGAGTCATGCTCGGTGTGAGAAATAAGAGGTATTGGTAAAAAATTAGACAATTGTGCCATGAAATATGCAATCATAAGAAATTGTTTGGGGCTTATGTATGTATGACTGCCCAGATATATGAAGGTTTCGGATTCACTTTTAGGGAGAAAATCCATGAACAGGGTCCATAAAGTTATATGTGCTTCATGGAGATTTGAATACTCTAATCTTGGGGCTTACTCTTAAGGAGGATGCCCATGTTAGGAGGGGACTTATGATTGGGTTTTACTCCTGAAAAGGAAACCCAAATCAAGGGTAAATTAGGACTGGTTAAGAGAAATTTAAGGGTGCTTTGGGTTTACTCCTGAAAAGGAAACCCAAGATTATGACTGAGTCTTATTCCTGAAAAGGAGACCCAGGTTAGGGGACTTGGGGCTTACTCCTGAAAAGGAAGCCCAAGATTATTACTGAGTCTTATTCCTGAAAAGGAGACCCAGGTTAGGGATTAAGGTTTGGGGCTTACTCCTGAGGAGGATGCCCAAGTTTGAGAACTTTAAGAATTTGGGGCTTACTCCTAAAGAAGGATGCCCAGATTTGAAATTGGGGCTTACTCCGAAAGAGGATGCCCAAGTTAAGGATTCTCTCATCTTAAAGGATGAGGTTGAATGAATGAACTCTCTATATTTAGTGACATAAAGATATTTAAATCACTAGGTTTTGAGAGATATTCAACAGAATTCGTTTCAGATAAGGAAGTCAGATCAAGAAATCATGCATAAATGGCTTTGAAGAGTATCTTGAAGACTGAATCTTGAAAAGGAAAGGTGAAATGGCTTAAGATGGGTAAAATGGGAAAGATGGGCACCCAAAAAGATAGGGGTGCGCAAGTCTTGAAAGGCGTGCAAGTCTTCCGTGGGCGCGCAAGTATTGGTTGCGCAGGTATACCTGCGCGACACATGGTGTACTTGCGCGATTTTCAAACAGCATTGAAATGCTTGAGCGACTCTTTTTTTAAACCCTTTAGAATTCTCTTGAGGTTCTTCCAGAAAAGGGACGCGCAAGTTATATTGAAGGAATAAAAGCAGCGCGCAAGTGTTGATGAGTTTCAACACTTAGGCCTTCCTTCTTCTCTTTAGATCTTCTGTTCTAGGTATGAAATTACCTTAGAAGTGTTCCGGAAGCATTGAGAAAAGACTTGGGCGTCGGGAGCTTCAATCTGAGTTTCTGAAAAAAAGATCCTCCCGAATGGGGGGCCCACAGGGTCTATTTATAGGCAAAAGAAGACCTAGGGCGGTTACCGGGCGGTTACCACTTAGGTCGCGCAAGTCACTTGCGCGACCAATAGCGTCGCGCAGGTGTACTTGCGCGGCAGTGGTATAACTTGCGCAGTGGAGTTTCTATTGATCCTTTGTTCATACCTTTGTCGATTTTTGATGTTTTCTTCAAAGGATGAATCACTTTCAGCTCAGATATTCCCTTTTCCGATCTTTAGATTCTGTGACGAAAGGAGCGTCAACAAAAGTCCCCCCTCAGAGTGGGATCCGGAGAGAAATGAGGATTTGACTCTGAGGAAATCGAATCCATTCAAAGGAAAAGGGGGGGGCGCGCAAGTCTTCAGTACGCAGAGGGCGGCGTGCAAGTTTGCGTCACGCAGGCCTTAAGCGCTCTGGGTACGGCGCGCAGATAGGCTTCCTGGCCTATAAATACATGGCCTCACCTCCGTACAAGTATCCGGATTTCCGGACTTCATACCTTCTCGAGCTCTCGCCGCACAGGTCACCTAAGCCGTGCAAGTCTCTTTTCCACTATTCCCTCATTGTCGTGCTCCTGTAAAGGTATTCTTACTTGCGTGGTTTATACTTGCGCGTCAAAAACTAGGGCGGCACATGAAATACTTGCGCGCCATTATTTAGATTTGCGCGACTTAATGCCTTGTCCATTTTTTCCGAATTCTTTCACAAATTTTATGAAAAATAAACCCATTTAAGAGTTAAATTTGTTCAAATTTTTGTGCAGATTCAATGGTTCCTAAGGGAATTGGAACGGCTGATGAACTGGCTAGCAAGCGGATTGATGACATGATGAACATTATTGGCCATGATTACTATGATATCTGTGACATCACTTTCCTAGATTTGGATAAGTACTTGAAGAAATATCATGTTAATTTCCCACAGAGCATCTACCTGTCTCTGTGTGGTCATGGTCATCTGCAAGGAGCCAATGTTCCAAATGCAAACAATTATACACCTGAGATGCTGCTGCACTGCTACTTCTCTATTTTGGTTATGCTGTGCATTAAGAGTAACAACAATGGTGTGAACTTTCAAATTCTTTCTCCATGTCATTTCCTTGCAGATATGAAAATGGAAAAACCATGGGCTGAAATTTTTTCCACTAATGGTTGGTGGAGAGAAGACAAACATGGTATTAGAGAAATATCTGAAAAGAGTACTCTCTCCAAATGGCTCTTTACTTCCAATGCTTCATTCTCAAATCCATGTATCCATCTTCCAAGTCTCTTGGACAGAAACAGAGTCACTGTTTGATCAGCAGAAAATTTTCTCAAACCGCACTCAAGAACATCCTTTTACAATCGTTCCAAGAAGAGCTGGTATCAATGCATCTCTTATTGTATCCAGTTGAATGAATGAATTCCAGGTGGTTGCTAATGAAGCTCGGGATGCCGTAAATCAAATGAAGTGTTATGTTGAAAGCCTCTTGTAATTCTCAAAAAAGAGAAGAGACTCCAGTCTGTGGATGTCCTTCTAACTCTTGTCTATCAATGAAAAACACTTTTCTCTTCAATCATTTGTACCTGCATTCTTTTCACTACCTGCTTCAAATTTACTTAAGCCAATGTGCCCAGTAAGTATAGTTTGATTTTTACTAGGATTATTACAAATAATCCTACAAACTTTGAACCTTTTAATTGCTCAATATTACCTAAATCATACAAAAAATGTATATTTAGTGAGCTGGAACTTGACTTTTATTCAGAGTTCCTTTGTCTTTTGTGTGGGCAGTTTAAAGTCATGCACGCCGGACATAAAGGGGCTAATGTTTAAGGTCGAAATAGCTTTGACCGAAATGGATTAAAATTGATTCAATTCCTTGACAATTTATCTGAAAAAAAATTACCAAACTCAAGTATGAGAGAAAATATGTAAACTATGGCTTAAGAATATTTGAATCTGAGGAATGATATGAAAAAGAGCTAAAAGGAATTAGAAGAAGTAGATTCCAAGAATGAAGTTACTATTATTTAACAAAACCCGTTAGGGGGTTGAAATATGCAGGGCCACCTATGGGCACTGGCTGCATGGTCAAATAAATAGTATCTTTCGGCTGACAAGTCTATTATGTGGACTGTTTATGCAAGGCCACCTATGGGCACGTGCTGCATAGTCAGGCGAAAGAACTCTTAGAAATTTACTTTCCTAGTGCTAAAAGCCAGTGAAAGTTTATGGAGATTAAAATTTTCTAATGTATAGAGTTTGTTGTATGGAAAGATGTACTTGAATATGGAGAAGATATTTCCGAACAAGAATATCGAAGAACTGGATGAATATCACTCCTACGAAGGTCTGACCCAAATGTAGGGAAGAAGAATAAACCATAGACTTGAATACTTTCAGATCATGAAAAAGGATATGGGACAAATATGTTAAGGATTTCTATTTTTTTGCGGATCCCTACATACTTTCGTTTAAGACGAATAAGGACAAAAGAGGCATTCTTCCCAAGAATGAAGTTACCATTATTTAAAAAACCCATTAGGGGGTTGAAATATGCAGGGCCACCTATGGGCATTGGCTGCATGGTCAAATAAATAGTATCTTTCGGCTGACAAGTCTGTTATGTGGACTGTTTATGCAAGGCCACCTATGGGCACGTGCTGCATAGTCAGGCAAAAAGAATTCTCCGAAGTTTGACATTTTTGTGACTAGAAGTCATGAAAAGGGTTATGAAGATCTGAAAATATTTTAAGGTTAGGATTATAACAAATAAATATGGGTATTGTCCAATGTATATAGAGATACATAGGTCAATGATAACCATAATCATGTTGTGGCTGGGTCCTGAATTGAAATTTTGGATTTCACTACGTATCTCATAAGAATGAGAATCAAGCCATACGTAGTTCTTGAAATGTAGTTTAACATCGTGCTGGACGAAAGTATGAGTGATCTTAGTTTAGGGTCATAGAATTCGGACCATAATAATGAATACACAGTGTGTGTTTTCATGAGGACTTTTCAGCCAAGGGACTGAAAGTGAAATTTGGGGTTAGGCCCAAAAGACTTGGGGCTGGATTCGAGGGATACTCGAACGTTCCTATGTATCCCATAAGGATGGGAATCAAGCCCACGTAGTTCTAGAATTACCCTTTGTACAAATTTGGTTCGTACATGTGAAGGGTGAAAGGGGACATTAGTGCAATGATGGTTTAACCTGAGATAAAAAGTTTAGGCATTACCATGTATGTACGTAGTCTTTTGAAATGAAACACGACTGAAAAAATCAATGTCAATAATGGTTCCTTCTCAAATGAGGAAATCAAAGAATATTGTAGTTTATTGTCGTACCAGACAAAATTTTTGTATAGTTTAACGTCATATAACAAGGACGAAAGTGAATCAATGTAAAGATATTGATTCCAGGGGCGGTTTCACAAATCAACATCATATGAGATGGTGGTGAACCGATGTGAAGAGATTGTTTTTGGGCTTGAACCCTGGGTGGTTGCCTACATACCCAGCCTGAGGGCAAGGATGAAATTCTGTGTAGTTCAATTAAATAATGAATTAATGATCAAGTTGTTCTTGTGGACAATGATCTAAATAAAAGATGTTGTTGTGACATACACATTGTTAGTGGCCCAAAGGGAGTGTTATGGTTGATGTTCGCTCTAAGCTCACGTGAGTCATACTCGGTGTGAGAAACAAGAGGTAATAACAACCTTAACGATGCACAGTTTAATTTCATGTAGGACATAAAAAAGGGACTATGCAGTTTAAAGTCTTGCAGTTATGACTATTGGTGCTGCACAGTTTAGTGTCATGTAGCAGGGACAAAATACAGTTTAATGGCATGTAGGACGTATCAAGGATTTTCTGTACAGTTTAGCGTCATGTAGTTAGGACAATGGGGAAAAAATAGTTTAACGTCATATTGGACGAAAGTGCGAATAGTTTAAGGTCATATGCATGGACCGTGGATGGTGCAGTTTAGTGTCATGCTGGACCTTTGATGATTATATAGTTTAACGTCTTTTCGGACGTGAGGGACTTTTATACAGTTTAGCGTCATGTAGTTAGGACGTCACAGTTTAACGTCTTGCTGGACATAAGGGATTTGCAAATAGTTTATGGTCATATACATGGACCAAGGATGATGCAGTTTAAGGTCATGCTGAACGGTTTAGGGAACTTTTTCACAGTTTAATGTCGTGTGGGACGAAGTTGCAGTTTAAAGTCATAATGGACCATTGCTGTATAGTTTAACGTCATATAGCAAGGACGAACTGGTGCTGTCTAGTTTAAAGTCATGTAGCTAGGACTAAGGTGAACCAATATGAGGATATCAGTTTTGGGGACTTTTTACAATTTAACGTCATGTTGGACGATGAAAGTGCCACACAGTTTAATGTCATGTTTCTAGGACACAATATAGTTTAATGTCATCTCGGAAAAATAAAAGGAACTTCTGTACAATTTAATGTCATGTAGATAGGACATAATATAGTTTAATGTCATCTCGGACATATAAAAGGGACTATGCAGTTTAAAGTCATGCAGTTAGGACTATTGGTGCTGCACAGTTTAGTGTCATGTAGTAGGGACAAAATAAAGTTTAATGTCATGTAGGACATATCATGAACCAATGTGACTGTTTTGGATCTGGGAACAATATTTTGTTTATACAAAATAATTCGTCAGAAATCTGGCAATAGTTGGAGTCGTGATGTGTTCTCCATCTATTGAGATTAGAGAATACGCTCCATTGGAGTAAACCTTATGTATTGAATAAGGTCCTTCCCATTTTGGTTCAAGCTTGGGAGGCTTCTTTCCTGGTATCATTGGTGCTCTGAGAACCAATACTAATTCTTCCTGAATGAATGAATGAAGAAGAACCTTTTTGTTAAAAGCTCGTGCGATTCGATTCTGATAGATTTCCAAGTGGTGCAAAGTGCACAATCTTTTCTCATCTAACTGTTCCAATTCATTCAACCGCTTTTGGGATTGCTCATCTGTAGATAACTGATCACAAATGGATATTCTGAGTGAGGGAAATTGAACTTCAACTGGCAAGACTACTTCTGTTCCATATATCAATGAATATAGAGTTGACCGCGTTGCATTGCGAGTGGTAGTCCGAGAAGCCCATAAAGCATGAAAGAGTTTATCATCCCATGACCTCTTATCTTTATCCACCATCTTTTGAAGTATATTTGAAAGAGTCTTGTTGAAGGCTTTTATCTAGCCATTAGCCGCTGCATGATATCGAGATGAATGGTTGGACTTAATGTTGTATTCTTGATACAATTTCTTTACCTCAGAAGAACAGAAGTTGGTGTCGTTGTCCGTTAATATGGTATGAGGGACACCAAATCTAGTAATGATGTTAGACCTGATGAAGCTAACAATGCATTTAGAACTGACTTCTTTGAGAGGTACTGCCTCTTCCCATTTGGAAAAGAAATCAGTAGTAGTAAGAATGTACTTAAACTGCTTGGCCGTAGCTGAAGGGTAAGGTCCCACCACATCCACTCCCCATGTGAAAAATGGCCATGAGTATTTAGCTGTATGAAGCAACTCTGGAGGTTTATGAATGAAGTTGGAATATACTTGGCATGAATGACACTTCTTTTTAAAATTAACACAATCTTGTATCATTGAAGGCCAAAAGTATCCAAGCCTTAGAATTTGATCAGACAGTCTATGTCCAGACTGGTGGGCACCACAGACTCCTGCATCCACTTCTTTTTTGACAGCCATTGTCTCTTCACCATCAATACATCTGAAGAGAACTCCATCAAAACCACGTTTGTAGAGAATTTTCTCGAGGTGGTTTGGGCTATCATAAAGAGTAAAATTGACCACACGTCGCCGAATTTGTTCTTTCTCGGCTCTATCAGGTGGAAGTGTTCCATTTTGAAGGTATTCCCTGATAGGTTACATCCATCCTGTAGTATGACCATACGGTTCAGGAATGGGACTTATTTCATTAATTTCCTCTGTTCTGACTTGAACATAAGGTGAAATTGCACGACGGTGGGCAATACAGATGGTTGTCTCATCCCGATTTGGATCCGCTAAAGCTGTGGTTATATTAGCCAGTGCATCAGCTTGAGCATTTTGTGATCTTGGGACATAAGAAAATGTCGGTTCTAAAGGGAATTCCAACATTAACTCTCTGACGTAATCATACAAAGGGAATAATTCTTCTTTTCTGATGGCGTAATCCCCATTGACTTGTTTGATTACCAGGTCTGAATCACCTTTTACCTTTAACTGATTCACTTGTGCTTGAAGTGCTAATTCCAAGCCTGTAATGAGAGCTTGGTATTCAGCTTCATTATTGGTACCACCTTCCCACAACAAAAAGGAATAAGGTAACACTGCCTTATCTGGAGAAATGAGCACAATTCCTAAACCAACTTTGTTGAATTTAGGATTTTCCATTTTCTTCCCTGTTGGACTTCTAGAAGCACCAACAAAATACATTTCCCATGTTTGATGACTCTCTTTAATAGATAAAACTTCCTCATCAGGGAGTTTGATATCTGAATACGTGTCTTCCACTGAAGGATGTTCAGCCAGGAAATCATCCAGAGCTTGGCCCTTAATTTCCTTTTGAGACACATACTGAATGTCGAACTGCTGTAGAATAACTGCCCACCTTTCCAGACGTCCTGTAAGCATTGGATGACTAAGGATGAATTTGAGCAGATTATTACGAGATACCAATTGGACCTCGTGATGTTGTAGGTAGTGTCTCAGTTTCTGAACTGCAATGATTAATGCTAGGAAGCACTTTTCAATACTTGAATACCGGGTTTCTGCTTCAAGCATAGTTCTACTGAGATAGTAGAGACTATTTTCATTCCCAGCATCATTCTTTTGAGCGAGAAAGGCACCCAATGATCGCTCTAAAGCTGTCACATAGAGGATAAGAGGTCTACCCTCAACAGGCGGCATGAGTACTGGAGGACTCAAGAGGTATTTCTTCAGAACATCAAATGCTTTTTGACATTCTTTAGTCCACTGGTAAGTGACTCCTTTCTTCAATAATTTGGTAAAGGGTAAACTTTTGCCTGCCAAATTGGCGATGAAACTCCGAATATAGGCTAAGTGTCCTTGAAGTACTCTTAATTCTTTCAAATTATGAGGAGGTGACATACCAAGGATTGATTTGGTCTTATCAGGATCGACTTCAATACCACGATGGCGTAAAACAAAGCCAAGGAATTTTCCTGAGGTTACCCCAAAAGCACATTTTAAGGGGTTCATCTTTAAATTATGTTGTCGAAGCTTGTGGAATATGACTTCCAAATCAGCCAAGTGATTAGAACGTTTTTTGGATTTAACCACCAAATCATCTACATAGCATTTAACAAACTTCCCTAAAAGAGGTTTGAAGATACGATGCATGGCGCGTTGATATGTTGCACCTGCATTCTTCAAACCAAAGGGCATCACCCGGTAACAAAACACACCTTGAGGAGCTCTGAAGGCTGTATATTCCTCATCTTCTGGGGCAATGCGGATCTGATTATATCCGGAATATCCATCCATGAAAGAAAGTACTTCATAGCCAGCCGTTGCATCAATTAAGAGTTCTGTAATCGGAACTGGGAAATCATCTTTAGGACAATACCGATTAAGATCTCTGAAATCGATGCAAACCCTAATTTGTCCGTTTTTCTTCTTTACAGGGACAATATTAGCCAACCACTTGGGATATTGAACTTCTCTGACTAAGTTGGCTTTGATCAGCTTATCCACTTCAGCTTCAATTTTGGAAGCATAGGTTGGGTGTGTTCTTCTCGCGGCTTGTTTAAAACCTCGATGTTCTTTTGGTAAACCCAAATGATGAGTAGCAACATCAGGATCAAGCCCAGGAATTTCTGTATAATTCCAAGCAAAAATATCTTTATTTTGCTTTAGAAAAGAAATATACTTCTCTTGCTCTTCAAGGGTCATGGCCGCACTAATTAAAGTGGGGCGTGGATCTTTCTCTGTACCCAGATTTACTTCTCTGAGTTCATCCACAGTGGTAGAGATACCCTCTTCAAATACTGGAGGAGAATCTCTAAGATCCTCCTCTTCCTCTTCATCATGTGTTATTTCTTCCGTTTCTACTTGGAAAGTATATGAGAAAACGAAATTCTCATGATCATAAGAGATGTCAAAATTTTCACATTTTGAAGAAGAAGCTTCCATTTCCGACCCTATTGATGATAAAGGGTCTTCTTTGGGAAATAAAGAGGAGATGATGGATCGAGAATCGACATCATTATTCACCTCTGGTGTTGCTATAACTTCTTCTGGCCTAATTAGCGAAGTATAGACTTGTTGGACTTCAGCAGATGAAATGAAAATGTCACCACTTATGCTTTCATCACTGATTGGTAGGTTACCAATTTCTCCCATGTTGTCTGGCTCGATCGCCGTAATTGACATTAGGGATATTTCGATAATAGTATTTTGATTTGGGCCTATTTTGTCAATTTGACTGATAGGTAACACATAATCTGTACTCACATGTGAAAATGGATTTATTGGAATTTTCGCCAATCCATATGAAGCATTAACTTTGGTAATTTCCTTCATTGTAGATTTTTCTCATCCCTTCATGTGATAAAATTCCGCCTCAATGTATTGAGACTCACATGTCTTGAATGGGGATTTATCACCATACAATGTTCCAACTTGACCATCGAAACAGTATTTGAGACATTGATGGTATGATGAAGGAATAGCTACATGCTGATGTAGCCAGGGTCTTCCAAGCAAGATATTGAAAGCTGAGTCTTGATCAACAATCATGAAATCCGAGTTGGATACAAGATCTCCAAAATGAGTTCTGAGTGTAACTTCTCCCAGTGGTTCTTGTTCATTTTTATCATATCCTTGTAACATCATGGTAGAAGGAGATAAATCAGATTCCGTGAGGCCCAATCGACGAAGTGTACGAATGGGCATGAGGTTGACTCCTGAACCATTGTCAATGAAAGCTCTTTGAACATCTACACCATTGACTTTTCCAGATAAGTACAAAGGTTTTATGTGCCCATGCACAACATCATTTTCATCTTTATCAGTAAAAGATATCACTGCATGGCATTCTGCAGGATTATTCTCTATGTGATATATTTCAGCTGCAGCAATTTCAGCTTCAAACTCCTGAGGACTTGATAAAGCTTCGATGAGTGCTTCCCGAAGATCTTTTGACAGATTCAAAGCATCCAAAATTGATAACTTGGCTGGTACTTGGGCCAAGTCTTTCATTATATCATACTTTTGATCTAGAGGTCTGCGTTTCCCAATAAGAATATGCGGTTTAGCAGGTACCTTGGAAGCAGATGCTTTGGAAGCTGATGCATCTTGTATTGATGTTGGCAACATCCTTGGTTTTGGAAGCTTAGACTGATTAGATCCATTTACTTGCTGATATAAAGAAGATGGAACCTTTAATCGGTCTTCCAAAATAACTGTTCCAAAACTGAGTTGGCCATTGGCAGAAGAACTTGCTTGTTCTTTTTGAGCTCGCTGAAGGGCTCTACCACGAGTTTCTGCTGTATACACAGTGCTAGCAGGGGTAAAATTAGAGTAGTGGCTTTGGAAAGATCCATGTCTTCCCCTGTATCCTGAACCTCTAGAACTTCCTTGGATTCCCTTACTTGATACAAGGAATTCAGGCTCATCAAGACTGGAATATGGATCTGTTAATTGAATCATATTAACAGAACCAAAGATTAACTCTTCGTCTGATAAAGACTCTGCCTGGTTAGCCTGTTTAGGTTGTGCCGTTTGGTGGGACGGTGCCCATGGCATTGAAGTAGATGGCATGAAATCTGCCAGAGTCAAAGACAACTTAGGCTTTGATACATACTCATCTTCTCATGATTCCTCTTTCTTCTTTGAATTGCGCTGCCCTTTTGAGGATTTATCTTTTGATGGAGGTTTTACTGCAGCTTTTGTAGGAGACACAATTGGCTTCTTCAATTGTGTTCGCAAAATGGAGTGGGTCCGATTGATTGTCTTTCGGACCATCCAATCATCATATTTTTTCGCAATTTTGCTTTTGACTTCCTGCCACTCGCCTCCTTCCTCTGGATCTGTAGCTGTAATACACGCTACATGAGCTGAAGAACCCTTCAATTTGACTTGTCCCAAGTCGACCTTTTTTTGAAGGAGGTCTTTAAAAACAAAACACTCCTGGATGGGATGCCCCAACATTTTATGAAAGGGACAGTAATTGGGACGGTCTTCATCTCCTTCCTTGTTTGGCCTTTTGGGCACTGGTAATTGAACCAAATTATTTTCCAGAGCTGAAATGAAGTAACCAGGAACTTGCTCACTTTGGAAAGAGTATGTTTTACTCTTCATATCCTCAAATTGTTTTCATCATTGATCTTTTTGATCATTTGGAGGAAACAGCCTTTGTTGTTGGCATTCAGGAGGTGGAGCCCTTCGAGAAGATGAAGGTTTTGAAGTAGAAATAGGTACAGGTGCTTGTTTAAGCATAACTGTAGCAGTTTCCGCTTTACCCATTCTCTTTCCTGGAGCTGATGGAATTATACGAGATTTAACCTTAGCCTGTATAAGGGAATCTTCAATCTGTTGAGCGATTGAAGTAAGGTCTCGAAACCCTCCTGTGTATTTCACAGGGATCAATGGCGTGCGTAATTCATCACACAAATTTGCCACACATATTGGCAACAATTCCTCCTGAGGGAGTGCTAAACTCAGGGAATACGTTAATCCCTTCCAACGAGCAATGAAATCAGAGAATCTTTCATTCTCCCTTTGCTTGCAGTTTGTAAGATCGAAAACTGTCGTTTTTGGCAAAGTTGAGCTAAACTGAAAAAGGAATTTTTGACGAAGATCCTCCCATCCGATGACTGACCGGGATTGCAAGCTTGTATACCAGACAAAAGCTGGTCCTTGCAAGGTTCGCACGAAGCATCTGAGTTTCACTGCTTCTTGCTGCTCTGGAGTTCCCATCATAGGATCACAACAAGACACGTAATGCGTCAAATGTTGTTCGGGGTCGCCTGATCCATTGAAAGTAAGGAAAACGGGGTTTCCAAAACTGGATGGAGGAGAAATTGAATCTACCCATTCAGGGTAAACTTTCTTTTCAGGTTGAACTTGCGCCCGTTTCCCTTCCATAGTTTCTAACCGAGCTGTTAATGACTCAATAGTAGTTATTAACTTTTGAGAAACATCAGGTTGAACTTGGTTTTGGGTAGGTGCAATAAATGGAGCTTGGACAGACGTGGTGGTTGGTGCTGCAACTGATGGTAGTGCTGCCAACCGTTGTTGCATTTGACCCGTAGGATTAGACCTCTGAGGGTGTACTGATAAAGGAGGATATTCCTGATCCATCTCAGTAGTTACAACAAATTCCTTCAGCTATCGGACTTCAGCATTCTTAATAAGAAGACTACTCTGAAGTAGTTCTGTATTCAACCTTCTTAATTCTTTCATTTCTTCCTCCTGTTGTGCAAACCTTTGCTCTAATGAGAGCGATTGATCTCCTTTATAGGAAGGGTGATAAGTAACCTGATTCTTTCCTTTCCCCTTATTGGATCCTTTTCGGAGTCGGGGAAGTGGGTTACATGAAGGAATACCAAGATTTTGGGTAAGCCTTTGATTACGTGTGCACACACCTTCTTTATTTAGGTCTGTGTGCGCAATTTCTTGAGCAGGAACCTCTTCGTCTGATCCCTCTGATTGAGCCTTATCTGGTGAATCAGCAGCAACGGCATTGATGACATTAATGGATGCATATTGCATTGAATCCTTTCTATAAGTATTTCTGTGATACTGTCTTCTTCCATGTCCTTGATGAGACATGGAATTCCGTTGACTTGATCCCTCAGGAACATCTTGGAGAACCGTCACTTGGAGAGAATCTCCTGATTGCTTGGCTCTTCGTTCCTCTTGAGGCTTTTCCCTAATCGAGAGAATACTGATTTTCTCTGAGGGAGGGATTGAGGATTTGAAAAATTCCCCAGTCCGGTGGACTGAGGATGTTCCTGCTGCTTCCGCTCAACTCCTCGAATCCCATTTGTTGACTCTGAGGGTTGGCTTAGAGAAGTCCCCAGTCTGACAAGCTGGGGTGTCTCTTGACATGCTATGTCTGAGATCTTCTTAAAATCTCTCTTGATCTTACGAATCTTAGTTCGGAAATTAGCTGGATGCATTAACCTGTATCCACTTTTATCACCGAGTTCAACAGACCGTTGGATGATTTCCGAAACTTCTGTCATTTGATGACGTTTTTGCTCCAGACGAGAGGCTTGTGCAATATTCTGGCCTGCTTGATGTAGGAGCGATTCAACAACTTGTTCTCTATATACTTGATTTTGCGAGGAACTAGTTGAAGCCTATTCTTGAGCAAGATTTTGATTATGAACAAAGCCCATTGACTGTGGCCATCCATGGGCAATAACATTGCATGAGACCATTTTCGGTGGGCTTTGCTGACTGGAAAGCACTGTGAAATGTATTGCTCCATGAACACCCCATCCTCTGATATGAACATCAGATGGAGCATTGGCAATTAAATGATGCAATTTTCTTAGTGCGTCAAGGCATGAATGTTGAAGGGTTCTTTGTTTCTTTTCAGCCTTCAGATACCGAGAGACTAATAGAGATGCCAAATCAATCTGGCGTTGTAACCCTTCTATTATCTTAATATGATTTTCATAATCACCGTAAGATAATACTTTCTTCTTCAATTGAAAAAGAGTCTTCCATATGTTGAGACAAATATCATGGATTCCATCATCCGTCAACATCTTTGGAATGTCGTACTGGGAGTCAGCCAAAGGCCAAAACATGACTGATACTTCACCTTTTGCTAGTTTTTTCCTCATGTTCAGCATTTCCTCATTATCATTAAATGAATATTCTTCTACCTGTTTGGACCAGAGTTGGTGTTTCCTTGTTGCTTCATCGGATTCAACAAGATTGGTAGAGATATCACTATTCATGCTGGAAGATGAATGACCCAGGGATGGTTCGGAGAATAACCTGAACCCCAGGCTATCTTCTGATGGAGAAAGAGTTTCACCTGCCGATAGTAAAGCATCAGACATGACTGGTTTTACGTTTGCAAGTGCCTCGAGATAGGAGGGCTTTCTCGTCACTACATTGCCTTCTGAAGAATTTTCGAGACAACGTGAATCACTACTGCGGAGAGGACTTTCACAGCGAAGTTCATCATCATGAGGAGGACCGTCATGATGGGTTACAGCAAAAGATGAAATCTCTTGCTCCTTGGTCTTCTGACCACACAGAGGGTTCCTGTGGCTCTCATCTGAAGAAGAAACTTCAAGATTGACCGAACTTTCATGAAGCAAGCCTTCATGAGGAAGTGTCTGTTGAAGACCTTCAAAATTAATGTTCCCGTTATTGAGAACTGAGGGAGTATAATCTTGAATTCCGACAGATAAATGTCTGAGGGCTTCAAGAACTCGAGCATCGAGAAAGGCCTTGTTGCAGATTGGCCTTTGATCTCCTGACTGTGCTGGGAGGATCTTTTTCATAGATGCCTTCTTACTCACTTTAGAAACCACTTGTTGACGAAATTGGTTACTATGAGCAGGTGTATGTGCTTTATCAGGAAAGATGTTCAGGTTAGGCTGACGATCTCCACTCAAATCAGGTGTATGTGCCAGACTTGGTTGTCTGCTTGATATGGGGGAGTATGCCCCATAACCCTCTTGGACTGGAACAGATGTGTGTGTCTGTTCCGGAGTGAATCGTTGATGTTTCACTCCACTGGTAGGGATAGATTTATGTGTCTGTCCCTGAGATGATGCTGAAGCTGTTATGATATCCTGGCAAGCATCCAGAATATGAGCAGGAATTTTCTTATGCTCTTTCACCATTGACACAATATGTTTGGTGACTTCAGCCACCGGAACGGGGATATACATCCATTCCGGTCTTGGAGTAGGTGTATGTGCCTGCTCCTGTCCTCCTTTTCCTGTCAGTGAATCCTGACAGTACTCAAGTGTGGAGGCAGAGAGTTGAGTCTGCCACCTGTTTGTCGTCGGGGCTTTCCGACTGACTTCTCCGTGCGCTACCAAGCGAGACTGTTGGTAGGCTTGATTAGTATTAGCAGGTGTATGTGACTGCTGATTACACTTCTCCAAACGCAGTTGACGAGATCCATCATATGTAGTCAGATGAGCCTGCTGACTAACTGGTGATGTATAAGTAGGTGCATGTTCCTGCCTATGGTACTCCGCCGGAATTGCCTGGCGGGATTGGCTTGATGCTGCCAGACGATTCTGCTGGACAGAGGAATTAAAACAGACAGGTGTGTGTGCCTGTTCGTTATTTGCCACCAAGTTAGGGTGGTGGACTTCTCCGGAGATGGCAGGGATGACAACCTTCCCATTGTTAACCGGATTCCGTCTCTGGCGGTTCATCTTTCCTGCTCGGGTTCGAGGAACCTGAGCTGAATTCCTGGAGTTGGTACCCTCATCATGTTGAGGGCGCACTACCGCACGAGTCTGGCGGCGATTGTTGATGGGAGCCCTTGAGAAGGACTCCTGTCTTTTTGAATTAAGGTCATGTGGGACCTGCTCATTCACTTCCTCAGAGTAAGGGAGTGAATGGAAATTGCGTTCTAGGGATAACGACCCGAAACGGTTGGAGACGGTAGTCAGCACCGCCTGCTTTTTGATCGCTGGCCGCCGTTGTCCGGACGACCAGGTAGAGTTGTTAACTTGGAGGGCTTGACGAGCGGCCTCCAAAGTTGGGATAGTACCGTTGCGACGGTATTCCTTAACCAGTGCATTATAAACCCGGCGTTGAAGACGCTGAGTTGGTGATGTCATCCTCAGAGCGGGCGACGTTCCAGCAGGAGTAGTAGCATTGGTTTTCACAGCAGCAGACCTCACAGTAGAGGTGTTCACAGCAGCAGTATTCACAGGGGTGAATTTAAGGAAAGCCATTTTGCAGAAGATCTTCAGAAAAGAGTGCATGTTCCATATAACAGACATAATCAAGATGAATCTGGCAACTGCATCTTTTTGATGAGCATATGTCAATGATTTCTTTGTTGGCCCAAGGGGCCTAACAAATAAGAAGAATATCACTTTAACTTGGTTAAGGATTAACGTCAGGTTCACCATTTTTGTTTCCCTCATGGATTTCGGGGATGACCTCCTGGACGGGGGATTCAAACGTTCCGACCGGTTTCTAGCTGGTTTGTTCGTAGAACCGGAAACATCCAATGATTCCACATCCGTTTGGACCTACTTTCCAAAGGCAGGCGCTCATTAGCGTGTTTACTAATGAGGCTTAGGAATTTGTATTGGTTGAGAGGATGGGAGGTCGGACTCATCACACCTTTTTGAGGGGAATTATTGTCTACTCTGGGACTCTCTTTATAGATTTAAGTTATGTTCGTGAATCCTTATTACATTACCAAGTATAAAATGCGCTTTCCTTTAACAATCAATGATTAAATATGCAAGAAATTTAGAGAATCTTTTATATGTATTCGAGGTTCTTCATCAATAGAGAGTCATCTATATCTGTTTAGAGATTCTTGGTCAATGGTATCCTTCAAAACATTTATATAAAAGTCTCTTGGTCATTATGATGACCAGGCTGGTTTTAAAGCCAGTCAGTGGGGAACTTGAAGTTTGTCGTCATTCAGAAGGACATGGATTATTTCAAAGTTGGGATCAAACTCATAAATGGGCTACCTACGTATCCTCTGTTTTGGAAAAGGAATCATAACCCACGTAGTTCGAGTGATGGAGTATGATGTTTATGATTGATGGCTCAAAGAAGAATGTCATAATTACTTTTACACTCTAAGCTCACGTGAGTCATGCTCGGTGTGAGAAACAAGAGGTATTGGTAAAAAATTAGACAATTGTTCCATGAAAGATGCAATCATAAGAAATTGTTTGGGGCTTATGTATGTATGACTGCCCAGATAGATGAAGGTTTAGGATTCACTTTTAGGGAGAAAATCCATGAACAGGGTCTATAAAGTTATATGTGCTTCATGGAGATTTGAATACTCTAATCTTGGGGCTTACTCTTAAGGAGGATGCCCAAGTTAGGAGGGGAATTATTATTGGGTTTTACTCCTGAAAAGGAAACCCAAATCATGGGTAAATTAGGACTAGTTAAGAGAAATTTAAGGGGGCTTGGGGTTTACTCCTGAAAAGGAAACCCAAGATTATGACTGAGTCTTATTCCTGAAAAGGAGACCCAGGTTAGGGGACTTGGGGATTAATCCTGAAAAGGAATCCCAAGATTATGACTGAGTCTTATTCCTGAAAAGGAGACCCAGGTTAGGGATTAAGGTTTGGGGCTTACTCCTGAGGAGGATGCCCATGTTTGGGAACTTTAAGAATTTGGGGCTTACTCCTAAAGAAGGATGCCCAGATTTGAAATTGGGGCTTACTCCTAAAGAGGATGCCCAAGTTAAGGATTCTCTCATCTTAAAAGATGAGGTTGAATGAATGAACTCTCTATATTTAGTTACATAAGGAAATTTAAATCACTAGGTTTTGAGAGATATTCCACAGAATTCCTTTCAGATAAGGAAGTCAGATCAAGAAATCATGCCATAAATGGCTTTGAAGAGTATCTTGAAGACTGAATCTTGAAAAGGAAAGGTGAAATGGCTTAAGAGGGGTAAAATGGGCAAGATGGGCACCCAAAAAGATAGGTGTGCGCAAGTCTTGAAAGGCGCGCAAGTCTTCCGTGGGCGCGCAAGTATTGGTCGCGCAGGTATACCTGCGCGACACATGGTGTACTTGCGCGATTTTCAACCAGCATTGAAATGCTTGAGCGACTCTTTTTTAAACCCTTTAGAATTCTCTTGAGGTTCTTCCAGAAAAGGGACGCGCAAGTTATATTGAAGGAATAAAAGCGGCGCGCAAGTGTTGATGAGTTTCAACACTTAGACCTTCCTTCTTCTCTTTAGATCTTCCGTTCTAGGTAAGAAATTACCTTAGAAGTGTTCCGGAAGCTTTGAGAAAAGACTTGGGCGTCGGGAGCTTCAATCCGAGTTTCAGAAAAAAAAAGATCCTTCCGAATGGGGGGCCCACAGGGTCTATTTATAGGCAAAAGAAGACCCCGGGCGGTTACCACTTAGGTCGCGCAAGTCACTTGCGCGACCAATAGCGTCGCGCAGGTGTACTTGCGCGGTAGTGGTATAACTTGCGCGGTGGAGTTGTTGTTGATCCTTTGTTCATGCCTTTGTCGATTTTTGATGCTTTCTTCAAAGGATGAATCACTTTCATCTCAGATATTCCCTTTTCCGATCTTTAGATTCTATGACGAAAGGAGCGTCAACAATTTTCTTACGTTTTTAAGGATTTCTAAGGGTTTTTCAGGGTTATTATGTTTTTTTACATTTTAGGGATTTAGGGTTTTTTTATTATTTTTGGGGTTTTTTGTTTTTTTTTTGTTTTTTAGGGGTTTTTTGAGTTTTTTGGTTTTTATGGTTTTTATTTATTTTTATTATTTTAGGGGTTTAAAGGTATTTAGTGGTTTTTTATAATTTTTAGGGAATTTTAGGGTTTTTTAAAATTTGTAGGTGTTTTATGGTTTTTAGAAATTTAGGGGTTTTATCATTTTTAGGGTCTTTTACGGTTTTTAAGGTTTAAGAAATTTTATGTTTTTTTATGGGAATTATGTTTTTTTAGATATTTATAGTTTTACGGTGGTGTTCAGGGTATTAAGGTTTTTTAATTTTTAGGGATTTTTAAGGTTTTTAGGATTTTTGGGGTTTTCGAATTTTTAGGGATTTTGGAGGTGTTTAGGATTTTTAGGATTTATAAGGTTTTGGGTTTTTATTTATTTTCTTTTTTTAGAGGATTTAAGTGTTTTTTTGTTTTTTTTTTGTTTTCTTAGGGGTTGTAGGGTCCTGAAAAAAATCCGCAAAGGAGGTTCTACCAAAATCCCCCAAAGAATTTGGGAAAATAATGGAGAAAATCCAAAGAAGGGACACAAGTAGGACCGGTCCGCGGATCGGTCCCATGAAAACGCGACGTGACCTGGTCCCGTGAAGCGCCCCCTCCGCGAACCATTTTCGTTCGCGAAATAGAGGTGGAGATCCTCCATGGTCACGAGACAGGATGGGCGCCGATCCGATTCACCGCCATGAACCGCCCCAACCACGGACCGTGTCGACTAGTTCAAGCTACATCCGCTGTCATTCGCGGAATGGAGGCGGAACCCTCCGGGACCGCGAAGCACTCCCTGAGTTCGGTTCACGGGGGGGGGGAGAGAAGCATTCAATACCCTCCACGAATTAAGGACTGGCCAAGTTAGATGTAAACCGGGTATTCGGTCATGGGCCTCCAAAAAAGGAGATGTGTGACCAAAGATACACCTCATTTCCCACTCTATAAAAGGATACCGAGGGGGAAAAGAGGGAGGATTTGGAGATCGGGATTCGGATTCAGAGGAATTGAAGATTTGGAAGGAGATCGATCGAAGGAAGGCTTAAGATTTCGCAAACAGCAAAGTTCCTGTTTGCGAACAACAGCAGGTATAAACCTAGGAACGAACTAATAAGGAACTGAAAACGCATAATAATTTGGTGAACCGTGAACCTAAAATAACAAACAAAAGGAAACCACGAACCATGGCCCCTTCGCGGATGCACTCCCCACAGACCAGGGTGTTTATGCCTCTTTTCCGATCTACCACACCGCGTAGCACCCTCTTATGCAATCAAAGCCTCAACCAACGAACCCCCGATCGGAGCCGCCCTTGGCCACCGCAGCTCGCGTGGACCCCTTCGTGTACCCCCTGGTACGCGGGCCGAACCCAAAGCCGCGAACCACCCTAGTTTGTGGGATGTTCTCTAGACTGCGAACCACCCTGGTTCGAGGGATGCCCCTCAGTTCGCGGACCAACCTGGTTCGCGGACGGCTTCTCCAGCCGCGTACCACCTTCCTACACGAAGGGAGCCACCACTCCTTCATACGTGTGGCCCATGAGAGACTTACGAGTTCCCATTACCCAAGCTAGATAAAATCTTTCCAATGCGGCCCGATCCTCTGTGACTCACTCAATGGCCTATTCATCGGCCCCGAGCCGAGGCCTCCACCAGAGCCACCGCACCCGTGTTGTGTAACAGTCAGGCGCATCAACGCACCGCTGTGAGATCACATACCCACGGTAAACATGGGTAAAGGGGTTACCCCAACCCTTGGGTGGATTCTCGAAGCATGCCTGGGATCATATTCCCACGGTTATGTGGGGCCTGAGCCCGAGAGCCCCCTTTCTGCCTCTACTCGCCAGGATGGGGGACTGCATGCTTCGGTGGTCAGGCACTTCTCCCCTCCCCAGAGAGGGGGCAGCATACCCATCCGAAGGTAGTCATCCCCATGCACCTCGGTACTTCCCCGGGGAACAAGGGAGGTAATGGGCACAATATCACCCCCTTTCCCTCTCCCGCTACGCTTTGTCACTCATCGGTCACCCTCATGGATAAGCCCGACTCCATTCCTCATGGACACACCTCTCGCGACGTGATCCTCTGGTCCCTGCTGCCTCTTGTTTCTCACACCGAGCATGACTCACGTGGGCTTAGAGTAAGCACCGACCACGAAATCCTCTTATGGGCCTCCTCAGAGTGTAAGCCCCAATCTATCACCCTGGGCCTCCTCAAAGTGTAAGACCCAATCCATCATTCTAGGATGCCTCAAAGCGTAAGTCCCATGCCAATGCAAACTATGTGGACTTTGATCTCTTCCTCCTTGGCATGGTACATAGGAAGCTTCCCTGATATTCAATCCCAACAACCAGTCGATCTAACTATCTTCACTTCGGCTCACTGCGTCGCTCCTTGTGCCTCCTTAGTGAGTCCAGACTCCTCAGGGTCATTAATCTCACGAGGGATGGTAAACCTCGGGCATAAATGATTCTGAACCACTGCGTTCAGTTGAACATTTCCAACCAGGGTTAAATCTGTGGAAACTATTCTTGGGTATAAACCAAAGATTCGCGAACATATGAATACATGTTAAATCTATAAGGGAGTCATAGAACATGAAACAATTCCCCCCCAAAAGGGTGCGAGGAGCACGAATTCCCATCCTCTCGACCAATGTGAGTTCTTAAGAGTTGCTGGATAGACCATCCGGCGAATGCCTGCCTTTGGAAAGCAAGTCCATCCATTATCAGATACGGAGCCATTGGGCATTTCGTGACTGAAACCACGAAACAAAAAATGGTGAACCCAAACTGAATTTTTAACCATGCATGATGGATTTAACTTAATCCCACCATGTGCCCCTTTTTACTCACAAGGAGGGCCAAGAACGATCATTAATTACGCCTGGGATCATGAGATGTTGCTTTGACGGGTTTGCTTCTTGTATTTGCTAAAATGTTTTGTAGGTACTACCTTCAGAACTCCCTTCAATACAATGGAATCTCGAAGGAACTCACAAGCACCTGCTTCCAACAACGCAAGGACCAGACATCATCACCTACGGAGGAGCTTGTCGCCCACCCAGCATCTTCAGCGCTGGGTCTCGGACGCGCTGATCTGAGAGTACCACGTGAATGGTACTCTCCCAACGGCGGAGGCCGCCATGCACGCCCTCCAATCTACTAGAACTCGTCGGTCGCCTTCCCAGCCGCAGCCATAGAAGAAGATCGAGAAGGCCCATGTTTCCATCTCAAACCGTTTCAGAAGTCTCTCCCTGGGACAGGACAATGCGTACCTCCGTTATCATAGGGAGGTGGATGAGGTCGACGTTGAGGACTTTATCCCAACCGAACAGGAGTTCCGCTCCAAGGCCACCGCTGGCAGACGTCATTGCGGTCACGCCGCGACCTAACATCCTCACACCGAGGAGGATGTCTCCCTGAGGATTCAGGCCCATGCTCCCAGAGCTCCAGTCCCTCAGACCGCCCGACGAGGGCGGCAGATGTACAATCGGGGACCGATCATCACCCTGGTCCCTTAGGAGGAGCTGTGTTGCCCTGTCACGGAGACACACCATGAACAGGCTCCTACACTTGTTCGCTCCTCTCGATCCCGCCATCTATACATGGCGGCATCATACAAGCCGAAATGCATCCCCACATAGTTCCATCAAGCCCGTCGCTCACGTAGGACGTCACTTACTCGGCATGCACATCTCCCTACCCAGGGTCGTGAATCCCACCAGCTTGACGTGGTGGCGACCTAGCGCCTACAGGACCAGCTCCTAGCAGATGCTTTTGACGCCCGCCATCCTGGAATGGTGGCAATCAACAAAGCCTTCCACCCAGATGTAGAGCCAACACATAGGCGGGCTCGTCTCCCAGTCAAAAAAGACCACCGACTCGATATGGTGGGAAACCAATATATGCAGCGCTAGCTCCCTGCGGATGCAAGTAAAGTCTACCACCCCGATGTGGTGGCGAACAGAGAGATAAACTGGCGTAGCCCGGTACAGGGGCAAATTCTTTCACCTTCCCCGACACAGAAGAATTTTCAGTACCTACTGACCAACGGAGGACCGGAGCAGGATATTCCTACTCCGATACTGGAATCGACCTTTATAGCTATTCCAACCAAAGATGTCTCTCTACATATCCTGGCAATGATGGAGGAGCAGGTATCGATCCTAGATCATATCTTGCAAACTTTCTAGAATGTAATTGCATTAGGGGAAACAGCATGGACTTGGGCCCGTGAGCCCGTCTCCCAAATTAAGGCGACTCGTCTAAGAGACGAGATAGCCGCCTCGGAGCAGATTTACATCCCTTCTTCTGCCTAGGAGGGTCACCGTCCATATTCCACGACGCAAGGGCAACCAGATCGAGTAGGTTCACTCATTCCAACTGGTGAACACCCGTCCATCATGTTGGATGCTCCAGAGCAGGCATTATCCCAGCTAAAAGTGAAGATATTCATCGGCATATCCTGACAACATCACGGGGCCCAATCAAACAGGGACCCAGAGGTGAGGGTTGTTATCAACAACAGACGGTCCCGGCTACCCACAAGAAAGCGCCCCGAACGCGCTGAAGGCAGTCGGAAAATAAAGGGCAAGTTCATGACTCCGCTCAACTGGAAGCTGGGGTTCCCAACGCCGCTAAATGAACATCGTAGGCTCCGAACCCTGCCTGCTCATTACCATATTATGGGAGTGGAAGTAGATATTACAAAGGTCCTCCTCGCAATGTCTCTACTAGAAGCTATGGAGGTCCTCCCTAGAGCACTCGTCCCCCCCCCCCCCCCCCGCAGGCATATGACGATCGATCACGAGAGCCCCTCTTTTGATGCGAGTCACGGAAACCCTACACATGACCAAAAGAAAGAGCAGCAAGAAGGTCCTCCACTTTCTACGGTCTACCCTAAAGGTCCTCCCTGGGGTATACACTGCAATCACTCTCCATTTAGTGGGACCACATATTATGATAGTATTCCTCACTATCATAGTCGCAACTGCGGAGGCCCTCCCTGCAGTGATGTCTCATTATGACAAGAAGTTCATCCCCTTGTCGTCACCTACCCTGAAGGTCCTCCCCAGGGGTTAAGCTGCAACGGAAGTCCATACATCCAGGAATCATATCATGATGGTATTCCTTGCCACCCTGATAACGAAGGTCCTCCCCATAGAGACATTGAGCAAAGATAAGGCCCTCCCCTCATTTCAGTACATTCTGGAGGCCCTCCCCAGGATGTATCCCACAGATATTCTCCCTACGGCAGCAGTAATGGCAGTCCTTGCAATTACAGTAGCTGTGATGGTAGTCCTCGCCACCACGGCCACCATTGCGAAGGTCCTCCCCACATTGGCCCCAAGTGACAAGAAGGTACTCCCCTTGTCACAGTGTGTACTAAAGGTCCCCCGTAGGATACACATCGAACGTCAAGCCATGATTGTCATCCTCACCATGATCGTAGTTGTTGCAAAGGTCCTCCCCGTAACGATTCTACGCATCCAAAAGGTCCTCCCCTTGGTGAGACACGCCTTGGAGGTCCTCCCCACGGTGTACACTGCAAAAGTCCTCTATGCAGTGAAGGCTTAAGCAGTAATGGTAGTCCTCGCCATTACCACAGCTGTGATGGTAGTCCTCACCACCACGGCAGCCATTGCGGAGGTCCTCCCCGTAGTGACATATCATATCGACATGAAGGTCCTACTCCTGCCGAATCATGCACCGAAAGGCCCTCGTATGACGAGGCACTCAGAAGGATGGGATCAAGCATTCCAGATTCTCAGTTAGTCTCCGACAAAATCTTCTGCAATCAGGAGACGGTCTAGGGCCACGTTCATCCTCTGAACCACCTCAGAATCGCCCAGATAATGATTCAGCACCTACCGGTCCCACTGCCTCCGACCACATTGACAGTGAGCGTCTCAGTTGGGCTGACTAGGTAGAGGAGTCACTAGTGAAAAAGTATGCCGATATGCTGCACATGAGGAAACGACTGGCCAGAAATGATATACCGGTAATTTTTTGGCCCACGACCACCTCTCAGTTTGATATACCCAGAGATTTTTCGGGAGATTGTGTGCACGGCATCCACCATAATATATGGAAAATCCTCCACCGGATGAAATCAAGCTTCCTGCCTTATGAAGGGTATGAAGACCATTTCAAGGTGATAAGAGACCTCCTGCATCACATCGACCCGGAGGCCCTTCCTATGGCGCGGTGACAGCGCCCCAAGAGACGTAAAGGAAACATGGAGATAGCCTGCCTCTGTGCGCTGCACCAACTGCTCCGCCTCATCGGTGACGCTCCAACGGGAGTCCATATCAAGGGATGGGGGGTACACAAAGCTCTGCATTTCACTCTGCTCCCCTCCCAGACGAACCCATTCGGCATGGTGTCCTGCAATGTCATCATGTCAAGACGACAATCGAGTGGTCCCCCTGTTTAGGAAAGGAAACACACCCAATAGAGTCAGGCCTTGAGTATGTCCCAGAAGCGTCGGGCCCGACGAAAACAATACATTCAAGAACTCCAGAATCATTCCACTGAGAGCATACAATAGGCCTCTCGCCTAAGAGAGGCCAATCAACAATCTTTACCTGCCTCCCCAGAAGGTATTGATACATAGGTTAATTCGGCACCAAATCTGGTTCACCCCCGAATAGGGGAACGCAAGATCAGGCAGGTTGTGATAGTAGTAACCACAACCACAATCCAGGGTCAACCCTAGCCTATAGGGTTGGGGGAATTTTTAACAAAAAAATACCCCCGTTAGACCAATAAAAACGGGAGGAGACTCAACGTCCAGGGAACAGAGCTAACCCCAGCCCTCAGGGATGGGGGCATTATTACCCCCTCAACAACAACCTCCCCCATGATAGTTGGTGTTCTCTCTTCTGGGGAGGAAAATCAGAAGAGGAGGTCCCCATCCTACCCCGT
This sequence comes from Viscum album, assembly GCA_963277665.1. Classification (NCBI taxonomy): domain Eukaryota; kingdom Viridiplantae; phylum Streptophyta; class Magnoliopsida; order Santalales; family Viscaceae; genus Viscum; species Viscum album. The sequence goes on from OY728141.1 coordinate 972,915,096, forward strand.
CATTTGAGTCATCATCCCCTCCAAGATGGAGACGCATCGTAAGATCGCACCAAAGATCTCTCTGTGTCACCCTTCGTCAAGAAGTCCAAAGGCAATCCCAGGTCATGAAAGGGAAGGCCGAAAGAAGACGTAGGATATTCTCTTCCCATTTGGAAGATTACATCCCCTCCACCCCGCGATATGAATTCATCAACTCCATAGAGGCTAACCCCATAGGTGACACCAGGGAAAATGAAAATCCAAATGAATCAGGAGACGACGGTTCTGACCAGGCTATGACTCACAATGAACCACCAGGTGTGCACAACCAGAATCAGAGGGCCGCCCTAAATATGCTCTTCCTTCCAGCCAACCCTCCTCCGCCTACCCTGAGAGCTTCCAATAAGGATACGAACAAATGACTGTTTACCCTTAACCCTCCTCCTTCTCTCAACAAAGATGATCCACTCATGCTCGAAAAGAGATTCGCTCGACAGGAAGAGGAGATGAAAGAATTGAGGCGGATTAATACCGAGATACTCCAGAGGAACCTCCTTATCGAAAGGGAATCCCAGGAGGATCAACCTCATGCACTACCAGCAAGTTCACCTCATTGAATAAGGTTTGCCTCGACAAACGAAACACGGTCAGGGCTCCCATACAATGAGGTGCCCGACCCCTCCAACTACCCAAACATAGATTCGGATGAATACCAAGATTTCCCTCCACTCAAGAAGCAACCGGAGCGAGTATGCCTGAACCCTATGAATTTTTTGAAAACAGCACACGCTCCCCTGGTGTCGGCCAATCCGAATCCTCAGGAAATGCCTCGGGCTATGCCTACCCAGGACCGGGCCCAACATGATTTAAACCAGGGTCTCACCAATAGCATCGAGGCACTAACAGCTCGATTGGTGGTGATGGAAGGTCAACGTGCTCTGATATATCCAGAGCGAAAACCCTACCCAGATTGGGTGACCAACACACCACCTCCATCCCATTTTGGGAGCCCTATATTCTCTGTTTTTAATGGGTCAAGAGATCCAATGCGGCATTTGATGCACTACGCATCCTATTGCGACCCTATGATGGGAACTCCAAAACAACAATAAGTAGTGAAACTCAGATGCTTCGTACAGACCCTGCAAGGATCCGCCTTCATCTGGTACATGAGTCTACTAGCCCAGTCAATAAAGAGCTAGGAGGACCTTTGGCGGCAGTTCCTGTTCCACTTCAGCTCAACACTGCTTAAAACAATGGTCATCGTTCTCATGAACTGAAAGCATAGGGAAAACAAGAGGGCCTCATATTTCATCACCAGATGGAAAGTTCTGACCTATTATCTGAACAGGACAATGCCTCAAGATGAGATGCTATCCATATGCATCGATAATATTAGGGACGAGCTACGAACACCACTCATACCAGTGGAGTGCACCACTGGCTTCCGCCATCACTCGGCCATTGCCTAGAGAATTGAGGACTCCCTGTAGAGAACTAATTCGAAGTCTTGAATAGCCTCACAGGCTCCTGCGAAAAGAGACTCTAGAGATAAAGAGTCCATTGTCACACTCAAGCTGGCCCATGTGCCCGCTCCACCGCTCAGGCCTTCACCAAATCGTCAAGGGCCCCCTATATATCAGCGGCCGCCTCCGCCTAAACAAGATGATCAGCGAGGACCGAAACGGAACAAGTTTAAGTAACGAAGACAAAAATTATACTCGTTACGAGATGATCAAGTCCGCAGCTACTTCATTGCCGCCATGAACTGCAAATTTCACCGCCTCCCGGAGCCAAGGAAACTTGAAGAGGTCGGCCGCGATGACAAGCCATATTAATGCCCCTACCATCGGATGTTGGAACACGGTATCTGAGAATGATTCGTCTTCAAAGATCTCCTGCAGAGGATGGTAGACTCCGGACAGGTCGAGCTGGGACCACCCCCATCACATGTAGCATGTATCTCTACCACCGACTCCGACAAAGAGGAGGGGTGACAGAAAGTCACCAGCACGAAGGGGCGATAATTTGACAATTGGATGACTCGGAAGACTATCAACTGAGCTCAGGGCATACTCCGAGCACAAATACAGCAGCCAATGTTTCCGTCAACAGCCTCTGATGCCGCAGAGACAGTATCGACCCCACAACCCTCCACAAGCCGTTCATCCGGGAACAGTCGAAGAAAGAGTAAACAAACGCAAGAGGAGAAGTCCGCGATGGGGCCAAAGTTAGTCCTAAACCTGGTAGATTATATGCCCTCGAATTTGGTGCCATGGGTACCAACACACCAAATGGCAACATCAGGGACAAATGACCAGGATGACCTGTCCGAAGATGAAGAGCCAATCATTGGTTCTATTAATGTCATCAATCTTATGGAATCATTCCCTGATGAAGAGTATGGTTACGAACCCGAGTTCCCTCCTCAACGAGCCGAGAGGAGGAATCACAGAGGTAGGGGATACTAGGGGAGGCGCAGCCATGGCCGAAACCTACCATACAGTTGCATCCCGGCCTAAACCGTTAATATTGTGGAAACCCGTGGGAGAGCCCTCCAACAAAATCAGCTGGAGAGAGAATGTCCCTCCACCTCCATAAGCAGCCACTCTGGACCTGTTGTTCTGCGATACTCGCCAAAGGGGGAGTAAGTTTCTTGCCACCTAGTGCGCACAAACAGACCATCTGGGCCAAAGTCCTCAAAATGCGGTAACACCATCGACATCTGACCCCACGGCTGGTCCCTCCTTGTCAAATGCTCCAGCCCCTAAGGCACCTGCTAAAACTCTCCTGCCAGCGGAGAAGCGCCGACCACTGGAGAAAAAATAAGATATCCTTAAGCAGTTGGCATTGGTACTAGCCAAACTGTCAATCCTAGATGCCCTATGTTTATCATCAGACCTTAGGGAGACGCTTATAAAATCTTTGATCAGTCCCCAGGAGTTTCATGTCGAGGTAGCTGCCACCGAAATTTACAAGATGGAGACTGACCTGGCTGAATGAAATGCGGTGATTTCCATCACCGGTTAGGATGAAGATTCCATCATGCAAGGACACATCAGACCGCTATATGTGTCCAGCACACTGAATGGTATTGAGATCTAGAAATTCATATAATACAATGGCTCTGGAGTTAACCTCCTTCCCCTATGAACACTCTACAAGTTGGGCTACTGTGAGGAAGATCTAATTCCCTCAGCCACAACTCTGTTGGGTTATGACAAGAGCGAGCAGATAACAATGGGACAAATCAAGCTAATGACCCATTTTGGTGACCTGGTAGCCTACACATAATTCCTGGTGGTTCGGAAGAGAAAAACATTTAATGCCCTTCTAGGAAGGTCGTGTCTCCATAAGCACATGGTCGTTCCTTCATCCTACCACCAGTGTATCAAGTACTACGTCAATGGACAAAGCAAAATGTTGCACGCAGACAAGGCACCTTTTGAGCTCTCCCAGTCACATTACATTGACGCCATGTTCTACGAGAAAAAGAAAATGAATCCTTTGGTAGACGGTGTTGACTGGTTCCCCACTCTAAATGGCCTAGAAATGTTCCCGATGACCCCCTCAGGCAGATTGGTAGATATTATGTCCTTCCCATCAACCTTGTTGAGAGTAGGAGTTCAAGTACGGACATGCACTCGGATGTCCTCATGACTTCAGCCACGATGGTCGAGCACGACAATGCGGGATCGTCTGCCAACCCTCGATCTGGGGCCGAAGACTCGAGTAAGGAAACCCATGACACCTAGCCTACGGACTCCCAAGAGCTCATGTCAGGAGCTCTCTCCTCATCAGACCAAGAATATTAGGAATTGGGAGAAGAAGAGGAGGAAGATCTCCAGGATGCACCTCCCACGTTTGAGGAGGGTATCTCCACCATGGTGGACGAGCTCAAGGAAATAAACCTGGGTTCTGAGGAAGACCCAAGGACTACTCTCATTAGTGCAGCCATGTCTCCCGAGGAGCACGAGGTATATACCTCCTTCCTAAGGCAGCACCAGGATGTCTTTGACTGGAATTACATGGAGATCCCAAGATTCAATCCCGAGGTAGCCACGCATCACTTGGGTCTTCCAGAAGGCCACCGGGGCTATAAACAAGCCTCCATAAGGACAAATCCCTCACATGCCACCAAAATTGAGGCTGAAGCTGATAAGCTCATTAAAGCATGCTTCATTCGAGAGATCCAGTACCCCATTTGGTTGGACAACATCGTCCTTGTCAAGAAAAAGAACAGACAAATCCATGTCTGCATTGACTTTAGAGATCTTAATCCTCATTTTCCAAAAGATGACTTCTCAGTTCCAATCACTGAGTTGTTAATCGATGCAACGACCGGGTATAAGGCTCTATCCTTCATGGATTTCTATTCTGGATATAATCAAATCAGGATAGCCCAAGAAGAAGAAGAATCCACAACCTTTAGGGCCCCTCAAGGGGTATTTTGTTACAGGGTCATTCCCTTCGGTCTCAAGAATACTGGCACCACATATCAGCATGCCATGCATCGGATCTTTAAACTGTTCCTGGGGATATTCATTTAATGTTATGTGGATGATCTGGTCGTCAAGTCCAGGAAACGCCTGGTTCACTTGTCCGACCTAGAGATCATCTTCAACAAACTTCGACAGCAAAGCTTAAAGATGAACCCCTTGAAATGTGCCTTTGGGGTTACCTCAGGGAAATTCCTTGGCTTCATCATACTCCATTGTGGCATCGAAGCCGACCCTCAGAAGACAATGTCTATCCTCGGCCTTCCACCTCCCCGCAACCTCAATGAGTTGAGGGGCTTCCAAGGACACCTGGCCTATTTTTGGTGGTTCATACCCAACCTAGAAGGAAAATGTTTTCCATTCAGTATCTTAATGAAGAAAGGGGTCACGTACCAATGGTTGGATAACTGCCCAGAGGCATTCGACAACTTGAAGAAGTAACTATTAATCCCACCAGTGCCCATGCCCCCGGTCGATGGAAGACCTCTCATTCTATACGTGACAGCACTAGAATGGTCACTGAGAGCCTTCCTCGCACAAAATAATGACGCGAGCTATGAAAAAAGTCTCTATTACCTCAGCTGAACCATGATTGATGCTGAGACTCGATACTCAAATGTCTAGAAGAACTATTTAGTCTTAGTCTTCGTAGTTCAAAAGCTGCGACATTATCTGCAACATCACGAAGTCAATTTTATTTCATGTAGTAACCCGCTCAAGTACATCCTCAGCCGCCCAATACAAACCGGACGCCTATCCCGATGGGCGGCATACTGCAATAGTTTGACGTCCGTTTTGTGCCTCAGAAAGCCATCAAGGGTCCGGCTCTAGCAGACTTTCTGGAAGAGCACCCTTTGACAGGGACCATTGCACTGGATGCTGAGCAACCTGATGAAGACATCTTCTCGGTTCAAGAGGAGTTCCCATCATGGGAAATGTACTTTGACGGCGCATCCCGAAGACCCACCGGGAAGAGGATGGAGGATCCCAGATTCAACAAAGTGGGTTTGCGGATAATAATCGCCTCCCCAGAAAAGGCAGTCTTTACATATTCCTTACTCCTATCAAAGGGATGCATGAACAATGAAGTGGAATATCAAGCTCTCATTGCAGGCATGGAACTCGCACTCCAGGCACAAGTACAACAACTTATGGTAAAAGTTGACTCGGAGCTGGTCATCAAGCAAGTCAATGGTAAATATGCTATTAAAAATGTGGTGATAATCCCCCTATTTGACCATGTCCGAGGGTTAATGTCTGAGTTCTACATAGAACAAACATTGACCTATATTCCCTGGTCTCAGAATGCTCAGGCTGATGCATTATCCAATGCGGCCAAAACCCTAGATGACCTAGACCAGGATGAAATAGTCATCAGTATTGCTCACCGTCGAATTGAATTGCCATTTTTCCAAACTAAGATGGATGAAATCCATGAATTCAATCCTATCCCTGAGACATATTATCTTGCAACCGGCTGCATGGCCACTATTGCAAATTACCTTCAACAGGGAGAGCTTCAATCAGACAGGGCTGAACGAGAGAAAATATGGTGAAGGGAAATCAATTTTTTCCTATATGGTGGTTCAAGTCAGCAAGAGGTCCTCTGCAAACGAGGCCTAAAAGGAGTGCCTCTAAGATTCATTGATGGAGAAGAAACCACCGCCGAAATGAATGAAGTAAATGCAGGAGCATGTGAAGCACATCAACCAAGGACCAAGCTTTCCCATCAGGTTCGAAGGCTTGGGTACTATTGGCCCACAGTGGCACAAGACTGTGGGAATTTTACCGCAAAAGGCCAATCATTCTAGATTCATGCCAACTTCATACACCGAACCCCATAGTTACTTCATCAAACCAAGTACTCCTGGCTGTTTTCCGTCTGGGGAATGGACGTCACGGGACCATATCCTCCCGCCACGGCCAAACAGCTGAAGTATATGCTCACATCAACTGACTTCTTTTCCAAATGGGCAGAAGCCATACCCCTCAAGGAAGTCAGGGTGAGAAATATTGTCAGCTTTGTGAAGACCAATATCTTCACCAGATTTGGCATCCCTCATACCATACTGATGGACAACGGCACCAACTTCTGCTCTGCTGAATTGGAGAAAATATACCACGAGTATGGTATCAAGGCTAACCACTCATCCCGCTACCATGCAGCGGACAACAGACAGATAGAGGCTTTCAATAAGACCATGTCCAACATTCTCCAGAAAATGGTAGACAAAGACAAGAAGTCATGGCCGGATAAACTCCTCCATGCGTTGTGGGCTTATCTAACCACAATCTTCACCGCTACTCGGGCAACTCTATACACATTAGTATACGGGACAGAAGCGGGGCTACCCATTGAGATCCAACTACCCTTGCTCAGTGTTGACATTTGTGATCAATTATCCAACGATGAGCAATCAGAAAAGCGGCTAGGTGAATTGGAATAGTTAGACGAGAATCCGTTGCACACCTTGCACCTTATGGAAGTATACCAGAACTGGATCGCATGAGCCTTCAACAAAAATGTTCATATTCAGTCTCTCTTGGAAGGAGAATTAGTGTTGGTCCTCTGGACACCAATGATACCTGGAAAGAAGCCTCCAAAGCTGGAGCCCAAGTGGGAGGGACCGTATGTTGTACGCAAGGTCTACTCCAACGGAGCATACGTCCTGATCTCCATGGATGGAAACTTCACCACGGCTCCTACCAATGCGAGATTCTTGAAGAAATATTTCGCATAGAGACCAAGAATATCTCGTCCTTACCGCACAATGATAAACATCATGGATAGAAAACAAAACATGGTGTAATCGCCATCTGAGCTGCATGATGTTAAACTGCCAAGCACCCAGCGGTCCAAACTCTATGACATTAAACTAGGAGTATCACGTCTTCACCGTATGACATCAAACTACAAGGAATATAATAATACCCCTCATCCAAACAACATGACATTAAACTGTATGGACCTCAACCTCACCGCATGACGTTAAACTGCATGGATTTCAGAGAACAATGTACGGCTTGATTCCTAACCTTGCAGGATACGTAGCGACTCTGGGATCCCCTATCCTGGCCCAACCCCTTGAATAAAAGTTGAAAATTCCTTCTTCCCCCCGTGTACGGGCCAGACCCGCACGGGGTGTATCAATTTTCCTCACCGCATGATGTTAAACTGCACAAACAAGATGTTTTAATAATGTCCCCTCCCCCCATGTATGGACTAGACCTACACGGGGAGTACTCCATTCAGAGAAATACGTGCGGCTTGATTCCTGCACTCGTAGGATATGTAGCAACTCCGGGATCCCCCATCCCGGCCTAGCCACTACCGAATGAAAATAATGTTAAAAATGCCCTTTCCCCCATGTACGGACCAGACCTGCATGGGGTGTATCATCTTTCAAAGAACTATGTGAGGCTTGATTCCTACCCTCATAGGATACGTAGTGACGCCAAAGTTCCATGCCCTGGCCCAGCCACCTAAAAAATATCCCCCTTCCCCCGTGTACGGACCAGCCCTGCACGGGGTGTACTTCTTCCATAGAAATACGTGCGGCTTGATTCCTTCCCTTGCAGGATACGTAGTGATGCCAGGGTTCCCAGTCCTATCCCAAACCCTGAATAAACGATAAAAAAGGCCCTTTCCCCCCATGTACGGACCAGACCGGCACGGGGTGTACTTATCGTCCTTACCGCATGACGTAAAACTGCAGTGATAGCAAGATTTAAAAATGCCCCCTTTTCCCCATGTACGGACTAGACCTGCATGGGGTGTATTTTTGCGTCATTTACGCACGACGTTAAACTGAACATACAATAATGTTAAAAATTACCCCTTCCCCTTTGTACAGACCAGACCTGCATGGGGTGTGTACTTCATCCAAACCACATGAAGTTAAATTGTATGGACTCCGTCCTTACCACATGACGTTAAACTACATAGAATCCATCCTTACCGCATGACATTAAACTTCACCGACTTCATCCTCACCTCATGATGTTAAAATGCACGTACTGCATCGCAACCCACCCAAGATGCATGTCGAAACAAGATGGAGATACTCCTTGCACATTTGGATGCATCCTTTTCATACATCAGACTCCACAACCCAGATAATTATGTATCTTCATAACCATTCATGGCCATCGGAAGTGGAAAGTAATTGACCCGTGGAAACATTTTCATGTCTATGCATACCATGCCCTCAGTGGCTCTGCATATTGATAGTCCCAAGCCCATTTACCAAAGGCAAGTTTTCCTCGGGTGACACTCTTTCTAGCTCCATACGCCTACTGGACTCTGAGCCCCCGTATCACATCTCCCAATCCAAACATTTATGGAGAAGTGGTTCACAAGTTCATTCCCCTTTTCACGTCCAAATGTTGCTAGGGTATCCCTACCTGGCTAGCCTATGTGTCCGCCGGTGGTTCACATACCGACCTGCATCAGCGAACATCAAGCCAGGACTAGGCTACTTTGACTCAACAAACAATTGCAGTGAAGATGTTTCTCGTATGCACGGACACCATTATCCCCATATTCCGAACTATGTGCTGTGAGAAATCTTGGATTTTCATAATCATTCACGGCCATTGGAATTGGAAAGTCATCGACCCGGGGACACCTTTGTACGACTATGCATACCATGCCCTCATCGGCTCTGCATAATGATATCCCTGGCTCGTCCATCAAAGGAAAGATTTCCTTGGGCGGTACTCTTCCTAGCTCCATACGCTTACTGGCCTCAGAACCCCCACACAACACCTCTTGATCCGAGAATACTCAAAGTTGCAGTTTACAACTTTCATCCCCCATCTTGTTCCAAGTATATCAAAACATGTTGACCCAGTTATCCTTCGAGTGATTGTAGTAATAGTCACCCAATTGTCCGAGATCTATGACTGCTAAACTAGGAGTACTTTGTACTTCCTGCATGATGTTAAACTGCATGAAGTAAATTTACACCCCCGAACACAAAATAAATCAGCGTAGAAATCTCTCTATGCTTTAAACGGAAACCAGGGCCGAGTACACCCAACATGTTCAGACATTTCCATCCCCGATGATAGACTTAGTCGCCTGAATAATTGTGGATCTTCATAACCATTCATGGCCATAGGAAGTTGAAATTCATCGACCCAGGGACACCTTTGTATGACTATGCCTTCCATTCCCTCAGCGGATCTGCATAATGATAGCCCCTGACTCATCCACCAAATTCAAGATTTCCTCGGGCGACACTCTTCCTAGCTCCGTACGCTTACCAGCCTCAGAGCCCCCATATCACCTCTCCCGATCCAAGAAGCCCCGGAACCATGATTTACCCCATCAACCCCCCTCCACGTCTTGGACATTCCAGGATACTGAGGACCAGTTACCTTCTAATAAATAGCAGCCTTTGCAATTAAGTCATTACCACATGATGTTAAACTACACGAAATCCGTCCTCACTGCATGACGTTAAACTGTAAATCAACCTTTAAATGATTCCCCTCGTCCTTACTGCATGATTATATACTGCACAGAATATGTCCTAACCACATGATGATAAACTACACGGTCGAACTCATCATGGGTTCAATGAGGAACATAGGATTTTCTCTGTCCCTCAGTGCACGGGTCAGACCGGCACAAGCCACCATCTCACACCGGCGTGAGAAGGGATTACTTCACCCATTCTTGGGAAGTTTGTTCTAGATGTTTCCCCCGTATCCAGGTACCCTCTCATCATAAAACATTCTTGGTACTCAAAAAAATCTGGACTCTCATAAGCCACCCCTGGTGGTGTCCAATCTCAACTTCCCTGAAGTTGCTTGGCAATCAGGGGAATACAATCATGGACCTAAGGACACCTTTGCATGACTATTCATACCATGCCCTCAGCGGGTCTGCACATTGATCTCCCATGGCCCATCTACCAAAGGCATAATTTCCTTAGGCAATGCTTCTCTTCGTATGCCTCTTGGCCTCTGAGCCCCCATGTCTATCCTAGGATTCGAAAACCCTCTGAGATATAGTTTACCAACCTCTTTCACAACCCTACCTAAATATGGTGGAACGTCTTTGACAATGTTACTAAGAACCAGGAGAAGTCATTCCATTTTAAATGATGTCCCTGCTGCATCACTTTAAATTGTTCCAAGCCTCAACCATCCCTTACACTAGATAAATGTGTAGGGAAGTGGTCTCATGACCACGCTCCTGATTAGTACAGATGTTCTCAATACTTTTCAGATGTCACATACACTTTCTGAGCCACCCCAGGTGGTTTTCATAATTCTCCAAGCCACCCATGGCGGTTTCCATAAGCTGAAATTTCATGAAGTCATATGGCCATCAGAAATGGAGAGCCATTGACTTAAGGACACCATTGCGTGACTAAGAATACCATTCCCTCAGCGGCTCTGCATATTGATTTCCCCTGGCCCATTTACCAAAGGAAAGTGTTCCTTAGGCAACACTCTTCCTACCTCTGTACGCAGACGCGGCTCCCATGCCTTGAGTCATGCCCTGCATGCCGCTCAAATTTAAACATGTTCGCCCCATGTGCATCTAAAGATTATTGAGACATCTTTTAATCAGCTGAACCCCATTGGGGCCCTTTCCCCGCCATATTTGGTCAAATCTATTCGACCTAAAACATCAGTAATGATAGTCTTGATGGCGGGACATTAAACCGTTGACAAAAAGAGGCACAATGCCTGTTAGGCCAAAAACCCGAAAAGGGCGACCTAATAAAAAGTCGGGCCATACCCGCTGGGTCCACACTAAATGGGCCCAGGCAAAATCAGGGCATTAAAAAAGAAAAGATAAAAAGTCTATGGGGATTTTCAACAATACCCTAGTAATAGTCAAACTATGATTCCTGGATCCCATGGTCCAGGAAAAAGTTAGAGCTTATTTTATTCTTTTCAATGGTCCTGGACTCGGATTATTCTATGTTTGGGGAATTAATGTATGCAGTGATCGTGCGAAATAATTTCTATCATAGGAGAAGGTGACAAGATCACTGAGGAGATGTATTTCTTTGTTCCATAACAAATCTGGTAGGAAGGGAATCCACAATCCAGAGCCTCCTCTAGCACGGAAGGTAATTACAAGAGTTTTTCGACAGATTCACAAAGTTGTATCAGGCGCCGGTGAGAATCCTCGATTGTCTGAGAGAGATTTTGTAGTAAGGCCATTTCAGCTTCTGCACCAGCCCGCAACTCTTCCGCCTCCTGGGCCACCTTTGTGCTCGCCCAAATTTCATCCTCTATCCACCATTCCCCTTCTTCAATCATGGTGGAAACATTGGCCTCTTCCTACCGCAGCTGCTGTATCTCATTCGTCAGCACCCCCAGGTGAGAACACTGCTCAATAACTTCTCCCTAGAGCCTCTCAACGACCCCGGCGTAGTCATGAGCCTCTATTAGTCAAAGCTGTTGGGTTGCGGAAAGGTAGGATTCAGATTGGGTAGTGGAATGACGAGATTCAAAATCACCCAGCCTCTCCCGGTCAGTGACTACCTGCTTCACTATGACATAAACACCATGATAGTCAAAGCCGTCAAACCCGAGAAACATAAACAGATTGCACATCTTTGGTAATCTAGCCGACATCATGGCTAGGGGCATCTGAGAAATAAATATCCAAATTTTCTCCCAGGCTCTTTGGCGAGCGGGCCGAAGAATGGAAAGGACTTTTTGATCGGGCTCGGAGTCACTCCCCGATGAGGACACATACTCGAGGATGAACGTCACCAAGGAGGGACCCGATGTGGCTTCACCCGCAAGCTCTGGCACTGCAACAACATCAACCCCGACCGTTGTGGTCATAGGCACGGTTGGGTCTGACAACACAATCGCCAGTGCCAAAGGTCGTGTACCTAAAGCCCGAGAGTCAATAATACAGATAAGTACCCCTAATTAGGAAAGGGAAGGAAATGTAATTAGTGGCAAGAGATTGGGAAACATACTCCTGATCATCAAGGCATCAGCATCCTCAAGCTCTGCACTACCGCGACATCCACTCGAGGAAGATGCTACATCCTCAAAAGGCAAGGGAGTTTGGGGAGCCCCTAGAGGGGTCCAGGACCTAAAGACATGCCCGAGGCCAGTAGCTTCCAAAGCCGTCCCCAAGAGGTCGCCTATGGAGACCATGCATGGGGAAATCACTCCCCCGGTAAACAAGATAATGTCCCGCTCCGGGATTCCAACAACTGGACTAATGGAAGGATCTTCCTCTATTACCACAGGATCCATTGGGTCTGAAGTGGCTTGCCTCGTCGGATCTGGAGGCCCCTCATAAATCACGGGTGCCCCATTTCCTCCTCGATGGAAAGGATTGTTTTATCAGCAGGAGTCTCGAATACCAGCAGTTCCTCCTCTAATGTATCTCTGACTAATGAAGGTGGGAGTAAAGCGTCCATATCATTGGCCCTTCTGGCAGGGCTCTCCATTTCTCCGCGCCCAGGCATGGATATAGGAGAATTTGCATATGACAGGGAGGCGGAAGGTATGCCCACATGTGTAGCCACAACCAGATCTCCAAGTGCCGCTGAACCATACGCCAAACCAACTAATGATTGACAGAGTCAAAATATAAATGTTGGAAATCAAACAAAATGGAAGTCATGATTACCTGACGTCCCTTTTCTGAGATGTTCCGATAAATGGAAAGCCTGTTGCCGTATCTGGATCTGGCCAGGGGATAGTTCGCCCAATATTCTGGGAGGAGCTGGAGGAGGGAAGACCCTAGCTGGATCCACAATGGTCGCCTCCAAAAGCTCAGTCGCACCAGGGGACCCCTCCACGATGACCCCTGTGGGGAAAAGCGAATGCTCACCCACTGCGATACCACGGGGAGTATACTCCGGAGAGGGGATTTCCCCCCTGAGATTCTTCGGCACCCTGCACAAAGGGAAGAAGCCTTAGAACCCCCACAATAAAGGGGGAAGAAATCCAAAATGAGCAGTAGTGTAACCTCTTCTTCAGGGTTGGACAATTCGGGATGTCTAATCATCATGGACACCCTGGTGGTCCCATATAGACGGTTTCGATGGGAGTGCACGTACGCATCCATATCATTCAATGACGTGACAATGTCACCCAAGTCATCTTCCAACTGAAGGTGTGGAGGATCAAAGATAACTCCAATAACTGGAATCTTGAGAGGGCTCGTTTGGAGTGATGCCCAATCCTCTTCATCTAAGCCCCTGGCCCTCAGGTCAAACCAAATCCTCTATGTGTCTGGGAATGCGGCCGTAATGGGAACAACTACCCTGGAAGGACCAACCTGAGAGGGTTGGGCAGCAGCATGGGCTGATAGGGGCAACAGCGGTAGTGTTTCTACTCTGAATCTTGCCCCCACCATTAGAAATCTCTAGGACTATCGGTGGACGAGATCTCACAGGTAGGGACGAGAATTCCCTAGCTTTAGCCATGCCGAGGAGATCATCAAAATTATCGCCCCCCCTGAAGAGAGGTCACTTCTATCCCCCTCTTCATGAGTCACTAGATGCATCATGGCCTGGACTCGGTGGGTTAATACCGCATGACCCTGGTGTGCGTAAATATATGATTCAATATCCTGTAGATATCGATTGACCCACTCTGGGTCCACATCATAAAGTATTTTAACATGGGCAGATATGTAGCCCAACTCATCAAAAGCCACTTCTGATTCCAGAAGGTACTGCCACAGAGAATGGGGGTTATGGCTATGGAAGGCTGACTGACCATTAAATTCGTGCCATTGGTCCCAGGCCGTCGGGAAGGCAGTATCTACAAGAATAACCACCCCCCTTCGGGCAGCCTCAAGGGCATGAGAGGATACACCTTTGTCTTTTAAGATCTTTCTCGGAAGCACGGGACCAGCTGGGTGGAAATGGACTTTTCCCGGCCTAGTTGAAACATCATCCCCCTTCCGCTTCCTCTTTCCCTTTGATGGCTTGGGACTTGAAATGGAATGCACCAATGTCCCTAGCTGGCCATTTGGGTAAGATTTTACCCATGATTCAGCATAATTCTTGGATAAGAAGGGGGTGGAGTCTAAAATCATGGGAGTAATGACCTCGCAACGACTATCCTCCTGGGTAAACATTAAAAAAAGTTGCATGGCCACCATTAAATGATGGTTCTCACGGGCACCATTATGTGCGGGGGGACACAGTACCTGGATGCAGCCAAACTGGCGCCCGAATCGGCAAGGTGTGTACCCCTCATGGATCAGTTCCCCGCCAATATGAGCCACCAGAATACCCTATCGAAGGGAAAATAGGTAGCCCCGCTTGCTAAAATCCTCTGTTATGGTGTTTGTGATTTCACCAGTTGGGGAAGAGAACAGATAGAAATTGAAGTGATCATAACACGAGATTCGACTTGATAACAGATGCATGTTCGGAACTGTCTGTTGGTTATCCTTCTCTTGGGTCACCCACTCTTCAAGCATAACCCCACTGGTCAGTTGCAAGTATGACCAGAATGTTGTACCTGGAATCTGAAGAGGGTTGATGAAGTTTTAGCCGTTCTTGACAAGATCTCCTAGCCATCCCAGAGAATCTGAAAAGGACCGGCCACTCGGTTTGGCCAGATCCCATCGGTAATATTACCAAGCAATCGGTAAATCCTATCCATCACTAGGACGGTTAGGTTGATAACATTGTCGGTAGCCAATTGTGCCACCATGACAAAGGTAGAGACCCGTACGCCACTATACTCGCGTACAGGAAGTAGCCAGCCGCTCAAAAACATGTCCATAAACACCGCCATATGAAGCAAACAATCGACATCTGGGACAAGCTTCCAGCCCCATTCATTGAATTGGCCTTTCTCGAGGTTCAGCCAATAGCTTCCCTTTTGCTTTTGGGACTCCATTGTAGGGCAGGTCATGGGCCTACGCGGAAGAGACACAGACTGGCTCTCTCTTGCAAAAGCCTTGATCCAGTCATGATATGGGATAAGTTGTCTTAGAGACGTATCTTTAGGATGCTCCTCATGACCAAGGACAGGTTTTTTCGAAGTTGTATCATTTGAATGTTCGTAGGCCAGATCAGTGAGCCGCTTCACCAGGGTAGGGGTTCTCCCTTCTTCATCCCACACAGAAGGGGGAGGCATGAATTCGTCATACAAACCCTAACAATGGCGACCCCCGAAATCTGAAATACATCCCAAAGACTAATTCCTACCTCCCCGTGGACCAGATGAAAGGTATTGGTTTCAGGACTCCGACGGCTCATAAGTTGCACGACGAGGGCTTTAGGATGGTAGGTATAGGTTTGGGAAACCCAAGAAGCTTCATACAAGCCTACGGCTTGCAATTCTACCTCGAAATCTGCATTGTTCTGGCGAACCCAGAAGGGCCACCCCCAATACAAGGACTTAAATGCTCCTCCTGGACGGAGGTCCCTATTCGCCGACTAGCCTTGCTAGTCGCTTACCATGGAATTGCGGGAAATACTTTGGTAGCTGTGATATGTTCCTTCCTAATGATGTTGTTCTCCTGTCGGAGATACTGGAAGGTGATTCAACACAGATCTAACAGTCGTGTCCCTCGGGGCCGACTGCCCATTGACAGGTATCACAAACTGGGGGATAATGGCAGTAAATATCCATGCTTCGGGATTTTTGTCATGGGATGGTACCAGAATCGAGGTATCAGATAGCAAACCAAACCCATAAGCAGGAAGGCTGTTCGAAAAGGGGTACTCTTGTTGTGACCTATAGAGCCGGATGGTAAGGAAGGAATATGGTGGGGAGTGGTGGACTCCATCCTAAACAGAGCTAGCCATGTCCCTCAGGCGTTGATTGCCAATTGAGAGGGGCTTGATAATAGGAATAGGTGCAGGGTGAGGGGGAACCATATTTTCCCCCTTCATTATGAAGACCAGGGAAATGGTTTGTCTAGAATAATTAAATCTGGACATAAATACCAGTTGTATGGAAAAAGCGTTGAAAATCCTTCAAGGAGGCCGCGAAGGATGGTTCACGATGATAGCATCCCGCAAACCGGCCCTTCGCGAAATCAGTCCGTGAAACCCTGGCCCGCAGAGCATTGTCCAGGAAACTGTGAACCATGTTGCTCCGTGTAATTTCAATCCCGAATTTCAGTAATTAAGTGCGGAAGACATATAAACTTTTAAAGTTCAAGAGGTTTTCATCCATAGAGCATCGAAACCGTGGAGCATCGAAACCGCCGAGCATCGAAACTATGAAGAAAGTTCCTCCGTAGCCCATCATGAATTACTTTTTAATTAATTAAGAGTAATGGTTTGTGGTTGGCGAATAGGTTCATGGGTGAAGGCGGCCGCGAAGGAGGAATGGTTCGTGGAAGTCACTGCCAGTACGTGGACGAAGCACTTCGTGAAGGAGCGAGCACGCGACGGCAAGGGAGCTCTGGTTTTGTGAAGAATTCTGTAAAGGACAAATGAAGGGCCCCCGTATTTATAGACATGGTCCCCTATCGGTTCCACCTCCCTTCCACAAACCATCTCATTTTCAGGACCACTCTGCATCAGAATGGAATCCTCTTCATTCCGATCAGACCCCATTCCGATGGGGAGCATTTTTAGGGTCCTGAAAAAAATATACAAAGGAGGTTCAACCCAAATCCCCCAAATAATTGGGGAAAAGAATGGATAAAATCAAAATAAGGGATATAAGTAGGACCAGTCCATGGACCGGTACCATGAAAATGCGACATCGCCAGGTCCCGCGAAGCACCCCCTCTGCGAACCATCATCGTTTGTGAAATGGAGGTGGAGATCATCAGCGGTAGCAAGGAAGGATGGGAGCTAATATGGTTCACCGCCATGTACCACCCCAACTGCGGACCGCGTTGACCGGTTCAAGCCACATCTGCTGTCGTTCGCGGAATGGAGGCGGAACCCTCCGCAGCTGTGAAGCACTCCCTGAGTTCGGTTCGCGGGGGGGGGGGGGGGGAGCGTTCAATACCCACCGTGAATTACGGACTGGCCAAGTCAGCTATAAACGGAGTATTCGGTCATGGGCCTCTGTAAAAGGTGCCTCATGACCGCAGATACATCTCTCTTACCTCTCTAAAAAAGGAGACTGAGGGGAATGGTGGGAGGATTTGGAGATCGGGATTCAGATTCAGAGGAATTGGAGATTCAGAAAGAGGTCAATCGAAGGAAGACTTAGTATTTTGCAAATAGTGAAGGTCCCGTTTGCGAACCACAGTATGTATAAACCTGGGAATGAACTAATAAGGAACCGAAAATGCATAATAATTTGGTGAACCGCAAACCTAAAATGACAAACAAGAGAAAACTGCAAACCATGGCCCCTTCGTAGATGCACTCCCCACGGACCAGGGGGTTTATGCCTCTTTTCTGATTTACCACACCGCGTAGCACCCTCCTACGCGGGTGAATCCTCGACCAACGAACCCCCGATCGGTGTCGCCCTTTGCCTCCACTGCTCATGTGGACCCCTCCGCATACCCCCCTGGTACGCGGGCCAAACCTGAAGCCGCGAACCACCCTGGTTCGCGGGATGCTCGCCAGACCGCGAACCACCTTTGTTCGCGGGATGCCCCTCAGTCCATGGACCACCCTGGTTCGCGGATGACTTCTCCAGCTGCGTAGCACCTCCCTACACGAAGGGCGCCACCACTCATTCATACGTGTGGCCCATGAGAGACTTTAGAGTTCCCATTCCCCAAGACAGATAAAATCCTTCCAATCCAGCATGATCCTCTGTGACTCCCTCATTGGCCTATTCATCGGCCCCGAGCCGAGGGCTCCACCAGAGCCGCTGGACCCGTGTGGTGTATCTTTCAGGCACATCAGGGCGCCGCTTTGAGTTCACATACCCACGGTAAATAGGGGGAAAGGGGTTACCCTGACCCTTGGGTGGATTCCCGAAGCATGCTTGGGTTCACATTCCCACAGTAATGCGGGGCCTGAGCCCGAGAGCCTCCATTCTACCTCTACTCACCAGGATGGGGGAATGCATGCTTCAACGGTGGGGCACTTCTCCCCTCCCCAGAGAGGGGGTGACATACCCATCTGAAGGCAGCCATCCCCATGCACCTCGGTACTTCCCCGGGTACTTCCCCGGGGAACAAGAGTGGTGATGGGCACAAGAGAACCCATGTTCCGTCTCCCGCTGCGGTTTGGCGCTCATGGGCCGCCCTCAAGCGTAAGCCCCACTCCATTCCTCATGGACGCACCTCTCACGACGTGATCCTCTGGTCCCTACTGCCTCTTGTTTCTCACACCGAGAATTACTCACGTGGGCTTAGAGTAAGCATCGACCACGACATCCACTTATTGGCCTCCTCAGAGTGTAAACCCCAATGTATCGCCCTGGGCCTCATCAAAGTGTAAGCCCCAATCTATCATTCCGGGCTACCTCAGAGCGTACGTCCCAAGCCAATGCGAACTACGTGAACTTTGATCCCTGCCTCCTAGGAGGGGTACATAGGAAGCCTCCCTGAGGATCAACCCAACAACCCTCGATCCGACTATCCTCAGGTCGGCTCACCGCGCCGCTCCTTGTTCCTCCTCAGTGATTCCAGACTCCTCGAGGTCATTAATCTCACGGCGGATGGTAAACCTTGGGCATAAATGATTCCGAACCCCTGCGTTCAGCTGACCATTGCCAACCAGCGTTAAATCTGTGGATACTATGCTTGGGTATAAACCAAAGATTCGTGAACATATGAATACGTCTTAAATCTATAAGAGAGTCCCGAAACAGGTAAACATTCCCCCCAAAAGGGTGTAATGAGCCCAACTTCTCATCCTCTTGACCAATGTGAGTTCTTAAGAGTCGCTAGTCAGACCATCCGGCGAACGCCTGCCTTTGGAAAGCAGATCCATCCATCATCAGATACAGAGCCATTGGGCATTTCACGTTTGAAACCATGAAACATGGGTTTTTTTGGGTTTTAAAGTTTTTTTAAGTTTTTATAGATTTTTTGGTTTTTTAGCATTTTCATAATTTTTTTAGGAATTTTAGTGATTTCGAGTTTTTTTTAGGGTTTAGGGTTTTAGGGTTTTATTGATTTTTTTAGTTTTAGGGGTTTTTTTGAGTTTTTAGTGCTTTAAATGTTTTTTATAGTTTCTAATCATTTTAAAGGGTTTAAATGGTCATAGATTTTTTAGAGTTTTTTTATTTTAGGGCTTTTATGGATTTCTGGTGTTTAATGACTATTACAACCTTTTAGGATTGTTTTCAACTTTTAAGTGTTATTTAGTTTTTTTGGTGTTTTATGTGTTTTTAGGTTTTTATGGTTTTCTTATGTATTTTTCAAGTCTTTTTGGGTTTCTTATGTTTTTATGGATTTTGTGGGATTTATTAGGATATTTATTTGTTTTCCTAGTTTTGAGGGTATTGAGTTTTTAGGAATTTTTATGTTTCTTGGGTTTTTAGAAATTTTAGGTTTTTAGGGGTTTTTAGTGTTTTTTGGATTTTGATGTTTCCTTTGGGGTTTTCAGGGTTTTTAAGGATTTTTAGAATTCTAGGAATTTTATGGATTTTTTTCATTTTTATGGTTTTTATTGTTTCTAGTGATTTTGAGGGGTTATAAAGGATTTTAGGGTATTAGGGTTTTTATGAATATTTGGGTATTTAGGGTTTTTTGAATTTTTTTGGGGGTTTTGGGTTTTTTATAGTTTTTGTAAAAAGAAATCGGTGTTTAAAGTGATTTTATAGTTTTTACTAGTTTTAATGGTTTTTATGGGTTTAGGGGTTTTTACGATTTTTAGGTTTTTTTTGGTTTCTAGGATTTTTATAGTTTTGATAATTTATAAGGTTTTTAGGGGTTTTATTTGTTTATTGGTTTTTAGGGTTTTCTATGAGGTTTTTAGGGTTTTCTAATTTTTTACATTTTTATGAATTTTTAAGGATTTTTTAAGTTTCTTATGATTTTTTTGTTCTTTAGGGATTCTAAGGGGTTTAGGGGTCTTTATGTTATTTAGAGGTTTTATGGTTATTTGGGGATTTATTTTTTATATTTTTTTAGGGTTTTAGAGTTTTTTAACATTTTAGGGTTTTAATGGGTTTTTTAGATTTTTTATTAGTTGTAAGGGTTTTTTTAGATTTTATGGTTTTCTTGGTTTTTTAATGTTTTTTATTATTATTAGGGTTTTTATTATTTTTTACTTTTTTTGGGGTTTAATGAGGTATTAGGTATTTAAGTCATTATTATGATTGATCATGAATTTAGGGTTTTTAGGGTATTTTTAGGATTCTTAGGAGTTTTTTTGGATTTTGAGGGTTTTTAGGGGTTTTCAATATTTTGATTGTTTTTTACGGTTTTTAGTATTTTTTATGTTTTTTAATTGTTTTAATTATTATTATGTTTTAATGGTTTTCTTTATATTTTTTATTTTTATGGTTTTTTCTGTTTTTAGGGATTTTTATGTATTTATAAAGATTTATTTGGGTTATTTTGGGGGGTCTTGGTTTTTTTCTTTCCTGTCTTAGGAGTTTTTATATTTTTATGGATTTAAGATATCTTATTTTTTAACGTTTTTAGGGATTTGAAGGGTTTTTATAGTTTGATATGAAACCAATGGAAGATAATGACCTAATGGAATCAGTAGAGCTGGAGTTGGAAGGGCCGATGTTGCAACAAAAATTAAAAAACTACAAGTGGCAATGAGATCCCATCTCATTATATTAAATGCCCAAAAAACAAGGTTCTTTCCTAGAAGTTACAAATGGGCTTTTTACCCCTCTAAATTAACCCCAAAATAGATTCACGAAGCACAAGACACATGGTTTCATGAATATTTGAATCCTTTCCCACATAGAGATTCAATAAATGCATCTTTGCAGACTAAATTTGAATCCAATGGGATAGGTAGCTCAAGTCAAATCTAAGGGGAGATTGGTGAAAAGACATGTTCTATTTTCCCAAAATGACATTGTTAGACTTAAAATTTTCAAATTTAAGTAGTAATTGTAGGAAAAGAATATATAACTTTAGGGTATTATACCCTTGACCTTTTGTGTCACCCCTTTGTTGTAAATTTTTCCTCATGGAATTATATTCTCATT
Organism: Viscum album; assembly: GCA_963277665.1. Lineage (NCBI taxonomy): Eukaryota > Viridiplantae > Streptophyta > Magnoliopsida > Santalales > Viscaceae > Viscum > Viscum album. The sequence continues at coordinate 972,936,587 of OY728141.1, forward strand.
CAGGTTTTCATTAATCAAACTATGTGAGTTTATACTTTCCAATATAAGGATAATTTATTTCTTCCCTTTCTCTTGTGTATTCTTTCCTTTTCAGTCTACAAGTTAATTGGAAATTTAAAATCGCAAAGCCCCCAAATATGTGCCTCAATCCAAGTGTGTTGTTGTGTTCATTGGCCATCACATACCTCCCATGAGTGTCTTCTCTAAGTAGTATGTCTTGATTTATATATTTTTGTATGACTACGTGCATCCAATATCCAAACACATCATCCACCACATTTCCCAAATTGTATCTGACTTCTATAACCATACACTATTTAAGATCATACAACCGTGAGCATCTCAAATTAAAGTTTATAGTGGGATTTTATAGGTTTTATTGGGTATTATGGTTAATATGGTTTTTAGTGGATTGTGGTTTTTAATGTTTTTAAGGACTTTAGGGTTATTAGGGTTTTTTGGGGGTTAAGGGTTTTTAGTGTTTTCAGGGTTTTTATGGGTTTTAAGTGTATTTAGGTCTTAAATGTTTTTTATGGGTTTTAGTTTCTTTAAGGGGTTTTATGTTTTTAAGGATTTTTTGGGATTTTTTTGATTTTTAATTTTTAAGGGATTTTGAGGGTTTTTAGTATTTTTTGGGGATTCATGGTTCTTATGGTTTTTTGTGTTTCAGTTTTTTTTTAATTTTTGTCCATTTAATGTTTTTAGAGTTTTATATTATTTTTAATCATTTAATGTATTTTTAGAGTTTTCATTAATTTTAGGGTTTTATTGTTTTTTAGTATTTTTCGATGTTTTTAAGGGATTTTACGTTTTTTAGTGTTTTTAGTGTTTTTATAGGTTTTAATTTTTTTAGTTTTGTAAGGTTTTCTTATGGTTTTTCTAGGTTTTTAGGGATTCTTATATTTTTAGGGAATTTTTTGGCCTTTTTGGATTGTTTTAGTTCTTAGTGTTTTTAGGTATTTTGAGGGGTTTTATGGTTTTATGTTTTTTTTGGGTTCTTCATGTTTTGTTATGTTTTTAGGGATTTTATGGTTTTTATAATTCTTTTATGGTTTTTTGGGGTTTAAATATTTTTTAGTGTTTTAGTGGTTTGTTAGGGTTTTAATGGATTATTAGGGTTTTTATGCTTTTTAGAGGTTTTTAGGTTTTTAGGGATTTTAGGGTTTTTAAGGGGTTTTATGGTTTTTAGCTTCCATTGTATTTTAGGGGTTTTAATCATTTCTAGGTTTGTAATGGTTTCTTATTGGTTTTTAGGGTTTTCAGGATATTTTTTTCATTTTTAAGGCTTTTAAGGATTTTTTGGATTTCAAGGGGTTTTAGGGACTTTATAGTTTTTATTAATTTTTAGTTTTTAATGTTTTTAAAGTTTTTAAATAATCATAGGGTTTCAAAGGGGTTTTAGAGTTTTTAGTAGTTTAGGGTTACAATGGGTTTTTAGATTTTTTTTATTTCTATGGATTTTAGTGACATTTATGGTTTTTATGGTTTTTTCATACTTTTAAGGGATTTTAGGGTTTATATAGTTTTTAGGGGTTTTAGTGTTTTAATGTGTTTTTATGGTTTTAAATGATTTCTTAGGTTTTTTGAGATTTTTTAGGGTTTTTACATTTTTTGGGATTCTGATGTATTTTATAGGATTTTTATTTTTTAATGTTTTTAGGTATCATGGGGGTTTTCATATTTTTAGGGGTTGCAGTGTTTTTTAGGGTGTTCAACAATTTTTTATAATTTTTATCGGTTTTAATTTTTTAGGTTTTAATTATTTTTAGGGTTTTAATATTTTTCTTAATGGTTTTCAGGGTTTTTTACATTTTTTAGGTCATTAGGGATTTTTATGATATTTATGTTTTTATATGGTTTTTATGATTTTTGTGGATTTTAATAGTTTTTAATGTTTTATGGTTTTTAGGGTTTTAGTGTGTTTATAAATTTTTAGGGTTTTAGAGTTTTAGTGTTTTTTAAACATTTCTAGGGTTTTAAAGAGTTTTTAGTGGTGTTTAGGGTTTTTATGGGCATTAGGGTTTTTTAAGGTTTTTATATTTAGGGGTTTTTTGGGTTTTTTGTGTTTTTAGGGGACTTAATCTTATTTATGGATTTTTTGAGTTTTATGTTTTCTTTGGGGTTTAAAGTTATTTTTAGGTGATTTCATTGTTTTTATTGTTTTTTACATTTTTTTGTTTTTAGCAATTCTTAGGATAATTTTGGATTTTATGGTTTATAGGGATTTTTAAGGGTTCTTGGATTTTTTTAGGGGTTCAGGGTTTTTAGATTTTTTAAGATCTTAAGGATTTAATGTATTTTTAGGTTTTAAGGATTTCACATGTTTTTACTATGTTTTAAGTGTTTTTTACGTTATTTGGGATTTTAAGGTCTTTTATTTGTTTTTAATATTTTAGGGATTTTTAGGGGATTTGCGATTTTTAGGGTTTTTTGGATTTTAGGGTTTTACGTTTTTTTAAGTTTTTGAGTTTTTTATGTTTTTAGTGATTTTTAATATTTTTAGGGACTTAAAGTGTATTTTGAGTTTTTAGGGATTTTATGTTTTTTGGGGGTCTTTTAGGGGTTTTGGAGTTTTAATTATTTTCTAGGTTTTATGGGTTTTATGTGTTTTTATGGTTTTTAGGGGTTTATGGGTTTTTTTTCATTTTTATGGTTTCTAGGGATTGTTTTAGGATTTTTATGGTTTTTAGGGATGTTAAAATTTTTGAGTTGTTTGAGGTATTTTTTTTTCTTGTTTAGTGTTTTATCGTTTTTAGGGGTTTTAGGTATTTTTATATTGTTAAGGTCTTCTTAGAGTTTTTCATCATCTATAGGGGTTTTTAAAATTTTAGTTAATTTTTAGGATTTTTAATATTTTTATGATTTCAGTTTTTTCGGTACATTGAAGGTTTTTTTGAATTTGCTGAGTCCTTATGTTTTTTTAGATTTTGGGGTCTATATTTTTTTTAGAAATTTTAATTTTATTAGGAGGTTAAATGGATTTTATACTTTTTATTGGGTTTCAGGGTTTTTATGGATTTTAGTGTATTTTAATGTTTTTACATGTCTTATGAATTTTAGCGATTTTAGGATTTTTTAGGGTTTTGGGATTTTTCAAAAAAATTTGTTTTTAGGGGTTTTAAGTGTTTTATGGTTTTAATTTTTCTTAGGAATTTTGAAGGATTTTTTATGTTTTTTATGTTTTTTTGGGTGCTTGTATATTTTAATGTTTTTATGATTTTCAGGGTTTTAATGGGTTTTATGGGGTTTCAGTGTTTTTTTTGAGTTTTATAGGATTTTAAGGGTTTTATAGTTTTTTACCATTTTTAGGTGATTAATGGGTTTTGATATTTTTTAGTGGTTTTTAGGGTTTTTTTATCTTTTTGGTTTTTTAGGTTTTTAGTGGTTTTATGGTTTCTAGGTTTTTTTTTCATTTTTTAGTTTTAAAGGGGTTTTAAGTGTTTTAGGTTCTCTAGGTTTTCAAAAGGGTTTTCAAGGTTTTTAGGGTCTTTTTCCTTTTTATGAATTTTGGTCCTTTTTTATGATTTTATTGATTATTATGGTTTTTAGTGATTTTGGGGGGTTTTAGTGTCATTTAGGGTATTTTGTGTTTTTAGGGCATATAAATTTTTTATGTTTTTTCAGGTTTTATGATTTTTAGGTTTATAAATTTTTCTTATGGTTTTTTCAGGATATTTTTCTTTTTTTTTTAATTTTAGTGATATTTTGGAATTTTTAAAATATTTATACATTTTTAGGGGTTTTAGGTATTTTGAGTGGTTTTATGGGTTTTTAGTGTTTTAGTGGTTTTATGGTTGTTTTTGTTTAGGAGTATTTTTTGAGTTTTTAATGGGTTTTTAGATTTTGTATTGTTTTTTAGAGTTTTATAATGATTTTAGGGTTTTAATGGTTTTTTAGTTTTCTAGTTGTTTTACGGATTTATTGGATTTTTAGGATTTTTAGGGGTTTTATGAATTTTATAATTATTTGGGGTTTCTTAGGTTTTTAAGGGTTTTTTTCATTTTTATGATTTTAGGGGTTATAAGTGTTTTTCAATTTTTATGATTTTATTAGGGGTTTTATGTGTTTTTTTTTATGTTTTTAGAGAATTTTTTTATGATTTTTAGGATTCCTATTTTGTTAATGGTTTTTAATGATTTTAATGGTTTTTTGGTTTTTTGGGTTATTTGGGTATTTTGGTATTTTTAGTTTTTTCGAATATTATGAGTTTTATTGGGTTTTTTCCCAAGGAAAATAGAATTTAGTATATAAAAGAAATAGAATTGAAGTACAAAACAATCACTGAAGGGTGAAAAGAAACCAATGCCCAAGAAGCCTTGGGTACGCAAAGAATAAAAAGACCTAAGAAGCATCACAAAGCCAATCAAAACCAATACAAGGATAATAGTCCCTAGAACCCTCGCAAAGCACAACCAATCTATAGCCTAAAAATGGCATGAGAAACCCTATTAAGCCCATCCAAACCATTTCCTACAATGAAGGCCTATGAAACCTTTTGAAGATGATTCAAACCATATCCTGGAAACAGCTTTAGAAAACTCATGAAGCTCATACAAACCATTGCTTGGAAAGGGCATGAGAACCTCAAGAATCCCAACGAATGAAAAATATGATCTTCCATCACACCAACTTCATCTCCCAACACTTATATATAAGTTACCTAAACCCCCTACTCCTCCCCATATCTTAGAAGCCAACTCCCAGCAACCACCACACCCCAAAATCCATCCATATCCTCAACACCCAAAGAAATAGTAGCTCTTAACTTCAATAAAAAACCATCCCTCCAAAATAGAACCTTCCCACTAGAAACCCAACCACCAAATGAAGCCCGATCCACTCCAACATCACTCCCCACCAAGCTCCAGCCCACTCCATTTAAATAAAACCACCCAATAGCACCTACACAAATGAACATCCCCAATAGTACCCAAATCTCCAGCAGAAACCTGCTCTATAGAAATAGCATTAGAACCACCTAGGAAAATAGATCATCCACCACTAAGAGAATCTATTCCTTCTCCACACACTTGAAATAAATTGAAACTAGAAACTCCAACCACCATCAACAACCCACTCCACTCCTGCATCACTCCCCACCAAAGAAGTAGTCTACACTCCAATATAACCATCCAAATCAACCAACAAAGGATCACAACCTCCATAAAAAAAATGGATCCAACAAAAACCCATCCATAGGATCATGAAAACCGACACCTCATAGCCAACACTAGTCACACCTGCAACTCTTTTACCCCTAAAATACCAACTATCCCTCATCCTTCTCCATATCTCTAGCCAAACTACCATTATTATCCAAAATAATGAACCAAACAGCACCAAACAATAGCACCAACCTACAACCCCTACACTATCTCAAGACCCACTACTATAATGACATCATTGAGCTCTCTCTCCCCACACCAACACCTAGAAGCTAAACCACCCTCCAATGGGAAACACCATCCTCTACAAAACCTTCAACTCCCAAGAACCCCACTCCAGTAATAAAAAATTCCATCACCCAACTCCCAAACTAGCTCCACCATGCCTATCCACATGAAGTAATAAGAAAAAAAATAAATGTCCAGAATCACTCCCTACCACCAAATAGAAACTACCACTAATTAGTAAGCCCATGTTTTTAGAGAACAATAAGAAAGTCTCATGAAATCCAAGAGAACATCATGAAGCTAGTAATAAGACTAGAATACCCCTATATCCCATCACCACTAAAACCCAAGCTCTAATAACTAAACCTCGATCTCCCATATCTGAAACAAGAGTTGACTCTCATGAGAACTATCTCACCACCAACCACAACAAAAGAAACCCACTCTAGACCAAAAAATTACCCACCAAGAAACAATACACTACACTCCTACAACGCCAACTAGCATCACTTGTACCAGAGAAAACCCCCCACAATGACAAGAGTTTCAGTAGAAACCCTCTAAACAGAAACAACACCAACACCTTCTATCCAACAACAGTGTCTAGCCACCAGGAATAGACCCAAACGAACTACATAATCCAGGGGCACCAACCTATGCCACTCTCACAAAATACCCCATAAAAGCAGAATCCCGCACTACACCAGTCGAACCCTACAAAAGAACCCCACTATCTCTAAACCCTCAACATCAATTAGTATCCTACAACATCCCAGCTCACATAAGCATGAGTTCCACCACCTTCATGTCAACACCTTCCACACTTGAAGCCCCTGTACATAGACAACACCAACTAAAAATGCTTGTGTTCCCTCTCAGAAGCTCCTAGAACCCCTAAACAACATCTCTAAGCTGCTCAATCACCCTAAATAATCATCCACTATCCTGGAAAATCCCTCGAAACTTCAATACCTCCTAGAAATCACGATATAATCCAGAACCCCACTTCTCCTACACCATGCATCACACCAACACTACACCAGCATAAAACCCGAAACCAGTAATAAAAATAATAGTATCCTTCTCCACACCAAAATCACTCGAAATGCCCGATAACCACAATACGAGAAACCGGTTTCCTACTCCTAGAAGCTATTTTCCTTACACCCACATGCACACAACCTCAATCCACTGGAACCCATATTAGAACACATCCTCAAAGACACTAACACTGACACACCATAATATCGACATATCCAAAAAAAACTCCCTATAAGTAGCCCACACCCCTCTATATGAGATGTCTCAACTCCATGAAAGAAACCAGAATCAACCCTCACCCCATCATAAAGGATCACCGACACTGAAACAATGCCACCAAAATAACCCAGAAGAATGTATTCTGCAACTCTAAATTTACCTATGAAAAAAATAACCTTGGAATGTAGAAGAAGAAGATAACATAATCTAAGAAACCCTCCAATAGATAAGTCCTCATTTGTTATTCCACTCAAAATAAACATAATGTTTGAAGAATCCATGTCATCAACCACCCATCCAGAAGAGACAAAAAACCATTCAAGCATACTGACAAGAGCCTTCAGACTCTAAACAAAATCTTGTAAATAATGAACTAGGAAACACTAGCAGATCAACCATAAACCTACAAACCAAAATAGAAGATACACTATATAATGAACCCTCATACAGAAAACCAAATAACCATGAATGTTCAACTCCAAAGGATAAGATTATGAAGACACACTGATCACAAACCCATCACTCAATAGAATCTAACAAATTCACATGGAGCTGTCATTGAATGGGAAGCTGGAAAACCAGAACCTTGGGCGATAAGGACATCGGAAGAGGAGCATCAATAAAACTAACGTTTTGAAAAAAAAACATTTACAATGTCATCAATTAAGATATGATAAGTAATTTTTTCCACCTCAAACCATTTATGTAGACACAACTTGTTGGTAATAACACCACCACAATAGAAAATCAATAGGCCTCAGTCCACATGAACTTGATCCACTAACCCCCAATAGGATAAGAACCAATCACATGTACTATCACGTGGAATAAAACAGTTCCAACAATAACCTAACACACCAACCATGAACCCATGAAACTCTGAAGAATATCAATAGAAAAAACCATCAATAAGAAGAAAAAATATTTCACACGAGGAAAGTTGTCAGTTGATGAATCCACTACCAGCAGCCAGAGAACCTCAAATCTGCCAATGGGAAAATAAGAATCAATGATGATCATCTCCCCCAAAATGACATAGTCACGAATCCCATTGTTCCCATAGGATAATAATGAACTAATAGGAAGAATAATGAAACCCTAAAAGCATAACCACCATAAAACCATCGATGATACTAAAAAACCATCCACCGCCCCCAAAATTAATGAAAAAATGATGTCCAATGAACCAACAACTATCATAACCCAATATTACCTTGACCAACGAGTATCAATCCAAGATAATTGATGGAGCCATAGGTAGGGATGATGGAAAACTGCAAGCCCCACCACTAACTTTAAACTAGACACAAACCGAAACTAGCATGAACAAAAACCATCATCAATTAGATAATAAAAGAACCCTTTTATGAAAGAATTCAAGTTGAAGCTACCATGAAACAATGTTTCAAAACAAGGTAGAAAATACTCACTGGGAATGGGTCTTATGAGAGCTATGAGATCTCAATCGAGAGCCCTTTGGGTTTTTTATGTTTTCTTTTACTTTTTTAAGTTTCTTTACATTTTTTACAATTTTTAATGTTTTTCAGTGTTTAATTTTTTGTAGAGTCGATATTCATTTTAGGGTTTTCATGGGATTTTAGGGGTTTTATTTTTTTCTAAGGTTTTATGGGTTTTTGGGGTTTTAGTGTTTTATGGTATTTTTAGGATTTATAGGTTTTTATGTATTTCATGATTTTTAGGGGTTTTATGTATTTTTATATTTTTAAGGTTTTCTTAGGGGTGTGAAGGGGTTTCTGGGTTTTTATTTTTTTAGGTATTTTTGGATTTTTTTATATTTTATGGGTTTTGGTGTATTTAGGGATTTGAGGAGTTTTTTGTTTTTTTTGTGTTTTTTGGGTTTTTAGGGTTTTAGGATTTTTAGTGTTTTTAGGTTATTAGGAGATTTAAATGTTTTATTTTTATTAAGGTTTTATTAGGGGGTTTTTTTATTATTATTAGGTTTTTTAGGTTTTTAGTTATTTTTTTGATTTTACAGGATTTTTAGGGTGTTATTTATTTGAGTTTTTTTGGGTTTTTAGAATTTTTGGGTTTTTAGGGGTTCTAACTATATTTGGGTTTTTAATTTTTTCTTTTGGGTTTTTAGGGTTTTAGGGGATTTTTCTATTTTAAGGAAATTTTAGTGTTTTTTACGATTTTGATTGGTTTTTTGGGTTTTTATGAATTTTGTGGTTGTTTATGGGTTTTTAGGATTTTTACCATTTTTTAGGTTTTTGGGGTTTTATGAGTTTTCTGGTTTTTAAGGTTTTAAAAGGGGTCTTGAGGGGTTTTAGGATTTTTTTACATTTTTTTTGATTTTTAATGATCTTTTAAGATTTTTATGGTTTTATGGTTTTTCTAGATTTTGTGGGTTTTTAGGGTTTTTATATTTTTTTTAGGTTTTTAGTGTTTTTTTAGATTCTTAGGGTATTTAGTGTTCTCTAATGTTTTATGGGTTTAAATTATATTTATATTTTTTAGCATTTTTAAGGATTTTTATGTGTTTTTAGGGTTTTCTAAGGCTTTATGGGTTTTTTTCTACTATGTTTTTAGGGTTTTTATGATTTTTTTGGTTATTATGGGCACATAAGTGTTTTTAGGCTTTTTTTATTTTCATAGAGGTTTTCATGGTTTTTAGGGTTTTTTAAATTTTTAGTTATTTTTTGGATTTTTATAATTTTTTATGGTTTAGAGAGATTTTTATGGGTTTTAGTGTTTATTGGGATTTTATAACTGTTCTTGGATTTTAGGATTTGTTTTTAGTTTTTAGGGGTTTTAATTATTTTATTATTTTTTAAAATTTTTAGGGTTTTAAAGGGTTCCTAGAGTTTTTAGTGGGGTTTATGGTTTTTATGCATTTTTAGGGTTTTAGCATTTTTATGGTTTTATGGGATTTAATTTTTTTAAGTTTTTAATGTTTTTAGGATTATTATGGGTTTTTGGGTTTCTAATTGTTTTGGATTTTAGTGTTTTTTAGGATTTTTATGGTTTTTATATATTTTTAAGGTGTTTATAGTTTTAATGGGTATTTTGTTTTTTTTACTTTTTACATTTTATAAATGTTTTATAGATTTAAAAGGTTTTTAGAGTTTTTAGTTATATTTTTTTTGGGTATTTATGAGTTTTAGGGTTTTTATTTTTTTAGGATTTTTTTTGGTTTTTTAGGTTTTTAGTATTTTTTTAGTTTTTTAGGGAGTTTATGTGTTTTTATGTTTTTATAGTTTTTTTAGGGGGTTTGAAGGATTTTTTATGCTTTTATGGATTTATATGTATTTTTTTGGAATTTTATTATTCTATGGATTTTTGGGGTTTTTGGGTTTTTATGGTTTATTTTGGGTTTTAGGGTTTTTTTTATAATTTTAGGGTTTTATGGTTTTGTAAAAATTGTTAACATTTTTAGGGGTTTAATTGGTTTTTAGAGTTTTTAATGGGTTTTAGAGTTTTTTAACATTTTTAGGGTTTTATTGTTTTTAATGGTTTTAGGTTTTTTCATTTTTAGGTTTTTTATTGTTTTTAATTGTTTTTAGTTTTTAACAGTATTCTTAGGTTTTTCAGGCTTTAGAAGGGTATTTATGTTTTTAGAGTTTTTTTGGGATTTTTTTTATTTTTATGGTTTTGAGTGATTTTGAGGATTTTGAGGTGTTTTAGGGGTTTTTAGGTTTTTTGGGGGTTTAAGGGTTTTAAGTGTTTTTAGAATTTTTTTAATATTTTTTTGGTATTAAAGGGGTTTTTTTAATTTTTTAATAGTTTTTTTATTTTTATGGGGTTTTTATAGTTTTTTTGGTTTTATGGTTTTTAAGGGTTTTTAGAGTTTTTAGGGTATTTTAGAGTTTTTATGGTTCTTAACAATTTTTAGGATATATTGGTATATTTAGTGTTTTTAGGTTTTTATGGTCTTTTATGGGGGTTTTAAGGGTTTTATGTTTTTTTTCATTTTTTATGATTTTTTTGTGATTTATTAGTTTTTTATGCTTTTTAGGCATATTAAGTATTTCAAGGGGTTTTACATTTATAGGGGTTTTTGGTTTTTTATGATTTTACCATTTTTATGGTTCTTAGAGGTTTTAAGTGTATTTTTATTTTTAATGTTTTATTTGGTTTCTTAGGCTTTTTTAAATCTTTAGATAATTTTAGGGATTTTTTATATTTTTATGTTGGTTAGGGGGTTTGTGGAATTTGAGGTTTTTTTAGGTTTTTATTGGTTCATGGTTTTATGAGATTTTAAGGGTTTTTGCACTTTTTTCAGTTTTTGAGGGGTTTAATGGGTTTTTATAGTTTTTTATAATTTTTTTGGGTTGAACTAGTTTTTATAGTTTTAGTGGTTTCTTAGAGTTTTTATGGATTTTTAGTATTTTGTAATGATTCTAGGTGCTTTTATTGATTTATGGGATTTATGGTTTTTAGGGTTTTTAGGATTTTTAGGTTGGGGGGGGGGTATGTGTTTTTTTATTTTTAAGGGTTTCTTAGGTTATTTTAGGGTTCTAAGGGGTTTTCACTTATTTAGATATTTTATGCCTTTTTTAGAAATTTTATTATTTTTAGGGGTTTTGGGATTTTGAGGACATTTTAGTGTTTTAGGGTTTTTATAGTTTCTTAGGTTTGTAGTGTTTGTAAAGTTTTTATGATTTTATGTTTTTATTTTAGTTATTTAGGGTTTTTAGGGTCTTTTATATTTTTTGTAATTTTTATGGCTTTTTAGGGTTTTAAGGTTTTTTTTTGAATTTAAAAGCGTTACAAGTCTCCTTATGTTTTTTTTAAAATTTTATGGGTTTAAAGGGTTTTCATAGGTTTAAAGTATTTTATGTTTTTTTGGGTTTTTAAGTTTTTTAGGGGTTTTTATGGTTTTTGGGTTTATTGGGTTTCTAGTGTTTTTAGGTTTTTTGGGGTTTTATGTGTCATTTAGTTTTTAACTTTTTCTTAGGGGTTTTCAAAAATTTATGATTTTTATGATTTTTATTGATTTTTAGTAATTTTTGATGATTTTAATTATTATTTTAGGAATTTTATGTATTTTGAGGGATTTATGAGTCTCCATGGGTTTTAGGGGTTTTCTGAGTTTTTAGGGTTTTTACGTTTTTAAGAGTTATTTTACCTCCTTAGGGGAATAAAGGGTTTTCTAAATTTTTAGTAGTTTTTATGGGATTTTAGGATCTTTTATAGTTTTCATGGGTTTTAGGATATTTAGATTTTTTTAGTTTTTAAGTTTTTTAGCTATTTTAGGGTTTTTAATTTTTTTTTTTTTTTTTTTAAGCGATTTTTAATTTTTTATGTATTTTTATGTATTTATTAGAATTTTTATGGGTTTTAGAGATTTAGAGGGGTTTTAGGGATGTTAGGGATTTTTTGTTTTTTGGGTTATTTTGAGTTTAATGGGGTTTAATTTTTTTTTATTTTTTTTATTTAAAGGGTTTAATGGATTTTTTGAATTTTTAGCGATTTTTAGGTTTTTATAGGGTTTTATGGGTTTTTTTGGTCTTTTATGGTTTTATCGTTTTTATGCTTTTCCATGGGTTTTAAGTGTTTTTAGGTTTTTATGTATTTTTTAGTGATTTTCATGGTTTTTAGGATTTTTATGGTTTTTTGGATTTTTATGTGGTTTTAGATTTTTTAGGTATTTAGAAGAGTTTTGAGGATTTTTAGGAGTTTTATTATTTTAAGGTTTTTAGCGTTTTTAGGTTATCAAATGGCTTAATGTTTTTGTCGATTTTACAGTTTTCTTATGGTTATTAAGTTTGTATCAGTTTTATCATTTTTTGGGATTTTTTTGTCCTTTTGTGATCTTTATGGGTTTTTAAGGGATTTAGGGATTTTTAAGGTTTTTAGGGTTCTTAATGATTTTTTGGGTTATTATGATTTTTTTGGGATTTTTAGGTTTTTTTTTGTTTTTATGATTTCAATGTATTTTTAGCTTCTTTAATTTTTTTAGGTGATTAAATGGTTTTCTAAGTTTTTAGTGGTTTTTATTGTTTTTATGGATTCTTAGGGGTTTTTAAATATTTTTAGGGTTTTTTTGGTTTTTAGGGTTTTTAGGATTTATATTAATTGTTATGTTATCTATGGGTTTTAAGTGTTTTTAGGGGTTTTAAGGTTTTATTCTAGGGGTTTTAGGGGTTTTTATATTTTTATAGATTTTAGGGCTTTTTAATATTTTTATTTTTTCAGGGTTTTCATGGATTTTTATGGTTTGTACCGTTTTTTAGGGTTCCTAGGGTTTTATAGTTTTTTGTGTTATATGGATTTTTTTGGGTTTTAAGGGTTTCTTTGAGTTTTTTAGGTATTTTGAGGTATTTTAGAGTTTTCTTAATTTTTTTCAGTGTTTAATGTCTTTTTATATTTTTTACTGTGTTTTTATGATTATGATGGGTTTTTTTGGTTTAAAAATTTTTTATCGGGTGTTTTGGTTTTTCAGGGGTTTTCAATATTTTTAGATTCTTTTAGGGTTTTAGGTTTTATATAATTTTTTAGATTCTTAGGGGTTTTCAATGTCTAGTTTTTAATGTTTTCTTAGGGTTTTTCAGTTTTTTTCATTCTTTTTATGTTATTTGGGATATTTGGGTTTTTAGAGGGTTTTAGGTGATTAAGGATTTTTAGGGTTTATGCTTTTTATGGGATTTTTTCATTATTAGTAACTTTTGAGGTTTTAACTGTTTTTTATTTTTTTTAATATTTTCTTATAAATTTTTAGGGGTTTAATGGTTTTTACATTTTTATTGATTTTTAGGGATTTTCTCCTTTTTTATGGGTTTTAGGATATTTTGGGATTTTGAGGGTTTTTGGGTTTTTTTCTGTTTTTAGATTTTTTGAGTTTGTAGGGTTTTATTTTTTTTATATTTTTTTAACTTTTTTAGCTGTTTAATGTTATTTTTTGGTTTTAATGGTATTTTAAGGGTTTTATTGATTTTTAGGCTTTTTATGTTTTCAAGGGTTTTTTATGGTGTTTAGTTTTTTTAGGGGTTTTTGGGTTTTTGCGTGTTTTTTCTTTTTTATGTTTTTATAGATTTTATGTGTTTTAATTATTTAATGGTTTTACTAGATTTTTTATGATTTATAAGTGTTTTTTTTCATTTTTTAGGATTTTTATGGCATGTATGGTGCGAGGCCAAAATAGTCCTGACCCCCCAAAATTTATAGAAAAAAAAGAAAGCAAGCTAGGGAGGGTGGTGTAATGTGACCCACACCATTGTCCAAAACTGCATACACAAATGCCCAAAAGAAACAAAATACCAATGAAAAGATAGCTACAAACCAAATTCACCCTCCCCATGAGGATCTCCATTAGCACCATAGCAAGAGGAAGCATTTGAATCCACCGACTCCCATTTAGAAGATTCATATTGTTTGAGGAAGGCAGCATAATATATTTTAAGGTGTTTTTATGTTTTTTATAGTTTTCAGGGTTTTTTTTATTTTTGGTTTTTAGGGTATTTATGGTTTTTTAGATTTTTTGCTTTTCTAGGGTTTTTAATTGTTTACTGTTTGTAAAGTTTCTTAGTGGTTTTCAGGGTTTTTTTGTTTATTATAATTTTTGAAATTTTTATATTTTTTATAGTTTTTATGTGTTTTTTTGTTTGTTAATGTTTTTTTGGGTTCTTAGGGTATTTAGTGTATTTAATTTTTTTTTGGGTTTCAGGTATTTTATTATTTTTAGGGTTTTTAAGGATTTTAGAGTTTTTATCATTTTAGGGGTTTAATATTGTTTATATTTATTATTTGTTACTTGTTTTTAATGGGTTTTTAAATATTTCTATAGGGTTTTATGGGATTTAATATTTTTATGTGTTTTAGGGTTTTTTGGGTATTCTTAGTGTTTTTAATATTTCTTATATTTTTAAGGGTTTTATGTTTTCTGTATTTTTTCTTATTGTATTTAAGGTTTTTAAGGATTTTAATGTTTTAGGGATTTTATGGACTTTTTAGGATTTTTAAGGTTTTATGGTTTTTAAGAATTTTGATTATTTTTAGGGTTTTTATTGATTTTGGTTTTTAGGTTTTTTGGGTATTTAGGGATTTCCTAATTTTTTAGAGTTCATAACATTTTATGGGATTAAAGGGTTTTTAAAGCATTTAGTGGGTTTTTAGGTATTTATGCGGTTTTTGGTTATTTTGGTGGTTTTATGATTTTTATGTGTTTTAGGGGTTTTAGGCGTGTTTATGGGTTTTAAGGGGTTTTTATTCATTTTTTTAGTTTTTTTGGGTTTTAGGTGTTTTTAAAAATTTTTAGGTTTTAGGAAATTTAAGACCCTTTTAGGATTTTTATATTTTTATGTGTTTTATGGATTTTCACTTTTTTTTTCAGTTTTAGTGATTTTTTGTGTTTCTATGTATTTTTTAGGATTGTAAGAGTTTTATGTGTTTTTATGTTTTTAAGGTTTTTCTTGGATTATTCATGGTTTTTAGAGTTTCATCCATTTTTAGAGATTTTAAGGGTTTTATTAGGATTTTATGGGTTTTTAGGGTTTTTATGGATTTTGAGGGGTTTTAGGGTTATATAATTTTTCGTGGTTTAATTTTTTTAGGGATTTAATGGGATTTAATAGTTTTTATTAGGGTTTTATGTTTTTATGTGTTTTAGGGTTTTTAAATGTTTTTGGGGGTTTTATTTAGGTTTTAGTGTTTTTTGGTTCTTTATGGTCTATTGGGATTTGTAGAGTTTTTTCGTTTTTAGGGTTTTAATAAATTTTTATGTTTGTAAAGGATATATGTGTTTTTAGGTATTTATGAATTTATTAGGGGTTTTTAATGTTTTAGAGGTTTTTATGTTTCAATTTATTTTTTTTATTAATTTTAATTTTATTTTTTTAGGGGTTTTAGGGATTTTGAGGGGTTTTATGGTTTTTTGGGGATTTAGAGTTTATTTTTGTTATTTATTAGGATTTTAAGGTTTTTAGTTTTTGTAATGTTTTAGGGGTATAATATTTTTTAGATTTTTAGTTATTTTTTAGTGTTTTATGGGTTTATGTGTTTTTATGTTTTTATGTTTTTTTATGTTTTCAGGGTTTTATGGATTTTTACGGTGTTTATGGTCTTTACTATTTTTTGGTTTTTAAAAGGGTCAATTTTTTTGTAGGATTTAATGTTTTTAGTGGTTTTTAGGGGTTTTTTTGGGTCTTTTTGTTTTTATGGATATTAGGGAGTCTTTAGGTTTTTTATTCTATTTAGGGTTTTTGGTAATTTTAGGTATTTGAGGGTTTTTTGGATTTTTGAGGTTTTTTCAAAAAAAATTAGGTTTTATTATTTTTAGTGTTTTAAACAATTTTAGGAGTTTAAATGGGTTTTTATGGTTTTAGATGTTTTATGTCTTCTTTAGGGTATTTAATGATTTTGGAGGTTTTACTATTTTTTATGGATTTTAGTTTGTCTAGTATTTTTAATGTTTTTAGGGTTTTTAGGTGTTTTAAGTGTTTATAGATCATTAAGGATTTCTTAGGGTGTTTTAGTGTATTTTAGGTCTTTTAAATTTTCATGGATTTTAGGTCTTTTTTAGTTTTTTATAGGTTTTTAGGGTTTTTCTGCTTTTTTATTTCATTAGTGTTTTTAGGGTTTTATGGTTTCTTTCAGGGTTTTTAGTTTTTAGTCATTCTATGGGTTTTAGAATATTTCAACATTTTTACGCGTTTAAAGGTGTTTCGATTTTTTACCGAGTTTTTAGGGCTTATAGGGGTTTTAAATTTTTTGTGGATTGTTTTTTTAGGGTTTTAGGATTTTTTAGGGTTTTAGGGTCTTTAGTATTTGTATGGTTTTCGGTTTTTTATGTTTTTTCATGTTTTGAGGATTTTTTGTGGGTTTTCAGTGTTTTTTGGGGTGTTTACGTTTTAGTGATTATTTTAATTTTTTAGGAATTGTTTTGGAATTTTTAAATAATTTTAAGGTTTGTTCTGTTTTTAGGGTTTTTAGGGGTTTTATGGGTTTTAGATTTTTTTATGGTTTTATGATTTTTAGCGATATTTTATTATTTTTAGGGGTCTAAATTGTTTCCAAATTTTTTTTGGTTTTAGGGTTTTTTAAAATTATTAGGATTTTTTTGGTTTTTAAGGTTTTTAGTGTTTCTAGAGTATTTTAGGTTTTTAACATAATTTTGGTTTTTTGTGGAATTAATTGTTTTCTAGTATTTATGGTTTTATTTGAGATTTTAGGGTTTTATGAATTTTTTATGCTTTTGTAATTTTTTAGGATTTTTAGGGTTTTAGTGTTTTTATAGATTTTGACAGTTTTATGAGTTTTTAAGAATTGTTTAGGTTTTAGGTTTTTTTGAGTTTTTATGGTTTTTTGAGGTTTTTAGTGTTTTCAATTTTTTATGGGTTTAAAAGGTTTTTAGATTTTGTTTTGTATTTTTTATCTTTTTATGGGGTTTAAGAATCTTTTTAGGTTTTTAAGGGTTTTATGGTTTTTATGTTTTTTCCATTTTTTAGGATTTTTAAGAGTTATAACTATTTTTTGGTTTCCATGTTTTTCTTATTATTTTTAGGATTTTTTGATGTTTTTCCTTTTTTAGGGATTTTTTTTATTTTTATATTCTCTTGGAGTTTTTAGTGAATTTAGGGATTTTATGGTTTTTAGTGTTTTTATGGTTTTTATATTTTTAAAAAATTTAGGTGTTCGAAGTGTTTTAATGTTTTTGTGAGTTTTAGGGATTTTATGGGATTTTTGTGTTTTTTGGGGATTTTCTGTTTTTTGGGGTTTTTATGAAATTTGGGTCATTTATGATTTTTAATGTTTTACATTTTTTATATTTAAAGGTGTTCTTAGTTGTTTTCAATATATTTAGGATTTTTTTATTTTTAGGAATTTTTTAGAATTTTATGGTTTATATGGTTTTTAGGAATTATAAGGGCTTTGGGGTTTTATGGATTTTAGTGTTTTTTCAATTTTTATGTTTTAGGGGGTTTTTATTGTTTTTAGGTTTTCAGTTTTTTCATAGGGTTCCAATGTATTTAAGTTTTTAACCTTTTTGGGATTTTTATGGTTTCAATTAATTTTATGGATTTTGAGGGTTTTTTTGGATTTAGGGTTTTTATAGTTGGGGGGGGGGGGGGTTGGTTCTTTTGATTTTTAATGGTTTTAGGGTTTTTAGTATTTATAACATTTTTATGGCTTTAAATTGTTTTTATAGTTTTTAGTGGTTTTTAATATTTTATGGTGTTTATGATTTTGATAGCTTTTTAGGATTTTTAGGGAGTTTTATGGTTTTTAGCGTATTAATGTTTTTAAGGGTTTTAAGTGTGTTTAGAAGTTTTCAGTTATTTTATATTATTTTTATTGTTTTCAAGGATGTTTGTTTTGTTAGGGTTTAGGGGTTTTAATGGCTAAGTGTTTTTTTGTTTTTTGGGGTTTTATATGTTTTTTGGTATCTAATATTTTCATAAGTTTTTTCATGGTTTTTAGGGTTTTTTACAAAATTAATGAATTTATAAGATTTTGAGGATTTTTAGTGCTTTTTGTGATTTTTGGGGATTTTTTAGTTTTGGGATTTTTATGGTTTTAATGGTTTTTTGAGTTTTTTGGTGTTTTTATATTTATTAAGTTTTTTAATGTTTTTTAAAGTTTATTTATTATCTTTATGGGTGTATAGGGTTTTTAGAGATTCTACTAGGTTTATTGGGTTTTTATGGGGTTTTAAGATTTTTTATGGGTTTTATGGTCTTTTATGTTTCTTATAAATTTTATGGATTATAGGGTATTTATTGTTTTTTAATTTTAAGAGATTTTTGTGATTTTAGGTTTTTTCATTTAGTAGGGGTTTTCAGTGTTTTTGAGTTTTTTATGTTTGTAAGAAATTTTCAGCTTTCTTTATGATTTTTAGGTGGTTTTTGGTTTTTATTTATTTTTGTGTGTTTGATGATGTTTTTGTTTTTAGAGTATTTTGGTTTATTTTATTTTACAACATTATTAGGGCTTTACTTTTTTCATGTTTTTAGTGGGTTTAGGCTTTTTATGGGTTTTGGGGTCTTTTATAGTTTTTAGGGTTTTATGGATTTTATTTTTTTAGTGTTTTTATGCTTCTTAGTGCTTTTTAGGTTTTTAGGGGATTTATGTTACTTTAGGGTGTGAAGGTTTTCTTAGGTTGTTAACCATTTTCTATATTTTTAGGGATTAGAGAGATTTTTTATTTTTGTTATGGTGTTTAGATTATTCAATGATTTGGGGGTTTAGGCTTTTTAGGGGTTTTAGGGATTTTGTGTTTTTATGGGTTTTAAGTGATTTTTTGTTTTTATGGTTTTCTTCGGGTTTTCAGTTTTTAGGGGTTTTTACGATATTTGTATTTTTAGTGATTTTTATGCTTTTTATGCTTTTTAGTGTTTTTAAGGATTTTTAGTGTATTATGGTTTTTAAGGATTTCTACTTTTTTATGTTTTTATGAGTTCATAGGGGTTTTCCGTGTTTTCAAGGCGTTTTAATGAATTTTATAGGTTTTTACATTTTAGGGGTATATATGGTTTTTGTAGTTTTAGTGTTTTTTTAGATTTTTGTGTTTTTAATGGTTTCATGAATTTTTTGGATTTTTATGGTGGAAGGGATTTTATAATTTTTAGAGTTTTTAATGTTTTATGTGTTATTATATTTTTATGGTCTTCTTTCTTGCTTTCATGGTTTTTAATGGTTTTTCCATTTTAAGGGCTTTAGGTATTTTTTATTATATTTAATATTTTTATGGTTTTTATGGATTTTGATGCTTTTTAGGGTTTTAAGGGATTTATTGATTTTATGGGTTGGGGGGGTTGACTTTTTAATGTTTGTAAGGGTTTTAGAGTTTTTTTAATAATTTATGAATTCAACGGGTTTTTAAAGTTTTATGTGTATTTAGTGTTTTTATGAGTTTTAATGGTTTTTAGGGGTTTATGGTATTTAGGGTTTTAGAGTGTTTAGTATTTTTTTTATTTTAGGGGTTTTATGTTTTTAGGGTTTTAAGGAATTTTTAAGTTTTTTAGGAATTTTACTGTTTTTATGTCTTTAGGGTTTTTTAGTTTTTTTATAATTTTATTTATTTTTGGGGTTATGGAGTTTTCGAGGGATTTGAGGGGTTTTTTTATAGATTTTAGGGTTTTTAGGGTTTTTCATTTTTCGGGTTTTAATGGGTTTTTCCAATATTTTTAACATTTTTATGGATTTAATGGTTTTTATAGTTTTTAGTTGTTTATGGATTAATGGGTTTTATGGGTTTAATGGTTTTAGGTGTTTTATATTTCTTAGAGTTTTAGTGGGTTTTATGGTTGTTCGGGTTTTTAGCATTAAAGATTAAAGTGGTTTAACTGTATTTAGTTTTTTATGTTTAATGGGAGGTTTATGGTTTTTTACATTTTTAGGTAATTTAAGGGACTCTCTATGATTTTTATGGATTTAAAGGTTTTTATGTATTTTTAGGGTTTTAATGTTTTTTTGGACAAATTGAGGCATGAGTTGGTTACGCAACTCATTCCTCCAAAAAATTTATTCAAGAAAGACAAGGTTACAATGATTACATGAGTTGTAATGAAATTAAAACATATATAAATGAAGGAAGTTACACAAATATTTACAAGCATACACCCAAACAGGGCACGAAAAGAATTATTTCACTCTAATAAAGTCATCCCTCGACAACAAGAAGTCCATAAAAAGTATTCTTAATTAAATTTTAAATTCTAGAAGCTACTTGTCCCCCACTTTAGATTAATTGAGTATGGAAAACGTTGAAATTATGTCTCAAAAATCTATATGGTTCCAAGAATAAAAAAAAGGGTTTTAGGGTTTTTTATAGTTTTGTTGGGTTTTATGTTTTTTTTTGATTTTTAGGGTTTTTAATATTTTTCGGGTTTTTTGATAGTTTTAGTGGTTAAAATAGTTTTTAGTGGATTTAGTATTTTTATGGATTTTATGGGTTTTTAGGGGTTTTCATGGTTTTTATGGGATTTAGGATTTTTAGGGTCTTTTAATAGTTTTTATCCTTTTCAGGTTTTAGGGGTTTTAAGTTCTTTTATGTATTTATTGTTTTCTCATGGGTTTTAGGTATTTTTACATTTTATTATTTTTAAGGTTGTTTAGGTTTTTTATTTTTTTAGGATTTTAAGTGATTTTGAGGGGTTTTTTTGATTTTAGGATTTTTATCATTTTTAGCATTTTAAGGGTTTTAAGTGTTTTTTGGTTTTCAAGGTTTTCTTAGAGGCTTTCAAGTTTTTAAGTATTTTATAATTTTTAGGTATTTTTACTAATTTGTTAGATTATTTTTGGGTTTTCAGGTTTTTTATGGATTTTTGGAATGTTAGGGGTTATTTTGGGTTTTAGTGTTTTTTTTAGATTTTAGAAATTTTTTTGTTTTTACAATTTTTTAAATATTTATGGGTTTGAAGGGTAAATAATTATTTAAATGGATTTTTAGTATTTTATTGTTTTTAGTTTTTTATGTTTTTTTGGTGTTTTATGGTTTTTGGTTTTTTATGGGTTTAGGGTATTTTGGGGTTTTTAGTTTTTTTTAAAAAAAATTATGTCTTTTTGGGATTTAATTGTTTTTAGGTTTTTACAGTTTTCTTAGGGATTTTCATGGTTTTTAGGTTATTTTATTTTTCTATATGTTTTAATGATCTTTTAGTATTTCTATATTTTATTTGGGTTTTAAGGATTTTTATGGGTTTTAAGGTTTTTATGAGTTTTTAGAGTTTTTAGGGTTTTTATTGATTTTTATCTTTTTTTGGGTTTCAACTGTTTTTATGTTTCTATGATTTTATTTATATTTTAAGGATTTTTAGGGTTTGTTAGTGTTTTTTAACTTCTTTGGAGTTTAAATAATTTTCTGAGTGTTTATTAGTTTTTTTGGCGTTTTAGGATATTTTTGGGTTTTAGGTGTTCTAGGAGTTATAATTTTAGTAAGGGTATTTAGGGTATTTAGGTTCATTTTAGGATTTTAATGGTTTTTAGCAATTTTAGGTTATTATGATTTTCATTGGGATTTTTCATGGTTTTTGTGGTATCATTTTATTTATTTATAGTGATTTATGAGTATTTTTATAAGATTTTAGTGTTTTAGGAATTTTTAGATTTTATAGGGGTTGTAGGGATGTTTATGGGTTTTAGTGCATTCTATGTATTTTAGGGGTTTTTAAGAGTTTTCAGGTTTTAATGTTTTATTCGCATTTTTCAATGTTTTGGGTGTTTAGTTTTTTGGGAATTTATGTATTTTTTAGTATTATTATTGGTTTTAGGGTTTTGAGGGTTTTTAGTGATTTTAATAGTTTTTTTGGGTTTTTGGTTTTTTTTGTTTTTATAATTTTTTATTAGTTTTTAGTGTTATTATGTTTTTGAGTTAATTAATATTTTTATAAGTTTAAAGGGTTTAGGGCATTTTTGGTTTTTGGGTTTCTTATTGGTTTTAAGGTTTTTATAGAGTTTATAGTTTTTATGGTTTTTAGGGAATATATCTGTTTTTAGGTTTTCCATATTTTCTTTGGATTTTTAGGTTATTTATGGATTTTTAGTTTTAAGGGTTTTTTGGGTTTTAAAATATTTTATGGTGTTTTATAGTTTTTATGGATTTTATGGATTTTATGTTTTTTTAGGTGTTTTAGGGGTTTTTACGGTTTTTTAGGTTTTATTTTTTTATAGTATATTGGGTTTTTATTGTTTTCTTTAAATTTTTTTATGGGATTAATTGGGTTTTACATTTTTCAGTCCTTTTAGAATTTTTATGGGTGTTTTAATTATTTTAGGGGCATTATGGTTTCTTTGGGTTTTATGGTTTTAGGGTCTTTTTGGTGATTAGGGGTTTTAGCGTTTTTTTGGGTATTTAGGGGTTTAATTATATTTATTATGAAGGGGTTTAGAGGGGTTTCAACTGTTTTAGTGGTTTTTGCGTTTTGATGGACTTTAATGGAATTTTAGGATTTAATGGATTTTAGGGGTTTTTTGTGACTTTGAGGCATTCTATATTTTTTATGGTTTTTTTGGGTTTTTATCATTTTTAGGGGTTTTTAATTTTTTTGTAGATTGAATTGTTTTTAGGTTTTTAGGGTTTTCATAGGGATTTTAAGGGGTTTTGGGTTTTTTAAGGCTTTGGGATTTTTAGGGATCGATTAAAAGTTTTGGGGATTTTAGGGTTTTTGGGAATTTTTATGGTTTTAGGGTTTTCAAGGATTTTTATGGTTTTAGGGTTTTTTTGTATTTTTAGCGATTTTATTGTTTCTTCGGGGTTTCAGGTTTTTTTTTTAATATTTTTACAGGTTTTTAACTTTTTTGGGGCTTAATGGGTTTTTGAATTTTCATTCTTCATTTAATATTTATTTTAGGATTTAGGGATTTTAGGGATTTTAATGGTATATATAGTTTTTAGGTGTATTGGGATTTTGGGTTTTATATTCTATTTTAAGGTTTTTTGGTGTTTTAACATGTTTTTGGTTTTTAGTGGTTTTAAGTGTTTTTAGGATTTTAAGGTTTTCTTTGGTTATTCAAGGTTTCATGTGTTTTTTTAAATTTTAGGTGTTTCGTGGTGTTTTTTAAATTTTTATGGGTTTTTATTGTTTTTAGGGATTTTGAGGAGTTTTAAGGTTTATGTGGTTTTTAGGGTTCTATGGTTTTTTTTAAATATTTAGGTTTTTATGTGTTTCATGTGTTTTTAGGTTTTTAAGGTTTTCATTGAGGTTTCTTAATTTTTAAGGGTTTTTCCTTTTCAGATACATTTAATTTTTTTTATTTTATAGATTTTAGAGATTTGAGTGGTTTTAGAGATTTTGGGGTTTTAGGGTTTTTAGGTTTTTTTTATTTTAAGGGTTATTTGAGTTTTTAGGGGTTTTAATGATTTTTATTTTTTTGAAATGTTTTAAGGGATTTAAAAAGTATTTAGATTATTTAATGGTTTAAAATTGGTTCTATGGTTTTTAGGGATTTTATGGTTTTAGCAGTTTTTATGGTTTGGAGGGTTTTTTTAGATTTTAGGGGTTTTTTGTGTTTTAAATTATTTTTATGGGTTTTAGGTGTTTTAGGGTTTTTAAGATTTTCATTGTGTTTTATGTGATTTATGTTTTTTATGGGTTTCATAATTTTTTAGGGTTTTAGGGTATTTTAATGCTTTAATGAATTTTTAGGGATTTTTTTTTATTTTTTTTATTTTTTAGGGTCTTTTGGAATTTTTATGGTTTTTTGGTTTTTTAGAAAAAGCGAGGTCTATGTTGGTCACCCATCTCATCCTATAAAAATAATTTAAACAAATAAAAGTTCCAAATAAATACACGAGGTGTAACGAACTTACACAATCTAGAAAATGAATTGAGTTACGTCCGGATTTATAATCATATACCCAAACAGACCAGGTTAAGATTTTTTTTCACTCCAATAAATCCATTATTGGACAAGTAGAACTACATAAGCATGTATGCATGATTGAATTTATTATTTAATAATCTACTACTCCCACACTAAAGATTAATTGAATATTCCAAAATTATCCACTAAGACTCAAATAATTATTAGCCATGAGGTAGTAAAAAAAATGGTTTTTAGTGGTTTTATGGTTTATTTGGTTTTATTGGGTTTTTATATCTTTAGGGGTTTCTTGGGTTCTATATTTTTTTAAATTGTTATTATTTTAAAGGGGTTTTAGTAATTTTTGTTGTTCTTATGGGTTTATGGATTTTATGGGCTTTAATGCATTATAGGGATTTTTATGGTTTTTATGGGTTTTAGGGTTTTTAGGGTCTTTTTAGGATTTAATGGTTTTCACTATTTTTTATATTTTTAGGGGCCTTAATTTTTACAGGTTTTAAGTTTTTCTTATGGTTTTTCTAGGATTTTTTTTTAAATTTTATATACTTTTACATTTTTTAGATATTTTTATGAACTTTTATGATATTTAGGGATTTCGTGGAATTTTTAAGGTTTTTAAGATTTTCTTATATAATTTCAGGTTTTTAATAGTTTTTATTCATTTAAGGAATATTAGGGACTTTTTCATATTTTTATTGTTTTTTGGGTTTTTACAAATTTGGTGGGTTTTTAATATTTTTTATTGTTTTTATGGATTTTTAGTTTTTTGGTATGTCAATTTTTTTAATATTTTAGTTATTTAAGGGTTTTTAGGGTTATTTAACACTTTAGGTGTTTAATGGGTTTTATTCGTTTTTAGGGTTATATGGGTATATAATGTTTTTTATGGTTTTAGGTAGTTTTTTAGTTTTTAGGGATTTGTAGGGGTTAAGGTATTTTATAGTTTTCATGTTATTTATTATTTTTTTATCTTTTTATGTTTTTTATAATTTTATTTTGTAAATGTTTGATTATTTTTTTCATTATTTTTAGAATTTTTTCATTTTTAGGGATTTTAGGGTTTTTTAGAATTTTTATAATTTTTAGTGGTTTTAGTATTTTGAGGGTTTTTAGGTTTTTTAGTATTTTTAAGGTTTATGGGATTATTTTGTTTTTATGATGTAAGGTTTTCTGAGGGTATTTTCAGGGTTTTTCTATTTTTTACACTTTGATATTTTTTATGACATTTTGGTAATTTTATGGTTTTTATGGTTTTATGGATTTTGAGGGTTTTAGGGGTGTTATGGTTTTTTGGGATTTTTGGGTTTTTAGGTTTATTTTTACTTCAAATAGATTTTAATATTTTTTTGAGTTTTTAACATTTGTAGGGTTTAAAGGGGTTTTTAAAATTTTAAGTGGGTTTTTAAGTCTTTATTGGATATTTGTTTAATTAATTTTTATAGTTCTTAGGGTATTTTACAATGTTTTAGTGGTTTTAGAGTTTTTAGGATTTTTTGCGTTTTAAATGCTATTAGGTTTTTGTGTTTTTATGATGGTTTTTTCGGGTTCTTATGTTTTAATGGTTTTGGGGGCTTTTTTAGGATGTTTATGACTTTTCATGGGTTTTAGGGATTATGAGTTTTGATAGTGTTTTTATAGGTTTTTAGGGTATTTATTGATTTTTAGGTTTTTTGGGGTTTTATGTGGTATTATATTTTTAAGGTTTTCTTGGTGATTTTAACTGTTTTTAGGGGATTTTACATTTGTTGGTATTTTCAGGGCTTTAAGGATTTTTATGGTTTTTAGGGTTTTTATTGATTTTGATGGTTTTAGCATGTTTTTCATTTTTTAGGGTTTTTAAAGTTTTTTTTTGAGTTTTTATCAATTTTATGGGTTCAATATTTTTAGTGTTTATGTTAGTTTTGGGGGTTTTATAGGTTTTTATTATTTTTTAATTTTTAGGGGATTTATAGTTTTTAGGGTTTCTTTGGGAAGGGGGGTTAGGGTTTTTTGATTTTTTATTTGTTTAGGGGTTTTAAATATTTTGATGGTTTTCAATGTATTCTCAGTGGATTTCAGGTATTTTTTCTTTATTTTTATGTGTTAGGGATATTTATTGACTTTTTATGGTTCTTATGGTTTCTATGGATTTTGACGGTTTGTAGGGTGTTTATGTTTTTAGGGGATTTGAGTTTCTTAATTTCTTGGGTTTTTTAGGATTTAGAGGTTTTGAACATTTTTAGTGGTTCAATGGGTTTTCAGATTTTTTTCAGTGTGTTTTAGTGGTTTTATGGTGTTTTTATAGTTTTTACGGGCATTTATGGTTTTTGGGGTTTTATGGGTTTTAAGGTATTTTTATGGATTGTAGGCTTTTTAGTGTTTTTACTTTCTATATATTTTTATATATTTATTGTTATTAGGTTATTTTTACATATTTGGGGATTTTTATGGATTTTTTTATAATTGTTTTAGGTTTTTATGGATTTTTTTGTTTATTATTGTTTTTAGAATTTTTTATGTTTTTATGGAATTCATTTTTAATTTTTTTAAGGTTTTATTATAGATTTTTATGGTTGCTAGGATTCTTTATTTTTTTCTTTGGTATTTTAATATATTTATTAGGATTTTTATGTTTTTATCTTTGTAGGGATTTTGAGGGGCCTAGGGGTTTTTAGGATATTGGGGGTTTTATGGTTTTTAAGGTTTTTATGGTGTTTTTTTTTTTATTTTTATGGTTTTTAGGGGTCTTATAGGTTTTTACCATTTTCAGGTTATAAAGGTATTTTTTAGTTTTATGTATTTTTATGGGTTTTATGTTGTTTTAGAAGTTTTATAATTTTTAGGGGTATCTATTATTTTTAGAAGTTTTTAAAATTTTTAAGTCCTTTTAGGGCATTTTAATATTTATAACGGTTGTTAGGTTTTTATTATTATTAACTGTTTTTAGGATTTAATGTTTTCTAAGGTGATTTCAAGGATTTTATGGTTTTTCAGATTTTCAGTGGTTTTTAGAAGTTTTATGGGATCTTAGGGTTTTTAGGGATTTTTAGGGTTTCTGGTTTTTAGGTTTTTTTAGAATTTTTAGGTGTTCCACATGTTTTTAGATTTTTATCCATTTCTTAGGAGTTTTTAGGGATTTTAGAATGTTTTATGTTTTTACGGTTTTAGGAATTTTTGTAAGAATTTTATGTATTTTTTAGTTTTGAGGTATTTTTAGATTCTGTAAGGGTCTTAAGTTTTTGGGTTTTTTATGGACTTTTGGGTTCATTGTGGGTTTTAAAAAAATATGATTTAATGTTTTCAAAGTTTTTAAAAAGTTTTATTATTTTATACGGTTTTTTATATTTTTAGCAGTTCTTAGGTTTTTAGGGTTTTTATGGGTTTTTTTGGTTTTTATATATTTTAGGGATTTCATAGTTTTTCATGTAATTTAGGGCTTTTAATGTTTTTATCGAATTTTATGGTTTTTAGGAGTTTTAATGATTCATGGTTTTTATGTTTTTCATAGGTTATCATGGTTTTTGGGTTTTTTACATTTTTTGGGATATTTTGGTTTTTTTATGATTTTTATGGATTTCTGGGATTTAAGACATTTCATGGGTTTTTAGGGTGTTTTATAGTTTTTATAATTTTTAGGTTTTTAGGGGTTTTAGGATTTTTCAATTTTATATATTTTTTTAGCATTTTATAGGGTTTTTAAAGTTATTTACTTTTTTGGCCTTTTAGATATTTTTTGTTTTTTTAGTTTTTAGGGTATTTAATGATTACATGATTTTTTAGTGTTTTTTTATTTTTCAGTGGTTTTATGGTTTTTTAATGTTTTGAAAAATTTTGAGTGGTATAAAAGGGTTTTTATGTTTTTTTTCTTTTTAGGGTGGTTCATTGCATTGAGGGGTCCTATGGTTTTTTATGTTTTAGAGTTTTTAGGGTTTTTAGTGGTTTTTAGGTTTTTATGGTTTCAATTTTTTTTAAATATTTTAATGTTTTTTAGTGTTTTAATATTTTCACATTTTTAGATATTTTTATTATTTTTACGAGTTATTAATGTTTGATTGATTTTGAGTGTTTTTATCAATTTTCTGGGATTTTTGGTTTTTTTGGGTTTTTATGGTTTTTTGTGTTAGTTGGTTTTTTGTAGTTTTTTAATAGTAATTAGAATTTTATGGGTTTAGAAGGATTTTAATGTTTTTATTAGTTTTGTCAGTTTGTATGGTTTTTTAATTTTTTATGGGATTGTATGGTTTTTGGATTTTTATCTTCTTAGGTTTGAAATGTTTTCTTAGGGCTATTAGGGTTTTTACATTTCCTAGGATTGTCGGGGGGGGGGGTTGTATTTTTTTTTTGTTTTTTAGTTTTTTTTAATTTTGAGGGGTTTTATGTTTATAAGGTTTTTTGGGGTTTTTAGTGTTTTTAATGATATTATATGTTTTTATTGTTATTATTGTATTTCGTGTTTTACAATTTTTTAGTATTTTAGGGTTTTTATGTTTTTTTTTGTATTTGGGGATTTTGGTGTTTTTTAATGTTTTTAGGGTTTTCAATGTTTTTAGTGTTTATTAATGTTTTTAATGTTTTAAATTATGTTAATATATTTTATTAGGTTTTTAGGGTTTTTATGGTGTTTTAGAGATTTTATTGTTTTTAGGTGTTTTTAGGGTTTTGGGGTCTGTTGATGTTTTTATGGTTTTTAGAATTTATATGTTTTTAGGTTAATTTGAATTTTTAACGTTTTAATCTTTTATTTTGGGTTTTTAGTGTTCTAAAGTGTTTTTATACCTTTCAATATTGTTAGGGGTATTTTAGGAATTTTATTATTTTTATGATTTATGGATTTTTAAAGTTTTTATTGGTTTTTTGGGTTTAGGGTTTTTAGTATTTTTCAGTTTATTAGGGGTTTAAAGTGTTTTTATATTTTTAAGGTTTTTTTAGGGTCTTTTATGGTTTTTATGGGTTTTTGTATTTTTTTCAGGATTTTTAGATATTTTTAGTATTTTTATGTCTTTTTAGGGTTTTTGAGGTTTTTGAGGGTTTTTTTCTTTTTGTAGTTTATTTGGTTATTTTGGTTTGTTTGTGTTTTTTATGATTTTTATGGTTTTATATTTTCTAATGTTTTTTGGGGTATAAATGGGTTTTAGAGCTTTTTGGTTGGTAATATTTTCGGGATTTATGGTTATAAATCTTTTAAGGGTGTTTTATGGGATTTATGGTTTCTGGGGGTTTCATCATTTTTTAGTTTCTTACGGGTTTTAAGTTTTTTTGGTTTTATTGTTTTATTATGAGTTTTTTGGATTTTTATGGATTTTTTTAGGAATTTCTAGCTAT
Organism: Viscum album; assembly: GCA_963277665.1. NCBI lineage: Eukaryota > Viridiplantae > Streptophyta > Magnoliopsida > Santalales > Viscaceae > Viscum > Viscum album. Next base: position 972,965,764 of record OY728141.1, read on the forward strand.
TTTCTTATGATTTTATATTTTTTTATTATTTTTTATGGATTTGGAGGGTTTTACTATTTTATGGGATTTTACAGGTTTAAAGTTTTGTCGGGTATTTATGAGGTTTTTAGAATTTCTAATTTTTATTTTATTTTTTAACATTTTTAGGGTTTTAAATTGTTATTATAGTTTTTTCCGAGTTTACGGTTTTTATGGGGTTTAGAAGGATTTTATGAGTATTATGGTTTTTAGGGGTTTTGGGTTTTAATGGTTATTTAGGGTTTTAGGGTTTTTATATTTTTATAGGTTTTAAGTGTTTTTTTATTTTTAATGTTTTATTAATGTTTTAATAGTGTTTAGGGATTTTAGAGGTTTTTAATTTTTAAGGTAAATGTAGTGAATTTTTATGTTTTTATTGTTTTACGGGTTTTAAGGATTTTGTGTGGTTTTTAGAATTTTTACGGTTGTAGGGTTTTTATTGGGGTTCTATGTTTTTTTAGTAATTAGAGGTTCTATTGATTTTTGGAGTTTCTAATTTTATTAGGGTTTTAAATATTTTTAGAGTGATTATTGATTTATTTGGTTTTTTATGGGTTTCAATGGTTTTTATGGTTTTATGGGTTTTATGGATTTTAGGGTATGTTTAGGGTTTTTTAGATTTTTAGAATTTTGTAATTTTTTAAATGTTTTTTAGTTCTTTTAGTATTGTGTGGTTTTCAATATTTTTTCAAGGTTTTAGGGGTTTTACATTTTTTAAGGACTTTTAGGGATTTTTTAATATTTTTCTGGGGTTTTGGGTTTTAGGAATTTTGAGGGAATTTAGGGTTTTTTTTACGGTTTTGGGGTTTTAATTTTCTTTATGTTTTTAGGGTATTTTTTGTGTTTTAAATTTTGTAAGTATTTTAATGGGGTTTTTAGTGTTTTTATGGTTTTTTATGTTTTTAGGGATTTTTCAGGTTTTTAGTATTTTTATGGTTTTTAATGTTTTAAGATACTTTGAGGGTTTTTATGTTTTTATGGGTTTTTTGGTTTTTTTGTGTTTTGGTATTTTATGTTCTTTAGAGTTTTTAATCATTTTTAGGCATTTAATTGGTTTTTTTGAGTTTTTAGTGGTTTTAGGGGTTTTATTATTCTATGGGGTTTAGGGTTTTTAGGGGGTTTAGGGTTTTTAAATTATGTTGAGGGGTTTAATGATTTTTATACTCTTATTTTTTAGAGGATTTAATTGTTTTTAGGTTTTAAATTTTTTTCAAATGGTTTTTTGGGTTTTTTGGTTTGTCTACATTTTTGGGATTTTTAGGGCTTTTAAGAATTTTAATGGTTTTTTCAAATTTTTATGGATTTTTATGATTTTAAAGGGGTTTATGGTTTTTATATTTTTTAGGTATTCATTGGTTTTATGTGTTTTTTTGTTTTTTAAATTTTCGAATGATTTTCAAGGTTTTTAGGGTTTTTTACAATTTAAAAAATATTTTTGGTATTTTAAGGATTTAGGTGGGTTTGAGGTTTTTTAGTGATTTTGACTATTTTTAGGGGTTTTTATGGTTTTTAAGGGTTTATGTTTATTTGGGTTCTTAGGTTTGTTTATATTTTATTAGTTTTTCAAATGTTTTTTATCGTTTGAATACATTTTTAGGGGTAAAAATATATTCTAGAATTTTTGTGGATTTTTTGGGGTTTTTGGGGTTTTTGGGGTTTTTAGGTTTTTCGTGGTTCTTATGGGTTACATAAGTTTTAGGGTCATTATGGTTTTTATCATTTTTTATATTTATTATGGGATCTATGGGTTTTTAGGTTTCTATGGTTTTTCCATGGGTTTTTTTCATGATTTTTAGAGGTTTTATCATTTTTAGGTATTTTAGTAATTTTTTATTTTAATTTTTTAAGGTTTTTCTGGGATTTTGAGGGTTTCAGGGATTCAGGGATTATTGGGGGTTTAGAAATTTTTAGGTTTTTAGGGGTTCTAAGTGTTTTTAGTTTTTTAGGTTTTTATTAATATTTTTCATGGTATTTATTATTTTTTATGTTTTTAAAGATTTTGTAATATTTTTTGGATTTATAATATTTTTAATGGGTTTTAGCTATTTTGAGGAGTTTTGTGGGTTTTTAGGGGTTTTATGGGGTTTTTTTTGTGGTTTTGGGTTTTTTGAGTGTTTTAGGGTTTTATTGGTTTTTAGTGTTTTTTTATTTCCAGGGTTTTAAATGGATTTTAAGAGTTTTAATGGTTTAAGAATTTTCATGGGGTTTAGTATTATTAAGGTTTTAGAGGTATTTGTGGTTTTAGGGGTTTTTAGGTTTTTAATGTCTTTTGATGGGTTTTAGGGTTTTTTATGTTTTTTGGGATTTTCATATTTTTCAGGTTTTTAGGGTTTTTCATGGTTTTAAGGGGTTTTAGGGTTTATAAATATTTTTATGATTTTTTGGATTTTTATGGGTTTTAGGGATTTAGGGATTCTGACGGTTTTATGGTTTTTATTGATTTTTATGGTTTTTAGAATTTTTTATATTTTTAATGTATTTAATTATATATATGATTTCTAGGTTTTCTTATGGGTTTTAGGGGTTTTCACTTGTTTCTATATTTCTAGGGATTCGTAGAGATTATTTATTATATCTATTATGTTTAGGATTTTTTAGGTTTTTAGGTGGTTTTGGGTTTTTATGGTTTGTTTTAGGCTTTTATGGTAATTTTTGAGTTTTTAGGGGTTTTAAGGTATTTTAGAATTTTTAGTTTTTTAGATGTTAATGGATTTTGATATTTTTTTCTTATCTTTTATGGGATTAATGGGAATTTAATGTTTTTATGGTTTTAAGGGGGTTTATGGGTTTTGGGGTTTCTATGGTTTTTAGGGGTTTTAATGTTTTTTGGTTTTTTACAAGTTATAATTGTTTTTTTGTATTTAAGGTTTTCTTAGGGGTTTCAGGGATTTAAGGTGTTTTTAACCAAATATGGATTTTTATGTCTTTCATGAATTTTATGATTTTGAGGGATTTTGTTGGTTTTATGGGTTTTTATGGGTTTTAGGGGTTTTGTGGTTTTATGGAGGATTTAGAATTTTTTTAGTTTCATAGGGTTTCCATTATTTTTGGGGTTTTAGTGATTTTTGGGTTTAAAGGGTATTAGAGTTTTTAGTGGTTTAGCATTTTTATTGGTAATTGGGTTTTATGGTTTTTTTGTGGTTTTATTGTTTTTACGGGGTATGGAGGTTTTAGTTTGTCATAAAGTTTTTTAGGGTTTTTTGCATTTACATTTATTTTAGGGTATTATGTGTTTTACAATAATTAACATATTCTTAGGGTTTAAAGGGATTTTAAGGGGTTTTAAGTTTTTTGTGGTATTTGGGTATTTTTATAGTGTTATTAATTTATCTAATGTTTTTTAAATTTTTTGGGGTTTAATAATTTTTAGAGTTTTTAGTTTTATTGGGATTTTTTATTTTTATGGGTTTTTAGGGATTTTATGGTCTTTATTGGTTTTAGTATTTTTTGGTCTTCTATGTGTTTTATGTTTTTTTTATGTTTTAAAGATTTTCTTATGTGTTTTTAGGGTTTTTACCTATTTAGATATCTTCAGGTATTTTTTAGAATTTTTTGTTTTTAGGTATTTTAGTAATTTTAATGGTTCTTAAGGTTCTTAGTGTTTTTAGAGTTTTTTGGTGTTTTATGTGATTTTATTTATTCAATATTTTCAAAGAGGAATTCATGTATTTTACATTTTATGTATTTTTATGGCGTTAAAGATTTTGTATGGATTTTTTGGGTTTTTATTGATTTTGGGGGATTTTGGAGTTTTTGTGGTTTTCATGTATTTATGGTTTTCTTAGTTTTTTTGGGGTTTAATAAGTTTTTAAGGTTATAATTTTTTTTTTAAAAATATCCTTTTGAGAGGTTTAGAGGGATTTAAGATTTTTTACTTCTTTTTAGAGTTTTTATAGATTTTTATAGTTTTAGTGGGTTTAGTTGGTTTTTTTAGTTTTTTGGGGATCCTATTATTTTTCGGGTTTTTAGTGTTTTTTAGGTATTTTGGTTTTTGAAATTATTTGTAGATTTTAATGGTTTTCTTAGGGGTTTCACGGTTTTTTTGTGATTTTCATTTTTTATGATTTTTATGGGGTTTTAGGGTTTTTTTTGGATTTTGTGGGTTTTTACGGTTTATGTTTTTTAGGGTTTTGGGGTTTTTTCAATTTTTAGTGTTTTTAGGGTTTTTAGTGTTTTTACGATTTTAGGGGCTTTGTGTTTTTTTTATGGGTTTCATAATTCTTTTCATAGTTTGTAGGGATTGTTTTATTTTCATGAATTTTTATGATATTTATGTTATTATAGGGTTTTAGAATATTTGAAGTGTTTTATGGTTTTAGTGGTTTATGGTTTTTGGGTTTTAGTTTTTATTTGTGTTTATAGGGATTTTATTGATTTTTAGTTTTTTTTCACTACCACAAAACTGGGCAAGGCAGACACCTGCCTTTATCAGCGCTAACGGAAAAGCACTGATAAAGGGGTAGGCCTTTATCAGTGCATGAAATATCCCTTTATCACCGTTTTTCTTAGCGTTGATAAAGGTTACATTTATAAGTGCTTTTCTTAGCGCTGAAAATATTTATTGTATACATTAAATAAAAAACACCTGTTATATCTATATATATATATATAATTAAATAATTAAAAGATTAATATTTATTATATTTATTAATTCATATATTTATTATATTTATTGATTCATTATATTTATTAGATTTATTAATTAATTCTATTTAATATATATTTATTATATTTGTTTATATTTAATTTATATGATTTATTTATTAATATATAATATGTTTTAATATATATTTATAATTAAAATTAGTGAATTTATATTTATTTTCCAATGAATTGGGTTCAATGAATGTATCATACAAGCGTATATATATGTGCATGAATAATGTTCATTTATAGATTATAATTACATATCACGTTGATGTGTTATTGATTTTTAATTCATTATGTTACCCATATAATATATATGTTATAAAAAATGTACACTTATAATTAAAATTAAGTTATATTTAAAAAATAAATATATATATTATTATATTTTCAATGATATATATATAAATATACCTTTCAAATAATTTTATATGTATAAATAGTGATATATTTTTTTAGAGTTATAAATATTAATATTAATATATATATTTATCATAATTATCATTTTAAATAAATATATAATAATATAATGAAATTAATAAATTTATATATTTATCAGTGCTGATAAACTATGACTTTTTCAGCGCTAGAAAAGCACTGATAAATCCTGTCTTTATCAGCGCTCAAACGAGAAGCACTGATAAAGTCACCCTTTATCAGCGCTATCATAGCGCTGATAAAGTCCAACCTTTATCAGCGCTAACAAAGCACTGATAAATGGTGTCTTTATCCGCACTTCTCGTTTTAGCGCTGATAAAGACACACTTTATCAGCGCTTTTCTAGCGCTGAAAAGTTCCACGCTCGATTTACAAAATCCACTGGGTCCTCCTCCTCATCCATGCACCCTGTCAAGCTTTTGCGGAATCCCTACCCTGCACCGCTGCCGCCTCTCTGTCGCTACCTCCTCTCCACCGCTATTGCTGCCTCCTTCTCCTCCTCGTCCGCCGTTGCCACCTCCTCCTCCTCCTGCTCCGGTTCCTATTTCTCCTCCTCCTCCTCTACCGTGGCTCCTCCTCCTCCTCCTGCGCCGCGACCTCCTCTCCACTGTTGCTGCTGCTGCTCCTCCTCCTCTACAGCGGCCTACTCCAACTCCTCCTCCACCAGCGCCTCCTCCTCCAACATGTCCTCCTACTCCTCCTCCACCAGAACCTCATCCTCTTCCTACTCCGCTGCCTCCTCTCCACCACGGCCTTCTCCTCCTCCTCCACCACTGTCACCTCCTTCTCCTCATCCTCCTCCTCCTCCTCCGCTTACTCTTCTGCCTTCGCTGCCTTCAGCTGCCTCCGCTACCTTGAGTTGCCTCCGAGCTACATCCACTGCCTCCGCTGCCTCTGCGCTGCCTCCACAACGTCCGTTGCATCCACTGTCAACACCTCCTCTTCCTCTGCCACTGGTTCCTCCTCCTTAAAGTGAGTAAAATTGGATTTGCATGAATGAATTATGTTTGCATTTATGGTCAATATTGAGATTAATTATGATTTGGAGTGATTCTTATGTGTGATTATTGTGTGTGTGACACATGTATATGTGGCTGGTTACTTGTTTGATCTTGACTAGCTCTCCCCACTTACAGTGGGTCTCACCATCACATCACATAAAACACAATTTGAGGAGGAAATTCTATAGACAACCTCTCACAACACTACTCCAAACCAATACTAAGTGATCCCCATTTCTATATCTCACATCATATTATAATACAAAAAATGATCTAACGAGGGAATCAAAATATCCAACCTCTATCTTAAGTCAAAATGCACCATCAATAGGTGGATCCCATGGAATTCACAAACCAATCCCCTTTGACCAATGCCTTCTCACTCAAAGTAGTGTCCTACCAACACCTTATCACTTAAATAAAGGCCATCCATCTTGTCTCATTCCATAAAACTTATAAATAGTAATCTAAGGAGGGTATCAAGATAAACAACCTCTCGTACTAGCTAAACCACATCATCAATAGGTGGGCCCCATGGACAATCATACTAAAAATAGGTGAGAGTCATATGATGTCCCAATCTCTTAGTCGGTATGACCATAAATGATAAAGGTCACCATCCATTTAGCCTTGCATAATAATCTCCGTAAAATCGTCTTGGTTGTACATGAAAATTATTCACAACCTATCAACATTTTAATTCCACCTATAAGGGAATCTACTGGGTTCTACAAACCTAACCCATCTCTACTCATTGATACTAACACACACTCATCTCTACATGGTAATGTCACAACCCACATGTTATACTTGATCTAGGCCTCGATATTATTGTCTATATCATCTTCTAATTCCCACCTTAAAACTCATTAAAACTAAATAATGACCATCGTTTGAATCTCACACTAAGAGCCTTGGATACCCTATGCTAAGACTTCCATACTATTACCATGACCCTCACTTAGGTACCATATCATATCTCCCCTTGGAGATCTCTTAATCCAATTATAAGGGGGAAATCATCTATGCCCCACTTCACCAATCCTTATATAGAATATCCTACTCATCACACACATCATGATTCTTATATATCCTCAAGAGGGTGTTTTTCATCATACATGAGATATAAAACTATATGATCCATCTTCTTTATGCTTAAGACTCTAATAACAACTCAAATAGCCATAGAAGACCAAACTAGGCTATAAAAATATCATACCAAACCCAATCCTATCATAAACACAACTACTCCATAGAGACATAATCTTTGGATGATCACAAAATCAATAACATTCAATGAAACCCTCACTATATCTCTTGGTGGATCAAAAACACCCTATTTATTTACCTTGGTTGCTCTTGATTTATATCCCTTTCACTGGAACACATATAATCGTGCATGAATGCACAATCATGAATAAATTGGAATAGGGTTTTGTATTATAGGGTCCACCTACCTAAAAAATGGAGTAACCCCACCACCATGATCAACTCATCCCCAACTCAGACTATACATGCCTTATCTAATCATGTACCAATGATTGAGACCTAATCTCAAGGCACAATTCCCAAATAATTAATTATAGAAACTTATAATTAATCATTCACCTTAATATAATTAGAAATAATCATTCAAAAACTCACTAAGAAACACAACACCACCTAAAACACAGAAAACATGGTGCGTTCCTCATACGAGGATAAACTATAGCCAATACAAACAAAATCTATATCATCTGAATTGATTTGAAGATGATATAGTGAAATCATCACCCAAACCCTAGTTAAAATCATCCCAAATCATAAAGAATAAAAGGATAATAGTAATAGATGAAGTATAAGGGAATAACTCACTAACTCACTATAAAAAACTCCCAATAACCACCCCTCATTAGGGGGATCGAAGAGAGGAAGAGAATGGATGAATCCCAAGAACCACCCAAGATTTGCTATTAATGAGCACGCCCGTGCCATTTTTGAAGTATCTAGTTTTTTGTATAAATTATACTCATATTAATTCTCCCCTAACCTATATACCAATCATATGGATTTCAAATTGGATGAATATAAATAAAAAATGGATGAATTATAATCGGTTGACAAAAGGGTATGAAGAAGGCATGAAAGAGTTCGTCAAGTTTGCAAAATATCATGCATGTGACCCTTCAAAAATCTTATGTCTATGTTTATGCTATTGTTATTCAAAAAAAAAATTAGTCCAGAGGAGTTGGAATAACACTTGATCTGTCACGGAATAGATCAGAATTATACATGTTGGAATAAACACGGGGAAAAACGAGTGTAGGTAGTGGCTGCGATAACACTGTGTTTTATGGATCATCTGATATGATTACAAACACGAATAATGAAGATAACTGTATGGAGGATGTGATTACAGCTGTGAATGATGATAAAGATCATATTGAGGAAATTAAAATGATCGTCAAAGATAAACTTCGTGATTTCCCAAAACTGTTTGAGAAGATTAAAAGTTGCGCAAAGAGGCCATTGTATGCTGGTTGCACTAAATATACAGCCTTGTCAGCCATAATGAAGCTGTATAACTTGATAGAAGACAACAGGTGGAGTGATGCCAGTTTTACAAAACAACTTTCTCTCCAGAATTACATTCTCCCAGAAGATAATGTGCTCCCGAGCCGAACATACGACACCAAATGAATGGTACGCTCGATGGGTATGATCTCTGAAAGAATACACGCCTGCCCGAATGACTGTATATTGTTTCAAGGTTTAATTTTTTAGAGTATTTAGTGGATTTTTATGATTTTATCATTTTTTGAGGGTTTATGTATTTTTATATTTTTATGGGGTTTAGGGATTTTCAGGGATATTTTAGGTTTTTTTATTTCTTATGTCTTTTGGGATTTTAAGTCTTATTTTTCTTTTTTATGGTTTTATTAGGGGATTTTAGGGTTTTAATATTTTTTTTATTTTAATTATTTTTATGGATTTTTAATATTATTATAGTTTCTTAGGGTATATAAAAATATTGGGGGGTTTTAGGGTTTTTTGGGTATTTTAATGTTTTTATGGAATTTTTTGTTTTTAGAGTTTTTCTGAGTTTTTTAGGGTTTCATGGTTTTTAGAGTTTTTTTTCATTTTTAGTTGCATAAATGTTTTATTTTTGTTTTTTGTGATTTTTATTTTTTTTGGGGATTTTTTGTTTTTTACAGATTTACGGGTTTTATGGGTTTTCATGGTTTCTGGGGGTTTTGGGGTTTATTAGGTTTTCAGGTTTTTTTTTGTTTTTAGGGGTTTTATATATTTTTAGATTTTTATTGTTTTTATAGGATTTTTTTAGAGTTTTTAATGTTTTCATTTTTAATATTTTTTTAGAGTTTTTAATGTTTTGAAGGTATTTAGGGATTTAATAGAAATTTTGGTCTTTTCGGGGTTTTTTTATTTTTTAAGGGTTTTAAAGGGGTTTTTGAGTTTTTTTACCATTTTTAAGGGTTTCAAGGGCTTTTTAGAATTTTAGAGGGTTTTTATGGTTTTTATTGGTATTTTCTATCATTTAATGATTTTAGGTTATTTATTGTATTTATGGTTTTTACTATTTTTATGTTTTTTTAACAATTACGGGGTTTTATGGGTTTTATATATTTTTAGGTATCAAATATTTTCTTAGGTTTATTTAATATTTTTAGGCTTTTAATGTTTTTAGGGATTATTTTGACTTTATAAGGATTTTAATGGGGTTTTAGGGGTTTTGAGTTATTTTAAGTTTTTTTTAAGGTTTTTATATTTTTTAGGTTTTTAAAGTTTTATAAGGGTTTTTAGGGTTTATGTTTTTTTTACAATTTTTTGGATTTGAGGGATTTTTTAATATTTGTTTTGTTTTGTTTTGGGTTTTAGGGATTTAAATAGTTTTGGGGGTTTTCTAGGGATTTTATAGATTTAGGGTGTTTAATGATTACGATACATTTTAGGGTTTTTAGGGTTACTAGGTTATTAGGGTTTTTTCCATTTTTGGGTTTTTTGATGTTTGATGTTTTTTTTGTTGTTAAAATTTTCTAATGGGTTTTTAGTGTTTTAAGGGGTTTTTATATTTTACGTGTTATTTTTAGAATTTTTTAGATTTTTCGAGTTTTATGGATTTTAGGGATATTGTGGGGTTTTTATGTTTTTAACAATTTTCTGGATTTTATCGATTTTATTGTTTTTAGGGTTATTAGAGTTTTTGAGGCTTTATGGTATTTTTAGGGTCTTAGTATTTTTAAGGTTTTCTAGAGTTTTTACCGTTTTTAAGGGTTTAAAGGTTTTATAGAGTTTTAGTGGTTGTTTGTGTTTTTAGGGGTTTTTGTATTTTTTTAGATTTTTATGGTATATACAGTTTCTATTTTTTGAGGGTATTATTCAGGTTTTTAGAATTTTGTAGATTTTTTACATTTTTTGGGAGTTTTAGGGATTTCTTCAGATTTTATGGTTTTTATGCATTTTAGGGATATTGAGGGGTTTTATGGTTTTTTGGGGTTTTTGAGTTTTTGAGTTTTTAGTGGATTTATGGTTTTTTAGAATATTTATTTGGGGTTTAATGGGTTATTAGATCATTTAGTGGGTTTTATGGTTATTATGGGGACTTAGGGGGTTTTACGTTTTTTAGGGTTCATAAGGTTTTTAGGACTTTAAGGGTATTTAGGGTCTTTTTGTGATGTTAGTGTTTTATGGTTTTTAATGTTTTTAATTTTTATAGGATTTATGTTTTTCTTACAGTTTTTCAGCATTTTTAGGTTTTTTATCTTTTTATGGATATTTAAATCTATTTTAGGAATTAATGATTTTTTAGGGTTAATTGGGATTTTTAGGGTTTTATGTGTATTAGTGTTTTTATGTTTTTATGAGTTATAATTCTTTTAGTAATTTTAGGTTGTCTTTGGATTTTTGAAGGTTTATAATGTTATTTAGTTTTTTAGGGATTTTAGGCAATTTTTAGTATTTATATGGTTTTTATGAATTTTTTGAATTTGAGGGTTTTTATTGTTATTTTGGTTTTTAGGGTTTTTTGAGTTTTTATGTTATTTATGTTTTTTATAGTTCTGTAATGTTTTGGGGGTCTAATGGGTTTTTTGGGTTTTTATTTGGGTTTTCTATTTTTATGTGTCTTTATGGTTATTAATGGATATAGATACCTATTCAGTTTTTGGGGTATTAGGGCCTTTCTGGGTTTTTAGTGATTTGATATTTATACGAGTAATAAGTGTATTTAATTTTTATGATTTTATTGGGGGTTTTCAGGTGTTTAAGGGTTTTTATGTTTTTATGCATTTTTAGATATTTTTTTTGGATTTATGGATTTTTAGGTATTTTGTTGGTTTTTTGGGTTTTTTTTAAGGTTTTGGGGTTTTTAGATTTTTTATAATTTTTTTAGTGTTTAGGGGATTCATATTTTTGTGAGTTTTTAGTGTTTTAATAGTGGATGTCTGGGTTTTAAAGGTTTTTAATTTTTTTGGGATTTTTAGGTATTCTTCAAGTTTGTTCATGTTTTTAGGGTTTTTATGGATTTATATACTTTGTATGGTTTTCTTTTAATTTTAGTATTTTTATGGTTATTTATGGTTTTTAGGGATTCCAAGGGGTTTTTAGGGGTTTTTTAGGTTTTTTATGTTTTTATGTTTTTAGGGTTTTTAAGATTTTTTGGATTTTAGGGGGGTTTAAGTGTATTTAGGTTTTTAATGTTTTCCTAGGCATTTTCATGGTTTTTTATTCTATAATATATTTTTTGGAATTTTTAGGATTTCTTATGTTTTATGGTCATTCAAGATTTTGATTGTTTTTAGGGGTTTGGGGTTTATTAGATTCATGGGGATTATTTTATGTTTTTTTGGAGTTTATAAGGTTTTTAGTATTTTTATAATTTTTATGGTTTTTAAGGTTATTTTTGAATTTTTAGTGTGCTTTTATGGTTTTTATGGGGTTTTAGGGTTATTGATGGCTTTTAGGGTTTTATATTGATTTTAGGGGTTTACATGGGTTTTAGTAGTTTTAGCATCTTTTTTGGGTTTATAGGTTTTTTATGTTTTTATAGTTTTTAAGTGTTCATTTGTTTTTTACCATTTTTAATATTTCTTCATGGTTTTTAGGTTTTTTATGTTTGAAGTTATTTTAGGGATTTTTTGGATTTTTATGGGTTTTTATGATTTTTAGGGAATTTTATCAATTTAATGGGTATTCAAGGATTTTTGGGTTTTTATGATTTCAGGAATTTCTAGGAATTATTTCAGAGTTTTATGGGTTTTAGGGTTTTTATTGATTTTGGGGATTTATGGTTTTTAGGGTTTTTTGGAGTTTTATGTTTTTTGGGGGTTTTGTGGTTTTTTTCATTTTTACAGCTTTAAAGTTTTTTTGAGTTTTTTTAATATTTTTAGGTGTTTGAAAGATTTTTATATTTTTTAGAGATTTTTCTAGTTTATATGGGTAGTTATTATATTTAAGGATTCTAGGGTTTTTTGTTTTTTGTTTTTTATTGGATTTCATGGTTTTTAGGGTTTTTAGGTTTTCAGAGATTTTTAAGGAATTTTAATGATTTTTGTGGTTTTAGAGTCTTTAGAGTTTTTATGATTTTTTAAAGTCTTCAGGATTTATAGGATTTTTAGAATATTTTTAGTTTTTTAGCGTTTTGAAGCATTTTTATGTTTTAATGGTTTTCTTTGGTATTTTCAGGATTTTAAGGATTTTATATTTTTAGGAAATATTGAAAAAATTTTAGGAATTTTATAAATTTTTATGGATTTTTGGATTAACTAGTTTTTAGCGTTTTTAGGTATTTTTTGGGTTTTTGAAATTTTTGGGTTTCTATGGTTTTTTTAACTTTTTAGGGCGTGTATTATTTTTAGAGATTTTAAATTTTTTAGGGGCTCAATTTTTTTTAGTTTTTAGTTGGTTTTTGGGGTTTTCATGAGTTTTGATGGTTTTTTACAGTTTTAAGGTGTTTATATGGTTCTTGGAAGTTTTTTATGGGTTTTAGGGTATTTGGGGTTTTAAAGACATTAGCATTTTTATTTTTTTAAGGGTTTTTATTATTTTAGAATTTTTCAGGTTTTATTTGGTGTTTTAGGGTTTTTAGAATTTTTATGCTTTTAGGTATTTTAGAGATTTTTTTGGATTTTATGTTTTTTAGGAATCTTTGGATTTTTTGTGTCTAGGGTTTTTTAGGTTTTAATAATTTTTAGGATTTTTAGGGGTTTCAATTGTTTTTGTTTTTTATTTTTTTCTTAATTTTTTATTATTTTTAGTGGTTTTTATATTTTTATTGATTTTTAGGGATTTATTAGTATTTATTTGGTTCTTTGTAATTTTAGGGATTTAGATAGAGTATAAGGGTTTTAGGGTTTCAATAATTTTTTTGGGTTTTTTGTTTTGTTTTTTGAGTTTTATAGGGGTTATAAGTATTCTTATAGTTTTAATGCTTTTTGTGGTTTAAAGGGTTTTTATATTTTTTGTGGTGTTTATGGTTTTTATGGGGGTTTAGGGGTTTTATGGTTTTATCTATTTTTATGGTTTTTATGATTTTAGGGTCTTTTGGTTTTTTATATGTTTTTATGTTTTGGGGGTTTTAAGATTATTTTTGATTTTAATGTTTTCTAAGGGTTTCTATGGCTTTTATGTTTTTTATGTTTTTAGGTATCATTATGGATTTTGTAGGATTTATTGGATTTTTTGGTGTTTTAGGGATTTTGATGGGTTTTTAGGGTTTTTACGGGGTTTTTTAAATTTTTATGGATCTTTCGGTATTATGTACAATATATATGGTATTTAGTGTTTTTACGGGAGGGGTTTTACGGTTATTTTATTTTTTAGTTATTAATGTTTTATACTCTTTTTTAACATTTTAAGGGGATTAAAGGGTTTTTATATTTTCTATATGTTTTTAGGGGTTTTATGTGCTTATTGTGGTTTATGGTTTTGTAGGTTTTAGTGGGTTTTATGGGTTTTTATGGTTTTTATATTTTTTCTCATTTTTATTAGTTTCGTGTATTTTAAGGATTATAATGTTTTCTAAGGGGGTTTTATTTTCTTTTGTGTTTTTAAATTTCCAGGTATTTTTTAGATATTTTTTAAGATTTTTATAGTTTTTAGGGTTTTACTTATTTTGAGTGGTTTAAAGTTTTTAGTGTTTTTATGGGGAATTTGGGTTTTTAGGGTTTTATTGAGTTTTTTTAGAGTTTTTTTACCATTTTTAGTGGTTTAAAGGGCTTTTTTTATTTTCATTGGGTTTAAATGGTTTTTTGTGTTTATAAGGTTTTAGGGGTTTTGAAAATCTTTTGTGGGTTTAGGGTTTTATGAGTTTTTTTTAGCATTTTTTGGGTTTTTTTCATTTTTTAAATTTGTTAGGGTTTTCCAATGTTTTTATATTCTTCTGGTCTTCTTAGGGTTTTCAGGGTTTTCAAATTTCATCGTTTTTAGGGATTTTTAGGCTTTATTTAGGATTTTCATGGATCTTTTGGGTTTATATGGTATTTTTGGGGTTTTAGCGATTTTTTATGGTTTTTAGTGGTTGTTATGCTTTTAATATTTTTCAACATTTTAAGGGGTTTAAAAGGTTTTTATTGTTTTAGTTGTGTTTTGGGATTTTATGGGTTTTTTGTGTTTTCAATGTTTTTAGGTTTTTTATCTTATGTAGGGGTCTATAGGGGCATTTGAGGGTTTTTAGCATTTTAATCATTTTTAGATTTTTATTGGTTTTATGTTGTTTTATGTTTTAGGGTTTTTAGGGTTTTGGTGTTTATTGGTAATTTTAGGTCTTTTAAATTAATTGATGATTTTTTATAATTTTTAGAGATTTTGGGAGGTTTATGGGTTTTTATGATATTTTTTTTAGGGTTTTAGGGTTTTATGGTTTTAGGGGTTTTAAGAGTTATATGGTTTCTGAGATTTTATTATTACTTTTATATTATTGTAAGGTTTTTTACTTTTTATGGATTTTGAAATTTTTACAATTTTTTTTTGGTTTTTAGGGATTTTGATGGTGTTTTTTTCATTATAGGGTTTTTATAGATTTTATAGTTTTTTAGGTTTTTAGGGTTTTTCTTAGTTTTTTTAGAATTTTATGGTTTTTTAGAGTTTTTTATGTATTTTTTTTGGGGAGGGGGTAATGATTTTTGAGAGTTGTTTGTGGGTTTTTGGATTTTTATATGTTTTTAGGGATTCATAAGGCTTTATGGTTTTTATGGTTTTTTGTTTTTTAGGGTGAAAGAGGTTCGAGACCAGGTGAACCTGGCCCCCCAAAAAATATATAAAAAAGAGCATCGCCAAGGAAGATGTCACATGGGGGGAATACAAACTCGGGTGTGCATCTCACCCTTCATATCAGACTCCACAAATCGAAGGCAGCACGGTGTGGCCACGTGTGACCATATCGAGATCCTCTCCGCAATCGCCTGTTTGGAAAGCGCATCTGCAACCGAGTTAGCCTCCCGGTAGGCGTGTGTGACATGAAGGTTGAGCCGCTGGCAGGAGGCTGGGCACTCCTTCCATTGCGGGAGGATCCTCCAAGGGACGCGTTTTGATTTGGCCTTGAGAGCAGCCACTACAAGCATGGAGTCTGATTCATGCCAAAGGGGATTCCAGCCAAACTGTCCAGCAAACTCAATCGCCTTAATCATGGCCCAAAATTCTGCCTCAAGGGCACACCCATTTCCGAAAAAGTGATGGAA
Source organism: Viscum album (assembly GCA_963277665.1). Lineage (NCBI taxonomy): Eukaryota > Viridiplantae > Streptophyta > Magnoliopsida > Santalales > Viscaceae > Viscum > Viscum album. The sequence goes on from OY728141.1 coordinate 972,981,542, forward strand.
ACAGCCTTTGACAAAGCCTCGGTGTGTACGGAAGACCCCTCCACACCCCGAGGGCCCCGGTGTACCCAACGCTGCACCATCCACATTGACCTTGATCCAGGAGGAGATCGGAGGGATCCATCGGATGTATTTGAGGATCTTCGGCTTCCTTGGCCTGCCATCAACGCCAAGTAACCGCAGAAGGATGAGATCACTCACATCATTTTCCATCGAGTCAGATTGGATATGAGACGCCGCATGGATCTCCGAGTGAATTTTAACGACACCACCATGAAGAGAGAGCCGCCCTTTGTTAAAGGCAATCGCATTCCGGGCATCCCATGTGTAGGAGAAAATGGCGGCAATGGCCACATGGAGAAAGTTGGAAATTTGCTTGCTGCATGGCCAGTTGACAAGGCTGTCCAGCATATCTAAGAATGGCATGTCAAAGCAAAGGGGGAATCCGAACAGCCCCTACAGATACCCCCAGAGAGCCTCTGGAAATCTGCACAGAAATAGGGTGTGCTGGATGGATTCTGAAGCGCCGAGGCATAAAAAACATAACGAAGCCAGGCTGTTTCCAGCCCGCTGAAGCTGCTCCTGCATCGGCAACCGGTTCCTCCAGATTTTCCAGAGAAAAAGGTGACGAGCAAGAGGTATAAAGGGCTTCCTAAAATTTGAGAGCCAGGCCGGGGGGCAGATCCCTGCAGGCATTTTGACCAGTAGAAGTCTTTCACATTCAATTGACCAATAAGGTTGGGCATCCAGATGAGAAGGTCCCTTTTAGCAAAGACATAATCCGTAATTTGCATGTATGTGTTAGCAGGAATAAGGGGCTCAAGCTGATCCACTTGCTGGACAAAACCAGCAATTGACATGTCCCGTGCGTCAGCGGGGGGGGGGGGGGGGGGGTCATTCTCTCCATCAGGGGCCTATCAAGCCACATAGTAGACCAGACGTTCATATTTGACTTCTTGGAAACAATCCACTTTGAGTGTTCCATGATGTCAGTGTAGGATCTTTGAATCGCTGTCCAGACCGAGGAGGGCAGATGTCCCATAAAACCATCACAATGTTTTTGTGTGAACCTCTCACGGCAAAAGTCAATCCCATCATCCGAGTAATCAAGCAGGCTCCATGTGAATTTAGAAAGCATGGAGTAATTGAATATTATGAGGTCTTTGATTCCCAGCCCACCTCGTTCAATTGGCTTAGTGCAGTCCCTCCAAGACACAGTGACCAGCTTCCGTTCACTGATGCAGCCTGTCCAGACGAAGTTTCTAATTTTCACTTGTAGGGATTTGATGAGATTAACCGGCCACCGATATAAAGAGAAGGCATAGGTGAACATGGATGTAATAACAGAATTGATAAGACAAACTCTTCCGGCCTGCGATAAGCATTTTCCTTTCCATTTAGCAAGTTGCAGCAAAATTCTGCTCGCCGTGTTCATAAGGTAGCTGCTCATCACTCTTCCCCAAAAGATCGGGACCCCCAGATAATCAAAGGGGATTGATCCCCTCTTCACGCCAAGAGAGAGGGCGATGCGGGTTTGCCTGGAGTTGGAGACCCCATCCCCGAAGACAATGGAGGATTTACTCCAACTAATGGCCTGCCCTACCACATATTCATAGTGCTGGAAGATCCTCTGGATTGAGGACAACGTTCTCCTGTCGGCCTGCCCAAAAAGTAAGATGTCATCGGCATAGAAAAGGTGAGATGGTACCTGAAGGTTTCTTCCCGCCATGATTGGGCTAAAGAGGCCAGCCTGCGTAAGGTCAATAAGGCACCTACTCAGGTAATCTTCAGCGATTGCAAAAAGAATGCCAGACAACGGATCTCCCTGCCTAACCCCACGTGAGCATGGGAAAACCCCTTGGGGGAACCATTGATAAGCACCGAGGCTCGGGCACTATTCAGGATGGACGACACCAACTTTATGAAGCTGTCCGAGAAGCCATATCTTGAGAGAACTTGAAAAATAATGCTCAATTTGATGGTGTCAAAGGCCTTGGATATGTCCAGTTGGAGAGCAAAGTTGCCATTCCTGGATCTCCGCCTCATGATGTTGATGCCCTCCGAGGCCGTAAACAAACAGCTTTGGATGTTTCTCCCGGGGATGAAGCCAAATTGGTTAGGGGTGATAAGATCGACCATCAATCGCCCCATCCTCTTAACAAGAATCTTGCTGATAATTTTGGGGACTGTATTCCCCATGGAAACCGGCCTGAAATCTCCTATATCAAGAGAATTTTCGATCTTTGGGAAGAGGGCAATGAATTTGGCATTGGAGCCGTGCGGGAAGGATCTTGAGCAAAAAATCTCCCTAACAGCTCTCTTGACCTCCGCATGCAGGATATCCCAATAAAACATAAAGAATTTGTTGCTGAAGCCATCCGGACCCGCTGCATTGTTCAAGGATTACATAGGGTGTTTTATTTTTTTTAGAGTTTTATAAATTTTTATTGATTTTTAGGGATTTTAAAAATTATTATGTTTTTAGGGATTTTGAGGGAATTTAAGATTTTAGGGGTTTATGTGTTTTTAGTTTTTTTACAAGTTTCAAGTGTTTTTAGTTATGTACGGTCTTCTAAGAGGCTTTCCGGTATTTAGGGTTTTTTTTAAATTTTTATGATTTTTATGGAATTGTGGATATTTTTATGGTTTTTTGTATTTTGATGGGTTTTTGGGTTTTTAAGGGTTTTTATAATTTTATGATATTTCAGTTTTTTGGGTTTATTTAGTTTTTATGGTATTTAAGGATTTTTAGAGATTTTTCTAATTTTAATGGGTTTTAATAGGTTTTAAAGTTTTTAGTGGTTTTAGGGATTTGTGGGATTTTAGGCCTTTTTATTGGGTTTAGTGGTATTTTTAGATTTTTGAGATTTTTAATGTTTTTCAGATCTTTTCGGGGGTTTTCTCTTTTTTAGGTTTTTAGGGTTTTTAATTGTTTCTAGAATTTTAATATTTTCTTAGGTTTTTTATGGGATGTAGGGGGTTTTATTTTTTTTATGAGTTTTTAGGAGTTTTTATGATATTTATGGGTTTTTAGGGGTTCTAGGGATTTAAAATAGTTTTTTTGTTTTTATGGGTTTAATGGATTTTTTTGTTTTTTCAGTTTTTTGTTTTTTATATTTAATGTTTCTTTAATTTATTAAGGTGTTTTCGGGTTTTTTGTGTTCTTATGTTTTTTACATTTTTAATTATTTTAGGGATTTTAGGGATATTATGATTTTTTGGGATTTTATGGATTCTAAGGGCTTGAGGGTTTTCTAGACTTTTAGATTGTTTATTATTTTTTCGGGGTTGTAAGTGTTTTTAGTTTTTCTGATTTTTAGAGGATTTCATGGTTTTTAGGTTTTTTTATGTTCCTATGGATTTTAGGGATTTTTTTGTATTTTTATGGTTTTTTGGTATTTTAGGTATTTTGAGAGTTTTTGGCTTTTATGGAGGGTTTTTTTTGTGCTTTATGTTTTTTAGGGGTTTTATGGTTTTATGAGTTCGTTAAGGTTTTTTTGATATTTAATGGGTGTTTAGAGTTTTTAGTTGTTTTACGGTATTTACGGGGTTTTGGGGGTTTTAGGGGTTTTTCTGGGGTTTTAGGTATTTTAGGGGTTCTTATTGATTTTAGGGACTCTTATAGTTTTAGTGTTTTTAGGTTTTTAGGGGGTTTCAGTTCTTTTAGGATTATAATTCTTTCTTCGGATTTTTTATCATTTTTGGGTCTTTTATGTTTTAATTGATTTTTAAGTTTTTTTAAGAATATTTATGGTTGTTATGGTTTTTAGGGTTTTTATGGTTTTAAGGATTGTTAGGTTTTTTATTGTTTTTTAGATTTTTTCAGGGTGTCATGTATTTTTAGGTTTTTATGTTTTTCTCAGGGGTTCTCAGGATTTTATGGTTTTTATGTTTTTAGGTATGTTTAGGGATTTTTGCGTATTTTTTAAAACAAATTAGAGATATTGAGTGTTTTTTTTGGTTTTTAGGGGTGTTAAGGGTTTTATGGTTTTTTTAAATGTTACGATTTTTTATGTTTTTTTGAGTGTTTTATGGTTTTTAAGTGTTTTATTAATTTTTTATTAAATTTTTAGGGGTGTAAGGGGTTTTTTTAGAGTTATTAGTGTTTTTAGGGTTTTTATGGGTTTTATAATTATTTTGGTTTTTTTTGGGTTTATGGTTTTAGGGGTCCTTGGGTTATTAGGGGTTTTAGGGTTTTCAACATATTTAGGATTACTATGAGTATTGTATGTTTTTCAATTTTTATGGTTTTCGAAGGGGTTTTTGGGTTTTAGTGTTTTTATGTTTTAGTGATTTTTATTTATTTTTTTGTATTTTTATGGGTTTTCATGTTTTTTTGGTTTTTAATGGGTTTTAATGGGTTTTAGGCTTTTTAAGAGTTTTAGAATTCATATGTTTTTAGGGGGTTTACGTACTTTTTTGTTTTTAAGGATTTCGTAGGAGTTTTCATGTTTGAAGGGTTTTTAAAATTTTTATAGATTATTATGTATTCATTTTGTTTTTTCTGATATTTAGATATTTTTTTTTTGGATTTTAGGGTTTTAGGGTGTTTTATTGGTTTTTTCTTTTCATAGGTTTTTCGGGTGTTTTATGTGTTTTTATGTTTTTATGTTTTTCTTATGGATTTTTTGGGTTTTTTGGTTTTTTATGTTTTTATTGATTTTAGAGCTATTTATAATTTTACGAATTTTATGGGTTTTTATTGTTGTATATTATTTTTAGGGAATTTGGTGGTTTTTTGGGACTTTTAGGTTGTTTATTTATTATTTGGGTTTTAGGGTTTTCTTCTATTTATTCACGATTTTTTATATTTTTTTAATTTTTTTAGGGGATTAAAGATTTTTTAGTGTTTTTTGATTTTTATAGATTTTATGGGTTTGGGGTTATTTAAAGGTTTTTAGGGATTTTAGGGTTTTTAGGGTCTTTTAAGGTTTTAATTTTTTAGGTTTTTTTAAATATTATGTGTTTTTTGAGTATTATGGTTTTCATAGGGGTTTTCAGATTTTTAGTGCTTTTTATGTCTTTTGGAATTTCAAGGGATTTATCTGGATTTTTATGGTTTTTTTATTGTTAGGTATTTTGGTAGATCTAAGGGTATTAAATGGTTTTTAGAATATTTAGTATTATTTGGGTTTTTTGGGGGGTTTTAGTGTTTTTAGGTTTTCTTAGAAATTTTCTTGGTTTTTATGTATTAATTTTATTTTTCAGTATTTTTGGGGTTTTTATTATTTTTATGGTTTTTTGGTATCTTTCAGATTTTTAGTGGTTTATGTTTTTTATAGATTTAGGTTTTTTTGTTTTTTAGGGGAATTTTGTGTTTTTAGGGTTTTATGGTTTTCTTAGCTGCTTTCAGGGTGTTTTGGATTTTTATTATTTTTAAGGATTTTTATGTTTTTTAAGGATTTTTATTCTTTTTAAGGCTTTTAGAGATGGTGAGATTTTTTGGGTTTTTGGGTTTTCATGATTACTTTGGGTTTTATGGTTTTTTAATCCTTTTAGAGTTTTTTAATTTTTTTTTGTGTTTAATGGGTTTTAATAATATTTGGTTGTTTTGAGGGTTTTTATTTGTTCCTAGAGTATTATGTGTTATAGGGGTTTTATGGTTGTTAGGTGATTTAGGATCTTTTTAGGGGATTGTATGGTTTTTAGAGATTTATTTTTTATGTGTTTTAATATTTTTTTGGTATTAATGGATTTCTTATCGTATTTCTTGGTTTTATTTTTATTAAATTTTTAAAGATTTTTATATTTTTGTTTTCTGTTTATGGTTTTTATGGTTCTTCTATATTTTTATGGATTTTAGGGTTTTAATTGTTTTTATGGTTTTTTGAGCAATTAGGTTTTTTTTTATTTTTTATGGATTTTATGATTTTTTTGAGTTTTTTATCATTTTATAATGCTTAAAGGGCTTATATTGTTTTTAGTGGTTTTTTGGGGTTTTATCGGTTTTATGGGTTTTGATGTTTTTTGTGGAATTATGGTTTTTAGGGTATTGGTAATTTTTAGATATTTTATGGTTTCTTAGAAATTTTTAGGTTTTACAGGTTTTATGTGTTTTTTGGTTTTTAGGTTTTCATAGTGTTTTTTCAGTATTTTAATGATATTTTTATTGTTTTTAGGAATTTTAATGATTTTTAGTGTTTTTATTATTTTTAGGGTTTTTAGGATTTATTAGAGTTTTTATGGTTTTTATCTTTTTTATAATTATCTATCATTTTTTGGGCATTAAATGGTTTTTTGATTTTTTTGGTTTTTAGAATTTTATGGGTGTTATGGAATTTATGGTTTTAAGGGTTTTATGCCCTTTAATGTTTTAAGAATTTTATAATTTCTTGTGTTGTATGTTTTTTTATGTTTTTAAGGTTTTATTACGTTTTTCCATGATTTTATTGTATTTTTTTATTTTAATATATTTTTACTTAATTTTTTGTTTTTTTATGGGTTATTAGGGTTTTAAAAGATTTTGATGATTTTTAGGGATTTTTTATTTTTTGGTGTTGTACATATTTTTTTAGTTTTTAGAACTTTTAAGGGTTTTTAGAATTTTTAAACATTATAGTGGTTTAAAGGGCTTTAACAATTTTTTGTGGGGTATATGGATTTTTTAGGCTTCTAGTGTATTTATAGTTTTTAGGGTTTTAGGATTTTTAATTATTTTTAGGTTTTTTAATGTTTCTAAATTTTTTTAGGGTTTTTATGTTTTTTTATGTTATTAGAGAATTATATAATTTTAATTATTTTAATTGGTCAGTTGGTTATTTATGGATTTTGAGGGGGTGTTGGGTATTTTTTCTTTTTACTGTTTTTTTGTTTGTTGGATTTTTTTGAGTTTTTTAGGGGTTTAATGTATATAGATATTCTAATGTTATTGGGGTTTAAAGGGGTTTTAGAGTTCTTATTATTTTTAGAGTCTTTTTGGGTTTTAAAGATCTTACTGTTTTAGGAGATTTTTAGGGGTTTTAGAATTTTTTGTGTCTTTCTATTGTTTTTACGGTAATTTTAGATTTTTTTTATATTTAATGTGGTTTTTATTTTTTATGGATTTCATTTTTTTAGGTATTTTACATTTTTTTATGTTTTGATGGGTATTTTGGTCTTTTTCAGGTTTTTTAGATTTTAGGGTTTTTAGGGAGTTTGTGGGTTTTTGGGCTCTTTGGGTTATTCATTGATTTTTTGGGGTGTTCTGAGTTTTTTTTGGGTTTTGTTGGGATTTTAGATTTTTTCCAATGTTTTTGGGGGTTTAAAAGGTTTTTAGTGTCATTTACGGGTTTTTAGGGATTCTAATGGTTTTGAAGGTTTTATTTTTATAAATTTTTTATGTTTTTAGTGGGTTTTAGGGATTTAGGGTCTTTTAGGGTATTTATATTTTTTTAGGATTTTGATGTTTTTATTATGTTTGGGGGTTTCAAAGGGATTTTAGGATTTTTGGTATTTTATGTATTTTTTAGTATTTTATGGATGTTACTATTTTTAATGAATTTGGTGAATTTTTAGGGTTATTTAACGGTTTCTAGGGTTTATAGGGTTTTTATAGTTTGGTTATTTTTTTCAGTTTATAATTGGTTTTAGTTTTTTATGGTTGTCTTTGGGGGTTTTGGGGGTTTTTTTGGGTTTTTTAGGTTTTTAGGGATTTTAGGGATTTTTTAAGCTTTTTTAGGATTTAGAATTTTTTGGGATTTAAATGGTGATTATCATTTAATGGGATTTCATTTTTTTTGTGTTTTTTTGGGGGTTTTATTAGGTTTTTAATGTTTTTTTATAGTTTTTAAGTGTTGGTAGGGTTTTAAAGGTGTTGTGGAGATTGTAGTGGTTTCATGGTTTCTATATGGTTTTATGGTTTTTATGGTTTTTGGGTCTTTTATTATTTTAGGGGTTTCTGGGTTTTTTGTGTTCTTTAGGGATTTTATTTTTTTTATGTTTTTAGGGGTTTTATGTGTTTTTAGGGTTTTTTTCTTATGGATTTTCAGGGTTTTTGAGTGTTTTATGTTTACAAAGTTTTTAGGTCGTATTTAGGATTTTTATGGTATTTGAGGGATATTCAGGATTTAAAGTTTTCTGGAGTATTTATACTTAATTTTTATCTTTGGAAATTTTGGGTATTTAGGGTTTATTAAATTTTTAGGGATTTTTAGGATACTTGATGATTTTAGGGGTTTTGGGTTTTTTAGGATTTTAGGGGTTTTAGGGGTTTTCAGTGGTGTAAATGTTTTTTATACTTTCAAAATGTTTTTATGGGTTTAACTGTTTATTATAGTATTTAGGGGTGGTAGGATTTTTAGGGGTTTTATGGTTTTTAATATTTTTTAGTATTATTATGGTTTTTAGGGGTTTTTGATTTTTTAGTGTTTTTAGGTTTTTTATGGGTTTTCAATGTATAAGGATTTTTTTATTTTCTTTATTTTCCTAGGGTTTTAAATGGTTTTAGATTTTTTAGTGTTATTTTAGATTTTTGATTCAATTTTGAGATTTCAGGGTTTTATAATTTTTTTAGTTCTTTTAGGGGTTTTTAGGGTTTTTTAGTGTTTTGATGGATTTTTACTATTTAAGTTTAAGAATTTTTATTTATTTATTCGTATTTTTATCAGTTTTTAAGGTTTTTAGGGATATTGGGAGTTTTTTGGTTTTTCGTTTTTTATTGTTTAAGTATCTTTTTTTTTATTTTGGGATTTTAAATTTGTTTATTAATTTTTAAAATATTTAGGGTTTTAAAATGTTTTTAGAGTTTTGTGGGGTTTGAGTGTTTTTTTGGGTATTATGTTTTTAAAGGGTTTTGTGGTTTGGGGGCGGTATGTTCTTTTAGTGTTTTTAGCTTTATTTTTAGAGGTATTATGTGTTTCTAGGTTTTCAAGGATTCCTTAGTGGTTTTTATGGTTTTTAGGTGTTATATATTTAAGGGATATGTAGGAAATTGTTTTGGGATTTAAGGTTTTTAGAGTTTTTAGGTATTTCTAGGGGATTTAGAAAATTGGGTTTGAATTCTTTTAACATTTTTGGGTTTTTGTGGTTGTAAGGATTTTTTTATAGGTTTTCAAGGTTTTAAGGGTTTTTTTACATCTTTAGGGATTTTTAGTGATTTTTACCATTTATATATGTTTTTGGGGTTTCACGTTTATTTCAGGGTTTTTAAGGGTTTTTAGAGTTTTTAGGGGTATTTTGGGTTTTTGGGTTTTTAGAGATTTTTTCAGTTTTTAAAGGGTTTTATGGTTTTATATATTTTTACGTTTTTTGGAGTTTAAATGGTTTCTAGAGTTTTAGGGGTTTTAAGGTTTCTATGTGTTTTTTTTGATGTTTGTGGGTTTTTATATTTTTAAGTATTTTTGGGTGCTTAATTGTTTTTTTGTTTTTAACATTTTCATAGCCTTTTAGGGGTTTTTAGGGTCTTTTGTGCTTTTTGGGATTTTTTATGATTTTTAGGGGTTTTTAGTTTTTTTAGGGGTTTAAGGGTTTTTTTAGTATTTAGGGTTTTGATTTTATCTAAAATTATTTAACATTTATTAGGGTGTAAAAGGTTTTAGGGTTTTTATTGCGTTTTTAGGTTTTTATGGGTTTTTAGAGTTGTTATGGGTTTTAGGGGTTAAATGGTATTTAGTTGGTTTTACACTTTTAGGGTGTTTTAGGGTTCTTTAGAAATCTTTTATGTTTCTTCAATGTTTCAAGTATTTTTATATTTTTATGGTTTTCTTATGGTTTTTAGGGGTTTTATGTATTTAGGGGTTTTGCAGTTTTTTAGAATTATTATTATTTTTTAGGGTTTTTAGGGATTTTTGGGGATTTATGGTTTTAGTGTTTTTTTAGTGATTTTAGTGTTTTTGGGTTCTATGGGTTTTTAGTGTTTTTATATTTTATGATTTTCTTAGGGGTTTTAGTGGTTTTTGGGATTTTTTCATTTTTAGTTATTTTAGGACACTTTAAATATTTTAATGGTTTTTTGAGATTCTGATTAGGGATTTGAATAATTTTTAGAGATTTTTTTAATTTTTAGGGTATTGGGGGGTTTAGGATTTTTATTTTGTTATTTAGAATTTTTAAAGTCTTATATAATTTTTTTAATTCGTTTTGGGATTTGATGGGTTTGTAGAGTTTTTATTGGTTTTAGAGTTTTCATTGGGTTTTTGGGTGTTTTAATGTTTTTTGGGTTTTTTTGTTTTTTGGGTCTTTTAGGGTATTTAGTGTTTTTTAGGTTTCTAGGGGTTTAAAGTGTTTTTGGGTTTTTTATGTTTTCATAGGGGTTTTCAGTGTTTTTATGGTTTTTATCATTTTTTGGTTTTCTTTTATTTTTTATATTTTTAAGGTTTTTAGCATTTTAAGGGTTTTTTTGGATTTTATGGGTTTTTTTGGTTTTTTGGGTGTGTAGGGTTTTTTAATTTTTTTTGGGTTTTCAGGTATTTTAGTGTTATAAATTTGTTGATGATTTTAAATGGTTCCTTGATTTTTTAGTGGTTTTTCTTGTTTTTATTTGTTTTCATGGTTCATAATAATTTTAGGGGTTTTAGGGTTTGAAGTAGTTTTTATGTTTTGTAATGTTTTTTTATTATTTTTAACATTTTTTGGGCATTAAATTATTTATATTTTTTACCATTTTATTATTATTTTGGTTCCTAAATTTTTCGGATTTTAGATATTTTTTAGTGTTTTATGGTTTTTAGGATTTTTAGGGATTCTTAGGATTTTTTGTTTTTTTATGAGTCATTTGAATTTTTTTTGTTTTTTTCGGGATTCTTGAGTTTTTTAGGGTTTTAATGGTATTAGAAGTTTTTAAAATTTTTAGGTTTTTAAAGTATTTTTCATGTTTTAAGTAGGTTTTTAGGGTTTTTAAGGGGTTTGAAGGTTTTTTTAATGTTTTACGTGTTTTTAAGGTATTTAGATGATTTAGAGTTTTAGGGTTTTTTCGGAATTTTTAGTGTTTTTGGCATTTTTATGTTTTTAGGGGTTTTAAATGATTTTAAACTTTTAATGTTTTCTAATGAGTTGTTATGGTGTTTATGGTTATTTATCTTTTTAGGTATTTTTTGAGATTTTTTAGGATTATTATGGATTTTTGGGTTTTTAGGGATTCCAAGGGATTTTAGTGTGTTTCATGATTTTTAGGGTTTTTTAGGATTTTTTATTATTTTTAGGATTTTAAGGGTTCTAATCATTTTTAGATTTTTGAGGATTTATTTATGGTTTTCAAGGGTTTTTTTATGTTTTTTATATTTTTTTGTATTTTTATTTCTTTTTCAGATTTTGTGGGTTTTATGGTTTTTAGGAATTTGTAGGGGTTTTAGGTTTTTAGGTGGTTTATTTTTTTTCTTGGGTTTGTAGGGGTTCTTCAGTTTTTAGGGTCTTTATGATTTTTTAGATTTTTTCTAGGTTTTTATAGGTTTAATGGGTTTTTTACTATTTAAGTGGTTTTAATGTTTTTATAGATTTATTGGGTTTTATAATATTTCAAGTGGTTTTTCTGGTTTTTATATGTTTTTTGGGATTTTCGAGACTTTTTGGGTATTCAACACTTTTAGGTTTTTTGGTTGTTAAGAGTTTTTACTTTTTTAATGATTTATTAGGGGTTATCATGGATTTTATGTTTTTATGTTCTTAGGGGTTTTTAGGGGTTTAAAGTTTTTAGGGTTTTCATTATTCTTTTGGGTTTTTGTTTTTTTAGGTTTTTCAGAGGTTTGAAGTGTAATTATTTTTTTGGAAGGTTTTCAGGGTTTTTTTGTGGTTTTTTGGGTTGTTAGAGTTTTTTAGAGTTTTAAGTAATTATTTTGAGTTTTTTAAACATTTTTGGGGATTTAAATGGGATTATAGTTTTTAGTTAATTTTATAGACTTTGTGTATTTTTAGAGTTTTTATAGATTTTTGGGGTTTTATGTGTATTTGGGTTTTTTTGATTTTTAGGGGTTTTATGGGATATAATCATTTTTAGGAGTTATAATTACTTTTACGTTTTTATGCTTTTCATAAAGTTTTTCATTTTTTTAGGGGGTTTAACATTTAATCGGATTTTGATGGTTTTTTAGTATTTTTATGGTTTTTTAGGATTTTTAATGGTTTTTTAGGATTTTAATGGTTTTTTAGGATTTTTATGGTTTTTTAGGTTTTTAGAGATTTTAAATGGTTTTTATGGGTTTTAGGGTTTTTAGGGTTTCTATGGTTTATTTGGGTTTTAGTGTATGTTTTTAGTTTTATGGTTTCTTATGGAATTTTAGCATTTTTATCATTTTGGGGTATAAATTGTTTTGGGTATTATTTGTGTTATTATGGTTTTTGGGGTTTTCAGTGTTTTTTCAAGTCCATAGGGGTTTTATGGCTTTTAGAATTTTTAGTATTTTTTAGGTTTTTTTGGATTATATGTGTTTTTAGGTTTTGTAGGTTCTCACATGGTTTGTCATGGTTTTTATGTTTTTTATGTTATTTTGGATATTTAGGGCCTTTTATGATTTTATGATTTTTATGGTTTTTATAGATTTGAAGGTTTTTATGGGTTTGATGGTGTTTTTGGTTATAGGTTTTGGTTATTCTTTTTTAGTTATTTTAATATTTTCTATATTTTTTAATGGTTTTAGGGTTTTAAAGGGTTTTAAAAATTTTATTGGTTTTTTGGTTTTTCTGGATTTATTGGGATTTATCATTTTTAGGGGTTTCTATGTTTTTTAGGGTCTTTTTTTTAATTTTTTTGGGCTTTTAGTTTGATGATGTTTTTTAGGGTTGTAATCATTTTTAGGTTTTAATGTTTTCTTTGGGTTTTTTTTTGGTTTTTTGGGTTTTTTGGATTTTTTGTGTTTTTATGTATTTATTATAATTTTTTATGATTTTAATAGAAGTTTGGGAGTTTGGGGTATTCAAATGGTCTTGTCTGTTTTTATGTTTTTAGGGTTTTAAAAATTTGTAGGTTTTTAGAGATTCTTAGGTGTTTTTGGGTATTTTATGTTTTCCTAGCGGTATTTAGGGTTTTAGGGTTTTTACATTTTTAAGGATTCATAAGGTTATTTTGAATTTTTATGGGTCTAAGGGTGTTAGAGATTTTGATGGTTGTTATTGGATTTTTATGAATGTTTTTGTGTTTTTTTTTGGTTTCTTAATGTCTTTAGGTGTTTTTTGGTTTTTAAAAATTTTTAGGGGTTGAAATATTTTTTATAGTTTTATTAGGTTTTTTTTGTGTTTTATGGGTTCTTAGGGTTTTTATGGTTTTATGGCGATTTATGTATTTTAGGGATTTATTGGTTTTTTAGAGGTTTCACGTTTTATTAGGTTTTTTATTTTGTTTATTGGTTTTTAGGTTCTTAGTGTTATTAGTTTTTTAGGGAATTTTTAGTGCTTTTAAGATATTTATTGGTTTTTTTATTTTAGGTACATTGAGGTCTTTAAAGGGTTTTTACGTTTCCTAGGGTTTTGTAGGTTTTTAGAATGTTTTAATTTTTTAGTATTTTTAATTATTTTTAGGTTTTTATGTTTTTCTTATGGTTTTTCAGGGTTTTTAGTTTCTTATGGGTTTTTATGTTTTTATGGATTTTTAATTCTTATTGTAAAATTTTAAAATATTTAGTGTTTTATAGATTTTGAGGGGGTTTAGTGTTTGGGAATTTTTTATGGAGTTTTTTAGTTTTTTAATATATTCCGGTGTTTGAAGGGTTTTTAGTGTTTTTAGTGGGATTTAGTGTTTTTAGTAGTGTTAGGGGTTTCTAATATTTTCATGGGTTTTAGGGTTTTTTGAGGTTTTAGGGTATTTATTCCCTTTTATGCTTTTAAGGATTTTTTTTAGGTTTTTGTGTTTTATTTAATTTTTCAGGGTTTCTTTAATTTTTATGATTTTAGGGATTTTTAAGTTTTTTTTATTTTTATGGAGTTTTAAGGATTTTCAGGGGTTCTTTAGGTTTTGAAGGATTTTCTGGTTTTTAATAATTTCTATTCTTTTTTATCAATTTTAGGTTTCTGGGTATTTTATGTGTCTTATGTTTTTAAGGGTTTTTATGATTTATCAGGGATTTTTGGGCTTGTATTGGATTTCTATAGGGTTTTAGGGGTTTTGGTGATTTTTTTGGTTTTAGGGTTTGTTAGTGTTTTTTTGGGATTTAGTTTTTTTTATTTTTTTTTATGATTTTTAGTTTTTAAAGTTATTTTATAGTTTTTAGTGGGTGTTTAATGTTTTTAGGGTTTTTGAGGTGTTTTGGGGTTTTATGGTGTTTTTGGTTTTTAGGTTTTTAGGTTTTCATAGGGGTTTTCACAGTTTTTTAGGATATTAGGGATTTCTTAGGGGTTTTAGGATTTTTTTAGTTTTTAGGGGTTTTATGTATTTTAAGTGGTTTTTTGGAGGGTTTAGAGGATTAAATGGTTGTTGGATTTTTTTGGGTTTTTGGTTTTTTTACGGTTTTCATGGTTTTTATGATTTTCAAGAGTTTTATAACATTTTGAGGAGATTAAAGGATTTTTATAGTATTTAGTGGTTTTATGTTTTTTATGGATTTTAAGGATTTTTTTTATTTTTAGGGGTTTTCTATTTGTTGGGGTTTAAGGGACTTTTAGGGTTTTTAGCATTTTTTATGTTTTTTAGAGTTTTTAAATGTTTTTAGGTTTTTATGGTTTCGTTCAATTGTATTTACTTTTTTAGGGATTTTTAAATGTTTTTAGTGATATATATGGATTTTCTATATTTTTAATAGTTTTTATGGGTTTTAGGGATATTGTTGATTTTTTGGGTTTTTAGGGCTTTTAGCATTTTTAAGGTTTTTGTTTGTTTTAAGTGTTTTTATTTTATAAAGCTTTTCTTAGTACTCTTGAGTGTTTTTAGGGTTTTTTATACTTCTAGAACTTTAATGGTTTTAGTGTCTTTTTAGGGTTTTACAATCCATTTTGTGTTTTTAGGTATTAGGGGTTTCAAGTGTTTTAAGTTTTTATGTTTTTCATAGGGGTTTCAAGGTTTTAGGGATATTTATGTTTTTTGGGATTTTTTGGGGGTTTAATGTAAGTTTTATATTAGGGATCTAAGGGATTTCGAGTGTTTTGTTGTTTTTTTATGGTTTTATGGGTTTTTATGGTTTTTAGTGTTTTTTAGGTTTTTAGTTGATTGAAGAGTTTTTTTTGTTTTTATGGTTTTCTTAGGGTTTTAATATTTTGACGAATTTAGGATTTAAGGGATATTTTAGAATTTTTATGGTTTTTTGGGTTTTTACAATTTTTTGGGGTTTTGGGTTTCCTTTTTATTTTTAACAGTTCTTGTGATTTTTTTGTATTTTTTACCATTTTTGGGGTTTGAAATGGTTTTTATATTTTTTCCTGTTTTTAGGGATTTTTAAGATTTTTAATGGTTTTTATGGTTTTTGGGGGTTTTAGGGTTTTATGGAATTTTTAAGGATTTTAGGGTTGTTAGTGTTATGATTTTTAGGGATTTTAAGTATTTTTTTCTTTATAATAATTTATTATAGTTTTTTTATAGTATTTATAGTTTTTATTTTATTAATAAATTTTAGGGTTGTTAGGAATTTTTTTTGGGTTTTTCGGTTTTTAGTGTTTTTTTGTTTTTAAAATTTAATGTTTTTAGGGTTTTTATATGTTCAGGGTTATAAGTTTTTTTATTTTTTAGGGGTTTTTAATGATTTTTATGGTTTCAATGTTGTTTTGGTTTATTGGGTTTTTAGTTTTTGGGGTTTTATGGGTTTTTAATGTTTTCAAAATTATTAGAATATTAATGCGTTTTATAGTTTTTATTGGTTGTTTAGAGTATTTATGAGATTTTATCGGTTTCTATGGGTTTTGAGGTATTAATTGGTTTATTTGGTTCTGAGGTGTAATAGAGATTTCAGAGTCATTATGAGTTTTTATTGTTTTTAGGTTTTTATGGTTTTCATTGGGGTTTCTAGGGTTTTAAACATTTTTTATATTTTTATGTATTTTTAAGAATTTTTTATGATTTCTATGGGGTTATGGGGTTTTTAGGAATTTAAAGGGTTTTTAAATATTGTTTATGTTTTTAGGGTTTTTATGGTTTTCTGTGATATTTAGGTTTATAGGGGTTTTAATTGTTCCTAGGTTTTCATAATATATTTCAACTTTTATATTTTTTGTTAATTTTAGTTATTTATTAGGATTTTAATTTTATATGGGTTTTTTATGAATTTTACGGTTTTATGGTCTTTTTCGGATTTGTGATTTTTAGATATTTTATGATTTTAATGGTTTTTAGGGTTTATGGACATTTTTTGGGGTTTAAAGGGTTCTTATAGTTTTTAATTATTATTAGGTTTTTTATATTTTTATGTTTTTTATGGTGGTTTATCGATTTTATGCGGTTTTATGGTCTTTTAAGGGTATTAGTGTATTTTTGGTTTTTAGGATTTTATGTTTTTATATATATATTAAGGTTTTATTAGTGTTTTAGGGTTTTTATGTTTTTATGGATTTTTACGGAATTTTTTATTATTTTTATGGTTTTTACGGTTTTTAGGGTTATAATTGTTTTTTATGCTTTTTAGCATTTTTTTCATTTTTTGTGTTTTTAGGTCCTTAATGTTTTTTATGGTATTTTAGGGTTTATATGGATTTTTTTTTCAGTTGTTTAGGGGTTTTATGTTTTGCTGTAATTTTTTAATGTTTTTATGGGGTTTAGATGGATTTTAGTGTTTTTAGTGCTTTTGGGTTTTTCAGGTATTTTTACAGAATTTATGGTTTTAGGGATTTTAGGGGTCATACGGTTTTTAGGGACATTGAGGGATTTAAGGGTTCTTATCATTTTAATATTTTTTGGGGTTTTGATTTTTTATGTTCTTTTGGTTTTCACAGGTTTTTTCTAGGTTTTTAGTGTCTTTTAGAATTTTAAAGATTTATTTAAAATTTTAATGGTTTTGAGGGATTATATGGATTTTGATAGATTTTAGGTTTTACTAGGAATTTTACAGTTTTTTACTATTTTTAGATTTTTTAAGTCTTTTAGGGGATTAAATTATTTACAGGATTTTCAGGGTTCCTTAATTTTTTTCATGGTTTTAGGGTTTTATACATTTTAATGGATATCTTGGTATTTGTTTTTATGATTTTTATTGTATTTAGGGTATTTAGATATTTTTAGGGTTTTAGGGTTTCTTTCGGTTTTTTATGGTTTTATGGATTTCTTTAATTTTTGGTGTTTTTTAGTTTTTTATGGTTTTATTGTTTTTGGGGTTTTAAAATTTTTAGTGGATTAATTTTTTTTGTAGATAATTTTGGGGGTTATTAATGTTTTCTTTGTTTTTAGGGTTTTTTTAATTTTTTTTGTTTTTAGGGTTTTTAGATTATTTTAGTTGTTTTGGTGTTTTAAATGTATTTACATTTTTAAGGTTTTTATGTGGCTTTCAAGGTTTTTAGTGTTTTTTACGTTTTTTGTTTTTTAAATAAATTTTTTTATTTTTACGGGTATTTGTGTTTTTTGGGATTTTGAGAGATTTTTTTGGGGTTTTTAGGAATTTTATGGATTTTTTTTGTTTTTTGGTTTTATATTAATTTTTTTCTGGTTTTTTGGGTTTTTGGTGTTAGGGGTTTGTAGACATTTTAGGGTCATTTTAGGGCTTTTAGAATTTTTTATTTTTTATGTATTTTAAAAATATTTAGGTTTTTATGATTTTCTTAGCCATCAAGGTTTTTAGGGTTTTTTATGTTTTACCAACTTCTGGGCATTTTTTTTGATTTATGGTTTTTTGGATATTTAGGGATTTTGGGGTTTTTTTGGTTTTTATGAATTTTATAGTTCCTTTTGGTTTTTAGGTTTTTTTGAGTTTTTTGGGTTTTAAATGAAAATTATATCTTTTTTAACATTTTTAGGGGTTTGAATGGATTAAATTATTTGGTGGTTTTTAGGGTTTTTATGTTTTTTTGGGTTTTTAATGTTTTTAGGGGTGTTTATTGTCCTTTGGCGTTTTAGGGAAATTTATGGATTTTTAGTGTGCTGATATTTTTTTTAGGTTTTAGGGATTTTAAGTGTTTTTTAATCTTTTATTAGTTTTTTGAAGGGTTTTAGGTTATTTTAACGTTTAAGGGATTTTTGGCGATTTCGATGGCATGTAGGGTTTTTAGGGTTTTAGGGGTTTTCATTTTTTTTAGGTTTATAGGTGTCTTATGTGTTTTTAGTTTGATAGGGATTTCATAGAGGTTTTTAGTGTCTTTTGGTGTTTTTATGTTTGTACAGAATTTTATGGGGTTTTAGGATTTTAATGTTTTTAGGGCTTCTAGGTATTTTGAGGGTTTTGGGAGTTATAACCTTTTTTGGGTTTTTTGGCATTTTATGGGTGTTCATATTTTTAAGGTTTTTTATAGATATTCAGTGTTTTTAGGCTTTATAATTTTTTTTGGAATTTATAGGGGATTTTTAGGATACATATGGGTTTTTATGGTTTTATATATTTTGAGGTGTTTTAGGGTTTTATAGGATTTTATTGGTGTTTATTGGTCATTAGTATTCTATTTTCATTCTAAGGGTCTTATGGTTTTTAGTATTTTTACCATTTTTATAGGATTAATGGTTTTCTTAGAGTTTTTATTGGTTTTTATTTTTTTACAAGATTTTATTATTTTTTTAAAGTCTTAGGGGCTTTAGGTTTTTTATGTTTTTTAAGTGTTTTGGGTTATTCTATGTATTTTTAAAAAAATTTATGTGTTTTAGGGGTTTTATGTCTTTATTTCTTAATGTTTTCATAGGGGTTTTTAGGGTTTTGGTGGTTTTTATAAGTTTTTCTTATTTTTTAGTATTTTTTATTATTTTTATTATTATTAGGGTTTTTAGGATTATGAGGGGTTTATGGGTTTTATGGTTTTTAGGGGTTATAGAGTTTTTATATATTTTTTGTGTTTTTGGGGTTTTCTTGGGGTTTTTTAGTGTTTTTATGTTTTTGGGTAGTTTTATGTATTTGTAGGATTTTTATCAGTTTTTGGGGTTTTATGGATTTTTAGAGTTTTATGGTTTTTCGAGTTTTTTGGGATTTTGGGTTTTTGGTTTTACTAGGTTTTAGGGGTTTTTGAGTTTTTTCGTTTTTATGGTTTTTTATATTTCTTTAATGCTTTTATGTGTTTAAAGGGTTTCTAGAGTTTTTATTGGGTATTTATGGTTTTTATGGGTTTTTAGTGTTTATAAGTTAGGGGTATTTTGGTTTTTAGTGGTTTTAGGGAAATTAGGGGATATTTGGGTTTTTATGATATTTAATTTTTTTATTGTTCTTTGGTGTTCTTTAGGATTTTCTGGGTTTTTAGTATTTTTTAAATTAGAGGTATTTTTAAGTCTTTTTTATTGTTTTTATGGGTTTTAGGATATTTTGGGAAAATGAGTGGTTTAGAGTTTTTTTCATTGTTTAGGTCTTACGGTTTTTATGTGGTTTTTAGTTTTAATGGTTTCCTAATTGCTTTTCAAGATTTTTAGGGTATTTTTTGATTTTAGTGGTTTTAAGTGGTTTTTTATGATTTGTGGTTTTTTAGGGTTTTTAGGTATTTTGATGGTTTTGATAGTTTTAAGGATTTTTTGGTTTTTTGGAATTTTAGGGTTTTTATGCTTTTTTAGGGGTTATAAAATTTTTTAAAGGTTTTTAATGTTTCTATGTTTTAATGGTTTTTAGTGGTTTTTAGTATTTTTTAAGGTTTTTAGGGTTTTTCTGGTTTTGAGGGTTCATAGGGAATTTATAAGGTTTTAAGGTTTTTATGTTTTTATGGGTTTTATGTTTTTTAGGTTTTTACATTTTTCTTAGGTGTTTTTATGGTTTTTATTATTTCTTAAATTTTTAGTCAATTTAGTGATATTTAATTATTTTTATGGTATTTTAGTTTTTTAGGGAAATTGAGGGCTTTATGTTTTTATCATTTTAATGTTTTCTTATCTATCTTCGTGGAATTTATAGTAATGTTCATTATTGTGATTACAAGATCTTCTTCAGGATTTTTGTGGGGTTTTAGGGGTTTTAGAGATTTTTTTTGTTTTTAGGATTTTTAGAGTTTTTATGGTATTTATGGTTTTTTGGGGGTTTAAAGGATTTTTTATTTTTCAATGTTCTTATAATTTTTTATTGTTTTTTATAAAAGTTAGAGGATTAAAGGTTTTTTAGAGTTTTTAGGGTTTTTACGGTTTTTTGAGCTTTTTGGGTTTTTACGATGTCAAGGGGTTTTACGGTATTTTTAGGGTTTTAATCATATTTAATGTTTCATGGGGGATTTAAGTGTTTTTAGGATTTTATGGTATTCTTAAAGGATTTTTGGGATTTAGGGTTTTTTCTTTTTTAGGGCTTTCTGGATATTTTTATGATTTTTATTATGTTTTAGGGATTTTATGGATTTTTAGGGGTTTAGTGTATTTAGTTTTTTGGTTTTTTTGTTCTTGGAGTATTTTTGAGTTTTTAGGTGTTTAGGGGTTTTTTGGGCTTTTTTCAGGTTCTTAGGGGTTTCTATGGTTTTCAAGTTCTTTTAGAGTTTTAAACACTTTTATTGTTTTTATTGATTTAATGTATTTTAGGTTTTTAAGGTTTTCTTGGAGATTTTCTAGGTTTTTTGGGTGTTTTAAATTTTTAATGTTTTTTGGCATTTTTTAGTATTTTTGGGTTTTTAGGGATTTTATGGATTTTGATAGGTTTGGGGGGTATTTTTTGGTTTTAGGGTTTTTAGAGTTTTTATCATTCTTGGTTTTAAGGGAGTTTAATTTTTATTTAGGTCTTTAATGTTTTCTTTCGATTTTTTGGGTTTTTAGGGGGGTGTGAGTTTTTTAAGGGTTTAGGGTTTTTGGGTTTTTAAGGTTGTTATGGTTTTTTGGGGTTTTCAGTGTTTTTGAGTTTTTTATGTTTTCTAAGGATTTTTATAGTTTTTGAATGTTTATTGGGGTTAAAATGTTATTTAAAGTTTTTTGTGGTTTTTAGAATTTTTTTGGGTTATTCAAGGGTTTCAGGGTTTTATGGTTGTTAGGGGTTTTACGGTTTTTAGTGTGTTTATGGGTTTTCTGGTTTTTATAGAATTCTTATTTTTTCTAGGTGTCTTATGTGTTTTATGTTTTTAATGTTTCCTTAGGGGTGTTTATTGTTTTCAAAATTTTTATGTATTTTTGTTTTTTTTTGTATTTTCTGTATTTTTTGGCTTCTAGGGAATATGAGGTTTTTAGGGCCTTTTAGGGTGTTTTGGGTTTTTAGGATATTTAATGGATTTTTTGGGTTTGAGGTTTTTTAGTTTAGTTTTGTGTGGATTAAAGTAATTTTAATTTTTTTAATGTTTAAAAGGTTTAAAAGGGTTTTTAGAGTTTTTTGTGGTTTGTTATGGTTTATATAGAATCATATGTATTGAAAGGTTTTTAGATGTTTTTAGGGTATTTTGGGTCTTTTTTTGATTTTTTAAATTTTGTTAGCATTTTTTAGATTTTTAGGGGTTCTGAGTGTTTTTAGGTTTTTAAGGTTTTCTTATGATTTTTCTTTGGATCTAGGGGTTTATAAATTTTTTGTAATTTTTAGATATTTTAGGATTTTTATAGTTTTTTAGGGTTTTTAGGAATTTTAAGAGTTTTTAGGGTATTTACGGCTTTAGGGATTTTCAGGGTTTTTATAATTTTTTTAATTTTTTGGGTTTTAAGTGTTTTTATGGTTTTTTGGTGTTTTTATGGGTTTTCAAGGAATTTTTTAGGTTTTTTGGTTTTTTTGGTTTTATGGTTTTTTGGGAGTTTTTAGAATATTTATGGGATTATATGTTTTTAGGGATATTTTGGGTTTATAAAATTTTTTAGGGTTTTAGGTTTTCTGGGCATTTTTTTTAATTTTTTCTGGTTTTTTTAAATTTTCATGATTTTAATGTTTATTATAGTTTTTTAACATTTCTAGGTTCTTAAATGGATTTTCAGAGTTTTTAGTGGTTTTTAGGTGTTTTTATGAGTTTTTATGGTTTTTTGTTTGTTTGTTTTTTGGTTTTTTGGTTTTTGGTGGTTTTTTATGGATTTTAGGGTATTTTGTTTTCTTTGGGGATTTTAGGGTTTTTAGAATTTTTTATGTTTTTAGGGGATTTCAGGATTTTATTTGGTTTTACATTTTTAGGAATTTTTACGGAATTTTTACGGCATTTTGTTTTTTAGAAATTGTTAGGGGTTTAAGCGCTTTTGTGGTTTACTTTGTTTTTTATTGTTTCTTTTTGAGTTTTTAGGGTTTTATGGTATTTTAAAATTTTACCATTTTCTCACATTTAAGGGTTTTTTAGTTTTTAGTGGGTGTTGGGTTTTTTGTGGGTTTCTGGGGTTTTTAATGTTGTTAGGGTTTTTTGGATTTTAGGTTGTTTTAGTGGTTTTAGTGTTTTTTATGGATTAAGTTGTTTTTAAATTTTTGGTGTTTTATTTATTTAGGGATTAACAGTTTTTAGGTTTTTTCAAGGTTTTTATGATTATTTATATTTTTTTGGATATCTAAGGGCATTTATTTGTATTTTTATAGTTTTTTGGGGTCTTTTGGGAATATAAGGGTTTTTTGATTTTTTTTGGTTTCATAGTCTTTTAAAATATTCATATGTATTTTCCGTGTCTTCCAAATTTTTTGGTTTTTAGGTAATTTTATGTAATTTTTAGGATTTTATGGTTTTTTTGGGTTTTAGGGATTTTTATGGGTTTTATGATTTTTAAGATTTTTTTTGTGTTTTTGTTCTTTTTTTCATTATTAAGGGTCTTTTAAGGCATTTCTGGTTTTTTGTGTTTTTTAACAATTTAGGTGTTTAAAGTGTCTTTTTTTAGTGGGTTTTCATGGTATTTATCGGTATTTTTGGTTTTCTAAGGTTTTACCGAGTTTTTATTTTTTTGGGTTTTTAGTGTTTCTACTATTTTTAGAGTTTTATGGTTTTTTAGAGGATTTAAGTGCCTTTGGGTATTTAAGGTTTTCTTTGGGGTTTTCAGTGTTTTTTGGTATTTTTAGGGTTTTAGGGTTTTGTATGTATTTTTTAGTATTTTAATGTTTTTAGGATTTTGATCAATTTTTGTGTTTTTAGGGTTTTATGGTTTTTTAGATTTTTGTGGTTTTTAAATTTCTTTAGATTTTTTAATTTTCTTTAGAGTTTCAATCCAATTTTTCAGGGGTTTAAATGTGTATTTCTAGTTTTTAGTGGATTTTTACAGTTTTGAGGGGTTTTAGTGGGGGTTTATCTTGGGTTTTACAGGTTTTAGTTCTTTCAGGATCTTTAGGGTTTTTAGCATTTTTTAGTTTTTATAAGGGTTTTTGTTTTATTAGGTTTTTGATGTTTTTTAGTGTTTTCTAAATTTTTAGGTTTTTTCTATTTTAAGATATTTTGAGGACTTTTTTAGAATTTTTTTTGGTTTATTAGTGTTTTTAGGGATTTTTAGTTGTTTTACTTTTCTAAGGATTTTTACGCATATTTAGTGGTTTTTGCATTTTTTGGATTATAGTGGTTTTAATGTTTTCTACTTTTTAGGTAATTTTTTGGATTTGGATGGATGTTTATGATTTTTATGTATATTGATGTTTTTTAAGGTTTTTAGGGCTTTAGTGGTTTTATGTTCTTTTGGGGTTTTTTGGGTTTCTTGAGTTTTTAGAGTATTTTGGGTTTCTTGAGTTTTTAAGGTTTTTTGGGGTTTTTTTAATTTTTTAATGTTTTTGAAATTTAAAATGTTTTTAGTGTTTTTTGTGGGTTTTTAAAGGTTCCAAAAAGTATTTCTGTTTTATAAATTTTTAGCATTTAGGGTCTTTTAGGTTTTTATGGGTTTTATTGTTTTTCTGGTTTTAAGGTTTGTAAGTGTTTTTAGGTTTTTGATACTTTCATTGTGCATTTCAGAGTTTTTAGATAATTTTTTTTATTATGTTATTTTATGGATTTATAGGAATTTTATAATTTTTATGGTTTTTATGAATCTGGGGGGGAGTTTTAAGCTTTTTTGGGTTTTTATGGTTTTTATTGTTTTAGGGTTTTTAGGGTATTTGAGTGTTTTTAGTTTTTTATGGATAATTAGGGTTTTTAGGGATTTTACATATTTTACATTTTTGGGATTCTTAGTATTTATATGGTTTATATGGGTTTTTTGGATTTTGACGGAATTAGGGTTCTTATGGGATTTTTTGATTTTTTTTTTGGTTTTTGAATGGGTTTTATATTTTTTAATCTTTTTAGGGGTTTAAATTGTTTTTAGAGTTTTCAGTGATTTTAAGGGGTTTTATAGTTTTTAGGGGTTTTTGTTATTTTTAGGGTTAATATGGTTTCTAGGGGTGTTTAGGATCATTTATTGTTTTTGTCATTTTATGGTTTTTGGTATTTAATTTTTTAGGGTTTTTAAGGTTTCATTTGGGGATTTCAGAGTTTTCTATAGTTTCTGGTAATCTTAGGGATACATTAAGATTTTTTAGTTTATAGGTTTTTTAAGGATTTTTAAGGTTTTTAGTGTATTTAGGGTTTTTAGGCGTTTTAGGGGTTTTTTTTTTGTTTTTTTGGGGTTTTAACTGTTTTTATGTTTTTAATGTTTTCATTAGGCTTTTTGGGATTTTTAGGTTTTTTTAAATTTTTAATTATTTTTAGGGATTTTTTATGATGTAAATTATTTATAGTTTTTTTAGGTATTCTCAATTTATTTACGTTTTTAGGGCTTTCATGGTTTTTGGGGTTTCTATTAGGGTTTTTTAGCCTTTTTGGATTTTTAACCTTTTTAAAAGTTTTTTTAATTTTTTAGGGGTTTAGTGTGTTTATTATGTTTGTAGTGGTTTTTTTAATTTTATGGTTTTTAGGGGGTTTTATTTTATTTTTAGGGTTTTAGGGTTTTTAATGATTTTTAGGTTTTATAGGGGTTTTATGTGTTTGGGTGTTTTATGTTTTTCTTTTGGGTTTTTATTTTTTTTATTTTAGGAATTTTTTTTGGGGGGGGGTGTTATTTTTTTGTAGGGTTTTAATTGTTTTGATAGTTTTTCGAGGGCTTTATGGGTTTTAAGGTTTTTACATGTTTTAGGATATTTATAGGTTTTAATTGTTTATAGGTTTTAATTTTTTTTCTTAGGGGTTATCATGGTTTTTAGGGAGTTTTACATTTTTAATTATTTTTATGTATTTTTAGTATTTTTATGGGGTTTTTATGGTTTTTAGGGATTTTGAGGTGTTTTGCGGGTTTTTATGGATTTTTAAATTTTTATCTGTTTTTGGATTTTTAGTGTAGTTTTCAATTTTTTATTGTTTTTAAGGATTTTTAGGGTTTTTTTTCAGTTTAGGTGTTCAATGAATTTTTATATTTTTAATAGATTTTTTGGTGTTTTAGGGGTTTTCAGGTTTTTAGGTGTATTTAGGGGTAATTATGGGTTTTATGGGGGAATTAAATGGTCTTTAGGGTTTTTAGGTTTTTAGGATTTTTATAGTTTTCAGGTTTTTAGGAATTTTTAGGTGTTTTGGGTTTTTAATTTATTTCCTAGGTGTAATTAGGGTATTAGGGTACTTACATTTTTAAGGATTCGTAAGGATATTTAGGATTTTCATGGGTCTAAGGTTTTTTGTTATTTTGACGATTGTTATAGGTTTTATAGTTTTTGTGGTTTTTTGTGATTTTTAAGGTTTTTAGGGGTTTTTTGGTCATTTAAACATTTTTAGGGTTTTAAAGAGTTTTTACTGTGTTATTATGTCTTTTTTGGTTTTATGGGTTTTTAGGTTAT
The DNA here is from genome assembly GCA_963277665.1 of Viscum album. Classification (NCBI taxonomy): domain Eukaryota; kingdom Viridiplantae; phylum Streptophyta; class Magnoliopsida; order Santalales; family Viscaceae; genus Viscum; species Viscum album. Next base: position 973,007,116 of record OY728141.1, read on the forward strand.
TTATGGTATTATGGGGCTGTATGGATTTTAAGGGTTAATTGGTTTTTTAGAGGTAATAACTTTTATATGGTTTTTAAGGTTTTCTTATTGGTTTTTAGGGTTTTAGTGTTATTAGAATTTAAGGAATATTTAGTCCATTTTAGGATATTTATGGGTTTTTTTGGATTTTAGGTACATTGTGGTCTTTAAAGGGTTTTTTGGTTTCCTGGGGTTTTCTAGGTTTTTAGAATTTTTTAATTTTTTAGGTTTTTTAATTATTTTTATGTTTTTATAGCTTTATTATGGTGTTTCAGGGTTTTTATGAGTTTTTATGATTTTAAGGATTTTTATAGCTTTTTTTAGGTTTGTATAATATGTAGGGTTTTAGGGAGTTTTAGGGGTTTTAGTGTTTTTGGATGTTTTTGCAGAATTTTAGAGGTTTTTATTTATTTCATTGGTTTAATGGGTTTTCATAGTTTTTAGTGGGTTTATAGTGTTTTTATTATTGTTAGGGGTTTCTACGGGTTTTAGGGGTTTTTGTGGGTTTTTATGGTTTTTAGGGTAATTATGGCATTTTAGATTTTTTAGCATTTTTTTTGTTTTTATGGATTTTATTTTTTTAATATTTTTATGTTTTTCTATTTATTTTTCATGGTTTTTATGGTTTTTTAGGATTTCATGTATTTTTAGGTTTTTTTGGAATTTTATGGGGTTTTAATCATTTTGAGGGTTTTTTTGGTTTTGAAGGATTTTCTAGTTTTTAAGAATTTCAAGTCTTTTATCATTTTATGGTTTCTAGTTTTATTATGTTTCTGTGGTTTTTAAGGGTTTTTAGGAATTTACGGGGTTTTTGGGATTTTATTGGATTTCTATATGGTTTTAGGGTTTTTTGGTGACTTTTTGGGTTTTAGGGTTTGTTAGGGTTTTTTGGGATTTTATTGTTTTTTGGGGTTTTAGTATTTTTGTTTTTAGGTTTTTTAGTGTCTTTTATGATTTTTTGGTTTTAAAGGGTTTTTAGAGTTTTTGGTGTGTGTTTATGGTTTTTAGGGGTTTTGAGGTGTTTTGGGGTTTTATGGTTTTTTTGTTTTTATGTTTTAAGTTTTCTTAGGGTTTTTCACAGTTTTTTATGTTATTAGTGATTTCTTGTGGGTTTTATGATTTTTTTAGTTTTTAGGGTTTTTATGTATTCTAGGGGTTTTTTGGAGGTTTTAGAGGTTTTAATTTTTTTTTGTTTTTTGGGTTTTAGGGTTTTTTGTTTTTTTATTGTTTTTATGTTTTTTAGAGTTCTGTAAAAATTTTAGTTGATTAATGGGTTTTTATAGTATTTAGTGTTTTTATGTTTTGGAAGGATTTTTTATGGATTTTTTGGTTTTTTGAGGATATATTTTTTTTTGGGTTCTAAGGAATTTTAGTGTTTTTAGCATTTTTAGGTTCTTTGGAGTTTTTAATTGGTTTTAGGATTCTGTGGTTTTAATTTCGGTTATTTATTTTTCTACGTATTGTTTAATGTTTTTAGTGATTTCTAGGGATTTTCTTGTGTTTTAAATTTTTTTAGGGATTTTAGGTATATTGAGGAATTTTTTGTGCTTTTGAGGGTTTTTAGCATTCTTAAGGTGTTATTTGTATTTTGTGTTTTTATTTTATAATGGGTTTCTTATTATTCTTGAGTGTTTTGGGGGTTTTAGTGGCTTTTTGGGTGTTTATCATTTTTGGTTCTTCATAGTTTCTATGGATTTATGGAAGGTTATTTAGGGTTTTATGAATATTTTCATGTTTTTTGTGATAACTAGGTCTTTTTTATAGTTTTAATATTTTTAGGGGTTTTAGTGATATTGAGCATTTTTTTTGGTTTTGAGGGTTTTTATCATTTTTAAGGTGTTTATGCATTTTAAGTGTTTTTATTTTATAAATGTTTTTATTATAGTCTTGAGGGTTTCTAGGGGTTTTTATGCTTTTAGTATTTTTATGTTTTTTTGGATCTTTCTAGGGTTATTCAATGGTTTCTGTGTTTTTAGGTATTAGGGGTTTCAAGTGTTTCATTTTTTATGATTTTCTTGGGGGATATCATGGTTTTAGGGTTTTTATGTTTTTTTGGACTTTTAGGGGGCTTAAGATTAATTTTTTTATTATAGGTCTTTGGGATTTCTAGGGTTTTGATGTTTTTTTATGCTTTTTAGGGTTTTTTATGCTTTTAGTGTTTTTTAGGTTTTAAGGGGGTTCATGTGTTATTTGGTTTTTAAGGTTTTCTTAGGGTTTTTAGGGTTTTAGTTTTTTGACGATTTTAGGGATTTAAGGGATATTTTAGGTATTTTATGGTTCTTTGGGATTTTACATTTTTTGGGGGGTTTTGGTTTTCCTTTTTAATTTTAAGGGTTTTGTGGTTTATTTAATTTTTTATCATTTTTTCTGTTTGAAATGGTTTTTTGATTTATTCATGGTTTTTAGATATTTTGAATGTTTTTAATGGTTCTTATGGTTTTGTGGGGTTTAGGGATTTATGGAATTTTTAGGGATTTTTGGGTTGTTATTGTTTTTAATTTTTTAGTTTTTTAAGAGTTTTTTTGGTTTTTAATAATTTCTTATAGTTTTTTAGAATTTTTAGGGTTTTTATTTTATTAAAATTTAATGGTTTTATGGTTTTTATATGTTTAGAGTTTTACATTTTTTTGTTTTTATGGGTTTTTATGAATTTTTATTGTTTCAATTTTTTATTTTTTATTGGGGTATTTTAGTTTTTTGTGGTTTTTATGCATTTATAATGTTTTGAAAAATTTTATGATATTAATGGGTTTTGGATTTTTTATTTGTTTTTTGAGTATCTACATGATTTTATAGGTTTCCTTTTGTTTTGAGGTATTCATTGGATTATATTGTTTGTTGGCGTTTTAGAGTTTTCAGGGTTATTTTTTAGTTTTTATTATTTTAGGGTTTTTATGGTTTTCATTGGGGATTCCAGGGTTTTAGTTTTTCTTTAATTTTTTAAATTGTTAATAATTTTATGGGATTTCTATGGGATTTTTGGGGGTTTTTATAGATTTTAATGGTCTTTATGTTTTTTTTAGGGTTTTGGGGTTTTTTATGGTTTTCTGTGATTTTTAGGTATATAGGGGTTTTAAGTGTTCCTAGGTTTTCTTAATATATTTCATTTTTTTATGTTCTTTGTGAATTTTAAAGATTTAATTGAATTTTAAATTTTTATGCTTTTTATAGTTTTTAACGATTTTTAGGGTTTTTAGGGTTTTTCTGGTATTTGTTGGGTTTATGGTTTTTTGATTTTTTAGGATTTTAATGGTTTTTTAGAGTTTATTGAAATTTTTAGGCTTTAAAGGGTTTTTATAGTTTTTAATTGTTATTATGTTTTTTAGCGTTTTTATGGTTTTTAGGGGGGTTTATGGATTTTATGGGGTTTTATGGTTTTTTAGAGTTTATGTTTTTTCTGGTTTTTCGGGTTTTTTGGTGTTATGGGTTTGTTATGGTTTTAGGGCCATTTATGGGCTTTTAGAAATTTTTATGTTTTTAGGGGTTTTAAATATATTATGGTTTTTATTGTTTTATTATTGTTTTATGGTTTTTTATGTTTTATCAATTTTTGGGCATTTTTTAGGATTATATGGTGTTATGGGTTTTTTTTTGGGATTTTGGGTTTTTTTTGGTTTTTATGATTTTTATGGTTTGTTTTGTTTTTCAAGGTTATTTTGAGTTTTTAGGGTTTTCAATAACTATTATATCTTTATTACATTTTAGGGGATTGAAGGGATTAAAAAGTATTTGGTGGTTTTTAGGGTTTTTATGTTTTTAGGGTTTTTAATGTTTTTAGGGGTGCATATTGTCTTTAGGTGTTTTATGGTATTTTATGGATTTTAGTGTGCTAATATTTGTTTAGGTTTTTAAGGATTTTAAGTATTTTTTATTTTTTATTAGGTATTTGAAGGGTTTTAGGTATTTTTTACTTTTAAGGGATTTTTTTGGTGATTTTGATGGCTTCTAGGGTTATTAGGGTTTTAGGGATTTTCTTTTTTTAGGTTTTTAGGCGTTTTATGTGTTTTTAGTTTGTTATGGATTTCATATTTATTTTTAGTATATTTTGGGGTTCTTATTTTTGTAAAAAATTTTATGGGTTTTTTAGGATTTTAATGACTTTTAGGGATTCTAGGCATTTTGAGGGTTTTAGGAGTTGTAACTTTTTTTGGGGTTTTTTGGGGGTTTTCGTGTGTTTAATTTTTTATGGTTTCTTATGGATATTCAGGGTATTTAGGGTTTTTAAATTTTTGGGGATTTATAAGTCCTTTTAGGGTTATTATGGGTTTTTAGGGTTTTATATATTTTGAGGGGGTTTAGGGGTTTATTGGGTTTTATTGGTGTTTTTTAGTATTTAGTATTCTTTTTTCATTCTTAGGGTCTTATGGTTTTTAGTATTTTTAACATTTTTAGGGTATGAATTGTTTTCTTGTAGTTTTTAATTGTTTTTAGGGTTTTTATAGGTTTTTTATTTCTTTATGGTTTTAGGGGCATTAAGGTTTTTAGGTTATTTTAATTATTTTGGGTTCTTCTAAGGATTTATCGAAATTTTTATTTGTTTTAGGTGTTTTAAGTCTTTAGTTTTACAAGTTTTCTTAGGGTTTTTTAGGTTCTTATATTTTTGTACATTTTTCTAATTTTTTAGTATTTTTTATGATTTTTATTGTTGCTAGGGTTTTTTGGGATTATGATGGGTATATGTGTTTTAGGGTTTTTTAGGGTTGTAGCCTTTATATATATATATTTTTTGGGTATTTTGTAATTTTTGGGGTTTTTAGCGTTTTTATATTTTTGGGTAGTTTGATGTATTTGTAGGATTTTTATTTGTTTTTGGGGTTTTATGGATTTTTAGTGTTTTTTGATTTTTGGGGTTTTTCAGGTTTTTGGGTTTTTCGTTGTTCTAGGATTTAGGGGTTTTTTTTTTATTTTTTTAGGTTTGTGTGGTTTTTTAGATTTCTTTAATAATTTTAGGTGATAAAAGGGTTTCTAGAGTTTTTCGTGTGATTTTATGGTTTTTAAGGTTTTTAAGGTAGGGGTTTTATGGTTTTTAATGAATTTAGGGAATTTATGGGGATCATTAGAGATTTTATGACATTAGTTTTTTATGTTTTTCAGTTTTCATTAGGGTTTTCAGGGTTTTCAATATTTTTACATTAGACGTATTTTCAGGTCTTTTTTTATTGTTTTTATGGTTTTTATGATATTTAGGGAATATGAGCATTTTAGGGTTTAGGGTTTTTACGGTTTTTTTCATTGTTTAATATTTTTGGGTTTTTAAGTGTATTTTTCATTCTATGGTTTTCTTATTGGTTTTCAAGGAATTTAGGGTATTTTTTGTTTTTAGGGATTTTAGGGGTTTTTTAGGATTTCTGGTTTTTAAGGGTTTTTATTTATTTTGACGGTTTTTACAGTTTTTATGGTTTTTTGGTTTTTTGGGTTTTTAGGGGTTTTATGCTTTTTAGGGGTTATAACAGTTTTTAGAGTTTTTTATTTTTTCTATGTGTTTAGTGGTTTTTAGGATTTTTTACGCTTTTTTAGGTTTTTAATGGTTTTTAGCGTTTCTAGGGAATTTATATGGTTTTATGATTTTTATGTTTTTATGGGTTTTTAGGTTTTTTAGGTTTTTACATTTTTATTATGAGTTTTTATGGTTTTTGGTATTTCATAAATTTTTAGTCATTTTTAGTGATTTTCAAGGATTTTTAGGGTATTTTAGTTATTTAGGGATTTTGAGGCCTTTATGTTTTTGATAGTTTTGGGGGTTTTAGCAATTTTTTGGGGTTTTATATGTTTTTATCATTTTAATGTTTTCTTATCAGTTTTCATGTCATTTGTAGTTATGTTCTTTTTTGTGATTACAAGATCTTCTTTAGTATTTTTCAGGGTTTTTAGGGTTCTTAGAGATTTTGTGAGTTTTTAGGGTTTTTAGAGTGTTTAGGGTATTTATGGTTGTTTTGGGGTTTAAATAATATTTCATTTTTCATTTTTTTCATGGTTTTGGATTTTTTTATAAAATTTATAGGTTTAATGGGTTTTTAGAGTTTTTAGTGTTTTTATGGTTTTTTATCCTTTAGGCTTTTTATGATTTTAAGTGGTTTTAGTGTATTTTTAGAGTTTTAATAATTTTTTATGTTTCTTGGGGGATTTAAATGTTTTTATGATTTTATGGTTTTCTTAATGGTTTTTTGGGATTTGGGGTTTTATTCTTTTTTAGGGATTTTTGAATATATTTAGGATTTTTATTGTGTTTTAGGAATTTTATGGATATTTAAGGGTATATTGTATTTAGATTTTTTTGGGTTATTTTTTAGTTCATGGAGTATTTTTGAGTTTTTTAGGTGTTTCAGGATTTTTTGGGTTCTTTACAGGTTCTTAGGGGTTTCTGTGCTTTTCATGTTCTTTTAGGGTTTTAAACATTTTTAGGGTTTTTATTGATTTTATGTGTTTTTAGGTTTTTATGGTTGCCTTGGGGATTTTCTAGGTTTTTGGTGTTTTTTATGTTATTAGTGTTTATTGGGATTTTTCAGGATTTTAATGGTTTTTAGGGATTTTATGGATTTTGATAGGTTTGATGGGTTTTAGTTGGTTTATTGTCTTTAGAGTTTTTATCATTATAGTTTTTTAAGTGGTTTAATTATTTTTTAGGTCTTTAATTTTTTCTTTTGATTTTTATGGTTTTTATGGGAGTTTGAGAATTTTGAGGGGTTTTAGGTTTTTTTGGTTTTTAGGGTTGTTGTGGTTTTTTGGGGTTTTTAGGGGTTTTGAGTTTTTTATATTTTTAAGGGTTTTTAGAGTTTTTAAAAGTTTACAGGGGTTAATATTATTTTTAGATTTTTTAGTGGTTTTTAGTTTTGTTTGGGTTATTCAAGGTTTTCAGGTTTTTATGGTGCTTAGGGGTTTTACGGGTTTTTAGGTCTTTAAGGGTTTTAGGGTTTTTTAGCATTTTTTGTTTTTTCAGTGTTTTATGTGTTTTATGTTTTTAATGTTTCCTTAGGGTTTTTTATGGTTTTTATGGGTTTTATGTATTTGGAGTTTTTTTTGGATATTTTGGATTTTTTTTGCCTTTAGGGATTTTGAGGGTTTTTAGGGTCTTTTAGTGTGTTTTGGGTTTTTAGGATTTTTAATGGATTTTTTGGGTTTAGGTTGTTTATTTTAGTTTTTATGGGTTTAAAGGAATTTTAATGTTTAAAGGGTTTAAAAGGGTTTTTAGAGTTTATATGGTTTCTTAGGGTTTATATAGCATCATATGGATTTAAAGGTTTTCAGATGGTTTTATGGAATTTAGGGTCTTTTTATGAATTTTTTAGTTTTGTTATAATTTTTTATATTTTTAGGGGATCTGATTAATTTTAAAGTTTTAAGGTTTTCTTAGGATTTTTCTTTGTTTTTATGACTTTTTAAATTTTATTTACTTTTTAGTTATTTTAGGATTTTTATAGTTTTTTAGGGTTTTTGGAATTTAAAGAGTTTTTATGGTTTTTATGGCTTTATAGATTCTTAGTGTTTTTATATTTTTTTTGGGTTTTAAGGTTTTAAGTGTTTTTAGGTTTTTAGGATTTATTTGGGGTTTTTATGGTTTTTATGGTTTTTTAGTTTTTTAGTGATTTTTTGGGATTTTTAAGAATTTTTATGGGTTTTTATGTTTTTAGGGATAATTTGGGGTTTTTAAATTTTTTAGGGTTTTAGGTTTTAGGGTATTTTTTATAATTCTTTTTTGGGTTTTTATGTTCGTTTTTTTTTTATTTTAATTTTTTTATATTTTTTTAACATATCTGGGTTCTTAAATGGAATTTTAGAGTTTTTAGTGGTGTTTAGGTGTTTTTATGAGTTTTATGGTTTTTTTTGTTTTTTGGGTTTTTATGGATTTTATGGTTTGTCGATATTTATTGGATTTTATGGTTTTCATCATTTTTAATGTTTTTAGGGGTTTTTAGGGTTTTTAGGGTCTTAAGGTTTTTTACTATTTTTAGTGTCTTTTATATTTTTTGGGATTTTTATGGATTTATTAGGTTTATGGTTTTGTGGTTTTTAATGTTTTTTAGTGTTTTCAGGGTTGTTAGTGTTTTTAGGATTTTTTTATGTATTTTAGGTTTTTATGGTTTTTCTATGTTTTTAATATTTAAGGTTTTCCTAGGGATTATTCAGGAGTTTTATTTGTTTTACATTTTTAGGTATTTTTACTGCTTTTTAAGGTTTTTTTGGGTATTTAGAAATTTATAGGGTTTTTAGGGGTTTTGTGGTTTTATTTTGTTTTTATTGTTTCTTTTTGAGTTTTTTTCTGTTTTTTATGATTTTTTAAAATTTTAAAATTTTCTTATGTTTAAAGGGTTTTTAGTTTTTTTGTGGGTGTTTGGTTTTTTGTGGGTTTTATGGGTTTTTAAGGTTTTTAGAGTTTTTTTTGGATTTTAGGGGGTTTTAGGTGATTTAGGGTTTTTATGGTTTAAGTGGTTTTTAATTTTTTGGTGTTTAATTTTTTTAGGTTTTAAGGGTTTTTAGGTTTTTTCATGGTTTTTAAGAATTTGTTTTTTATTTTTTGGGATATTTAGGGGCATATTTTTGGAGTTTTATGGGTTTTTTCGGGTCTTTAGGGAATATGAGGGTTTTTTGATTTTTTGTTTTTATAGGATTTTAATGTTTTCTTAGGTATTTTTTGTGTTTTCATGATTTTTTGGTTTTCATGTAATTTTATGGATTTTGTGGGATTTTATGGTTTTTGTGGCTTTTATAGATTTTTATGGGTTTTATGATTTTTTAGAGTTTTTAGTGTTTTTATACTATTTTTCATTTAAAGTTTTTTTTAGTTTTTAATGTATTTTTGGGTTTTTAATGTTTTTTAAAAATTTAGGGGTTTAAAGGGTTTTTTGTGTTTTAGTGGGGTTTTTATGGTATTTTGGTTATTTTGGGTTTTTGATGGTTTTAACATTTTTTTTTGGTTTTTCTGGTTTTTAGTGTTTCGACTATTTTTAGCATTTTAGGGTTTTTATAGGTTTTAGGTGTCTTTCTGTATTTAAAGTTTTCTTATGGGTTTTCAGGATTTTTTGGGGATCTTTAGGTTTTTAGGTTTTGTAAGTATTTCTTAGTATTTTAATGTTTTTTAGGATTTTGATCAATTTTTCGATATTTAGGGTTTTATCAATTTTTGAGTTTTTGTGGTTTTTATATTTTTTGTTTTTTAATGTTATTTAGCAGTTCTTTCCAATTTTATTGGGGTTTAGATGGGTTTTTATAGTTTTTAGTTACTTTTTATGGTTTTAGGGGGGTTTTTTTTGGGTTTTTTTGGGTTTCATAGGTTTTAGGTCCTTCAGGGTGTTTAGGTTTTTAGTGTTTTTAGGATTTATAACGGTTTATGTTATTTGTAGGTTTTTTTATGTTTTTTTGTCTTTTCTACATTTTTAGGGTTTTTCTTTTTTAAGATATTTTGAGGTCTTTTTTAGAATTTTACTGATTTTCTAGTGTTTTTAGGGATTTTTAGTGGTTTTATTTTTTTATGTATTTTTATGCATTTTTAGGGTTTTTTTTTCATTTTTTAGGATTTTAGTTGTTTTAATGTTTTATAAATTTTTACGTATTTTTTTTGTATTTTGATGGATGTTTATGGTTTTTAGGGATATTGATGGTTTTTAGGGTTTTTATGGAATTAGGTATTTTAGGTTTTTTGGGGGTTTTTTTTGGGTTTCTTGAGTTTTTAGGGTTTTTTGGTGGGTTTTTAATTTTTTAATGTTTTTAGCACTTTAACATTTATTTATTGTTTTAAGTGTCTTTTTATGGTTTTTAAAGGTTCTTAAAAGTATTTATGTTTTTATATGTTTCTACAGTGATTAGGTTTCCCATCCGTCACCGCCTTCCTTCCTTGCTGGCTGCTCTTTCCATGGCTCTCAGCTCGGTGCCCTCATGATGTGGCTACTCTTTGCTCCTGCGGTCTCATCATCATTCTTTTCTATTCGCAACGTTGCTCACCCTATTCCATTAAGGAGGCATGATGATGCCCCAGGGTGCGGGATCTGTGCTACGTTATGGGGTTTTCGTCGTGTTCCGTGTCAGGTGTTGGTGCTTTGGGTAGATCTGCCCATAGGGTGCGATTCTGAAGGCGGCGATGGGTTTTACTTCATTCATTTGTTGTTTTGTGCCGGATTTGGTGTTGATACTGTTTAGGTGGAAATATGGCCTGCTTGTCTCCTGAAGGTTTTGTTCTCTGAGGAGGTGATTTCATTCAGGTATGTGGTTCTGTTTTTTGTGTTGCTTGTCACGTCGGTGTGCCTGGTGACGAACTGGGTTCTCTTCGGGTGGATTCATTTCTCCCCGATGATTTGTGGTTTAATATTTTGTTGTGCGGTGCTGATAACGATTAGTTAGTGGTTTGGAACCGCGGTGACAATTCAGATTTCGTTCATTGTTCTAGTGATGTCACTTTTGTAATGGTGTTTGATCATGTTGAGGCACTGTTGGTTCTCGTCGGCGCTGTTGGATTTGTGGCAGTGTTAATGAATGGTGGTGATCTGCGGAGGAGGTTCTGGCGACAACACTTCCGATGGTCTCACCGGCGACTGGCAGTGATGGATGTGCGTGATGATCTTTGACGACAATGTAGTGATGGCGTTCGACATGAAGTGAAGGTGATGTAGTGATGGGGACGTGTGATGATGGGTAAAAGACTCGATGTGGCACGTGGCATTTGAAGAATGTGGTTTGGTTTGAATTTAAATTTTGAAATATGGATTTTTTTAGATTGTTTGTACGGGTACCAGGAACCCGTAAACAGGCTTTTGAAAATGGAAAAAAATGAATTTTTGTCGTAATATATATATTTTTAAGACTTCTGTTTTTATGATTCTTAGGGGTTTTGAGGGTTTATTCTGTTTTTATGATTTTTAGTGTGTTAGGGTTTCTAGGGTATTTATGTGTTTTCAATTTTTATGGATTATTAGGGTTTTTAGGTATTTTACATTTTTGGGTTTCTTAGTATTTTTAGGGTTTTAGGGGTTTTTCTGATTTTGACGGTATTAGGGTTGTTATAGTTTTTTTTAATTTTTAGGGTTTTGAATGGTTTTTAAATTTTTTTAATGTTTTTAGGGTTTTTAATGGTTTGTGGAGTTTTTATATATTTTAAGGGGTTTTATAGTTTTTAGGGGTTTTTATGAATTTTAGGGGTTTTATGGTTTCTAGGGGTGTTTAGGATCATTTATGGTTTTGAGGGTTTTTATCATTTTAAAGTTTTTTGGAATTTAATTTTTTTTTGGGTTTTTAAGTTTTTATTTGGGTATTTTAGAGTTTTATATAGTTTTTGGTAATCTTAGGGAACTTTTAGGATTTTTTAGTTTTAATGTTTTTTAAGGATTTTGAAGGTTTTTAGTGTTTTTAGGGGTTTTAGGGGTTTTAGGGGTTTTAGGGGTGTTTTTTTTTGGGGGGGTTTTAAGTGTTTTCATGTTTTTAATTTTTTCTTTATATTTTTTGGTTTTATGTTTTTTTACATTTTTAATTATTTTTAGGGATTTTTTATGATTTAAATGATTTATATGGTTTTTTTATTTTCATTGTTTTTACATTTTTTAGGGTTTTTAGGGTTTTTATAGATTTTGTGGTTTTTAGTTTCTTTTTTATGTTATTTTGCTTTTTAACCTTTTTAAGAGGTTTTTAAATTTTTAGGGGTTTAGTGAGTTTTAATGTTTTTAGTGGTTTTTAAAATTTTGAGGGTTTTAAGGCTATTTATGGTATTTAGGGGGTTTTAGTTTATTTTTAGGGTTTTGGGATTTTAATCATTTTAATGTTTTATAGGGGTTTTATGTGTTTGGGGGTTTTATGGTTTTATTATGGTTTTTATGGTTTTTTAGTTTTTTTAATTTTTATTGATTTTAGGGGTTTGGGTGGGGGGGGGGGTTATTGTTTTGTAGGGTTTTAATATTTTTGTGGGTTTTGAGAGTTTTATGGGTTTTAATTTTTTTACAATTTTTAGGATATTTAGAGGTTTTAATTGTTTATAGGTTTCTAATTTTCACTTAGGGGTTCTCATGGGGTTTAGGGTTTTTTACAATTTTAATTATTTTTAGGGACTTTTAATTTTGTTATTGTTTTTTATGGTTTTTAGGGATTTTGAGGTGTTTTAGGGGTTTTTATGGATTTTTTAAAATTTTAAGTTTTTTGATTTTTAGTGTAATTTTCAAATTTTTGTTGCTTTTAAGGTTTTTTGGAGTTTTCTTATCACTTTTAGGTGTTCAATGAATTGCTATATTTTAAAGATATTTTTTGGTGTTTTAGGGGTTTTTAGGTTTTTAGGGGTCATTAGGGTTTTATGGGGTTTTATGTTCTTTTATGGTTTTAGAATTTTTTTATGATTATAGGAGTTTTAAGTGGTTATAGTTTTTTAGAGTTTTATTTGGGGTTTTTTGGGTTTTTATAATTTTTTATGTTTTTATAGATTATTAGGGATTATTAGGATTTTTATGGTTTTTAGGTTTTTTAGGGATTTTCAGGAGTTTTATGGTTTTTATGTGTTTAAATGTTATAATATTATTTTTTGTATTTTAGGGAATTTAATTGTTTTTAGGTATTTAATTCATGATATGTGTTTTTCATTATTTTTAGGGAATTATTTTTTTTCATGTTTTTCTGTTATTTGAGTTTTTTATAGTATTAAATATTTTTTAGATTTTTTTACCTTTTTTAGAGGTTATAATGGTTTTTACTGTTTTTAATGGTTTTTATGGTTTTATGGGGTTTTAAGGATTTAGAGGAGATTATATTATTATGTTTTTTATGATTTTTTAAGGTTTTTATGGTTTTTTTCCTTTTTTGGTTTTTTGGGGTTTTTATGTGTATTAAGCGTTTTAAGTATTCTTCAGGGTTTTCACAGTTTTTAGGATTTTCAAAATATTTATGGGTTTTACAGAATTATGTATTTTTAGGGTTTTTAGAGTTTTTATGTATTTATATGGTTTTTAGGGTTTTATGGTTTTTATGGTTTTTAGGGTTTTTCTACTATATTAGGGGATTTTAGGTTCTTTTGAGTTCTTTTAACATTTTTAAGGGTTTACATGGTTTTTATAGTTTAAGTGGGTTTTAGGGTTTTTAGGATTTTCTATGGTTTTAAACTATTCCAAGGGGGTTTTATGATTTTTAATGTTTTTAGGTTTTTCGCACCTTTTATGGTTTTTAGGGTTATTGGGATTTTAAGGGTTTTAATTGTTTTTAGATATTTATGTTTTTATTAGGGGTTTTAAAATTATTTAGTGTTGTTTATGCTTATATGTATTTTTAAGCATTTTCTAGGGTTTTTATGGTTTTTTTCTTTTTATGGTTTTTAGGGTTTTTAGGGATTTTGAGGGGTTTTATAGTTTTTAAGGGTTTTTTATGTTTAATGGGGGTTGAGTTTTTAATGTTTTTAATGTATTCAAGGGTTTTTAATGTATTTAGATGATTAGAGGGTTTTTAGTGTTTTTAATTGTTATTTGGGTTTTTACGGTTTTCTTGGGTTTTTAACAGTTTTTATGGTTTTTATGTTTGCATGTGGTATTTGGGTTTTAAGGACTTTTATGTTATTTTAGGGATTTTAGAGTTTTTTCGGTTTTTATGGGTTTTATGAAATTTTATTGGTTTAAGTTTTTCTTAGGGATTTTAATGGATTTTAGATTTTTTAAAATTGTTATTGTTTTTAGGAATTTTTTAGGGTTTTTAAGGGTTGTTTGAGTTTTTAGAGATTTTGAGGGTTTTCAGGGTTTTATAGTTTTTTTTTAATGTTTTTAGTGTTTTTTGGTTATTAGTGGAATTCTGTGTTTTATGTTTTTTAGGGTTTCATTGGGGTTTTTAGGGGTTTTTAGGGTTTTTTTTCTTTTTTAGAGTTTTTTAGGGATTTATTTATAATTTTTTTTGTCTTTTAGGATTTTTAGTAATTTTTATGGATTATGGTTTTTTAAGATTTTTCAGTTTTTTGGGGATTTATTGGTCTTTTAAGTTTTTTTTAGGTTTTTAAATGTTTTTAGAGTTTTTAAAAATATCAGGGGTTAAAAGGTTTTTGGAGTGTTTAATGGAGTTTTAGTGGTTTTGTGTGGTTTTGTGTATTTCAAAGGCCTTTATGGGGTTATCTACTCTTTATGATGTTTTAGGGGTTATAGTGTTTTTTTGGTCTTTTTACAGTCTTTAGAATATTTTGAATGGTTTTATGTGTTTTCTGGTTTTTTTGTTTTTGATAGGGGATTATTAGGTTATTTTGGGTTTTTTAGATTTTTTGGGACTTATATGGATTTTTAAGGATTTTATGGTTTTTAGGGATTTTAGGGATTTTGATAGTTTTTAGGGTTTACATACTGTGGTCAGTATTTTTTTGGTTTTTAGTGGTTTTAAGTGTGTTGACACTCCTTTTTCGTCACAGAGTCCAAAGGAATGTAAAGGGAAATGACTTGGCAAAAATTGGTCCATCCTTTGAAGAAAATATAAAAAATCGGCAAGGGGATGAACAAGGAGAATATTGCCCATAAGTCGCGCAAGTTTCCTCATAGTCGTGCAAGTGCACTTGTGCGACGCATTATGGTCGCGCAAGTGACCTGCTTGACCTAAGTGATAACCGCCCGGGGTCTTCTCCCTGCCTATAAATAGACCCTGTGGGCCCCCATTCGCGGAGAAATTTTTCCAGAAACTCAGATTTGAACTCCCGACGCCCTAGTCTCTTCTCAAAGCATCTGGAACACTTCTAAGGTAATTTCTTACCTAGAACGGAAGATCTAAAGAGGGGGAGGAAGGCCTAAGTGTTGAAACTCATCAACACTTGCGCGCCTAGGTGGCCATCCCTTAAGGAAAATGGCCACCCTTGCGTGCTGCCTTACTCCTTCAATATAACCTGTGCGCCCCTCTGCTGGAATAACCTGAAGAGGATTCTAAAGGCCTTAAACAAAGGTCGCTCAAGTATTACCCTGCTGGTTGAACACCACGCAAGTACCAAACGTGTCGCGCAGGCGTATTCCTGCGTGACCAGGACTTGCGCGCCCACACAGTACCTGCGTGCCTGCCAGGACTTGCGTGCCCCTGCCTTTTTGGATGCCTTTCTTGACCATTTCACCCCTCTTAAGCCATTACACCTTTCCTATTCACGATTCAGTCTTCAAGACAGTCTTCAAAGCCATTTATGGCATGATTTCTTGATTTGACATCCTTATCTGAAAGGAATTCTGTGTAATATCTCTCAAAACCTAGTGATTTACCCATCTTTATGTCACTAAAGATTGAGATTTCATTCATTTAACCTCATCCTTTAAGATGAGAGAATCCTTAACCTGGGTCTCCTTTTCAGGAATAATCCCCAGTCATAAGTCCTCTAAATTTTGGGAATCCTCTTAGGAGTAAGCCCCAGATCCCCTAACCTGGCCTTCCTTTTCATGAGTAAGCCCCAGTCTCAAGTTTGGGCATCCTCCTTAGGAGTAAGCCCCAGTCATAATTCTTAACTTGGGAATCTTCCTTAAGAGTAAGCCCCAATTCTTAAAGTTCCCAAATCTAGGCATCCTCCTCAAGAGTATGCCCTAGTCCACTAATCTGGGCATCCTCCTTAGGAGTAAGCCCCAGTCCCCTAATCTGGGCATCCTACTCAGGAGTAAGCCCCAAACCTTAATCCTTGACCTGGGCATCCTCTTCAGGAGTAAGCCCCAGTATTAATTCCTATTAACCAGTCTTAATTTACCTTTGATCTGGGATTCCTTTTTAGGATTAAAACCCAATCATAAGTCCTCTCTTAATTTGGGCCTCCTTTTCACGATTAACCCCAAATTAGAGTATTCAAATCTCTATGAAGCACATATACCTTTATGGACCTTGTTCCTGGATTTCTTCCCTAAAGTAAATCCTAATCTTCATTTATCTTGGCAGTCATACATACATAAGCCCCGCCTTATTTCTTATGATTGCATCTTTCATGGAAAAATTGTCTGATTTTTACCAATACCTCTTGTTTCTCACACTGAGTATGACTCATGTGAGCTCATAGTGTAAAAGTAATTATGACATCCTTCTTTGATCCATCAATCATAAACATCATACTCCCTTACTCGAACTACATGGGTTATGATTCTTTTTCTAAACAAAGGATACGTAGGTAGCCCGTCTACGGGTTCGATCCCAACTCTAAAATAATCCATGTACTTCTGAATGACAATAAACTTCAAGTGCCCCACTGAGTGATTTTAAAACCAGCATGGTCATCATAATGACCAAGATACTTTTATATAAATGTTTCTAAGGGTACCATTGACCAAGAATCTCTAATAAATACAGAAGATTCTCTATCGATGAAGAACCTCAAATACAAATAAAATATTCTCTAAATTTCCTACATATTTGATCATTGATTGTCAGATCTAAAGGAAAGCTCATTTTATACTTGGTAATGTAATAAGGATTCAAGAACAAAACTTAAATCTATAAAGAGAGTCCCTGAGTAGGCAATAATTCCACTCAAAGAGGTGTGATGAGTCCGACCTCCCATCCTCTCGACCAATGCAAAATCCTAAGCCTCGTCAGCCCAAAAACTAATGAGCACCTACCATTAGAAATTAGGTCCGAATGGATGTGGAATCATTGGATGTTTCCGGTTCTATAAACAAACCCGTTAGAAACCGATCAGAACTTTTGAACCTCCCATCAAGGCGGTTATCCCCGGATTCCGAGGGAAACAAAAATGGTGAACCCGACGTGAATCCTTAACCAAGTTAAAATGATGTTTTGCCTATATGTTAGGCCCCTATTTAAAACTCAATAAGAGGGACAACAAAAATAATCATTGACATATGTGCTCATCCAAAAGATTTAGTAGGTGAATTTATCTTGATTACGTCTGTTATATCAAACATGCACACTTTTCACAAGATCTTATGCATTTCTAGAATGGCTACTCTCAAGTTCACACCTGTGAATACTGCTGCTGGAAATGCCACTACTGCTACTCCTACTGGATCGTTGTATTCTCTTAGGACAATATCACCTACTCAGCGTCTTCAACGCTGGGTATCAAACGCATGGGTTAAGGAGTACCGTCAACACGGTACCATCCCAACTCTGGAGGCTACCCGACATGCCCTCCAAGTAAACAACTCACATCGGTCATCCGGACAATGACACCTAATGATTAAGAAGCAGACGGTGCTGACTACCGTCTCAAACCGTTTCGGGTCATTATCCCGAGAATGCAATCACCATTCGCTCCCTTATTCTGAGGAGGTGAATGAGAAGGTCTCTTAGGACCATAATTGAAACAGACATGAGTCCTTCCTGAGGTCTCCCACAAACAATCACCGCCAGACTCGTGCAATAGTGCGCCCTCAACATGATGAGGGTACTGACTCCAGACGTTCAGCTCAGGTTCCTCGAACCCGAGAAAGCAAGACGAACCACCAGAGGCGGAATTTGGACAACAGTGAGCATGTTCTCATCTCTGCCATCTCCGGAGAAGTCCACCAACCTCAATTAGTGGCAAGCAACGGGTAGGCACATACACCTTCCCGTTTTAATTCCACTGTCCAGCAGACTCGTCTGGCAGCATCACGCCAATCCCGCCCGACAATTTCGGCGAAGTAATATAGGCAGGAACATACACCTGTTTATAAATCATCAGCTAGTCAGCAGGCTCGTTTGACTACATATGATGGATATCATCAACCATGTTTGGCGAAGTGCAATCAGCAGGCACATACACCTACTGGTATTAATCAAGCCTTCAAAAATTCTCTCTTGGTAGCATTCAGAGAAGTTAGTCGGAAAGCCCCGACAACAAATAAGAGGCAAACTCAACTCTCTACCCCCACACATGAGTACTTTCAGGATTCACTGACAGGAAAAGGAGGATAGGAGCAGGCACATACACCTGTTCCAAGCCCGGAATGGAGGTATATTCTCGTTCCGGCAGCTGAAGTCACCAAGCATATTCTATCAATGGTGAAAGAGCAGAAGCAAATCCATGCTCATATTCTGGATGCCTGCCAGGATATTATAACAACTTCAGCAGCATCTCAGGGGAAGACATATAAATCTATCCCTACCAGTGGAGTGATACATCAACAATTCACTCCGGAATAGACACACACATCTGTTCCAGTCCAATAGGGTTATGGGGCATACTCCCCCATATCAGACGGACGACCAAGTCAGGCACATACACCTGATTTGAGAGGAGATCGTCAGCTTAACCTGTCCATCTTTTCTGATCCGGCACATACACCTGATCAGAGCAGCCACTTTCATCATCAAGTGGTTTCCAAGTCATGTAAGAAGGCGTCTAAGAAAAAGACCTGCCCAGTACAGTCATGAGATCAACAACCATTTAGTAACAAGGCCTTTCTCGATGCTAGAGTTCTTGAATCCCTCAGACAATTATCTGTTGGAATTCAAGATTCTACTCAGCAGTTCCCAATAGTGGGAACATTAATTCTGAAGGTCTTCAAGAGACACTTCCTCATGAAGGCTTTCTTCATTACAATTTGGTCTATATCGAAGTTTAATCTTCAGATGAGTGCCACAGGAACCCTCTGTGTGGTCAGAAGAACAAGGAGTAAGAGATCTCATCTTTTGCTGTAACCCAATATGGTGGTCATCCCCATGATGATGAATTTCGCTGAGAAAGTCCTCTTCGCAGTAGTGATGCACATTGCCCGGAAAATGCTCTAGTGGACAATGTATTGCCGAGAAAACCCTCTTATATTGAGGCACTTGAAAATGCAAAACTAGTCATGTCTGAAGCTTCATCGCTAGCAGGTGAAATACTTTCTCAATCAGAAGATAGCCTAGGGTGTAGGTCATTCTACGAACCACCCCTAAGTCATGCATCTTCTAGTTTGATCAATGATTTCTCTACCAATCCTCTTGAATCCAATGAAGCAACAAGGAAAAACCAACTCTGGTCAAACCAGGTAGAATAATCTTCATCAAATGATAAATAGGAAATGCTGAATATGAGAAAACAACAAGTGAAAGGTGAAGTGCCAGTCATGTTTTGGCCTCTGGATGACTCTCAGTATAATATTCCAGAAATATTGACAGAAGATGAAATTCATGATATTAAACTCAACATATGGAAAACTCTTTGTCAGTTAAAAATGAAAGTATTATCTTATGATGAATATGAAAATCATCATAAGATAATAGAAGGGTTACAACGTCAGATTGATTTGGCGTCTCTATCAGTCTCTCGATATCTGAAGGCTGAAAAGCAGTAGAGAGCCCTTCAACGTTCATGATTTGGCGCACTAAGAAGATTGCGTCAGTTAACTGCCAATTCCCCATCTGGTATTCGTGTCAGATGATGGGATGTTCATGGAGCACTACATTTCACGATGCTCTCCAGTCAGCAAAGCCAACCGAAAATGGTCTCATGCAATGTTATTGCCCATGGCCGACCACAGTCTATGGGCTTTGTTTTCAATCAAAAGCTTGCCCAAGAACATGCTTCATCTAGTTCCTCTCACAATCAAGAATACAGAGAAAAAGATGTCGAATTACTCTTGCATCAAGCAAATGAGAATATTGAACAGGCCTCTCGTTTGGAGCAAGCACGTCAGCAAGAGACAGAAGTGTCAAAAATCATCCAACGGTCTTTTGAACCGGGTGATAAAAGCGAATACATGTTAATGCATCAAGCTAATTTCTGGACTAAGGTTCGCAAGATTAGGATGACTTTCAAGTAATTCTCAGACATAGCATGTCAAGAACCATCCCAGCTCGCCAGATTGGGGACTCTTTTAAACCAACCCTCGGAATCAACAATAAGGATTCGGGGAGCTGAGAAAGAACAACAGGAAAAACCCAGTCCACTGGACTGAGGACTTTTTCAAATCATCAATCCACTCCTCAGATAAATTCAGTCTTTTCTCGATTGGGGAAGAAACCTCAAGATGAACGAAGAGCCAAATAATCAGGAGATTCCCTCCAAATTATGGTTCGTCAAGAAGATCATGAGGAATCGAATCAACAAAAGGAAATGTCTCATCAAAGACATGGAAGAAGACAATATCATAGAAATGTTGATAGAAGGGATGCGATGAATTATGCATCGATTAATGTCATCAATGCTGTTGTAGATGATCCACTAGATGAGGCTCACTCAGGGGACTCAGATGAAGAGGTTACAGCTCAAGAAGATTTATGCACCGACACAAATGAAGAAGGTGTGCGTACACGAAGTCAAATGATTACTCAGAACGTAAGTAATCCATCGAGTAACCCACTTCCCCCCTCTCCGAAAAGGATCCAACAAAGGGAAGGGAAAGAACCAGGTTACATATCCTTCCTCTAGATAAGGTCAATCTCTCTCACTAGAGTAGAGGTTTGCACAACAGGAGGAAGAAATGAAGGAATTAAGAAGGTTGAATGCAGAACTACTTCAGATTATTCTCCTTCATAAGCATAATGGAGTCAGTCAGCCAAAGCAATTTGTTGCAGCTACTGAGATGGATCAAGAATATCCTCCTCTATCAGTACACCCTCACAGGTCTAATCCTACGGGTCAAGTGAAACAACAATTGGCAGTGCTACAATTAGTTGCAGAACCAATCGCAACATTTATCCAAGATCCCGTCATTACACCTACCCATGTCCAAGTTCAACCAGATGTTTCTCAAATGTTAATAACTACTATTGAGTCATTAATAGCATGGTTAGAAACAATGGAAGGGAAGCGTGCGCAAGTTCAACCAGAAAAGAATGTTTACCCTGAATGGGTAGAATCAGTTTCTCCTCCATCTAGTTTAGGGAACCCTGTATTCCCTATTTTCAATGGATCAGGAGATCCTGAACAACATTTGACGCATTACATGTCTTGTTGCGATCTTATGATGGGAACTCCGGAGCAACAAGAAGCAGTGAAACTAAGATGCTTCGTGCAAACATTGCAAGGACCAACTTTTGTTTGGTATACAATCTTGCAATCCCGGTAAATTACTAGATGGGAGGATCATCGCCAAAAATTTCTCCTTGAGTTCAGCTCAACTTTTCCAAAGAAAACAGTTTTTGATCTTACAAACTGTAAGTAAATGGAGAATGAAAGATTCTCTAATTTCATTGTTCACTAGAAGGGATTAACATATTCCTTGAGTTTATCACTCCCTCAAGAAGAATTGATTCCAATCTGTGTGGCAAATCTGTGTGACGAATTACGCACACCGTTAATCCCTGTGAAATACACAGGAGGGTTTCGAGACCTTACTTCAATCGCTCAGCATATTGAAGATTCCCTTATACAGGCTAAGGCTAAATCTTGTGTAATTCCATCAGCTCCAAAAAAGAAATTGGGTAAAGTAGACACTGCTACAGTTATGCTCAAACGAGCACCTGTACCTATTTCTACCTCAAAACCTTAATCTTCTCGAAGGGCTCCACCTTCTGAGCGCCAACAACAAATACCTTTTCGTCCAGATGATCAAAAAGATCAGAGACGAAAACAATTTAAAGATCTGAAGAGAAAAACATACTCTTTCGGAAATGAACAAGTTCATGCTTATTTCATTTCGGCTCTAGAAAACAATTTGGTTCAATTTACAATACCATAGAGGCCAAACAAGAATGGAGATTAAGACAATCCAAATTATTTCCCTTTTCATCAAATGTTGGGGCATCCCATCCAAGAGTGTTTTTTCTTAAAAGACCTCCTGCAAAATATGGTCGACTCAGGACAGGTCACATGGAAAGTCTTCTTAGCCCAGGTAGCATGTGTCACTGCTACAGTTCCAAAGGAGGAAGATGAATGGTAGGAAGTTAAAAGAAAAAATTCACAAAAGTATGATGATTGGATGGTCATAAAGACAATCAATCAAACTCATGATATTTTGCGAACACAATTAAGGAAACCAATTGTGTCTTCTGCCATGAATGTTGCGGCAAAACCCTCTTCGTTAGTGGGAAATCCCTAAAAGAAACGACATGATTCAAAGAATGGAAAATAATCAGAAGAGGATGAGTATGTGTCAAAGCCTAAGTCATCTTTGTCTTTGGAGGACTTCATTCCATATACTTCAAACCCACAGGCACCGCCCCACCAAACGGCACAGCCTGAAGTGGCTAATCAAGCAGAGTCTTCATCAGACAAATTGTTAATCTTTGCTTCTGTTAATATGATTCAATTAACAGATCCATATGCCAAATTTTTTAAGAAGTATTTTGTATAAACTGCAAAGTAGCTTTCATGTCCCTGCAACATGACACTAAACTGTTCATTACCACTTCGTCCTTGCTATATGATGTTAAACTATAAAAAAGTCCTTTAATACGCCCTACATGACATTAAACTGTACTTCATCAATGCTATATGACGTTAAACTATACAGCAACAGTCCTTACATATGACCTTAAACTATTTGTACATTCGTCTCACACGACGCTAAACTATGAAAAAGTTCACTAAATGGTCATGTATGACCTTAAACTGACACTAGGTCCTATATGACCTTAAACTGCATCATCAATGGTCCATGCATAAGACCCTAAACTATTTTCAAGTCCCTTACATCGAGCAAGATGTTAAACTGTGACATCCTAACTACATGACATTAAACTATATAAAAGTACCTTATGTCTGAAAAGACATTACACTACATAATCATCAAAGGTCCTGTATGACCTTAAACTACACCACCGTCCAGCATGACATTAAACTGCACCATCCACGGTCCATGAATATGACCTTAAACTATTCTCACTTTCGTCCAGCATGGAGCCAAACTGTATCGTCCCCTTTTTCGTCCAACATGATGTTAAACTGTGAAAAAAATCCCCAATGCGTCCAACATGACGTTAAATGGTGTACTCTTTTGTCCTCACTGCATGACATTAAACTGCATAGTCCCCCTTTCGTCCAACATGACGTTAAACTCTATTGTCCCCATCGTCCTAACTACATGACACTAAATTGTACAGAATGTCTGTGATACGTCCTACATGACATTAAACTGTACTTTTTTCCCTGCTACATGACACTAAACTGTGCAGCACAAATAGTCCTAACTGCAAGACTTTAAACTGCAGAGTCCCTTCATACATCCTACATGACGTTAAACTATGTATTGTTAAGGTTGTTTCTACCTATTGTTTCTCACACCGAGTATGACTCGCGTGAGCTTAGAGAAAACCTCAACCATAACACTCTATCTGGGATACTAACCATGTGTAAGTCCCAACATCATTTTTAGGTCGTTCTCCCCAAGAACAACTTGATCATTAATTCATTCTTTAATTGAACTACACGGACTTTGATCCTTGCCTTCAAGGATGGGTATGTAGGCAACCTCCCAAGGTTCAAGCCCAAAACCAATCTCTTCACATCGGTTCACCTTCATCTGATATGATGTTGATTCGTGAAACCACCCCTAGAATCAATATCTTTACATTGGTTCACTTTCGTCCTTGTTATACGACATTAAACTATACAACACTTTTGTCCAGTATGACAATAAACTACACATTTCGTTGATATGCTCACCTGAGAGGGAACCATTATTTTCATTGATTTTTCAATCATGTTTCATTTTAAAGACTACGTGCATACATGGAAATGCCCGAACCATTTATCTTGGGTTAAACCGTCATTGCACTAAAGTCCCCATTCACCCTTCACATGTATGAACCAAATTTGTACAGAGGATATTTCTATAACTATGTGGGCTTGATTCCCATCCTTATGGGATACATAGGAATGTTCGATTGTCCCTCGAATCTATCCCCAAGTCTTTGGGCCTAACCCCAAATTCCACTTTCAGTCCCTTGGCTGAAAAGTCCCCATGAAAACACACACTGTGTATTTCTTACAATGGTCCAAGCATTATGACTCAAAACTAAGATCACTAATCCTTTTGTCCCACACGAAATTAAACTGTAGTTTAAGAACTATGTATGGCTTGATTCTCATCCTTATGGGATACGTAGTGAAGTCCAACATTTCAATTCAGGACCCAGCCACAACATGATTATGGTTAGCATTGATCTTTGTATCTCTGTATACATTGAACAATACCCATATTTATGTGTCATAATCCTAACCTTAAATATTTTCAGATCCTCATAACCCTTTTTCATGACTTCTAGTCACAAAAATGTCAAACTTCTGAGGGTCATTTTGCCTGACTATGAAGCATGTGCCCATAGGCGGCCTTGCATAATCTGTCTACATAATAGACTTGTTAGCCAAAAGTTACTATTATTTGACTATGCGGCCAATTCCATTAGGCGGCCCTGCATAATTCAACCCCCTAACGGGTTTGTCGGATAGTGGTATCTTCATTATTGGGAAGAATGCCTCTTTTGTCCTTATTTGTCTTAAATGACAGTATGTAGGGATCCGCAAAAAAATATATCCATCCTTAACATATTTGTCCCATATCATTTTTCATGATCTGAAAGTGTTCAAGTCTATGGATTATATTCTCCTTCCCAATGTTTGGGTCAGACCTTCGTAGGAGTGATATTCATCCAGTTCTTCGATAATATTATTTGGAAACATCTTCTCCATATTCAAGTACCTCTTTCCATACAGCAAACTCTATACTTTGGAAGATTTGAATCTCTATAAACTTTCACTGGCTTTTTAGCACTAGGAAAGTAAATTTATGAGATTTCTTTTTCCTAACTATGCAGCATGTGCCCATAGGCGGCCTTTCATAAACAGTCTACATAATAGACTTCTTAGCCAAAAGATACTATTTTACATAACTATACAGCCAATGCCCTAAGGTGGCCATGCATAATTCAACCCCCTAATGGTTTTTTTAAATAATGGTAACTTTATTCTTGGAAACTACTTCTTCTAATGCCTTTTAGCTCTTTTTTCATATCATTCCTCAGATTCAAATATTCTTAAGTCATAGCTTACATATTTTCCCTCATACTTGAGTATGGTAATATGTTTTCAGAAGAATTTTTGATTAATTGAGTCAATTCTAATTCATTCGGTCAAAGCTATTTCGACCTTAGACATTAGCCTCTTCATTTTCGACATGCATGACATTAAACTTCCAGATTTCTTATTTCTTCTCACCCCAGAGTCAAATCCTCTTTTCTCTCCGGATCCAACTATGAGGGGGGACTTTTGTTGACGCTCATTTTTCATCCCAGAGTCCAAAGGAATGTAAAGAGAAATGACTTGGCACAAATTGATCCATCCTTTGAAGAAAATATCAAAAATCGACAAAGGGATGAACATGGAGAAGATTTCCCATAAGTTGCACAAGTTTCCTCATAGTCGTGCAAGTGCACTTGCACAACACATTATGGTCGCGCAAGTGACTTGCGCGACCTAAGTGATAACCGCCCGGGGTCTTCTCCCTGCTTATAAATATACCCTGTGGGCCCCCCATTTGGGGAGAAATTTTTCCAGAAACTCAGATTTGAGCACCTGATGCCCTAGTCTCTTCTCAAATCTTCCAAAACACTTCTAAGGTAATTTCTTACCTAGAACGGAAGATCTAAAGAGGAGGAGGAAGGCCTAAGTGTTGAAACTCATCAAAACTTGCGCGCCATGGTGGCCAGCCCTTAAGGGAAATGGACACACTTGCGTGCCGCCTTACTCCTTCAATAGAACCCGCGCGCCCCTCTGCTGGAATTACCTAAAGAGGATTCTAAAGGCCTTAAACAAAGGTCTCTCAAGTATTACCCTACTGGTTGAACACCGCACAAGTACCAAACGTGTTCCGCATGCGTATACCTACGCGACCCGGACTTGCGCGCCCACGCAGTACCTGCGCGCCTGCCAGGACTTGCGCGCCCCTGCCTTTTTGGATGTCTTTATTGCCCATTTCACCCCTCATAAGCCATTACAGATTTCCTATTCATGATTCAGTCTTCAATACACTCTTCAAAGCCATTTATGACACGATTTTTTTATTTGACTTCCTTATCTGAAAGGAATTCTGTGGAATATCTCTCAAAACCTAGTGATTTACACATCTTTATGTCACTAAAGATTGATATTTCATTCATTTAACCTCATCCTTTAAGATGAGATAATCCTTAACATGGGTCTCCTTTTCAGGAATAATCCCCAGTCATAAGTCCTCTAAATTTTGGGCATCCTCTTTGGAGTAAGCCTCAGATCCCCTAACCTAGGCTTCATTTTCATGAGTAAGCCCCAGTCTCAAGTTTAGGTATCCTCCTTAGGAGTAAGCCCCAGTCATAATTCTTAACGTGGGCATCTTCCTTAAGAGTAAGCCACAATTTTTAAAGTTCCAAAATCTGGGCATCCTCTTCAGGAGTAATCCCCCGTCCCCTAATCTGGTCATCCTCCTTAGAAGTAAGCCCCAGTCCCCTAATCTGGGCATCCTTTTTAGGAGTAAGCCCCAGTCCCCTAATCTTGGCATCCTCCTCAGAAGTAAGCCCCAAACCTTAATCCTTGACCTGAGCATCCTCTTCAGGAGTAAGCCCCAGTCTTAATTTCTTTTAACCAGTCTTAATTTACCTTTGATCTGGATTCCTTTTAAGGAGTAAAACCCAATCATAAGTCCTCTCCTAATTTGGGCCTCCTTTTCAGGAGTAAGCCCCAAATTAGAGTATTAAAATCTCCATGAAGCACATATACCTTTATGGACCCTGTTCTTGGATTTCTTCCCTGAAGTAAATCCTGACCTTCATTTATCTGGGCAGTCATACATACATAATCCCCACATTATTTATATGATTGCATCATTCATGGAATAATTGTCTAATTTTTACCAATACCTCTGGTTTCTCACATCGATCATGACTCACATGAGCTTAGAGTGTAAAATTAATTATGACATCCTTCTTTGTTCCATCAATCATACACATCATACTCCCTTACTCGAACTACGTGGGTTCTGATTCATTTTCTAAACAAAAGATACATAGGTAGCCCGTCTACGGGTTCGATCCCAACTCTAAAATAATCCATGTCCTTCTGAATGACAATAAACTTCAAGTGCCCCACTGAGTGTCATTAAAACCAGCATGGTCATCATAATGACCAAGAGACTTCTATATAAATGTGTCGAAGGGTACCATTGACCAAGAATCTCTAATAAATATAGATGATTATCTATCGATGAAGAACCTTGAATACATATAAAGGACTCTCTAAATTTGCAACATATTTGATCATTGATTGTCAGATCTGAAGGAAAGCTCATTTTATACATGGTAATGTAATAAGGATTCACGAACATAACTTAAATCTATAAAGAGAGTCCTTGAGTAGACAATAATTCCCCTCAAAAAGGTGTGATGAGTTCGACCTCCAATCCTCTCGACCAATGAAAAATCCTAAGCCTCATCAGTCCACAAACTAATGAGCACCTACCTTTGGAAATTAGGTCCGAATGGATGTGGAATCATTGGATGTTTCCGGTTCTATGAACAAACATTTTAGAAAATGATCGGAACGTTTGAACCTCCCATCAAGGCAGTCATCCCCGGATTTTGAGGGAAACAAAATGTTATTATATTTTTGTGTTTTTAAGGTTTTTAGGGGTTTTTTGGTTTTTATTGTTCTAGGGATATTTAATGAATTATTAGGATTTCAATGTTTTTAGGGTTTTAAGGGATTTTGATGTTTTTTAGGGTTTAAGGGTTTCTTATATTTTGGGAGTTTATGGTTTTTATGTTTTTACAGATCTTATGGTTTTGAGATATTTTAATATTTTTCGGGGTTTAGAGGATTTTTATAGTTTTTAGTAGTTTATGGTTTTTATTGTTTTTTAGGTTTTTCATTGTTTTTAGGGGTTTTATGGATTTTTTTGGTTTTAGGGGTTTTAGGGTCTTATTAGGGTCTATTAAGGTGTGAACATTTTTTTTAAGTTTTTAGGGGTTTTAAGTGTTTTACTTTTTTATATTTTTCATAGGGGTTTTCAAAATTTTAATGGTTTTTAATGTATTTAGATATCTTTAGGTTTTTGTTATTATTTTAATGGTTTTTTGGATTTATGGATTCTGAAGGTTTTTATGGATTTTAAGGGTTTTTTTGGTTTTTATGTTTTTATGGTATTTTGTTTCTTTTTTTAATTTTTTAGGGTACTATAATGTATGATGGTTTTACATGGTTTATATATTTTTTAGTGGTTTGTGGTTTTTATGGGGTTTTATGGGGTTTTAAGTTATTAATGGGTTTTTTTGGGTTTTTGGGATTTAAGCATTTTTAAGATTTTTTGAGGTTTTATGTGTATTTAGTTTCCTTGGTTTCCATAAGGGTTTCATAAATTTAGGGATTTTTTACATTTTTAGTGACTTTTAGGACTTTATAGGATTTTTATGGGGTTAATGGGGTTTTTGAGATTTTGAGGGTTTTAGGGTTTTTAGGGATTGTATGGGTGTTTTTGGGTGTTTCTAGTTTTTTTAATTTTTCGGGGTTTAATGATTTTTATTGTTTGTATCATTCTATGGGGTTTAAAGTAGTTTTATATTTTTAGATGGTTTTAGAGTTTTTATGGTGTTTTATGCGGTTTTATAGCTATTAGGGGTTTTATGGTTTCAAGGTTCTTTAAGGGTTTTTGAGTTTTTTAGGGTTTTTAGGGGTTTTAACTGTTTTTATATTTTTATGTTGTTCTTAGGCATTTTTAGGTTTTTAGGGTCTTTTAAATTTTTAGGGTTTTTTTTGATTTTTTTGTAAATTTATTGTTTTTTAGGTGTTAAGGGATTTGGGGGAGGGGAATGGTTTTTTAGGGTTTTTTTTCATTTTTAGATTTTCATGGGTTTCATGTTTTCTTTAAGGTTATATGTTTTCTTTGTCTTTTTACGATTTTCAACATATTTAGTTTTTTTACGTATTTTTTATGATTTAATTGTTTTTAGTGTTTTTTTTGGATTTTGAGTGTTCTTTGGGGTTTTTTGGGTTTATAGTGTTTTTCTTGAGTTATTTATGGTTATAAAGTTTTTTAAAGATATTTAATTTTTTAGGGGTTTAAACGATTTTCATAATTTTTAGTGTCTTTTAGTGGTTTATGGGATTTTTTAGGGTTTTTAATGTTTTTAAGGTTTTTATGGTCCTTAGGAATTTAGGGGGGTTTTATGTTATTAGGGTTATAAGAATTATTTTTGGTTCTTTAGGGGTTTTTAGTTTTTTGTAATATTTTATTGGGATTTTTAGGGTTTTATGTTTTTAGGGATTTGAAGGGAATTTTTATAAATTTTATGGCTTTTTAAGGGTTTTAGGGATTTTAAGGGGATTTAGGTGTTATGGTATTTAGTGTTTATTATGTTTTTATTGATTTTAAGTATTTTTAGGTTTATAATGGTTTCATAGGGGTTTCTAGGTCTTAAGGAATTTTATGTTTTTATGATGATTAGGGATTTCTTTACATTTTTATGGCCTTTTAGTGATTTATAGATTTTTGAGTGTTTTAGGGTGTTTCACTATTTTAACAATTTTTATGGGTTTTTAATGATTTTATGTGTTTTTATATTTTTAACCATTTTTTTGGTTTTCAGGGTTTTTTTAATTTGAAGGGTTATTTGTGATTTTTAGGATTTTATGTATTTTTAATGATTTTTTGATATTTTGAGGATTTTTAATGTTTTTCCAGTTTTTTTATGTTTTTGTAGTTTTTTAGACTATTATAAAAAAAATTGTCGTTTGAAGGAGTATTTTAGTTTTAGTGGGTTTTTATGGGTTTTATGGTTTTTTAGGGTTTCTATGATTTTTAGGGGATTTAAAATTTTTAAGGAATTTATGCTTTTTTAGGGATTTTTAAATTTTTCGAGTTTTGATAATGTTTTAGGCATTTTAGGTATGTTTAGGATTTCATGGTGTTTAGGGTTTTTTCGGATTTTGGGTTGTTTTACAGTTTCTTAGTGTTTTTGGTATTTTTACAGTTTTAATGTTTTTTTGTTTTTTATGGGAAATAAGTGAATTTATGTTTTTATATTTTTTAGGGTTTTTAATATTTTTATATTATTGTGGATCATTAGGTAATTTTTTAGGTATTTTAGGGTTTTAGGGGTCTTAGGAATTTATGAGCAGTTTCAGGGTTTCTTATGTTTTTTGGGGTTTTTTTGTTTTTGTTTTTTGGTTTTTTTGTTTTTTAAAGGTTTTATGTTTTTAGGGTATTATGTTCTTATAGAGTTTTTAATTTTCTTGGGGTTTTAAAGAGTTTTTATAATTTTTAGTGTTTTATATATATATTATGGGACTTATGGAATTATGGTATTTTACTGGTTTTATGCTTTCTAAGGATTTTTAGGGTTTTTGGGTAGTTATTAAATTTTTGGGGTATTATCATTTTTAGAGTTTTAGGGGATTAACTGTTTTATGTTATTATGGAATTCTTAAGGTTTTTTTGGGATTTTTGGGTTTCTAATTTTTTTAATAATTTTCTATGACATAGAAGTATTTTTATAGTTTTTAGGGTTTTTAGGGATTTCAAATGTTTTAATATTTTTAGGCTTTTATGGTTTTTTAGGGTGTTATGTGTTTTTTGGTTTTAAGGAGTTTTAATAGTTTTTAGGTTTTTAAGGTTTTCTTAATGGTTTTTAGGTTATTTAATGTTTTTATGTTTTTTGGGATTTTTACTGAATTTTATAATTTTTATGGATCTGTAAGGTTTTTATGGATTTTGATATTTTTTGGGGTTACACGGTTTTTATGTTTTTTTTGTGTTTTTGGGGTCTTTTGGGGATTTAGGGTATTTAGGTTTTTTAGATTTTTTTATGTTTTTGAAGGTTTAAATTTATTTTATAATTTTAAGTGGGTTTTATTGGTTTTATGGGTTTATTTTGTTTTTCAATTTTTTATAGTTGTTTTTTTGTTCTTAGTGATTTTTAGGGGTTTTAGGGTCTTTTGGGAATTTGTTTTTGTCTTTATAATTTTTAGGGTTTTTAGGGGTTTAATTATTTTTATGTTTAGACTGCCTTATTTTAGGGTTTCGAGGTTTTTAGGGTTTTTGATTTTTTAGAAAATTTTTTGGATTTTTATGGTTTTTAGGGTTCCAGTGATTTTGAGTGGTTTTTGGGTTTTTGGGTTTTATGAAATTTTTGGTTTTTTTTGGGATTCGTTGAATTCTTTCATATGTTACGGTTTTTAATTTTTTTTAACATTATTATATATTTAAAAGTTTTTTAGTGTTTTTAGTTGTTTTTTAGATTTTTATGGGGTTTTTGGGTTTTTAAGGTTTTCAAGGCTTTTATGATTTTTTGGTGTTTTAGGGGTTTTAGGGATATATTATGGTTTTTAGGGTTTCTAGATTTTTTTGGTGTTTCAAAAAAATTCATATTATTATTTTTTTATTATTAGTTTATCATGGTTTTTAGGGGTTTTTACTTTTTTATGGATTTTTTTGGATTTTTTTTGGATTTAATATTTTTATGGTTTTTAGTTATTTTGAGGATTTTAGGACCTTTTATGGTTTTCTGTTGATTTGGGGTTTTTTTCTTTTTGGTTTTTTCTATTTTAAAGGTTTTTTAAGGTTTCTATCATGTTTTTACTTTTTAGTGTTTTAAATAGTTTTTATAGTTTTTAGTAGTTTTTAGTGTTTTTATAGTTTTTATTTTTTTTTACTGTTTTAGGGGGTTTATAGGTTTTAGGGTTTTATCATTTTTTTATATTTTTAGTGGTTTACAGTTTTCTTAGGTTTTTTATATATTCTTAATATGTTTCATGGGTTTTAGGGTTCTTTTCGTTTTTAGGTATTCGTATGGCCATTTTATATTTTTCTGGGTTTTTATGTTTTTAAGGGATTTGCAAGTTTTTATGTTTTTTATGTGTTTTTATGGTTGTTTGAATTTTTGTGGTTTTTTTCAGTTTTTGAGGGTTTATAGTTTTTTATAATATTTTAATGTTTTTAGTGGTTGAATGGGGTTTTATAGTTTCCAGTTTCAATTATTTTTTGTTTTTGGTTTTTAGGGGTTTTAATGTTTTTATGGGTTTTTACGGTTTTTAGGTGTTTCGAGGTTTTTAGAGATAATGGTTTATAGCATTATTAATTATTTTATGGGTTTTATGTGTTTTTATATTTTCAGAGTTTTCTTAGGAATTTCCATTGTTTTTATGTATTTTAACATTTTTTGTATTGATAGTTCTTTTTTGGAGTTTAATAGTTTTTATTGGTTATTAGGGATATTGTGGGTTTTTACAATTTTTTAATTTTTTTAGGTTTTTAGGGATTATAGATTTTTTAGTTTTTAGGGTGTGTAAGTGTTTTTTGGGTTTTATTGTTTTCCTTAGGATTTTAAGGGTTTTAAGGGTTTCATAGGTTTTATAAATTTTAGGTATTTTTCAATATTTTATATGTTTTGGGGGGGAGAGGGGGGTAGGGATATGGATGTTTTTTGGCCTTTTAGGGTTTTTAGGTTTTTAATATTTTTGGGGTTTTATGGGTTTTTTAGATTTTTA
The DNA here is from genome assembly GCA_963277665.1 of Viscum album. NCBI lineage: Eukaryota > Viridiplantae > Streptophyta > Magnoliopsida > Santalales > Viscaceae > Viscum > Viscum album. The sequence goes on from OY728141.1 coordinate 973,039,397, forward strand.
TCATTTTTAAGGATTTTTACAGTTTTTATATTTTTACAGATTTAAAGATTTTTTAGAGTTTTTAGTGGGTTTGAATGGTATTATGGTTTTTTGGGGTTTTATGGGTTTTAGTGGTTTTTATGGTATTTATGGATTTTTGGGAATTTTGGGTATTTTTCTGTATTTTTTTTTGGGTTTTAAGTGTTTTAATGGTTTTTTTTCGCATTTTAATAATTTATTTTGGTTTTTTGGGTTTATATGTTTTTATTGAATTTTTTACATTTTTTAAGATTTTTTTGGTTTTTATGGATTTCATGGATTTTAGTGTTTTTAGGGTTTTAATGGTATCTAGGAATTTTAATGTTTTTTAGATTTTTAGGGGGGTTTATCTGTTTTCAGGTTTCTGAGGGTTTCTTTGGGGGTTTTAGTTTGTTAAGGGATTTTTATGATTTTATGTATTTTGTGGATTTTTTAGTTTTTTTGGTTTTTTGGGATTTTTTGGGGTTTATGGTTTTCTATGGGTTTTAGTGATTTTATTGGGGTTATAGGGTTTTTTTGGTCTATTAAGGTTTTAAGGGTTTTTTATATTTTAAAGATTTTAGAGGTTTTTTAAGGATTTTCGGATTTTTCTGTTTTAGGGATTTTGAGGGTTTTTAATATACATAGGTTTCTAAGGGTTTTACGTATTTTAAGGTTTTTAATATTTTCTTAGCACATTTATAGTTTTAAGGATTCTTTACATTTTTAGGGACCTTTTTGGGTTTTAGGATTTTAATATATTTTTTGGGTTTTAGGGATTTTGATGGTTTAAGGTTTATTATAGGTTTTAATGAATTCATGTTTTTTTGGATTTGAAAGGTTTATCATGTTTTTTACTGTTTTTAATGTTTTTAGAATTATTTAACATTTTTAGGGTTTTAAAGGGTTTTTAGAGTTTTTAGTGGTTTTTTGGTTTTCCGGCCTTTTATGATTTTTATTATTTTTGGATTTAAGGGGTTTTATATGCTTTCGGGTTTTTGAAGATTTCATAGGGGTTTTCTTAGTTTTTTATGATTTTTTTTGTTAAGGATTTGTAGGGGGTTTTTTATATTTTTTGTATATTATTGGATTTTATGGATTGTGAGTGTTTTTAGTGTTTTTAGGTGTTTTCCAATTTTCTTTGGATTTTAGATTTTATTAGGTATTTAGGGGTTTTAAGTGATTTTTGTTTTTTTAGTTTTTCTTAGGGGTTTTCTTGGTTTTGGGTTTTTTATTTTGTAGGTAGTTTTGTGTATTATTTAGGATATTTTGGTATTTATGGTGTGTATGGATTTTCAGGGATTATGTTTTTTCAGTTTTTGGGGTGTTTTATAGGAGTATTTGTGTTTTTAGGGTTCTTTTTGTGTTTCTAGGGTTTTAAAGTTTTTAGGGTTTTTTTAAATTTGTGGATTTAAAGGGTTTTAGAATTTTTAGAGTGATTATATGGTTTGTAGTGTTTTTAGGTTAGTTTATAATGTTTTTATGGTTTTTAGTATTTTGTATATTTTTAGGGGTTTAATTGTTTTTATGTTTTTCATGTTTTCTTTAAAATTTTCATGATTTTTTGTGTTTTCTACAAATTTATTGGTTTTTAGTGTTTTTTTTGGGATTTTAGGGGTTTTGTTGATTTTGAGCGGTTTTACGTTATTAGTGTATTTATTTTTTTTATATTTTCTGGGGGGGGGGTTTAAACTTTTTTTAGGTTTTTATGTTTTTCTTTGGGGTTTTTAGGGGTTTTGGGTTTTTTAAAATTTTTCATAATTTTATTGATTTTTAGGATTTTAAATAATTTGGTTGGGTTTTTAAGGATATTGAAGAATTTTTGGATTTTAAATATTTTCGTGCATTTTTGTTTTTTAGGGGGTTTTTTATGGTCTTTACAGGTTTTAGTGTTTTTTATCATTTTAGGGGTTTAATGTTTTTTTTTTGGGGTTTTAGGTTTATTTTGTGTTTTTATGATTTTCATGTAGTTTGTTTTTTTGGTTTTAGGGTTTTTAGGTTCTTTATAGTTTATGGGTATTATCAAATTTTTAAGTGTTTTATTTTTTTTTGATTTTAAGGTTTTCTAAAAGTTTTTTCAGTTTTTCAGGTTATTATAATTTTTTATGTTTTCAATGATTTTTAGAGATTTTTTAGGATTTTTATGGTTTTCGGATTTTAGGGTTTTATAGGTTTCCTTGGGTTTTTAGGGTTTTTATTGTTTTTGAGTTTTATGGGTTTTAGGTATTTTTCTATTTTTTATGGCAGTTTTTTGTTTTTATGTGCTTTAGTGTTTTGGGTTTTTTATCTTTTCAGTGGATTTAAGTGTTTATATGTTTTTAATGTTTTTATGGTGTTTTATGGAGTTTTTATGGTTTTTACATTTTTCGGTTTTTAAGGAATTTTTTGGATTGTTAATGTTTTTTATATTTTTTTGTGATTTATGGGGATTCCTGGTTTTTAGGGGATTTATGTTTTTATCTGTTTTTATGTTTTTTTAGTTTTTTAGTAATTTAAGGTCCTTTATAATTTATATCATTTTTATGGGTTTAAAAGATTTTTAGAGTTCTTAGTGGGTTGTTGAGGTTTTTTTTTGGTTTTTAGTGTATTTGAGTGTTTTATGGGTTTTTATAATTTTTAAGAGTATTTAGATTTTTTAGGTTATTTTGAATCTTTATGGTGTTTTAGATTTTTTTTAGGTTTTTAGGGATTTTATGTTTTTTTAGGTAATTATGGTTTTCTTTAGGGTAATCAGGGTTTTTATGATTTTTTATATATTATTATATATTTACTTTTTTTGTGATTTTTTAGCATTTTATTGGTTTTTTGGTTTTTTGGGTTTTAGTGTTGTTAGGGGTTTTAGGGTTTTTTAGGGGTTTTAGGTTTTTGGGGTAGTAAATGTATTTAGGGTTTTAATATTTTCTTAGGGTTTTGAGGTTTAAATCATTTTTTGCGTTTTTATTAATTTCTAGGGAATTTGGAAGATAAGTATGGATTTTTAGTTTTTCCCGGATTTTGTTTGTTTTTAGGGTTATTTAGGGGTTTTAGGTTCTTATGGTTTTTTGGGTTGTTATGGTTTTTTGGGCATTATTGTTTTTTTATTTTTTAGGGGTTTCAAGAAGTTTTTAGCTTTTAATTATTTTTTGGGGTTTAATGTTTTTAATTTTTTAGTGGTTTTTTGGTTTTTATGGCTTTTCTGGATTTTATGATTTTTAGGGGGTTTTAGGGTTCCTAAAATTTTTCATTGTACTTTTGGGTGTTTATGTTTTTTCATTTTTTTAATGTTTTCTTTGTATTTTTAGTGGTTTTTACGTTTTTTTTGACATTTTTTATGTTTTTTATAGATTCTTATGGTTTTTATGGTTTTAGTGATTTTTAGGTTCTTTAGGGTTTAGTGTTTTCCACGTTTTTAGGGTTTTTAAGTTTTTTTTAAGTTCTTAAGGTTTTTAAAGTGTTTTTCATGGTTTTGATTGTTTTTATCATTTTTAGGATATTTTTGTATTTTTATATTTTTCTATGTTTTAGATATTTTGATGGATTTTTGAGTTTTTATGGTTTTTGGCATTTTTTAGGTTTTTATGGGTTTCAGTGTTTCTATGTATTATAGTTTTCTTAGATATTTCATGATTTTTATGGTTTTTTATATTTTTAGGGGTTTTAAAAAAATTTATTTATTTTATGGTTTTTAGTCTTTTAAGTGATTTTGTGGGGGTTTGGGATTTTTTTTTGGGTTTTAAGGTCTTATATTTTTGTATATTTTTGGGTTTTGTGGACTTTTAGGGTTTTTAGGGTTTTAACATTTTTTTATTAGTGATTTTTTGTGATTATAGGTTTTTATTGTTTTATTGTTGTTTTACATTTTTAGGGATTTTATTGAATTTTTAGGAATTTTCATAATTTTTAGGATTTTTATGTATTTTGAGTTTTTAGGGTTTTTAGGATTTTTAGGGTTTTGAGTTTTTTTGGTTTTAGGGTATTTATGTGTTTTGTGGTTTTTATTTTTTTCTTAAGACATTTTTAGGTTTTTAAGGTTATTTAAATTTTTAAGGATCTTTAGAACATTTTATTATTTTTATGGGTTTCTGGGGTTTTTTTTGATTTTAATGGTTTTTTTGGGTGTTTTAGGGTTTTTGTTGGTTTTACCATTTTTATGATTTTTGGGGTTTTAAGAGTTTTTAGGTTTCTAAATTAATCCTAGAGTTTTCATGGGTTTTAGTGTGTTTATGTTTTTTGGGATTTTTAGGAATTTATTAGGATTTTATAGTTTCATAGGGTTTTTATGGATTTTGAGGTTTTTGGGTTTTTTGGGGTTTTTTCTGGATATATTTTTTTATTTTTTAATTGTTTGAGGATTTTTAGTGTTTGTAATGTTTTTAGTTATTTTAATGGTTTTTAGAAATTTTATTGGTTTTTATGTGTTTTTAGGGTTTATGATCTTTATGGATTTTTTATGGTTGTGGGATTTTTTTTCTTTTAAGGTCTATTAGGGTTTTTAGCATTTTTTAGTTTTTTAGTTTTATTTTTATATAGTTTTTTAAATATTTTAATTTTTTTCATGTTTTTTTGGTTTCTTATGTTCTTAGGGATTTGTAGTGATATTTTAGGATTTTTATGGGTTTTTAGGTTATTCTGGGATTATGAGGGTGTGTAGAAATTTTTATGGTCTTGGGGGTATTTCGGGTATTTAGGGTTTTTGGGGTCTTTATATTTTTTAGGGGTTTTATTTGTTTTTAATTTATTGTAAATTTCTTATGGTTTAACAGATTCTTTAGGGGTGTTTACGTTTTTATGGATTTTTATGGATTTTTTTTTGGAATTTTATGGATTTTTAAAATTTTCATTGTTTTTAGGGTATTTAGTTATTTTTCGGGTTTTTGGGTTTAGGGTTTTCATGGTTTATTTGGGTTTTAGGGTTTTCATTATTTTTTTATGGTTATTAAGGAATTAAAAAGTTTTTCTAATATTTTTATAGGATTAAATGGGTTTTAGAGTTTTTAGTGGTTTTAGGGTTTTTACCTGATTTTAGGGATTTTTAATTTTATTATGTGGTTTTATGGGTTTTTAGGTGTTTAAGGGTCTTCCTAAGTGTTTTCCATTTTTAGGGTTTTAAATTATTATTTTTAAGGATTTTTTGGAGTTTAGTAAATTTTTAGTGTTTTTTAAATTTTTGGGTATTTTAAGGTATTTTGTTTTTGTATTTTTATGGCTTGTGAGGGTTTTTATGGATTCTGAGGGGTTTTAGTGTTTTTAGGGTTTTATGATTTCTTTGTGTTTTTGATGATTTTAGGGTTTTTTTTGTATTTTTAGGGATTTTTAGCAGTTTTTTATGATTCTTATGTGTTTTAAAGGTTTTTGTGTTTTTTAGATTTTTAGTTTTTATTTTTTAATTTTATGTGTGTTTTTTTTCTGGATTTGTTGAATTTTTATTCTTTTCTATATTTTCTTCAATTTTTAGGGGTTCAAATTGCATTTAGTGGTTTCATAGTGTTCTTATGTGTTTCTATAGGGTTTTAGGGGTTTTATAGAGTGTTAGGGCCCCTCTTGGGATTTTTGGGTTTTTATCATTTTTATGTTCTTAGGGGTTTCAAGCGATATTGGGGTTTTAAGGGATTCATAGGGGTTTTCATGATTTTTTTACATTTTTAGTTATTTTTATGATTATAGTGGGTTTTCATGGATTTCAGGTATTTTGAGGGTATTTCGGGGTATTATTGATTTTAATGTTTCTGCCATTTTTAAAATTCTGGGGGGGGGGGGTGTTTAATTATTTTGGTTTTTAGTGTTTTTATGATTTTTCATGGGTTTTAGGGTTTTTACATTTTTAGAGACTTTTATAGATTTTAAGGAATTTTTTTGTTTTTATGGGTTTTTGGAATTCTGATGGTTTTTATGGTTTTTTTAGGTTTTTAGGGTTTGTAGCATTATTTTATGTTTTTTAGGGGTTATAATTTTTGTATGATTTTATGGTTTTCATAGCTGTTTTCAAGGGTTTAAGGTTTTTTACATGATTTGGAATATTTAGATCATTTTTAGGATTTTTATTATTTTTATATATCTTTATTGTTTTATGATTTTTTAGAATTTTAGGGTTTTAATGGTTTTTCTGGTTTTAGAGATTTTTAGTTTTCTAAGGTTTTAATATTTTAGAGTTATTTTTACACATTTAGGGGTTTTAAGAGTTTTTGAGATTTTAGTTGGGTTTTATGGTTTATATAGTTTTTTAGATTTTAGGGGTTTTAGGGCGTTAAGAATCTTTTACGTTTTATGCATTTTATGTGTTTTCGGTTTTTAAGGTTTTCTTACGGTTTTCAGGGTTTTTATGTTTTTAGGGATTTTCAGGATTTTAATGGGTTTTATGGTTTTTTTAGTTTAAGTGGGGGTTGAGCCTTTAGGATTTTATAATTGGGGTGGGGGTATGTATTTTTAGGTTTTTAAGGTTTTATTATAGGTTTTCAAGGATTATGGTTTTTTTTACCTTGTATCGATTTATACGGATATTTTTGGATATTTATGGTTTTTTGGGTTTTTCTCAGTTTCTGATAGTTTTTTAATTTGTAGGGGTTTTAGAGTTTCTAGTGGGATTTTAATGGGTTTATGGGTTTTTAGTGGCTTTTAATGTTTATAGCTGATTTTTTGTTTTTCAGAGTTTTGGGGTTTTTAGGGTCTTTTTTTTTGGGTTTTGTAGTGTTTGTTTCATTTTTTAGGGTTTTAGGGGTGTCATGTGTTTTATATATTTATTGAATTCTTTGGGTTTTCAAGGAGTTTAAGGGTTTTTATAGTTTTAGGGGTTCTGAGGGATTTTTTAGGATTTTAATTAATTTAATGGTTTTTTTTGGATTTTGCAAATTTTTAGGGTCTTTTAAGTTTTTTGGGTTTCTAGGTTTTTCAGAGTTTTTTGGTTTTTAGGGGTCTTAAGTGTTTTTAGTTTTTTATGGGTTTCATAGGTATTTTCATTGTTTTTTGGGTTTTTCATGATTCTATGGATTTGTAACATGTTTTAGGATTTTTATTGTTTTTAGGGAATTTTGGGTTTTTGAGGGTTTTGAAGCATTTTTTGTTCTTTTGGGGTTCCATGGTCTTATTGACTTTGTTAGGGTTTTTATAGTTTTAATAGTTTATTAATTTATTATGGGTTTTAACAATTATTATTTTTTTTAGTGGGTTCATATTATTTTAAACAGTTTTTAAGGATTTTAAAGTTTTTAGAGGGTTTTATGGGATTTAGGGGTTTGGGTTGTTTTTGGGTCTTCATAAGGGGTTTTAGGGTGCTTATCTTTTTTAGGCTTTTAAGGGTGTCAAGAATTTTTTTTGGGATTTCATATGGAATTCATTAGTTTTACCAATTTTTTATGTTTTTATGGAATTTTAGGGCTTTTTAGGGGTTTTTATGTTTTTAGGGTTTTTATGGATTTTGAGGTTTTCAGGTTATTTTAGAGTTCATAGCGTTTTTTGGCTTTTTAGGGGTTTAAGTGGTTCTTATGCTTTTAATGTTATCTATTTTTTCATTTTTTATGTTTTTTGGTATTTATATGTATTTTTTAAGAATTTTATTATACTTATCATTTTAGGGGTTTTGGGGATTTTTAGGGGTTCTTGGGGTTTCTATGATTTTTAGGGTTTGTAGGGATTATTTGTGTTTTTGTAGTGATTTTAATGTATTCTAGATTTTTTTGTAACTTATTTATGGGTTCAAATGGTTTTTTTATTTTGACCAATGTATAGGTTTTTATTGGAATTTTAAGGTTTAAATGATTTTTAGGGGTTTTGGATATTTTATAGTCCTTTATGTTTTTGGGTTATTAATGTTTTGTAGGTTTTTAGGGGTTTTATTTGTTTTTATTTTTTATGGTTAACATTGGGTTTTTCATGTTTTATAATGTTTTTTATGGTTTATATATTTTTGGGATTTTTTCGGATTTTTAAGGGTTTTTTGGGTTTTTTGGAATTCTATGAGTTTTTAGGGTTTTAGGAGTGCATATGGTTTTTAACATTTCTTGGGGTCTAATTGGTTTTATTTTTTTTAGTTTTTTAATGTTTTCTTTGGGTTTTTCATTTTGTGATTTTATATTTTTTAATTGTTTATGGATTTTTAGAGATTTTCTAGGTTTTTTTATAATTTTTAGAGTTTTTATGTGTGTAAGGGGTTATAGAGTTTTTTTAGGGTTTTAGGGTTTTATGGGTTTTTATTTTATGATTTTTTTTTGTTTTTTACCGTTTCATGGTTTTTAGATTTTTATATTTTATAGGGCTTTGATTTATTTTTATCTATTTTGTTGTTTTTATGGTATTTATTAGTTTTAAGGGGTTTTAAGGTTTTTTTTGGGGGGTTTAAGGTTTTTAGGGCATTTTAGGGTCTTCATAGGGTTTTAGAATATTTTCTGTATTTTGGGGGTTCAAGTTTTTTCGGGTTTTTATGTGTTTTTAGGTTTTTATGGTTTCTTAGATCCCTTTACAATTTTTTGGCATTTTTATTTTTTAGGTATTTTAGGCAATTTTTTAGGAATTTAGTGGTTTTGGGTTTTTAGGGATTTTGTGGGAGTTTAGGGGATTTAGGGGATTTAGTGGGTTTTATGTTTTTAATTATTTTTTAGATTTTTTATTTTTTTTTATTTTTTTAGGTTATAAAGTTTTACTTAGGGGTGTTCAGGGTTTTTAGGTGTTTTTATAATTTTTTGGGGGTTTTTGAGAATTTTTTTGGATATTTAAAATATTTAGGGTTTTTATGGATTTTGAGTGTTTTCAGGTTTTGTATGGTTCTTAGGGTTTTTTTGGTTATTTTGGTTTTTAGTGTTTTTTTAGTTTTTTTAGGTTTTAAGGTTTTTATAGTTTTTTAACACTTTTATAGGTTTAAACGGTTTTTAAGTATTTAGTGCTTTTTGGGGTTTTTCGGGGTGTTTTAAATGTTTTTAACTGTTTTATGGTGTTCAGGGGTTTGAGGTGCTTTTAGTGGTTTTAGAGATTTATCATTATTTAGTTTTTTTGGGACTAAATTGTTTTTAAATTTTTTATGTTTTCTTTTGATTTCTATAAATTTTTATTGTCTTAATATTTGAGGGATTTAGAGATTTTTTAGGATTTTTTAGGATTTTTATTGTTTTTAAGGACATTGAGAGTTTTTAGTGTTTTTAGGGTATTTATGGGTTTTAGCTTCCTTAGTATTTTTTAAAATTTTCAGGGTTTTTTTATATGATTTTAGGTTTTCATAATTTTATTGTTTTTATGCTTTCTAGGGTTTTTGACATTTTTAGAGATTTTTTGTACTTTTTTTGGGATTTTATATTTTTTTGATTTTGGGATATCAAGGGTTTTTAGGGTATTTTACGGTTTTTGGGGTTTTTTGTTATTTGGGTTTTAGTATTATTTTAGTTTTTTAGGTTTTAAATGCTTTTAAGAGTGTTTTAATATTTTAGCAGTTTGAAGGGTTTTTTTTGATTTTTTAGTCAGTTTATGGGTTTTCTGGGTTTTTAGGGTTTTTTATTGTTTTTCAGGTTTTATAGTTTTAGGGGTTTTAGGGATTTTTTAGGTTCTTTTAGGGTTTTATGGTTTTATTATTTTTTAAGTTTTTTAGGAGGGGTTGTAATTGTTTTTCTATTTTAAGGTTTTCTTAGTATTTTCAGGTTTTTAGGGTTTTTAGGTTTACATATCTTTTATTGATTTCTAATATTTCTATGATTTTATGTATTGAAGTGATTTTAGTGTTTTATGGGTTTCTTGGATTTTCAGGGTTTTATTATTTTTAGGTACTTTACAGTTTTATGTGTTTTTAGGATATTAAGGTTTTGTTAGTGTTTTCAGTGTTTTTTGAGTTTTTACATTTTTAGCAATTTTTAATGACTTTTTAGGTTTTTTATAGTTTTTATGGTTTGTAGGGATTTTCATGGGTTTTGGGGTTTTTTTGATTTTTATGTTTTTTTTGGTCTTTAGGGGGTATTTGAGTTTTTTTTTATTTTTACGGTTGTTTAGTGTTTTTTAATGTTTTTAGGGGCTAACACGAGTTTTCTTATTTTTAGGGGGTTTAGGGTTTTTAGGGTTTTTTTGATTGTTGGGGGTTTTATGGTTTTTTATAGTTTTTTGGGTTATTCGGGTCTGTTTAGGGTTTTTATCATATTTTTATTTATTTGGGTTTGATGTGTTATTATGTATTTAAAGGTTTCTATTCAGTTTTCTTGGGTTTTTGAATTTTTCATGTATTTTGAGATTTTTTTCCTTTTTTAATGATTTTTTTTCTGTTTTATGAGTTTTTAGGGATTTCTAGGATATTTTGTGGTTTTTTGGTTTTTTAATGTTTTTATTGTTTTTAAGGGTTTTTAGATTTTTAGGATCTTTAAGAGTTTTTATGGTTCATGGTTTTCTTAGGGTTTGTTTGGGGTTTTTAAATTTTCAGAGATTTTTAGGGGTTTTTACGATTTTAATGGTTCTTAGGGTAGTAATTTTTAGTTTATTAGGTTTTTAATGGATTTTAGTGTTTTAATTGTTTTGGTTTTTTCCTTTTTATAGTTTTTTATCTTTGTTATTGATATTTTAAAAATTTGAGGTTTGAAGGATTTTTTGTGTTTTTAGAGGGGTTTTATGGGGTTTTAGTGTTTTTTAGGTTTTAGGGGGTTTTATGGGATTAAGTAATTTAATTACTTTTAGGGTCTTTATAGGGGGTTTTAAGAATTTTAGTTTTTTTATGTCTCTAGGGTTCTTCAGTTTTATTAGGTTTTGAAGGATTTTTTAGGGTTTCTTGGGGTTTTATTTGTTTTAATCTTTTTGGAATATTTAGTGCGTTTTACCATTTTTTTGGGGTTTTAGGGATTTATAGGGTTTTTGAGTTGTTTGTAGGATTTTTATGGTTTTAGGGTAATTATAATTTTTTTGGCCTTTCAGGGTATTTATGTGTTTAAGGTTTTTAATGACTTCCTTGGGATATTCAGGTTTTTTATGGTATTTACATTTTTAGGGAATTTTAGGTCCTCCATGTATTTTTATGATTTCATCAGATTTTGTGGGATTTTTTAGGTTTTTATGGGTTTCTTTTGTTTTTTAGGGATTTTATGCTATTTGGTGTCTTCTATGGTTTTTTTGATTATTTAGCTTTTTTATTCATTTTATGGGTTTATTTTGACATAGAGTCTTTAGTGGATTTTTAAGGTTTTTATGATTTTTTGGGATTCTTTATGTGTTTTTTGGGCTTTGCAGTTTTTAGGGGTTGTTAGTTTCTTTTGGGTCTTTTTATGTTTTTTGGGTTTTAATCTTTTTTAGTGGATTTAGGAGTTTTTAGTTTTTTAATGTTTTCTTAGATTTTTTCCAGGTTTTTAGTGTTTTTTACTGTTTTCCGGAGTATAAGGAATTTTTAGTATATCTATGGGTTTTTATAGTTTTTAGGGATTTTTATGGATTTTAGGGGGTGTTTTTTTAGGTGTTTTATGTTTTTTTAGTTTTTAGGGTTTTTTAAAAATTTTAGGGATTTTAGGTTTTGAAGAGTTATTATAATTTTTAATGGTTTAAAAGGTTTATTTTCTTTTTTATTTTTAACATTTTTAAGGTTTTTATGTTTTCTGGCAATATTTAGGGTTTTAGGGTCTTTTAAGGGGTTTTAGGGCTTTTAGTGTTTTTATTTTATTTTGGGAATTTATGTGTTTTTAGGTTTGTAACTTTTTCATAGGGGTTTTCATGTTGTTTATGAATTTTTATTTTTTTATGTATTTTTATGGATTTTTTTGGATTTCTACTTGTTTTTATGGTTTTTAGAGGTTTGGGGGGGGATTAGGGTTTTTAGGGTTGTATGATTTATTTGGGTTTTTTAATTTTTAGGTTTTTTATGATTTTTTGGAATTTTTATCTATTTAATATTTTCAAATGGGTTTTTATGGTTTTAACGGTTTTTTACATTTTTGGGTTTTTTTTCTTATTTATGATTGTATGATTCTTGAGGGTTTTATGAATTTTGGGTGGTTTTAGGTTTTTTAGATTTTCTATAGTTTTCAGCATGTTTTAGGTTTTCATGGGTTTTATGTGTTTATAGGTTTTTATGTATTCGTCGAGTTTTTAGTTTTTTAGGAATTTTCCAGGCTTTTTTATTATTTTTATGGGTTTTTACAGTTTTTGGGATGTTTACCGTGTTTTTTGATTTTTAGGGGTTTTGGTGTTTTTATATATTTTTGGGTATTTATGGGGGGGGCAGGTTTTTTAGATTTTTTAATTTTTCTAGGGGTTTAAAGTGTTTTTTAGATAATTTAATAGGTTTAGGGGTTTTATGGGTTTTTATGGGATTTTATGTTATTTATGGATTTTTGGGGTTTTATTGATTTTGGGGTTTTAGGGTCGTTTAGGGGTTTTTAGGTTTTTTAGTTTTAACTATTTTTTATCGGTTTTAAGTGTGTTAAAGATTTCAATATTCTCTTAGGGGTTTTCAATGGTTCTGGGATTTTATGATTTCAATGATTTTTTTGGAATTTTCTATGATATTTATGGTTTTGGGGATTTTAACGTCTTTTAGGGGTTTTATGGTTTTTATGGTTTTTATAGTTTTTTGTGTTTTTTGGTTATAAGGGGTTTTTAGTGTATTTAGTTTTTTAAGGTTTTATTAGGGTTTTTCAGGGTTTTTAGGATATTTTTACAGTTTTAGGGATATTTAGCGATTTTTGGGATTTTTTGGTTTTTTAGGTTTTTGGTGGTTATAGGGTTTTTTAGGGTTTCCAGTGTTTTTATGGTTCTTAGTTAAAATTTTAATTTTTTAGGGTTTAATTATTTTTTATAGTTTGTAATGAATTTAAGGATGTAAAGGGTTTTTAGAGTGTTAATTAGTTTTGTATGGTTTTATGTTTTTTAGGAGGTTTTACTGTTTTAAGGGGTTTTATCATTTTTGGTGTTTTAGGGTTTTAGTGTTTTTTAGGGTTTTTTAATTCTTTAGTATTTTTTATTTTTCTTTGGGTTTTAGGTGTTTTTAGGTTATAAAATTTTTGTTTCGGGATTTCATGGTTTTTAGGTTTTTTATTGTTTTTAAGGGTTTTTATGTTTTTAATATATTTAAGGTTTTTAGGGTACTTTAGGGGGTTTTAGGGGTTTTTTAGTTTATTTAAATTTTTATGGGTTTTAGTGTTTTAGGTTTCTAAATTTTTATTATGGTTTCTTATTTTTTTTAGTGTTTCTACATTTTCTGTGATGTTTAGGAATTTTTGGATTTTTATCATTTTAGGGTTTTTAGGGATTTTTATGGGGTTTAAGGGATTTTGGGGTATTCATTGTTTTTACTATTTCTTATGTTTTCTCAATGGTTTTCATTGATGTTATAGTTTTTTTGGTTTTAGGTATTTATATTGATTTTTTATCACTTTTATAGTTATTAGAGTTTTGTGGGTTTTGATGATTTTTGGGGGTTTTTATGGTTCTTGGGGTTTCTTTATTTTTTTTGGGTTTCGTGTTTTTTTATGTTTTTTGAGTTTTAATGTTTTTTTATTTTTCAAAAAAATATTGGGGTTTAATTAGGTTTTACGTTTTTAGTGGATTTTGGGGGTTTTATCTGTTTTTAGGGGGTTTTATGGTTTTTACGGGTTTTGATGGCTTTAGGGGGTTTTAGTTTCTTTTCAAGGTTTTTAGGGTTTTTAGATTTTTTTATAGATTTTTATGGGTTTAAATAATTTTTAGGATTTTTTAGTTCTCTATGTGGTTTTTGGGGTTTTTATGATTTTTTACATTTTTAGGGATTTCTAGGGAATTCCTAGCATTCGTTTTGATTTTTATGGAATTTAAGTGTTTTTCAGGATTTTTAGGGGTTTTATAAATTTTTAAGTTATTATATATTTTAATTGATTTCAGATTTATAATTTTTTAAATGTATTTTAAGGGATTTTACATTTTATGGATTTTTAGGGATTTGTAGTATTACCATGGTTTTTAGGGTTTTAGGTATTCTGAGAGTTTTTATGTTTTTTTTTCAGTTTTATGGGATATTTTTGAATTTTTGGGGGTTTTAAAGGTTTTTATTTGTTTCATAGGTCTCTATTAGTTTTTATGCATTTTATTGTATTATAATTTTAAGGGGTTCTATGGTCTATTTTGGTTTTTTAGAGATTTTTTCAAAGTTTTGAAGTTTTTTTATTTTTTTTGTTTTAATGTATTTCTTAGTGGGATTCAAGGTGTTTATGTTTTAGGTATTTTTACAGAATTTTAAAGATTTTTATGGGTTTTTATGCTCTTTTATAAATTTTGAGGGGTTTTTAGGGTTTTATCTTATTTATGGTTTTTAAAATTTTTAGGTTTTTATGGGTTAAATGTTTTTTATGTTTTTGATGTTTTCTTTTGGTTTTTTATGAATTTTATGTTTTTAATGTTTTTGTGGTTTTTCGGGTTTTATATGGGTTTTATGATGTTAGGGTGTTTAAGGATTATGTGGGTTTTAGGGATTTAAAGGTTTTATCATTTTTTACGTCATAAGGGTTTTAAAGTTTTGTTAAGATTTTTTTTTGTTTTCATGTGGTTTTTGGTGGTTTTATGGGTTTTTTATGTTTTTAGAAATTATTATCAATTTTAGGGGTTTTGATGGTTTTTAAGGATTCTATGGGGTTTTAGTGTTTTTAGGGATTTTAGGATTCATTCTATTTTTTGCTGTATTTTTTGTGGTTTTTAGGGTTGTAGGGGTTTGTGATGTTTTTAGTGGTTTTATGGTTTTTAGTGGTTGTGGGGTTTTAATAACTTTTTGGGGTGTTTTGGTTTTTTACCGTTTAGTAGTTTTTCGAGGTTTATTTTAAGGGTTTAAGGTTTTCTTAGGGATTTTCATGGTTTTTAGTGGTGTTTTCATTTTTAGTGATTTTTATGGATATTCTAGGATATTTATGGTTTTATTGGATTATGAGTTATTTTAGGTATTTTATGGTTTTCTAGGGTTTTTAGCATTTTATAGTTTTTTAGGGGTTTTAATTGTATTTAGGGATTTAAAATTTTCTTAGGGGTTTTCATGGATTTTAGGGTTTGTTATGTTTTTTGGGATATTTCTGTGTTTTTTTATTTTTATGGTTTTTTATGATTTGTGTGGATTTTTGGGGAACATAGGGTTTTTATGTTTTAAAGGGTTTTAATTGTTTCTTTGTGGTGTTATGTTTCTCTATCAATTTTTAGGGTTTTATAGTTTTGTTGGGTTTTTAATGTTTTTGTGGGTTTAAAGTGTACTTAGATTTTTTAGTGGTTTTATGTGTTTTTAGTGGTTTTATGGGTTTGTAGTCATTTTTTTTAATTTTTTTGGAATTTTTATGGATTTTATGGGTGTTTAGGTTTTTAGGGGATTTTATGGATTTTTAGTCTTTTTAGAATTTTTAGGTTTTTAGGGGTTTTAAGTGTTTTTTTGTTTTAAATTTTTTATTTAGGGTTTTCAGGGATACTATTGGGTTTTTTATGGAATTTTAGAATTATTCTTAGGATTTCTAATTTTTATGGATTTTTTTGGGATTTTGAGGGTTCTAAGGGTGTTTAAGGGTTTTTAAAGTTTGTAATGTTTTTATATTTTTAGTGCATTTAATTATTTTTTATGTTTTTAATGATTTATTTGGATTTTTCATGCTTTTTGAGTTTTTCATGATTTTATGGATGTTTAGGGTTTTTTTGGGATTTTTAGGGTTTCAAAAGTTTTTATGTATTTTGAGGGGGTTTAGTGTTTTTATGATTTTAGTTGTTTTATGTTTTTAGGGGTTTTTTGTGTTTCTTAGTGTTTATTTTTGTTTTTTAGAATTTTGAAACATTTTCTGGTGTTTAAAGTGATTTTTGAGTTTTTAGTGGTGTTTATGGGTTTTTACTATTTTTTAAGGGTTTCACGAGGTTTATGGTTTTTTGGGGTTTTTAGGTTTTTTGGGGGGTTTTGGGGTTTTAGGGGATTTATGTTCTTTAGATTTTTTAGTTTTTTTAGAGTTTTTAAATAATTATAGGTTTTTATGGCTTTTCAATTGTTGTCCAGTGTTTTAGGGTTTTCCCCTTTTAATGGAATTTTATATTTTTTCTAGGAATTTTATAGTTTTTACTATTTTTAGTGATTAAAGGGTCTTTAGGGTTATTTTTTTTTATTTTTAATGTTTTCTGGGGTTTTTAGGGTTTTTTATATTTTTGTTTATTTTTAGGGATTTTTTCCGTTTTTTTGGTTTTTAGGGGTTTTATGGTTTTTTTGAGGTTTAAGGGATTTCTTAGGTTTTTTGGGATTCTATGTATTTTTACTTATTCTAATGTATTTCAGTGAATAAAGGATTTTTTTGAGTTTTTAGTGATTTTGTTGGGGTTTTAGGGATTTTAGGGGTTTTTATGACTTTTAGGGGTTTTTAATGTTTTTAGGGGGTTTAGTGGTTTTAGGTTTTTAATCGTTTGTATGTTTTAGGGTTTTTAAGAATTTTTTGTTTTTAAGATTTTATTATGGGTTTTTAGGATTTTTATGGGTTTTTTTCATTTATGATTTTTTAGGGCTTTTTAAGGATTTTTGGTTAATTATGTGTTTAATTGATTTTGATGGTTTCTAGATTTTCCATGGTTTTGTGATTTGGAGGGTTTTTAGTGTCTGTTAGTTTTTTTGTGTTTTAAGTGTTTTGGGGTATTTATGATTTTATTTGGTATTTTCTATCTTTTTTGGTTTTCTTTGTTTTATTAATGTATAAGGTGTTTTAGGATTTATTATAGTTATTATGGTGTTTGTGATTTTGAGGGTTTTAGGATTTTTAGGGTTTATATGGGTTTTTAGGAATTTTATAATTTTTTATGTATTGAGGGTTTAGATGTGTTTTTAGGTTTTTATGTTTTTATTAGGGATTTTGGGTATTTTATGTTTTTAGTTATTTTATGTTATTTTTTATATTTTATGAGTTTTTTGGGTTTTTAGTTATTTTAGTGTTGTTAGGGTTTTAGGTGTATTTTAGATGTTTTGGAATTTTTAGGGTTTTAGTGTTTTAAGGATTTATGGTTTTATTATGGTTTTTCTGACTTTTAGAGTTTTTTAAATTTTAAATATTTTAACTAATTTTTTATGATTTTTATGTTTATTAGTGTCTGTAAGTGTGTTTAGGGGTTTTGGGGGTTTTATGGGTTTGTTTACGGTTTTAGAATCATTTACGTTTTATGGTTTTTACGTGTATTTATGTTTTTAATGTTTTATTAATGCTTTTCAGTGTTTTTTTTGGTTTTTTACTTTTAAATGTATATTTCAGTGATCATTAATTTTTTTATGGTAGTTATGGTTTTTATAGATCTTGAGGGGTTTTAGGGTTTTTTGATTTTTTATGTTTATTTAAGATTTTAGGTTATTTTTGAGTTTTTTACGGTTATGAAGTTTTTTTCCTATGTTTTTTACATTTTTAAGGGTATAGAGTGTCTTTATAGTTTTCAGTGATTATTGTATTGTCATGGTGTTGTAATGAATTTTTAGGGGTTTTATGAATTTATGATCTTTCTAGGGTTTGTAGGGTTTATTTTTATTTTTATGGGTTTTAAGTGTTTCTTGGTTTTTTAGGTTTTCTTAGTGGGTTTCAATATTTATTGGGATTTTTTAGGTTTTTAGACTTTTTATGGATTTTTAATATATTTATGTTTTTTCATGGTTTTGAAGTACCATGATGGACTATAGGGTTATTAGGTTTTTTACTATCTTTTGGTTTTTAGGGGTTTCAAATGTTATTGGTTTTTAATTTTTTCTCAAGAGTTTTTAATGTTTTCCCTTTTTTGTGTTTTTATGGATTTTTTAGGGTTTTATGTTTTTAGGGTTTTTTGGATTTTGAGTGTTTTTAGGGTTTTTAGGGATTTGGGGTTTGGGGGGGTAGTTTTCTTTAAATTTTTAAGTTGTTTTATGGGTTTTAAGGGTTTAGATAGTGGCTAGAGTATTTAGTTGTATTTTTTGGTTTTCATGGGTTTTTACGAGGTTTTAAGGTTGATATGGGGTTTATGCATTTTATTTGTTTTTAGGGTTTTCAGGGTATTTTATGTTTTTAGGGTTTTTATCATTTTTGGTATTTTATTGTGCTTAAGTATTTTTAGGTTTCTATGTTTTTATTAGGGTTTTTTAGATATCTTTGGGTTTTAACATTTTAGTATTTTTGATAGTTTTTATGAATTTTATGGTTTTTAAGGATTTTGTATGTTTATTGTGTTTTTTCAGGTTTTTTGGGTTCTTAGGGTATTTTTCATTTTTTACATTTTATAGGGGTTTAAAGTGTTTTTATTTGTTTAAAATATTTCTTAGAAATTTGTAGTATTTATATTGTTTTTTACGTTTTTTGGATTTTTTGGGGTTTTTATAATTTTATGGTTTTTGGGTTTTATTATATTTTTAGTTGTTTAGGGTTTATATTGTTTTATAATTTTATGCTTATTATTTTTTTAAGGTTTTCTTAGGGGGTTTTAGGGTTTGAAGTGTTTTATAAATTTCAGGTATTTTTAGTGGTTTTAACGTATTTTTTGGATTTTAGGGTTTTTTGTATTTTGATTGGTTTTATGGTGTTTAGGGTTTTAGGAATTTTTTTGGGGTTTTTAGCTTCTAATGTTTTTTTTGAAGTTTTAAGGGTTTTAGAGTATTTCTAGTTTTTTAATATATTTAGGGGTTTAATTTGTTTTTATATATTTAAATATCTTTTAATCTTTTTACGGGTTTTAGGGTTTTTAAGAATGTAAGGGAGTTTTTTGGTTTTTTGGTTTTTTGGGATTTTAGGGACTTTTATGAGTTTTTTTGGGTTTTAGAGTTTTTTATGAGTTTTATGTGTTTTTAGGTTTTTAATGTTTTCTTAGGGCTTTACACGGTTCTTATAATTTTTTAAATTTTTATGGATTTATACTGGTTTTAGGATTTTTATGGTTTTCATGGTTTTTATTGAATTTCATGTTTTTTATAGTTTTCAGTGTTTTAGTGGTTTTTACATTTTTAAGGGTTTTATGTTTCTTTGGATTTTTAATGTTTTCATATAGTTTTCATGTTTTTTATGGTTTTCTAAATTTTTATGGATTTTTATGAATATTTTTTCCTTTTGGGGTTTTAGGTATTTTGTGGGATTTTAGGGTTTTAATGGTTTTTATTGATTTTGAGGTGCTTTTATTTTTTTAGGGATTTATAGGGATTTTGTGGTGTTATAGGGTTTTTATGTTTTTGGGGTATTCATAGATTTTTGGTTTTTAGAGTTTTATATATATTTAGGTTTTCATGGTTTCCTTAGGGTTTTCTTTATTTTATGGATTTATTTTCCTTTTTTTAATTTTTTACATTTTTTGGGTTCTTATGGATTTTTAGTGTTTTAGGGTTTTGTGAGGTTTAATGGTTTTTTTGGATTAAAGCGTTTATTTTTATTTTGGGGTTAAAGGGTTTTTTGAGAATTTAGTGGTCTTGGGGGTTTTTTGGGGGCGTTTGGGGTTTTTAAGTTTTTATCCATTTTTATGGTTTTAAGGGGTTTGTGGGTATTTATGGATTTCATGGTTTTAGGGTTTTTTATGTGTTTAGGTATTTTTATTAATTTTTCTATGTTTTTTTTTATTTTTAGGGTTTTTATTGATTTTATGGGTTTTATTATTTTCTAGGTTTTTCCTTGATTTGTAGAGTTTTGTAACACTTTTAGGGGTTTAATTGTTTTTAGAGTTTCTAGTTATTTTTAGTGGTTTTATGGGTTTTTACAGTTTTCGTGGTTATTCAGGTGTTTATGGTTTTAGGGGTATTTTACGGTTTTTAGCATTTTTTGATTTTTTTTGGGGTTTAATGTTTTTTTGGGTTTTATGTTTTTTTATGGATTTTAATGGATTTATGTGTTTTTAAAATTATGGGAGTTTTTATTGGATTTTTTAGAAATTTTCTGGTTTAAAACAAATTTGGATTTGTAGGGTTTTTAGGTGTTTTGGGTTTTGGGGTTATTTTGGTTTTTATAATTTTTATGTTTTTTTTGTTTTAATGTTTTTAGGTTTTTGTATTTTTATTAGGTTTTTCAAGGGTTTTGTCAGTTTTTTAGGATTTTAGGGAATTTTTAATCATTTTAATGGTTTTTAGGGATTTGAGCGATTTTGTGGGTTTTTAAGGAATTTAGAGCTGATAGGGTTTTTGGAGTTTTTAGTTTTTTTGAATGTTTAGTGTTCCAAACGATTTTTTGAGTTTTATAAAGAAAAATTGGTTTAAATTGTTTTCAGATTTTTAAGTGGTTTTGTGTATTTATTGTTTTTTAGTTTTTTTAATGTTTTTAAGGGCTTTATGGATTTCATAGATTCTTTTGGGTTTTATGGTATTTTAAGGGTTATTTTGGATTTTTATCATATTTACTTTTTGGGTAATTTTAGTGTTTTTAGTTTTTAAGGTTTTTATTGTGTTTTTTTTGGGTTTCTAGAGTTTTTTAAATTTATAGTTTTTTTTATGAATAATTTTGATTTTTGAGTGTTTTAGGGGATTTTTGGATTTTATTAAAACTTTTTAGTTTTTATTGGTTTTATGTATTTTAGGTTTTGAATGTTTTCTTAAGATTCTATGTATTTTTAGGGATTTTTTTGTTTTTAGGGATTTTAAGTGAACTTTTAGGATTTTGATGGCTTTTTATGATTTTTAGCTATTTTGAATGTTTTTAACAATTTGTAGTTATTTTTAATTTTTTAGGTTTTTTTGGGGTTTTAGTGGTTTTATGTGTTTTTATGTTTTTATGGATTTCTTATGGTTTTTAGTGGTTCGATGTTTTTTCATTATTTATGGTTTTTTGGGATTTTTAATGATTTTTATGGTTTTTAGGGGTTTAGGGATCTTAGGGGTATTGGGGGATTTTGAATTTTATGGTTTTTTTGGATTTTAGGGTTATTTTTAAGGGGTTTTTAGGTTTTTTAGTATTTTTTTTATCAATTTTAAGAGTTTAAAGGTTTTAAATAGTTTTTATTGGTTTTATGGTTTTATGGTTTTTAGGGTTTTTGGGTTTTTAGGGGTTATGGTTTTTAGGGATTTTGACAATTTTAGGGTCTTTAAGGGTTTTTAGATTATTTTAGTTTTTTGGGTTTTAATTGTTTTTAGGTTTCTATTGTTTTCTTTGGGGATTTCATGTTTGTTATGTTTTTTACACTTTTTGGGATTTTTATGGCGTTTAAAGATATTTAGGTTTTTTTGGGATTTTCGGTTTTTGAGGGTTTGAAGAGTTTTTAAGGTATTGGGGTTTTTAAGGGTTTTAGTGTTTTTATGTTTTTAGGTGTTTTTGTGTTTTTATGTTTAATGGTTTCTTAGGGTTTTTTTAAAAAAAAGGCTTTTTACGTTTTTTGGGATTTTAGGGGTTTTTAATGATTTTAGGGATTTCTGGTTTTTAGGGATTTTGAGGAATTTTTTGTTTTTTTAGGTCTTATAGGGCTATTAATTGTTTTTTTGGTCATTAGGGTTTTATGGTTTTTGTATAGTTTTTTAGTTTTATATGTTTTAATGGGTTTTTATAGATTTTACTTTATTTCTATGTTTTTATGGTTTTAAGGTTTTTCTAATGTTTATAGTGGTTTTTATGGGATTTTGGGGGGTTTTGGGTGTTTTAATTTTTTTGGATGTTTTATCCTTCTTATATTATGAGGGATATAAGTTTTTTGGTAAATTATTTTTTTCCATTTTCATGGGTTCTTGGGTTTTTTACTTTTTTATTCATTATTAAGGTTTTTAGTATTTTTATAATTTTTTAGGGTTTTATGGATTTGGAGGGTTTTTTTACAGAATTATTTTTTCAGGTTTCTAGAATTTTTTTTGTTTTTTTATTGGTTTCTGTTTTTTAATATTTTAAGGTTTTCTTATGTGTTTTTGTTTTTTAGGGTTTTTATGTTTTTAGGGATTTTTTGGATTTTTTAGATTTTATTGGTTTTTATGTTTTTTAGACAATTTGATGGTTTTTTTGTTTTTTTGGGTTTATATGGTTTTTATGGATTTCTGGCCTTTTTAGGGTTTCTAATTTATTTATTGTTTACAAGGGTTTTTAGAGATTTTTACATTCTCATGTGTTTAAAGGGTTTTTAGAGTTTTTAGTGGGTTTTAGTGTTTTTATGTATTTTTAGGGTTTTTAATATTTTTAGGGGTTTTTAGGTTTTTTAGATATTTTAGTGACATGTAGTATTTATTATGGTTTTAAGCATTTCTAAGTTTTTTGGGAGTTTTAAGGGTTTTTAATGTTTTCCCAGGGTTTTGAGGGATTTTAATAATTTTAGGGATTTTTGGATGTTTATAGGATCCTAATGGATTTTTGGGTTTTTAGGGATTTTGAGGGGTTTTGGTTTTTATAGGCTTTTTATTAATTTTTATGTTTTTAAATATTTTAATTGTTTTTAGGATTGTAATGTTATTTAGGATTTTTCATGTTTTTTAGGGGTTTTTATGTTTTTACAGATTTTATGGAAGTTTTTGGAATTTAAATGGATTTTACAGATTTTACGGATTTTATGGATGTTTTTGGGTTTTTATGGATTTGGTCATTTATTTAATGGGTCTTTTGAGTTTCTTTAAGTTTTAATGGTTTTTATTATATTTTATAATTTTTATTATTTTAAATCCTTTTTATATTTTTGGTGAATTTTTAGTTGTTTCATGTGTTTTTAGGAATTTCTAATTTTTTTATTGGTTTTATGATTTTTTTGGTGGTTTAGGGGTATTAAGACCTTTTTTGGTATTTAGGGTTTTTAGTGGTTTTTTGGTTTTCACTTGGTTTAAAATGATTTTTTCTTTTTAATTATTTTTTATGGTTTTTTTCGTTTTTGTTACATTTTTAGGGATTTTTTGGTTTTTTTGTTATTTGTGGTCTATTTGGGAATTTAGTGATTTTGATGGTTTTTAGGGGTTTTGTGTTTGGGGGTATTTTGTGATATTATGTTTTTCGTGTCTTTAAATGTGTTCTTAAGGTTTTCTTATGGGGTTTCATGGTTTTTTTGGGATTTTCATTTTTAGAAATATTTAGGCCTTTTTAGGTTTTTTCGTTTTTTTGGGTTTTAGGGATTCTAGCAGTTTAGGGGTTTGTGTGTTTTTAGGTTTTTTTTTTGGTTTAGGGTTTTTAAATAATATTGGGGGTTTAAATAGTGTTTATATTTTTTATTGTTTCTATGGATTTTATGAGTTTTAGGGTTTTTAATGGTTTTAGCGGTTTTACGGTTTTATGGTTTTTAGGTGTTTTAATTTTTTTAGGGATTGTATTATTTTCTATGGTTCTAGGTTTTTTTGGAATCTTAGGAGTTTTATCGGTTTTTAGGTTTTTTAGGGATTATTAGGCCTTTTAGGGTTTTTTGGGTTTTTTGAGATTCATTGGGTTCTTAAGGTCTTCTTTATTTTCTAATGTTTTTTGGGGTTCAATGGTATTTTAGTGTTGGTAGTGTTTTTTGGATTTTTATTTGAATTTTTTGTTTTTCAAGGATTTAAGGGTTTTTTTAAAGATTTTTAGATGTTTTTAGAGATTTTAGGATCTTTTTGGGTTTTTTTTATTTTTTGTGCTATTTTGTTTTTAGTGTTTTTAAGTGTACATAGGTTTTTATGGGTTAATTTTTGTTTTCAAGGTTTATTTCCTTTTTAGGAAATTTTAGTGCATTTTTCGGATATATTTGTTTATTTTTGGGTTTAAGGATTTCATGGTTTTCTATGGTTATTTAGGAAGTCTTATGGTTTCAATGTTTTTAGTGTTTTTTTGGTTTTTTGTGGTTTTAATTTCTTATAGGTTTCCATGGTTTTCTTGTCATTTTTCAGTGTTTTTAGGGTTTCTTAATTTTTATGGTTTTTAGAGATTTCTAATAGTGTTAGGGTTTTTTTGGTGTTTAAGGATTTTGAGGGTGTTTGGGGAATTTAGGGTTTTTCGGATTTTATTTTTCTCTTTTTAGGGTTTTTTTAGTTTTTAAAGGTATTTAGAATTTTTTGAGTTTTTAAAACTTTTAGGATTTCAAATGGTTTTTAGATTTTATTTGTTTTGTTAGGGTTTTAAGGGTATCTTTGGTGTTTTCTGTGGTTTTAGGATATTTTAATTTTTTAGTGATTATTAGGGTTTTTAGAATTTTTTTAGGATTTTTTATGATTTTCAGGGTTTTTTTTGTTTTTTGGGTTTTTAGCATTTTTAGGATTTTTAGGGTTTTAAAGAGTTTTTAGGGTTTTAATGTTTTCTATGTGTTTTTATATTTTTTGGTATTTTTTAATTTTTAGGGATTTATTTAGTTTTTTAGGGGTTTAGAGTTTTTCTAGTATTTAGGGGTTTTATGGTTTTTCTGGGGATTTAGCAAATATTTTAGTTTTTTATGGTTTTATGGCTTTTCATAATTTTTTAACATTTTTTATGGTTTCAATGGAATTATATAGATTTTAGTGATTTTTTGATATATTATTGGTTTTTAGTGTTTTTTCGGTTTTAAAGGATTTAGGGGTTTTTATGGTTATAGGAGTTTTAGTGTTTTTAAGTCATTTTAGTGGGTTTTTAGGGATTTTATCATTTTTTAGGTTTTTAGGGGATTTAAGTGATTTTGGGATTTAATGATTTCCATATGGTATTCATGGTTTATGTGTTATTAGTTTTTTAGATATTTGTTAGTATTTTTATTGTTTTTAGGGTTCTTATTCATTTTAAGTGTTTTTAGGGGTATATGGTTCTTTTGGGTTTTTATAATTTTAGGGCTTTTGGGGTTTTATGTGATTTAATTTTTTTATGAATTTTTAGGGGTTTTTAGTGTTTTGAGGGGTTTTATGTTTTTAGGTATTTTTGGATTTTCTTAGTATTTTTAAATTTTTAGTATATTTTGAGATTGTTAAGATTTTTAGACTGTTTAGGGTATTTTGGGTTTTTATTGGTTTTTTGGGTTTTTCATGTTTTTTTATTTTTTAATGTTTTTTTTCTATTCTTTAATATTGTTATAATTTTAAGGGTTTAAAGGGGGTCTAGAATTTTTTTGGTTTTTAGGTATTTTATGGGTTTTTAACTTTTTTATGATTTTCTATGTTTTTATGATATTCTGGGGTTTTAATGTTTTCTTTTCTAAAAAATAATTCTTAGGTATTTTTATGGTATAGGGGTTTTTATATTTTTTGTATTTTTATGGGGGGTTTTATAATTTATGGTTTTTTGGGTTTTTATGGATTTCGAGGTGTGTAGGGATTTTAGTGGTTTTCTCATTTTTAGGATTTTAGGGGTATTTAGCTTTTTAATTTTTTCATAGGGGTTTTTTGGGTATTAAGGGGTTTTTAAATTTTAGGTATTTCTAGTGATTTGAATGTTTTTTTTGTTTTTAGGGATTTGGAGGGTTTTAGTGTGTTTAGTGTTTTTGGGATTTTGGGTAATTTGGTTTCTAGGGTTTTTTTTGGAGTTTTTAGGGTTTTTTCATTTTTTAGATATTTAGTGTTTTTAGGGGTTTAAAATATTTTTATATCTTTATAGATGTTTTTTGGGTTTTTATAGGTTTTAGATTTTGTAATTTTTTTGGGGGTTTTTTGGTTTTGTTGGTTTTAGGGACTTTTATGATTTTTTGGTTTTATAGTGTTACTTTTTTGTTTTTATGGGTTTTAAGTGTATTTAGGTTTTTAAGTTTTTCTTAGGGGTATTCATGGATCATCTTAATTTTTAAATTTTTATGGATTTTTAGGGATTTGTAGCATTTTATGGTTTTTATGGGGTTTATTGATTTTGATGGTTTTTATAGTTTTAAGGGTTTTATGGTTTTTTTATTTTTAGGTGTTTTATGTGATTTTAGTTTTTAATGTTTTCTTATGGTTTTCAGGTTTTTATGGTTTTTTACATTTTTATTGATTTTTATAGATTTTTAGGATTATTATGGCCTTTTGGGTTTTTTAGTATTTTGTCAGATTTTAGTGTTTTAATGGTCTGTAGTGATTTTTAGGGAGTTTTATGGTTCTTTTGGGTTTTTTTTGATTTTTTTGGGTTGTTTATTTTTTTAGTGTTTTTAAAGATTTTTGGGGTTTAAAGGGATTTAGAGATTTTAGTGGTATTTAGGTTTTTTTGTTTTTTAATGTTTTTATTCATTTTTATTAATTTAGGGCTTTTGGGGGTTTTTATGGATTTTAGGATTTTATGGGTTTTTATGTATTTAGGTATTTTTATGAATTTTTTAGGTTTTTATGGTTTTTTAGTGTTCCAATAGATTTTTAGGGTTTTATTATTCTCATTGTTTGTTATGGATTATTATATTTATGTAACTTTTTAGGGGTTTAAAGGATTTTTAGAGTTTCTTGTTATTTTTAATGTTTTTAGGGGATTTTTTGGTTATTTTGGGGTTTGGATGTTTATGGTTTTCGGAGTATTTTAAGGTTTTTAGCATTTTTTTTATGGGTTTAATTTTTTACTTTGAGTTTTAGGGGGTTCTTAGGGTTTTTATTGGTTATATGTGTTTTTACATTTTTATAGTTTTTTATTGAAATTATTTGGATTTTTAGGATTTTTTTATATTTTGGGGTTTTTTAATATTTTTAGTGGGTATTGGGTGTTTTGGGTTTGTTAGGGTTTTTAAATTTTTTTTACTTTTTGTACTTGTTTTAATTTTTATAAATTTTTAGTGTTTACGTAGGTTTTTTCAAAGTTTTCTTAGGGTATTTATGATTTTTGGGATTTTTAAAGATTTTTAAGGTTTTTAGGCAGATGAGGGATTCTGTGGGGTTTTTAGGAATTTAGAGTAATTATGGTTTTTTGGGGGTTTTAGGTTTTTTTGAATTTATTAGCGTTTTAAAATATTTTCAGAGGTTTTTTTAAAAGTTGATTAATTGGTTTTTGGAGTTTTTAGTGGATCTGGGTATTTATTGCATTTTATGTTTTTAAGGTATTTATGGGAATTATGGTTTTCAGAGAATTCTGGAGTTTTTAGGGTATTTTATGGGTTATTTGGTATTTTTTTCATTTTTAGTTTTTTAGGGGGTTTTAGTGTTTTTATTTTTGTATTGTTTTCATAGTTTTTTTCATGTTTTCTAGCATTTTTTACATTTTTAGTAATTTGAAGGGGATTTTTATGAATTTTTTGGGTTTTCAGGGTTTTTCAGTTTTTATTATAATTTTTTCATTTTTATTGGTTTTATTTGTTTTAGGTTTTGAATGTATTCTTAATATTTTTATGATTTTTAGGGTTTTTATGTTTTTAGGGATTTTTAGTTAACTTATATAATTTTGATGGTTTTTAGGTTTTGAGGTATTTTGAGGATTTTGTAGGATTTTTATGCTTTTTTATTCTTTTAGCTTTTTATTGGTTTTTAGTGCTTTTAGGTTTTTAATGTTTTGTTATGTTTTTTAGGAGTTTTAAACTCTTACATTATTTTAGGGGTTTTAGTGTTCGTTATTGGTTATTATGGTTTTTAGGGATTTGGAGATCATAGGTTTTTTAGTGGTTTTTGATTTTTAATTTTTTTTAGATTTTAGGTGTTTTTATATTTTTAAGGATATTTTCATTGTTTTTATCATTTTTAATGGTTTAATGGGGTTTAATAGTTTTTTGTTGGTTTTACGGCCTTTATGGGTTTTATGGATTTATGGTTTTTAGGGGTAGTTATGGTTTTTATGGTTTTTATGATTTTAGGGTCTTTGAGGGGTTTTAGAGTTTTTTTGTTTATAGGGTATTTATGTGTTTTCTTTGGGGTCTTCAAGAATTTTATGATTTTTTACATTTTATTAGATTTTTAAGGTTTTTTATTATTTGTATTGTTTTTTAGGTTTTTTGTATTTTGAGGGGTTTAAGTATTTTTGAGGTATTATGGGTTTTAAAGGTTTTTTTATGTTTTTAGGTGTTTTAAGTGTTTTTATGCTTTTATAGGTATCTTAGAGTTTTTAAAAATATTTATAATTTTTTATGTTTAAAGGGATTTTTAGGGATTTTTAGTGGGTTTTTTATTTTGTATGGTTTTAGGGATTTCGAGGACATTTCCTATTTTTTAGGCTTTATATTATTATTAATAGTTTTTGGGGTTTTAGTGTTTTTACAGTTTTTTATTGTATTTAATATTTTTATGGGGTTAATGTGGTTTTTATATATTTTAGTGGTATTTCTGTTTTTTTTTTGTTTTTAAGGTTTTTCTATTTTTTATAGGGTTTTGGGTGTTTTTATTGTTTTTTGGTGTTTTATCCTTAGGATATTTTTAAGGGGTTTAGGTGTTTCTATTAATTTAATTTTTCCCTTTTTTAGGATATTTATGAGCCTTTATGCTTTTAGTGACTATTAGGGATTTTTCAAAATTTTATAGTTTTTTAGGTTTATTGGGATTTTGAGCGTTTTTAGGGGTTTTTTTTTCAGGTTTCTAGTTTGATTTTGGTTTTTTAGGTGTTTATATTTTTTTAGATTTTAAATTTTTCATATATATTTTAGTGTTTTATAATTTTTATGTTTTTTTGGGATTTTTAGGGGGGTTTAGGATTTTATTGGATTTTAATTTTTTTTAGATATTTTTAGGGGGTTTTGGTTTTTTTGGTTTTATCAGGTGTTTATGGTTTTGCAGTATTTATATGGTTTATAATTTATTTTCTGAGGTTTACAAGGGGATTTGGATTTTTTATAATTTTTTTTTTGTGTTTAATGGGTTATTAGTGTTTTTAGAGATCTTTAGTGTTTTTATGGTTTTTTAGTGTTTTTAAATATTTTAGCGGCTTTTTATGGTTTTTGTGGTTTTAGGGTTTTTATGGTCTTTTGAGTTTATTTGGGTTTTAATCATTTTATAGTTTTTTGGTGTTTAAATTGTTTTTCGGTTTTCAATGTTTTCATAATGTTTTCCAAGGTGTTAAGGGGTTTTTAGATTTTTTGGAATTTTAGGAATTTTAAAGGATCTTAATGGATTTTTGGGTTTTTAGGTAATTTAAGGGTTTTTTGTTTTTTTAATGGTTTATATATTTTTTTATGTTTATAAATATTTTATTTTTTTTAGGTTTTTTTGGTTATATTAGGATTTTTTAGGGTTTTTAGGGTATTTAAAATTTTAATCTATTTTATGGAATTTTTAGGATTTTAATGGGTTTTAGGGATTTTTTGGATTTTTTAGGTTTTTATGGAATTTATGGGTTTTAAGGTCTTCATGAGTTTCTTGGGATTTTAGTGTTTTTTAGTGTTTTTTGTGGTCTAAATGTTTTTTTTTGAATTTTTAGTGGAATTTTAGTGGTTTTATGTGTTTTAGAACTTTTTAAAGATATTATTGGTTTTCTGATTTCTTGGGGGTTTAGGGGTATTCGGACCATTTATGTTTTTTATGGGTTTTAGTAGTTTCTTGGTTTTTTTGGGTTTAAAATTCTTATTGGTTTTTAATTTTTCATAATGGTTTTTAAGATTTTGTTACATTTTTAGTGATTTTTAGTGATTTTTTTATTTTTGTGGTTTTTCTCTATTTTTAGGGATTTTCATGGTATTTTGGGTTTTTAGAGTTGTTAGTGTTTTTATGGTTTTTAGTGATTTTATGTTTTTAAGGTCGCCAAATGTTTTTAGGTTTTCAAGGTTTTCTTAGGGGGTTTCATGGGTTTTTTTGGTTTTTTTCTTTTTTATGGATATTTAGGTCTTTTAGGTTTTTTATTTTTTAGGGGTTTTAGAGATTCAGAGGTTTTTTGGGGATTTAGAGTTTTTTTGAGTTTTTTCAAGGTTTTTAGGGATTTAAGATTTTTTAATAATTTTTATGGGTTTAAATGGTGTTTAGAGTTTTTTTTTGGTTTTAGGAATTTTATGATTTTTTTGGGTTTTAAAGGGTTTTTGCAGTTTTATGGTTTTTAGGTTTTTAAGGGATTTTGAGGATTTTAGGGTTTTTATGTGTTTTAGGGTTTTAGGTTTCTTTTGAGTGTTTTAGGGTTCTTAATGTAATTTCTATATTACTAATATTTTTGGGGGTTTAATTGGTTTTAGAGTTTTTAATGGTTATTTTGGGTTTTTATCTAATTTTTGGGGTTTTCAAGGTTTTAAGTATTTTTTATGATTTTTTGGGTTTATTAGGGTTTTGAGGGTTTTTTAATTTTTTAGAAAATTTTAGGGAATTTTTACGATATATTTGTTTATTTTGGTGTTTAGGGATTTTGTGGGATTCTGGGGTTTTTCAAACTTGTATGGTTTTTAAGGTTTTTAATGTTTTTAGGGTTTTTAGATTTTAATTGATTATTCGTTTCTATGGTTTTCTTATGGTTTTTAGGGTTTTTAATGTTTTCTTATTTTTAGGGTTTTTTGGGTTTTTTGGGTTTTTATGAATTTTTTGGGTTTTTGGGGGGTTTTGAGTTTTCAAATGTTTTTATGATGTTTTTGAGTTTTCAATATTTTTAGGGGTTTAAATGGTTTTAAGAGTTTTTATTTGTCTATTAGGGTTTTATGGGTTTTATGGATTTTAATGTTTTATTTTTTTTATTGTTTCTAAGAGTTGTGGGGTTCTTAGGTACTATATAGGATTTTTAGGGTTTTTATAATCTTTTAAGTCTTTTGGGGTTCTAAGTTTTTTTAGGACAACAATGTTTTCTTTGGGGTTTTCTAGGGTTCATTATTTTTAATTGTTTTTAGTGTTTTTAGCATATTTTTTTTTTAGAATTTTTATGGATTTTGGGGGGTTTTCCAATTTTTTGGGATTTTTGGGTTTTTATCATTTTATAGTTTTTAGGGGTTTTGATTATTTTTAGGGTTTCAATGTTTTCCTAGGGTTTTTCAGTATCTTTAGGGATTTTTAACCTTATATGATTTTTTTATTGATTTTTAGGGTTTTGATTAGTTTAAGGTTTTTCATGATTGTTAGGATTTTAAGGGGTTTTCATGTTTTTTAGACTTTTATGGGTTTTAAGGGATTGAGTGGTCTTTTCAGTTTTTAGGGTTTTTAATAATTTTCATTATTTTTAACATTTTTAGGGTTTTAAAGAACATATGTATTTTTTATTGGATTCTTGGGTTATTATTTAATTTTAGGGTTTTTTAAGGTTTTTAATGGTTTTAGGGGTTTTATGGTTTTTAGGGGTTTTAGGTTTTTAGGGTCTTCTAGGGGTTTTTGGGGGTTTTATCATTTTTAGGTTTTTTAAGGTTTTTATGTGTTTTTAAATGTTATAATTTTCAGGGGTTATGAAGGTTTTTTGGTTGTTAGGTTTTTTACAAATTTTTTATTATTTTTATTGTTTTAGGTCTCTTGTGGATTTTATGTTTAGGGTTTTAGGGTTTTTTGAGTTTTTAGAATGTTTTGGATTTTTTGTGTTTTATGTATTTTTTATGGTTTTAATATTTTATAAGGGGTTTTAAGGGTTTTAAGTGGTTTAAAATTATAGGTATTAATGGTTTTTTATGATATTTATTTTTTAGGATGTTTAGAGATTTTGATGGTTTTTAGTGTGTTCATGGTTTTTGGGGTTTTATTATTTTTGTTGGTATTAATGGGTTTTTCTAGTTTTTTTGGTTTTTTATTGGTTTTTAGTGTTTTTTTCATTTTACGATTTTAAAGGGTTTTTATATTTTTTTGGGTTCTAAGTATTTTCTTGGTTACTATTTATTTATCATTTTAGGGGTTTTATTTTCTTTAGAAGTTTTTAGCGATTGTAGAGTATTTTAGGGGTTTTAGGCTATTAATCTTTATGAGGTTTTAGTTGTTTTATATGTTTTAGGTTTTTATGGTTTTCTTAGGTTTTTATGGTTTTTAGGGTTTTTTATGTTTTTGGGTTTTTTTATTTCATTTTTAGTATTTTTATGGGTTTTTAGGATTTTTATGGATTTTTATTTATTTTTAGGGTTTTGGGGGGTTTTAGGTGTTTTTGTGTTTTTGTTGTTTTTTATATTTTTATTAGTTTTATTTGTTTTAAGGTTTTTATTTTTTTTCATTATTGTCTTTCAAGGGTTTATAGAGGTTAATAAATTTATAAGGATTTTTAGGGATTTTATGGTTTTTATGTTTCTTAGGGCTTTAGGGATTTTAAGGCTTTTAGCTGTTTAGGATTTTTAATGTTCTCGTGGGAATCTATGGATTTTTTGAGTTTTTTGGGATTTAATGGTTGCTTATATTTTTTAACGTGTTTAAGGATTTAAAGGGTTTTAATGTTTTTAGTTAGTTTTTAGGGTTTTTGTGGATTTTGTGGGTTTTTTTAGATTTTTAGGATTTTAGGGCATTTTTATGTGCTTTTAGTGTTGTAGTGTTTTTTGTGTTTTAGGTGTGTTAATTATTTTTAGGATTTTATGGATTTATTTGGGGTTTTCATGGTTATTAGGGTTTTTATGTTTTAAGGTTTTTTACATTTTTAGGACATTTATAGTTTTTAGGGTTTTTTCAATTTTATGGGTTTATAGAGATTTAGGAATTTGGATGGTTTTTAGGGTATGAATGGTTTTTATTGTTTTTATCAATCTTTAGAATTTTATGGGATTTTTTGATTTTAGGGTTTTCAGGTTTTCTTATGTATTTTCTTGGTTTTTATTGTTTTTAACATTTTTAATAAATTTTAGAACATTTTTAGGATTTTTATTATTTTATAGGGATGTTATTTATTTATAGGGGTTTTTAGGTTTTTTAGGTTTTTTGGGTCTTTATTTAATTTTTTGGGAGTTTTTTGTGTTTTAAATGGATTTTAGATTTTTTTTATGTTTTTAGTGATTTAAAGGATTTTTAGTGCATTTAGTGGGTTTTAAAGTATTTATTGGTTTTTATGGATTTACGGGTTTTATTGTTTTTGGGGTTGTAGGGTTTTTAGCGTCCTTTTAGGGAAGTTTAGGGTTTTTAGGGTTTTTTAGTTTTTTAGGTGTTTTAGGTTTTTTTATGTTTTTAAGTACTCATTTGGGGATTTCTTGTATTTTAGGGTTTCTTTTTTTAAGGAATTTGAGTTATTTTTATAAATTTTTATTGTTTTTAGGGTTTTTAAGGATTTTGAGTGGTTTTAGTGTTTTAGTATTTTTAGTATTTTATCGAATTTATGTTTTCATGGTTTTTAAAGTTTTCATAAAAATTTTCATGGTTTTTATTGTTTTTATGTTTTTAGGGGTTTTATATATATTTTTTGGGTTTTTAATTTTTTTAGGTATTTTTAAGGTTTTTATGGTTTTTAGCATTTTATAGTTTTTTGCGGTTTTTATGGTGTTTAGATTTTTAGGATTTATAATATTTTTATATTTTCTTAACATTTTATGGTGGTTTAAATGGGTTTTAGTCACTTTTAGGTTTTTATTATATTTGAGGGTTTATTAAAATCCATAGTGGGTTTTTATGGATTTTTATTTCTTTTAGGGTTATATGGTTTTTAGGTTTTTATATTTTTTTTGGGTTTTACGGGTTTAAATTGTTATTAAATATTAATGTTTTCATAATGGTTATAAATATACTTAATTTTTTTTTCGTTTTTTGGTATTTTTAGCGATTTTTTATGAATTTATGGTTTTTAGAGTTTCAGGGATTTTTAGTGTTTTATGGGATTTTAGGGGTTTAAAATTTTTAGATTTTTTCAGGTTTGAATGTCTTTAGGATTTATGTTTATATTATGGGGTTTTAGGGTTTCTAATGTTTTAAATGTTTTTTTTGTAATTTTTATGGAATTTTTAGAATTTTTATTGGTTTTTAGTGTTTTAACAAATTTTATGGCTTTTAGGGGTTTTTAGGTTTTTCTGTTATTTAGGATTTATGGGGGTTTTTGACTATTTTTGGTTTTAATGGTTTCTTATAGTTTTTAATCTTTTTTAGGGGATTAAAAGGTTTTTTTAGTTTTCATTTATTTTTAGGATTTTTATGTGGTTTTAACGGGTTTTTATGATTTTATTGTTTTTATGGTTTTGAAGTGTTTATTGTTTTTCGGAACGTTTAGGATTATTAAGGTTTTTAGTGTTTCTTAGGTGTTTTATGTCTTTTTATAATTTTACGATTTTCTTAGGTTTTTTCAAAATCTTCTGGTTTTTTAAATTTTTAGATATTTTTAGGGGTTTTAAAATTTTTTAGTGTTTTTAGGATTTTTAGGGTTTTATGAGTTTTCTCAGGTTTTCAATTTTCTTATATTTTTAAAAAAAATTAGTGGTATAAATTATTTTTAAAGTTCTCAATGGTCATATGATTTTTAAGGTTTTTAAGGTTTTTAGGATTTTAGATATTTTTGGGGTTGTAGGGTTTTTATGGCATTTTATGATTTTTAGGGCTATTATCATTTTTAGGTTATTTTGTGGTATTAAATGTTTTTAGGGTTTTAAATATATTATTAGGTTATTTCATGTTATTTCATGTTTTTTATGTTTTTAGGGATTTTTGAGATTTTTTTTGGATTTTTGTTGTTTTGTTCTGGTTTTTAAGGATTTAGAGGGTTTTAATACTTTTATTGTTTTTTGGGTTCATTATTGTTTTAAGTAATTTTTAGTTTTTAGGAATTTTATGTGTTTTTAGGTTTTTGTATTTTTCATAGGTCTATTTAAGGTTTATAGGAGTTTTATGTTTTTAGGGTTTTAAGAGTTTATAGGGTTTTTATTGTTTTTAGGGATTTTGAGAGGATTTATGGTTTTTAAAGTTTTTCTATTTTTTAGGGTTTTTTGAGTTTTGAGGGATTATAAATTTTATAGAGGTTTTTAATTTTTTATAATGATTACAATGGGTTTTAGAGTTTTTATTTTTTAATTAGGGATTTACAGAATTTTAATTTTATAATGGGATTTATGGTTTTAGGGGTATTTAATGATTTTTGGTCCTTTTAGGAATATTGTTGGTTTGTCATTTTTTAGGTTATTAGGAGTTTTAGGTGTTTTAAGGATTTTCATGTTTTTAGGGGTTTTAAAGGATTTTAGGTTTTTTTTCTTTTTAGGGGCTCCAGTGATTTTTTAAGTTATTATGGTTTTTAGGGTTTTATGGATTTATTTTTTGTTTTTTGGGTTTTTTAGTTGTTTTAGGGTTTCATGATAATTTTATATTGTGTTAGGTTTTTTGGTGTTTTAGGGATTTTAAGTTTATTTTTATGTTTTTTATCATTTTTAGGGTTTCAAATATTTTTTTTACGTTTTTTTAGTTTATAGGATTTTAGGTCCTTTTTAATGGTTTCATGTGTTTTATGGTTTTATAAGTGTTTAAGGTTTGATTGAATTTTATAGATTTTATTGTTTTTTATGGATTTTATGGTTTTTTATGGATGTTATGTATTTTAGGTTTTAAGGATTTCTTAGGGTTTTCAGTGTTTTTCATGTCTTTCTGGAATAATAAGTCTTTTTTAGAATTTTTATAGTTGTTATGGGTTTTAGGGATTTTAATAGTTTTTAGGGATTTTTAGGTTTTCTTTATGTTTTTATGGTTTTTTTCATTTTTTGGTTTTAATGGATTTTATATGTTTTTAGGTTTTTAAGAGATTATTGGGGGTGTAAGGGTTTTTTTTAATTTTTAGTGATTTTTGGGCCTTTTCAGGATTTCTATGGTCTTTAACGTTTTTTGGAGTTTGAGGGGTTTTATGGGTTTTTATGGTCTTAAGAGTTTTATGGTTTTTTTCAGGGTTTTTTGATTTTTTAGGGGTTTATGGATTATGTTAATTTGTAACTTTTTAGAGTTTTAAATGGGTTTTATTATTTTTAGTTTATTTAGGGTTTTAGGGGGTTTAATGTTTTTTAATGTTTTTAGGTTCTTTATTATTTTTAAGGTTTTATGGTTTTTTTTCTCTTTTTTGGCATTATGATTTTTAGTGGTTTTTATATTTTGAGGGGTTTAAATTATTTTTATGTTTTTAAGGTCCTCTTAGGGGTTTTTTAGGGATTTAGTGTATTCCAATTTTTTTGTGTTTTGTAGGGGTTTTTAGAATTTTTATTATATTTTATGGTTTTTGGGTTTCTATGGGTTTTTTGGTTTTTAGTTGTTATAGAATTTTTATTGTTTTTAGGAGGTTTTAGTGTTATAGGTTTTTATGGTTTTCATAGGGTTTTTAGGATTTCTAGGTTTTATGATGTTTTGAGAGATTTTTAGGGATTTAGGATTTTTATGGTTTTGAGGGTCTTTTGGGATTTTGAGGGTTTATGGGATTTATAGTATTTTTAGAGTGTTTATGCTTTTTTGGGGGTTTAGGGGGGTTTTTTAGATTTTATGGGTTTTATGGTTGTAGTTTTTTTAAATTTTTAGTGGTTTAATGTGTTTTTTATAGTTTTTAGTGGGTTTTTAGGCTTTTTAGAGGTTTGGGGTTTAAAGGATTCAAGGGGTGTTTTTTTGGGTTTTATGGGGTTTTAAGGTCTTTTGGGTTTTCTAGGGGATGTAGATTTTTTTATATTTTTAGTGGTTTTAAGTGTTTTTATGTTTTCATGGTTTTCCAAGGGTTTCTAAGAGTTTTTATAATTTTTATGGATTTTTAGCGATTTTTGGGATTTAATTGTTTCTTATGTGTTTTATTTATTTTTAGGGTTTTGTGGGTTATTAGGTTTTTTAGGGGTATTTAGGGTTGTTGTATTTTTTTGTTTTCATGGGTTTTAACCAATTTTAGGTTTTTAAGGATAGCATATGATTTTTAGGGTTTTCTTTGTTTTTTGGGGTTTTGATGTATTTTTTTTGGATTCTATTATGTTTTTATGGGTTTTTTTAAATTTTTAGGGGTTTTAGCGGTTTTTAGGTTTTTTTTGGGTTTTTTAGGTGTTTTAATTTTTTTTGGTTATTTATGGATTTTAGAGTTTTTAAATGTTTTTAGGGGTTTAAATGTATTTTATATTTTTAGTGATTTTTTAGGATTTTATTGTATTTTAGGTTTATTTAAGGTACATAGGGGTTTTATGGTTTTTTGGGGGTTTTATGGTCTTTTACTGGGTTTTCAGGTTTCTAGCATTTTTTTGTTGCGAGTGTTATTATGTGTTTTCCGAATTCTATATATTTCTATGAGTTTTTCTGTATTTTAAGGGTTTTTTTAGGATTTCTGGGATTTTATAGAATTTTTTAGTTATTTTTGTGTTTTTTGTATTTTTTGGGTTTTTTGAGATTTTAGGGTTTTGGGGGTATTCAGTGTGTTTAGGTTATTTAAGGTTTTTAGTGTTTTTAGGTTTTTAAAGTTTTCATAGGGTTTTTATGCATTTTAGGAATTTTTATGTCTTTAGGGATTTTTATTTCTTATTTTGGGTTTTTAAATTTTAGGTTTTTTCAGATTTTTTGTTTTTAGGAGGTTTTTGTGTTTTTTTATTTAAAAGATATCAATGTTTTATTAAATTTTTTTGAGTTGTCAATATTTTTTATGTTTTTTGTGGTTTTGGGGTTTTCATTGGTTTTTATGGTTTTTATGATTTTCCAATGTTTTATGGTTTTCAGGGGATATTATGGTTTTTTAGGATTTTAGTGTTTTGTTATATTTTTTGGGGTTTTATTTATTTTTTGGTTTTATGGTTTTCTTGGGAGTTTTCAAGGTTATTTGGTTTTTTAAATTTTTAGGGATTTTTTGGGATTTTTCATATTTTTATTTCTTTTTGGTTGTTTAGGGATTTTTTTATTTTTAGGGTTTTTAGGATTTTTAGAGTGTTTTAGACTTTTTTGAGTTTTTAGTTTTTTATGGATTTTCTATTTTTTTTGGTTTTTAAGGTTTTCTGGGTTTTATGGTTTTTAACAATTTTAGGGATTTTTATGTAATTTTTTAGGGATTTTAATGGGGTTTTAGGATGTTAAAGGGTTTTTTGTGGTTTTAAGTGGTTTTAGGGTATTTTTTGGGGGTCTCTAGGTTTTAAGGTTTTCCTTAGGGTTTTTTAGTGTTTTTAAAATTTTTGGGTCTTAATGTGATTTAATATATTTTATTCATTTTTAGTTTTTATCGGTTTTATGTTTTTTAATTATTTTCGTGGGTTTTTAAATGAAATTGGTGTTTTAGAGGTTTTTGGGTATTTATAGTGGTTATATGGAATTTAGTGTTTGTTACATTTTTAGGTGTTTTTATTGTTTTTATAATTTCAAGGTTTTCCTAGGGGTTCTTAGGGTTTTTATGGATTTTATGATTTTTCCAGATTATTGTGGTTTTTAGATTTTTTAGGTATTTTTAGGGTTGCAGGGTTTTTAGGGACTATATACTTTTTAGGTTATTAGAGGTTTTCTGGGTTTTGGGAATTTATGGTTTTCTTATATCTTCTCATAATTTTTATGGTTTTTGAGTAATTTTTAGGATTTTTACTATTTATATTGTTTTTTATATTTTTAGGGATAATGGGGTAAGGGTTTCTAGTGGATTTATGATTTTTTTGGGTTTTTAGGGTTTTTTTTAAAATTTGAGGATTTTATGGCTTTTAGAGTTTTAATGTCATTAGGGTTTTAAAGTGTTTTTAGAGTATCTATAAATTTTAAGGGTTTTATAATTTTAAGGGGGTGTTTATGTTTTTAGGTGTTTTATTGTTTTTTGGGGTTTAGTGTTTATGGTTTTTTTACATATTTTATGGTTTGTAGCATTTTTAGGTTTTTTAGGATTTTTATGTGTATTAGGATTTTATGGTTTTCATAGGGTTTTTCAGGGTTTTAAGGTTTTTATGTTTCTCGGATGATTATCGATTTTTTTAGTTTTTATTTTAATTTTTTTGGTTTTAGGGATATTTTGGTTTGTTATGGGTTTTTGGGGGTTTTTGCATTATTTTGGTTTTATCGGGGTTTTACTATATTTAGGTTTTTACGATTTTGTTAGGGTTTTTAGGGATTTTTACAATTTAGGGGTTTTAGTGCATTTTTATTATTTTTTTTGGTTTTTAGGATATTTATGGATTTTAAGTGGTCTTTGGGTTTTTAGGGTTTTTTTGTTTTTGATGGTTTTTTGTGTTTTTAGTGTTATTTTTAGTTTTTTATGGTTTTTATATATTTTTAGAGCTATTAACATTCTAAGGGTTTTAAAAGGTTCTTATACTTTTTAGTGATTTACGGGTTTTTATTGGGTTTTAATGCTTTTATGTTTTTATGGGTTTTTATGTTTTTCTATATTTTTAGGTCTTTTAGTGTTGTCTTAGGGTTTTTTTGTGTTTTTTATGTCTTTAGGGATTTTAGGTGTTTTGTGTTTTATGGTTTTCTTAGGGTTCATCAGGTTTTTAGGTTTTTATGTTATTTTTGCGATTTATAGGTCTTTTTATTATTTTGATGGTGTTTTATGGTTTTAGATATTTTGAGGTTTTTTAGGGTCTTTTAATTTTTTTGGGTTTTTAGTGTTTTTACGATTTTCAGTGGTTTTAATTGTTTTTAGTTTTGTTGGATTTTCTTAGGAGTTTTCATTGTTTCAAGGGTTTTTATATATTTGGCTATTCTTATGGATATTTTTATTAATTTTTGGCATTTTTATGGGTTATATGGATTTTAGGGTTTTTAGGGTTTTAGGTTATTTTTGGTTATTTTTGGGTTTTTATAGTTTTTTTATTTATTTAGGGTTTTTAATGTTTTTAGAGTTTATTAATGTATTTTTTGGTTTAAATTCTTTTTTGATTTTTTAGTGGGTTTTTGTAATTTTATGGGTTTTAGGGTATTTAAGGTTTTTAGATGATTTTATGGTTTTTTGGATTTTTCGGGGTTTTGGGTTTTTTAGGGTTTTTAGGGTTCTTAGGAATATTAGGTTTTTCAGAGGTTTTCTGTGTTTTTTGGTTTTTTAGGTTTTCATATATTTTTATGGATTTTAGGGCATTTCACATTTTTAGGGATTTTTATTGATTATTTAGGAATCTTATAGTCTTTTAGGTCTTCTATGATTTTTTCGGGTTTTTATGATTTTGTGTGTCCTTTAGGAGTTTTTAATTTTTTTTAGATTATTAATATATTTTTAGGTTTAATGGGTTTTAAGAGTTTTTAGTGGTTTTAGGGATTTTATGGGTTTTATATATCTGTCATGGGTTTTATGATTTTTAGGGGATTTTAAAGGTTTTAGGTTATTATTTTCTTTTTTATGGTTTTTATATTTTTTTTGTTCTTGAAGGAATTTCTGTGTTTATAGTGTTTAACTATTTCCAGGTATTTTTCTGGGATTTTATGAAGTTTTTTTATTTTAGGGATTTTTTGGAATTTTTTGTTTTTTTATAATTGTTAGTGTTTTTATTGAATTTGAGGTCTTTTATAGGATCTTTGGGATTTTTGGGTTTTTAGGTTTTTGACATTCTTTAGGTTTCTAATGGGTTTATGTGTAATTATATTTTTAATATTTTCTATGGGGTTTTATGGTTTTTATGGTTTTTATTTTTTAGAAATTTTTTGGCCATTTTTTGAATTTTAAAGAGTTTTTGGGTTTTTAGGGATTTTGAGGGATTTTAGAGGTTTTTGGGTTTATATGGGTTTTTGTGTTTTTATGTTTTTTTGAGTGTTTAGGTCTTTTAAGGATTTAAGGGTTTTTTAAATAATTTTAGGGGTTTGATATTTCTATAATATTTATTCTTTTTAAAGATTTTTTATTGGTTTTTAAGTTTATTTATGGTTTTCAGGAGTTTTATGGGGTTTATAGGGTTTTGGGGGGTTTTAGGGTCTTTTAGGATTTTATTGTTTTTAGGGTTTTAGAGTGTTTATGCGTTTTTTATGTTTTTATAAGGGTTTTTCATGGTTTTTATGGTATTTATGTTTTTATGGATTCTTCGACCCTTTTTAGTATATTTTTGGTTTTTTAGGGGTTATTAGTTACTTTGAGGGGTTTCAGGGTGTATTATGGTTTTACGATTTTTAGGGTGTTTGGATTATGATTGGTTTTTAGGGGACATAATTGTTTTTAAGTATTTAAGGTTTTCTTAGAGTTTTGTAGGGTTTATAAGGTTATTATTTTTTTTATGTATTCTTAGGAACATTTTTGGAATTTTTAAGAGTTTTATTTAATTTTATATTATTTTTAGGGGTTTTAGGGAATTTATGGGATTTTCTATTTTAGTGGTTTTTTAATGTTTTTGTTGTTTTAGAGGATTTTTAGAGCTTTTTAAATTTTTTACAGGTTTTAAGGGTTTTAGATTTATTAGTGGGTTTTTTTATTGATTTTATGGATTTTATTGTTTTTATAGGCTAGTATTCTTTTAAGGGGTTGTAGGGTTTTAGGGTATTTTATAGATTTATAAGGTTTTAGCATTTTTTATTTTTTTATGGGGTTTAAGTGTTTTTAGTTTTTTATGGTTTTTGACGGGTTTTCAGGATTTTTAGGGTTATTAACATTTTTAAGGATTTTTTGGGATTTTTTTTATATTTTTGTGTTTCTAGGGATTTTGATTGTTTTTATGGGTATTTAGGGTTCCTATGATTTTTATGGGGTTTATCATTTCTTCATGGTTTTAGAATTCTTAGCAGTTTTTAAGGGTTTTAGTTGTTTTTTTAGGTTTTTAAGATTTTCTTAAGAGGGTTAGGTTTTTAAATTTCTTTCACGCATTTAGATATTTTTGGTCATTTAATGATTTTTATGGTGATTTAGTGTTTAATGGGTTTTCAGGTTTTTAAGTTTTTCATTAGCTTTTCTAGATTTCATGTTTTTTATAGTTCCTTAGGTGTTTTTAGGGTTCTAATAATTTTTTAGGTGTTTTATGGGTTTAAATTGATTTTATGTTTTTAGTTTTTTATTAGGTTTATTCAGCGTTATTATGGATTTTATGTTTTTAGGGATTTTAATGGTTTTTATGATTTTATGGTATTTAGGGTTTTTAGGGGATTTAGGGGTTTTCAGAGGTTTTTATGGTTTTTAGTGTTTTTATATTTTTAGGGGTTTTAAGTGTTTTCCGGATATTATGGTTTTCTTATTTTTTTCAATGTTTTTAGGGTTATTACATTTTTTTGAGATTTTTAGGGATTTTTGAGATTCTTTATGGTTTTTTAGGGTTTTAAATTTTTTTGGGGTTTTAATATTTATATGGATTTTTTTATTTTAGGGTTTTTTGAGTTTTTTAAGACTTTAATAGTTTTTTAGAGTTGTTTCCATTTTTAGTGGACTAAAGGGTTTTTATAGTTTTTCATGGTTTTGTATGTTTGTATAGGTTTTTACGGTTTTTAGGGTTTTATATTTTTTATGGTTTTTAGGGCCTTTAGGGTTTTTATCATTTTTATGTTTCATTTGCATGTTAAGGGTTTTTTTTATTTTTAAGGTTTTATAAGGTGTTTTTTTAGTTTTAGTGTTTTTAGTGTTTTTTGGGTTTTTATTGGTTTTATTTGTTTTGATATTTCTAGGTTTTTGTTAGGGGATTTCAAGGATTTTAGGGTATTTTATATTTTTATGGATTCATATATATTTTTCTGATTTGATATATCTTTGTGGTTTTTAGAGATTTCCATGGTTTTTAGGGTTTTTTAGGGACATTAGGGTTTTTATGTTTTTATGGGTTTTTATTTTCTTCAGTTTTTTAGGGTTTTATGGTTTTTAATAAATTTTTATACATTTTTAGGGGTTTAAAGGTGTTTTCACGTATTTATTTTATTAGGGGTTTTATGGGTTTTAGTGTTTTTATGGATTTTTATGGTTTTTAAGCTTATTATTGTGTTTATGGTTTTTGGGGTTTTTTAGTGTTTTAGCATTATTATGTTTTTAGGTGTTTAAAGGGTGTTTTGATAATTATGGTTTTCTTTTTGGTTTTCAGGGTTTTAGAGTTTTTATATTTCTATGTATTTATAGTAATTTTTAGGAATTTTTAGGTTTTTTTTGGAATTTTAATGATTTTATGGGGTTTTAAGGTTATTAGAATTATTTAGGTTTTTTGGGTTTTCAGTATTTTATGTTTTTTAAATTTTCTTTAAATTTTTAGGGTTTTGATGGTCTTTAATTTTTTATTGATTTTTATTGATTTGTTAGGATTTCTTTTGTTTTTTATAGTTTTGGGGATTTTTAGGTTTTTTAGGGTTTTTTGTTTTTTTGGTATGTTAAGGCTTTTTTATTTTTTAGGGGTTTAAGTAGTTTTTTTGTTTTTAGGGGTATGATTCATTTTTAGTTTTTAATTTTTTATTAGGGGTTTTTAGTGGAATTATTATTTTTAGGGATTTTTAAGGTTTTTTATAATTTTTCTGGTTTTTATGTTTTTAGGGATTTAGAGGTTTTTACGGTTTTTATGGTTTTTATGGGTTTTGGGTTTTTATGGCTATTAAGGTTTTTTCTATTTTTTTAATGTTTTTATAGTTTTAAATGGTTTAGGAGTTTTTAGTGATTTTTGGGTTTTTTGGGGGTTTTTTTGAGTTTTTAATGTTTTATAGGTTTTATGGTTATTATCAGATTTGAGTGTTTTTAGAGTCTTTTAGGAGTTTTAGAGATTATTAGTTTTTAGGGGGTTTAAGTGTTTTTAGGGTTTTTGGTATTTAATATATTTTAGTTTTTTTATGTTTTAGGTGGTTAAGGGGTTTTTTGTGTTTTTCGTGGGTTTTTAGTGTTTCTGTGAGTTTTTAGGGGTGTTAAGCGGTTTTTAGGGCTTTATGGTATTTAGGATTTTTATTTTTAATGATTTTAGGGTTTTTAAGGTTTTTAGTGGTTTTAAGATTATTGGGGTATTTAGTTTTTATTTATTTTTTATGGTTCTCTAATTGATTTTCTGGGTTTGAAGAGTTTTTTAAATTTTTAAAGATTTTTAGAGATTTTTTTTTGATTTTTTTTGTTTATAGAGTTTTATGGATTTCTAGGGATTTATGTTTTTTGTAGGTGTTTCGTTTTTTATGCTTTTAGGGGTTT
The DNA here is from genome assembly GCA_963277665.1 of Viscum album. Taxonomy (NCBI): domain Eukaryota; kingdom Viridiplantae; phylum Streptophyta; class Magnoliopsida; order Santalales; family Viscaceae; genus Viscum; species Viscum album. Next base: position 973,082,755 of record OY728141.1, read on the forward strand.
TGTTAGTTTTATAGGGTTTTGTGGTTTTTAGAGATTTTAACATTTTTATGTTTTTTAGGGCTTTTAGTTTTTGAATGGTTTTAGGGTTTCTACGGGTTTTTATGATTATTAATGATTTTAGGGGTTTTTGGTTTTAGGGGTTTTATGATTTTGAGTGTTTTTAGGGTTTTTTTGATTTTTTAGTTTTTCTAGCGTTTTATGTGTTTTTGGGTTTTTAATGTTTTCTTAGAGGTTTTCTGGGTTTCTTTCATTTTTGGGGATTTTATATATTTTTTATGGTTTTTTAGGTTTTGCTGGGTTTTTAGGGTTTTGACAGTTTTGATGGTTTTTATGGTTTTATGGGTTTTTATGGTATTTAGGGTTTGTTAGGGTTTTTACCTTTTTTGGTTTTTAGGGCTTATAAGAGTTTTTATGCTTTTAAGATTTTCCAAAGTGTTTTCTAGATTTTTCGTAGTTTATTTTCATTTTAAATATTTTAATGTTTTTTTTGGATTTTAATGGTCTTTAGGGTTTTTTTTGGATTTCAAGAGTTTTTAGGGTTTTTATCGGTTTTTTGGTTTTTAGGGTTTTTTTGTGTTATTAGGGTTTTAAGGTTTTTTATTTTTGTGTGTTGTTTAGTAGATCAAATGGTTTTTACAGTTTTTAGTGGGATTTATAGTTCTTATTTATTTGAGGTGTTTTTTTAGGGTTTTAAGTGTTTTTATGATTTTTAGGGGCATTGAGGGTTATTAGGGACTTTTTGGGTTTTTATCATTTTTTAGGATTTTTAGGGGTTTTATAGTTTTTTAGGTTTTTAAAGATTTTTTATGGTTTTTGTATGTTTTATGGGATTATAGATTTTTTAGGGTTTTGAGCATTTTTTTGGTTTTATGTGGTTTAAAGTGTTTTAATTTTTTTAAGGTTTTAATTGTGGTTTTCAATGTTTATAAGGTTTTTATGTATTTTATGGGATTTTTATGGTTTTATAAAGATTTTAGGGTTTTTTAGTTTTTAATGTGGTTTTAGTGTTTTTTTTATTTTTATATTATTTATTGTTTAGGTTTTTATTGAGTTTTTTAGAGTTTTATGGTTTCTTTGTGTTTTAATGTTTTTTGGGGTTTAAGGGGTTTTTAATGTTTTTGTGGGTTTTTAGCATATTTATGGAGTTTTAGAGTTTTTTGAGGTTTTGTGGGATATTATTATTTTAATGTTTTTATTGGTTTTAGGGTTTTTTTGGGTTTTTTTTGTTTTTATCTTTTTTTTGTTTTTAGGGTTTTGAAGTATTTTAATGGGTTTTAAGTTTTTATTAGTGCATTTTAGGGTTTTATGGGTTTTAAGGATTTTAATTTTTTTATGTGTTTTTTTATTTTGTATGGGTTATAGGGTTTTAGGGATTTTGTAGGTTTCTAGGGTTTTTTGTTTTAGGGGTTTAATTGATTTTTTTGGGTTTTTTTATCTTTTATGGTTTTAAGTTTTTTATATTTTTTTACATTTTTAGGGTTTTAAAGGATTTTATGGGTTTTTAATTATTTTTAAGGGTCTTAAGGGTTTGTGGTATTTAAGGTTATTAGGGTTTTAATGGTTTTTTAGGGTTTTTATGGTTTATAGGGTCTTTTCGGAATTTATAATTTTTTTAGGTTTTTTGGGGTTTCAGAAGGTTTTAGTTTTTTAATTTGGGGGGGGGGGATTTTACTGTTTTTTATATTTTTTTTATATATTTTTAATGATTTTTTCTTATATTTTTTGTATTTATTTTATATGGATTTTTAGGATTTTATGGTTTTTATGGTTTTTAGCATTTTTAGGCATTTAAGGGATTTATTTGATTGTAGGTTTTTATGGTTTTCCTAAGATTTTTTTTGGTTATGGAGTTTTTTTTTACATTTATTTAGATTTTTACTGTTTTTAGGGTTTTTATGATTTATGCGGGTTTAGGGTTTTTGAGGGTTTTAAGGGTTTTAGTGTTTTATGGGATTGTATGGTTATTTTAATCTTTTATGATTTTTAATGTTTTTCTTGTTTTTATCATTTTTACAGATTAAGATGGTTTGAATATTTTTTTGGTGGTTTTTATGGGGCTTTATGGGATTTTATATCACTTTAGGGGTTTTAGTTTTTTAAGCGTTTTTATGGTGTTTATGGTTTTTTAAGCTTTGTAGGGTTTTTTCATATTATATGATTTTATGGGTTTTAGGATTTTTTAGGTTACTAATGTTTTATTTGGGGTATTCTGGGATTCAAGGATTTTTATGTTTTTTGGTCTTATAAGGTCTTTTATTATTTTTATGGGTTTTAGGGTTTTAAGAGAATTTGATGGCTATTATGGTTTTTAGTGTTTTAGGCTTTTTTGGTTTTCTGGGGTTTTAGGTTTTCTGAATTTTTTAGCGCTTATGGTTTTTTGAGGTTTTTAAAATTTATAATGGTTTAAAGTGTTTTAGAGTTTTATGTGGGTTTTAAGGGGTTTTTGGGATTTTAGGGTTTTTATAATTTTTAGGGGTTTTTTGGTTTTTTGGGTTTTTAGGTGTTTTGGGGTTTTTATCATTTTTTAAGATTTAGTGTTTTTATGTGTTTTTAGGTTTCTAATGGTTTCATAGGAATTTTCATGGTTTTCAGGGTTTTAGATTTTTAGAGATTTTAGTTTTTTAAGATTTTTAGGGTTTTTTTGTATTTTTTGGGATTTTAAGGTTTTTAGGGTTTTCTAGGGTTTTAAGGTTTTGGTGTTTTATGGTTTTCATTGAGTTTTTGAGTGTTTGTAATTTTTATAGATATGTTAACATTTTTAGGGGTCTGGAGTGTTTTACAGTGTTTTCGGTTTTTATGGTTTTTAGTGATTATTATGGTTTTTTGTGATTTTTATAGATTTTTTTTGTATTTTTATTGGTTTTGGTGGTTTTTGGGTTTTTGATGGTGTTTACGGTTTTCAGCAATTTTTTCATTTTTAGGTTTTTAATTTTTTTTAGTGTTTCTGTGTTTTAAAGGTATTCTTATGGTATTTCTGAGCCTTTAGGAATTTTTATGTTTTGAAGGATCTTTATATGTTTTTTAGGATTTTTATTAATTTATATAGTTTCTCGGGTTCTTAGGGTTTTTTAGGGATTTACGGTTTTTATGGTTTTTAGGATTTTCACGGTTTTGGTGTTTTTTAGGGTTTTAAGGTTTTTTTATTTTTTAATGTTTTTAGTGGTTTTAAAGGGATTTTATATTTTTTATTCATCTTTACGGTTTTTATGGGTTTTAAGGTTTTTTATTGTTTTTTGGGGTTTTATGGTTTTTAGGCTATTTAGTGTTTCCTAGGTTTTTATAATTTTTTTTCATGGTTTTAAGTGTTTTTAGGTTTTTTTATTTTCTTATGGGATTTTAATGGTTTTAGGGTTTTTTACATTTTTGGTTTTTTTAGGGGTTTTTAGGTTTTTTATGTTTTTTTGGGTTTTAAGGATTTTGATGTTTTTAGGGAATTTTTGGGATTTTTGGTTTTTTGGGTTTTTTGGGATATTATGGTTTTTTAGTTTTTAGGTGTTTAAAGGTTTTTTATTTTTTTGTGGGTTTTGGGTGTCTATGGGTTTCTATGGTATTTAAGGTTTTTTGTTTTTTATGGTTTTGGGGGGGTTTTATGGTCTTTTAGGGTTTTTATGTTTTTTAAGCTATTGAAGGGGTTTTATGTGTCTTTATGATTTTTAATTTTTACTGCTTTTTAGAGATTTTAGGGTGTTTTATATTTTTATGTATTTTTAAGGATTTTTAGGATTATTAGGGTTTTTAGGGTTTTCATAGGGTTATTCATTTTTTTTACATTTTAAGGTATTTTTAGGGATTTTTTTGGACATTTTAATCATTTTTATTGTATTTAGGGGTTTTAGTGATTTTAATGGGTTTTTGGGTTTTTTGGGTTTTTATGGTTTTTGGGGTTTTATAGTTTTTTGAGTTTTTAAGGTTTTTTTGTTTTTTAGATTTTTAAGGTTTTTTATAGTTTTTATCATTTTTACAGTTTGTAGGGTTTTTATTATTTTTAATGGTTTTAGGGATTTTAGAGTTTTAGGATTTTTAATGTTTTTTGGGGGTTTGAAAGTTTTTAGGGTTTTATTGGATTCTTAGTATTTTTATAAATTTTAGGGGTTTATGTGTTTTTAGGGTTTTAAGGATTTCTTTATATTTTTCAAGGATTTAAGGTTTTTACCATTTTTAATTATTTTTGAGATTTTTAGTGTTTTAGGGGTTTTTGGGATATTGAAGAGGAGAAGGGTTTTTTCATAGTTTTGGGAGGTTTTGAAGTTTTTTTTATTTTAGTTTTTTTTGAGTTTTTAGGGTTTTTATGATTTTTTATAGTTTTGTAAAAAATTTAACGCTTTAATGGGTTTTTATAGTTTTTAGTGGTTTTTACAGTTTTATGGTTTTTATTTTTGTAGGGTTTTAAATTTTTTAGGTTTTTTAGGGGTTTAAATTATTTTTAGGTATTTAAGCATTTTTAGGGGTTTACGGTTTTTAGGGTGTTTTACAATTTTAGTGATTTTTAGGGAATTTTATGAATTTTATGATTTTAGGGGTTTTATGGATTTTGAGGGTTTATGAGGTTTTTGGGATTTAGGTTTTTTCATTTTTTAGGGGTTTAATGGTTATTTAGAATTTTTTAAACATTTTTAGGGGTTTAAAAGTGTTTATAGTTTTTAGTAGTTTTTAGGGGTTTTAGGGATATTTATGGTTATTCAGGGGTTTTAATGGTTTTTAGTGTTTTTTGGAATTTATGTTTTTCTTTAGAGGTTTCAATGTTTTTTGGATTTTTTTGTTTTTATTAATTTTTTTTATCTTTTTATGGACATTGATGTTTTTAGATGTTTTTAGGGTTTTTTGGGATTTTAGGTTTTTTGAATTTTTGGGTATTTTTATTTGAGTTTTTAGGGTTTACATGTTATTTTATAGTATTTTATGTTTGGAAGGGTTTAAAACTTTAATAAATATTTAAGTGGTTTTAGGGTTTTTATGGGGTTTTCCATTTTATGGTTTTTAGGTGTTATAGGGTTTTCTGGGTTTTTATGGGTTTTTATGGTTTTTAGAATTTTGCAAGGTTTGATGGGTTTTAAGTGTTTTTAGGATTTTATGTTTTTCTTGTTATTTTTCATAGTTTATGGGTATTTTATGTTTTTAGGCATTTTTAGGTATTATTAAGTATTTTTAGAATTATTATGGGGGATTGGGTTGTTTTGGATTTTTAGTGTATTTTAGGGTTTTTAGGGTTTTAGCATTTTTTAGGTTTTTAGGGGGTCTTTGTATTATTTTTTTAAGGTTTTCTTAGGGTTTGATGAGGCCCATGGAACACATGGAAATTGAGAGGTTGAAGGTGGAATTGGTGAAGAGGGAAGAATGCACAATATTACACAAGACATTTTATGAGGAGTTGATGGCCCAATGACAAGTCAGTGGACCAAGAGAATGATTAAGTCCTTAAATGGGTTAATCATATAATTTCAATGGGATGCCCAATACCCTTGCTTTGGGGATGAACCTGGGCCTATAATTACATTAATAAATGCCCAAACATGCTTTTAAAGACCCATCGAATGGTGTGCTATGAATTTCAATCCCACCCCACCATAGAATCATCAAAGTCAAAATTGGTGGGCTAGTCATCTTTATTTTCCAAAAGGTGTGCTACTTTTTCCTTAATGCCACAGTCATGTGATTTTTTTTCAAAAGAATAATTTAGGCCTTTTAACTTGTGAAAACTTTGTGTTTGACTTTTTTATCACTCGTTAGCTATAAATAATAGCCCCTTTTACTCTTTAAACATTATGAATGAAGTTCATGTTATTATGGTTAGTATTTCTTAATTTGTTTGGTTATTTCTTAATTCATGACTTATAAATGGATTGGTCATCCAGTTTGGTGCCCTATGGATAGAGTTCTTAGAGAAAAGTTCTCTTTCAATTCTACCTTGACCACCTCCCTCATTTCTTCCTTATATCCACCATTTATTGCCATTCTCAGTTGTTTTCTTGTGGATATATAGGTTCTAAAAAAGAAAACATTGAAAAATGTTTCAAGGAAACATCATAGAGAGTATTAGATAACATAACATTTTGTATCAAAGACCAATTTTAATAAATCAGGTTCATCATTTTCCCCTTCTTTAATCTTATTTTATCTCTGAATCGGGTGGAAATCAATTGTGGCCTACTTTTTTCTTCACCGACAAACATAATTTCTTCATCATATTTGACGTATAGTATATCAATCCTTTGTTTGAGAAGATCATATTTTTTCCAATTTGGAATCATTTACATCAAATCTTTAAATCATGAGATACAGTAGAATCAAATTTTGTAATAAATAATGAAATTTTAAAACCATGCATGTAGCACCCCTGCTTTTTGGTACTTCACCCTTTACTGATTTATTTGAATTATATAAAATTATTGAGTTATATTTTTGGAGTTTCATAGGATATTTGCTTTGTTTTTATGCTTTTCTGGAGGTACACAGTTTGAGCACAGTTTGTAGAAACCGTGAAACACCTCTAGGAATACGTGAAACTAAAATAGTTGACAGTAGAGAGGAACACTGTTTTGAAAAACTATGAAGATCAATCATATAAACTATGTAATACTGGTCAGTGGGGTATAACACAGTTGGCATAGGTTTTGTCTTACCATGATACCCAACTGCGTGAGGTGAGTTTGGAGGTAGTGGCGTATAAACTATTACTACACGGTTTCCCTAACTATGAACCATAACTGTGCACAATAGAAAATTTGATTTGAAATGTGATGATAAAAGTTTATTCACCTAATAAACCATTTGTTTTTTATTAAATAATCTATAATTCAAATTCCACTTCTGTCCAAAAGTGTACGATACAATTCATTTCAATCCATGATAGATTCCTAGGAGAGTCCAATTGTGCTGGAGACCTAGATTCATTAGTAAGTTATCATTATTCATTGTATTCTATAGATATAGTAAATTTACTTATTTTTGAATCATGTATCTAGTTCTTTGGGGACATATATTGGTTTTGTGATGTCAATCTTGATGGGATATGATAGTTTTTATTGAAGGGAATGAGATCTATGTCATAATCTTGAATATTTAATCCGGTTTGTTAAATTCGTTGTTTCGTATTTCATTTTAAATTAATTTTAAGAGGTATGTGTCTTATCTATTGACTAATATTTATGAGAACATTAAATCATGATTTCAAATTGATTTAATTTCAATAATTTTGTGTGTGAAAATCATTGTGTGATTTGATGGAATTATATTTTGAGTTATTGTTTGGGAAATCATGGGAATTGGATGGATTTTTGGAAAATCGTTGCATATAATTTTAAAATTATGGTAGGTTAATACACGTAATGTATTTGTCAAAATGATTTTATTAAAATAGTTTGATATTATTTGGTCATAATGATTGGGCATGAGTTGAATGTGATGGATAATGGTCCTGTAGTACCACCATCAAAGGGGCTGAGTATGGATGTGAGGTTCCATCAACAATGGTAACATCAATATTTTTTGTAGGTCTGTGTTGAGGATGTCTGTGGAGATAGAAATGCTTATGCAAAATCATAAATTGTGAAATGGTTTAAATCTTTATAGATGTCCCTTGAAAAAAAAATTATCTTATATTTTGAAGTATTCCTAGAAAAAGAAATGCTTTTTAAGGATTGTTTGATTATTTTCCCTGGAAAATTGTTTTTATTGGATATAAACTTCATTAAATTGTTTTTAAAGTATTTTATATAAATATGATAACATGTTAAATCCATGTTGAGTGATTTTGGATATCATTGGGTATATCCTACTATGTGTTATACTTACCCCTACATGGGCACAATGGTTTCTTTGAAAATGTTATATACCGGGACACAGGTAAAGGAAAGGTATCCCAATTCATTAATGATGCTTCTTGATACCATGGGATGGGCATGTGGATTTGGATCTTGGGGAATATTGGGAGTTTATGTTATTGTCATTGGATTCTTTTAGTTTTTTATCATTTGGATACATTGGTTATGTCAAATCGATTAGAGTTATACTCTGTTATTATCATTTGGTTTAGTCTTGTATTGGATAACATTTTGGTACTCATGCACCATTAATAAGTTTGGTAGTTATGATTATCACTGGTTTGGCCATTTTATGTTAAAAGGTAAAATCGTCCCCCAACTTTTTATGAGTCCATTGTAATTTATTTCCAACCATTGGTGTCTTGTGGATGTCACCTAATTTTTAGTATCTCCCCCATCACTTCTCAAGCCAATGAGTAGGGGTGGGATGCCACAAATGGTATCAACTTTCTCAGTCCATGAATTTGAAATTATATTGGTCTTTCACTTTGGATGGTATTAATGGGATATGATTTTCATAACATGGAATGTAAAGCATAAAAAACGAATATCTAACCTAATTATTATGAAAATCATGTTACCAGGTAGTTGGGTACATGAGTGTTTTGAGACACTTCTAGGTGTTTTAAACTCATCATCATGGGTTTAGACGATGAGAAAAGTATGACATGCATTAATATAAATGACTTCCCACAAAAATTGCATAATATATTTGGAGTAATTATTTATGATTTTGTGAAAAGGTGTTGTTTTCTTAAAAATAATTCAAAAATGGTTTAATTTTCAAAATCACCATGTAATTTTTAATAGTGGTTTGAAAGTTGAAATTATTGAATTTTGGAAAGCCTTGTTGTAATATCTATGATGTGTTAAATTTGAAATTTCTAAGACGATAGTTTTTAGAGAGTGATACTAAATAGATTTTTATTTTTTCTAGTGAATGGAACCAGGTATGCACTGTATAAACAATATAAAAGATGCAACTAAGAATGTGGTTGCACCTAATCCATGGCTCAACCAACAGTTCGGTCAAAGTATTTTCCTTGCATTTAAATCCATTGGTAGAGGGAACAAAAACCTCGAACCCAGGAAAGTGGATCATTTAGTTTAATTTTAATAGAATAATCCAACCATCATCTAGGATGATTCCAAACTGGAAAAAGAAAAAGTGTGGATAAATAGTATTAATCAAATCATTGATTTTCTTGGCACTCCAGCTCAGTTAAAGCTGAAGTTGGAAATGTACATTCTTAAATATCATTCATTCTAGTGGTGGGATTTAGAATATTAGCATAAATTGTACCAAGGTATGACATATGAATTTTTTTAACAATTGTTTAACTAATAAATCTTTCTTCATGCTTTTTGGATGGAAATAACAACAGAATTATTTAGTTTGAAGACGGAGAACCTCACAGTGACAGAGTATGTGGATAAATTTATGAATTTAGCCAACTTTTCTCTCAAATTTTCTAAAAGTGTTTCCCTTAAGGAACACATTTTTGAATCAGGGTTAAGGATATAGCTTTGGTCAATGATTTTTATGCTTTGTATATTATATTATATAGATATGGTCAACAGAGAAAAAGTAGCAGAAAGGGATATCTCAAAAAAATATAGTTAGAGGAAGAAAGTTAATACATATTGGAACTATGGATAACTATAATGTTATAAGTAAGTTAAAGAGGGAAACCAATTTCTATGGTGGTGGTATGATTTATAATTAGATGGAAGGATAATTGAATCTTACACCAAAACCAAAGGGTACACACAATTGTTTTCCACGAGGTTATCTTGATCACATTACACAACAAGAAAAATATGCTACTTCCACGGACCTGGGGTCATGGTTTTAAAACAGTAGCTATATGTCATTTTTCCATGGGCTATAGCCATGTTTTTTCAAACCATTTCTATAGACCATACTTATATCCACGGGTATTTGTCCTATACCCACGTTTTAGAAAACCGTGTCTATAGGCCTCCCGCCCTTGTGTGGGAGAAAAAACATCCCAACAGAAAAATGGTAGGAATAACTATTTCCATTTTTTTATGGCTATTTCCATAGTTTTTAATAATATATATAACATAATGTATATATATCCACACACTAATTTCTTGGCGGTGTAGTGGTTAGGGTGTTGAAACATGCAGTGAAGATGTAGGGATCAAATCTGTAAAGGAACACATTATTTTTAGGCCATTTCCATGGTTTTAACTATGGATATAACCCTCAAAACCCATGGAAACAGGCTACCTGTTTCCATGGTTCAAACTATGGTCATAGTTCAACTACCATGGATCACAACAGAGATGCTAACTTCCTTGGTTAAAACTTTGGCCATAGGTTAGACACTACTTCAATGACTATAGTGCCCACGATTGGGAAAAACCCTGATCGTAGCCTTCAACTATGATATTGGGACCTATTGCCATAGTTTTGAACCATGGAAATATCCCTTTTTAGTATTTGAGTTAATTTAGATTGTATAGAACCACCTAGATCATTTTTAAAATTTTAAAAACATGAGACATCTGCAATGTTATTTTTATAGTACATTGATTTAGCGTACTAGGGGCACATATCATGCTTCTTAAGAATAATATTATTTTATTGGATGAGTGTATAATAATATATATAATCAAAAAACCCGAGAATGACATGGTGATTCTAGTACTACCATGACTCTTAAACCAAGACAATCTGAATAGGGTAATAAGGTTCAAAGCGCAGTGAGTAATGAATTATATGGATCTAAGAAATTGATCATGGATGATTAATCATGGTGATTTATGGTGAAAGGTAAGACTATTTTGAATGATACCATTATTTATGCTTTATTTGATATGGGTGCATGATATTAATTTATTTTTTCACATATTTTTTTATATTATGGGTTTTTATGTTGATATGATTCCCTATATTTTGAAAATCCAACTCCTCTTAAAGAAAATAAATTTTGATCCTTGGTGTGAAAATCACGTTATGTAATTGTAGAATGGGATGAATTTATTTTGGAATTATCTATGATTATGATGGAGGTATATGACTTGATTATGGGTATGCATTAGTTAAAAATGTTCAAAGTGCACATAGACTATTATACCCGATGGGTTCTTTTACAACTGATGATGGCTTCCAGAATTTATTTAGAGGAAATCAAAATGTAATGGAAATTAGTACTGTAAATTTAGCACTATCAGTTGGAACTATCTCATAAAATTTGGAATCTTTGACCTTGGAATCTGTGGATGAGATTTAGAATAGTGGGCTTTTAACAATGTTTTCTTATTTTCTAGTGTTTCTTCTGATAATTTCTTAGGGTTTCCACCCATAGGAGAAACAGAGTATACTATTTATATCTACCGAGGGACCAATCCTATATCAATTCCATCTTATCATATGGAAAAAAATAATTAAGGGAATTTAAATTTAAATTATATGAGTTAGAAAGAAAAGGAATCCTTCAGCCTAGAACATATATGTGGGAAGCACAATATATTTTTGTGAAAATGTTTAATGGAAATATTAGGCTTTGTTTAGGTTATCATGAGCTTAATCAAGTTCTAATAAATAAGCAGTATCTAATTCGATGTATTAATGACATGTTTGATCAACTGAAGGGAGCCGAGTGGTTCTATTAATATGACTTTCTTTAGGTCCATTAACAATTGTGAGTTGGAAATGAGGATAATTTGAGGAAATATTTCAAAAGTAGATATGGATATTAAGAGTATGTGGTAATTCCTTTCAATATTACAAATTGACAAGCTGTCCTTATGGAATTGGTGAATTATATATTTCAAAGGTATTTGTATTATTTTTTGAAGATATTTTTTGGATGACATACCGCTATATTCTAGGACAATGTTTGAGCATGAGAAACACTTTGTGATAGTATTGGGTATCTTTTGGTATAATTCTATGCATTAAAAAATTTCAATGCGTGGTTTTTAGATACAAGAGGTACATTTTTTTGGACATGTTATATCTAAAAAAAATGTGTTTCTATGGATCCATAAATGATAGAGGCTGTGATATCTTAGAAACCACCAAATAATTACTTTGATATACATTGTTTCCTTGGCCTAGATGGTTATTACTAAAATTTATTTAACGAATTTTTACAACTAGCTTTACCAATAACAGATTTTACAAGAAAAAGTGGAAAACTGTAATGAAATAATCAATGTAAAAGGTATTTTGATTATCTTGATGTTTTCCTTTCGTTAGTATCAATCATGATATTTCTAGAATAATTACATGTCTATGTGGTGTATTGTACTACTTTGTGATCTTGGTTGGGGTGTTTTCTCATTAAGATATATCATGTTGTTTATTATGGATCACAGTAGTTATAGTTGCATGAGAAGAACTACCCAATAGACAAATTTGAAATAGTTATTGTGGTTCATGCTTTTATGACATCTCATCATTATCTTTTTTGGGAGAAATTCATATTGTTTACATATCATAAGATCATGAAACAAATTTTCTCACAAAGAGATTTGAATTTGAGACAAATAATACAAATAATGTATATTCAAATTCTTGACTTTGACCTAATTTATAGATTTTGTAAAGGTATCTCTATAGAATATGCATTAATTATAAATTTCTATAGTCAATTGGAGAAAGAGTATTCAGATAAATTGAAGATAATTTCAGTGATTTCCAAAATTCATTTGTATTGAAAATATCGAGGTACTGTTGCTATTTTATTTTTTGTTTATTTTGTTCCTGGTTTGGAAGATACTTTTAAAGAGGTATATACATCCAATTATGAATGTGTTATTATGAGGTCAAAATCAATTGTTGGGGGAACATTATGGGATAGAATCATGACATATGGTTAGTGTTGTGGTTTCCAGATTATATTGTTGTACCATTGTATTGTAAAAAACTCATTTATGCTTATCACCATTCAAGATATGTTGGTCATCATGGAATATGAATGATTTATAATGCAATTAAAGAACAATTTCGGTGGGTTGGCATGAAAATAATGGTGGTAGAGTTTTTTTGGCGATGCCTTGTTTATCAGACGGTTAAGGAAAAGCACCAATATCTAGCGGGTATGTTACAGTATTTACCGATTTCTACATGGAAATGGGATAAAATAGATATGGATATTTTAATAGGTATACTAAGGATGGTTTGGAAACTAGATTACATATGAGTGATATTTTATCACCTCACAAATTCATCCCATTTAATCCCTATTTGTGATTCTAAAATGGTGTAGGAATTATCAAAAATCTATATCCAAGAAGTTGTGAAGTTTCTTTTTGATCGAGCCTCCATTGTATCTAATGAATAACTTAAGTTTATGTCTCATTTTTTTAAAAAATTTATAGAAATACATTGGGAATTAGTTTACTATGTGCTTGAAATTTCATCCTCAAACAAATGGAAAATATGAAAGGATGATCCAAACACTGGAGGACGTGATTAGGGCATGTGTAATGGAATTTGGTGGCTAATGGGAGGAGGTCATACTGTTAATGGACTTATTTTACAACAATAGTTATCAAGCCTTGATACACATGGATCCTTTTGAATCATTTTATGGTATTCCTTTTCATTCATTAATTTTTGGGTGAAATAGGTGAGACCTAGCTGGTTGGACCAAGGATAATGCATGAGATGATAGAGAATATCCAATTAATCAGACGAAACAAAGTCATCTGAAGTTTTATGTGGATCATCATCAATGGTCATTTTCATTTGAGGTGAGTGGTCATGTGTTCTTGAGAATCTCCCCAAGGCTTGGGAATCATCTTTTTGGGAAGTATGGAAAGTTATCTCCTTAATACACTATCATTTTTTAGATACTCAAATAAGTGGATGATGTGGAATATTAGTTGGATTTGTTTCCAATGATTAGATTAGTGAGTAAGGTTTCTCATGTATCTCTGTTAAATAATTATAAAACTGAACATGACCATGTGATTTTATGTGATCACATGGACCTAGAGTAAGATTATATGGTGGTTCAAGAGTTGATGAGGATTCTATATATTAAAGAGACATTATTTCATGGCAAAGGAATATTAACATGTGGGTTTTATGGAAGAATTTTCATATTCAGGAGGAATCATGGGATCTTGGAATTTAAATTATGGGTCAATGTCCACAACTCTTCAGGGACAACTATGGTTTTCAACTTTCTATGGATGAAAACACGAATGGTGGGGAGAATGTTGAACCCCCTGTTTCACGTACTCAACCCTATATTTATGTATTTTAAGTATAAAAAATGACTAGGTCAATTTTTAGGATGTTCATTGGATATTTGAAATGTTTTTAGGAATTTATATAGGAGAAAATTTTGACAATGGTTAGTATAAACCCTGAAAAACCTACTAGAAACAATTCAACTAAAATAGAGGATGCTGGAGAGGCACATGATTAGGTGCATGGTTTTGACAAAACATGCAGATTCCTTATAGAAACCATGCAATGATGGAAAGTGTGGTATGCCACTTTTGGTTCACAGTTTTTCATACCATGAGAGACAACCATTCATGTTGTGTTTGGAGGTAGTGTCTCGTACATTTTAGCACACAGTTTTCCTATTCATGTGCCCTAACCATGAACTGTGGAAAAATAGATCCAAAAAAGTGGATCTAGTATGATTTACCTCATGAACCTCTAATTTCACCACTAAATAGTCCATAACACGAATAACTCTTCCTCCCAAGGTGGTGAAGATTATTCCTTTTTAATCAATAGTGATTACTAGGAGAATTCAAGTGCGTTTGAGTCCCAGATTCCTCGGTAAGTTCTCACTCTTCATCATTTTCCATACATTTACTCTCCTTCTGTCATTTTTGATGATGGATATAGTTTTTTGGTGATAGATACATGTAATTTTATTTCAATCGTTATGAGATATTATTTTTTTTATTGATGGTAATCATATCTTAGTTATAATCATGAATATTTAAGCTGGTTTGTTAAAGATGTTGTCAAATTATTTATCATTAACGATATTTGATAATTTTGTGGATTCTCTATCAAATTATATTCATTATAACATGAATTATTGATTAAAATTTTATTTAATCACCTGATATTTTTATGAAATTCATGTTTTTATTTTCTGGAAATCTTGTTTTAATTATGGTTTTTGAAATCATGGGAATAAGATGGATTTTTCAAAAAATGTTTTTTATAAATTCAAAGTGGTTATTTTAAAATTATGGTTGGTTGAGTAAATAAAAATATTTTATGAAATTACGTTATTGAAATTGGTTGATATGATTTTGGAAGAATGATTGCGAATGATTTTAATGGGATGGATAATGGTCATGATATATCACCAGCAAATGGACAGAGTTTAGACATGAAGTTTCACCATCAATGGTAACACCAAGCTTGTGTGTGTTTTATGTTAAGGATGTGTGTGTACATATAAATATTTATTCCCTAAATTGAGATATTGTTAAAATAATTGGTGATTTTGCTTGAAAAATTATTTTGTTATTTATTTATGTATTCCTTGAAAATAATGTGTATAAAGGATTGTTTGGTAGTTTTAAATGGAAAATTATTTTTGTTGGATATAAACTATTTTATATTATTTTTATGATATTTAATATAAATATTATAAGATATTCAATATTAGTGGCGTAATTTGGGAAGTCATTAGGGAAATCATTCTATGTTTTATACTCATCCCTACTTAGGAACTATGGTTCATTTGTAGATGTTATATGTTTAGAAACATGTAAGTAAAAATATCCATGTTTATTAATGATGCTTCTTGATACCTTTGGGATGGACATGCGGATTTGGATCTTGTATTAGATTGGGATTTTTTTGTGTATTTAGGGTATTTCTGTTTTTTAATCATTTGGTTCAATTAATTATGTCAAATTTATTCTACTTATACTTAGATATTGCCATTTTTAAAATCTTGTATTTTCTTTAGTTTTTGTACTCATACATCATTAAGATATTTGATTGTTATGGTAATTAATGGTTTGGTAATTTTATATTAAAATTTAAAATCATAAACCAATAATTTAAGAGTCCCTTGGTAATTAATTTCATCATTTGGTGTCATAGGTATGTCACTTAAGGCCTATTATCTCCCCTATCACTTCTCAAAACAATGAGTAGGGTTAGGATGTTTTAGTGAAACACTCAATTTGATCCCATTTTATGATTCAAATTATTTTTTATAATAAATTAACATATTGAAAATTAATCTTATTGTGATTGAATTTATTCAAAAAAATTTCCCAAAAATCAAGAAAAAATTTAAAGGCTCAAAAAAATTGCAACACCTTGAGTCCTACACCTATTTATCATTTTTATTAATTCACAATATTTTATCGAACATTTTCCTCTTGAATCCATTTCGAATTTCATCTTTTAAACCTACTTCATTATTTCTAAAGTCCAACGTTAATTTATAATTTTTGGAATTGGGTAAGAACACCATATAAAACAATATGCGTAGTGAAAGGAAAGAGTATTTCATTTTACTAAAATATCAAAATGTTAGAGAAAAACGAGGTAAAATAATATTTTTTAGTGTAAACATGTGAGAGAGAGTGTGACGTCCAAATTCATTACTCTTCAAACTTCATTGATGAGTCATAAATGGAAGATGTGAGTAAAATTATTGAAATTGACATTATGTTTTTCATAAGGGTTTTACAATAATAATAACAAATTTTTAATGTGAGGATGGATTATTTGCGATCCCATTATAATTCTAGAGTACCACCAAGGTGGAAAATCATTGAAGAAGAGGAGGATTTCTCCTATTATCATGTGTCTCCAATTCATAGAATGAAACTACCATAGTAAAAAACCAATAATCTTGGAGGTGTAAATTTTATGATCCATTCATTCCATGGTAAGAATGATCCCAAAAAATACATGGAATGGGAACAAAAGATACATCATGTTTTTTGTTGTGATAACTATTTTAAGGAAAATAAGGTGAATTTGGGGACTATTGTATTCACTGAATATGCTGGTATTTTGTGGGATTAACTACAAGTTAATTGAAGTTAAAATGGAGGAATACCCATCCTCATTTGGGTGGAATTGAAAATGGTATTGCATAAGAGGTTTATTCATAGAAAATATTATCATGATTTTATCATCAAGTTCTAGGGTTTCATACAAGGTGATATGAGTGCTAAGGAGTACCATAAAAATATGTACATCATCATAATTTTGGACAATATTGGTGAGGACTGAGCGGGAACCCTTGTAATGATTTTTAATGGCCTCATCCATGAAATTTGGGACATAAAGGTAATGCACCACTACTTTGAAACATATGATCTTGTTCACATGGATGATAAAGAATAGAGGCATGTAAAGGAAAGAAGGATGTTCCCTACATATTATACTAAGGATTCTAAATATTATGTCATGTTAAAGGATTCAAAACCACAATAATATATAAGCTAACAAAAAAATAGATTCAAAGGAGGTAAATATACCAGAACCATTATTTCTAGAATCCAAAGGTAAAATGGAGGGTAAAGTTGTTTTAAAATTATGTGATATCAAATGTTTTAAATATCCAGAATTTGGAAATTGTTCCTCACAATTCTCAAATAATAGGTAAATAATAATATTCTATGATGGGGATGTTCTTAGTTCTAGCTCAAGGGAAGAGAAAATGCCACCACTTGAGGTTTGTTCGAATGTGGAAATAGATCGGCCCATACATGGATAAACGGTTATGGAATGGCATTTTTTGAGTGCTCAATCCAAATGATAACATGATCAATAGAAAAGGAATCACATTTTAAATACTATTTTCCTCATAAAATATTGGTTATGTATTATTTTTACATATGGGGGTAGTTTTACAAATTTAGACAGTGGTATGATGGTTGATAAATTTGGTTCAACTACAACCAAGAATTCATGGATTTATATATTTCAAGCGTTAAATAATAGTGTAAATTTTCAAGTGATTAAATAAGAATAAGTTCTAATATATATTGGGAAGTATGAAGACAAAGTGGTATATGATTTTGTTCCCATGAATGTGAGTAATATATTTTTGGAAATTCCATAGAAATTTTATAGGAGGGTAATAATAATTAATACACCAACCGTTATTTTTTAGTACAATGTGTAGAACATTATACTTACACCCTTGAGGATATTTCTAGTGGATCATATCCAAGTGATGATTCTGAGTGATTATAAGAAGAGATAAAAAAAATAGAGAAAAAGATTAGAGATATTTTAAAAATTAAGATTAATTTGTGACATCAAAAGAAACATGGGAAAGAAAATATTTGATGGCAAGAGGGAAAATAAGAGTGAATGAAAGAGTTTTGAGGGAAAAGTGAGTTTATTATAGAAAAAATAGAGATAAATATAGATTTGGAGGAGTTGAAAACTTTCATGATATTATGCAAGGGGTAATGTTTTACAATTAACTCTCTTAAACCATAAATGCCTCTTGTGATGTGTCTCTATTATAAGAATATGGTGATCAAGTAAGGATGTGTTGAAAATGAGAAAAAAATATTCCAAGTAGTTTGGAATGGAAAAATATTCTAAAAGGGAGGTTCCCATATCAATAAAAATGAAAACTTTACCGATGAGGAGATATGCCTTTCCAAGTCTTAGAGATGATCAATGATAATTCCTACAAGATTAAGTTAATCGACATGGATTGAAATGTTAGTGTAACCTTTAATGAAATTGATATTTATCCCTCTGAATTTTTAGATTCATGGGTGAATCCTTTTGAGGAGGGAGTGGATGATGAGTGATGTTCTAAAGGATTGAATAACAACTTAGGGGGAGGAGGGGTGAATTAGTTGTTCACTTTTTATATGTTTTAAAACATTTAAAAACATATCCTTTGCAAATAATTAAGATTTATTTCCTTATAATTTTTTTTGTAAATATCCATGCACACAAGAAAAGTAATTAAATTAAATCACACATGATTTAAAAGGTTCTACCTTAGTGTGATAACATATATCATTTACATATTCACTCATGTTTGACTTTGGAAATCCACTATTATGAATAAGTTAATATAACATGTGACAACTCATGTTAGACATAATATATATCCTAATTGGAATGATTATACTAAATCTAATCAATTTATAATGATTTATTATAACATAAATGATCTAAAAAAAGAATAAATAATTTTTTTGAAATTTGTCCATATTTGCTCAGTCCGAATCATCAATCCGATTTGGCTGTATCTGATTTTCTCAATATGATAATTCTGGATCCAATTTTCTCAATTAAATGATTGTAGATCTGGTTATCTTGGAATTATGATACTGGATCCAATTTTATCAATAATATTATGTTGGATCCAATTTTTTCAATATAATAATGTTGGATCTGATTTCCTCAATATAATGAGCCTAGATCTGATTCTCTGAAATGATGGACTCAATATAATGAAATAATTCTTATTCTAGAAAAATAAAACTATCCTTGAATGATTAATACAATTAATCTTTAATTATATTGGAACTTTCACTTCAAATTATCCAGTGATCTTCCTTTTTCACATGTCTGAAAGTTATGAAAAGAAGAATTATCTGAGCAAATATTTATAGGAAACGTAGAAAATAAGAAGGAAACTTGAAAAATTTCCCCGTTTCCTAAAATTTAAAATCTCTATAAATCACTCAAATTTAAATGTAAACATTTAATTCTTAAATACTCCATATATTTCTCTGATGACTTTACATAAATTGGATTTCAAAATTGAATTATTCAACTCTTTTTATCTTTATAAGCTCATTATGATCTGTTTCATCCTCAGATAATTATGATCTATTTCTTTCTCAACTCATTTTGATTCATTTCCTTCTCATCACATTATGATATTTTTCTTTCTCAGGTCATTATGATATCTTTATTTTGTAGCTCATTATGACTTGTTTCTTTGTCAGCTCATTATGATATGTTTCTTTCTCAGCTCATTACAATCTGTTTCTTTCTCATCTCATTATTATCAATTTATTTCTTAGCTCATTATGATCTATTTATTTATCAATTCATTACCATCTATTTCTCTCTTAGCTCAT
The DNA here is from genome assembly GCA_963277665.1 of Viscum album. Taxonomy (NCBI): domain Eukaryota; kingdom Viridiplantae; phylum Streptophyta; class Magnoliopsida; order Santalales; family Viscaceae; genus Viscum; species Viscum album. The sequence continues at coordinate 973,102,632 of OY728141.1, forward strand.
TATGTTCATTATTTTATATCTCATTCTTATCTCATTATGATATATTTCTCTCTCTGCTCATTACAAGCTATTTCTTTCTCATCTCATTATGATCATCTCATTATGATTTATTTCTTTCTAAGCTCATTATGATCTGTTTCTTTCTTCTTCCCATTATGATGGAATACCCATTACGATGAAATTACCAATTATGATGTAAATCCTATTACAATGATTTTCCTACTACATTGGAAATTCCATTATGATAAATTACCAGTTACGATAGAAATCAAATTATGATTAGTTTACCATTATGATGGAAATATTATCTATTCAAATTTGAATCTCTTCAAATCTCCCTACAATTTCTTTATGATTTTTTATCATGAAATTTTTCATTACATGTGAGAATATCTTGATAAGAAAGATATCATCTGATTAGTTTTAGAATGTATGAAAACATTCGTACTTATGATTTCTCATTATACTTTCTAAACTCTTTTGCAAAAATAAAACTTCTCCAACCACTATCTTATGTCTTAGAAAACCATTTCTTTCTAATTCAAAAACTTAATTCTTTCCAACTAAACAAAATCATTATTTCTAACTCATCAACTTCATTATTTATAAGATTAAGGAAATGAAAAATATCCAACAAAAAATATATTATAATTCTGATTCTTTTGAATTTGATGATGTGTGATGTCATGCCAATGGACCTAAGTACGAAAAAGTGTCTGATCAAAATTTTCATCTTCCTAACTTCTTCTATGTCTGGTGCAACTCAATATAAAAACCTGGGTCTTGAAAACTTACATCTCAAAAACAACCTAATTATGAAAGATTGGGTCATATTCATGAATAAAAATAATATTATTCAAAAAAGGTTAGTTTTCATATAATAAAAAAAACCTTGTTTAAAATAATTTAACCAAAAAGGTTCTTTAATCTCCTGATATAGATTTATTTGAAATAATTGTTAATAACATTCCCAACTCATAATTTTTTCACAACTCAATTCTTTGTAAACAAATTGAGTTTTTGACATTTATAAAAACATATTCATTCTCAAAAGAGAGTATCTTAACACCACACTACTATATAAAATAATGTGTTTGAATTAATTCCATCCCTCAGTGGAAGAAAATATTTTAGCATTGTAAAGATAAACTCCCCCTAACTTTTACCTTTTCCTCTCACTTTTCTTTTTCTCACCCCCATTCTAAAATATCCACTACTATTTATTCATTTAATGTGATATATAAAAACTTATTACAAATTAAAAGTTGTTTCATTATCTCCCCCTTTTTCAAAATAATCCATAGCATGGTAGGGGTCATTCCTAATGAGTTGTAGGAAGACATGGGAGGAGGTTGAACAAGATGTTGTAGCTCCAATTCCTAAAAAATTTCTTTCAACATTGCTTTTGTAAAGATATCAGTGATCTGATTATTTGATCAAATGTATTCCATAAAAACATATCCAGCATCAATATTCTATTTTATAAAGTGAAACATTATATCAATGTGTTTTGATCTTGAATTTTGGGCATGATTCATAGAAAGATCAATTTCACTCTAATTATTACAAAGTATCTTCAATGGTTTAGAAACTTCTAATTTCAATTCTTCCAGTTTAAATTTATTCAAAAAAATATAAGTACATTCTTGAGTAGATGAAATATATTTGGATTCATCTGTGCCCAAATCCACTGAAATTTTTTTATTACTATTCCGACTCACACAATATTCACCCTATAGAAATGTTCCTTCTAAGGATTATTTTTTATCATTAGAATCTCTAGAGAAATCAACATCATTATAAACATGAAATTCCAACTCACTATTTCTTTTCAATAACAACCCATGTAATGTTATTAATTTTACATATATTATAATCCTCTTTTCTTCTAGTATATATGATAATTTAGAATTAGTTTGATACCTAAAAAAATAGTCACATCATTAAAAATATTAGTCCTTGAGGTTGTAGGGTAAGGAAGACTTCTTATCAGCTTCCGAAAGTCTTTCTAATTAAAAATTTTTCCACACACATCTTTACTAAACTTTGTGCTCACAAAAATTGAATTTGAAAATTATTTGGATTCGTCCACCCCAAATTTTTTTTTATAAATACCTGTAATACATTTCTTGACATAATAAACATTATTTTTCCTTTTTTTTTGAACTTTTAGGACAAGGAAGAAAGTCAATTCTCCCAATATATAAATTTCAAAAATCTTCTTCATTTCCTCAATAAATGTTTTAAAAACAACCTCTTTATCCCCAAAAAAAATTATATCATCTATATAAACAATTAAAATTAGAGTTGAGAAGCCAACATATTTTACATATAAGTTACCATCAACTTTTCCTTTAGAAAATTTCAACATTCTCAAACCATTGTTATGTTTGAATACAAATAACATAGTGATTTTTTGGACAATAAAAATAATTCTTCAATTTATAAACTTTTTATTCATCCTCAACAAGTAAAATCCCCCTTGGTTTTTCAATGTATACTCCTTCCTTAGTTTCACCATTTAAGAAATATGACTTCACATCCATCGGATAAACTTTTTAATACAAATGTTTATCCACTAAAAGAAACATTCTGATGGTTTTTAATCTTTTAAATGGGGAAAATGTTTCTTCAAAATCCACACCTTCCACCTATACATAGACTTTACGAACAAGCATATATTTATTTCATGTAACTTATCCATGACCAGTTAACTTGTTTATATAAACCCACTTGGTTCCAATAACATTTTTATATTTTGGGCCAAGAAACAAGTTTGAATGTTTAAATATTATCAATCTGATCCAACTATCCATTCATAGAATCCACTCATTATTTGAGTTGAAAATCTTATGAAACTAATTCTAGTTCATCTTTTGATATAATTGAAGTCTGATTATCTAATATCAACTTTCTTCTTGTCTAGACTGAAGCCTACTAAATTCTAATAATGTTTCTAGATTAAAAATGTTTTTTATGGTAGGAAATTTCAAAGTTTCTTTCTATCTGAAATTTCTTCATCACATAATTCTTATGAATCATAATAAGGATGTCTTGAATTACATTCACTATTTCTAGAATTCTACATATTTTCCTCCTTAGAATTCTCAAAAACATTTATTAAGGAATTTTTAATTTCAATTACCTTCACATCATACGATTTTAAAAACATTTTTAAATGTTTCTTATAATATTTTTTACTTCATCCACTTGGTGAATAACCCAAAAAAATCATTACTCATCTTTCTCATAAAACATTCCCAAATCAAGATTTTAGATATTGAGAAAAATTGTACTTTGGAAAATTTTAAATATTTCAATAAATATTTATTGTAGTACATAATTTCCTAATGTTTCATGTCAATTTCCAGTCTCAACAAGTATCTATTTAGAATATGTAAAGTAGTACTAACATCTTCTATCCAATATAATTGGGAATGTTTGTATGTTTCTAACATAATTATTCCCATTTATACCAACCTTCTATTCATTCATTCTACCACTCTATTTTTTGTGGCGTATTTTGTGCACAATATTGATGTTTGATACCATGAATTCACAAATAAGTTTCAAAGGTATTGTTTTTGAATTCAGTACCATTATCTTTTGTCAACTTCTTTATTGAAACCACTATTTGTTTCTCAACATATTTCCTAAATAATTTTTACATTTCAATAGCCTCTAACATGGGCTTCATAAACATGATATTTTTTATCTTAGTTAAATCATCAATAAAATTGATAAATTAAAAATATTTTTTTATTGATGTCTAATCAGACAAAATAAATCATTATGAATAACGTTAAGTGTTCTGGTAGATTGAATCTCAATATTTTATGTCTTTTTTTAGTCATATTACCTTTTTGAAAATTCACACAAACATCTTATTCTCTTCTTTTCAATTTTGGAATGTTTTGAATGGCATCAAATTTAGAACATTTTTTCATTCTATTATTTCGAAGGTGATGAAGTCTTAGGTGCCATAATTTTTTTTCAGCTTCTGTACTCAAATAACATGATTTATTGAATTATCTTATTTGGATGAGATTCCCACTCGTTCTCTCTCCTTTGTAATGAATTGTTCATATTTTACACAATTGAAGATAAAATATTATTTTTAGAAAAAACTTTTTTTCCATTACTAAAATGTTGAATTACAATAACTAAGTTGTGTTTAATCCCATCAAAAAAGAAAACTTCTTTAGATTTCAGCTTTTCAGCTTCAATCTCAGTCGTTCTGATTCCTCTGATTTTTATGAAACTCACATTACCAAAGGTATCTGATCCTCTATTATAACCTTCAACATGTTTCATGATTTTTATATAACATATCATATATAAAGAACATCCACTATCAAGTATCATTGGTTTGTTATTTTTTTACTTTGTTTCAAAGCTATATGAAAAATAAAATCTCTTTCCACAACATTCTTCATTTCAGCTTCCATTTAATTTCTATTTTAAGAAACATGTTCTAGAAGGATTGTCATAAATTTTTCAGCAGGATGACCACCCTTATGTCATCTTTAAATAAATTCTTCTAAATATTAAAATTTATTTCTTGTTGGTAAGTTTCTAATATCTTTATAATTCACTTTTCCAACTTTCTATAAGTTTGGAAAGTTACTTATTCTACTTTTAATATTTCTTTCAATTTTCTAAAACCTTATTCCATGTAAGGATAAGTTGATATGAAAATTATAATATCTATTCCCATAGATTCCAAAACACGAACAATAACCATCAAATCTAGATTTTCTATTGAAGTTATATTTTCTCTATTGATATATTATTGAGGTTGGTAACTTCTTCCAACCCTAACATATTAAGAACATGGACCAAATTTTCATTTGAGTAAGTTGTCTAATTTTTTATTTGATTGGTTTATCACATAATTTCTCTACACACGATTTCCCAATACTTTTTTTGAAACCTTTAATGTTAAATGGATCAAATGAAACATTATTTTTGGTAAGATATGATTTCACATGATTCTTATATTGAGCCTTAACAACATCTTCAGAAGACTTATCTTTTAATTCAGAAGATTTTTGAAATTTTTCATTAATATTCCTCATGGTAATCTCAGATTCAAGAAGTTTTTATTGAAACTTTTTAACCACTTATTCATTATATTCTAGCTTTTTTACTAAGATATTAAATCATCATTATCAATTCCAAAATTCTATGTTTGTAATATTAAATATCTTGAATGTATTCATCCCCCAACTTCATGACATCTTTTCTCCCATCTGTAACTTATTCAAATCTATTTTCATTACTCTAATTTAATTCTTAAGATGTATTTTTCATGACCTGAAACATGTTATTTTATGAGTTGATACTCTCTTTACGATTCATTACTTATTCACCCTATGAGGAATATTTTTATTTTTTATATAATTTTCAATGAAGGTTTGAAATTCTTTTGAACTTTCCACTTCAGAATAATTGTTGTTAGTTGAGTTTGATTCAATATTCTAACTCAATATAATTCTTTTGTTTCTAGTAAATTTCTTCTTATATCTATTGTAATAATTTTCTTTGTTATCATTTTTGTTTCACTTCTTCCATCATGTTTTTTTATTTAAATAACCTTAATATTATGAAACTTTTTTCTTGGGGAAATTCATATCAATGTGTGTGATTCCACCCCACTGTAATCACATGAGATGAATTTTTTCATCATACTTTCATCTTCATCTTCAACATTTCATGGATATAAGAGACTTGATTTTTTAATTAAAATGATAATTCTCTTTATCTTTAGAGTCAAAAGGGTAAAAAACATCAACATCAAGAATTTTCAACTATCTTATAGCTTCAAAATCCATTCCATCTTTCATAGTCTTTTTAAACATTCAAATATTTATCATTTGATAATAAATAAGAATGTTATTCAATTGAATAAGAGATAAACCATACATATCTTCTAAAAAATATGCTTTAAAATAAAACCCATCCAAAAAGTTTCTCATAAGTTTCTTCACATATTTTGAATCTTCCAGGACATCTCCAAATCCTCTGATGTTGTAAACAATTTCAAGTTAATGGGTGAATTATTCATCAAATATTTCTTCATCTTGGATTATGTTTTTTACATACTTAATATGCCCGAATTTATTCTTATATTCCTTGAATTTTTTATTCCAATAAAAAACACTTTCCAATATATCCCACATATTTTTTTATGTTTTGATACCCATCACCTTCTTATAAACATTTTTTGATAAGGAAATGAGAAATTAGTTTATTGAATTTCTATGAAATTATATATTTCTCTTATCAGCAATGGTCATTGGGGAATATTTCTTAATAGATGAAGACCCAATAGTTGAAGCATCGAAAACTTTTAGGCTAAGAGATAGGATATAAAGAATCATCATATTTTCCACCCATAATAGTTTTTTTTCATCAAATGTAAGATTTCCTCTACTACTGGAAGAATTTATATTATCCACGATAAGGATTAGATAAGGGAAAATACCAATGACACCAATTGACGTTCCAAAGGATCTAAAAACAACTAAGAAGGTGGTTAAATCAGTTGTTCACTTTTTATAAGATACAAAACATTTATAAACATAACCCCTGTAACCTATTAAGATTTATTTCATTATCAACATTTAGTAAATACTCATGCGTTGAAGAAAATTACTAGTAAGTAAATTAAACATGATTTATAAGATTCGAAATTAGTGTGAGAACCTACATCCTATCCATAACCACTCCTATTGGATTATGGAAATCCATTATTGCGAAGAAGTGAACACAAATTTTTACAACTCCAATTAGACACCATTTATCTTTTGATAGGAAATATTATATAGAATCCTATTAGTCTTCAATGTTTTTTATAAAAATATTTATCCAAAAAAAAAGAATAAAGACTTTTTTGAAAATTCTCCACAATTTATTATTCAGAATCATTATTCTGATTTGGAAGGATCAAATTTTATCAATATGATAATGCTGGATCTAATTTTCTCAATAAAATGATACTGTGTTTGATTCTATCAAAATAATGATACCTGATTTTATTTTCTCAATACGATAATTCTGGATCTAAATTTTTTAATACAATAATGTTGAATATGATTTTCTCAAAACAATAAGCTTTAATACAATTCTCTAAAATGATGGACTCAATATTATAAACTCGTTCTTAATCTGAAAAACTCAAAAATATACTTGAATGCTCAATAAAATTATTCTTCAATCGGATGGGAACTTTCACTTAGAATTATCCACCACTCCCCCTTGTTTGTGTGTGTAGAAGATTCAGATGTACAAATTATTTCAAATGTATTTATTGGAGACTGTAAAAACAATAACAGGAAACATGAAAACTTTCCCCAATTCCTTAATTTTATAAAATTTTAAAATCTATCACATTTAAACTTCATCTTTGAATTCTTCAATCCTCCATATATTTCTCCAAATTTTACAAAAAAAATTTGAATTTCATGATTGAATTATTTAATTATTTATATCATTCTCATCTCATTTTGTTATGTATCATCCATAGCTCATTACAAACTATTTTTTGGATCATTACGATTTGTTTCTATCTCAAGTCATTATGATCTATTTCTTTCTCAGTTCATTATAATTTTTTTATTTCTAAGACCATTATGAACTATTTAATTGAAATACCTTTACAATCTATTTCTTTCTCAGATCATTATGATCTATTTCTTTCTCATCTGAATATGATATGTTTCTTTCTTATCTCATTACGATCTATTTATTTCATCGTCTCATTACGATGGTATACCCATTATGATGGTATTTTACATTATGATGGGAATCCCAATACGATGGAAATATAATTATGTTAATTTTAATACTATGATGGAAATACCATTATGATGATTTTCCCATTACGATGGAAATATTCATTATTCAATTTTGAATCTCTTCAAACCTATCCACCATTTTTTCAAACGCTTTTATCTTGAAAGTTTCAATGATTTTTTTGAACTTCTGGATCTGCAAAGAATTTTCTGATTTGTTTTAGAAATTATGAAAAATTTATTACTTCAAACATCACATTCTTATTTCAAAAATCATTAGATAAAATAGGACTTCTTCAAATAGAAAATTTTTTCTTAGAAAAATAATTCTTTCTAATTTGGTAACTTCATTATTTCTAAATAAATAACTTCTTTATTTCTAACTAAGAAACCTCATTATTTCTTTGATTACTTAAAAAAATCTAGTAAAAAGTAAATTCTATCTGAAATTATTTTGAATCAGATGATTTTCAATGTCATGTCAATGGACCTGAATACAATAAATTTTCTGATCAACAACTTCTTTTTCAAAAATTATTATGTTTCCAGTACTACTCATTGTGAAAAATAGGGGCTGTGAAAATTTTTTTCGAAAAAAAAACCTCATTATGATGTATTGGGTCAGATTTATGAATAACAAAAACATTCTTAAAAAATTTAAGTTGTCAAAAAATAAAAAAACAATATTTAAAATTGTTTAACCATAAAGTTTATTCAAGGTGGTTCATGGAAAACATGGACATCAAGGGGATAATGTTTGGCTTGATGATGGTGGATAAATTTTTATGATAACACAGAAACCATTGTCTAGAGTTGGTGGCCCAATGACAAGGGAGAATACCAAGATAATGAAGAAGGCCATAAATGGGTTAATCATGAAATTCCAAGGGGATGCCCAACACCCTTTCGTGGGGTAAGCATCAGGGCCAATATTTACCTCATATAAGGACCAAAAGATAATTTAAAATACCTATACCATGGAGTTCTATACATTTCATGCTCACCAGACCATGAAATCATAAAACTAATAAGTGGTGGTCTAGTTGTATTTACATTCAAAAAGGGTGTTCTACTTGTCCCTTAATGTCATGGTTATGTGTAAAAATTATCAAAATTGTCAATTAGGATTTTTAACTTATATAAAATAGGTGCTAGACTATTCTATCACTCCATTGATATAAATATCCCCCCCTTTTACTATCTAAAAATCATGAATGAAGGTAATCTTATTATGGTGAGTTTTCCATGCAACATTTTTGTTCTTACATAATTCTTGACTTATCAAAGGATTCTTCATCCTTTAAGTCATATTGTGGATAGAGTTATTATATAAAAGTTATCTTTGAGTTCTACCTTGAATAAGTATCTTTTTTCATCTTTATTTACACCATTTATAACCCTAATCATTTGTTCTCTTGTGATGATTTGGATGTTAAACACACATACGTTTAGAAAATTTCATATGACACTTTCTATAGGGTCATGGATCACATAAAAGGGTTTTCATGTTTTTTAGTTTTTAACATTTTTTATAGTTTTTTAGGAATATTTAGGATTTTTATTGTTTTTAGGGTTTTTACTAATTTTGATGGTTTTTAGGGTTTTTTTTGTTTTATGGTTTTTATGGTTTTTGGGGTTTCTTGGGGTTTTTGATTTTTATAGGTGTTTTATGGGTTTTTTAGTTTTTTTTATGTTTTTAGGGGTTTAACATGTTTTTCGATTTTTTAGTGTGGTTTAGAGATTTTTATAGGATTTTAGGGGTTTAAAAAGGTTTTTTTGGTTTTAAGGTTTTAGGGTTTTTAGGGTTTTTAGGGATTTATGGGTTTTATATTTTGTTAGGTTTTTAGGGGTCTTACGTGTTTTTAATTTTTTTAATGTTTTCTTGGATGTTTTTAAGTTTTTAGGGTTTTTACATGTGTATGTAATTTTAAGAAATTATTAGTATTTTCATGGGTTTTTAGGTTTTTTGGGATTTTGATGGTTTTTATTGTTTTATGGGTTTTATGGTGTTTTTTTTTCATTAATGTTGTTTGTGCTTTTAGGGTTTTATGGTTTTTAGTTTTTTAAAAATGTATGGGGTTAATGATATTTTATAGTTTGTAGTGGGTTTTTAATATATTATGGGATTTTAATGGTCTTAAATGTTTTTTTGGGTTTTTTGGGGTTTTAGTGTTTTTAGTATTTTTTGGGTTTTATGTTTTTTAATGTATTTATGGTTTTTTACAGTTTTTAGGGATATTTATGTATTTTTAGTATTTTTTTGGTTTTTGAGATTTTTAGGGAATTTGAGGGTTTTAGGGGTTTTTAGGGTTTTAATGGATTTTATGGGTTTTTATGGGTTTTATGGGTTTTTAGGGATTTGATATTTTTTATAGATTTTAATGTTTTTAGGGGTTTAAAAGGGTCTTGATATATTTTATTGGGTTTTAGTGTTTTATAGTTTTTATAGTTTTTAGGGTTTTTGGATTTTTTAGTGTTTCTAAGTATTTTTGGGGACTTTTTTGGGTTTTAGGGTCTTTTTTATTTTTTTATTTTTATGATTTTTAAGGGTTTTGAGTGTTTTTAAAGATTTTATATTATCCTAGGGGTTTTCAGGGTTTTTAAGGTTTTATTACATTTTTAGTGATTTTTAGAGCTTGTTAGGATTTTTATGGGTTTTAGGGTATTAGGGAGTTTTTAGGGTTTTTAGGATTTTAGGGGTTTTAAGAGTTTTTATGTTTTTAATGTTTTCTTAGAGGTTTTCATTGTTTTTATGGGTTTTATGTTTTAGAGATATTTAGTTTTTTGATGTTTTTTATGTTACTGTGTTTTTTTAGGGATTGGGAGGATTTTACAGTTTTTATGGATTTGAAGGGGTTTGAAGGGGTTTTTGGGTTTTTCTGGGGTTTAAGGTTTTATAGAGTTTATAAAATATAGAAGCTTAATGGGTTTTTAGAGTTTTTAGTGTTTTTGAATTTCTCAAAGGGTTTTTATATTTTTAAGGTCATATAGGTCTTTTATAAACTGTTTAGGTGTTTTTTGGGTTTTTATCATTTCATAGGGGTTTTAAAGGTTTTAGTGTTTTTATGTATTTAAGGTTTTCCTAGGGGTTTTTACGGTTTCTTTCCTTTTAGGTATTTTTAGCACTTTTTTAGGATTTTTATGGTTTTAGGTGTTTTAGGGATTTTGATGTTTTTATGGTTTTTTATGTTTTTATGTTTTTTATCTTTCTAGTGTTTTTTTTTTGTTTTTAGGGATTTTAAGTGCTCTTATATTTTTATAGTTTTAATAGGTTTTTTATGGGTTTTTACCATTTTGATAGTTTTTATGTATTTTTTGTATATTTTTCATTTTTAGGGGATTTAGGGTTTTTTTATTATTTTTAGGGTTTTTATAGTTTTTTGGGTTTTAGGTTTTTTGGGTTTTTTATATTTTTATGTGTTTTTTGAGTTTTATAATGGTTTTAGGGGTTTATAGGATTTTTAGAGTTTTTCGTGGTTTTTAGGTTTTTTATGGGGTTTAGGGGATTTTGTGATTTTTATAGGTTTTATTGTTTTTATCAGTTTGTAGGGTTTTAGGGTCTTTTAGGTTCTTATTATTCTTTTTATGGTTTTTTATATATTTTTAGGTTTTTATGGGTTTTAAGAAATTTTAATTTTTTATGTTTTTCTTAGATTTTTTATTTGTTTTTTGTAATTTTTACGTTTTTAGGTATTTTTAGGTATTTTTTAGGGTTTTTATAGGATTTATTGTTTTTATTGATTTTGATGGTTTTTCTGTGTTTTAGTATTTTTGGGTTTTTTAGGTTTTTTATATTTTTTAGGGTTTTATGTGTTTTAATTGTTTTTATATTTTTAAAGTTCACATCAGGGTTTTTAGTGATTTTAATATTTCTTTGGGTTTTTTGGATTTTTTAAAATTTTCTACGATTTTATAGGTTTCTTGTTTTCAGGGGTTTTCCTGGGTTTTTCTATGTTCTTATTGTTTTTATGTTTTGTAGTTACTTTAATTATTTTTTAGTTTTACAAATATTTTTAGGGTTTTAGGGTTTTTAATTTTTTCATGTTTTTACTGATTTTTTGGTATTGTTAGGATTTTTATCAATTTGTAGGGGTTTTTATGAATTTTGAGTGTTTTTATAGTTTTATTGTTTTTTGGGGTCATAGTTTTTTTATCATTTGTAGGTTTTAGGGGTTTCATATTTTTTATTTTATTTTATTTTAATTTTCTTAGGGATTTTAAGGGTTTTAAGCGTTCTGAACATTTTTGGGATTTTAGGTCTTTTTTATGATTTTTATGGTTTTTTAGGTTTTTAATGATTTTGAGTGTTTTAGGGGGTTTTAAGATTTTAAGGGTTCTAGTGGGTCTTATGGTCCTTATATATTTTTAGGGGTTTTATGGTCTTTAGGGTTTTTATTATTTTTTGGTTTTTTAGGCGTTTGAAGTGTTTTTCAGTTTTTAATATTTTCATGGGGGATTTTAGCATTTTTAGTTTCTTTATTTATTTAAGAATTTTTAGGGGATTTAATTATTTTTATGGGGTTTTAAGGTTTTTTATGGTTTTAAGGGGTTTAATTATTTTGAGGATTTCACAGTATATTTCAGGTGTTTTAGGGGTTTTTATGTTTTTAAGGATTTTTAGGGTATTATAAGGATTTTATGGTTTTATGGTTTTTAAAATTTTTTATGGTTTTAGGTTTTTTAAGGAATTTAGGTTTTTATAGTTATTTGGGGTATTAGTGGGTTCTTTGAGTTTTCTAGAGTCTTAAAGGGTTTTTATATTTCTAAACATTTTTAGGGGCTTAACTGTTTTTATATTTTTAATATTTTTTAAGGTGTTATGGGATTTTGGAATTTTTAAAAGCAATAAGGATTTTTTATTTTTTAGTGTATTTAGTGTTTTTAGGGTTTCTAGAATTTTTATAGTTTTAGGGGTTATCAGTTTCTTTAGGATTTTAATGTTTTTAGGGGATTTTCAGGTTTTTTGGTTTAATATGTTCTGATGGTTTTTTTGGGATTGATTTAAATTTTTATAGGTTTAGGGTTTTCCTGGATTTGGACGGCTTTTATTGTTTTTTTTTCAGGTTTTAGTGTATTTATGGGTTTTTTGTTTTTCTTGGTTTTTTAGAGTTTTTAGGGGTTTTAATATTTTTATAATTTTTAACATTTATATGGGTTTAAATGGGTTTTAGAGTTTTTAGTGATTTTGAAGGGTTTTAGGGTTATTTATCGGTTTTACAGTTTTTGAAGGTTTTATGGTTCTTATGCTTTTTGTTAGTATTTATTTATTTTAGGGTTTTTACTCTTTTTTCAGGTTTTAGGATTTTTATGTGTTTTTGGGTTTTTTAGGTTTTCATATCATTTTTAGGGTTTTTATGTTTTTAGGGTTTTTTGATTTTAATAGTTTTTTAGTGTTTTTAGGTATTTTAGGGGTTCATATTGTTTTTAGGATTTTAGAGGGTTTTGAGGTTTTTTTAGTATTTAGGGATTTTTTAGTATTTATGGGTTTCATTGTTTTTTGTGTTTTTTTTTTGAATTTTATAGTGGTTTAAAGGATTTTAAGAGTTTTTAGTTGGTTTTAGGATTATTATTGGTTTTTTTGTGTTTAAGGGTTTTGGGGGTATTATGGTTTTGATGGTTTTTTTTGGGTTTTTTGGGGTTTTAGTATTTTTTGGGGATTTATGTGTTTTTAGGTTATTTATGGTTTTCTCAGGGTCTTATAGGGTTATATGGTTTTTTTATTTTTTGTTATTTTATATATTTTTATGATTTTTTTGGTTTTTTGGTTTTAATTATATTTTTGGTTTTTTAGGGTTTTAATGTTTTTTGGTTTTTTAAAATTTTTATTAGTTTAAAGGGTTTTTTGGGTTCTTAATGCTTCTTAGACAATTTTATATTTTTAGGAAATTTTATGGTTTTTAGTGTGTTTTAGGGTTTTTAGGGTTTTTAGGGATCTTTGGGGTACATAGAGGTTTTTATGTTTTTATGGTTTTTAAGTGTTTTTAGGGAAGGGAAGGATCTGGGATAGGCTATTCCATGCGCCCCAAATTTTATTAAAAAAGGACAACTCATACAAGGGAGGGGTATGGTCCAACGAACCTCACCCAAAAACCTAAAACGTGCTACATGCCATAGTTAGATGTAGGATTGTATGGGTCACCATCAACACCATATCTAGAAGACGCATTATCATCCTCCGACTCCCACTCAGATTCATACTTCTTGGTGAGTGCAGTGTACATATCTCAGAGCCTTCGCTACTCTCAAGATAACTACGCCTTGAAGGTGTTATTATTAGTCCGCCCATTATTATAAGAGGCATTCTTCTTAAGGAACTTATAGGAGGCTCTGGTAGACAGAATCCTTGGTAGACTGGAGTAGTCCTTACTCAGCTTCCACTTTTGGGGAGCTGCTTTGAACACTATAGATTTATTCTCTCTCTCAAGTCGAAAGCTATGTCCAATCATATACTTCTCCCTCATGATCTGATCCATATTTGACTTAATCCTGTAATCATCCGTAGTAAAAATCACATCTAACTTTCCAGCCTCATCTGCATCACAAAAAAACTGAAGGTAATGCTTCTGATGTTCCTCCTAAAAATGATTCTTCTTCTTGTTCACAAATGGTTCATTTCCCACCTGAAGCCTTTTCTATCAGCTCACAATCAACTGGACATTCCTTCATGACCATGTCTTGCAAAACCACACAATGAAGCTCATCAGCGGAGGCCCCCTCATACACCACCATAACCAACTGTATATCCTGAATCAAACCTTCATCACTATGTATTTCAGAATTCCATGCCAACATGTGTCTATCCACATCATTAGCACAAGCTTCAACAACCTCCCCATTGTGAATTGATGGAAGATCCCACATACCAGCCCTCCCAATTCCACTACAACCAGAGACCTGTACAGAAGAGATAGACACACTCTGATCAGGGCGACCATCATCACTAGAAATATCTAGGTATATGCTCAAGGGATACTTTAGTGTCCCTCAATCATAATTTTTTCATGTCAAAACCGATCCACATCCCCCTGCTTTGCCTCATCCCCCTACGCAATAGCTTCACCACCTGATTCAACAGAGTCAACACAGTCAAACCAATTACTCAAACAAACACCATCCAGAACCTTGAACACACTGATACTGGCCGTCTGACTATTGTTGCTCAATTTTGCTTGAACCTTTACCAAACCTACCATGTGATCATCACTCAATACTATTGCAGCATTATGCATCACTTATGCACGAGTCCTTTATTTTCCGATTCAATTTTTAGTGATATCCAAGCCCACACCACATGAATATGCTACAATGACCTCTTATGTATTTTCAGTTATAAAAGGTTTTCGTACGGTTTTTCATGGTTTTTAATTTTTTTATGTTTTTATGTATTTTTAGGGTTTTTTGGTTATTGTATGGTTTTTATGGTTTTTTGGGGTTTTTGGGGTTTTATTAGTTTTTTAAGGGTTTTATTTTCAACATAATTTTTTAATATTTTTAGGGGTTTAAACAGTTTTTAGAGTTTTTTGTGGGGTTTAATGGGGTTTTAAGTGGTTAATGGGTTTTATTATTTTTAGGGTTTTTAGGGGTTTTAGGGTTTTTACCATTTTTTAGGGTTTTAGAGATTTATCTGTTTTTATGTATTTAATGGTTTCTTTGGTATTATTGGGGTTTTTAGGATTTTTTACCTTTTTATGGATTTTTAGGTATTTTTTAGTATTTTTATAATTTTTAGGGTTTTTAAGGATTTGGAGGGTTTAAGGGTATTTTAGGATTTTTTGGGTTTTTATTTTTTTTTCAGGGATTTATGAATTTTTTTAGTTTTATAGGGTTTCTAGGGGTTTTAATATTTTTATAATTTAAAGAGTTTTTAGAGATTTTATAGGTTTTTAGGATTTTTATGTGTTTTTAGGATTTTTAATGTTTTTGAATGGTTTTATGGTTTTTAGGGTTGTAGGGTTTTTACGGTTTTATGTGTTTATTAGGTTTTTATGGGTTTTTAAATTTTTTAGGGTTTTCATGTTTTCTTTGGTGTTTTAATGGGTGTTATTTCTTTTAACATTTTTAGTGATTTTCATGTAATTTTAAGAATTTTTTGGGGGTTTTAAGTGTTTTAGGGAATTTTAGGGGTTTTAGGGATTTAAAGGTTTTTTTGGGGTTTTAAGGATTATTAATGTTTTTAAGGTTTTTAGTATTTTCAGTGATAATTTTTTTTAACTTTTTAAGTATTTTCTAAAAATTTTGTTGGTTTTTATAGGTTTTAGGGCTTTCAGGGTTTTTATTGTTTTGGGTGTTTTAGCATCATTGTGGTTTTTAGGGGTTTTAAATGCATTTAGGTTTTTAAGGATTTTTTAGGGATTTTATGTATTTAAGCCTTTTAAATTTATTGGAATTTTTATGGAATTTTTAGGATTTTTATGGATTTTCTAATTTTTAGGGATTTTGATATTTTTAGGGTTTTTAAGATTTTTAGGGTATAGGGGTTTTAGTCTTTTTTTTTTATATTTATTGGGAGTTTTTGGTTTTTAAGTCCTTTATAGTGTTTTTAGTGTTTTTAGAGATATTTATTTTTTCTGTACCTTTAGTTTTTTAAGGATTTTAATTATTTTATATTGTTTTAGGGATTTTGAAGGTTTTTATATGTTTTTTTAGGTTTCAGGCATTTTTATAATTTTTTTTGGGGGTTTTGGGTTTTTCTGAATTTTTTTTCTATTTTTATGGTTTTTTTTATTTTTTTAAATAATTTTTGGGATTTAATGGGTGTATAGAATTTTATGTGGATTTTTATATTTTTATAGGTTTTTTTGGGGTTTATGGTTTTTATGGTTTTTATAGTTTTATGGATTTTAGGGTTTTTGGGTTATCTATTTTTTAGGGGATTAAAAGGTTTTTAAGGTTTTATGGGTTTTATGTTTTTTATGGGTTTATGGTTTTCTTAGAGGATTTTAGTCATTTTATGTTTTTTTATATTTTTAAGGATTTTTAGAATTTTTATGGGTTTTTTGGTTTTTTTGGGACTTTGAGGGCATTTAAGAGTTTTAGTTTTTTAGGGGTTTTATTAATTTTTTTTGTTTGTCGGGTTTTCTGAGTTTTTAGGAGTTTAAATAATTTTTATAGTTTTTAATGTTTTTAGGGGTTAGATATTTTTTACATTTTTTAGTGGTTGTATGGTTTTTATGTGTTTTTAGGTTTTTTAGTGTTTTAGGGGTTTTTAAGGTTTTAAGGTTGTTAGAGTTTTTAGGGTTTTAGGGGTTTAATGTTTTTTAGGTCATTAAAGTTTTCTTAGTGTTTTCAACATTTTTTTGTTTTTTTTATTTTTAATGATATTTTGGTATTTTTATGGTTTTCTGTTTTTTTATGGATTTTGAGGGGATTTTTGTAATTTTAATGTTATTTGGGTTTTTAGGGTTTTTAGTGCTTCTTGTTTTTTATAGTTTATATGGGTTTTTATGTTTCTATGTTTTTTGGACTTTCAAGGTTTTAAGGTTTTTTATGTTTTTATGGAATTTTAGGATTTTTTAACGATTTTATTTGTTTATTTAGATATATAAGGGTATTGAGGGTTTTTAGTGTTTTTGGGTTTTTGGGGGGTTTAATGTGTTTGTGATATTTTAGGTTTTTTAATGTTTTTAAAGTTTTCTAATGTTTTTAGCGGTTAAAATGGTTTTAAGAGTTCTAGGTTGGGTAATGGTTTTTAGGGTTTTTATGTTTTAGGTTTTTTTATGGTTTTTATAGTTTTTAGGCGATTTATAATTATTAACGTTTTTAGGTTTTTTGGGGTTTATTTTGTTTTTAATTTATTGTAGTTTTCTTTGTGGATTTTAGGGTTGTAGGTTTTTATTTGTTTTTTTTGTATTTTTAGTGGGTTTTTTTTTTAGGGATTTTAAGGTATTTAGGTATTTAGGTATTTTGAGGATTTTTAGTTTTTTTTTGGATTTTTATGGTTTTATGGGTTTTTGGATAATTATGGTGTTTTTGAGTTTTATATGGTTTTATGGTTTTTTTGATTTTTTATCATTTTAATGGTTTAAAGGGGTTTTCGAGTCTTTAGTGTTTTCAGGGTTCTAATGGGTTTTATGGGTGTTTATGTGTTTTAGGGGGTTTAGGGTTTTCATATTCTATTAGGGTTTGTAGTTTATTATAGTTGATTAGAGGTTTTATGTGTTTTTAGGTTTTTATTATTTTCTTAGGGTTTTTTGGGATTTTAGATTTTTTACATATTTAGATATTTATTAGGATTTTTTTTGGATTTTATGGGGTTTTAGGCCATTAAGGATTTTGGGGTTTTTACAGTTTTTAGGGTTTTTAGGGTTTTTTACAGTTTTTATCATTTTTTAGGCTTTTTAGAATTTTTTATCTTTTTTATGTGATTCAAGTGTTTTTAGGTTTTTATGGTTTTATTTTGTGTTTTCAGGGTATTTTATGTTTGGTGTGATTTTTTGAGAATTTTAATGATTATTATTATTTTTTAGGGTCATTATGTATTTTGAGGGTTTTTTGGCCTTCTACGGTTTTTATGGTTTTTTTTTGTTTTTAAGTATTTTTGAGTTTTTTGGAGTGTTAATGGTTTTTTGTTTTTATTAATGTTATTAGGATATTAAGGGTTTTTAGGGTTCTTAGTGGTTTCTAGTGTTTTTTGGGGTTTTATGTGTTTTTAAGGTTTTTAGGGGGGTTTATGGTTTTCATGGGTTTTAGGGGTCTTCTGTGGTTTTTATGGTTTTTAGAATTTTTAGGTTTTTAGTGTTTTCAGGTGTTTCTAGTTTTTTAAGTTCTTTATACCCTTTCGTTCATATTATAGGGTTTTTTACATTTTATGGATTTGTAGGGTTTTCAATATTTTTATGGTTTTTTTAATATTATGGATTTTGAGGGTCCTAAGAGATTTTATGGGTTTTTAGGGGTTTTATGGTTAATTTTTCATTTTAGGACTCTTTTGAGTATTTAGGTTTTTAACTGTTTTTTAATGATTTAAGTATTTTATATGGTTTTTAGGGGTTTTATGTTTTTTAGGGTTTTAGGGTCTTTAGGTTTTTTATCGTTTTTTAGTTTTTATGGGATTTAAGTGTTTTGTTTTGAAGTTTTAACGTTTTTTAATGTTTTTAGGTTTTTTAGGGATTTTAATTTTTTTGTATTTTTATAATCTGTATTGGTTTTTAGGGTTCTAGGGGTTTTAGGGAAGTTGATGGATTTTATGGTTTTAAGGGTTTCTAAGATTTTTGTGGGTTTTAGCGTTTTTTCTATTTATAGGGTTTTTATGATTTTTTAGCATTTAAAGGTTTTATTATTTCTTTCTTGGGGTTTTAGGGTGTTTTATGCATTTTGGATTTGAGGTCTTTTTTTGGATTTTTAGGGTTTTAGGGTTTCGATAAATTTAGAGAGTTTTAGGATTTCTTGGGTTTTATTATTTTTGGTTTTTCTATAATTTTTTTTGCTGTTTTATATTTTTTTATAGTTTAATAATTTTTAAGGGTTTAAAGGGTTTTAGATTTTTTTGGGGGAGGGGGGGGGTTAGGGTTTTTATGGGTTTTTAGGTGTATAAATATTTTTAGAGGATTTTTTAGTTTTATGGTTTTAGTATTTTTTCAGGTTTTTAGGGGTTTTAATTGCTTTTATGTTTTTAATGTTTTTTTAGGGGTTTTCACATGTTTTAGGCATTTTTGTTTTTAGTTATTTTATGGTTTTTTCATGACTTTAATGATTTTTAGGTATTTTTATGGTTTTTATGGTTTTTTGGGATTTTATTTTTTATGGGTTTTAGGGTTTTTTAATTTATAGGGTTTTTATGGTTTTTAATTTTTGTTGAAAGTTTTTATGGGTGTATAAGGTTTTTATTGTTTGTAGTGGGTTCTTAGGGGGTTTATGTGATTTTATGGTTTTTAAGGGTGTTTATATTTTCATGTATTCATTAGGGTTTTTGTGATCTTATAAAGTTTTTAGAGTTTGTAGGTTTTTAGGGGTTTTAAATGTTTTGGGGTTTATAATTTATTCTATGTGGTTTTCATGATTTTTATGGTTCTGCACATTTTAGGTGATTTTTATTGATTTTATAGAATTTTTATGGTATTTAGGGGTTTTAGGGATTTTGAGGTGTTTAAGGTGGATTTAGTGGTTTTAGTGGGTTTTATGGATTTTAGTGCTATTTAAATTTTTATGGGTTTTAAGTATTTTTAGGTTTTTAATATTCTCAATAAGTATTTCACATTTTTATGGTTTTTTAAATTTGTAAAGTTTTTTAAGACTTTTTTTTTACTTTTTATGGGATTTTAGAAGTTTTAGGGGTATTGTGGGGTTTTTAGTTTTTATGTTTTTTAGTGTTTTTGAGTTTTTTTAGTTTTTATAGGTTTTTAATATTTTTTAACATTTTTAGTGGTATGTAGGGGTTTTATAGTTATTAGTGGATTTTTGTGTTTTTATGGGGTTTTTTTTAGATTTTAATATAGTTTTTAGGGGGTTTTATGGATTTTTAAGATTTTATTCATTTTGTTAGGCTTTTTAGAATTTTCTTTTCATAGGGAAAGGTATGTGTAGGGACACACAATTATTGACCCCCCACCAAATATATTAGAAAATTACACAACAAACAAGGGTGGGGAGGAGTCAAATGACACACACCCAAAAACCCTTAAACAACCCCAAACCCAAAAAAACCCCAAAACCTAAAAGCACACAATCAGGGGAAGAGTCAAGAAACCCATGCCCAAAAAAACTACATGTTTTAAGGATGAACATCTACATAGGGATATCCATAGTGTTATCCATCATCACCATATCCAGAGGATGCATCTGACTCCGCCATCTCTTGCTTAGATGTAGCCTTCCTGGCACATTCCATATCCATGGCAAGAGTCATATCTATGTCCCTTATTCCTTTATTCTCCTCATATGACTCCTAAATGGGGTTCTTAGTCCACCCATACATCCAAAAATAATTTTCCTTGATTCCCTTAGAGGATCCCTTGGTAGGTACGGTTCTTGGCGGGATAGAGTAATCCTTCATCGGCATCCTCTTTAGGTATTATTTTGATTTTTAAAAAATTTTAGGGATTTTTAAAGATTTTAGAGATTTTAAGGTATTTTGGGGTTTTAGGGAATTTTGGTATTTATGGTTATTTGGGTTATGAGGTTTTTTTTGAGTTTTTCGGGGTCTTATGTCTTTTTAGAGTTTTAAAAAAAAAATGTTTTATAGGGTTTTTAGAGTTTATAGTGGTTTTTAGGGGTGTTAGGGCCTTTTAGAGATTTTTTGAGGTTTTTAGTGTTTTTATGGGTTTTAAGGTGTTTAAGGATTTTTAGAGTTTTATCATTTTCAAGGTTTTTTTGGGTTTTAATAGTTTTTTTGTTTTTTAAGGTTTTCTTAGGGTTTCTCAGGGATTTTATGATTTTTTACAGTTTGAGGGATTTTTATGGAATATTTAGGATATTTATGGTTTTTAGGATTTTTAAGAATTTTTAAGGGCTTTAAGGTTTATAGAGTCTTTTAGCATTTTTATGTGAGTACAGTTATTTTAAAGTTTTTGTGGGTTTCATTGGATTTTTGGGTTTTGGGGGTTTTTTTATGGATTTAGGGGTTTTAATGATTTTTATGGGTTTTTTGGTTTTTGTGTTTTTAGGAATTTTATCATTTTTAGGTGTCATATGTGTTTTTAGTTTTATATGTTTTTTAGGGGTTTTAAGAGTTTTTAGTGTACTTTATGTTTTTAGGAATTATAAGGTATTTTTAGGATTTTTTATGTATTTATGTTATTTATAGATTCTGATCATTTTATGGGTTTTTTAGGGTTTTGAAATTTTTAGGGTTTTTCTATTTTTTTATGTTCATTGGTGTTTTAATGGTTTTTTTGGTTCTATGGTTTTCTTAGGGGTTTTTAGGGTTTTTTAATGATTTAAAATATTAGGGATATTTATTAATATTTTAATGTTTTTATTATTTTTACAGTTTTCTTGTTTTTTTAATTATTTATAGCATTTTTAGGGTAATGATGTTTTTTTGTTTCAAGTTTTTATAGTTTTTCATGAGTTTTATGGATTTTTTGAGTTTTTTAATTTTTTAGGGTTTTAGATGGGTTTTAGAGTTTTTTGTGGGTTTTAGGGTTTTTTGTGTTTTTTAATGGTGGTAGGGGTATTGAGGTTTTTAGGGTTTTAGGTGTGTTTTGTGTTTTATGGGTTTTAGAGTTTTTAGTTTTTTAAGGTCTATATAGGGGCTTTTTGGGGTTTTTCAGGTTTTATACATTTTTTGGGATTTCTAGGGTTTATTATTATTAAGGTTTTTGGGGGTTTTAGAGATTTTGATGGTTTTATGGTTTTTATGTGTTTTTTTGGGTTTTATAGTTTTTTAAATTTTAAGGGTTTGTATTTTTTTTATATTTTTTAATGTTTTTAGGGATTTGATGGGTTTTTAGTATTTTTAGTGGTTTTAGGGTTTTATGGGTTTTTTATTTTTTAGGGGGGTTTAGGGGGTTTTATGGTTTTAGGGGTGTTTATGGTTTTGGTAGTATTTTAGGTATTTTATAATTTTTAGGATTTTTAGGGGATTTAAGTGTTTTTTAGGATTTAATGGTTTTCATATGTTTTTTTCAATGTTTTTAGTGTTTTTGATGATTTTAGTGACTTTTAGTGTCTTTTATGAATTTTATGGTTTTGAGGGTTTTTTTGAATTTGGGTGGTTTTAATGGGTTTTAGCATTTTTTATGTTTTTAAGGGTTTTGTGTATTTACATTTGTTTTGAGGTTTTCTTATGTGTTTTTTGGATTTTAAGCATTTTTACCATTTTTAGAAAATTTTAGGTTACATTAAATATTTATATGATTTTGAAGGGTTTACTCTGATTTTGGGGTGTTTTAGTTGATTTTAGGGATGTTTGGATTTTTTTTGGTGGGGGGGGGGGGGGTAGGGGATTATTTGGGGTCTTTTAGGGTTTTTATAATTTTTAGGAGTTTTATTTGTTTTAAGGTTTTTAAGGTTATAATATCTTTTAGAAGGGCTATTTGGTTTTTTTACATTTTTAGGGATTGTTAGTAATTTTTATGAATTTTTCTTGTCTTTATGTGTTTTTATGGATTTTGAGTGTTTTTAGGGGTTTTGGGTTTTTATGTTTTTTTTGGAAAAAATTAACTCCTTTAGGGGTTTTATGTATTTTTATGGTTTTAATGTTTGTTAGGTTTTTCAAGGGTTTTATGTGTTTTATGTTTTTTTATTTTCATAACTTTTTTGGGTTTTTATGGACTTTTAGGTTTTTTGAGTGTTTTAGGGGTTTTTCTGAGTTTTCTTGGATTTATGGTTTTTTGGGGGTTTTGGATTTTTTTTGACTTTTTTGAGTTTTATGGTATTTATCATTTTTTAATTTCATTAGCGGTTTAAAGGGTTTTTAGAGTTATTAGTCATTTTTTGGGGTTTTATGGGTTTTATGAGTTTTTATGGTTTTAGGTGGTTTATGGGTTTTAGGGTTTTTAATGTTTTTGGTTGTTTGGTGTTTTTAGGGGTTTTAGAATTTTTATGTTATTTTGGGGTATAATTTTTTTAAGGGTATTTATGCTTTCATGGTATTTTTAGGGGTTTTAAGGGTTTTTATGATTTTAGGGGATTTATGGGTTTTTTGATTTTTATGCTTTTTTGGGTTTTTTGGGGTTTTGATGGATTTTAAGGTTTTTAGGGTTTTAATGGTTTGCTAGTATTTTAGGGGTTTATGAGTATTTTAGGGTGTTAGGGTTTTTTATGGTTTTTAGTGGGTTTTGGGGTTTTATGGGGTTTTTATATTATTTAGGTTTTCTAGGGTTTTATGGTTTTTTAGGATTTCTTAGGGTTTTTACGTTTTTTAGTTTATATGTTTTTAAGGGTATTAAGTGTTTTTAAGTTTGGTTTTCTTAGGGATTTTAGGGATTTTAGGGGGTTTAGGGGATTTATGTTTTGATTGAATCTAAGGGGTTTTTGGGTTTTTTGGGATTTTATGGTTTTAGGGTTTTTAGGATTTTTTTTGGTATCATGGTTTTTAGGGTTTCTTGTGTTTTTTTATGGAATAAATGTTTTTTAAATTTTTTTGAAATTATTAGGGGTTTAATATGGTTTTATTGTTTTTTTGGATTTTTTGGGTTTTATGTTGTTTTAGTTTTATTTTTACATTTGTAGGGAGTTATGGTTTTTTGTGTTTTATGGGTTTTAGGGTTTTTAGATTTTAAAGAGTTTCTTAGGGGGTTTTTAGATTTTTAGGATTTTTTAAATTTTTAGGTATTTTTATGGTTTTTATGGTTTTTTGCATTTTCATGGATTTTTATGGTTTTTAGGATTTTAAAAGATTTTAGGATTATTCAGGGTTCTTTAGATTTTTTTGGGATTTGAAGTGTTTTTAGGATTTTATGGTTTTCATAGGGGTTTTCTTTGTTTTTAGGGTTTTTATGTTTTAAATTATTTTTATGTATTTTTAGGATTTTTTTATTTATAGGGTGTTTAGGGTTTTCAAGGGTGTTAGGGGTTTTACGGGTTTTCTGGGATTTCAGGCTTTTTAAGCTTTTTTTGAGTTTTTTAGTGGTTTTAAGGTTTTTATATCTCTTTTATCATTTTAGGGGATTAAATTATTTTAGAGTTTTTATTTGGTTTTAGGGTTTCTATACGTTTTCTAATTATTTAAGTGATTTTTAGATTTTATAGTTTTTAGGGATTTGTAGGGTTTAAGGGTTTTAATTTTTTTTTAGGATTTTAGGGGATTTAAGTGGTTTTTTGTTTTTATGGTTTATAAAATATTTTAATGTTTTTAGGGTGTTATTTGTCTTTAGATATTTTTAAGGATCCTTTATGATTTTTATGGTTTTAGTGTTTTTTGGAATGTTGATGGTTTAAAGTGCTTTTATGTTTTTTAGGGGTTTTAGGGGTTTTTATTGGGTTTAATGGTTTTTTTGGAGTTTTTTAGGGTTTTTAGTCTTTTTAATATTTTAGGGGTTTATAGGGTTTATATTGTTTTTAGAGGGGTTTAATGGTTTTGATGGGGTTTTATTGTTTTTATTTTTTTATGGGGTTTTATGGTTTTTAAGGGTTTTAGGGTTTTTAGGGTCTTTCAAAGTTTTTTTCATTTCCCTGGTGTTTTAGGGGTTTTAATTTTTTTAAAGGTTGTGAGGATTTCTTATTATTGTTTTTTCATTTTCAATGGATTTTATGTATTTATGGATTTTTAATTATTTTTAATGATTTTTATGTGTTGATGAATTTTTAGTTTTTTAGGGTTTTTTTGGATTTTTAGGATTTTTAGGTTTTTATGGGTCTTAAGTCTTTTCATATTTTTAGGTTTTTCTTAGGGTATTTTATATTTTTAGGGATTTTTATGTATTTTTTATTATTTTATTGTCTTTATGGATTTTGGTTGTTTTTAGGGGTATGTATGGTTTGTAGGGGGTTTTAATATATATTTAGATTTATATGGGGTTTAGAGTATTTTGTGAGTTTTATGGTTTTTATGTTTTTTAGGATTTTAGGAGTTGGTTTTTGTTTTTTAGGGTTTTTGGGGGTTATGGGGTTTTATAGGGTATTTAGAATTTTTTGGGTTTTTAGTGGTTTTATGTGTATTTAATAATTTAGTGTTTTATTAGGTTTTTTCAAGTTTTTTTTACGGTTTTTTACATTTTTATGGATTTTTAGGTATTTTTTTAGGATTATATGGTATTTAGGGTTTGTAGTGATTTTGATGGGTTTAAGGGTTTTTATGGTTTTTTCAGTTATTAGTCATTTTTTAGTCTCTTCGGCTTTCAAGGTTTTTTAGATTTTTTAATAGTTCTTGTGAGTTTATTTTTTTTTAGAGTTTTTTGTGGGATTTTAGGGGTTTTATGGGGTTTAGGGTTTGTTATTGTTTTTAAAAGTTTTTATAGATTTTATATGGTTTTTAATATTTTTGATGGTTTTTAATGTTTTTATCGTTTTTAGGGGTTAATATTATTTTTAGGTTTTTGAGGGTTTATTAGGGGTTTTCAGAGATTTTAGCATTTTAAGGATTTTTTAAAATTTCAAGGGATTTTTTTTCTTTTTTAGTAATTTAATGATTTTCTAGGGTTTTACAAATTTTGAGGGTTTTTGCAGAGTTAAAGTTATTTTTATTTTTATTTTTTGTAGTTTTAAGGTATTGTATGTTTTTATGGGATCTATGGTTTTTAGATGTTTTAAAAAAAATTTAGAGGTTTAATGTGTTCTTAGATTTTTTTAGTGGTTTTTATTGGTTTTAAATGGTTTTTAATGGATTTTGGGGTTTTATGGTGTTTAGGGTTTTTAGGTTTTTCATGGTTTTAAGAATTTTTATGATTTTATGGGGTTTTAAGAGTTTATATTTTTTTAACATTTTCTTATGGATTTCCATATTTAATATGATTTATTACAATTTTACTCTTTTTAGAGAATTTTAAAGATTTCTATGGTTTTTTATGGTTTTTAGTGTTTCTGGGTTTTAGGGCTTTTATGATTTTTTTGGGTTTTTGTGTTTTTTTGAGTTTTTAGGGTTTTTTTGGGTTTTTAGAGTTTTAAATGTTTTTTGGGGTTTAAAGGGTTTTCCTAGTTTTTACTAAATTTATAGGGTTGTTATGGTTTTTTTGTTTTTATGATTTTTGGTGGTTTTATGGTTTTATGGTTTTTAGGGATTTAAGGGTTTTATGTTTTTATGGGTTTTATATGTTTTTATGTTTTTAATTTTTTCTTATGGGTTTTCATCTGTTGTAGAGTTTTTTATGTTTTACAGATTTTTAGGTATATTTTATGATTTTTATTGATTTTTAGGGTTTTTAGAGATTTTGATATTTTTAGGGGTTTTAGGGTTTTTATTTCTTTCTAGGTTTTTAGGGGTTTTAAGTATTTTTATATTTTTAAGGTTTTCATAGGGTTTTGTTAGGATCATAGAACACAGTGGTATCGATGGTTTGATGGAGGACTATATCAGGAGGGGAGATGCACACAATTTTCCAAGACCCATTTCGAGGGGTTGGTGGCCCAATGATAAGGAATCATACCAAGAGAATAAAGGGGGACTTAAATGGGTTAACATGGGATTCTAATGGGATTACAAATACAATTTCTTAGGGGAATAATTAGGACTTATTTTTATATTCATATAGGCAAAAAAATTGTGACCCATCCAATGGTGTTTTATGAATTTGAAGTGCACCCCACCATGGAATATTATAAGTAAAAAGTGGCAGGTTAGTTTCCATTACATTCCAAAAGGGTGTGTTCCTAATCCCTTAAATCCATGGGCATATACCAAAATTATCAAATTCATTTAGTATTTTTGACTTGTGGAAACTAGGTTTTGTTCTTTTGTTTCATTGTTTGGATTTTAATATCCACCCTTGTACTCTATGAACATCATGAATAAAGGTACGGTTACTATGGGGAGTTTTTCATGAAAAAATTGTGTTCTTTATTAACTCTTGACTTATCAATGGACTTGATTTCATTTGTGTAATTGCGTGGAGAGATCTCTTAGAGACATGTTCTCTTTATCTTCTATATTGACGAAATATCTCCTTTCATTATTATTTACACCATTTATAGCCCTTCTCACTTTCATTCTTACAAATATCCTGGTGCTAAAAATTCAAATATTGAACAAGGTTCCATTAAAAATTCCTAGTTGTTCTTGTATCACAAATCATTCGGTATCAAATCCCAATTTCAAGAAATCAGGTTCATGATTTTTTTATCCATTGTTCAGTCTTCTTTTCTCTTTGAATTTGGTTGACATGTTTTATGACACATTTTTTTCTTCACCTATAAAAATAAATTCTTCATCATTTTTCATGCACAATATATAAATCCTATAGTTGATAAGATCATATTTATTCTCCATCAAGAATAATTGAAATCAAAGTTGTAAATCGTGAGATACAATGGGTTCAAATTTAGTGAAGAATTGTGAAATTTTAAAAACCTTGCATGTAACACCCTTGGTTTCAGGTATTTGGCCCTTAATTTAAGTATTTTATGTATATAAAATGATCGAGTTATGTTTTGTGGGTTGGGATGAGATTTTTAATGTAATTAGGGTCTTTTATAGTGGTTAATGGTTTGATCGCGGTTAGTAAAAAAAGGGAAACACCTCTATGAAACTGTGAAACTTTAATTGTTGACACTGGGGAGGCGCACGGTCAGGTGAACAATTTTACCAAATTGTTTGGATTCCTATTAGAAATCATGAAGTTATAGACAACTGGTTATAACAAGGATGGTTCATGGTTTGTATAATGATGTGATCCAACCATTCAAGGTGTGTTTGGAGGTCGTGAGTCATGCATAGTTAGTGCATGATTTTCATAACCATGCATCACAAAAAATTATATCCTTGTGTAACTAATTTGATTTACCTCATAAACTAGTCATTAATTCATAAAACATCCCATAACATGAATTCATCTTCCTCCCAAGGTGGTGGAGACAATTCCTTTTGATCTAGGGGTGATTTCTACGAAAATCCATGTGTGTGGGAGACACAGATTCCTGGGTAAGTGAAATTTCTTCATCATTCTTTGTAAATGTCTTCTACTTCCCTCTTTTGGAGAATGGACCTTATTTTTTGGGGATATATCCATGTTTTATGATGTTAATATTTATGGGATATGATTGTTTTTATTGAAGGGAATGTGATCTATGTTTGAATCTTGAATATTTAAGTTGGTTTGTTAAAGGTGTTGTTCCTTTGTTCATTTCCCACATGTTTTAGAGGTAGGTGGATTCTCTATCAACTCTTAATGATTATAAAGTGAATTAGTGATTGAAGATTTAATAAATTTCTTGATTTTTTTTTAGAAAATCATGGTTTTATTTGATGGAATTCGTATTTAAATTATGGGTTTTGAAATAATTTGTATTGAATGTATTTTTATAATGACATTCTTTAAAATTTTAAAATGTTGATTTTAAAAATATGATTTTTTTATATAATAATATTATTTTTTGAAAAACTTTTATTGAAATGGTTTGATATGATTTTGGCATAATTGATAGGAATTATCTGAATAAGAGGGATAATGGTTGTGAAGTACCACCATCAATGGTTTGGAGTATAGTAATGAATTTCCACCGTCAATTATAACACCAAGATTTTGTGTGTGTTTGTGTTCAGGATGTGGGTGGACATGAGATTTTTTATATGAAATCCTAAATTTTTAAATGATAAAAATATATATTTTTATGTCCCTTGAAATGTTATTGTATTATTTGTGGTTGTATTCCTTGAAAAAAAAAGTTTTTCAATAATTTTTTTATTTTTTTTCCTTGGAAAATTTTTTTGGTTGGACATAAAATACTTTAAATGGTTTTTAGACTGTTATATATAAGTCTTCTAACATGTTAAATCCTAGTGGAGTGATTTGGTAAGTGATTGAGAAAATACTAATGAGTTTTATATGAACCCCCCTTATTGGGAACTATAGTACATTTTCATATGTTATATATTAGGACACATGTAAAGGCAAGGTATCCCAATTCATTAGTTATACTTATTGATACCTCAGGTTGTGAATGTAGACATGGAGATGGGATTAAATTTATATTTGATGTTTATTTCATTGGTATATTTTGGTTTTTAATCATTTTTTTATATTTTTTATGTCAAATGGATTCCACTTGTACATATATATTGGATTTTGGTTTAGTCTTTCATTGTCTTGAACTTTGGTACTCGCGCATCATTAAGAAGTGTGTTTGTAATGGTTATCATTGGTCTAATAATTTTATCTTAAAAGGAAAAATCATCCTCTAACTATTTATTAGTACCATTACATTTAGTTTCTACCTTTGTTGTCTTTGGGATTTCACATATGGCCTATTATCTCCCCCATCACCTCGCAAGCCAAAGATAAAGGGCGATATCTTACAAATGGTATCAAGTTTTTTGTTTCTTGACATTAAAATTGTATTGGTTTACCTATTGAGATGGTAGTAAGGAGATAGGAATTTTGGAACTTGAAATGTAAAGCATAAAAGACGTAGATAATCTCTTTTTACTGAAGCTCAAGTTACTAAGGATTTGGGTACATGATTATTTTTAGAGACTTCTAGGAGTTTTCACCTCTTTTTCATGGGGTTATCGAATGAAAAGGTTGTGGCATGAATTTATAAAAATGACTTC
Organism: Viscum album; assembly: GCA_963277665.1. NCBI lineage: Eukaryota > Viridiplantae > Streptophyta > Magnoliopsida > Santalales > Viscaceae > Viscum > Viscum album. The sequence continues at coordinate 973,132,512 of OY728141.1, forward strand.
CCACTAATATTAAATAATTTATTTTTATTAATGATTTATGATTTGGTGAAAATTGTATAATTTTTAAAATATTTGAAAATGGTTTGATTTTAAAAAGTATGGCCATGTTTTCCAAAATGGTATAAAAGATGAAATTGTCGAATTTTGGAAATTCTTGTTGTGATATGTGTGATGTGGTAAATTTAAAAATTATAAGCCTTAAATTTCTAGAGACTAAGACTAAAGGGTTTTTTCTTTTTATTATAGATAATTGCATCAGGTAGGTTCCATAGAAGCCAACCAGAAGAGGTTGTTGGGAATGTGGTTTCACCTATGCCACAGGTGAACCAATAGTTGGTTAATAGTATTGTCCATAAATTTCAGGTTGTGGATGGAGGGAACAAAAAAATAACCAAGGTAAGTGGATCAGTAATTTTAGTTTCAAAAATAGAATCCACCAATATTTTAGGGTGATTATTAACCAGAAAAAGTAGAAGTGTGGCTAAATATTATTTATCAAATATTTGATTTCCATGGAACAACAGTTGAGATGAATATGGATTTAGAAATTCACTTGCTGAAATATATTACATTCCATTTTTGGGATTCAATAGTTCAGGATAAATTGGACCAAGGAATGACATTGAAAGATTTTGATGAATTGTTTACCAAACAATTCTATCTTTATACATTCTATATTTCATGAACAACATAATTTATCATTTTGAAGAAAAATAACATCACATCGGTCGAGTATGAATCTATATTTATGAATTTAGAATGATTTTCACCTGATATTGTTTCATGTATATCATTGAAGGAATTATTTTTTAATTAGTTTTTCGATACATATTCACTGAAATACTTTCATGATTTGTATATTAGATTTTAAAGAGATGGTTAATATAGAAACATTGTATGAAATGGATATATGAGAAAATACAATTGGAGGAACCATGATAATACCTAAAGAAACTATAATTTATGGAATAAGAAGAAGATGGAAACCTATTTATAGGTAGGTGGTATGACTCAGAATCAGATGGCAGGATCATTGAATCTTCCTCCTAAACCAAAGTGTACACCTGATTTTTTTCAATATGTTTCTCTTGAACACATAAAGAGAGATTGTATAACACCACATATAGTATTCCACAATTAAAATAGTATGGTACAAATATAGGGTTATTTTCATAGTGCTACCAGTTTGGGTACTAGGGATACATCTCATGCCTCTCAGGAAATGTATGCTACAATGTGATGAGTACATCAGAATTAATCTCATCAGCAAACCTGAGTAAGAGATAGTTATTCTAGGAATAATATGGCTACTCATCTATAGAAATATCAACATGGAAACAAATAGAAAAGGATAACAAGTAAGAAATTTTATGGAGATGATCAAGTTATCATGGATGATAAATTAGGACCTTCGATGGTGAGAGGTGCAATTATTATTCATTCTACCCTTATTAATTACTTTTTTGATATGAGGTCATCACATGTTTTTCCACTTATCTTCTAGGTTTTCATGTTAAGATAATTCTATCTATTTTGAAACATCAAAATCCTATTGAACAAAATGAAATTTAAGACATTGCGTGAAAATAATTTTTTTATAACTATTTATGGGGATGAATTGATTTGGTACTTCATTGTGCTTCATATTTTTATCAATGACTTATTTATAGGTATGAATTAGTTGAGGATGTTCAAATCACACATTGAATTTTATATAAAAAGGGTTTGTTTTACAAATAATGATGGAATCAAGAATATCATTATAGGAAATTAGAATGTAAAGGCTGGTGGAGAAATATTTTTGGCACCAGTAATTGAAACTATCTCATACTAGTGGGTAGCCTTGACCTTGTAATTTTAGTATGAGGTTGAGTATATAAATTTTCAAACAATTTAGTTTACTGATTTTTTCCTTGATAAATTCTCAGGGATTCCACCCAAAAAATAAGTAATGTTTATGAATGATCTCCTACTAGGGATTATTACTCTTTTATTTCCATATTTTTATATGGAACTAATAGAAATAAAGGAATTGAAAGTCCGTCTAGAAGAGTTGGAATAATAAGGGTTCATTCAAACTAGTACATCTCTGTGTGTAGCACCAGTTCATTTTGTGAAAAAAGCCGGATTAAACACATAGAATTTCTGTATATTTTCATAATATTAATTATGTTATATTAAATAATTGGTATCCTTTTCCCAAAATTGGTAATCTTTTTGATAAATTGAGGTGAGACCAGTGGTTCTCTAAAAATGACTTGTGTTATGGATATCACTAACTGTAGGTTTATATGGAGGATATTCTGAAGAAAATTTTTAGAAATTGATAGGTCCATTATGAGTATGTGTTTATTCTTGTTTGTTTTACATATTCACCAAATGTATTTATGGAATTTATGAATAAAATATTTCAAAGGAATCTATATTATTTTGTGGTGGTATTTGTGGATGGAATACATGTGCATTCAAAGAAAAATTTTGAGCATGAGAAACACTTGGATATAGTGTTGAGTATCTTGTGAGATCATTGTATATATTCAAAAATTTCAAATTGTGATTTTTGTAAACAAGAGGTATGTTTCCTTGTCCATGTGATCTATGAAAATGGTTTTTATATTGATTTAGAAAAGATAGATGTTGTGATCTCTTGGATACCGCCAAATTATGTATTTGAGATATGCAGTTTATTTATCCTAGATATTTATTAATGATGTTTTGTTCATGACTTAGCATGACTATCTTCACTAATAATAGCTTTTAAAGGGAAAAGTGTTCCATTCCAATGGAATGATCAATGTAAAAAGTCTTTTTCGGAGCTTAATGTTTTCATTATATTAACACCAATCTTATTATTTCCAGAATGAAGGTAAGTAAATGTGGTATATTGTGATGTCTTGGGATCTAGGTTGAGGTGTGTTCTCTTGTAGATCAGTCATGTTGCTTCTTATGGATAATTAAATTTATAGTTTAATGATCAAAACTACCCAAAACATGATTTGGAATTAGATATTTTGGTATATGCATTGAAGACCTTCCATCATAATATTTTTGGTTAGAAATTCATGGTGTTTGTAGATCATAAGATCTTGAAATAAATTTTCTCATAATGGGATTTTAATCTGAGACAAAGGATATTGATGTAGTATATTCAAATGTTTGAATTTGACTTAATTTATACACTGGGTAAAGAGAGGTTTCTGGATAATTCGTGAAGAAAAAATTCATATAGTCAGTCGGTGAAAGAGTCTTCATACAAATGAAAAAAATGTCTGTGATTGCCGACATACACTTGGATTGTGATGATTGGGGTAGTGTTGTTTTTTTATTTATGGTTTAGTTATTTTTATTTTGTAGAGAAGATTAAATAGGAACCAAAATAAATTTTTGAATATGTTTCTATGAGGTAAAAAACTCAATGGTTTGGTGACCATTGAGGTATAGAAGCTTGAAAGAAGATCATTGTTATGTTTTTGAGATTGGATGGTTTTACCTTTGGGTTGTTCAAAAAAACTATTTCATGATTATCACTTTTCTAGACCGGTTCTTCATCCAGGAATAAAATAGATGTTTAAGTCACTGAAAGAAAAAATTTGGTGGGATGGGATGAAAAGGAAGGTGTATGAGTTTATTTTGAGATGCCTCACTTGTTAAAATAATAAAGAAGAACACCAATGACCAGTGAGTATGTTGAATTATTTATTATTTTCTATGAGAAAGTGGGAGTATATATCTACAGATTTATAATTATTATTCCAAGGAAGGTTCAAAAACATGATTCAAAATAGGTGATAGTTGACTGACTCACAATGTAGACCGATTTCATCCCAATTCATGTATCCAATACAGTGGGGGACTTTTCAGAAATCTATATCTTAGAAGTTTTAAAGTGGAACGGTGTTCTAGTCTCAATTTAATTTGACACAGACCTGAGGTTTACATCTGTATTTTGGAAATCGCAATAGCAGTCACTTGGGACTCAGTTGACTATGAGAACAGAGTATCAACCTCCAATGGATAGACAATATAAAAGGATTATCCAATCATTTGATGGAATTTTTATGAATTATGTAATGGTTTTTGGTGGTTCATGTAAGGGTCATATAAAATTAGTATATTTCTCATGAAAAAATAGTTATCAGGCCTCAATACTTATGGTTCCCCTTGAATCATTGTATGGGAATCATTGCCGTTATCCACTTTTTTTTGGTGAAAATAGGTGAGACTTCACTGGTTGGACCAAGCCTTGTTCAAGACACAACATATATGATTCCATTACTCAAAAAGATGACGGAGACAACATAGAGTCATCAAAAATGTATGTATATTTTTATTGATGACCATTTTCATTTGATGTAAGTGATCATGTCTTCTTTAGAATCTATCCACGGATTGTGCATCATCATTTTTTGAAGTAGTTCATGTTATCTCCCCAATAAATATTCCATTTTAATATAGTTTAATGGGTATGTGAGGTAGAATATCAGTTATCTTTTCAAAAAAGATTCAACTCAGTGTATAATGTGTTTCATGTATCTCAATGGAAAAATTATCAACCCGAACCTAACCATGTGAATCAATGGGATTATGTTCACCTAAAGATCGATTCTACGATGGTTTATGAGCTAGTATAAATTATAGATTGTAAAGAGAATGTATTGTGTGGGAAAATCATTAAACTAGTGTGGGTTTTATGGAAAAAAGGCCAGAATCAGGAGGGACCTTAGGTGTGTGAAAAGTAAATGATGAAGTAATTCCCATAAATCCTTAGGAAGAACTCTTTTTTATAATTTTTGGGGAAAAAATAACAAATGTTGGGTAAAATTTAGAACCCCTTATTTCATGTAATTAACCCTTTATTTTTGTATTTTAAGTATATAAAATGATTGGGTTATTTTTCAGGAGGTTTAGAGGGTCTTGGACATGTTTTTCAATCTTTTTGGAGGTTATGAATTCGATCATGGTTAGTAGAAACCGTGAAACACCTCTAAGAACATGTGATAATGAAACAGTGGACACTAGGGAGGTGTACAGGTATGTTCATGTTTTTTCGCCATATTGTGATAATGCCTAGTAAAATCAATGTAATGTTGGATGGTGGGGTATAGTATTTTTGGTGAAACAGTTGACTAATTATGCAATCCAACCATGTGAGATGTGTTCGGAGGCAGTGGTTCAGGCACAATTAGTGCAAAATTTGCCTAACCATGATCCATTACAGTGCACCATAAAAAATTGATCCAAAAATTGTGGATCTAATCACATTTACCAACTAAAACACTTTATTCCCCCTAAACATGACATATAAAATACCTCTTCCACCTAAGGTTGTGGATATAATTATTTTTATTAAGGGTTAAATAACTAGGTGAATACAATTACCTTAGAGACCTTGATTCATTGGTAAGTTCTTTTTTTTATCGTTTCTTTAAATCGATTAGCCTTCCTTCTTTTAGAACCATATATCTTGTTCATTAATGATGGATCTACGTTTTGTGATGTCAATATTGATAGGATATTATTGTTTTTATTGAATGGAATGTGATATAGGTGATAATATGGAAGATTTATGTTTGTTTGTTAAATTTTTTGTGTCATTATAGTGTTCCCTTATGTTTGAGTGGTAAGTGGATTCTCTCTCAACTAATATTGATTATAACATTAATGATTGATTTCAAATTGAGTTAATTTATTGAAATTGGTGTGAAAATCATGGTGTGATTTTTTGGAATTTTCATTTGAATTATGGTTTTGCAAATCATGGTAATTGGATTGATTTTACAAAAACAATTGCTTATAATTTTAAAGTGGCGACTTTAAAATTATGTTTGGTTGATGAAAGTAATGTATATTTTGAATTGATTTTATTGAAATGGGTTGATATCATTTGGGCATAATGGTTTCACGTGAGTTTAATGTGATGTATAATGGTCTTGAAGTACCATCATCAAAGGGACGAAGTATGGACATCAATTTCCACTATCAATGGAAACACCAATTTTAGGTGTTTTTTGTTTTGATTAAGTGTGTGTACTTGGGAATTTTTATACCAAATAATAAATTGTGAAATGTTTTAAATAATCGTTTATATTCCTTGAAAAATTATTGTGTTAGTTGTTGATATATTCGTTGAAAAAAAATTATTTTTTAGTATAGTTTGATTTTTTTCCTTGGAAATCTGTTTTGGTTGGATATAAATTTATTTAATTTTTTTAAAACAATTTTATATAAATGTTATAAAATGTTCAATACTAGTGGCGTGATTTTGGAATTCATTGTAGAAATCCTATAGAGTTTTATACTCAACCCCTACATGGGAACTATGGTGTGTTTACAGATGTTATATATCAAGTCATAAGTAAAGGTAAGATATCCCAGTTCTTTACTGATGCTTCTTGATACCGTGGGTTGAAAAAGTGATTTTTTTCATAAATTAAATTGGGTTTTTTTGTCTTTTGTGTCTTTTTGATTTTTATTAATTTGTTCCATTGGTTATATAATGTTGATTCTTCATACAATATCATATTTTAATTTTATTTTACTCTTATATTGGATTTAATTTTTATAGTCAAGAATCATTAATAAGTTTGGTTTTTATCATCATCATCAGTTTGGTTATTTTATCTTAAAAGATAAAATCATCCCCCATCTATTTATGAGGTCCCAAGAATTTATTTCTAGCCTTTAGTGTCTTAGGGATAACACCTAAGGCCTTGTATCTCCCTCATTACCTCTCATTCCAATGAGGATGGAAGGGATGTTACTGTGAAACTCTAACTTTGATTCCATTTTAATTTTCAAATTATTTCTTCTTATACAATTACATATTCAAATTTCACATCATTTCTACTTTATTTAATCAAAAATATACCAAAAATTAAAAAACAATTATTGTCTCACAAAAAATATCACAACATCATGAGTCCTATATCCATTTCTTACTTTTCATCATCTACTATCTTCCCCTTCCCATGTTTTCTTCTTAATTCCATTTTTAATTTTATATATTAATTATAGTTTAGGATTTCCACACTCCAATAATCTTTCAGATTTGTTATAATTTGGTAAGATCCCTATTGGAAGAAAGTTGACTTGTAAAAGGAAAGAGTTCTACATTTTGTTAAAAAATACCAAATTGTGTGAAATATGAGGGAACAAGATATTTATTAGTGTAAAAACATTAGTGAATGTGTATGGTCCATATTAAATTCTCTTAAAATATTCTTGTTGGGTTTTTCAATGGAAGGTGTTAGTAACACCAATGAAAGTGACATTAAGTTGTTCGTGAGTTCTCTAAAAGAACAATTCCAAAGTACTAATGCTAGGATTAATGAATTTCAATACCCATCCAATTTCAGAGCACCACCAAGGAGGAGGGTAATTGAAGAAAATAATGAGTTCTATGATTTTCACGGGTCACCAACTCAAAGAAAGAATCCACCATGGATTTAAACTGGAAATCATAGAGATTTAATGTTTATAATCCCTTCATTACAAGGTAAGAAAGATCTAAAAACATACATGGAATGGGAAAAAATGGGAGAGCATGGTTATTTTTCTCAAAACTATTCTGATGAAAATAAGTTGATGTTATAGGATGTGGAACTCACTGACTAAGAAATTATTTTGTGGGACCAACTACAAGTGGGTCAATGGAAATATGGAGAAAGACCTATACACACTTGTGAGGAGATTAAAGTGTTATTACATAAGAGTTTTATTTCTAACAACTATAATTGTGATTTATTTCTCAAGTTACAGGGTTTCAAATAAGGATATATGAGGGTAGAATAGTATCAGAAATATATGGAGATAATCAGGATTCAGGAAAATATTTACAAGGAGCAAGAGGCCACCATGGAAAGGATTGGGAATTAATATGACCATGACTTTCAGGAAATAGTGGACATGAAACGCTACATTGATATGGAGGATATTCATCACACGGATACTAAATCAGAGATGAAATTAAAGGAAATAAGGTTTCACCCTATATATTTTAGAAATGATTCTAAATATTCTTTCATGTTCAAGGATTCAAAACCATAAGAACATGTAAGGTAACTCAAGTTTTATTCAAAGGAGGAAACCTAACCAAAAAAATTATTTCTAGAATCCAAATGTAAACGAGAGAATAAGGTTGTTTCCAAAACACATGATATCAAATGTTTTAAATATCATTGATTTTGAAATTTTTCTTCATTTTTTCCAAAAAAGATGAAAATGATTATTTTTTATGATGGATATATTATAGTGCTAGCTCAAGTGTAGATGAAATTCCACCACTAGAGGAGTGTTCAGATGTGGAAATAAAGAGCCCCATACATATAGAAACTCTTGTGGCAAGGAATCCTCTATGTGATCAACCTGAAGGAGAACATGATCAAGAGAAAATGGAGCACATTTTTCATACAAAATTCCCCATGAATGATAATGTATGTAGTATGATCACTTATGCTGGTAGTTTCCCAAATGAAACAAGTGGTTTGATGCTTGATTAATTTGGTTTAGCTATGAACAAGAATCCTAGGCCTTATAGATTGTAATTTATAAATAATAGTGGGAATGTTAAAGTGACTAAGAAAAATGAAATTTCCATCTTCTATTGGGAAGTATAAATACAAATTCATACACAAAATAATATTTCAATTTTTCTAAGAGGTGAATATCTAATAGTAAAAGTAAATTTTTTTTTGGAAAAACATTTTACCAACATATATTCCCCTATCACTAAATTGTTAGTAAATACTCTATCACTAAATATTATTGTGAGAGATACAATCATTCTGCTAAAATTATAATAAAACCAAAATATAATATGTATGTTGTAAAAAAATTTATCAATAGGTTATAATAAAAAAATTTCTTTTGGTAGTAATATTAGAAACATATAATACCTATTAAAAGATAAAATTTTATTTCCAGAAAAAATTCATATTATGTTTATTAATTTATCATATAGATTAATTTTATTATTATTATAGGGAAATTATTTTCACACAAGTTAAAATCAGGTAAAAATTAATTATATTATTAATAAAATTAAATTTATACAAAATCCATCACATGAGCCACCAACCCACAACCCCCCCCCCCATTCCAGGGGGTTGCCCATCCATGTCATGTGAGGGACAAATGAGCACCAAAAAACTAGGACCAATGAGATGGAAGCCCCTCATCCATTACAATGAGACAGAAGGATCCTATCCATTCCACACAAGGTATAGAAGAAACCCATCCATGATATGGAACCAGTAAGAGCCCACCCATGCCAGAAGCAGTCCATGCTAGTGAACTAGCAGTAGCCCATCCATGACACACCAGGATCCAGTAGCATTCCATCCATTCCAATGTGCCACCATAAACCCATCCATGTTAGAAATAGACCATCCATGCCACACCATAGACCAATGAGAACAAGGAACCGAGGACCACCAAGCCAGCAGCATCCCATCCATGCTAGTAGTGAGATCCATCTCAAATCAATGAAAAATGTCTTCATAAATTAAAACAAAAATATAAATAAATAGATTTATAAAAAATTATTTCAATAGTGATCATTTATCACCATCCATATTAAAATATAAATATTTTAATAAGATTAGATATTACCATTACCCATATCCCCCTCCAACATAGCATTCTGTCCATCTCTGGCATCATGTACACAATGATAAACCTAAAATAAAAAATCACAATCACTCCACTTATCCAAATGAGATAAAATAATGATGAGTTCGATTTTAGACAGTGCTTAATAGGAAAAAGTTAATGAAGATATGAATTGGGAAATGGGCATGAACTGGGAAATGAGAAATGGGAAATAGGAAATGAGAATGAACTAGGAAATCAGAAATGGTAAATGGGTATACTTGGGAAATGAGTGTAAACTTTGAAATGGGAATACTTAGGAAATATCCATAAATTTGTCAATAGGAAATTGGCATAAACTGGGTAATGGGTAATGTCAAATCTGAAATAGAAAATAGAAAATCAAAAATGGAAATGGGAAAGGGGAATACAGAGGAAATTGCAATGGTCATACATAATCATACTAAAAACTAGATCCTTAATAAGTGAATTAATGCTTGAAACATGGATGAAGTCACAAATCCATGTATATTTTGTGAATATTTCACACCTATTAGAATCCATTTACCAAAAAACATCATATATGGGTAGAGTGAGAAAACAAGGTCAATTAAACATGAACTGGTCGAAAACTAAACTAGTAACAGAAAACAAATTTAGAAACTTTTGTGTAATAAATGTAGTGAAAAATTATTCCAGTCACAGTTGATACCAATATGGAAATGGTAAAAAAACCATCCAATGATCAGAACAAGAGGATTATCCAACCTATTGAAACAAAAACCATATGATTAATAAAAATGAACAAACTTATGATCCATACATTAATTATATAGTGAAAAAATATTTTATAAAAAAGTTATTTATAAAAAACAATGATATGTATAAAAAATAAAAACATTTAAACATAATTACATTATGTGAATGGTGGAAATGATAAATTTGCTGTAGATATAGTATATGGAGAGCCATAAACACCAATAATACTCTTCTGTTCTCTAATCCATGCTCAAATCTCAGGAAGAGAAGGAAAATACAATGTTATGTCTGATAGAGTAAGATGTATATTTTTTCATACAAAATGTTGAGTTGTTCTACAATAAGTGGCAGAAACCTATCTACATAGTGGATTAATTTTACTAGGCCCATTGATCAATGGATGGGAAGTATGACCAGGTCAAATTTGACCTGAGAATTTTATTTGGGGACTTAGGGTCTCATTCTATCTTGAATAAATCCATGGAACATTGGGATTTATCATTATTATAATATATATATATAAATATACAATAACCCTTAACTGATCTCTATATGAGGTGGATGTTGAATCCTTATGGTGATATAAACTGTCTCAATAGTTTCCTAATTGATAATTGTAGAAACAAATAAATGTGTCATCTGTTACTCAAGAATGTAATGGTCTAGAATAATAGTGGTAGGGTGGATGTTATAAATTTTAATTGATTAGAGGTAATAGTTGGATCTGTATTCTGGGCAGTTGGTACTATATGATTGAGAGATATTCCATTAATATGGAAGCTAGATTATTAAAAGGAACCCCCTTTCTATCAACATAGTAGGACCCTTTACATTATGGTGGATCATTTATAAACATTCCTAGTGTGCCTCATGATTATAAAGGATTTCTGGGTCCTCAATAAGTTTCTTATTGGCCAGCTGTGTAAGATATATTGTAGTGGAAGTATATGTATTATACTATTTAGATAGTTGTTGGGCTAGTGACGGATATGTTGGATGAGAAAAGGGGTGCACTGGTGGTTCTATAAATAAAATACCTTCTTTAAAAAAACCCATTAGTTCTAAATGATGAATAGAGGGAAACACAAATATGATTAAACCATGTCTCCAAAGTGGTTTAATGTGGTGATATGTGGTTAAGTTCTATGGATTCTCTCTACCTAGAATGTGTAGGGGATGTCCTAGTCTCATAAGTAGCATGAGAATGGGACTTCAGTGCATCAAAATCATACTCAAAATATGTATACTCATCGGACCATTTGTATTGTTTCTTTAATTTTTTCATAATTATCTTATTGAAAAGTGGATGGATGTCAACAAACTAAAGACCCTTAATGATAATGGGTGGGAAATAATCAAACACCTAACCCTAAACTAGATCAATTTATTCTGAATTAATTTATGATGAATATTATCTTATGATTAATATGGAAACTAATAGTCTATTAAGAAGAAGTGGGGATGATTTTGGAATTCAGGGCATTCAAGACATGGTTTCTAGCCCAATAGGTAGTCTCTCCCTATGAAATTGGGGGTTTTAATCTACATTTAGTCTGTATAAGTACACTTCCTTTAATATTAATATAGAAAATCACTCTCCCTATATCATTTTGTGTTACTAATACATAACCAGTGCCACAGTTCTTGGTTAAGGGTGATTTTAGTTAGCATAAAAATCAATACTTCCAAAGATTATATAAATAAATCTCTAAATTTAGGGCTTACTAAAACTAGAATAAAAAATATATATTTATTCATGAATTTTTACTTTGTATATCTAATTAATTTATTGGTGATAGGTTATCCAGTGTTCATATCCTTACGTGAAATATCTAAATGGAAGGGTTTTCACTGACTAACATTGGTGAATATAGAGTGTTTTCCTGAAAATAATTTATGAGATACAAATCATCAAGCGTGAGGCATTCCTCTGGATAGTACCATAGAACACTGGGGATTCTATTTGAAACAATCCTTAACAAAAAATTGGAAGAACTTTGGATAGGAAGAAAGAAATGTTAAACCTAAAAATTCCAATTTTTTAGGTAAATATAGATGAATAAATGTTTTTCAATTTTTGATCCTAAAAGATGAAAACAACAAAAAATGTACCTTCAGAAAGAATAAATGACTTTTTAGGACTCAATGAAAAGTATAAAATACAATAATATTTAATGATACTAATAAATTTATAGTCATCACATAAGATAAATATTCATAAAAATTCAAATACAAGGACCTCAATAGTGATGATAAAACTAATAAGGCATGAATACTAGAAAGTACATGGAATATATGATAAAACAGGTTGCGAAAATCCGTACCCTATGAAATCCCCACCTATCCAACGGCATCTTTATAACAATAACATTACATGATTTCTATTATTTATCCCAAACTAGTGTTTATATAATGTAGATATGACTTGATAGGACAAAGTCAATATCTCATTCTATTCAACATAGAAAATGGGTAAGGATTTAGAAACTATTTTTTAGTCAATATAATTTAAAAGTAATAAAATTTAAAAGATAATATTTAAAATCGGTTTTGAAAATATTAATGTAATTAATATTTTATTTTTCCATGATAATGGAATTTAGAAATAAAGATTATCCCACAAAGACATTAATGGAATACGTGTGAGTTGTTAAGTGAGAATTTAGTTATATACAATGGTTAATCTTATAGTCAAATGATAGGCCTGTGGGAAACCAACATAATCATTGAGTTCAGCTTGCATTGTTTTTTTAAACCTATAAAACACACACATATATATATATATCCAAAACTCATAAGTAAAATTAAATAAGATGAACACCAACATTAAAATTTGAATTTAATATCTCATTATGATATTTACTTAAATTTGTAATAGTATAGAAAGAAAATTGCAATGCAATTGTATCACAACATTTGATCTAGAATAAATAAAAAATAAATTTACTCATAGATTCTCAATGAATTTATTCATTTCCATGTTCTTAAAAACCTTGGAGCTATACTAACCACCTATATCTTCCCATCCTTCAATGTGTATAAGCATCCAAAAAATATAAAATAAAAAAAATAAAATACCCATGTTTGGGGATTTCAAATTTGAATTAAGAGATGAAGAAGCATCCTTTTTTATGTAAACCATTTTTCATATCCAGTAATTCATAGAATTTACCTTTGGATAGATTTGGGGCTCCATTTGAAATTAATATTTTCTAAACATTTCAAAAAACCAAATCTATCCACTATCCTGATTGAAATATTAATTTTCGGAGTAAAATGAAATATTTAATAAGAACCATTTCAAAAAATGAAACTGAAATTCTATTTAGTTATATGATTCATACATGAAAAAAATAAATGTACACATTTTCATATCAATTTGTAGCTCCTTCATTCTCGTTGAACTATATTATCTTTCCAATGATATAGAAATTACATGAAAAATAAGATCCTTAGAAAATATAACATGTCATTCTGTACATTAACTATTATGAGAATAATATTGTTCAAGACTATCATAGAGAAAAAAATTCAATATTTTAATTTATAAAAATGAATACATGGATGATGTATTTTGGTTAAATATTCCTCTATACAATGAAGTTTTGAGTTATCGAAACAAAGAGCAAGTGGCCTGAAAATTCAGATATAAGGCCATATTAATACCCAACAAAAATCCATATACTATTCATTCTAGTGGAAAATAATGAAACTAAAATTATACCTTAATGGTGATTTTCATGAAATGGTTGTCAATTTAAATAAGTTTTGAAAAGAACACTATCCATTTAAGAGTCATCAAAAGCACAACAAAATCACATGAAAGATAGTCTGTTAATTATTAAATCTTATCCTATGGATGCATGAATAATACCAACCAATCTGTATTGTGGATGTAGAAATAGTAATGAAAAGGGTGAAATAATATAGAGTAAAAAGTCATATATCAAATTATCAGTCCACCCAGGCATAAATATATCTCTAGTATAACAATATAAATGAAACATTTCCTCAATAATAAACAACAAGAGAATAAAATACTTTTATAAAATAAGGATGAAAATAGAAATAATAATTAAAATGAAATAAAACATGTTTTATACCATATCAATCCATGACTAACTTCAATTAGAATAAAAAAGACTAAATACTAATAGGATAAGTTGGTATGGTGGTTTTATATATTATCCCAAATCACATCTAAATCTCAAATGGTGACCAAAGGGGGGAATATTTTACTATGAAACTAGATAGTAATCCTGGTGAGGATCACATACAACGTCTGTTTTTGTCGACATATTCTATTTTTAATTATATTTTCTAGAATCCAATTTTGGTGATGAAACTGAAGTATAGTTTTCTGAAGTAGAGAGCCTCCTGGTAGTTTTCATTGCATAAACTTTGTTATTTTACATAATACATTCCCTAATGTGTGGGTTTTCTTATTTTGACTTGGAAAATAGGAAAATATGGTCTCACATAAATTTACACACATGTATTCATGTGTTTATGGTTCAATGAATCGGTTTTCACTTCATAGTGGATAAGTGCATCAAACATGCCTAACTTATTATCAAGGTGTATTGATTTATGCTTTTTGAATTGTATTATATCTAGCTAATCTATAGAAATAAATCATTCAATATGATCATTTTTTAAATAGTTACAATGAAAATATGGTGTCCAATTGATCTAATTGTTGATGATTGATCCATATAGATGACCCAATTTAATTGGGATTAAATCATGTTTGTTGTTGTTGTATGTTAAAAACAAAATATTCAAAAATATAAATGATTTTATGAATCTTGTCTGACTTAGATAATTTATTCAAGATGTTGAAATTCCTAGATCTAATTCTAGAATGTGTTTGAGACTCTAAATGAATATTTTAATAGTTGCAAGACTTGAATATTTTTACATGGAATTTCACGCTTCCAGTGTTCAAAAATTTCAATTGATCCTTCTTAGAGATATTTTGAGGAAAATAAATCCAATTTGCTAACTAATTATGTTCATGAAAATATGAAATTTCATGCTTAGAAATAGATAATTTACCTAAAATTGACTTTTTAATAACCCGCTATACTGAAATTCAATGGAATATGGTGGTTGTATTGACATGAACATTGCACTAGAATTTCACTCGGAAATCATGGAGATTTTTTGTAGATAAAAATATTTTGCACATCAACTGATTAAATTATTGAGTATGTATTATTTAGAAATAATTTCTTAGTACGGACAACAAAACAAATGATTATTTTTCTATGTATTTTGGAAGAAAAAAAAATGTTCACATAAACATTTGATTCTATAATTATTATTACATGAAAACATAAAAATGAATATGATCTAATGTTCCTTGTAGAATCAATAATCTAAAAAAATCTTGTTTATCTAACAATGATATTATTTTATGGTTATAGAGTAATTTTGATCACAAGATTAAATGATGTGTTAGAAAAATAAAACTTCACAAATAAATCTATAGAATCTAGCATGGAATCAAATTAGAATAGACCATAACTTTAAACAACTAAAAAAATTATCAAATACTCCAAAACAATTTTAATTTAAAAATTATTTGAAGGAAATATTTTCTTATAAATAAATTTATTAAATCTCATAACCCTTCTATCTAAACTCTTTAAGAGTATTAAGAACAATATACCCTTTAGAAAATAAGAAAATAGAAACCAAAAGATCCAATCAAAATATAGAGGTTATCAAACAAAAATAATATACTCATTAACATATTAGATTAACACTACCATAGAAAAACTTCTCAATACTATGTGCATGTTTGTTGGGAGTTATTAAACCTAATATAATGATTTAACCACTAATTATCAGTCAACTTGATTAATAGATAATAAAAAATAACAATCATTTATTACTAATGTCATTGTGGTTGTTATGATTTGATGAATCTTTAATAACAATGATCATAAAAAAAGACATATCATAATTTTTATATGAGAAAATATATGAACATGTAAAAATGTACAAAATTAAAATATATGAAACCAAGTACCTTAGTCCACGGTTCAAAAAAAAGATAGGGAAGTAGCTAGCGGTAGAATGGGGTAGAAATTAACAGTGAAATAAGGAATCACCTCTTAAGGATGGTGGGTGAGATTTTGCAATTGTGGATTTCCTAACAGGGGACATTAAGGTAGTGATTATTGGTCGGTGGATATCGAGAGGTGGGACCCGAAAGAGGTGACAGAATACCCACATGACAACATGATGAAATGAAACAAGGGAGAGTTCAGATGTGAGGTAGGATGATGGGAGGTGAGAAAGGAGCATGGTAGTGATACAAGGTGGGGTAGCAAGTAGCAGGACACGATGATGTGTGGTATGATTCAAGGCCAGATGTTGGAGGGAATCAGTGGTGGTGACGGGGTAGAGGTGAAAATTAGGGTTTCATTAGTGTAGTTTTCTTTAAAAAATGTATTAAATGTTTATTAAATAAATAATACTAGAAAATGTTAACACAAATGATGTTTAGTGAAATTTAGAAATTAAAATCAATTAATAAAATGGACTTTATAAAACCCTGGGAAATAGATATTGGCATAG
Source organism: Viscum album (assembly GCA_963277665.1). Taxonomy (NCBI): domain Eukaryota; kingdom Viridiplantae; phylum Streptophyta; class Magnoliopsida; order Santalales; family Viscaceae; genus Viscum; species Viscum album. The sequence goes on from OY728141.1 coordinate 973,149,447, forward strand.
GTCATAAAAATGAATATTTATATATATATGCATACACACACATACACACATGGTTTTTATTAATTGTTTATTGATAAAATAATTATCGTTATTGTATGGTTTATTGTAACTTTCTTTATTAATTTTAAAATATTTTTTGGTAATAGTTATTATTAATATATATTCATTTATGGGTAAAAATGTTGATATTAGTATGATTAAGAAATAGATTTAACTATTGGTAAAATATTTGTGGGTGTTAAGTGATCAATAACAATAGATATATCTATTGTTAAAATTAATAGTTGGTATTTAAAATAAATACCAATAAAACCTAATAAATATTGGAGTTACCCATTTATAACAACAGATATATAATCTTTCAAAAAAATGATATTAGTATAAGTCATTTTTTGTTCTGATATGGGATCTTGTCCCCCTTAAATATAGTCATATATTTCTTGGAAGACCATTGAAATTTGAAAGGATGGTAACACACGATGGATAAACCAACCGCTATTATTTTGAGTATAAATGGAGTATTATTATACTTACAACCATAAGGTTGTTTCAATATTATCATGAGAAAGTGAGGATTGAGATAGATTATGAAAATAGAGAAAAATAAAAGAGAGAACCAAATATAGAGAATGGAAAAATTATTAGATAAAAAGGAGTGATGAGTGACATCCAAATAAATGAGGGAATGAAAAGAGTTGAAAAAAGTGTATAAATAAGTGTGAAAAAATATTGTTGAGGGAAAAGTAAGACTATTTTCATTAAAAAGAATGAGAAATAGAGCTTTATATAAGCAGTAAAATTTCATTATTATATTAAATGGAGAATATTTTACCACTAAATCACTTATCCCATCAATTAATTAATGTTTTGTTTCTTTATTACTAGAATATGGTGATAGATTAAGAATGTTTCATAATTGAGATACATTTGACCTAGGGTGTTTGGAATGTAAAACCTAATAAAATAAATATTCACAGAGCCTTGTAAATCAAAATTTCATCGACGAGGAGATGAACATTTCCAATTATTTGAGAATATTAATGATAATTTCTACGTTATTGAGTTAAATTATTTGTATGAAAATGTTAGTATTACCATTAATTTTGAAAATCATTTTCCTTTTAAATTTTTAGATTCAAGGATAAAATTTTTTGAGGAGGGTTGAAATAATAAGGATCATCAAACACATGGGAATTGAGCATTTGGAATCAGATTTTATGGGGAGGGCAGAATGTGGCAGATTGTGTAAGACTAGTAGTGAGGAGTCGGTGGTCAAATGATAATGGAGGGGACGAAGAGAATTAATGAGGACCTAAATGGGAAAATCATAGAATTATAAGGGGAGTTTCAATACCCTTTCTTAGGAGATTCATCCATCCATATATCTACATTAATTTAATCCCAAAATTTTTTTAAAGACCCATCACATGGTTTTCTAGGAATTTTATGTCCACCCCACTAAAAAATCATAAATGTCAAAAGTGGTGTTCTAGTTTTCATTATGTTCCAATAGGGTGGGCTACTTGTCCCTTAAAGTCATGGGAATGTGCCAAAATTGTCAAAATCATAATTTAGGCATTTTTAATTGTGTAAACATGGGGCTATAATTTTGTTATAACTCTTTAGTTATAAACACCCACCCCTTATACAGTTTTTATCATCATGAATGATGGTAATGTTAATATGGAGAGTTCTTCTTTCAACCATTGTTTTACTTATTAATTGTTGACTTATCGAATGATTGGTCATCCTTTGTGGAATCTTGTGGATTATTTTCATATTGAAAAGTCTATTTGGGTTATACATTGACCAAATATATCATTTCTTTCCAAATATCACCATTTATATCCCTTCCCACTTATATTGATTTAGAGATTTTGGGGCTTAACACGTGAATGTTGAACAAGGTTCCCAGGAGACTTCATAGCCAATCTTGGATCTTATATAAATATTTTCTAGTTTTTTCATGGGTTTTTATGTTTCTAGGTATTTATAGGGGTTTTATTATTTTTATGAGGTTTTGAGTATTTTGGGACTTTTGTGTTTTAGAGGTTTTTTAGGGGTTTTAGGGTACTTATGTTTTTTTATTTTTTTTTTATTTTTATGTTTTTTATAATTATTATGGTTTTTAGAGTTTTTTAATTTTTATGTGTTTAAATATGTTTTATATTTTTAGTGGTTTTATTGGTTTTTAGGTTATTATCAGTTTTAGGGTTTTTTTAGTTTTTAGTGGGTTTACGTGTTTTTATGTTTTTAAGGTTTTCAAAGGATATTATTATGGTTTTCATTGGTTTTTACATTTTTAGGTATTTTTAAAGATTTTTATTATTTTTAGGGGTTATTTTGTTTTTAGGGACTTTGAGGGGATTTAGTGGTTTTAGAGTTTTGATTTTTTTAGATTTTACGTGTTTTTTGTGATTTTACGGGTTTTCATGTTTTTTATAGTTTATAACATTTTAATGAGTTTAATAGTATTTTAGAGTTTATAGGGGTTTAAAGGGATTTATAGGGATTTATGTATTTTTATGGTTTTAGGGGTTTTTTGGTTTTTTGGTTTTTTATGGATTTTTAGTGTTTTTATCATTTTTTATGTTTTTATGGGTTTTTATGTTTTTTATGATTTTATGGTTTTTTTACGATTGTAATTATTTTACGTTTTTTACAATTTTTGGAAAATTTAGGTCCTTTTAAGATTTTTTAGGGTTATATGAATTTTGAGGGGTTCTAAGGGCTTTTGGGGGTTTGTGGTTGTTTTTTGTTTTTTGTTTTTTTTAGTTTTTATTGGTTTTATGGTTTTTTAGAGTTTTGTAACATATTTATGGGTGTAATGGTTTTTATGGGTTTTAGTTAGTTTAAGTATTTATATTGATTTTAAGGGGTTTGTATTGTTTAAAGGGGGTTTTGGGTTTCTTTTTATGGTTTTTTTATTTTTTATTTTTATGGGTTTTATGAATTTTTTGGCTTTTATGATTTTCATAGAGGTTTTTAGGGTTTTGGTGTGTTTATTTTTTTTTGGAATTTTAGGTATTTTTTGATTGTTAATTTATCAAGGGATTTTTTTCATTTTATATGTTTTAGTGTTTTTTAGGGTTTTTAGAATTTATGAGGTTGTTTATATGTTTTTTGTTTTTTTAGGTTTTTAAGGTCTTTTTAGGGTTCTTCCGGGTTTTTAGTGTTTTTTATTTTGTATTTATATTTAGGGGTTTTAATTTTTTTTATGGTGTTTTAGGGTATTTATGGCTTTTTATGGTATTTAGGGTTTTAATTTTTTTTTGAGATTAAGGGTTATTTTGAGTTTTTTTTGGGATTTTATGGTTTTTAGTCTTTTTAATTTCTTTAGGGTTTCAACGGTTTTTAGTGTTTTTATGGGATTTATGAGATTTTTTTTCTTTTAGTGGTTTTATGGTTTTTATGATATTTATTAATTTTTAGTGTTTTTAGTGGTTTTAGGTTTTTAGGGGGTTTATGTGTTTTTAGGTTTTATTGTTTTCATAGGGGTTTCCAAGGAATTTTGTGAATTTTTATGTTATTTGGGATTTTTTGGGATTATTTTTGGATTTTAATGGTTTTCATTGATTTTTAGGGTTTTTGAGTTGTTTACTAGTTTTTTAGGGTTTGATAATTTTTTTAGGTTTTTTTGTTTTTTTGTTTTTTGGTTTTTATGGGTTTTTGGAGTTTTTTAACATTTTTAGGGGTTTAACGTGTTTTAGAAATTTTAGTGGTTTTTAGGGTCTTATTGGTTGTTTGGGTTTATATGGGTGTTATAATTTTTAAGTGTTGTTTGGTGTCTTTAGGGTTTTTAGTTTTTTTTCATGGGTTTAAGGGATTTAGGGTTTTTAGAGTTTTTAAGGTTTTAGGGTTTTAAAATATTTTTTGGTGTGTATGTTTTTCATAGGGTTTTTAGGTGTTTATGGTTTTGGTTTTTATGGATTTTTAGTGGTTTTAATGATTTTTATGGTATTAAGGTTTTTAGTTATTTTTAGTGGTTTGACGGTTTTATAGTTTTATGGTTTTTTTTGAATTTTAGGGTTTTTTGTGTTTTTCGGATTTTAATGTTTTTTAGAATTTTTTTAACATTTCTATGGGTTTAAAGGTTTTTTAAAGTTTATTGTGTTTTTATTGTTATTTTGGGGGTTTAATGGTTTTTTATGTTATTTTAGGGTGCTTATGGTTTTTAGGGTTTTTAGAATTTTGGGGGGTTTTATGTATTTTTTATGTTTTTAATTTTTTCGGTTTTTTTGATTGTTAGGGGTTTTTTGCTTTGAATTATTTTTTGGGATTTTTAGGTTCTTTATAGATTTTAGGGTTTTTATGGTTTTTGAGGGTTTTAGGATTTTTATGGTTTTTTTTGGGTTTTAGTGTTTTTCAGAGTATTCTAGGGTTTTTGAGCATTTTATAATTTTTTAATGTTTTAATGGGGATAATGGGGTTTTAGAATTTTTATTGTTTTTAGGGTTTTTATTTTCCTTTAGGGGTTTTAAAGGATTTAGGTGTTTTTATGATTTTAGGGTTTTAAGTGGTTTTTATGGATTTTTAGTGTTTCTAGTCTTTTTAGGTTTTTAGTGGTTTTAAGTGTATTCATCTTTTTTAGGGTTTCATAGGTATTTTTTGGGGTTTTATATTTTTTAAATTTTTTGAAATTTTTATGTATTTTTATGCTCTTTTTTTGGATTTTAGGGTTTTATGGATTTTGAGGGTTTTTACGGTTTTTAGAGCTTTTATGTTTTTTGGTTTTTTAGTTTTTTTGAGGTTTTTTGGGGTTTAACGATTTTTATTTGTTTAATATATTTAGGTTTTTGATGGGGTTTAAAGGTATTTAGTGGGTGTTTTTGGTTTTTATGGGATTTTAGGGGTTTTAATGATTTTTCTGTGTTTTATGATTTTTCATGTTTTATAAGGTTTTTAGGGTTTCTAGAATTTTTAAGAGTTTTAAGTGCTTTTAGATTTTTAATGTTTTCTTAGGGTTTTAAATTTTTATTTATTTATTCATTTTATTTCTTATTTTTAGGTATTTTATGGATATTTACATTTTTAGGGTCTTTGTGATTTTGATGGATTTTAGTGTTTTTAAGATTTTGTTTTGTTTTTTTTGGTTTTTTGAGTTATTAGGGTTTTTTATGTTTTAGTTTATTTTAAAATTTTTATGGTTTTAAAGGGTTTTAATAATTTTCAGTTGTTTTGGGGTTTTATAGGTTCTTGGGATTTTTTGGTTTTAGGGATTTTAATTTTTTTTTCTATTTTTTAGTATTTTTAGTGTTTCTTATGGTTTTTAGTTTTTTTAGTTTCTTTTAAGGTCTGAAGTTTTTTTTTTATATTTTTTAGGATTTCTTATAGTTTTTATGTTATTTACAATTTCTTTTGGTTTTAGGGATATTTAGGGATTCATAATTTTTTATGGGATTTAGGATTTTTTTGAGATTTTGTTGGTTTTTAGGTTATTTATGGTTTCTTTGGGGGTTTTCGGATATTTTTGGTTTTATGGGTATTTTTTGAGTTTTTTGTGTTTTTAAACATTTTAGGGGTTTTATTATTTTTTTAAATTTTATAGGGGTTTTAGGGGTTTTATGGGTTTTAAGGGTCTTAGGGGTTTTATTGTTTTTAGTAGGATTATGGTTTTACGGTTTTATGGGTTTTTCGGATTCTATAATTTTTTAGGATTTTTATGTGTTTTTAGGTTTGTATGGTTTTTAAGGGGGTTTCAATGTTTTTAGGGGTTTTATGTATTAAGGTATTAATAGATATTTTTTTTTATTTTTATCATTTTAATGATTTTATAGATTATTTGGGATTTTAACGTTTCAAGTTATATTCGTGGTTTTAATTGTTCTTAGGATTTTATGGTTTTCAAAGGGGTTTTTTCTCCTTTTATGGATTTTTATAATTTTAGGGATTTTTAAAGTTTTTAATGTTTTTAGGGATTTTGAGGGGTTTTCAATGTTTTTTTTGGAATTATTAGGGGTGTTTTTTGGTGATTTTAGGGTTTTTGTGTTTTGATGTGTTCAATGGGTTTTTTAAATTTCTTAAGGTTTTAGTGATTTTAAGGGATCTTATAATTTTTATTTGATTTTATTGTTTTTCTAGGTTTTAGGGTTTTTACGAATTTCAGGGTTTTATGGATTTTAGGGATTTTTAGGGGTTTTTATCATTTTTTAGGTTTTTATTAGATTCTAGTGTTTTTGGATTTTTTAGGATTTCTTTTGGGTTTTTATGGCTTTACGGATTTTTATTATTTTCATTTGTAGTGTTTTAATGATTTTTATGTGTATTTAGTGGTTTTATGAATTTTGAGGGTTTTAAGGGGTTTTTTGGATTTTTGGGGTTTCAGGGTTTATTTGTATTTTAATTAATTTTTAGTAATGTTTGAGTATTTAATTATTTTAGGGGTTTAACTAATTTATAGTTGGGGTTTGGCTTATTGGTAAGCACCCTGAAATCCTACATGAAAAATGGGGGTTCAAAATCCATTGGGTGTTGGTACTGTAGTAGTACGATATCGGTACTGTAACTACTGCGATACTATAGATTGGTGGGTACTGTAGCGGTGGCAGGGCATTGTAGCATCAGTGGTACTATACTGTACTATAGCAGCAGGGTTACTAATCACAGAATGGGTACTGGGCCAAAAATTTGGGCCTACAGGCTATGTAATAGGATACAAGCCCACGTGGCCTTTAGGTTATGTAATGGGTCTCCATCTACCCATTTAAAAGAGGTCTTTACTTTTCCATAATAATAAAATGAGGCTTCAGCCCCAACCTTTAAAAAAATTATTTTAGGGGTTGAAAGGGTTTTTAGAGTTCTTAATGCTTTTTGAATTTTATCGGTCTTTAATGGATTTTAGGTTTTTAGGAATTTTATGTGTTTTTAGGATTTTATGGTTTTCATATGGTTTTACAGTGTTTTAAGGGGTTTTTACATTTTTGGGGTTTTTATAAAAAAAAATTAGGATTTTTATTGGTTTTTTCAGTTTTCTATATTTTTAGGGTATTTTGGGTGTTTATGGTTTTAGGGTTTTTAGTGCTTTTTGGATTTTAGGTTTTGTAAGTGTTTTTAGGTTTTAATGGTTTTCTAAGAAGTTTTCATGGTTTTTAATGTGTTTTACATTTTTAGGTATTTTGAAGTCATATTTTGGGGGTTATGGGTTTTTATGATTTTTAGGGGTTTTGAGGGTTCTATATGGCATTTATGGTTTTCTTTGGGGTTCACCAGCATTTTTAGATTTTTATGATTTTTAGTATTTTTTAGAGTTTTTATAATTTTTAAGGGTTTAATGGGTTTTTATATTTTTTAGTGGGGTTTTAGTGGTTTATGGATATTTATGGTTTTTTGGCTTTTTGGGTTTACGAGGATTTTTTTTTCGATTTTTTTTATTTTTAGGGGTTTAAATTATTTATAGGGTTTTTAGGTTTTCATAATGGTTTATCGGATTTTTAGGGTTTTAAAATTTAATTAATTTTTGGGGGGTTTAATGTATTTTTATGGGGTTTAAACATTTTAGGGATTTAAAGTGTTTAAAAGGTTTTGAGGTTTTATAGATTTATTTTGGTTTGATGGATTTTTCATTTTTAGGAGTTCTTAGGTTTTTTGAGTTCTTTAACATTTTTAGGGGTGTGACGAATTTCTTGGGTTTTTACATTTTTTAGTGGTTTTAGGGTTTTTATGTGTTTTTAGGGTTTTTATGATTTTATTAGTCTTGTGGTTTTGTGGGTTTTTAGTTTTTTATGGGTTTTAGTGTTTTTCATGTTTTTAGGGGATTTATGGATTTTTAGGTTTTGAATGTTATCTTAGGGGATTTCAGGGGTTTATGGGTTTTTATAATTTTTAGTGATTTGTAGCCTTTTTAGGATTTTTAATGTTTTTTGGTATTCGGAGGGTCTGTAGGGTTGTTAAGGATTTTATGTGTTTCTAGAGTGTGAGGCAGTTTTTGGTGTTTTTTTCAGTTCTTGAGTTTTTCATAATTTTTTAATGTTTTAAGGTTTTAAAGGGTTTTTTCATTTTTAGTATTTTTAGGTTTTTTATGGGTTTTAGGGGTTTTAAGGATTTTGTTAGTATTTATGGTTTTTAGAGTTTCATGGGTTTTAGGGGTTTTTATCAGTTTTAGAGTTGTTAGGTTTTTAGTGGATTTATGTTTCTATGACTTCCTTATGGGTTTTAATGGTTTTTTGCATTTGTTATGTTTTCTAAATTTTTAGGAAAGATAATGGAATCTTTTGTATTTTTAATGTTTTTAGGGGTTTTGGGATTTTGAAGGAATAAGGGTTTTTAGTGTTTTTACAGTTTTTATGGTTTTTGGGGGGTTTTAGGGTTTTTTTTATTTTTTAGCTATTTTAAGGGTTTTAAGAGTTTCTAACCTTTTAGGTGCTTAAAGGGTTTTAGAGTTTTTTGTTAGTTTTTCTAGTTTTATGGGGTTTTAGTGTTTTTATGGTTTTAGGGGGTTTATGGTTTTAGGGTCATTTATGTTTTGTAGTGTTTTTAGGGGTTTTATGGATTTTTTATATTTCTATGTTTTTAATGATTCCATAGTATTTCTAGGGTGTTTATGGTTTATTATGTTTTTAGTGATTTGTGAAGATTTTTTAGTATTTTTATAGTTTATAAATTTTTGTATTTGAAGGCTTTTTATGAATTTTTTTGTTTTTAGGGGTTTATCATTTTTTAGGGTTTTTTTGTAGTTTTAAGAAATATCTAAGGGTTTCATAGTGTTTTTCATGGTTTTTAGTGTTATTTATGTTTATATGGATTTTTAGGGATTTATTGGGATTTTTATGGTTTTTATGTTTTATATGGAATTTTTTAGGTTTTTATGGATTATTTCGGTTTTAATGCTTTTAAATGTTTTTAAGGATTTTTAGTTTTTTAGTGTTTTTTATGTTTTTTTGTGTTTCCATGAGTTTTTAGAGTTTATAGTGGTTTTTTACTATTTTGAGGGGTTTTATGGGTTTTAATGCTTCAGGGGGTATTAGGGTTTTTAGTATTTTTATGAATATAAATTATTTTAAGGGGTTTTTTTGTGTTTCATAAGTTTTTCCATGGTTTTTATGGAGTTTTTTCATTATTATGGATTTTTAGGTATTTCTATGATTTTTATGGGTTTTTAGGTATTTTGAGTTATTTAGGGGTGTTTGTATTTTTAGGGGTTTTTAGGAATTTTTTATATTGTTATTGTTTAGGGGTTTTTTGAGTATTTAACCTTTTTATGGGATTAAAAAGGTTTTATGAAATTTTAGTTGTTTTTTCGGGTTTTGTGGGTTTTAGTGTATTTAATGATTTTTGGGTTTTTCCCCATGTTATGGTTTTTAGGTTCATTTAGGGTTTTAAGAGATTATAACATTTTTATATGATTAGGGTTTTAGGATTTTTCTATTTTTTATTGTTTTTTGAGGGGTTTTAGTGGTTTTTAAGATTTTTTACATTTTTAGTTAGCTTTTTATTATATTTATGGTTTTTGGAGTTTGTAGGGATATTTAGGGTTTTAAGGGGTTTTTAGTTTTATTATTATTTTAATATTTTTTTTGTTTTTTATGGTTTTAGGGGTTTTTACATTGTTTAGTGTTATCTATCATTTTTTGGGGTTTAATGTGTTGTTAGAGTTTTTACATTTTTTGGGGGGTTTTCATGTATTTTAGGTTTTAGGTGTTTTTTGGATTTTATGGGTTTTAGGTTTTTAGAATTTCTTTCGGGGTTTTAGAGTTAGTAGTTTTTAAATTCTTTTAGGTGATTTTTGTTTTTTATTGTTTCATTGGGGGTTTTCAGGATTTTTATGGGTTTGTAAAATTTTTGTTATTTTCTATGATTTTTTTATAATTTTTATTGGTTTATAGGGTTTTTATGGTTTTTGCGGGGTTTTATGGTTTTTATTTTTTTTGGTTTTTTTTATGGTTTTCTGAGTTTTTAGGTTATTTACAGTTCTTAGAGTTATTTAATGTTTTGGGGGGGGGTTTAAAGGGTCTTTATATTTTTAGTGGGTTTTAGGGTATTTTAGGGATTTTAGGGTTTTTAATATTTTTTTGTGTTATAGGGGGTTTTGCATTTATAGGGAATTTTGGGTTTTTTAGGTTTTTGGGAATTTAAATATGTTTTTTTTGTTAAGATTGTATTTGGGGTTTTTAGTGTTTTTTATGTTTTTAGTGTTTTTAAGTTATTTTTAGGTTTTTTATGGATTCTAATGGTTGTTAGGGTTTTTGAGGGATTTTTGGTCTTTTGGTTTTTAGTGGTTTTATGTGTTTTTTGGGTTCTTTGGATTTTCTTGAGTTATATATGGTTTTCAATGTTTTTTAATGTTTTTTTTACATTTTTAGGGGTTTTAATGTATTTAAATTTTTTTAGTGGTTAATAAGGTTTTTATGGATATTTAATAGTTTTTATGGTTTTTTGGTTTTTGAGGGGTTAGGATTTTTGTTGTTTTTTAGTTTTTATTAGTATTATGTGTTTATAGGTTTCTATAGTTTTCTAGGGGTTTTCAGGGTTTTTAGTTTTTTTTGTATTTTTGGTTTTTTAATTATTTCTCACGGTTTTTATGGTTTTTAGGTGATTATAGACTCGTGCGCGGTTTTTATGGATTTAGAATTTTTATTGTTTTTTGGGATTTTAGGGGTATTTTTAGTTATTGAGGATATTTATTGTTTTCAATGATTTTTTTGTTTAAATGGGTATTATAGTTTTTAGTGGTTTTAGGGTTTTAACATGTTTCCAGGATTTTTAATGTTTTTATAGTTTTAGGTTTTTATAGTTTTTCTTATATTGCATAATTAGGTTTTTAAGAGTTTTAGTGTTTTTAGGTTTTTTAGGTATTTACAGTTTTCTTAATGGTTTCAATGATTATAGGTTATTTTCATTCTTAGATATTTTTAGTTATTATTTATGATATTTATGTTTTTTTGGGTAGTTAGGGAATTTGAGGGTTTTAGGGTTTTATGTTGTTATTGTTTTTCATTGGTTGTTATGGTTTTTTTGATTTTTTTGGGTTTACTAGTATTTTATAATTTTCTAATGTTTTAAGGGGTTTAAAGGGATTTTAGTTGTTTTTAGGATTCATACTTGGTTTTATGGTTATTAGGTGTTTTATGACTTTTGTGTTTTTGAGAGTATTTTGGGTTTCTAGTGTTTTTTGGTTTTTTGGGAGTTTTAAGTGTTTTAGGGTTTAATGGGTTTTTATGTTTTTTGGGATATTTAGTGATTTTTAGTATTTTTAGGTTTGTTTGGGTTTTTCGGGATTGGTTTGGTAGGGTTTTAGGGTTTTTTGGGAATTCAGTGTTTTTTGTATTAATGGTTTTTAATGGTTTTTAATATTTTTTAACATTTATTTGGGTTTAAAGAATTGTTATAGTTTTTGTTATTTTTAGGGTTTTTACAGGTTATGAGTGTTTCAAATGTTTTATGTGTTTTACTGTTTTTAGGATTTCAGGGTTTTTTTAGTATTTCTATGTTTTTTACGGGTTTGATGTGTTTTTATGTTTTCTTAATATTTTTAGGGTTTTTATAGTATTTTATGATTTAGTGATATTTACAGATTATTTATAATTCTTATGGTTTTTTATGGATTTTAAACATTTCTAGGGTTTCATGGTTTTTATGGTTTTTAATGTTTTGTGCTACTTTAATATTTTTTGTTGTTTTAAGTGTTTTTATGTTTTAATGGTTTTCTTTGTGTTTTTAGGGTTCTTATTGTTTTTACATTTTTATTTATTTTTAGTGAATTTTAGGGATTTTATGGGTATTTATGGTTTTTTGGATTTTTTGGGTTTTAATGTTTTTAAGATTTTTTGGGTTATTTTAGTTTTTAGTGGTTTTACGGGTCTTTAAATTTTTTTAACATTTATGGGGTTAAAATAGATTTTATATTTGATAGTGGTCTTTTAGGGGATTAAAGTATTTTAAGTGTTTTTAAGATTTTAATGTGTTTTTTTGTTTTTAGGGATTTAGGGATTTTTTGGGGTTTTTATCCATTTTAGGTATTTAGGGGTTTTAAGAGTTTTAATGTTTTTAAGTTTTTAATTGCGGTTTTCCTATTTTTTAAGGTTTTTTACATTTTTATGGATTTTTATGGATTTGAGGTTTTTTATTTTTTTGGCAGTTTTTTTGATATTTAGAGTTTTGGGGTTTTAGCGTTTTTATGGTTTTATGGGTTTTATGGTTTTTCTGTTTTTACTTTTTTTTTGTGTTTTTAGGGTTTTTAATGTTTTTCTGAGTTCTTTTAAAAAAATATCGGTTTTAATGGATTTTTATAATTTTAAGTTGTTTTAGGGTTTTTATGGCATTTTAGTGTTTTTATGAATTTAATGGGTTTATGGTTTTTAGGATTCTTTGGTTATTAGTGGATTTGAGGGATTTATCATTTTTTTAGTTTTTATGGGTATTATGTGTTTCTAGGTTTTGAAGTAAGTCTTATGGTTTTTCTAGGATATTAGGGAATTTTATATTTTTAATGATTTTAGGCCTTTTTTTGGATTTTATGGGGTTTTAGGGTTTTTATGGATTTGGGGGGTTTTAGTAGTTTTAGGATTTTTAATGCCTTTTTAGAGTTTTAGTGTTTTTTTAGTTTTTAGGGGTTTTATGGTTTATTAAACTTTTTTAAAATTTTTAGGGGATTAAAGGATTTTTATAGTTTTTGTTGGTTTTGGGGTTTTATGATGTTTTCCTGTTTTTTGGTGGTTTTAGGGTTTTTAGTTGTTTTAGGGGTTTTGGGTTATTTCATTTCTAGGGTTTTTAGTGGTATAAAGTGTTTTTTATGTTTTTAAGGGAGTTTTTGTTAATAAAGGATTTATGGATTTTTTATGTTTTTAAGAAATTCTAGTGATTTTTATGAGTTTTATGTTTTTGAGGGTTTTAAGGGTTTTTAGTATATTTAGGGTATTTATGTTTTTTTGGGGTTTTTTTTGAGTTTTTTGGATTTTATGGCTTTTATTGATTCCAAAATTTTCAATGGATTATGGTTTTTCATTCATTTTAAGTGTTTTTTAGTTTTTTAGATTTTATTTCAGGTTTTTATATTATTTAGGATTTTATAAATTTTCATGGAACATTTATGAATTTTATGGGTTTTTGGATTTTTGGGATTCCGAGGGTTTTTAGGGATCTTATGGATTTTAGGATTTTTATGAATTTTTTACTTTTTAGGGTTTTTACAATTTTTAGAGTTTTTTAAAATATGTAGCGTTTAAAATGTTTTTAGAATTTTTATTGGGTTTTGAGTTTTACGAGTTTTTAATGGTTTTTACGAGGTTTTATGGTTTTCAGGATCTTTTAGTGATTTTATGTTTTTTAGATTTTTTATTGGTATTATGTCTTTTTAGGTTTTTATTTTAATGATTTTTTAGAATTTTTATGTGGTTTTCATGCTTTTAGGGATTTTTAGGGGTTTTAGGGTATTTATGGATTTTAAAATTTTTTAGGGGTTTTATGATTTTTAAGTGTTTTTATGTTGTTATAGATTTTATAGGGTTTTTAGGGAATTTAAAATCATTTATGTGATTACAGAATTTTAGGAATTTTTTGGGATTTATAAAATTACAGTGGTTTTTCGGTTTTTTGTGGATTTTTAGCCTTTTTAGGGACTTTTTGGTTGTTTTTGGGATTTTAGGTGATTTTTTGTTTTTAAGGTTTTAAGGTTTTTAGAGTTTTTAATGTTTTTAGGTGTTTAAACGGGTTTTATAGTTTTTAGTATTTTTTATGTGGATTTAGGGTATTTAAGGATTCCAGGAGTTTCATTTTTGTAGGGTTTTTAGGATTTTATTAGGGGTTTTAGTGTTTTTTGGGTTTTATAGTGGTTTTTGTCTTTTTTATATTTTTATGAGGTTATTAAGGGTTTTCATGATTTCTAGGGGGGTTTAAAATTTTGAGGGAATTTTAGAGATTTTTTTGGTTTTTATATGTTTTAGGGGTTCTAGGGATTTTGAGGGTTTGGGGGGTTTTATGGTTTTATGATTTTTTATGGATTTTATTTTTTTTCATTTTATAGGGGTTTTATTTTTATTCTTATGTTTTTATAGTTTTTCTAAATAGGTAACGGTTTTTAGGATTTTTCACATTTTTACTAATTTTTAGGTTTTGTAACGATTTTTATGTTATTTAGGGTTTTTATGGTTTTCTTGTGTTCTTAAGGGTTTATAGAGTATTTTTCCATTTTTATGGGTTTAAAGGGTTTGTATAGTATTTAGTTATTTTTATGGGTTTTATTTTTTTTAATGTTTTTAGAGGATTTATGGTTTTTAGGGATTGTATGGTTTTAAGGGTATGTCAGGGTTTTTTCATATTTTTAGGTCTTTAGGTGTTTTAAGCATTTTTTAAGGTTTTCTTAGTAGATTTTAGGGTTTTTATACATTTATTGTGTTTTTAGGGGTTTAAACATTTTTTATAGTTTTTGTGATGTTTCGTGGGGTTTAATAGGTTTTTAGAATTTTCTTTAGTTTTTAGTATTTTTATGGATTTTTGGTGTTTTTATGTTTTTTTGGGTTTTTATTTTTTTATTGTTTTCAGGTTCATTTACGGATTTTAGTGTTTTAAGGTTTTATTGATTTTTAAGGATTCTAGGTTTTTAATGTTTCCATAATGTTTTTTGGGTGTCTTTGGTTTTTTACATTTTTAGTGATTTTTGAAGATTTTTTAGTATTTTTATAGTTTATACTTATTTTTTATTTCAAGGTTTTTTATGGTTTTTAGGGGGTATTTCATTTTTTCGGTTTGTGAGTTTTAAGAAATTATTTTTTAGTTTTTCGTAGGGTGTTTTCCGGGTTTTTAATGTTATTTATGTTTATATGGAATTTTTGGGAATTTTTGTGATTTTTATTGTTTTCATGTTTTATAGGGATTAGGGGGGGAGGGCTATGATTTTTTAGGATATTTAAACTTTATTTCAGTTTTAATGTTTTTTAAAAATTTTAAGGATTTTTAGCTTTTTAGTGTTTTTTATGTTTTGGTGTTTTCATGAGTTTTTAGAGTTTATAGTGGTTCTTTTCTATTTTAAGGGGTTTTAGTGGTTTTAAAGCTTTAGGGGGTTTTAGGGTTTTCAGTATTTATACGAATATTAATTGTTTTAAGGGTATTTGGTTTTTCTTAGGGTTTTCCTTGGGTTTAGGGAAATTTTTCATTGTTAGGTATTTTTATGAATTTTAAGGATTTTTATGGGTTTTAGGGATTTTAAGTGATTTAGGGGTTTTTATATTTTTAAGGGTCTTTAAGAGTTTCTTATATTTTTATTTTTTAAATTTTTTTGAGTTTTTAACATTTTTGTGGGTTTAAAAGAGTTTTATGAATTTTTAGTTATTTTGGGGTTTTATTAGATTAAGTGTTTGTAATGTTTTCTAGGTTTTTTTTCCAAGTTATGGTTTTTAGGTTCTTTTAGGGTTTTAAGGTATTATATCATTTTTAGATTATTAGGGGTTTTAAGTGTTTTCCAGTTTTTAGGGGTTTTTGTGGTTTTTATGACTTTTTAAAATTTTAGTGAATTTTTTAATTTTTTTATGGTTTTTGGAGTTTGTAGGGACATTTACGGTTTTAAGGGGTTTTATGTTTTTTTAGCTTTTTAGGTTTTTGAGTTTTTTATGGTTTTTAGGGTTTATAGGGGTTTTAGGGGTTTTCACATTTTTTAGTGTTATCTAAATTTTTTTTGGTGTTTAATGAGTTTTTAGAGTTTTTAAATTTTTTGTGGGGTTTTCATTTTTTAGGTGTTTTATGGATTTAATGGGTTTTAGGTATTTTAGACTTTTTTCAGGGTTTTCGTGTTTTTATATTTTTAGATCATTTATGTGTTTTTAATTTTTTAAGGTTTGATTGGGGTTTCTCATGATTTTTATGGGTTTGTACAATTATAATAATTTTATGTGATTTGTTTTAATTTTTAGGGGTTTGTAGTGTTTTTTATTTTTTTTATGGGGTTTTTTGGTTTTTTGGTTTTTTATGGGTTTTTTATTTTTATGGTTTTTTGAGTTTTTATGTTATTTATAGTTTTTAGAGTTTTTTTTAACATTTTTAAGGGTATGAAGGGTCTTTATATTTTTAGTTGGTTTTAGGGTATTTATGGGTTTTTATGCTTTTTAAGATTTTATTGTGTTATAGGGGTGTTTTGAGTTTTTAGGGCATTTAAGGTTTTTTTGGTTCTAGAGGTTTTAAATATTTTTTCCTTGTTAAGATTTTATTGGAGGTTTTTAGTGTTTTTTTACGTTTTTAGTTATTTTAAGTGATTTTATTAGGTTTTTATGGTTTATAATAGTTGTTAGGGTTTTTGAGGGTTTTGGGTTTTTATGCTTTTTATTGTTTTTATGTGTTTTTTGGGTTCTATGGATTTTCTTGAGTTATTTAAGGTTTTAAAGGTTTTTTATAGTTTTTTATCATTTTTAGGGGTTTTAATGTTTTAAAAAAATTTAGTGGTTAATAAGGTTTTTATGGAAATTTCATGGTTTTTAGGGTTTTTAGGTTTTTGAGGGTTTTAGGGTTTTTATTGTTTTTTAGTTTTTACTAGTTTTAGGTGTTTTTTGGTTTTTATGGTTTTCTAGGGGTTTTTATGGATTTACGGTTTTTTTTATTTTTGGTTTTTTAATTATTTTTCATATTTTTATGGTTTTTTGGTGTTTTAGGTCATCTGAGGGGTTTTTAGGGATTTAGAGTTTTTTATTTTTTTTAGGATTTTAGGGGTATTTTTAGTTTTTGAGTGTTTTTAGTGTTTTTAGTGTTTTAAATGTTTTTTTATTTTTTAAATGGGGTTTATAGTTATTTTTGATTTTAGGGTTTTAATATTTTTCTAGGATTTTTATGGTTTTTATAGTTTTTGGTTTTTATAGTTTTTTTATTTGGCGTTTTTAGGTTTTTAAGAGTTTTGGTGTTTTTAGGTTTATGTAGTTTTCTTAATGTTATCAATGTTTATAGGTTTTTCTCATTCTTAGATATTTTTAGTTATTTTTTATGATTCTTATGGTTTTTTGGGTTTTTATGGACTTTGAGAGTTTTAGGGTTTTCTATTGTTATTGTTTTTTCATTGGTTGTTATGGTTTTTTTGATTTTTTTGTGTTTTCATGTATTTTAGAATTTTCTAATGTTTTAAAGGATTTAAAGGGACTTTATTTGTCTTTATGCTTCATACTTTGTTTTCTTGTTTTTAGGTGTTTTTATGATTTTTACTTTTTTTCGAGATTTTAGGGTTTCTATTGTTTTTTGGTTGTTTGGAGTGTTAAGTGTTTTTAGGGGTTTTAGGGGTTTTTACGTTTTTAGGGATACTTAGAGATTTTTAGTATTTGTATGGTTTTTAGGGTTATTAGGGATTTTGGGGTGGGGGTAGGGTTTTAGGCTTTTTTGGGAATTCAGTGTTTTTTTAGTATTAAACGTTTTTAATGGTTTTCAATGTATTTTTACATTTATTTGGGTTTAAAGGGTATTTATTGTTTTTGTGATATTGAGGGTTTTTATAGGTTTTGAGTGTTTCAAATGTTTTAGATGTTTTATGGTTTTTTGGGTTTTTTTTTTGTTTTTAGCATTTCTAGGTTTTTTATGGGTTTGAAGTGTTTTTAGGTTTTCTTACGGTTTTTAGGGTTTTTACAGTATTTTATGATTTAGTAATTTTTACAGATTTCATGGATTTTTTATGGTGTTTATGGATTTTAAAATTTTCAAGGGTTTCATGGTTTTTAGGGTTTTTTAATGTTTTGTGTTGTTTTTATATATATATTTTTTTGGTTTTATATGTTTTTTTTGTTTTAAATGATTTCTTTTTGTTTTTTGGGTTTTTAGTGTTTTTACATTTTTATTTATTTTTAGTGATTTTTAGGGATTTTATCGGTTTTTTGGGTTTTTTGGATTTTTTGGATTTTTCATGTTTTTATTATTTTTGGTGTTTTTTTAGTTTTTAGTGGTTTTAAGTGTTTCTAAATTTTTTAAACATTATAGGGGTTAATGTAATTTTAGATTTGATAGGGGTCTTTTAATGGTTTTTAATATTTTTATGTGTTTTTATGGTTTTTAGTGTTTTTTGGATTTTTTGGGGTTTTGTCCTTTTAGGTATTTAGAGAAAGGAAGGTGCGAGGCCAGGCTATTCCTGGCCCACCGAATATATAAAACAAGAAAAAATAAAACAAATAAGGGAGGGGTTGGGTCAAAAGAATCACACCCTAAACCCCGACAACCCCCTCAAAAACAAAAGTCCAAAATTCCCTAGAATAAAAAGGAGGGATAGATACAGAACAAAATCATGATCCCTAAAGGGGTCCTCGTATGCGCCATAGCCCGAGGACACATCTAAGTGCACCAAATCCCATTTAGAGTCTCATATTGTTTGAGAAAGGCTTCACAATACTTCATGAGTTTCACAACTGGCTTCACTTTGGTAGCCCGATCTTCCATGCCATGTGTGCCTCTGTTACCTTTGCTGGCCTTGGAGGAGGCCTGAGTGGCTATTGGCCTTGGCATGGAGGAGTAGTCCCTCATATCCCTCCATTTCACTATAGGGACACTCTTCATGTTGACCTTTCTGTGATCATTTATAGCAGGCGCAACCATGTCACCTTTCATACTACATTCAGGATCCGACCGCGACCTTCTTTTTTGATTACTGCCAGAGGAGTGAGAGAGGCCCATCTGCACCTACGCTCTCTTGATCCTGTTCAAGATGGCATACATAATGTCATCACGGTCCGCCAGGATTTCTCCTAGCTGAATTTTATCATCAATCTCATCCTTAAGAAAGATAATTGTCTGTAGATTTGTCTTATGAAAATATCATAAATATGCTACTGAAGTGGGATTTATGAACAGTCCAACATAAACGAGTCAGACAATTCAACACAGGGAGGAAACTTCTCGAGCAAAACAAGATCCAAGTTCTTGTCCGGCTGCTCGAAGCTCCTCTTACCTTCATGAGGACTGCCAAGTTGAAGCATGGGCTGAGGGGCATTACTCAGACCAAGTCCAGGCACAGTATAGAACAACAACGCTTTCTCTAAAGGGGGTGAAGTGGGTAGGAGGGATTCCACACCCAAGGCCCATAAACCATCACTAAGGCAAGGAAGGTCTGCCTCTTGGGGGACATCAGTATCCACTGCCTCCTGCAGTTCCTGTCCTCCCTGACCCCCTTCCTGAATTCTCGTTGATTGCAGGCTGCTGAACCGATTCGAGAACACAACCAGCTCTCCACCACTTCCAACATCCACTAGAGTGCTTGGAAAAAGAAACCTCTTCATTCCAAGAAAATCTTGCTTTAATGTCATGCTCTTTCCCCTAGCAGGATCAAATTATAACACCACGGCCCCAAGTCCACCGAGTGTGACATCCCCCACTTTTGAAGAGGCATCACCCCCTAGTCCTAGAGCACCCTTCATACATGTAAATATGTCACTGACCAAAATTTGTTCGTACACACCCATCTGAGGGGATGAACCCCCTTCCTCCATCTTTCCACCCCTCCGAGCATCCAGTAGAGAAACATGAGGGACGTCATTCTTCACCACTGGGTACCTAGTTAATGTTTTATTTAGGGTATTCCTTTTTTTTTGATTTTTTACATTTTTTTTGGATTTTTATGGATTTACAGGTTTTTTTTGGAGATTTTGGGATATTTAGGGTTTTGGAATTTTAGGGGTTTTATGGTTTTTACGGTTTTAAGGTTTTTTTATTTTTAGTGTTTTTTGTGTATTTA
This sequence comes from Viscum album, assembly GCA_963277665.1. Taxonomy (NCBI): domain Eukaryota; kingdom Viridiplantae; phylum Streptophyta; class Magnoliopsida; order Santalales; family Viscaceae; genus Viscum; species Viscum album. The sequence goes on from OY728141.1 coordinate 973,169,065, forward strand.
GGGTATTGAATGTTTTTCTACGTTCTTATAAAAAATGTTAGGGTTTAATGGATTTTTATAATTTTAAGTGGTTTTAGGGATTTTATGGTGTTTTAATGTTTTTATGATTTTAATGGGTTTTATGGTTTTTAGTATTGTTTGTTTTTAGTGGTTTTGAGGGTTTTAGCATTTTTTTAGTTATAAGGGGTTTTTTGTGTTTTCAGGTTTTGAAGGATTTCTTATGGTATTTCTAGGATATTAGGGATATTTATATTTTTATTATTATTAGGACATTTTAAGTATTTTATGAGTTTTTAGGGGTTTTAGGGATTTGGAGGTTTTAATAGTTTTATGATTTTTATTGTCTTCTTGTTTTTTTACGGTTTTTATAGTTTTTAGAGGTTTTATAGTTTTTTAGACTTTTTTAACATTTTTAGGGGTTTAAAGGAACTAAATAGTTTTTTGTTTTTTATGGTTTTATGGTGTTTGCATTTTTTGGGGGTTTTATGGTTTATAGGGGTTTTACGGGTTTTTAGGTTATTTTATTTTTAGGGTTTTTAGTGGTTTAAATAGTTTTTTATGTTTTAAGGGGTTTTTTTGTTATTAAAGGTTTTATGGAATTTTTACATTCATAATAAATTTTAGTGATTATTTATTAGTTTTATAGTTTTGAGGGTTTAATGGGATTTTTATGTATTTTGGGTTTTTATGTTTTTTTTGGGTTTTATTGAGTATTTTAAGGTTTTATGGTATTTAGTGTTTTCAAAAATTTAATGGATAATGGTTTTTTAATGTTTTTAATGGTATATTTATTGGTTTTATTGTTTTTTAGGGTTTTTAAGGTTTTCAAGGTTTTTTTTGGATTTTATTGTTTGTAATGTTTTTAGGGATATTAGAAATTTTTTAGGTTTTTAGGAGTTTAAGTGTTTCTAGGTTTTTTTGAATTTATAATGTGTGTTTAGGGGTTTTAATGTTTTTAATGTATTTGGGATTTTAATGGATTTTCGTGATTTTTTTGGTTTTTAGGGTTTTTTGGGATTTTTATGGTTTTTAGGGGTTTTAGGGGTTTTCAGTGTGTTCAGTGTTTTTAGGTTATTTAGTGGTTGTAACCTTTTTTCATGTTTTTAATGTTTTCTTATGTTTTGTTGGTTTTTTTTTATTTTTTTACAGTTCTATGAATATTTAATGATTATTTTGGATCTTTATCAGGTTTTTGGGGTTTTGTGGATTTTGAGGGTTTTTAGGATTTTTAGGGGTTTAGGGATTTTAGGGTGTTTTGTGTTTTCTCGGTTCTTAGTGGTTTTAGTATTTTTTGGTTTTTATAGATTCCAATGGTTTTTTTGATTTTTTATTTTTTTTAATGTTTTTAAGGATTTTAAGGATTTTTTTTGGATTTTATTTTTGTAAGGATTTAGGGATTTTCAGCATTTTCGTGTTTTTCAGGTTTTAGGGTTTTTAGGGTTTTTATCATATTAGGTTTTTAGGTGTTTTTAGGTTTTTATGGTTTACATAGGGATTTTCAAGGGTTTTAGGATTTTTAATGTTTTAAGGGATATTTAATAATTTTATGGATTTTAATGGATTTTTAGGGTATTTATTGAATTTGAATATTTTTTTGGGTTTTCATAGTTTTATGGTGTTTTTGGATTATTGTGTTTTTTTGGGTTTTTTGGGTTTTGAAGGGTTTTTAAAATTTATAAAAAATTTATGCTTTGAAGTGTTTTTAGTTTTTTTATTGGATTTTGATGATTTTTATGGGTTTTAGAGTTTATAAATATTTTTACAGGTTTTATGATTTTTTGAGTTTTTAGGGTTTATTTGTGCTTTTAACATTTTTTTAGGTTTTTATGGTCTTGATGTTTTTTTATGTTTTTATGGTATTTAAGGGTTATCTTATTTTTTTTGGTTTTGAATGTTTTAAATATTTTTGGTATTTTAGGATTTTATGGCTTTTTATGGTTTTTTTGGATTATGAGGGGTTTTTTTTGGATTTATGGGTTTTTATGGATTTTTTTGGGTTTTTATGTGTATTTTTTGTTTTTAGTATTTTTATGGATTTATATAGTTTTTAACATTTATTGAGGTATAAAGGTTTTTATGCTTCTATAATTTTTACGGTTATTATTGGTTTTAGGTTTTTAAGGTCTTTGTGTTTTTATGGATTTTGGGGGTTATAGGATTTTTAGGGGTTTTTGGTTTTTAGGTTTTTCGATGGTCTTAAGTGTTTTTACGTTTTTAGGTTTTCTTTCAGGTTTTTATATTTTTTTGGTTTTAATAAATTTTTAAGGATTTTTTATAAATTTTATGGGTTTTTGGGATTTGTATGTTTTTTAGGGATCTTAAGAATTTAAGGATTTTGATGGTTTGTTATTTTTTAGGGTTTTTAATGTTTTTAGAGTTTTTAAAAATATTTAGGTTTTAAAGTTCTTTATAATTTTTATTGGGTTATGGGTTTTATGTGTTTTGAAAGGTTTTTAGGATTTTCAATGGTTTTCAGGATCTTTTAGTGATTTTATGTTTTTTAGGGTTTTTATTGGTATTATGTATTTTTAGGTTTTTAATGTTTTCAAAGGGGCTTTCAAGGTTTTGAATTTTTTTTGGATTTTTATTTAATTTTTAGTATTTTTATGTAGTTATCATGATTTTAGGGATTTTGAGGGATTTTAGGGTTTTTAAGAATTTTATAAATTTTTAGGTTATTATGTTTAATGTGTTTTTAGGTTTTTAAGGGTTTCATAGGGTTTTTAGGGAATTTAGGAAATCATAGGTTATTTAATAATTTTAGGTATTTTTTTTATTTATAAAATTACAATGGTTTTTTTGTATTTTGTGGTGTTTTAGGGGTATTATTGTCTTTTTGTTTTTTTGGGATTTTAGGGTTTTTTTAGTTTTTTAGGGTTTTAAGGGTTTTAGTGTTTTTAATGTTTTTAGGGGTTTAAATGGGTTTTATAGTTTTTAGTATTTTTTATTTGGATTTAGGTTTTTTAAGGTTTCTAGGCATTTCATGTTTGTAGGGTTTTTAAAATTTTATTAGGGGTTTTAGTGTTTTTTATGTTTTTAGGGGTTTTGGATTTTTTATATTTTTATGAGGTTCTAAAAGTTTTCAAGATTTTTAGGGGGGTTTAAATGTTTTAGGGAATTTTAGAATTTTTTTAGGTTTTTATTGGTTTTAGGGGTTTTAGGGATTATGAGGGTTTGAGGGTTTTATGGTTCTATGAATTTTTAGGGTTTTTAGTTTTTTATCGTTTTAGGGGTTTTAATTTTTTTATGCATTTATAGTCTTCCTAAATAGGTCAAGATTTTTATGATTTTTTACATTTTTACTAATTTTTAGGATTTGAAGGATTTTATGCTTTTAAGGGTTTTTATGGTTTTTTTGGGATCTTTAGGTTTTTAGAGTATTTGATTATTTTTAGGGGTTTAAAGGGTTTTTATAGTATTTAGTTATTTATATCGGTTTTATTTTTTTTAATGTTTTTAAAAGATTTATGGTTTTTAGGGTTTGTATGGTTTTAAGGGTTTGTTAGGGTTTTTTCACATTTTTTGTTCTCTAGGTGTTTTAAGCATTTTTTAAGGTTTTCTTAACATATTTTAGGGTTTTATAATTTTATTGAGTTTTTATTGATTTTATTTATTTTTTAAAATTTTAGTTTATTTTTGATTTTTAGGGATATTTAGGGGGTGTATAGATTTCATGGATTATTATATTTTTTAAGTTTTTTTTTGCATTTTGGGGTGTTTTATATTTTTAGAGTTTTAAATGTTCTTTATCGTATTTAATTTGTTTTGGGTTTTAAAGTATCTTTACAGTTTCCAGTGGATTTTTGTGGTTTTTATGGGGGGTTAGGGGTGTTAAGGTTTTAGGGGTTTTTTATGGGTCTTATAGTTTTTCTGAGTTTTTAGGGGTTTAGAGTTTTTAACTTTTTTGGGGTTTTATAGGTTTTAAATGTTTTTAGTTTTAGGAGGTTTTAATCTGGTTTTTAGAAATTTTAGGGTTTTTTAAATTTTTAGGGATTTTGGGATTTTATTGTATTTAAGATTCTAGGTTTTTTATTGTTTTTTCAATACTTAGGATTTTTATAGTCTTTTTTAATTTTTTGGGGGTTTAAGGGTGTTTTGAAATTTTAGTGGGGTTTTATGATTTTTATAGATTTTTAGTGCATTTACGGGGATAGGGGTTTTTATTTGGGGAGGGGGTGGGTTAGGGTATTTTGGTGCGGATTATCATTTTTCTAGTTTTTTTGGGAGTTGATGTGATTTTAGGTCTTCAATGATTTCATTGTGTATTTTAGGGTATTTAGGGTTGTTTATGATTCAACGGTTTTTAAGAATCTTTTGTTTTTTTGTTTTTTGTGATTTTCAGGATTTTGGGATATTTATTGTTTTTAGTTTTTTTTGTGGTTTTTGGATTTTTGGGTTTTTTATGGTTTTAATGATTTTATATTTTTTCAATGTTTTTAGGAATTTACAGGTTTATAGATGGTTTTAGGGGTTTTAAGGTTTTTAGCGGTTATTATGGTTTTTATGGTATTAGGGGTTTTATGGAATTTTAGGGTTTCAAGGGGTTTTACTGTTTTTCATATTTTTTAGCAGTTTAAATTGTTTTTATGTTGTTATGTTTTTAGGGTTTTAAGGCATTTTAACCTTTTTAGGTAATTTTAGTGATTTTTTACAATTTTTATCATGTTTTTAGTGTATTTGGGTATTTAAATGGGTTTTAGGGTTCTTAGGGATATTATAAATTTATATTATTTTGTGGGTTTTAGGTATTTTTATGTTTTTAAGGTTGTATTTAGGATTTGTAGTGTTTTTACATTTTTGGGTCTTTTTTGGGGTTTGTATTGTTTTTAATATTTATAGGTGATTATGTTTTTTAATTGTTTTTACGCTTTTATGGTTTTCTAAGGGGTTTCCATGGTTTTATGTTTTATTATTTTATTAGGGATTGTTAGGTATTATTAGGATTTTAGTGGGTTTTAGGGTCTTAATGTATTTTAAGTGTTTTTTAGGTTTTTAAATTATTTCGGATTTTCTTGGGTTTTTAGCTTTTTTATGCATTAAAGGGTTTTAAATGTATTTGTGTTTTCTAGGATTCTTATTATTTTTCACAGATACTTTGGTTTTTTACATTTTTTTGGATTTTTATGGATTTATCAAGATTTTTATGGTTTTTACGGAATTAAGGGATTTTTAGTGGTGTTAGGGTTTTTTATGGTTTTACAGTTTTTTTGGCTTTTCAGACATTTTTTTAGTTTTTTAGGGTTAGGAAGGTTTTATCAATTTCTATAAAATTTTAATGAGTTTTTTGGTTTTTTAAGGTTTTATAATGTTTTAAGGGGGTTTTTATGGTTTTATGGGTTTTAAGGGTTTTTATGTTTTTATTGGTCTTATAGGATTTAGGGGTGTTAAGTTCCTTAGGGATTTTATCTTTTTAGGATTTCTACGGGTTTCATGAGTTTATAAGATATCAATTTTTTTAGGGTTATTAGGGTTTTAGGTTTTTTTACATTTTTTGGAAATCTTATGTATTTTTTACGATTTTTATTGGTTTTTAGGGTTTTAAGGGAATTTGAGGGTTTCTAGGGTTTTGGGGTTTTTGTGTTATTTGCATTTTCTAGATTTTTGAGGGATTTTCTTATTTTTATTGTTTTATAGTTTTCTAGGGGATTTAGTGTTTTGGGGTTTTTTACATTTTTAGTACATTTTAGGTCTTTTTTATGGGTTTTAAGCATTTTTAGGGATTTTGAGGGTTTCAAAGCTTTTTTGGGTTTTTTTGTTTTTTAAAGGTTATTTGATTTTTTGGCTGGTTTAATGGTTTTTTAGATTTTTTGACATTTTTATGTGTTTAAAGGGATTTTAGTGTTGTTTGTTGTTTTTTATGATTTTTATGTGTTTTTATGGGTTTTACGGTTTGTAGGGGTTTTATGGTTTTCAGGGGGTTTAGGTTTTTAGTTTTTTAGGGTTTTTAGATTTTTTTTAGTTTTTTAGCGGTTATAAATGTTTTTATGTTTTAAGGTTTTTTTGGGATTTTAGGGGTTTTATAGTTTTTAAAACATTTAGGGATTGTTAGGATATTTATGTGTTTTTAGGGTTTTATGGATTTTTATTTTTAATGGTAATTAGTGTTTTTATGTTTTTAGGGGTTCTATGGAATTTTAAGTATTTTGGGGTTTCATAAGGTTTGTATGTTATTTATGGTATTTTACATTTTTAGGGAATTTTTATTTAGGGTATCTTACATTTTTAGTGATATTTAGGTTTATTTACGTTTTTTATGGTTTTTGTTTTCTTTGAGATATTGAGGGTTTTAAAGGGTTTTTAATGTGTTTAGGGACTTTATGTTTTTATTAGAATTTTCATGTTTCATGAATTTTCTATGATTTTAATGTCTTTTACACTTTTTTAACTATTTTATTTATTTATAATGGGTTTAGAGTTTTTAGTGTTTCTTTGGTTTTTAAGGTTTTATGGGGTTTTAGGTTTTTTAGGGTTCTTTCGGATTTTTACTATCTTTAAAGGTTTTAAAATTTGTATGGTTTTAAGATGTTTTAACTATTATTAGTTTTTTTTGGTTTTCTTATAGGTTCTTAGGGTTTTTATGGTTTATCATGTTTTTTGGTATTTTTGGTACTTTTTATTATTTTTATGGTTATTAGGGTATATAGGGATTTTGAGTGGTTTTTGTATTTTTAGGGGTTCTATGGTTTTAAGGGGTTTTATTATTTTTTATATTTTTAGAGGATTTATGTGTTTTTAGGTTTTTATTTTTTTCTTAGCAAACGTAAACGTTTTTATCAAATTTTACATTTTTAGGGCTTTGTCGGTAATTTTTATTATTTTTTATTATTTTTAGGATTTTTCTTGTTTTATGGTATTTTATAATTTTTAAGGGTTTAGGGTATTTAGGGTTATTATATTCCTTTGGGTATTAGGGTATATTATTGTTTTTTTGTTTTTTAATGTTATTTAAAGTTTTTTAAAACTTTTTTGGTTTGCAGGGTTTTGGATTATTTAGTAGTTTTAAGGGTTTTATGGGATTATTAGGGATTTTAAGGTTTATACGTGTTTTAGGTTTTTAGGGTATTTGAGGATTTATAGTATTATTTTGTTTTAAGGGGTTTTTTTTAGTTTATTAATATTAAAAAAGTAGTGTTTAGTTCTTTTTATATATTTATGGACTTTTATAGTTTTTTACTATTTTTTGGTTTTTTAGGGGGATTGGCTGCTTATATGGGTTTTAGGGAATTTTAGCGTTTTTTTTTGTTTTTTTAGTTGTTAGGGGTTTTAATTAGTTCTATGTTTATATTATTTTCATAGGTTTTTGTTTTGTTTCTACCAATATTTTTATTTTTTTTGTATATTTAGTGGTTTTTATAATTTTTTGGGTTTTTTCAGGTTTTTGTGATTTGGATGGTTTTTTGGGTTTTTTTCTTTGAGTTTTTTGGGTTTCGTTGAGTTTTTATGGTTTTTATATATTTTTATAGTTTTTAATTATTTTTTATTATATATGGGATTTTTAGAGTTTCTAGTGGGGTTTTAGGGGGTTTTATGGTTTTTAGCAGTTTTTAGGGTTTTTGGGTCTTATATGGGATTTTAGGATTTTTAAGGATTTTAGAGATTTTATGTGTTTTTAGTTTCATAAGTTTTTTGTAGAATATTTTAGGGCATTAGGTTTTCTATTTTTGTAGGTACTTTGTCAGTTTTTTTATGTTTTTAGGGTTTTTACAGGGTTTTTTTTGTTTTTAGGGTTATGTTTGGATTTTATTATTTTTTAGGTTTTTTATCTCTTTTAAGTGTTTTTAGTTTTTTAAATATTTCATACAGTTTTTCATGTTTTTTAGTGTTTGTATTTTTTTATGTATTTTTAGGTATTTTTTTCCTTTATTTATAGTTTTAGGAATATTTGGATTTTATTGAATTTTAAGGTTTTTATGTGTTTTTAACATTTTTAAGGGTTTCAAGGGATTTAAGAGTTTTAATTGGGATTTAGGGTTTTTATGATTTTTACTATTTTAGGGGTTTTATGGTTTTTGGGAAGTTTCTGGTTTTTTTTGTCTTTTAGGGTTTTAGAGAATTTTATGTTTATTATGGGATTTTATTATTTTTATTATTTTAATGTATTGTTATGGTTTTCATGGTTTTTAGTGGTATTTTATATTTAATTAATTTTTAGGGAGTTTTTAGAACTTATATTTCATTTGGGTGCTTTAGGATTTGTAGAGGTTTTATAGGGCTTTAGGGTTTTAGCATTTTTAAGGTTTTCTTGGGGTTTTATTTGTTTTTAGGTTTTCATGGTTTTCTTAGTGTTTTTTCTGGGTTTTTAGGGATCATTAACTTTTTAGGTATTTTTAGGGATTTTTAGGATTTTAATGGTTTATTTGGGTTTTTTTGAGGTTGATATTTGTTTTTAGGGTTTTTAATGTTTTTTTTTGTATTTTTGGGGTTATTTGAGTTATTTGGGGTTTTAAGGGATTTTATAGTTTTCTAATGTTTTTAGGGGTTTAAAAGGTTTTTATAGTTTTCAGTGGTTTTTTTTTGAGTTTTTAGGTTTTTTTTTCTTTTAGGGGTTATATGGAGATTTGGAGTTATTGGGCTTTAGGGTCATTAATGGTTTTTTGAATTTTTAGTGGTTTGAAGTGTTTTTTGGTTTTAATATTTTCTTTGGTATTTTTTTTATTTTATGAAAATTTTATGGATATTTAGAGATTCATAGGAGTTTCATATATTTTAAGGCTTTTTGGGATTTCTAGTATTTTTAGGGGTTTTTGGTTCTGTAGGGGATTAGCATTTTTAGGGATTTTAGGGGTTTATAGTAAATTTACAGTTTCGTTGTTTTCTTATGGTTTTTAATGTTTTTAGGGATTTTTTCTTTTTTTCGTTATTTTTATTGATTTTTTGGATTTTAATTTTTTTAGGTTTTTCTCATTTGAGGTTATTTTGGGGTTTTATGGTTTATATAGTTTATTTTGATTTTAGTTATTTTGTAGTCTTTTTTAATGATTTTATGGGTCTAATAGGATTCTTTATTTGGTATTTATTTTTACACATTTTAATTATTTTTATAGTTTTGATGATTTTTAGTGGTTTTTATGGTTTTTAGGGGTTTTAGGGTCTTTTAGGGTTTTATCATTTTTATGTTTTTAAGGGAATTTTTTGTTTTCAGATTTTTATGGTTTCATAGGGATTTTGTAGGTTTTCAGTTTTTTTATGATTTTAACGATTTTCTGGGCATTTTTAGGATTTTATTGATTCTAAGGTTATTAGTGGTTTTGAGGGATTATAAGTTTATTATGGTTTATAGAATATTTTTATGTTTTTATGGGTTTTACATGTTTTCATGATTTTAATTTTTCTTTGGGATTTTCTGAATTTTTAGGAGTTTATATTTTCTGAGGTATTTATAATTAATTTTTAGGATTTTAATGGTTTTTAGAGTATTTAGTTATTTTGAGGGTTATAGGGTTTTTTGTGGGTTTTTTGGGTTTTTATTGTTTTTATGGGGTTTTAGGGGTTTTTTATAAGTTTTTTTTATGTTTTTTAACATTTTAAAAAACATAAACGATTCTTAGATTTTTAGTGGTTTCATGTTTTTTTGAGCTTTAGGGGTTTCAAGGTTTTTAGGTTTTTTTCAACTAGTTTTTATGGTTTGAAGTGTATTTATATTTTTATATTTTTTGGGGTTTTAAGTGTCTTTAGGTTTTATGATGTTCTTAGGGATTTATATTTTTTTAGGGTTATTTAAAATTTTAGGGTATTTATGTTTTTATTATTCTTTAGGGCTCTTAGTGATATTGGGGGGTTTCAGGGGTTTGTGGGGGTTTTAAAGGGTTTTAGCCTTAGTTTTTTAAATTATTTTAATTGTATGATGGTTTTTATGGATTTATTATGGGTTTTATAGGTTTTTAAGGGATTTTACATTTTTTCGATTTTTTTATGGTTTTAGGGTTTTTAGGGATTTTAGGGTTTTAGGGTTTTTATTAGCTTTTTTGGGTTTTGGGTTTTCTTTTAGTTTTCGGTGTTTTATGTTTTTTGAAATTTTTTTAAACATTTTTAGGGGTTTAAATGGTTTTTTCTGTAATTAGTGGTTTTACAGGGGTTTAATGAGGTTTATGGTTTTTTGGGTTTTTTTGTTTTTATGTCATTTGGGGTTTGATGTATTTTTTAAGTTTTTTAGGATTTTAGGATCTTATTTTGATTTTTAATGGTTTTTATGGTTTTTATGAATATTGAAGGTTTTAAGGGATTTAGGGTTTACAAAAAATTTATGGTTTATAGTGGTTTTTTCATTATCGTTTTCTTACAATTTTATGGGTTGTTGTGTGTTTTGGTACTTTAAGTGGATATCTATAATTTTTATGGTTTTCTGGGTTTCTTGTGATTTTGAGTGTTTTAGAGTGGTTTATGGGGTATAGCTTTCTTATGAGGTTTTATGGTTTTATGGAGTTTTAATGGTTTTGAGGTGCTTTAGAGTTTTTCTATCATATTTAGGGGTTTAAAATGTTTTTACATTTTATAATGGGTTTTAGGATTTTATATGTTTTTATGGGTTTTATGGTTTTATTTTCTTATGGTTTTTAGTGGTTTCAGTGTTTTTATGATTCTATAGGGTTTTTATAATTTTTTTGGTTTTTAGCTAATGTGTTTTTATGTTTTTATAGATTTATAAGAGGTTTTCATGGTTTTTTACATTTTTAGGAATTTTTATGGTATTTTAGGAATTTTATGACTTTTTATAGTTTTTAGGTATTTTAAAGGTTTAGGGTTATTTAGGGTTTTAGGGTTTTTTTGTGTTTTTAGGTTTTTAGGAGATTGGGAATTTTTAGCTTTTTAAGGTATATTTAAATGCATTTTCAGGATTTTGGGTTTTTTTATATTTTAGTGATATTTATTGGTGTTTATGGAAATTTAGAGTTTTTAATAGATTTTAGGATTTGGAGGGGTTTTTAGTTTTTGGGGGTTTAAGGGTTTTTTTTATTTTTAAGGTTTTTTATGTTTTTTAGAGTTATTAACGGTTTAGGGGTTTAAGTCAGTTTTGGAGTTTTTAGTGGGGTTTTATTGTTTTTAGGGGTTTTTAGTTTTTTAGGGTTTTTAGGCGTTGTATGGTTTTTTAAGGTTTTAGGTGTTTTAGGGTCTTCTAGGGTTTTTAGGGTTTTTTAGGTTTTGGGGGTTTAATGTGTTTGTTGGTTTTTAAGGATTTGTTCTGGGTTTTCAGGGTTTTCAAAGATTTAGGGACCTTTTAGGATTTTATGGTGTTTTTTAGTTTTTAAGTAATTTGAAGGTTTTAGGGATTTTAGCATTATTTTATGTTTTCAGGTGTTTTAATTTATTTTATGGTTTTGAGGTTATCTGATGGGTTTTAAGTGAATTTAGGGTTTTTATGATTATATGTATTTTTTCATTTTTTGTGTTTTTCTATGTTCTAGGGATTTTCCGGGATTTGGGGTTTTTAGGGGTTTGGGAATTTTGGGTTTTAGGGATTTTTTTATTTTCATGGGTTCAATGGGGTTTTGGGATTTTTATTGGGTTTTTATTGTTTTTATGTGTTTTTTGGGATTTTATGGTTTTTATGGATTTTGATGGGTTTTAGTGGTTTTTAGGGTTTTTGGTGTCATTTAGGATTTTTATCAATTTTTATGTTTTTTGGGGTTTTATGTCTTTTTGGGTTTTTAAGGTTTTGTTGTGGGTTTTTAGAGTTTTTTACATTTTTTGGGACTTTTAGGACATTTATTGTATTTTTATTGTTTTTAGGTTTTTGGTTTTTTAGGAGTTTTAAGTGTTCTCAGATTTCTGCATCTTTTTTAGGGGCTATAGGATTTTTTTGGTTTTGACATTTTCTGGGATTTTAGGGTTGTTTTAATATTTTTATGATTTGTTTAGGTTTAAGGATTTTTGTGGATTTTAGTGTTTTATAGGGATTTATGGTTTTTATGGCTTTAGCGTTTTTATGTTTTAATGTGTTTTTGTGTTTTTAGTTTATTATGGTTTTCTTAGTGGTTTTCTAGGTTTTTAGTGATTATTACTTTTTTATGTATTTTTATTCCATTTTTGGATTTTTATACTTTTTAGGGTATTTAGGGATTTTGGGTTTTTTATATTTTTATGGACTTTGGGGTGATTATGGTTTTGTTGAGTTTTTTAGTGTTTTATGGGTTTTTATAGTTTTTTAATGTTTTAGGGATTTAAAGGGGTTTTATTTTTTTATGGAATTTGGGGTGTTTTATGTTTTTTTATAATTTTTAGTTGTTTTTTTTGTTTTTAGTGATTTTAGAGTTTTTAGGGGTTTTAGCACTTTTTAGGTATTTTAGAGTTTCTATGAGTTATTAGGTTTCTAGTGTTTTTGTAGTTTTTTGTAATGTTTTTATAGTTTTTTTTATTTTTAGTTATTTTAAGGGATTCTATGGATTTTAAATTTTTCTTGGGATTTATAGATTTTGGGGGGTTTTGGTGTTTTTAGGCTTTATTTGGTTTTTTTTCATTTTTTAACTTTATGTGGTTTTAAGTGTTTTAGGTTTTTAAGTATTTCCTTTTATTTTTATAGGTTTCTATTGTTTTTTCTGTTTTTGGGATTTTTATTGAATTTTAGGGGTTTTATTGTTTCTTAGGCCTTTTAGGGATTTTGACTTTTTTAAGTGTTTGAGGGATTTTAATGTTTTTAGGGGTTTTATAGGTTTTAAGTGTTTCTGTTTTGGTTGTTTTTAGGGGTTTTATGGGTTTTAAGGGTTATTTTATGTTTTAATGAATTTTTAGTGGTTTTTAGGATTTTTATTATTTGTTTCGTTTTTATGGATATTGAGGTGTTTTTAAGTTTTTAGGTTTTTTTAAGATTAGGTGTTTTTGAGTTTCACATGGGTTTTATGATTTTTTAATGTTTTTAGGGGCTTAATTTATTTTGGATTTTTTTTTGTTTTTTTGGGTTTCCAGGGGTTATTATTGTTTTTGTGGGATTTACGGTTTTAGGGGTTTATAGGGTTTTTATGTTTTTTAGTGTCTTTTGGTTTTTAGGGGTTAAAGTGTTTTTTGGTTTTTATAGTATTTTAATAGTTTTTCTGATATTTCAGTGTTTTTAAAAATTTTACAGATTTTAAATGAATTTTTGTAACTTTATGGGTTTTAAGGGTTTTTAGGTATTTTGATGGGTGTAGGTATTTTTTGTGTTTTTATGAAATTTTTTGTTTTTATTTATTTTTGGGTTTTTAGGTTTTTCTTTGAATTAATTTTTTTTATGGGTTTTAGACTGTGTCCCGGTTTATGGGATTAAAGGGTTTTTAGAGTTCTTGATGTTTTTTCTGGATTTTCTGTTTGTTGGGGTTTCTTAGAGGTTTATCGTCTTCAGAGTATTAAGGTTTTCTTAGTCATTTAGGGGTTTTTTGGTTATATTGATTTTTTGGAACTTTTATGATTTTTTTGGTTATTAAGGTATCTGTAGGGTTTTGAGGGTCTTTAGAGTTTTTTTGTATTTAAGAATTTTTAGGGAATTTTTAGGTTTTTTAGTGATTTATTTTTTTTATGTTTTTTATATTAATTTTTTTTATTTAGGGATGTTAAGTGTTTTTAAATTTTTATGTTTTCCTTTGGAGTTTTCAGGGTTTTTAAGATCTTTTACGTTTTAGGTATTTTAAGGGTTTTTAAGGATTTATATGGTTTTTAGGTTTTTTTGGGGATTTATAGGGTCTTGATGATTTTGAGGGTATTTAATTATTTTATGGGTTTTGGGGGTTTAAGGTGGGGTATTTAGGTATTTTTATAGTTTATATAGTTTTATAGTGTTTTTGAATGTTTCTATATCTTTAAATGTTTTTCAAAAATTGTTATGTTGTTTGAAGGTGTTTATTATATTTTTGGGGGTTTATGTTCTTTTGGGATTTTTATGGTTTTTATGATTTTTAGGTTTTTAAGGGGTTTTAACATTTCTATGGGTTTTATGAGTTTTTATATTTTAAGGGTTTTCTTAGGGGTTTCCAAGGATTTAATGGTTTTTATGGTTTTACATATTTCTAGGAATTTTTATGGGTTTCTTTTGTTTTTGTAGATTCTATGGATACTGAATTTTTAGGTATTTTATGGTTTTTCTTAGATTTTAGGGGATTTTGAGTTTTTTATTTTTTTATTTCTTCTTATAAATTTTTATGTTTTTATGGATTTAATGTGTTTCTGGTGTTTTTTGTGCATTTTAGGGTTTTTATGTGGTTTTAGGGGTTTTATGTTTTTAGGGATTTATTTTTTTCTTATAGATTTTAGGGGTTTCATGTTTTTAGTTTTTATTGATTTTTATGTATTTTTTTTTTGATTTTTAGGGTTTTCTAGTTTTTCTTAGTATTAGGTGTTTTTTTATTTTTTAAAGTATAAAAAATTTTAGTGTTTTTTAGCTTTTTTGGGTGTTTAAAGGCTTTCTAAATTTTTAGTGGGTTTTTGTGGTATTATGGGTTTTATGTTTTTTATGTTTTTTATAGTTTTAGGGGTTTAATTGTTTTTAGGTTTTCGGGGTTTGAAGTGATTTACGGTTTTAAGGTTTTATATGTGATTTTCAAGATTTTTTGGGTGTTTTACATTTTTAGGATTTTCTACGGAATTTTTTAGTTTTTAATTGTTTTATGGGTTGTATGGATTTTGAGTTTTATTAGGGTTTTTAGTGGTTTTATTTTTTTTGGTTTTTAGGGTTTTTTGAGTTTTTAGGGGTTTTAATAATTTTTTAGTGATTTTTTTATCATTTGTTGTGGTTTGATGGGTTTTTAGATTTTTTGTAGGTTTTTTGGTTTTAATGGGGTTTTATGGTTTTGTAAAGGTTATCAGTGGTTATTATTATTATTAGGGATTCTAGGATTTTTAGGGGTTTTAGGGGTTCAATCATTTTTCAGATTATTAGGGGTTTTATGTTTTTTATGTTATTCTATTTTTATGGGTTTTAAGGGTTTTTATTATTTTTTATGAATTTAGGGGTTTTAGATATTATATTTTATTTTTATGTTTTTTGGGGGTTTTAGACACATTGAGGGTATTTAAGGTTTTTAAAGGTTTTTCATTTTTTTGTGGTATTAGGGTTTTTTTAGTTTTTTTAATTTGTTTTAAGGTTTTTTATTGGTTTTAAACCTTTATATGGGTTTAAATGTTATTAAGGATTTAGTGGTTTTTGAGGATTTGATGGGGTTTTATGGTTTTTATGTTTTTATGAGTTTTTAGAGTTTGGGGGTTTAAGGTTCCTTTTATAATTTTTTAATTTTTAAGGGTTTTTAGGTATTTTGGGTTTTAAGAGTATTTAGGTTTTAGCATTTTTCATAGTGGTTCATAAGATTTATATATTTTTATGGATTTTTATAATTTTTTGTTTTTCGGGGTTTTTAAGGATTTTGACAGTTTTTATAGTTTTTATAGTTTTTTGGGTTTTTAGAGTTATTTTTAGTTTTTTAGGGTTTTAAATATATTTGGAGTTTTTTTAATGTTTTTATTTTTTTAACTGGTTTTTGTAGTTTGTAGTGGTTTTAGGGGGTTTTATGAGTTTTTAGGGGTTTTATGGCCTTTTAGGGGATTTTTGGTTTCAAGTATTTTTAGGTGTTTTGGGTTTTTAAATTTATTTTATGTTTTTAATGTTTTCCTAAAATTTTTGATGTTCATAAGGGTATTTAACAATTTTAGTGGATTTTGATATTTTTGAGGAATTTTTTTGGGTTCTTAGTGTTTTTAGGTATTTTGAGGGTTTTAGAGCTATTTTAGTTTTATGGTATTTTAGGGTATTTAATTTTTTATGACGATTTAGGTATTTTAGGGATTTTTTAGAATTTTTAATGGTTTTCTGGGATTTTATGGTTTTTGGGTATTTATGTTTTTTCTTGTTTTTATGGATTTTAACATTTTTAGATATTTTTACTGTTTTTTGGGGTTTAATGTGTATTGAGAGTCTTTAGTGGGGTTTTAGGGTTTTTATGGGTTATATTTTTTTTAAATGGATGTAGGGGTATTTATGGTTTTCAGGGTTTTATGGAATTTTAGCAGTTTTAATATTTTTATTGGTTTTTATGAGTTTTAAGTGTTTTTAGGTTTTTAAGGTTTTCTTAGGGATTTTTCAGGTTTTTTTTAGGTTTTCTATGTTTTTAGATTTTTAGGGTTTTGTATTATTTTTATGTTTTTTGGGGTTTTTAGAGATTTTAGGGTTTTTAGAATTTTCAATTTTCAATGGCATTTAAGTGTTTTAGTTTTTAAGGTTTTATTACCATTTTATGATTTTTTGGGGGTTTTACATGTTGAGGTATTTTAGGGTTTATTTTGGATTTTTTTCGTTTTAAGGGGTTTAGGGTTTTACCAGATTTATATGTTTATTGGATTTTTTGGTTCTTAGGGGGTTTAAGTTTTTAGGGGTTTTACGGGTTTCAAGAGTTGTAAAACATTTTTAAGGGATTCATGTGTTTCTAGAGACTTTAATGTATTTTGAGGGATTTTATGTGTTTTATTAATTTTAATATCTTTATTTCTTTTATGGTTTTTATGCATTTTTAGGGGTTAAAGTATTTTTATATTTTAATGTTTTTATTACGGGTTTTCTTGGTTTTCATAAGTTTATTACATTTTTAGGGATTATTAGGTCTTTTTAAGATTTTTATGTTATTAGGGGTTTTAGGGATTTTTATGGGTTTTTATAGTTTTTAGGGTTTGTATGCGTTCTTGTTTGTTTATGTTTTATGGGTTTTAATTATTTTTAGGGATTTAAGATTTTTCTGGTTTTTTTAGTGTCTATAGGATTTTTACAATTTTATATTTTTTGGGATTTTTAGCATATTTAGGGAATTTTGGGTTCTTAGGGTTTTTAGGGATTCTAGGAATTTTAGTTTTTTATCATTTTTTTGGATTGTAGAGTATTTTTTGTTTTTACTATTTTAAGGGTTTTTGGTTTTTTAACTATTTTAGGGGTTTAATGGGTCATTATTTTTTCGTGGTTTTTAGGGTCTTTATGTATTATTTGGTTTTTTTTGTTTTTAGGTTTTTTATTGTATTTAGTATTTTTATGGCTTTTTAGGTTCTTTTAGGGTTTTTAAGTGTTTTTTGATTATTAGGGGTTTTATGTTTTAAATTGTTTTTAGTGTTTCTCTTCGGATTTTTCTACAGTTTTAAGGTTTTTTACATATTTTTATATTATCACGGATTTTGGTGACTTTTATGGATTTTTAGGGTTTTAGGGATTTTGATGGTTTTATTTTGATTTTTTGTGGTTTTTCGTTTTCTAGGGGTTTTTTGAGTCTTTTTGAGTTTTTATGCGTTTTAGTTTTTTTTATTGTTTTTAATCTTTAATGAGATTTTTTAGTTTTAGTGGTTCTTTTTTATTTCTAGGGTTTTGGAAGGTTTTTAAGGGTTTTTATGGTTTGTAGGGTTTTTATGATTGTTTGGGTTTTTGGAAAATATTAGGGTATTTTAGGATTTTTTCAGATTTTAAGTGTTTTTATGTTTTAGTATTTTCTTATGGGTTTTCAGGGTTTGTATTTTTTTAAATTATCTTGATATTTTAAGCTATTACTTGGACATTTGTGTGTTTCAGGGTTGTAAGTGTTTTAGGATTTTTTAGGGTTTTAGCGTTTTCGTGGTTTTTTTTTGGCTTTTTGGGATCATTTTCAGTCTTCTAGGTTTTTTTAAGGATTCTATAATTTTTAAATGTTTTAAGGGTTTTGGATTTTATTGTGTTTTTATGGTTTTTATGGGGTTTTAGTGTTATTAGGGTTTGGGGGTATTGTTTTTTGGGATTTTTGGTTTTCAGGGTTTTTAGAATTTTTAATGTTTTTATGGGTTTTAATTCCTCTTTGTTTATTTAGGTTTTTTGGATGTTTACAGGTTTTTTAGGGTTCCTATGTATTATATTTTTTTTTTGGGTTTTTTGGATTTTTATGTTTCTTATAGATTTTGTGGATTTTAAGGGGTTTTAGTTTTTTTGTGTTATTAGGGTATTTCATGTTTTTCAATTTTTTAGTTTTTAAGTGTTTTTTATGTTTTAAATTCATTCTGTTAGTTTTTCTGGTTTTAAAAATTTTTATGTTTATTTTGGATTTTTAGGTTTTTTTATGTTTTTAGGGTTTTTTTGTTTTACGGTTTTTTTGGGTTTAGGGGTTTTTTAAATTTTTAGTGTTTTAATGACATTTAGAGTTTTTTAATATTTTTAGTTGTTTAAAGGGTTCTTAGATTTTTTAGTTCTTTCTAGGATTTTTATGCATTTAGGGATATTTTAAGAATTTAAGGGGTTTTATGGTTTTTTGGGTGTTTATGGTTTTTCGGGTTTTTTTAGTGATTTTCACGTTTTTAAGTGATTAGTGTTTTTTAGGGTTTTAAGGTTTTATTAGGATTTTAAGGCGTTTATGGTCTTTTATGTTTTAATGGATTTTAGGTATTTTTTATTATTTTTATGGTTTTTAGGGTTTTTAGGGATTTTGTTGGATTTTAGGGGTTTTCTGGGTTTTTAGTGATTTATTATTTTTTGGATTTTAGGGTATTTATTGATGTTTTTAGGGTTTTTAGGTTTTTTAGTGCTTTTAAACATATAAGGGGTTTAATAGATTATATAATTTTTAGTGGGTTTTAAGATTTCTATATATTAATAGGGGTTTTAATGGTATTTAGGGGTTTTATTGTTTTTATTAGATTTTAGGGTTTTTTATGGTCTTTTAGGGTGTTCATCATTTTATAGGTTTTTATGGGGTTTGGTTTTTTAAGGTTTTCATTGGATTTAGAGGGTTTATACATTATTAGGTATTTTTAGGGAATCTTTAGTTTTTGTATTTTTTTAGGGTTTATAGGGATTTTAAATATGTTTAGGGTTTTAGGGTTATTATAATTTCTATATTTTTGTTGGTTTTTTTGGGTTATTATGAGGTTTATGTGCTTTTAGGAATTTAGTGTTTTCATAGGGTTTTATTGGGTATTTAGTGTTTCCCAAGTTTTCATATATTATTAGAGTTTTTAAAATATTTTTATAGTTTTATTTTTTTGTGATTGTGAAGCATTTAGGGGTGTTTATTGTTTTTATGATTTTTATTGGTTTTTTTTTGGGTTTTAGTGTTTTTTAGTTTCTATGGGTTTTTAATATTTTTTTAGTTTTTTATATTTTTAGGGGATTAAATGTTTTTTAGAGTTTTAGTGGGTTTTAAAGTGTTTTCTTGTGTTTTTAGGGGATTTATGTACTTTTACGGATTTCTTTTGTGCTTTCAAGGTTTTTACTATTTTTAAGTACTTAGGTATTTTTTGTACTTTTTTAAAATTACTATTATTTTTTAGGTATTTAGGTTTTTAGAGGACTGCTAGGGTTTTATGGTTTTTTTGGTTTTTTTCATTTTAGGGTTTTTTCATAGAATTTTTTGTTTTTTAACAGTTTTAATATTTTTATATCAGTTTTAGTGGTTTAGAGAAATATTTTGAGTTTTTGTAGGTTTTTCAGGGTTTTATCGATTTTAGGTGTTTTTATGGTTTTTAGGGGCTTTAGGGTTTATATGGTTTTTAGGGTTTTTAGGGGGTTTATGTTGTTAGGTTATTTATGAGATTTAAGTGTTTTATGTTTTAATGTTTCCTTAGGTATTTTATGGTTTTTTGGTTTTTTTACCTATTTATGGAATTCTAGGGATTTTTTAGGATATTTACGATTTAGTTTTTTTAGGAGTTTTTAGGGGGTTTGGGGTTTTTAGGGTTTTTAGTGTTATTATGTTTTTAGGGTTTTTATTTTTTCAAGGATTTATTAAGGGTTTTAGGGGTTTTAGGGGTTTATGTTTTTAAAGATTTTTAAGGATGTTTTTGTTATTAAGGGGTTTTAGAGATTTTTGAGGTGTTTAAATGTTTTTTGGTTGTTTTTGGTTTTTGTGTTTTTCTAAGTTTTTTGTGATTTTAGGGTTTCTTATAGTTTTTAATGTTTTTATGGGTTTAAAGTGTTTTTTATTTTTTTATGTTTCTAGTGTTTTTATGGGGGTTTAGGTATTTTTAAGGGTTTTATTAAATTTTTATGATTTCTTGGGGTTTTTTGGTTTTTAGTGCTTTTTACATTTTTAGGGGGTTTAGGTGTTTTTTTTGTTTTTGAGGTTTTCTTAATGTTTATTATAGTATTTATTATTTTTTACATTTTTAGGGATTTTTATAGTTTTTTAAGATTTTAATGGGTTTTATGTTTTTTATCGATTTTGAGGGGGGGGGGGGTTTCCTTTTTAAGGATTTCACGGTTTTCCTCACTTTGTAGGGGTTTTTAAGTTTTTAAGTGGTTTTAGAGTTTTGAAAATTTTGGGAATTAAATGGGTTATATTTTTTAAATTTTAAGGTTTTTATGGGTTTTTAGAATTTTTAATAGTAATTAGGGGTTTTATGGTTTTTTGGGTTTTTAGGGTATTTAGTGTTTTTAGGCTTTTTAGCATTTTTTTATTTTTATGGGGATTTTATTATTTTTAGTTTTTAAGGTATTCTTTGAACCCTTCATGGTTTTTAGTGTTTTTACATGTTTTTGTATTTTTTGGTCTTTTTACAATTTTTATGTGTTTTTAAGGCTTTGAGGTATTTTTAGGGTTTTATTGTTTTTATCAGTTGTATTGGTTTTTATGGGTTTTTTAACGTGTTAATGGTTTTTATGATTTTTTAGATTTTTTTAAATATTTTTATGGGTTTATAGTATTTTTAGAGTTTTTAGAGTTTTTAGGGTTTTAATGGGTTTTTATGGTTTTTATTGTTTATAGGGGTTAATTGTTTTTAGGAGTTTTCATTGGATTTAAGGACTTTATGGGATTTTACCACATTCAAGGTTTTCGGGAGCTTCAATTATCATTATATTTTTATGGTTTTAGTAGGGTTTTTCTTGGGTTTTTTGGTTTTATTTTATTATATATTTTAGGAATGATTAGTATTTTTATGTTTTTATGGGTTTTCAGTGATTTTGAGGGTTTTTAGATTTTTTTATATTTTATTGGGTTTCTAGGGGTTTGGGTGATTTTTATAATTTTTAGTGGTATAATGTTTTTATATTTTTTTAATGTTTTCTTAAGGGTTTTATGGGACTTTATTGTTTTTATGTTATTTTTGGGATTATAGGGGTTTTTAGTAATTTTATCTGTTTTTTGTGTTTTTTGGATTTTGCAGGGTTTTTTCTTGGGTTTTTATAACTTTATGGTTATATGGGTTTTAGTTTGTGTAATGGATTTTCGGGGTTTTAAGGGTTTTTATAGTTTTTAATGGTTTCAAGGGTTTAATGGTATTTTAGAGTTTTTATATCTTTTTAGGGTTGTTATGGGTTTTATGTATTTTTACAAATTTTATGGGTTTTTTATGGTTTTATGCGGTTTTAGGGTATTTTTTGGGGTTTTAGTATTTTTATCATCATTTATCATTTTTAGGGGTTTTATGTGTTTCTAGGTTTTTAATCTTTTCATAGAGGTTTTATAGAATTTTAGGGGTTTTATGAATTTTATGTTTTTATGTTTTTTGGGCACTATTAGTATTTCTAAGGATTTTAGGGGTTTTATTTGAATTTTTAGGGATTTAGGGTTTATAGGGTGTTGATGGTTTTTAGAAATTATTAAAATTTTTAGGGGTTTTATGTGTTTTTCAGTTTTTAAGGTTTTCATTTGGTTTTTCCGGGTTTTGAAGAATTTTAATATTTTTAGGGATTTTTAGGGTTTTTTTTGGTTTTTTCTAGATTTTAGGTATTTTGAGGGGATTTGGGTTTTTAAGTGTTTTGAGGGTATTTATGGATTTTATGGGGTTTTAGAGGGTTTATAGTGTTTTTAGGGTTTGTAATGTTTTTAAAATTTTAAAACATTTTCAGGTTGTTAATTGTTGTAATAATGTTTTTATTTCTTTTTAGGGTTTTTATGGGTTTTAGGGTTTTTATGATTTTTATTGGTTTTATGGGTATTATGGTTTTCAGGGTTTTGTGGGAAATTTAGGTTTTTTTCATTTTTTTAATGGTTTTAAGTATTATTTTGTTTTATGATTTTCTTAGTTGTTTTGATGGTTTTAGGGGTTTTTATGTTTTTAAGTATTTTAGGGTGTTTTATGATTGTTATGGTTTCGTTGATTTTTAAAGATATTGGGGTTTTTTAATTTTTAGCATTTTTAGTTTTTTCAGGGGTTTTATGTGTTTTATGGTTTATAAGGATTTCTTAGTGGTTTTTCAGGGTTTTTAGGTTTTTTATGTTTTTAGGCAATTTTTTGGTTTTTATGGAATTTTTTGTAGTATTAAGGGGGTTTCATGGATTTTGAGGCGTTTTAAGGTTTTTTTTATAGTTTTTAGGGTTTTATGATTTTTTGGGATTTTCGGTGTTTTTTATTTTTTTTGTTATTTTATATTTTTTCAATTTTTTAATGTTTTTAGTGGTTTAAAAAGATATCTATATTATTAGATGTTTTTTGGGTTTATATATGTTTTTATGGTATTTTACGTTTTTTCTTAGTATTTATGGTTTTTATGGTTTTCAGGGGTTTTATACATTTTTGGGGTTTAGCGTTCTTATGTGTTTTTTGGTTTTATTTTTTTTTAGGATTTTGGGATTTTCTTAAGGATTTTTAGGTGTTTAATGTCTTTTATGTTCTAATAGGTTTTTAGGGATTTTAATATTTTTTTTGTCTCTAGGGTTTTTAGACAGTACTGGAAAATAGGTATTTACCAACGCATCAATACCAATGATTTAAGAAAACTGTTGGTGTATATGTGGTTGTCATGTCTATCCCTTCGATTTTAAGGAAACTATAGGTATATCATCCCTCATATTTTAATCCCGTCAGGCTCATCCCTGTCTCTCCCATGCAAACTCTCCATGCCCCCGCAATCCTCTGCTCCCTGAATTATTCATCACACTCATCCAGTGAGTGCCTCTCCCCCACAAAATCTTCTCACCTCTGTAACCCTCTTCTTCCCCCGATTATCCATCGCGTTCATCCCATGAACCCTCCTCTAAGGTAGTCAAACTCGTGAGGAAACTCATATAATCGTACGAGTTTGTAGATGGACTTATACCCTTCGAAGACTGAAGAATCGATTTGTTGCCACTTCAAACGCACAGACTCAGAGTGAAATTGGTCACCCAGGAAAACTCACTACTTCCATCAGGCAAGATCACGATTTTTTATTTGAAATTTGAAGGGTTTTAATTGGTTTCAACCCGACACACCTCACATACTTAGGGTTCAATTGCTTCCACTCTACTGCCATGTCTTTGCTCTCCAATATTGTTTCCCTCTTCCATAGCCTAAATGAGTTCTACGACTGGCACCCTAAGGTAGAACTCGTCCGGTCTCTATATCCTTTGCTCAGCAGGTGCCACCACCAGCATCAAAAGTAGGTATATACAGATTTCATTCAATGCATCACTCAATTAGTATATCATTTGGTTTTATTTCTGGTAATATAAAAAAAATGAATATGGTAAACATATATATCTATTTTAGTGTTCCTATTTATAATTTCATCATTGACATGGAAAAGGTTGTGTCTTTCGAATCCCTACCCCTCCATCGAATCCCTTCCCCCATGGCGTTTCTCTTACAAGCAATTCCACCAAATCCCAGCTCACAATATGATCATTCCTCTTCATCTAAAATTAATTACTCCATTATCATGTTCAACATATTCTGCATATAATTAGTACCAGTTATGGTAGGTCGGTCGATCAATCGATATGGTAAAATTAGACCAATGGTGGCTTGATGTTGGGTGAGCCTGCATGTCTTTCATCAATTATATTGCATTATGTATATATGTGTGAGTCGCTAAATTTCTAGTAAACTCATAGGGCTCTAATTATTTTTCTTGGTTTCCTTGCGGGTTTCTTATTCCCTATAGTAATTTTTTGTTTTCTAAAACCCTAGTTTATGGGGATGACATGCTTTTTGTGGTTTCTTTGGTGTTTAGGGTTCATGATAGTTTCTTATTGGTTGTTGGGACATCAACCATTAGAGGAGATGCATTCTTTCTCATGCGTTGTTGATTCGAGGTAGGTTTTCTTATACCCTTACTCTCAATGTAAATTTTTTAATGATGAAATAGAGTTTTTTTATATAATTATTATCTAAACCATGCATGTTGATTAATATAATCTTTTGGATATAACATTATGACTTAACTCATCCGTTTTCATTGAACATTTTATCTTCATTTGTGAGTTGTCAATCAATCTTTCAATAATTCCCAAATTATAAAATTTATCTAGAACACATTCTAGATTATTAAAATAGTGATACATATATTAGGGCATATCTTAAACTTGTTTCATAGATCTTATAAATGTAGAAATATATTAAATTTGATTAAGGAAGTGAAGTAAAGAGGGAGTCAAAGATAAAGAGGGAAGAGGGAAAATATAAGTAGAGTAGCCACTGCATGTTGAAATATAGGGAAAGAACAATGGACCCATATATTTCTGAAAATATGTCTATAAATGAATATAATACCCCAAATAAATTAGGGGTTGGGAATCTTCACTATACTCCCAATGGTCCCCCAAAAATAAAGATAAATCGAAATCATAGTAATTATACTATAAAGGTACTAAAGATGTTTTCTTCACCACAATACTTCCTGATAGTATTGTAGGTGAAATCAAAGATAAATCGGTAGTTTTATATTATTATCAAAGGACATAGGGCATAAAACCTAGGTAAAGAAGAAGAATAATGAAGAAGAATGAAGAAAGTGCCATGAACATTCTGAGAATACTTCTAAAGCCAAGGCTTAAGGGTGTGACCATAATATTGTTGTGCAAGATATCTAAAAAAAGAACATTTCTCAATATCCCAGAAACAACTTCCCCAACCCACATTTATTACCTATAAGCTACCATTCCAACACAACACTAAAGTAAAAAAGACAATACTTCCATTATTTAATATCTCCTTCCCCACCACTAGTTTCTCACAACACCCTAAACAATACAACACATACATAGCTTCTTACGCAACCCATTTCTATCATTCCCCACCTGCTTGAAAACCCACCTTGTCCTCAAGGTGGGGACGAGCTCCAGGAGACATTCCGGCCTACCCTATTTCAATATAATCTCTTCAAATAACACTGAGTTTTCCTTCTTCTTTAGGTAGAAAAGATTATCCATAGTGAGACCAAGTGTTTCCTGAAATGACTCCGCTCGCGACCGTCCTCCCATCCTCACAACCCCTCACGCCGCACCCCACTTCTTCGTTCATACAACACCGCTCCTCTCCATCCCGACTCCCCCTCGCCACCACTTCCATCCCGAGTCCCCCTCACTACTACTCTCATCCCCCTCGCCACTCACTACTCGCCACTCACCGCTCCCCAATCGCTGCACCCCACTCGCTGCTCCCCACTCCACGCTCACTGCTCCCGGCTCACTGCTCGCCACTCACCGCTCACCCCTTCACGCTCCCCGCTTGCCACTCCCCACTCGCCACTCCCCACTCACCACTCGCTGCTCCCCGATCACTGCTCGCCACTCCCCTCTTGCCACTCCCCACTCCCCCCTCCCCGCTCCCCATCCCTCACGCACCCCCTCCTCGTCCTCCTCTAATAGAACATCTCCTCTAAGGTCTCCACCCCTTTAAGTGTTTACCCAAGCCTATATGTTGAAAACACTGATGGTGTCATTTTTCAACACCTTTCAGGCTTATGGTTCTCCCCACCATAAGATTAATCTTACCACCACCAATTCATATGATTTAGTGCCTCCTCCTTTGAATATTCATATCTTAGTCTATCCTCTATATCACATAGTCTAGACTCATCTCTCTAGGATTATCACATGACTTGATGCACATCTCATCATCCAACTAGAAAAAGAGGATTATTCAGCTCATGATTGTCATAGTCAAAAAAGTACACCATTTCAAACCCATCTACATTTTTATCTAATCCACATGTGAATCCTCTATGGTCCCTTAGACTCACCCTAGTCACTACTCACTACCAATAATCCTCATCCCACACACTGTAGACATTTCTCGGCATGTCGACCATTCCTTAACTGTATTCTCAATAATCTAGTCAAGAACTTCATCAAAATCATGTATTATAGCCCATCCCCATTAACTAGGATCCATCCTAAGCTAAATCACACCAATCCTCTTGGAATTATAATTCCAATCTGTCTGATAATACCCAATACCCAAACTAGCATCTCATCCTTCATCTCCTTAGTTAAAATCTTGAATCATTAAATGGAGTAAAACCTTTCACAATAAATTTTATAGTCCGTGAGGGACCATCGCACTCTAAGAACCCACCAAGATTCAAATCCATCCTCATAAGTATTTCCTCATCAGACACAAGATGTACAATTTCCACACCTATCACATCAAGGCCCAATCCTATTATGAATATTTTACTTGATTTAATCACTGGTATAGTCTATACACATATCATCCCAATTATAAGACATATGTTAGACCACTCATATCCCAATCGATATCTTATCCACTTGGAGAACTTGTGACTGGGTGATTTCATTTCCATAAAATCACTAAAGAACCTTCTCTAAACTTAAGCGGCTTGTGAACACAATATATATAGGTCTACTATGTTAATCTATTTCCTTTCATTTACTGTTCATGACTCCCATGGAACAATGTTATAATAAATCCCTTGGAAATCTATGACAGAATTATCATGTTAGTGTTTACGGGTCTATATTGGCCCTTAATACATTCTTTAAACACATTGAATTCAAATGTTTTTCTTCGTTGTTAATTCAATATAAGGAAGTAATCTCCACATATTGGAATATTTAACATGATTTCCTAGATAAGTGTGGTTTCCTATAAATAAAAAATAATGATAGTATGTTCTCATAATACTCCATGTGATCTTCTATCTTTTACCCTAGAGAAGATACATATTGGCGTAATTTTTCAATTGATGTAGTCCCCACCTCTATAGCCTATCATAGTGCATCTACCATGGTAGCAATATCATATATGGCCTGATCTACCACATCATGGAGCTTATATTGTTATTATACTATCTTATTTTCAATAGTCAACATGTATCATAGGTGGGAAAACTCAAATTTAATCCTATCAATTTCAAAACACGCAGAATTGAATGAATTTTGGTGAGCCACTAATTCAATTTCATGCTGAGATAATTTTTCTTGGGAATTATTTTGATGTTGTACAACCAAACATGAAACATCCACTACTGATAGGTTCAATACAAAGTCCCTATTATCCTCCATAATGGTGACCACCTACTTCACTCTAGCATATTTTAATTGATATAAAAAACCCACTGGAGATGAGGGTTCGGAACATGTACCAGATGTGGTCCAAATGGTCCATGAGCTCTCTAAAGGGACCCTCTAAAATCATTACTTATATCTCTACCCACATTTTTCACCTGATTTTTTATGGAAATGTAGAGTACTCTAAACCTTATCATATTCTAAGTCAAGGAACATATATGTATTCACTAATAAGGTTCAATACCTATATCCTAAGAGTTTATATGTTTGATTGAAGTGAGTTTTTGTGTTTGATTTCAGTGAGTTTTTGTATGTTTTCTATGTGATTATAGGTGATTTCAGTGAGTATTTGTGAGTTTTTTGTGTTTATAGTGAGTTTTTGGTGTGTTTTCAGTGATTTTTTGTGTGTTTTATTTTTTATTTTTGGTTTGATATCTATTTTCTATGTTTTTAGTGTGTGTTTATGTGATTGCAGGTTGTGGGTTGCTAATTTTGGTGTCTTCTTTCTATGTTTCCAGGTTGCAGGCCGCCTGTTATAGTCTGTGTTTTATGTGTTTGTAGGATTCAGGTTGTTTTCTGGGTGTTTGCCTTCGTGATTGCAGATTGCAAGTTGTAGGTTGAATACCTACATTTGATTGCAGAAGCAATCCATTAAAATGAGTGGGAGGTGCTGTCTATTAAAATGAGTGGAGGGATATGCCAACATTTTAAAAACTGGTGGAACACCACTGTATAATTCTTGTTGAGATTTATCCTAACGGTTCAAGATGAATCATTAAAAAAACATAATTCCCATTGATATTTATTCCAATGTTTCCAGCTGAATAATGGGAACAATTTATCCCAACAGTTCATCATCAACGGTTTGGATATTGAGATCCAAATTTATCCATTCTAATGGTTCAATGTGAACATTTTCTATATGGCTATCCCGATGGCCCAACTGCCAACGGTTTGTGAAACTATTGGAATAATCAATCCAAACAGTTTAAGGGCCTTTCCAAACGGTATGATACTATTCGAAAAAGTAGGATTTCCAGCACTTAGGGATTGTGAGGGTTTTATTATTTTTATGGTTTTTGAGGGTTTTAGGGTTTTTTTGGAGTTTTAAGTTTTTTATGGTGATTTTGTGTTTTTTAATGTTTCTGGTGTATAAATGGATTTTATATTTTTAGAGATAGTTTAGTGGTTTTATGGGTTTTTATTGATTTTTAATGATTTTAGTGGAATTATGGTTTTTAGGGGATTTATGGTTTTTAGGGGATTTAGGGTTTTTATGGTTTTTAGGGATTTTATCATTTTCTATGTTTTTAAGGGTTTAATCTTTTATTAGGGTTTTAATGTTTTCATAGGGGATTTTATATTTTTTATGTTTTTTGGGATTTTTAGGGGTTTAAAGATTTTTTTTGGGTTTTTAGGGGATCTTAAGGGTTTTTTGGGTTTATAGTGTTGTAGGATTTTTGGTGTTGTCAGTGTTTTTTTGGCTATTTATGGGTTTTAATTGTGTTTGTGTTTCATATTTTTTATTAGGGATTTCAAATATTTTTATTTTTTAGGGATTTTTAGGTTTTTTTAGGATTTTTATGGATTTTTAGGGTTTTTTAAGGATTTTGAGGGTTATTATGGTTTTTTAGGTTTTTAAGATTTTCATTGTTGTTTTTGGATTTTTATGTTTTTTAGTTTTTTAGAGATTTTAACATTTTTCATGGTTTTATATTTTTTTATGTTTTTATGAGCTAAAATGATTTTAATTTTCTTAGTGGGTTTTATGGTTTTATGTGTTATTATAGATTTTTTACATTTTTGGGTTTTTTTTGTTTTGGGGTTTTTACGGTTTTATTGAATATTTAAAATTTTTAGAGGTGTTTTAGTCTTTATGTTTTTGAAGGTTTTAATTGGTTTTATGGTTTATAAGGTCATATTAGGGGTTTTTAGTGATTTTTAAAACTCTAGTAAAATTTAGGTATATTTTTAGGATATATATGGTATTTAGGGTTTTAATGCATTTTGAGGGTTTTAGGGTTTTTTTGAGATTTTTGGTTTTTTATATTTTTTAGCCTTTTATGTTTTTAGGGGTTTTAAATGTTTTTAGATTTTATGGGTTTTAGAGGGGTTTTCAATGTTTTTATGGGTTTTTATGTTTTTTGAGGTTTTTGGGATTTGTTTTTTGATTGTTTTGGGTTTTTAGAGATTTAAAGGATTTTAGGGTTTTTTGGGGTTTTGGTTTTTTATATTTTTATGGGTTTTAGGGATTTTTTTATTTTTTGTTTTCAATAATATTTTAGAGTTTCAAAAATTTTTAATTGTTTAATGGGTTTTAAGATACATTTTAGATTTTTTAGGTAATTAAAGATTTTTAAGGGTTTTTTAATGTTTTTTCTATTTTTGAGATCATAGGGTTTTTATAATTTTTTATGTTTTTATAGGTTTTAAGAGTTTTTGTTTTAAATTTTTTTAAGTGTTTTTAGATTTTTTAGGTTTTTTTATGTGTTTAAGGATTTTTTGTAAATTTTATTATTTTATAGTTTTCTTGACATCTAGGGATTTTGAGGGTTATAATGTTATTCACTATTTCATAGAGTTTATTAGGGTTTTTAGAGATTTTATGTGTTTTTAGGCATTTAGGTTTTAATATGGGTTTTCTAGGTTTTTATGTTGTTTTACAATTTTATTGGTTTTAGTGGTTTTTTGTGATTTTTTTGGTTTTTAGGGTTTTTAGGGGTTTTGACTATTTTAGGGGATTTTTGGAGTTTTATGGTTTTCTAGGATTAGAGTTTTTTTTTAACATTTAGTGTTTTTAAGGATTTTAGATATTTTTAACATTTTTATGGGTATAAAATAGTTTTATAGTTTTGAGTGGTTTTTTATAGTTTTATGGGTTATGAGGGGTTTTTATAATTTTAGGGGTTTTATGGTTTTAAGGTTTTGGGGGTTTTTAGTGTTTTACAAATTTTGGGTTAATAGGGGTTTTATGTGTTTATATATTTTTTTGTTTTCTTATGTTTTTTAAGTTTTGAGAGTTTTTTTATGTTTTTCGGGTTTTTATGTTTTTTTTTGATTTTTATATATTTTTAGTATTTTTAGGGATTTTGAGGGTCTTTAGTGTTTGTATAGTTTTTTGGGTTGTTATGGGTTTTTTTAGTTTTAGGATTTTTAGGTTTTTTTGCATATTTTTACTATTTAGGGGTTCAATGGGGGCTTTTTATAGTATTTAGGGGTTATAGGATTTTTCTTAGTTTTTGGGTTTTTAATTTTATTTCAAGGTTTTTTGGTTTTTTGAGTTTTAATGTTTTTTTGCTTTCAATTTTTTTAGGTAAATAGGGGTTTTAAGTGTTTTTAAATTTTTGAGGATTTCTTATAGTTTTAAGGATTTTTAGTGTTTTCTTGTTTTAAGGGCTTTTTAGGGGTTTTAGAATTTCTATGTTATTTATGGGTTTTTGGGACATTTAGGGGTTGTATTGTTTGTAGGGTTTTTGTTGTTTTTAAATGTGTAGGTTTTTATAGGTTTTTAGTGTTTTTAGGTTTTAATGGATTTCTTAGGGGTTTTCAAGATTTTTTTAGTTTATTTCATTTTTATGGATTTTAGGGAGTTTTAGGATTTTTATGTTCATTAGGGATTTTGAGGGAATTTAGTGTTTTTTATGGTTTTTAGTGTTCTTTGTATTTTTTTTATTTTTTATCGTTTTTATGATTTTTAGTGTTTTTTATATTTTTAGGTGTTTTAATTTTTTTAGATATTTTTGTGGGTTTTTAGGGTTATTAAGGACTTTATGGTTTTTTATGGATTTAGATGTTTTAGTGTTTTTATGGTTTTAATAATTTTTTAAATATATATGGATTTTTTTTGTTTTTAGTTTTTTAATGTCTTCTAATGTTTTTTCTTTGTATTTATTTTTTTTATACTTTTATGTGTTTTTTGTCATTTCTATGACTTGGGGGGGGGTTAGAGTTTTTTTTGGATTTTGAGGGTTTTAGGCGGTTTTAGAGCTTTAGGCATATTAGTGTATTTTAGGATTTTTAGGGGTTTTAAGTATTTTTTGGTTTTTAGGTTTTTATGTTTTTATTATGGGTTTTCAAGGATTTTAGGGGTTTATATGTTTTTAAGGAATTTTAGGCTTTTTTAGAAATTTTATGGATCTTTTGGGTTTGCTGGACATTAAGGGTTTACGGGTTTTTTATGGTTTTAAGGTTTTTATTGTTTTATTGGGTTATTAGAGTTTTTAAGAGTTTATTTTAATTTTTATAGTTGATAGTGTTTTTACAGTTTTTTTGTGTTTTAATTGGGTTTTAGAGTCTTTAGTGGGTTTTTACAATTTTTATGGGTATTTAGGGTTTTATGGATTTATTTGATTTTTATCATTTCATTGGTTTTTATGTGTTTTAATTGTTTTTTAGTTTATAATGTTTTCTTAATGGTTTTAATGGGTTTTCTTT
Organism: Viscum album; assembly: GCA_963277665.1. Classification (NCBI taxonomy): domain Eukaryota; kingdom Viridiplantae; phylum Streptophyta; class Magnoliopsida; order Santalales; family Viscaceae; genus Viscum; species Viscum album. Next base: position 973,200,627 of record OY728141.1, read on the forward strand.
TTATTTTTGGTTATTTTAATGTTTTTAATGGTTTTCTTGGGTTTTTAGGGATTTTGAGGGTTTTATGGGTTTTTAAGATTTTATTGTATTTAGGGATTTTAGAATTTTTAGGTTTTAGTGGTTTTAAGTATTTTAACGTTTTATGGTTTTATTTTTCTTTTGCATGGGTTTTAGGGTATTTTTGGTATTTACGGAGTTTAGCGATTTTAGGATTTTTATGGTTTTTTATAGTTTCCAGGGGTTTTGAGGGTTTTTTCGATTTATATGGTTTTTCATTTTTTTAAGGTCTTTCTTTACTTTTTAGATATTTAGAGGTTTTAATAGTTGTTAACATTTTGAGAGGCTAAATGAGTTTTTAGTTTTTTTGAGGTGGTTTTAAAGTGTTTTAGGGTTTGAATGGTTCTTAGTGGTTTTTTTGGTGTTTTAGGGTTTTTTGGGTTTTTAGTTTTTTTACCATTTATTTGTTTTTCTGGTTTTTTTGTGTTTTTATGTTTTTATGTTTTTATTTGGGGTTCTCAACATTTTTATGCATTTCTACATTTCTAGATAATTTAGATTTTTTTTTGATTTTTGGGTTTTTAGGGATTTTGAGGGTTTTTAGTATCTTTAGTGTTATTTAGATTTTTAGGTGTTTTAATAGTTTTAATGTTTTAATGTTTTTATTAGGTTTTTTTGGGTTTTAGGGGTGATTACAATTTTTGTGGGAATTTTAGGGATTTTTAGGACTTTTATGTTTTTTAGGATTTTTAGGATTTTTGTTACATTTAGGAATTTTAGTGTTTTTATGGTTTTTTGTGTTTTATGGGCCCTTTAAAAATTTTATGGTTTTAAATGGTGTTTTAGAGTTTTTTTGTTATTTTGTGGGTTTAAATTGTTTTAGATTTGTTTGTGGGTTTTATGGTTTTTTGTTGATTTTTAGGGTAGAAGAGGTGCGAGGCCAGGCAATTCCTACCCTCCCCTAGAAAAAATTTATTAGAAAAAAGACTCAATAGACAAGGGATGGGAGTGGTCAAACGACCCACACCCAAAAACCCTTTATAATCCCAAAAAAACCCAGAAATATAGACAGAAAAACACACAAATCCAAAAAAAAGCAGAAAATACAATTATCCCCAACATCACCTCCCAACAGATCAGCAACTAGCATCCATCTTCTCGATAACTTCCCAACAACAACTATCATCGAGAAGAACCAAAAACCATCTTCATCAAATCCGTCAACCCGAATTCAATACCACAAAGTCACAACCACCAACCTCCACTACCCCCAAGCCAATCACCATCACAAAATTAGCCATCAAGAAAAAACATCATCTTACCATCAAGCCAAATAACAGCACACAACACTCAACAAAACAAAACCAACCAGCATCATCAACAATCACCAAGCCCCAGCAACTCGCACCCAATAGCTCCCATTTGGACATATCAAGGCATGCCACCATCCAGTTACTCCATTTCTAGCTTCTATCACCTCCTCTGTAGATCGATCCAATGCAAGAAAAAAACCAACAGCGACAAACCCCAGTCCATCCACAAACATCATCCAGCACCAAGGTCTCTGATGTCCAGCATCTCCTTTCGCTCCATTCAATCAACAAGCAACAAATTTCCTATCTCTCTCATCAGCACACTCAAAAATTCAAAGAAGAATATTCGACAAACCAAGAACCATCGCATCTAGAAAATCAAGCCGAATGAAAAACCAGGACCATCGACCAATCAAATTCAAACCAATCACAACACAGAAGTCCACAAACCTAAGGGCATCCATGTCACAACAAACCTTAACAATCCCTTCATCAGCAACATAAAACAGATCCATGAGATTAGAAATACGAACCTGTAACTTCTGCAAAAGAAGATGCCAAGCCGGTCTCATTCGTGCCTCCTTCAGCCTTTGATTAGATCCAAAATCCCCCATCATAGCGTCAAAAATCAATTTTCAAAAACCATCACATGGCCAGAAAAACCACCAAGGGACAGCCATGCTTAGGTCACTGCCGCAAGACCACGTGGTTTTCTCAGTGTTCTTAGGGTAATTTACATTATTAAAGAATTTTTAGGTATTTTTTACGGTTTTTTATGGTTTTAGGGGTGTAAGGATTTTGAGGGATTTTAGGGGGGGGGTTCTGATTTTTTTGATGTTTGATGGTTTTTTTGAGTTTTTAGCAGTTTTTTGAGTTTTTATGGATTTATGTTTTTTAATAGTTTGGAAAGGTTTTAATGTGTTTAATTAATTTTTAAAATTTATTTGTGGTTTTTTAGTTTTTTATGGGTTTTAGGGTTTTTATGGGTTTTTGTGTTCTTATGGTTTTTAGTGTTTTTGGGGATTTTATGGGTTTTAGGGTTTTATAAAGTTTGTATGTTTTTATGGGTTTTAATTGTACTTAGAATTTTTAGTGTTTTTATTGTTTTCCAGAGTTTTAGTTTTTTTACTTTCATGTTGGTTTTTAGTGGGTTTAATGATTTTTATGGATTGTTAGGTTTTTTACAAATTTGAGGGGTTCTGTGTTTTTAGGGGTTTTAGTGATTTTTTAGAATTTTTAGTGTTTAATTTTTTTGGTTTCATGGTTTTATTAGGGTTTTCCTGGTTTTTATAGTTTTTTTACATTAATAGGTATTTTTAGGGATTCATTAGTATTTTTTTTATTTTCAGGGGGTTTATGGATTTTGAATTTTTTTAGGGTTTTAAGGTTTTATTATTTGGTGGGTTTTTATGGTTTTTCTAGTTTATTATATTTCTATAGTTTTTCTGAGTTTATAATAATTTTTAGGGGTTTAAAGGGGTTTTATTGTTTTTATTGGATCTTAGGGATTTATGGATTTTATGGTTTTTTGAGGGTTTTATGGGTTTTAAAGTTGGGGGTTATTGTTTTTATGTTTTTTAGAGTTTTTAAGTGTTTCATTGGTTTTAAGTGATTATATTTTTTTTCTAGTTTTGTTAGGGTTTTTAGGGTCCTCGATGTTTTAGGGATTTTTATGGATTTTATGTAGATTTTTTACTGATTTTTTGGTTTCATTGGGATTTTGAGGAGTTTTAGGGGTTTTTTTGGTTTTTTTGTTTTTATGGTATTATATGTTTTATTTTAATTTTTATTAGTTTTAAGATATTTTATTGTTTTTTTAATGTTAATAGGTGTTTAAGGGGATTTTATATTTTTAGTGGGATTTTAGGGTTTTCTTTTATATTTAATGTTTTTTATGGTCTTATGAGTTTTATGGTTTTAAATGGTTTTTTTGGTTTTTATTGTTTTTATCATTTTCAATGTTTTTAGTGCTTTTATTTTTAATTATATTTTTAAGGTTTTTGTAGTTTTTTTCATGTTTTTATGATTTTTTTGGGTTTTCTATATATTTTTGGGTCTTTATAGTTTTATGAATTTGGAGGGGTTTTACACTTCTTTAGTTTTTTAATGTTTTTGGGGTTTTTATTATTTTTTAGGTGTTTTAGTTTTTTATAGTTTTTATTTTGTTATGTTTTTCATTGGGGTTTTGACGGTTTTCCAGGTATTTTTATGTTTTTATGGATTTTAAAGGATTTTAGAGGGGATTGATTTTTATGGTTTTATGGGGTTTTTGGGTTTTTAGGGGTTTTTAGGTCTTTTATGGTCTTATTTCTTTTAAGGGGTTTTTGTAGTTTTTAATGTTTTTAGTGGTTTAAAAGGTTTTTAGTGTTTTTAATGGTTTTTAGGTTTTTATGGGGTGTTAGGGTTTTTATGGTTTTAATAATTTTCACTATTTCGAGGGGGTGAGGGGGTTAAACACTTTTTATAGTTTTTTAGTGTTTTTAGAATTTTTTATTATTTCGGGGTTCTATTTTTTTATGTTATTATGTTTTTCCTAAGGATTTCATGGTTTTTAAGGATCTTTCTGTTTTTAGGGATTTTTAAGGATTTTATGGATTTTTATGTGTTTTTAAAGATTTATTGGGGTTTAGGAGTTTTTAGGGTTTTTAGGTATTTTAGGGTTTTTTTGTTTTTAGTTATTTTAATTGTTTTTAGATTTTTTTGGTTTTAATTGGGGTTTTCAGTTTCTTTATGATATTTAATTTTTATATGTAATTTTTGGGATTTTTTGAATATTTATGGGGTTTTATGGCTATTAATTATTTTGAGATTTTATTTGGGTTTTTATTGTTGTTTGGGTTATATAGTTTGAAAGGGTTTAGGGTTTTTTGAGTTACATGCAGTTTTCAAGATTTTTAGAGTTTTTAATGATTTTAATGGGTTAATGGTTTTTTGGAGTTTGATATTGTTTTTTTTGGTTTTTACGAGTTTTATTGTTTTAATAATTATAGGGTTTTTATGGTTATATGGTTTTTTGGGGTTTTAGTGGTTTTAGCATTTTTAGTGTTTTTAGATTCTTAAGTGTTTTAAGTGCTTTTAGGATTTTATAGATTTTTTTGGGTTTTTTTGGATTTTATTGTTTTTTATGTTTTTCAGGGTTTTGTTTTCATTTTTCTGGTTTTTTATAGTTTTTAGGATTTTTAGGAATTTTAATGATTTTTAGGGGTTTTAGAGATTTTTAGGTTAATAGAGATTTTAAGTGTTTTTAGGTTTTTAATTATTTCTTTTGGTCTATTTGGGTTTTAGGGGTTTTTACCTTATCCATGTTTTATGTATTTTTCATTATTCTTAGGGTTTTAATGTTTTTTATAATTTTTGAGGGTTTTTATGTGATTTTAGTGTTTTTAGGGTTTTTATGGTTTTTTGGGTTTTTTGTGTTTTTTTATTTTATAGGGTTTTATGTGGATTTTAGAGGAATTAAGTGTTTTTTGGATTCTAGGGACTCTTTTTTTCATCGTATTTATAGTTTTTTTAGGTTTTTAGGTTTTTAGGGTTTTTTTTGGATTTTATGGGTTTTGGGTGTTTTTAGGTTATTTGGGGGGGGGGGGGGGTTGGGGGTTTTATGCTTTTTTTTTTGGTTTTAGGGTTTTTTAGTGTTACAATAAATTTTTGTGTGTTTTTTAAAAAAAATTAGGGGTTTAATGAATTTTTATTGTTTTTAGTGGTCTTTAGGTTTTTATGTGTTTTCAGGGTTTTTTTTATATTTTTAGGAGTTTTTAAATTTGATTTTATAAGGGTTTTAAGGTATTTTTATGTTTTTAGAGGTTTTAATTTTTTTATGTGTTTATGGTATTCTTATGGTTTTTAAGGTTTTTAGTTTCTTACGTGTTATGAAATTTTTAGGGTATTTTGGATTTTTATGGCTTATTAGTGTTTTTATGGATTTTTAGGGTTTTTGGGTTTTTCAAAGTTTTATGGGTTTTTATTATTTTATTATTTTTTGGTTTTATAAGGGATTTAAGTGTTATTAAGTTGTTAAGGTTTTCTAAGGGGGTTTCAGGGGTATTTGTTTGCATTTCTTTCTTTTTAGGTGTTTTTATTTATTTTTAAATATTTTAAGGGTATTAGTGTTTTTAAGTATTTTGACGATTTTATAGGAATTTTTGGTGTTTTATGCTTTTTTTTGTTTTTTGTTTTCTTCTGAGCTTTTTAGGGATTTTAATGATTTCAATGATTTTAATATTTTAGAGGATTATAGGGTTATTAATGTTTTTAGTGTATTTTTTATGGATTTTATGGGGTTTTGATGTTTTTAGGGTTTTTATGGATTTTTGTTTTTTAGGGGTTTGTGTGTTTTTAGAGTTTTTAGAATTTTTTTAGATTTTTTGGATTTATGTGTTTATAGGTTTTTATGTTTTTTATATTTAATTTTAGGGATTTAGTGTTTTTACATTTTAATAGAATTTAGGGGATTTTTTTGTATTTTATGGGTTTTAGGGTTCTTTGGGGCTTTGAGGGGTTTAAATTTTTTTTAGAATTTTTAGGGTTTTTAGTGTTTTTATGTTTTTAGGGATTTTAAGTGTTTTTAAAATTTTGATGTTTTCTTTTATTACATTTTTTTTGAGTTTTTTAGTTTTTGGTAATTTTTAGGATTTTTATGGGTTTTATGTCTTTAGGGTATTTTTAGATTTTTGGGGATTTTAAGGGTCTTTCGTTTTATATTTGGTTTTTATGTATTATTTTGTCTTTTCTAGGGTTTTAATGATTTTTTGGATTTTTTTTAATGTTTTTTGGTGTTTAAAGGGTTTTTAAATATTTATTAGATTCTAAGGGAATATTATTTTTAAGGTTTTTTGTGTTTTTTATGGTTTTTAGGTTTTTTATTGTTTTTTTGTTTTTAGTGTATTAAGTATATTTTAGTATTTTTATGGATTTACATGGTTTTAGTGTTTTATTATTTTCCTAGGGGTTTATAGCAGTTTTAGAGTTTTTTACAATTTTGGGGGTTTTTAGGATTTTATGGTTTTTTATTTTTTAGTTATTTTGTGTGTTTTTAGGTCTTTTATATAGTTTAGGGTTTTAGAGTTGTTAGTATTTTTAGCGTTTTTAGATTTTTTGTGGAGTTAAGGATTTTTTAGTTTTTAAGGTTTTCTTATGGGTTTTCAAAGTTTTTAGAGGTTTTTATTTTTATTGATTTTTCAAAAAAAAATTTGGTTTTTTTTTGGTTTTCAGTTTTTCTATAGATTCTATTTGGTTTCAGGGTTTTTAGGGTTTCATGTTTTTTTATTATTTTTTGGTTTTTTATGGTGTTTATGAATTTTATGTGGTTTCACGGTTGTTTAGTGATTTTTATCATTTTTTAGGATTTAAATTGTTTTCGGAGTTTTTATTGGGGTTTTTAGGTTTTTATAGGTTTTAGGGTTTTTAAAGTGTTTTGGGGGGTTTTATGTTTGTTATGGTATTTTGGGTTTTATCCATTTTTTTGGGTTTTTATTTTTTTTAGTGTTTTTTGGTTTTTATGGGTTTTCTATATTTTTTGGTTTTTATGGTTGTCATATGTGTTGTCATTTTTAGTGTTTTTTAGAAATTTAGGGCCTATTTGGATTTTTAGGAAATTTATTTGTTTTTTGGATTATATGGGATTCTAAGGGTTTTGAGGGGTTTTGGGGTCTTATTTTGTTTTTTAGGGTTTTTAAGGGGTTTTAGAATTTATTTAATCATTTTATTAGTTTAAAGGTTTTTAGAGATTTTAGTGGGTTTTTGGGTTTTTATGGTTTTTATGTGGTTTTTGGGTTTTTAGGATACACGATTTTTAGTGTTTCATCATTTTTAGGTATTTATGGGTTTTATGTTTTTTTAGGCTTACTTAGGGGTTTCAGGGTTTTAGGAATTTTTTTTCATATTTATTTTTTAGGTCATTTATACAATATTTATGGTTTTAGGGGTTTTAGGAATTTGGAGGGTTTTAAAGGGGTTTTAGTAATTTTATGGGTTATTTGGATTTTTCACATTTTTTTAGTTTTTAGGGGTTTAATGTGTTATTATATTTTTAAATTTTTTTAGGGGATTCAATATTTTTAAGGTTGTTATGTTTTTTTATAGATTTTTGAGATTTTAAGGATTTATATTGTTTTTTTGGGTTTTGAGGGGTTCAAGGTTTTTATATTTTTTTTGGTTTAATTTGGGTTTTTTAGGTTTTTTTAAGGTATTCAAATTTTTTAATGTTTTTATATGTTTATAGGGTTTTAGCATTTTCAAGGGTTCTTTAGGGTTTTATAGGTTTTGGGGGGTTTTAGGGGTTTTAAGGGTTGTATTTGGTTTTTGGGTGTTATATGTTTTACGGTTTTGTGTTTTTAATGTTTTTAGGGGTTTTAATTATTATTATTTTGTTTAATGTTTTTTGGTTATTTAACAGTTCTAGAGGTTTTTACATTTTCTAGGAATTTTATGGTTGTTTATAGGATTTTAATGGGTTTTAATGATTTTGATGTGTTTCGGGGTTTCATAGAGTTGGTTGTCTTTTTAGGGTTTTAGGGGTATTACTTAATTTTTTTGTTTTTCTATTTTTTCATATAGTTTCCATGGTTTTATAATTTTATAGGTTACTAAGGATTTTAGTTCTTTTCTTAGGATTTTTATGGTTATTTATGTTTTTAGGGTTTTAGGGTATTTTAGGGTTTTAGGGTTTTTATTTGTTTTTTTGTTTTTTATGCATTCATTGATTTTTTTGGTTTTTTAGAGTTTTTTAGAATTTACTTATATTTCTAGGGGATTAAAGTGTTTTTAGATATTTTACTGGTTTTTTGGGCATTTATGGTTTCTTAGGGTTTTAAATGTACTTATGGGTTTTGTTATTTTTAGTTTTAATGGGGTTTGAGTGTTTTATACTTTTATGTATTTATTATGGTTTTTCAGAGATTTTTTGATTTTTTACAATATTTTGAATTTCTAGGGAATTTTAGGATTTTAATGGGTTTTATGGATTTTTATGATTTTGATGGTTTTTAAGGGTTTTAAGGGTTATTTGTGTTTTTCTGTGTTTTTAAAATTTTCTCGGGGTTTTAAGTGTTTTTAGGTTTTGAATTTTTTTCATAGTGGTTTTCAGGTTTTTTGGGGTTTTTATGTTTGTAAGGATTTTTTAGTATTTTTAGGGTTATTATGGTTTTTGGGTTTTTTGGAATTTTGAGGATTCTTAGGGGTTCTATGATTTTTTGGATATTTAGTGTTTTATTATTTTTTAGGTTTTTAGATGAGATTTAGTGTTTTTAACTTTTCTAGTGGTTTAAATGGTTCTATAATTTTTTGTGTGTTTCTATGGTTTTTACAGTTTTTTATCTGTTTTAAGCTTATTAAGGGGTTTTTAGGGATTTTTGGGGGTTTAAAATCTTTTTAGGTTTTGAAGGGTTTATTATGGTTTTTTACAGATTTTAGAGTTTTGATCATTATAGGGATATTTGGGGATTTTTAGGATATTTATTTTTGTTATGGGCTTTAGGGTCCTTGAAGGTTTTTAGAGTTCTTAGGGGTTTTACAGTTTCTTATGAGTTTATTGGATTTTTGAGTTTTTTGCGTTTTAATGTTTTTAGGGTTGATAATTTTTTTAGGTGTTTAAAAGGGTTTTAGAGTTTTTAGTGGGTTTTAGGGTTCTTATGTTTTTTAGGGTGTTTGAAGGTTTTATGGGGTTTTATATTTTTTGGGGGGTTTTGGGTTTTTTGGGTTTTTTGGGTTTTTATAATGTTTTGGGTTATTTATGGGGTTTAAGTGGATTTAGTTTTTTATAGTTTCTGTAGATTTATTTTGGTGTTTTGGTGTTTGTGGGTTTTAATTTTGTTTTTTTTTTGTTTTTTTGAAAGACTTTTAGGGTTTTTTTAATTTGAGGGTTTATAGGGTTTCATGGTTTTTACAGTGTTTAGTTTTTTTTAGATTTTTAGGGTTATTATACGATTTTATGTTTTTAAGGTTTTCTTAGGTTTTATCAGGATTTTTATGGGTTTTTATGTTTTTTAGGTTTTTTTGTTCTATTTTAGGATCTAATTGTTTTTGGTATTTTTATAGTTTTTGAGGGTTTTGATGTTTTTAGGGATATGGGGATTTAGGTTTTTATGTATTTTTCATTCTTTTTGAGTTTTTTGAATTTTTAATTTTATTTGGGTTTTCATAATTATTAGGGGTTTAATGGGTTTTAGATTTTTTTTAATTTTACAGGTTTTATGGGGTTTTACGTTTTTTATAGATTATTGGGGGTTTTATGGTGTTTAGTGTTTTATAGTTTTAGGGTTTTTTTGGGTTTTTAATTGTTTTTATCTATTTGAATTTTTTCAAGTGTTTTTAGGATTTTATGATTTTCTTAGGCAAAAAAGATGTGAGGGACAGGCTATTCCTGTCCCCCCCAAATTTATTTAGAATGAAAAGGAGACACACCAGACAAGGGAGGGGAGGGGTCGATCGACCCACAGCCAAAATCCCCCTACAACCCACACCAAAAAATGAAAAACAAAGAAAGAAAAAGACTCAAAAAACAGACACAACAACAGCAGCATCACGTCACATCCAGCCAGTACCAGCATCCAGCAGCACTACATCCAACATTAGCGATTTTTTAGATTTTAGGGGTTTCGTAGGGTTTTTATGGTTTTTTAGGATTTATGGGTTTATGGGTTTTTTGGGTTTTTGGGTTTTTTTGAGTGTTTTGGGGTTTTAACGGGGTTTTATTGCATTCAATTGTTTTAGGGTTTCAAATGGTTTTTGGAGTTTTTAGTGGGATTTCATTGTTTTTATGTGTTTTAGGATTTTTTATATGTTTTAGAGGGTTTTATGGTTTCAATGATTTTTAGGTTATTTATTACATTTTAGGGATTTTACCATTTTTTAGATTTTAGGGTTTGAGAGTTGTCAAGTATTTTAATTTTTCTAAGTATTTAAGGGTTTTTTACTTTTTTTTTATTTTTAGGGCAATTTACAAATTTTAGGGGCTTATATTGTTTTTATGGATTTTGAGGGTTTTTTGAGTTTTTATTCTTTAGCGTTTATTCAATTTGTAGGTGTTTTTAGTGTTTTTAGGGTTTATGGTTTTCTTAGTGGTTTTCATGGTTTTTAAGATTTTTTATGTTCTTAGGTTATTATAGTGGTTTTCTATAATTTTTATAGTGTTTTAGGGATTTTGGGATTTGGAGGGGGTTTATGGTTTTTAGGGATTTTATGGGGTTTTATGGTTTTTTTTATTTATTAGATTTTTTTAGTTTTATGGTTTTGTGGTGTTTTTTAATGTTATTAGAGGGTTAAAGTGTTTTTAGAGATACTAGTTGGTTTTAGGGCAATTATTTGTTTTAAGGGGTTTAAGGGTTTTTTTGGGGGTTTTATGCCCTTTAGGGTTCTTAGGGTTTAAAGGGGGTTTATGGTTTTTTAGTTTTTTATACTTTTTTCAATTTTTAGGGGTTTCAAGTGTTTTAAATATTATAAGGGGTTTTAGGTGTTTTCAAGGTTTTTATATTTTTTAAGGTGTTTTGGGTTTTTTGGTGTTTTATATATTTTTATTTTTTAGGGATTTTCATGGGTTTTTTGGTTTTTTTTGGGAGTTTGGAGATTGTTAGGGTTTTAAGCATTTTATTTCTTAGGGGGTTTAAGTGGTTTTTTAGGTATTATTTGGGGGTTTTCATGGGTTATTGTTTTTTTATGTTTTTAGGGTTGTTAGGCACTTTAAATATTTTAATGATTTTTTAGGGATTTTAGTGTTTTGAGGATCATTATAGGTTTTTACTATGTTTGGGGTATTTTAGTCTATTTTTGAGTTTTTAGTGTTTTTTCATGTTTTTTAGGTTTGAATTTTTTTTTTAGATTTTTTAACATTCTTAGTGTTTTATTATGTTTATTATTTTAGTGTTTTTAGGGTTTTTTCATGGTTTTATGTTTTTAAGTGTTTTAGTATTTTATGGTTTTTATGGATTTTGTGTTTTATGGATTTAGATTTTTATGATTTTTAAGTGTTTAAGAATTTTTATGTCTCATTGGTTTTCTTAGGGGTTTTCAAGGTTTGTAATGTTTTTTATGATTTTAAAGAATTTTATTGTTTTTTGGGGGGTTTTAGGGTTTTTTAAGGTTTTATAGATTTTAATAATTTTAGGGTTCTTATGGTTTTTAGGGGTTTTAATGATTTTTAGGGTTTTGATGTTTTTTAGGTTTTTAATGTTTTATAGGTTTTTTCATAGTTTTTATGGTTTTTTTGTTTTAAATACTTTTTGGTATTTTAGGTTTTTTCATATTTTAAGGTTTTTCAGGTTTTTGAGGGTTTTTAGGTTTTCCATGTTTTTTTAATGTTTTTACGGTTTTTAGAATTTTTTAACGTTTTGGGGGTTTTAAGGGTCTTTAGGGTTATTAATGCTTTCGGGGATTTTAAGAATTTTTATGAGCTTATGTTATATAGTAGGTTTATGGTTTTGATGGTACTTTAGGGGGTTTAGTATTTTTTTGGTTTTTAGGGGTTTTATGTATTTTTAGGTTTTTACAGTTTTATTTAGTGTTTTTAGTGTTTTTAGTGTTTTTTTACATTTTAAGACTTTCTAGTGATTTTTTATGATTTTCTGGTTTTTAGCGCTTTTAGGGGGTTTGAGGGATTTTAGTGTTCTTTGTGCTTTTCAATAATTTTTGGGTTTTTAAATTTGTTTTTAGTTGTTTAGGGTTTTTAATGATTTTTTCGTTTTTTTTTTGGCTTTACAGTTTTTAAGGTTCTTATCTTCTTTTTAGCGTTTTTAGGTTTTTTGAGCTTTTTAGGATTTTAGCAATTTTATGGATAATTTAGGATATTTATGAGTTTTATGGGTTTTTAGGGGGTTTTAATGTTTCTTGGGATTATTAGGGTATTAGGTATTTTTATGGTTCTTAGGGATTCAATCATTTTTTATGTTTTTATGGTTTTTGAGTTTTTTTTGGCTTTACAATTTTTAAATTTTTTATAACATTTTTTTGGGTTTAAAAGGTTCTTAGTGGTTTGAGTGAATTTTTTGTATTTTCTGGTTTCTAGGGTTTTATAGTTTTTAGGGGTATCTATGGTACATAGTGTTTAAATATTTTAAGGGTTATTATGGTTTTTAGAAATTTTAGGTTTTCAAGAGGTTTTATATGTTTATACGCGTTTAATTTATTCTTATGGAATTTTTTTTTCAGGGTTTTTTAATAATTTTAGATTTTTATGGATTTTTTATAATCATTATTATTTTTAGTGATTTTTTGTAATTTTTTTGTTTTATAGGAATTTTGGAATTTTTATTTTTTTAGTAGATTCAAGTATTTCATGTTTTTTATGTTATTCTTATGTATTTTTAGTATTTTATATGTTTCATCCATATTAAGGATTTTTGGGGATTTTTAGTATTTTTATTCGTTTTTTGGGTTTTAGGGTTTTAATGTTTTTAGGGATTTTTCTGGTTATTTACAATATTTATTTTTAAGTGGTTTTCATGATTTTGATGGCTATAAGGTTTAGAGGGTTTAATGTTTTTTTGCGTATTTAGTATTTTTAGGTTTTAGGGGTTTTAAGTGTTTTTAGTGTTTTTAGGCTTCGAAGGTTCTCATATGGGTTTTCAGAGATTTTAGGGGTTTGATGATTTTAGGTATTTTAGGGATTTTTTATAACTTTTATGGGTTTTAGGGGATTTGAAATATTATAGGGTTTTATTGTTTTTAGGGTTTTGATTTAATTTTGGTTTTTAGGTTGTTTTTTTTTCCGGATTTTAGAGTATTTTAAAATATTTAGAGGTTTAAAGAGTTTATATTATTTTTAGTGGGTTTTTATGTTTTTAATAGTTTTATGGATTTTTATTTTATTTAGGGTTTTTAGGTTTTTATATTTTTTAATGGTTTTTTAGAAGTATTTGGTTTTTTTGTGTTTTTCTCTTTTTTAGGTGTTTTAGGGGATCTATGTGTTATTATGTTTTTAATGTTTTCTCATGGGTTTTTAGGGGTATTAGGGGGTTTTACTTTTCGGGGATTTTATGGTTTTTTGGTTTTATTAAATTTTAGGGGTTTTAGGGGTTTAAAAAAAATCAGATTTTTAATATTTTAGGGGATTAATTTTTTTAGAGTTTTTAGTATTATTAGTTATTTTATGGGTTTTTGGGGTTTTTATGGTCTCAGGAGGGGTGGTTTTTCAGGAATTTTGTTTTTTTTTTTGGTTTTTTATTTTTCAAGATTACTTAACTGTTTTAGTTGTTTTTATTTTTTTAATATTATCTTAGAGTTTTTCAGGTATAATAGATTTTTACTTTTTAGGGATTTTTAGTATTTTATAGTTTATATGGAGTTTGTGGGTTTTTAGGGTATTTAGGGACCTTTGTTTTTTTAGAATTTTAGGCGTTTTAAATTTTTTATGTTTTTTATGGTTTTATTAAAATTTTCCACTGTTTTTAGTGGTTTCTAATATTTTTAGGGATCTTAGGACATTTTTAGTTTTTCAGGGGGTTTTAGTGATTTGATTGTGTTTATGGATTTTATTATTGTTAGGTATTTTTTAATTCTTTTTTGTTTTTATTATGTTCTATTGATTTTTAATGATTTGAGAGGTTTAAAATGTTTTATATTTTTAGTATGTATTATTGTTTTTATGGGATTTTAGGGGTTTAAATTTTTTAAGGGTTTTATGGTTTTTTGGGTTGTTTTGTTTTTTAACAGTTTTTAGGTCTATTGGGTTTTCATTGTATTTAAGGTTTTGATAATTTATATTTATTTTATGGGTTTTAACATTATTACTGATTTTCAGGGCTTCTTAAGGTTTTTTTTTCAATTTTACAGTTTCTAGGTATTTTTATGGGTTTGGGGATTTTTAGGGTTCATTCCGGGATTTTAGCGTTTTTAGGTTTTAGGGTTTTTTAGTGTTTTAGGTTTTTAATATTTTTTTTATCATTATTCAAAAATTTTAGGGATTTATATATTTTCAAGGAATTTTTTTTTCAGAATTTTTTGGAATTTTATGGATATTGGTGTTTCTGAGAAACTATTGGGAAATTTAGGGTTTATATTGTTCTTTGGGGTTTTAGGGATTTTTTGAGTTTTTATATATTTTATAGGCTTTTATAGTTTTTTAACTTTTCTATGGGTTTGAATAGTTTTTTAGTGGTTGTTAGGTTTAATATTTTTGTAGGATTTGTTACAATTTTTAGTGGTCTTGTTGTTTTTTAGGGTTTTAGGGTTTTTTGGGTTTTTATGGTTTTTTTTTATTTTTAGGAGTTTTATGTGTTTTTATATCTTTAAGGTTTTTGTAGGGGTCTCCAAGGATTTTAGTATTTTTACTTTTTTGGTATTTTATGGAATTTATTTATTTTTATGGTTTTTATGGTATTTGGTATTTTGAATGTTTTTAGGGATTTTAGAGTTTTTTGGATTTTGGCCATATTTAGATTTTTAGGGGTTTTATGTGTTTTTAGGTTTTAATGGTTTTCTAAGAGTTTTATGGGTTTTTATCATTTTTATAAATTTTTATGGAATTTTATGATTTATTGGGTTTCTTAGTGTTTTAGGGGTTTTTAGGATTTTTAGGTGTCTTTATGGGTTTTAGGGTTATAATGTTTTATTTTTATTTTTATGTTATTTGAGTGGTTTAAGGTTTTTAATGTTTTTCTACTTTTTTAACAGCTTTAGGGTTTTAAATAGTTTTTAGAGTTGTAATTGTTTTTTGGGTATTAATGGGTTTCATGATTTTTGTTGATTTTCTTAGGATTTTTAGGGATTTTAGTGTTTTTTATGTTATTTGTTATTTTAATGATATTTAGGAATTTTTGGGATATTTATGATTTTTTAGGGTTTTTATAATGTTTAGGGTCTTTAGGGTTTTTTAGTGTTTAAAAGGTTTTTTTAGGTTTTTTAATATTTATATGTTTTTATAGGGATTGAATATGTTTTTAGGCTTAATGGTTATCTTAGGGATTTTTATGCTTTTGTGGTTTTTTAAATTTCTATTAGTTTTTTGGGTTTTTTTGGATTTTTATAGTGTTTTAGTGTTTTTATGGATTTTGAAAATTTTTTTATTTTAGGGTATTTTTTATTTTTAGTTTTTATATTTATATAGGTTTTAAGGTTATTTAATGTTTTATAAATTTTTATGAAGGAGTTTATAGGTATCTAATTGATAATGGATTTTATGGGTTTTATGTGTTATAAAGAATTTAGGGGGGTTTATGGTTTTTAAGTGTTTTAGGGGTTTGGGAGGTTTTAGTGTTTTTAAATTTTTGTATTTTTTTAGGAGTTTTACGTGTTTTTTGGGTTTTACTGTTTTATTATGTTTTTTTAGGGTTTTAAGGATTTTTTGGGCTTTATTATGATTTTTATGGATTTTTAGGGTTTCAGGGATTTGAGGGTTATAATTTTTTATGTATTTTTATCATTTTTAAACATTTTTTTCTATTTGTTTCTTTTTAGGTGCTTTTAATTTTTTTTAGTTTTTATGTTTATATAATGTTTTTTAGATATTTAGAAGTTTTTTTAGTTTTTAGGGAATATTATCTATTTTTTTATTTTTATGGATTTTGAGGGATTTTTCATTTTTTTTGGCATTTTATGGTTCGACGTTGTTATTTAGGTTATAAGGATTTAATGATATTTAGTGTTTTATAGTCATATTTTGGGTTTAGAGTTATTTTATATTTTATATTAGGTTTTATGGTTTTTTAGGGGTTTCAGGATTTTAATTTTCTTAGGTGATTTATGGTATTTAATGTTCTAAGGGATTTTAATTTTTTTTGTTATTTTAGGGTTTATAAGTATTGTTAGGTTTTTTATATTATTAGTGGTTTTTTAGGATTTTGAGATTTTTAGGTTTACAAATAATTATATGTTTTTTAGGATTTTTATGGGTTTTATATATTTTAAGTGTTTTGAGTGTTTCTAGGTTTTTTTTGTTTTTTTGGTTTTTTAGGTTTTCATGAATTTTTTTTTTTGTTTTTAGGGTTTTAATGGGTTTTTTGAGTTTTTTAATGTTTTCAGTGGTTAAAAGTTATTTTTTATAATTATTAGTTAGATTTAGGGGTTTTAAGGAGATTTTGAATTTTAATGATTTTATGGGTTCTTGTGGTTTTTAGGGGTTTTTTGGGGTTTTAGGGGCTTTTTAACGGTTTTTATGAGTTTTAGCGTTTATTTATTTTTCTAGGGTTTTTAGGTGTTTTTAGGTTTTTAAGGATTTCTGATGGATTTTTTGCTTTTTTAGTGTATTTTATGTGTTTAGGTATTTTAGTTATTTTTTAATATTTTTATGGTTTTAATGATATTTATTTTTTTTGAGGTTTTTAGGGTTATTGAGATTTTTAGTGTTTTTTATGGTTTTTAGAATTTGTATGTTATTAGGAGTTTTAATTGTTTTTATGTTTTTATGATTTTCATAGGTCTTTAAAGTGTTTTAAGGTATTTAAAAAATTTAGAGTTTTTAGGGATCTTTTAGGATTTTTATCGTTTTTATTTTTTTAGGGTTTTATGAATTTTATGGTTGTTTTGTTTTTTAGGGTTATTTTGGAGTTTTTAGGGTTTTTAGAGTATTTTTAACATTTTTGGGGTTTAGAGGTTTCTTAGAATTTATTTTTGTATTTACAGTTTTTATTGGTTTTTCTGTTTTTGTGTGTTTTTAGGGTTTTAGTGTCTTTTATGATTTTTAGGGTTTTTCAATTCTTAGGTTTTTTGGGTTTTTATGTTTATAATGGTTTTTTAGATTTTTAAGTGTTATTATAATTCTTTAAATTTTTAGGGATTTTTATAATTTTATATTTTTTAGGTATTTTAAGGATATTTAGGGGTTTTGGGTATTTTGGTTTGTTTGAGTATATATGTTATTTTTGGGGTTGAATTTTTTTTTGAATTTTTTTATCCGTTTTATGTTTTTTATAGCTTTTCAACATTTTTAGGGGTTTAAAGTTGTTTTAAAAATTTAAGGTGGGTTTTTTGGTGTTTAATGTTTCTGGGATTTTATGCCTTTTTGTGGGTTTTAGGGTAATTTATTATTTTTAGGGTTTTTAGAGTTTTTTATATTTTTTGGGATTCTAATTATCTTTTTTATTTTTTTGGTTTCTTAAGGGTTTAAGGGTTTTCTAGGTTTCTATGTTTTTTATGGATTTTTATGTCTTTTTGGTATTTTTATGGGTTTTTAGGTTTTTTAGGGTTTCTTGGATTTTTATGTGTTTTTAGTGGTTTTAGAGTTTTTATAAGTTTTGGGTTTTTTTTGTGGTTTTATGGGTATTTATCATTTTAAATTTTTCTCAGGGTTTTAGTGTTTTTATGCTTTTAGAAAATTTTAGGAATATTTTTGGAATTTTATGGTTTCATTGTGTTTTAGAGAATTTGTGGGGTTTTACGTCTTTTAACGTGTATTGGGTATTTTATATTTTTACTGTTTTATTATTTTTTGGGGGGTTTTTAATGTTTTCATATTTTTATGGTTTTATTTTGGTTTTGCACGGTTATTTGGTTTTTTAAATTTTCTTAGGATTTATCTAGATTATTTTAGCATTTTTATCATTTTTAGGGTTTTTATAGAATTTTATGGGTTTATGGTTTTTTCATTTTTAGTGTTTTTTTGAGTTTTTAGGGTATTAATGGTTTTCATAGGTTATTATTTTTAGGGGTTTAAAAGTTTTTTTTTTGTTTTTAGTGGGTTTTACTTTTTTTAGGGCAAGCAAGATGCGAGGGTCAGGCTATTCCCGACCCCCCCCCCCCCGAAATTTATTAGAATGAAAAAAAGGAGACACAACAGGCAAGGGAGGGGTTTATGGATTTCAGGTGTTTTAGGGTTTTTAGGGGTATTATCAATATTTTGGTTTTTAGTGGTTTTATGTGTTTTTATTTTTTTATGGTTTTATTATGGTTTTAATGCACATAAGATATTTATTTATTTTTTGGGATTTTTAGAATTTTTATGGTTTTTAATTGTTTGTAGGGTTTTTTGAAATTTTGATGGTTTTTAGGGGGTTTAGGGGTTTTTAGGGGTTTTAACTATTTTATGTTTTTAGGGGTTTTAAGTGTTTTTATGTTTTTAAGGATTTCTTATTGTTTTTCAAGGTATTTATATTTGTTTACATTTTTAGGTATTTATAGGGGTTTTAATATATTATTCTTGTTTTTTAGGGTTTTTTGGGATTTTTAGGGTTTTAGGGGTTTTTAGGGTTTTGATGTCTTTTTTTTGGGTTTTGGGTTTTTGTATTTTTTGGGGGGTTTATGTTTTTTAGAGTTTATAATTTTTAAGGATTTAATGTAATTATAGTGATTTTAGTGATTTTTAGGGATTTCGTGTGGATTTAGGGGTTTTATGGTTTTTAATGTTCTTAGGATTTTTTAGGGGTTTAAGGGTCTTTTAGGGTTTTTAGAATTTTTTAGGGTTTTATTTATTTTTTGGATTTTATGGTTTTCTTTGGGTTTTTTATTTTTTTAGTGGTTTTATGGTTTCTATATATTTTTATGGATTTTAAAAATTTTTATAGTTTATAATGGTTTTTGGGATTCTGACAGTTTTTAGGGTTTCTTTCGATTTAAAGGGTTTTTTGTATTTTAACGGGGTTTTGATATTCTTTCGAGTTTTATGGGTTCTAATAGCATTTTCAATTTTAGGGGATTAAAATGATTTTATAATTTTAGTGGTTTTTAGGGTTTTTATGGGTTTTATGGGTTTTATGTTTTTTAGGGATTTTTATGGTTGGGGGGGTTTTGGGTTTTGGGATCTTTTTAATGGGTTTTAGGGTTTTTAGCATTCTTCCGATTTTTAGTTTCTTTATGTGATTCTAGTTTTTTATGGTTTCTTTAGGGTTTTCATGGTATTTTATGAATTTTTCCATTTTTAGAAATTTTTTTTGATTTTGAGGGTTGTTATCATTTTTTGGGATGTTGAGGGTTCTTATGGATTTTTAGGGTTATATGTTATTCTACAATTTTTAGATATTTTAGTGGTTTAAAATGTATGACGATTTTTCATATTTTCATAATTTTAAGGTTTTTAGCGTGTTTTGAATTTTTATGGGGTTTTTGAACATTTTTTAGGATTTTTAGGGTTTTGTGGTTATTTGGGTTTTTTGGGTTTTTAGGGTTTCCATTGTTTTAATGGGTTTCTCTAGTTTTTTGAATTTTTAGGTTTGTCATATATATTTTTTACATTTTAAGGGATTAAAGGTTTTTTATATTTTTAGTGGTTTTTTGAGTATTTTGGTTTTTTAAGGTTTTTTGTGGAATTATGGTTCTTAGAGGTTTTGTGGGTTTTAGGTTTTTAGCATTTTTAGGTTGTTAGTGGGTTTATGTGTTTTTTTTATTTTATGGTGTCTTAATTGATTAAAAGGTTTTTAGGGTTTTTACATTTGTAGGGATTTTAAGTGTTTTTTATGTTTTTCATGGTTTTTAGGGATTTTAGGGATTTTTAGGGGTTTAGAGTTTTTCATGTTTTATGTTTTTATCTTTGTAGGGATTTTATGTTTTTTATTATTTTAATGTTTTCTTTGTGTTCTTCATTATTTTTAGGTGTTTTTAAATTTTATTAATTATTATGTATTTTTTAAGTATTTTTATATTTTTTTGGGATTTTGAGGGTTTTTTGGGTTTTTTGGGTTTTTATAGATTTTTTAGTTTTCAAGGGTGTTTTTAGTTTTATGTTTTCTTATAGATTTAAACATTCTTATGGATTTAAATAGGTTTTAGAGTTTTTTCTACTGGTTAGGGGTCTTAGAAGGTTTTATGGTCTTTAGTAGATTTTAGTATTTTTAGGTTTTTAGAGTCTTTTGAGGCTTTTTCATTTCTAAAATTTTTATGGGTTTTATGTTTTTTTAGGTATTTATGGTTTTCTTATGGTTTTATGGGGTTTTTAAATCTTTATGTATTTTTGGTATTTTTATGGTTTTTAGGGGTTTTAGCGTGTTTTAGGCTTTTTGTGTTTTGTGTGTTTCTACAGTTATAATGTTTTGTTAGGGGTTTCCAAGGGTATAAGGGTTTTTAAATTTTAGCTGTTTTTTTTATTTTATTGTTTTTTGGGGGTTTTATGGATTCTGATCTTTTTAGGGTTTTAATGCTTTTGGGGTATTTATTTCATTTTTGATTTTTTTGGATTTTTTTTGGTTTTTTTGTTTTTTTATATATTTTTAATTTTTTCAGGATTTAAATTGTTTCTAGTGATTTTAGTGTTTTTATGTTTTTCATGGGTTTTTAGTGATTTTTATGGTTTTAGGGGTTTTATGGGTTTTATTGGTTTCAGGGTATTTTTAGTGTTTTTAGATTTTTTAGCATTTTTTTATGGGTTTTAAGTATTTTTAAGGTTTTACGGTTTTTTATGATTTTGTATGGGTTTAGGGTTTTTTTTCATTTCTAGGGATATTTATTGATATTTTTTGGATTTTAATCATTTTTAGGCTTTTTAGGGATTTCTATGGTCTTTAGGGTTTTTAGGGTTTTTACAATTTTTATGGCCTTTTAGGGATTTTAGTGTTTTTTTCGGTTTTTTGGCCATTTTAGGATTTTTATGGGTTTTTCGGGTTGTTATTGATTTTGAGGGTTTTTAGGGGTGTTAGGGTTTTTTGATTTTTTTGGCTGTAATTTTTTATTTTCAACTTTTTGTGTCTTAAAGGTTTTTTGGAGTTTGAAAATGTTTTTTGGGGTTCATAGGGGTTTTATAGTTTTAGTTGTTTTTTGGGTTTTATGTGTCTGTTTTGTGTTTTTAACATTTTTATGCGTTTTTTGATTTTAGGTTTTTATGTTTTTTATTGTATTTTATGGGTTTTTAGAACCTTTATAATTTTTTTTGGTTTTTATGGGTTTTTACTGTTTTTAGGGTTTTATAGTTCTTTATGGATTTTCATGGTTTTTAGGGCTATTTATTTTTTTATGGATTTTAGAGATTTTTTTTCTAATTTATGGGGTTTTAATTTTTTTATATTTTAAGTGTTTTTTGTTTTTTATTATTCTCATGGTTTTAGAATTTCATAGGTTTTTAAGTATCTTTTAGTATTTAAGGATGAATTAAGGTTTTCTTGATTTTTAGGTTTTTATGTTTTTAAGTAATTTTAGTGTTTTATGACATCATGGTTTTTATAGTGTTTAGGGATTTGAGGAGTTTTACGATTTTAGGTTTTTTAGGTTTTAGTGTTTTTATATTTTTTTAGTTTTTTGGGGTTTTAATGTTTTTTACATATTTTTGACATTTTTATGTGTTTATGGTGGGTTTATAGTTTTTAACTTTTTTATTGGGTTATGTTTTGGTTATTATGGGTTTTTGGGGTTTCATTGATTTGGGGGGTGGGGGCTAGGATATTTGTGGGTTTTAGTGTTTTTAGAGTTTCAAGGGTTTTAGGGATTTTACAAGTTTTTTAGGAGTTTAAGGTCTTCTTATGGGTTTTAATGGGTTTTACAATTTTAATGTTTTTAGGATTTTGTAGTAATTTTTATATTTCAATGGTTTTTAGGGGTTTTATGGATTTTGAGTGTTTTATGGTTTTTAAGGATTATATTGTTTCCATGGTTTTTTACATCTTTAATGTATTTAGGGGGATTAAATTTATTTAGTTTTACGTGGAATTATTAATTATTTTAGGTATTTAGTGGTTTTATTGTTTTTAGGAATTTAAGGTATTATTTTTTTGCTTCCAGTAGTTTTTAGGGGGGTTTAGTGTTTTTAGTGACGTTATTGTTTTCTTGGGGTTTTTTATATATTTTTATTATTTTTAAGGGTTTTTAAAGTTTCCAATTTTCTTTAGAGGTTTTATGGTTTTATACTTTTAAGTTGTTTTCAGGTTATTATGGGTTTTAGAGTTTTTTAAGTGTTTAGGGGGTTTCTATGGGTTTTTTTTATGAATTTTATGTTTTTTATGTTTTTTAGCATTTTTATGTTTTCATTTGTTTTATTTATTTAGGTTATTAAGGTTTTCGTACAGATTTTTTGTTTTTAGGGGTAATAAATTTTAATGTATTTTTAAATACTTTTAGGAAATTTATGATATTTATTGTTTTTAGGGATTTTTAGGGTTTTATGGTTTTATGGTTTTTACTGTTATACGGGTTTTTGTGTTTGTTGGGAGAGGGGAGGGTTAGATGATTAAAGTTTTTAGATTTATTAACATTTTTATGGGTGAAATTTTTTTTTTATGTTTTTAGTGGTTTAGGGGTTTTTTCTGGTTTATTTGGGTTCATTAATGTTTTTATAATTTTTTAGTGTTTTGAGGGAATTTTTATTGACTTTTATCATTTTTAACATTTTTAGGTTTTTAGGTTTTTTAAGTGTTATTATATCATTAAGATATTATTACGGGTTTTTATTTTTTTTAAGAATTTTATATCTTTTAACGATTTTATGGGTTTCTTGGTGTTTTTAAGGTTTTAATGTCTTTAGGTTTTATTGGGTTTTTAACACTTTCTAGTTTTTTGATGTTTTCTTAGTATTTTTCATGGTTTTTATGGATTTTTATTTTTTCTGTATTTTTAAATATTTTTAGGAATTATAGGGGTTTTAATCGTTTAGGGATTTTGATATTTTTAGGGTTTTAAGGGTTATTTCTATTTTATGGTTTCAATAAAATTTTCCGTTTTTAGGCCTTTTTTATTTCTTACTGGCTTAAATTTTCATTATATATTTTCAATGTTTTCAAGGGTTTAAAATGTTTTTTTTTTGTGTTTTTAGTGGTTGTTTTGGTTTTGGTGGTTATCTAATGCACTAATATTTTTAGATATTTTTATGGTTTTTAGGGTTTTATTCATTTTTTGGATTTAAGTTTCTTTTAGAGTTTTAAAGATTTTTAGGTTTTATTATTTTAAGGAAATTTATGGTTTTTTATCTTTTCTGATTTTTTGGGTGTTTACATAATTTCATGGGTTTTAAGGGTTTTAGGGACTATAAGGTTTTTATCATTTTTAGGTTTTTGTGTGTTTTATGTGTTTTATTATTTTTAAGGTTTTCTTATACATTTTCCGGGTTTTTAGTGTTATTACGTTTTTCAGGAATTTTTGGATTTTATGATTTTTATGGGTTTTAGGGTTTTTAGGGATTTCAAGGGGTTTTATCATTTTTCGGGGTTTTATGTTTTATGTGTTCTTTGTTATTTTTATATTTTTATGGTTATAAAGGTATTTAGATTTTATAATCTTTTTATGGATTTAATGGGTTATTAGTGTTTATTCTAGATTTTTTGGGTTTTTATGGGTTCTAATAATTTTTAGGTTTGTTTTGGGTTTTTATGTGTTTTTAGTTCTTAATGTTTTCATTCAATTTTTTATATTTTTTATGGTTTTTTATTTTATTAAGTATTTTTACGAATTTATAGGATTTTATGGTTTCCACGGTATTATGTTTATTTTTGGGTTTTTAGGGTTTTTTGAGTTACGTAGGTGATTAATGGGTTTTTATAGTTTTTATAGGTTTTTATAAATTAAAATGGTTTTAATAGTTTTTAGATGTTTTTTGGGTTTTTTGAGTTATTGGGGGTTTACAAGGTTAATAGGGGTTTTATGTTTTTTTTGGATTTTTTGGGTCTTATAGGGGTCTAATCATTTTTAGGGTTTTCTTTTGTTTTTTGGTTTTAAGGTTGTCTTTTGTGTTTTTAGAGTTTCTAGGTGTTTTTATTTATTTTGAGGGATTTGAAGGAAATTTTTTAGGGTTTTTATGCTTTTTTAGTGTTTTAGGGGTTTTGATGGTTCTATAGTTTTTAGGGGTTTTATCTTTTTTCATATTATTGGGTATTTTTTTAGTTTCGTTATGTTTTCGTATGGTTTTTAGGGTTTTTATATATAATGGATTTTATGATTTTTTAATATTTTAATGGTTTTTAGGGATTTTGAGTGTTTCTAGGTTTCTAACTGTTTTAATGTATTGTCACGTTTTTGTGGTTTTCTGATTTTTTGGGGATTAAAGGTTTTTAATGTATTTTTAAAAATATGGTTTTAAATATTTTTAGAGTTTTTATTGGTTTTATGATTTTATGGTTTTAGGATTATTTATGGTTTTTAGGGGGGTTAAGATCTTTTTAGGAGATTATAGGGTTTTGAGAATCTTTTTTATTTTTTTAGGTTATTTCTTTTTTTAGGATTTATATATTTCTTTTTGTTTTTTAGAGTTTTTAAGTAATTTTATATATTTGTGATTATTTAGAGATTTTTTAGGATTTTCATTGTATTTAGGGGTTATAAGGATATTCAGGTTTTCGGGTTTTTTTTGGATTTTTTTTATTTGTGTTTTAAGATATTTTAGTGTTTTTAGTGTTTTTATGTATGTAATGTATTCTAAGGGGTTTCTGGGTTTTTAGGATTTAATAAATTTTTATTGAATTTATGTTAATTTTTAGTATTTTTAATGTTTTTTGGGATTTTTGGGATTTTATATGTTCCTTAGTGTTTTGGGTTTTTTTGGTATTCATGGTTTATTGGGATTATAGGGGTTTTTAGTTTTATAGGTTTTTAATTAATTTTTAGATTTTTTAATGATTTGATGAGTTTAAAGGTATTTTATAGTATGTAGTTTTTTTGGGTTATTATGGTTTGTTGTGATTTTTAATGTCTTTAGGATTTTTACAGTTTTTACTCTTTTTAGGGTTGTTTTAGTTTTTCTCAATTTTTATGTTCATTAGGGGCTTTATATTATTTATGTTTCTGTGGTTTTCTAAGGTTTTTCTAGGTTTCTTGGTATTTTTATGTTCTTAATGATTTTAGGGTTTTTTGTGATTTTTATGTTTTTAGTGTTTTTATGGATCTTTTAGGTTTTTAGGGTTTTATGGTTTTATGTTTTTTATCATATTTTTTGGTTATCTAAGGGTATTAATTGTTTTTAGATTTTTATGTTTTTCATAGGAACATTCTAGATATTTATGATTTTTTATGTTTTTATGAATTTCTAGTGATTTTTTATTATTTTTATGGGTTTTTTGGGTTTTAATGATTTTCTGCTTTTTTTTTATTTTAGTGATTTTGTGGGGTTTTTTGGTTTTTAGAATTATTTTTTTATTTAATGTTTTGTTAGGGGGTAAACAAGGTTCTTAGGGGTTTTAATGTTTTTGGGGGTTTCTTGAATTTTTAGGTTATTTTTGGTTTTAGGGTTTTTTTGGTTTTTTCTGCTTTTCCGTGTTTTCTAGTTTTTTTGGGTTTGTATGGTTTTTTTTGGTGTGTAAATTTTTAGTGTTTTGTAATTCTTTTAGGGTTTAAATGGTTTTTTCTTTTTTTTGTTTTTTGTGTTTTTTGTGTTTAATTTTTTCTTATGAGTCTTGCAGGTATTCAGGGTTTTTTAATTTTTATGTTTTTTTAGATTTTATTTTATATTTTCAATGGTTTTTACAGTTTTTATGGAATTCGTGGGTTTTAGGGTTTCTTGGTTTTATGGTGTTTTTATGGTTTTTTATTTCTTCAGGGGTTTTAAGTCTTTAAGAATGTTTTCATGTTTTTTGAGGATTAAAGGGGTTTTTATTTTTTATTCATCTTTTGGATTTTATTGTTTTCTAGGTTATTTAATTTTTTTAGTGTTTTATGGATTTTATGGTTTTTTAAGATTATTTAGCAATCTTAAATTTTTTTATGTTTTTTAGTGTTTATGTGTATTAAGGATTTTAGGTCTTAATAGGATTTTCTAGGATATTAGGCTTATATAAGTTTTATGGATTTTTTTAGTATTTTTAAGTGTTTTTAGGGTCATAATGGTTTTTTGTATTTTAGGGGTTTTAAGGGATTTTATAATTTCTAAATTTTCAAGGGGGTCAATGATTTTTAACCGTTTTTAGTGCTTTTATATAATTCTTATGTGTTCTAATGTCTTTACATGTTTTATAGTTTTTTGGGGGTTTTTGGTTTTTAGGGTTTTTTTGGTTTTTTAGACGTTTTAAGGATTTAAAGTATTTATCTCTTTCTTAGGGTTCTTCAATGTTATTAGTGTTTTTTATAATATTAGTAGTTTTTATGGATTTTTATGATTTATTTTATTATTTAGGGTTTTTATGGACTTGGGAGGTTTTGGGTTTTTGGGTTTTTGGGGTTAATTTCATTTTTATGTTTTTGGGGGTTTTAAATATTTTTTCTTTTCTAACATTTTTATAGGGTTTTCAGGGTTTTTTAATATTATAGGAATTCATCAGGATTGTAAAGTCTTTTTATGGTTTTCATGGTTTTTATATATATCTAGGGGTTTTAGGATTTTTTTAGGGGTTTAGGGTTTTTATGGTTTCTTGGGGGTTTAAGAATTTTTTTGAGTTTTTTTTGGGGTTTTAAGGTTTCTAGACATTTTAAATGTTTTTAGGGGCGTAAATGGTTTTTGGTTTTTGGTTTTTCGTTTTCATGGGTTATTAGGGATTTTAATATTTTTTTATGTCTTAGGAGTTTTATGGTTGTTAGGGACTTTATGAATTATTAGGTTTTTAACATTTTTTAGTTTTTTAGGTGTTTTAATATTCTTTTATATTTTAATGTTTTCTTAGGGTTCTCATGGTTTTAGGATTTTTTACTTTTTTGTAGATTTTTAAGGGTATATATTATTTTTATAGTTTTTTTGGGTTTTAGGGATTTGAAGGGATTTTGAAGGGTTTTAGGGGGTTTTAGGGTTGTATGGTTTTTATGATTTTTAGCATTTTTAGTTTTTTTATGGGTTCTAAATGTTTTTTAGTTTTTTTGGTTTTATTCAGATTTGTTGTGGATTTATGGTTTTTTAATTTTCATGTATTTTATTGTTTTTTGGATTTTTATGGGTTTTTTGGGTTTACATGGATCATGAAGTATCTTAGGGTCTTTACAGTTTATGTTTTTATTTTGAGTTTTTGGTGTTTTTAAGGATTTGTTGATTCTTTATCATTTATAGGGGTTCATAATGTTTTTAAATTTTTAGGGTTTGAAGGATTTTTTAAATTTTTATAGATTTTTGAGTCTTTTTAGGATTTTAATTGGCTTTTATGGGTTTTGAGGGTTTTCGATGGTTTAAGGGTTTTTTATATTTTTTATGTTTTAGAAATTTTTGAGGTTTCTCGGGTTTTTTATTTCTAAGGATTAATGGGTATTTTTCCCATTTTTATGGTTTTTTGGGGTTTGATGGATTTTGAGTGGTTTTATTATTATTTACATTTTAATGGGTTTTCTACATTAATTAGGGTTTTTAGGGATTTTTTTATTTTTTCATGTTTTTATAGGTTTTGATGGTTTTTTGAGTTTTTTCTATTTTTTTGGATTTTATGTGTTTTTGGGGTGTTTAAGGGTTTTAGGGTTTTTAGGGTTTTTATGTTTGTTTAGAGTTTTTTAGGGTTTTTAACATTTTTAGGTTTTTTTTTGTTTTTTAGTGTTTTTATGGGATTTATTTTTTTAGGTCATTAATGTTTTCGTTGGGGTTTTCTTATGTTTTTACAATTTATTTATGTTTTTATGGATTTAGGACATTTTAAGGATTTTTATGGATTTTATGGTTTTTAGTGTTTTTGGAGGTTTTTTTATTTGTAGTGTTTTAGGGGTTTCGTTGGGTTTTTTGGTCTTTTAGGGGTTTAATGATATTTTAGTGGTTTTATTTGTTCTTTTGAGTTTTTCTTAAAAAATAGTGGATTATATGGTTTTCAGTGATTTTAGTGTTTTTGGGTTTTAGGGGATTTTATGGGTTGGGGGGTGGGTTTATTTGGTTATTTTGGATTTTTTTGGGATTTTAAAACATTACAGATTTTAAGGGTCTTAAAAGTAATTAAAATTTTGGGGTTTTCTTATGGGTTTCAGGGTTTTTATGGTTTCTACATTTTATGTATTTTTACGGATTTGTATATGATTTCATAGTTTTTTAAGGATCTTGGGGATTTTGAAGGGTTTTTTGGTTTTTTTTTATTTTATCAAGCTTTTAGTATCTTTTTTTTTTGGTTTTTTTGGGATTTTAAGATTCTTAACAATTTTTTTTACTTTTTAGGAGTTAAAAATGTTTATTGAGTGTTTAGTGGTTTTTTTATTTTTATTTCTTTTAGGGTTTTATGGTTTTAGGGTTTTTATCGTTTTTAATGGGTTTTATCGTTTTTAGTGGGTTTTATGTTTTAGGGGTTTTTATTATTTTTAGCATTTTTAGTTTAATATTATGGGTTTTATGTTATTATATTTTTTGATTTTTTTTTTATTTTTAGGAATATTATGGTTTTACGGTCTTCAAGGATTTTGAGGGTTTTCAAGTTTTATAGGGTTGTTTGTGTTTTTTTTGTTTTCATGGGTGTTAAGAGATTTTTAATTTTTAAGAGTTTTTTATGGGTTTAAATGGTTTATGATTCAAAAGGGTTTTTAGATATTGTGTGGGATTTTTTAGGTTTTATGGGGTTTAGGATTTTTAAAAGTTTTTAGGTGTTTATGGTTTTAGTGTTTTTATGATATTTACTATATTTTATATTTGATAGAATTTTTTTTTTGTTTTTAGGGGTTTTATATGGTTTTAATATTTTATGATTTTCATTTGGATTTTAAGGTTTTTTAGGTTTATAGGGGATTTCATAACATTTTAGATTTTATTCGTTTTTACTAATTTTAGTGATTTTGAGGGATTTTATGATTTTTAAGGGTTTTATAGATTTCTTAGGGGATTTTAGGTTTTTCAGGTTTTATATTTTTTTAGGGGTTTTAGGGTTTTTTAGGAATTATATAGATTTTCTTAATTTTAGATATATTTAGGATCTTTTATGGTTTTTGTACCTTTTTTTGGGGTTTTGGGTTTTATATGTTTATTAGGGTTTAATTGTTTTTATTGAATTTTTTAACATTTTAAGGGGTTAAATTGGTTTATGGGATTCTTAGTGGGTTTTATGGTTTTTATGGTTTTTATGGGTTTTAGTGGGTTTACAGGTTTTTATCGATTATAGTGGTTTTTTTGGTTTTTAAGTATTTTAGAGTTTTTATATTTATAGATTTTAAGTGTATATATGTTTTTTTGGATTTCATAGGGTTTTCAGAGTTATTAAGGTTTTTAAAAATTTTTGGTATTTTTACGTATTTTTATATTTTTTATGCTTTTTAGGATTTTTATGTTTTTTTTGGTTTTTAGGGTTTTAGGGTTTTATAGTTTATTTGGGTTTTTAGGGGTTTCAAGGTTTATTTTGGGTTTTAAAGGTTTTTAAGTTTTGTTTAAAACAATTATTGGGTTAAAGTGTGTTTGAAGTATTTTTAGGTTTTGGTGTTTTCTTGGTTTATGGATCATTATGTTTTTTTGGGGTTTTATGGTTTTAGTGGTTTTTTGTATTTTATGGTCTTTAATGAATTTTTTGGATTTTTTGTGAAATTTAGGTTTTTAGGGGTTTAATGTTTTTTTAGTATTGTATGGGGTTATTAGAGATTTTTAGAGATTTAAGGGCTTTTATGTTTTTCAATATTTTAAGGGATTTTGATGGATTTTAGTGGTATTAAAGGATTTTACAGCTTTTGGGTGTTTAATGGTTACTGAGATTTTTAGGGGGATATATAGTTTTTAGGGTTTTTAGTTGTCTTAAGAGTTCTTATGTTTTTAATGTTTTCTTATGTTTATTATATATATATATATTTTTCTTATATTTTTATGGATTTCTAGTTATTTTATAGGATTTTTAATGTGTTTTAGAGTTTCATTTATTTTTGGGGGTTTTATGGCTATATGGGTTTTATGCATTGGGGGGTTAGGGTTTTTTTTAATTTTACAGGGTTATAATATTTTTTCAGTATTTAATATTCGATGGGGTTTAAAGGGATTTTATTTATTTTAGGGGATTTTAGGGTTTTTATGGGTTTTTATCGTTTTAAGTGGTTGTTTGGGTCTTTTGGGGTATTAAGGGGTTTATGGCCATTTTATAATTTATTAGGGGTTTTAATGTTTTTGGGGTTTTAGTGGATTTATGCTTATTTATTATTTTATGGTTTTCTTGTTGTTATTCACAGAATTTATAGTTTTTTATATTTTTAGAATATTTTTTGTCATTTTTATGACTTTTATGTGTTTTTTGTGTTTCTGGGATTTTGATGGTGGTAATGTGTTTTTATGGTTTTTAAGTACTTTTAGGGTATTTAGTGTATTTTCGGTTTTTTGGGGTTATAAGGGTTTTAATGTTTTTATTTTTTCATATGGTTATTCATAGTTTTTTTGGGTGTTATGTTTTTTAATTTTATTGGACATTTAGGATATTTATACTTTTTCCAGGTTTTCAAGTATTTTGAGTGTTTTTTGTGGTTTTTTGGTTTTTTCTAGTTTTTTATTTTTTTGTTTTTAGTATTTTTTGAGATTTTAGGGGTATTATTGTTTTTTAAAGTTTTAATGTTTTTAGTTGTTTAAAAGATTTTTAGAATTTTTGGTGGGTTTATGGGTTTTTGGGGTTTTATGGTTTTTATTGTTTTATAGATTTTGTGGTTTGTAGAGTTTTAGCTTTTTGGGGGTTTTTAGAATTTTTAGGTTTTTAGGAATTTTATGTGTTTTAGTTTTTTCAGTTTTTATTAGGATTTTTTACGGTTTTTACATTTTCAAGTATTTTTTTGGATTTATAGGGGTTTTAGGGATTTTGAGGGGATTTCAGATTTTTAGATATTTTAGGGGATTTTATGTTTTCTTTATCATTTTTAGGTTTTTATGATTTATATGTGTTTTTGTCTTTTTATGGTTTTGTTAAGGATTTTTGAGTTTTATGGTTTTAAAATTCTTAGGGATTTTTAGAAATTTAAATGATTTTTATAGTTTTTAGAGACTTTAGAGAATTTGAGGGTTCTCATATATTTATGATGTTTAGGGTTTTTATCAAATTTATTGGTTTTTAGTGTTTTTTTTGAGTTTTTTGGGTTTTAATAATTTTTATTGTTTTAAGTTATTTAGGGATTTAAATTCATTTTTTATGTTTTTGTGGTTGTGAAGGTTTTTTTTTAGTTTTTAGGGGTTTTAGGGCTTTTTTTTTGTTTTTTGGTGATTAGGTTTTTTATGGTTTTCATCATTTTGAGGTTTTTTATGAGTTTAAAGTGGTCTTAGGTTTTTAATGGTGTCTGAATTTTAGTCCAATTTTTCTTTCATTTTTAGGTGTTTTTAGGACTTTTTAGGATTTTATTGTTTTTCAGGATTTTAGGGATTTATAGGATTTATATTTTTTTAAGGTTTTTTACAATTTTGAATATCTTTATTGGTTGAAGGGTTATATTTTTTTTTTGATTTTTATGGTTTTTATGGGATTTCAGGTTTTTATGGTTTTGACTTATTTTTATGGTTTTAAGTTGTTTTTTTGGTTTTGAGTTGTTTTTATGGATTTTAGAGTATTTTTGGGGTTTTAGTGTTTTTAAGGGGTTTTAGGAAATTTAAGTGTTTTTTGTTTTTATGGTTTTATTAGAATGTTTCATGGGACTTAGAGGTTTTTATGTTTTTAGGGATTTTATGTATATTTAATATATTCTGATTTTTAGCATTTTTAGTGAATTTGTAGGTTTTTTGGGTTTTTGGGTTTTCTGGTTTTTAACGTATTTAATATTTTTTAAGAAATTAGGGGTTTAAATTATTTTTAGGTTTTTATGTTTTCATTTGGATTTTTCAGGATTTTTAGGGTTTCAAACATTTTTATGTATTTTTATGTATTATTAGGATTTTTATGGCCTATAGTTTTTATTTTGGATTTTGATGGGTTTTTGGATTTTTAATGGTTTTCAGAAATTTTGCAGTTTTTAGGGTTTTTTAGTGATTTACGATTTTTAATGTTTTTAGAGTTTTTAATGTTTTAGGGGTATAAGGAATTTTATATATTTTGTGTTTTAGGGTTCTTATGGGGTTTAGGTTTTTTCTAAATTCCGGATTTTATTATTATTAATGGTTTTTAGTGTATTTAGGGGTATTTAGGGGTTTTAGGGTTTTTAGTATTACTATGTATTTAGGGTTTTATGCGTTTTTATGTTTTTACTGGTTTTTAGGGGTTTAGGATTTTTAGAGTTTTGGGGGTTTTTTGCATTTTTAGTTTTTTTGTGGTTTTAAGTGTCTTTGGGGATTTAAGGTATTCTTAATGTTTTCACGGGTTTTAGGGTTCTTATGTTATTATGGATTATTATATATTTTAGTATTTTAATGGGTTTTTAAAGGTTCTAGTTATTTTGAGGGGTTTGTGTTTTTTGGATTTTAGGGTTATCTTTTTGTTTTTTTGGGTTTTTTTGAGTTTCTATGGGTTTTAAGTTGTGTTAGTGGTATTTTAACATTTTTTACTATTTAAAGGGCTTATAGTGTTTTTTAGTTAATAGAATTATTATGGGTTTTATGGTTTTTTACGGTTTTAGGGGAGCTTATGACTTTTATGTTTTTTTGTGTTTTTAGGGTTTTTTATTTTCTAGGTTTCAGTGGTATTAAATTTTGTAAGGGTCTTAATGTTTTTAGTGTTTTCAGGGGTTTATTGGGTTTCATATGTTTTATGTGTTTTAGGTTTTTGTATGATTTTTATGTGGTTTTTGTGTTCTTTTATGGTTTTAGGGTTTTTAGATTGTTTTTTCTATTTTCATAGGTTTTAACAGTTTTCAGGCATTTAATGAATTCTTAGGGAATTTCTCCTTTTTTAGGTATTTTTACATTTTTTGGGATTGTTAGGTATTTTTCTTGTTATTTATTGTTTTAGGGTTTTAAGGATTCTGTGGGTTATTAGGGTTTTTCTTTGGTTTAAAGGGTTTTTATGTATTATTTAGGATTTTTAATGATTTAAAAAAAATACAATTTTTATATTGGTGTAAAGGTATTTTTGAGTTTTTGATGGGTTTTTATGGGTTTTCCGGGGTTTATTGTTTTTAATCTATTTCTAGGTTTTTAGGATTTTTTATGGTTATCTGGGATTTTTATGGGTTTTTGGGGTTATATGGTTTTTAGGGTCTTTATAAATTTTAGGGTTTATGGTATTTTACTCTTTTTAAGGATTTAGGCACTTTTAGAATTTTTAGGTTTTAGGGGTTTTGTGTGATATTAGTTTTCTATGGTTTTCTCGCGAATTTTTTTTAGGTTTTTTGCTATTTCAACTGCTATTTTAAGAGTTTTATTGTTTTTATGGTCCATTAGGATATTTTTAGGGTTTTTAAGTTCTTTTAGATTTTTAAAAATTTATTTAAGGTCTCTAGTGTTTTATGGTTTATTTATTTTTTTAGGGATTTTTATGGAATTTTTGGTGTTTTTATGGGTGTTTAGGTATTTTTGGGGTTTTCAAGGCTTTTTGGCCTTTTAGAATATTCAAAATTTTGACAATTGTTTGTATTTTTAGGTTATTAGGGGTTTTAAGTTTTTTGTGTTTTCAATGTTTTCACAGGGGGTTTAAGGTTTTGTTAGGTTTTTCCAGGTTCTTTAGGGTTTTTTAGATTTTATCAATTTTCAGGAATTTTTAACGATATTTTTAGTTTGTTGGGTTTTTAGGGATGTTGATGGTTTCTAAGGGATTTAGGTATTTTAGGTTTTTTTAGGAGGGGTTGAGTTTTTAGCTATTACGGGATTTTTTAGAGTTTTTAATGTTTTTTATGTTCTCAAAATGGCTATTTGAGTTTTAAGCAGTTTATGGTTTTTATAGATTTAAGGTTGTTAATGTTTTTAGGTGTTTTAAGGGTTTTAGGTGGGTTTAGGTCATTTTGGATTTTTTAAGGGGTTTTGGGTTTTTTATGTTTTTAGGGATTTTATGTGTTTTAGGTTTTTCAGGTTTTCATTGGGTTTCTATATATTTAGTGATTTCAATGGAATTTTTTAGAAATTTTAATCTTTTTTGGGTTTTAAGGAATTTTGAGGGTTTCTAGTGGATTTTAGGGGACTTCAGATTTTAAAGGGTTTAACTGTATTTATATTTTTATGGGTTTTATGTAATTTGAAGTTTTCATGGTTTTCTTAGGGATTTTAGGGTTTTTAGGTTTTTTTACATTTTTATGTATTTTTAGTGATTTTCTATGATTTATAAGGTTTTTATTGTTTTAGTGATTATGAGTTTTTTTGTTGTTTTATGTATTTTATGTTAAATTTTTAGGGTTTTTTGATTCTTTTAAGTATTTTATGGTTTTTAGAGTTTTTTAACATTATTGGAATTTAAATTTGTTTTAGGTTTTTATTGGGGTTTAGGATATTTATTGGGTTTAGAGTTTTATGGTATTTTGGGTATTTTGGGGTTTATAGGGGTTTTGGATGTTTTTTATTTCATGTTTCTTAGGTTTTTTAGGGGTTTTAAGTGTTTTTTGTTTTTTAAGGTTTTCTTAGGGGTTTTAGGGGTTTTTACATTTCTTGGGATTTTTGTGTCTTTTTTAGGATTTGGATTGGTTTTATGGTTTTTATGTATTTAGAGAATTTTTAGTGAATTTTTGGGATTTTATTGCTTCTTAGGGTTTAGTGCTTTTATGTTTTTATGTTGGTTTAATAGGGTTTGCGTATTTTTGGGTTTTTTAGTTTTTTAGGGTGTTTAAGGAGTTTTACACCTTTAGTTATTTTTTTGTACTTTTAGGATTTCTATGTTTTTTAAGGATTTTTATGGATTTTGAGTGTTTTAGTGTTTTTTATGGTTTTATGTTTCAATTATATATTTTAGGTTTGTTGAGTTTTTATGGGGTTTTAGTTTTTTAGTGTTATTGTTTTAATTTTTTAGGGATTAATGGGTTTTTAGAATTTTGAGTGGGGTTTAAGGGTTTTTATGTGGTTTTAGGGGGGGGGGGGGTTGGGGATTTTTTATGGTTTTATGATTTTTGTGTTCTTATGATTTTTTCATATTTTAAGCGGTTTTTAGGTTTTTGGGGGTTTTATATTTTTTTCGTTTTGTAAGGTTTTCTTAGGCTATTTTATGGTTTTTATGATTTTAAACATTTTTAAGGATTTTAGTGATATTTTTTGATTCCTGTGGTTTTGTGGGTTGTTATGGAATTTTAGGGTTTTAGAGTTTTTATTTTTAGGGGTTTTATGGTGTTTTAGTGTTTTTAGTGTTTTTAGTGTTTTTTATATTTTTAGCCGTTTTTAGTGTTTATAGGTTTCTATGAAATTATTTCTTGTTTTCATGGTTTTTATGTTTTTAGAGATTTTTAAGTATTTTTAATGATTTGATATTTTTAATGTTTTTATGGATATTGATGGTTATTAAGGGTTTTTTGGGGTTTTTTGAGTTTTTTATGGTTTTATGGTTTTTAGTGATTTTTAACATTATTGTGGTTTTAAAAGGTTTTTAGTGTTTTTAATGGATTTTTTATGGAATTTATGGTTCTATAGGGTTTTTATCATTTTTAGTTTTTAATGTTCTCTAGAGTTATTTTGGATCTTTAGAGTCTTTTAGGATTTTTATTTCTATTTAGGTTTTTTGGGGTTTTATGTTTTTTAATTTTTTATGGTTTTCTATGGTATTTTTAGGTTTTTAGGGTTTTTTATATTTTTGTGCATTTTTTGGGGATTGATTTTAGATGTTTATGATTTTTTGGGGTCTTAGGGATTTTGTGGGTTTTTTTGGGATTTTCCTGATTTTAGGGTTTTTCATCAATTTTCCACTTTTTTGGTTTCTTTCGATTTTTAAGGTTTTTATGTGTTTTTAGATTTTAAATATTTTATTATGGGTTTTCAGGGTTTTTAGGTTTTTCTATGTTTAAAGGAATCTTTTAGGATATTCAGGATTTTTATGGTTTTTAGGGTTTTATTGGATTTTGAGGATTTTTTGATTTTTAGAGTTTTATGGGGTTTTACGGTTTTGGGAGTTTTTATGTATTTTGAGTTTTTTTCGGTTTTAAGGTTTTTAGAGATTTTTAGGGTGTTATGTTTTTTTAGGTTTTTTATGAGTTTTACGTATTTTTAGGTTATTACGGTTTACTTAGGATTGTTTTTGGGTTTTAGGGTTTTTTACATTATAGGCATTTTTCGGGATTTTAAGAAGTCAATGGTTTTTTTTGTGATTTTAGGGATTTTGAGGGTTTTATGGTTTTATATGGTTTTTAGTTTTTTATATTTTCTACTGTTTTTAGTGTTTTAAATTATGATTATGTTTTTCAATTTTCTATAAGATTTTTACATTTTTTGGGATTTTATGGATTTTTAAAGATTTTTATGGTTTCATGGGTTTTTAGATATTTTGAGGGGTTTTAGGATTTTTTGATATTTTAGGGTTTCTAGGGGTTTTAAAATTTGAGGGATTTCTTTGGTTTTTAGTGTTTTTTTTTCATTTTTAGGTTTTTGTGGTTTTATGTGTTTTCATTTTTTAAAGTTTTATTAGGGATTTTCAAGGTTAAAAGTGTTTGTTTACTTTTGAAGATTTTTAGGCATATTTTTTGTTTTTTATGTGTTTTAAGAATTTTCAGAGGATTTAGGGCTTTTATTGTTTTTTTTAGGTTTTTTCATTTTTTATGGATTTTATGGATTTGAGATATTTTTACAATTTTTAGTGGTTTGAAAGGTATTAAAATTCATTAATGGAGTTTTAGGTTTTTTATGGGTTATAAGGTCTTAAAAGGGTTTTATGGGTTTTTATGGTTTTTAGGGGTTTTAGGGAATTTTATTCGTTTTTAGGTTTTTATGATTTTTAAGTATTTATAGGTATTTACGGTTTTCTTAGGGGATTTTCAAGGATTTTTTGGATTTTCTACGTTTTTAGTTGTCTTCGAGTTTTTTATTATTTTAATGTTTTTAGTGTTTTTATAGATTTTGAGATATTTTTTGGGGTTTTAGAGATTTTAAGCATTTTATCATTTTTATATTTAATTGGGTTTTAAGTGTTTTATGTTTTTAACACTTTTTAGTGTTTTATAAGGTTTTTTTGGATTTTTAGGTGTTTAAGGATTTTAGGGATTATTTAGGTTTTTTATAAATTTTAGGGGGTTTTTAGCATTTTATGGGTTTTTTGGTTTTTTGGTTTTTTGGTTTCTTAGAGGTTTTACGTTATTTTGTGGTTTAGGTTTTTTCAAGGTTTTTAAATATTTTTAGGGGTTTCATGAATTTTTAAAGTTTTTAGATGTGTTTTAGAGGTTTTTATGAGTTTGATGAATTTTATGTTCTTAAGGGGTTTTATGGTTTTTACAGTTTTATGGGTTTCAGGGGGTGTTAGGATTTTTAGAGTATTTTATGTTTTTAGGTGTTTAATTTTTTTTTGTGTTTTAAGGATTTTTATGTGTTTCCTAGGTTTTTTTTCATCTTTTACATTTTCAGGGATTATTTGGGATTTTTTAACATTTTCACGCCTTTTATGGTTTTTAGAGATTCTATGGTGTTTTTAAATGTTTTTAGGATATGTAGGGGTGTTTTCATGTTTACGTCTTTATAGGTTATAAGTGCTTCTAGGGTTATATGGTTTTCTTTTTTTTATCATTTTTTATTAGGGTTTTATCATTTTTATGATTTTTCATGTATTTTTTATGATGTTTATGGTTTTTAGGGTTATTAGGGTTCTGAGGGTTTTTACGACATTTAGTGTTTTATCAGTTATTTGGGATTGTATATTTTTTTGTTTTTATGGGTTTTAAGGTTTGTTATACTTTTTATCATTGGGGGGGGGGGTTGGAAGGGATTTTAGAGTTTTTATTGTTTTTATGGTATTTATGAGTTTTTATATTTTTTATTGATTTTATAGGTTTTATTGTTTTTCAGATTTTAGGGATGTTTTGGATCATTTACATTATTTAGTGTTTTTAGGTTTTTAGGAGATTTATGTGTTTTTTAGGATTTAAGGTTTTTTTAGGATATTTTAGGGTTTTTTAAATTTGTTCATATTTTCAGAACTTTTGGGATTTTTACGGATTTTTAGGCTTATTTTGGATGATGTGGTTTTTTTGGTTTTTAGTGTTTTTAGTGTTTTTTTGGGATTTTAGGGCAGGGGGTTTGAGTTTTTTGGATTTTTAGGTGGTTTAGTATTTTTAACATATTTTTATTTTCAAAGGGTCTTTATTGTTATAGTGGGTTTTATGAAATTTATAGTTTTTAGGGATTTATGGGTTTTATGGTTTCTTGGGTTTTTTGGGTTTTTTGGGGTTTTAGGGTTTTTAGGGTATTTTATGGGTTTTATGGATTTTAAGAATTTTTTGGTTTTTAATGTTTTCTTAGGAGTTTTAGGGTTTTTAGGTTTTCAAATTTTCCATATATTTTTAGGGATTAATTTCATTATATAATTTTTAGGGTTTTTATGGTTTTATGATTTTTTTGTTTTTTAGTTATTTATGGTTTTTGGGTTTTTAAGGTATTTTGATTTTTCTTGGATTTTTAATGCCCTTTGTGGTTTTTATCATTTTATGGGTTTAAAGGGTTTTTTATTTTATGTTTGTTTTATTGGTTATATGGGTTTAAGATTTCTTATAATTTTTGGGGGTTTTATTATTTCATGGGGTTTTAAGATTTTTTATGGTTTATATTGTTTTTAAATTTTTTAGGGGTTTTAATTATTTTTTGGTTTTTAAGGTTTTCTCAAGGGATTTTTGGGTACTTATTTTTTATATGTTTTAGGGTTTTTTTGGTATTTGTTTAGGTTTTTATTTATCTTAGGGATTTTAGGGATTTTAAGGGTTTTTAGTTTTTTTTGGGGTTTTTAGGGTATTTTGCATTTTTATGTTTTTATGGGTTTTCAGATTTTTAATGTTTCTAATGTTTTCTATTTGTTTTTAGGATTTTTAAAAAATATAGGGATTTTTTATTATTTTTAGAAATTTTACGTGTTTATGTTTTTTTGTTTTTTTGTTTTTTGGGTATAGATTTGTTTTGAGTTTTTTAATGTTTTTATGTAATTTCAGTGTTTTTTAAAAAACAATTAGGTGTTTAAAGGGTTGTTATAGTATTTAGTTATTTCTATGGTTTTGATGGATTTTAGGGATATTTTATTACTTTATTGGGCTTTATGGTTTTTTTGTGTTTATGTTTTTTTAGGGGTTTAGGGATTTTATCTTTTTTAGAGGACTGATGTTTCTTTAGGTTTTCAGATGTTATTAGGATTTTTAGGGATTTATTTTTTTTATATTTTTTAGGAATTTTGGGGGGGTTTAAAATTTTAGGTTTTTTAGTGTTTTTTGATATTTTGATTGTTTTTAATGGTTTTATGGGTTTTTAAGGTTTTATGGGTTTTTGGGAGTTTAGGGTTTTTTGTAGTTTTTATGGGTTTCTTAGTTTTTTAGTTATTTTAATCTTTTAAGGGGTATAATTTTTTTCGTAATTTTTAGTGGTTTTTAGGTTTTCTATGTGTTTTATGGGTTTTAATGGGTTTAGGGTTTTCTAGGGTATTTATTGGTTTCTATGATTTTACGGTCTTTTAGTGTTTTTATCAATTTTTAGTATTTTATGGGTCAATTTTTTTTGGTTTTTAAGATTTTTTAGAGTTTTTAGAGTTTTTTATTATTAGGGACTTTTTGTTATTTTTAGGATTTTTATAGTTTTAGGGTTTTAAGGATTTTATTAATGTATCGGTTTTTTGGGATTTTAGGTGGTTCTGGGTTTTTTGGCTATTTTTGGGTTTTTATGTGGTTTAATTGTTTTTA
Source organism: Viscum album (assembly GCA_963277665.1). Taxonomy (NCBI): domain Eukaryota; kingdom Viridiplantae; phylum Streptophyta; class Magnoliopsida; order Santalales; family Viscaceae; genus Viscum; species Viscum album. The sequence continues at coordinate 973,240,232 of OY728141.1, forward strand.
GGATTTTAAGGTTATCAGAGTGTTTTAATAGTATTTAGTGGTTTTCATTTCTCTTTTGTATATTTATGAAATTTTTAATTTTTTTAGTTTTTAGGGTTTTTAGGGACTGTGAGGATTTTAGGTTTTTTTGATTTTTCTCCCTATTTTAATGATTGTATTAGATTTTTTTATCTTTTTGGGGTTTAAATGGTTCTTAGATTTTTTTGAGGTTTATAGACTTTTATGGGATTTTTTATGATTTTTATGGATTGCTACTATTTTTTGGGATTTTAAGAGTTTCTAGGGGTTTTGGGTTTCTTGGGCTTGTATAGATTTTAGCTTTTTTCTATATTTTTTGTTGTTTTAGGTAAATTTAGTTTTTTATGGTTTTCTTTAGGTTTTTAGGGTTTTTTAGGGTTTTTACAAACTTTTAAATTTTTAGGTGTTTTTTAGAATTATTATGGTTTTATTAGGTTTTTAGGTTTTTAGAGGCTTTTTAGTGTTTTTATTTTTCATATTTTTTTTTGGGTTTTTTGAATTTATTTTTAGTATTTTAGGTTTTTAATGGTTCATATAGTTTTATAAAATTTCTTGGGGTTTAAAATATCTTTGAATTTTTAGAATGGTTTTAGTTGTTTTATCAGGTTTTAGGGTTTTTATGGTGTTTAGTGGTTTTATGGTCTATACGATTTTTATGGTTTCCTAGTGTTTTAGAGTTTTTTAGGTGCATTATGTTTTTTTGTTTTTTTATGTTTTTGTTAGGATTTTTTTGGGTTTTAGTGTTTTTAACATTTTTAGTGATTTCTTGGGACATTTAAGGTTTTTATGATTTTACGGTTTTGATGGGATTTAGGGGTTTTAGGGTTTTTAGTGTTTTTAGTATATTAGGGGCTTTAGGATTTTTAGGTTTTTAACGATATGTAATGGATTTTCAATGTTTTAGGGGGTTTTATGTTTTTAGGGATTTGTTAGGTTTATTCTATTTTTTCGTGTTTTAGAGATATTGAGGGTTTGAAAAGATTTTTTAGTTTTTTTTGTATTTGGCCTTCTTCTGATTTTTTAGTTATTGTATGTGTTTTTATATATCTTAAAGTTTTTACATATTTAAAGTGTTATTTGGGGTTTTAGTTATTTTTTGGGGTTTTATGGGGTTTTAGGTGTCTTATGGGTTTTACGTGGTATTTATGATTTTTAGGGGTTTTATTATGTTTTTATCTCATTATAGGTTATAGGGGTATTAATTATTTTTAGGTTTATAAAATTTAATTAGTTTTTATTATGGATTCCAGAGTTTTTTACATTTTTGTGGATTTTTGGGATTTTATTGTTTTTAGGGTTTTTATCGATTTGGAAGGGTTTGGGGTTCTCCAGGATATGAAGGCTTTTTCTCAGTTTTTAGGGTTTTTTCGTTGTTTTTATGGTTTTTCATAGTTTTCATCATTTTTGGTTTTTAAAGGTGTTTTTGATATTTTATTTAGTTTTATGAATTCTATGTTGTTTTAGTGTATTTATTTTATTTAGTGTTTTAATGTTGTTTAGGTTATTTAGGGTTTTAAGCATTGATTAGGGATGAAGGGTTTTTAGTGTTTTTTGTTTATAAGGTTCTATTTGTGGATTTTAATGTTTTTATAATTTTTTAATTTTTGGTAATTTTTAGGGCTTTTAGGGTATTCTGGCTTTTTAATGTTTTTAAGGGATTTTCGGGGGTTTTACGGTTTTTTTGGGTTTTTTTGGTTTTTAGGGTTATTTATTTTTAATAGATTTTATGGGTTTCTATAGTTTCTTTAACATTTTTAGTAGTTTAATTGGTTTATAGAGAATTTAGTGGTTCATAGGGTTTTAATGGGTTCCTAGTTTTTTATGGTTTATAGAGGATTTATTGTTTTTATTTGTTTTTAGTAGTTTTAGTGTATTTAAGGGATTTTAGAATTTTCTAAGAATTTAAGGGATTTAATTGTTTTTATTTTTTTAATATTTTCATAGGGGTTTTATGGGGGTTTTGGGTTTTATGTATATAATTATTTTAGGGATGTTTTATGATATTTATGGGTTTTTCGGGTTTTTCGGGATTTCAAGGGTTTTTAGACTTTTTTCCCATTTTTTTGGGTTTTTTGGGATTTTAATGCTTTTAGTTGTATAATGTTTTTTTGGGGTTTTATGTTTCTCATAGGGTTTTTCATGGGTTTGGGGGTTTTATTTTTTTTTCTATGTTTATGGATTTTTAGGATTTTTATAGGGTTTTAGTGTTTTTTTGAATTTTGCGAGTTTTTGTGTTTTTAGTGTTTTTAAGATTTTGTTTTTTTTGTTTTGGTAGTATTTTTATTGTTTTTAATGGGTTTTATATTTTTTAATGGATTTAGGGGTTTAATGAGATTTTATAGTTTATATTGGGGTTTTATAGTTTTATTGGTTTTATGTATTTTGAGAGATTTTATGGTTTTTATGGTTTTTAGAATTTCTTATGGTATTTATTGGGTTTTTAGTGTTTTTATCATCTTTTCAATTTTAATGGGTTTTGTATATTTCTTAGTATTTATTATTTTGATGTAGTTTTTTAGGGTTTGATCATTTTTTATGATTTTCTGAATTTATTGGGCTCTATAAAGATTTTTATGATTTTTTTTTTGTTTTTTGGGTATTTTGAGGGATTTTGTTTTTATAGTGTGTTTAAGATTCTTACGATTTTTTTATGTTTTTACTATTTTTATGTTTTTAGGTTATTATTGTTTTGTTTGGGGTTTTTAAGGATTTTAATTTTTTTTAGGTTTTTAGAGATTTTTAACATTTTTATGATTTTAAGGTTTTAATTGTTTTTAGGTATTTTGAGGGGTTTTGAGGGTTTTTAGTTTTATAGGGTAATTATGTATTTTTTGACATTTTGGGGTTTTTTGTGTTTTCTTTATGCTTTTTTAGGTTTTTAAATTTCTTAAACATTTTTAGGGGTTTAATGGGTTTCTTAATGTTTTTAGTGATTTTTTTCGTTTTTATGGGTTTTGGGGTGTTTAAGCTTATTATAGTTTTTATGGGTCTTATGGTTTTAAGGGTTTTAGTGATATTTAGCCGTTTTTTAAATTTTTAGGGGTTTTGTGTTTTTATGGTTTTTGGGGTTTTTAGTTATTTTGAGGTTTCTTTGGTTTTTAGTGTTTTTATTGGTTTTAGGGGCTTAAAGTGTTTTTTGGTTTAAAAATAATTCATAGGTATTTTTCATAGTTTATTGGAGTCTTTACATTTTAAGGGAATTTTATGGATTTTAAGTTTTTTTTGGGTTATTACGGTTTTTAGGGATTTTGTGGGTTATTATGGTTTTTATGGGTTTTCCATTTTTTCAGGGTTTTAGCAGTTTTTTAGTATTTTAGTTATTTTTTTATTTTTTTATTTTTTTAATGTTCTTAGGGGTTTAAAGGGATTTCAATGTTTTTAATGTTTTTTGGGGTTTTATGTAATTTTGGAAGTTTTTAAGATTTTTGTTTGGTTTTAGGGTTTTTAGGGTTTTAATGGGTTTTATACATCTTATAGTTTTAGTGTTTTTATGTTTTTTTTCAGAATTAAGTGTTTTTAGGCTCTTAAGAATTTATTTGGTATTTTCTGGGGTTTTAGGGACTTTTATGATTTATTATATTTTCAGGGATTTTTTAGATTTTTATGATGTTAAGGGTTTTTATGGATTTTAAGGGTTTTATGGTTTTTATGATTTTTTCGGAGTTTATTGTTTGTTTTGTTTTTTGGGGATTTTTCATAACATAGTTCTTTTTGATGTTTTTTATTTAAAGGGATTTTAGTTTTTAGAGGGTTTTATGGGGTTTAATGTATTTTTATGGTTTTTAGTGGTTTTATGGTTTTTAGAGGATTTTGGGTTGTTAGGGTTTTCTAGGGTTTCTCTCATTTTCAATATTCTAATGGGTTTTATGTTTTCTTAGGGTTTTAATTCTTTCTTAGGAGACTTTATCATTTTTATGTTATTATTTATTTTTACTATTTTATAGAATTTTTATATTTTTTAGGGTTTGGAAGATATTGAGGTGTTTTGGCATTTTTTTTGGGTTGTATGGTTTTTATAGTTATTATCACTTTCTGGATTCTTATTAGTTTTAATATTTTTTTTAGTTTCAAATGTTTTCATAGGGTTTTTATGATTTTTAAAAATTTTTTGTATTTTTTGGTATTTTTATGGATTTTTATGAATTTTTAGGGGTTTTGTAGAATTTTTTGTGTTTCAGTGTTTTAGTTTTTTTAGGGTTCAAATAATTTTTTGGGACTTTTAGTTTATTTGGGTTTTAAGTGTTTCAAAGGTTTTTATAGTTTTTAATGTTTTTATAGGATTAACATTTTTACAGTTATTTTTGGATTTTATGGTTCTATATGTTGTTATGGTTTTTATGGTCTTTTGGATTTTTATTATTTTTTGAGTTTTTTGTGGTTTTATTGCATCTTTATAGTTTTAGGGTGTTCATAATTATTATTTTTTCTATGTTTTAGGATTATATTAGTTTTTAAGGTTATCTTAGTTTGTTTTAAGGGTTTTTTATATTTTTAGGGATGTTTGTCGATATTTTTAAGATTTCAATGGTTTTTGAGGGGTTTTATGGATTTACAGGGCCATTAGGATTTTTTTAGGATTTAGGGTTTTTATTGTTTTAGGGGTTTTTATGATTTTAGTGTTTTTATGTTTTAGGGGGTTCATGTGTTTTCAGTTTTTAAGGTTTTCATAGGGGCTTCCAATGTTTTTAGGGATTTTACATTTTTTTTGGGTTTTAGGGTTTTTTCTATATATTTATGGTTCATAGAGTTTTTCGGGATTTAACTGATTTTTTTGGATTTTTAGGTGTTTTACGCTTTTTACGCTTTTTATGGGTTTTATAGGTTTTTATTTATTTAGGGTTTTTCAAGATTTTGTAGTATTTTTAACATTTTAAATAATTTAATGGGTTTTCAGAGATATTTTTGGGTTTCTAGGTTTTATTGGTTTTAGGTGTTTTTTAATGTTTTTAGGGTTTTTTTATTTTTAGCGGTTTTAGTGTTTTTAGGGGTTTTACAATTGTTTATATTTTTTGAGGTTCTATGTTTTTTTTAGTTAAATATTTTTCTTAGAGGTGTTTAGGGTTTTTCGGTTTTATATATTTTTAGGGACCTTTAGGGTTTTTAGGAATTTTCATAGTTTTTTGGATTTTAATGGATTTTGAAGGCATTTATATGTTTTTTCTTTTTTTGTTAGGAACTGTAAGTGTTTTTAGGTTTTTTTTGGTTTTTTAGGTTTTCATAGTTGTTTTTTTATATTTTTAGTTGTTTCTATATTTTTATGGGGTTTTGGGGTTTTTTATAATTTATATGGTTTTATGGTTTTTAGGGATTTTCTTATTTTTAGAGGATTTTAATTGTTTTTAGTTTTTTGGGTTTTTGGGTGTTTTTTCTTTTATCTTTTTTAATTTTTATAGATTTATATTACATTGTTAGTGGCTTAAAGGGGTTTTTTAGTTTTTAGAGTTATTTGGGGGTTTTATGGGTTCTATATATTTTTAAATGTTGCAGGGTTTTTAGGGTTTCAAGGGTTTTTTGATGATTTTTGAATTTTTAGGTTTTTAGAGGTTTAAAGTGTTTTTAGATTTTTATGGTTTGCTACTGTTCTTAGGATTTTATATTTATTTGTGATTCTTGGTTTTATCGGATTTTTTTATGGATTAATATAATTTTTGTGTTTTGAGTATTTTTAGTGGATTTATGGGTTTTTTTTGGGTTTTTAAGGGATCTTTAAGTTTTTGGGTTTGTAGGTTTTTTAGTTTTCTAAACGTTTTTAGGGGTTCAAAGTGTTTTTATATTTTTTAGTGGTTATAGGGGTTTTCCTTGTTTTTTTGTTTTAAATTTTCTTTCAATGTTTTATGATTTTTAGGGTTTTTAATGGTTATAAGGGTTTTCATCATTTTTTAGGAATTCTGGGGTTTAATGTGTTTTTAAAATTTTGAAGTTTTCTTATGGTTTTAAGGGTTTTAGTGTTTTTTTATGTTTTAAGGTATTTTTAGGGGTTTTATGTTTTTTATGTTTTATATGGTTTTTAGGGGCTTGGATGGGTTTTAGGGGTTTTTATAGTTTTATGGTTTTCAACATTTTTGGTTTTTAGTGGGTTTAATTGTTCTCATGTTTTAAATGTTTTATTAAGGGTTTTCTGGTTTTTTATTAGTTTTTTTTTCATTTGTAGGGATTTCAAGGCTACTTTAGTATTATTATGGTTTTTATGGAATTTGAGGGTTTTTTATAGTTTTTTGGGTTTTATGGTTTTTTGTGTTGTTGTATATTTTATGATTTTTAGAGTTTTTTTATTTCTATTGTTTTTTATATTTTAATGGTTTTAAAGGTTTTTTAGAGTTTTTAGTGGGTATTTATAGTTTTAAAGTATTTTATGGATTTTATGGTTTTTTAGGTTTTTAGATATTTATATGGGTTTTAATAGTCTTTATCTCTTTTTAGGTTATAATGGGTTTAAAGTGCTTTTAGGTTTTAAATTATTCTTATGGATTTCTTGTTTTTTAGGGTTTTTAATGATTTTTGGGGCTTTTTATGTTTTTTTTAAATTTTTAGTGGTTTTCGGGATTTTGGGGGGTTGTTTTGGGGTTTTAGGGTTTTTAGAAATTTTGATATATTTTTTTAGAGGTTTTAAGTGTTTTTTTGGTTTTTAAATTTTTATTAAGGTTTTTCAAGGATTTTAGGGTTTTTATGTTTTTATAGATTTTAGTCCCTTTTTAGAATTTGTTTTATTTTTTGTATTAGTAGTAATTTTTAGGGTTTTGGGGTTTTTTGGGTTTAAGGGGTGTTATTGTTTTCTTGGGTTTTTATGGTTTTTATGGTTTTTATAATTTTATTTTATTTTTCTTGGTTGTTTATTGTTTTTAGCATTTTTTTGGTTTAATGTCTTTTTAGAGTCTTTAGTGGGTTTTTACAATATTTAGGGATATTTAGTGTTTTTAAGGATTTTAGGGGTATTGTGGTTTTAAAGTTATTTTGGTGATTTTTAGGGGTTTTAGAGTTTTTAGCATTTTTTATTTTTAGGGGTTTTAAGTGTTTTATTTTATTTTATTTTTCATAGGGGTTTTCATTGTTTTTATAGTATTTTTGGAATTTTTAATGATTTTAGGGTTTTCTGGGATTATTAATGATTTTGAGGGTTTTATGGTTTTTATGGTTTTCAGGTTTTTTAGGTTTTTTTGTATTTTTAGAATTTAGGGGATTTATTTATTTTTAGGTTTTTAAGGTATTCATTAGGGTTTTTAGGGTTTTAGTGTAGATTATATTTTTTTGATTTGAGGTATTTTTAGTATTTTTTTTGTTTTTTACGGTTTTTAGGGTTTGAATGATATTAAGGTATTTAGGGTTTTGGGGGTTTTGGGGTTTTACTTGTGTTTGTAGGGTTTAAATGGGTTTTTATATTTTTTTTAACATTTTGAGGGGTTTGAAAAAAATTTAGTATGTTTTTTTTGGGTTTTTTGGGTATTAGGATTTTTTATGTTTTTTATGGATATAGATTTTTGGGGTTCTAGGGTTTTTACCATTTTTAGGATTTTACGGGATTGTAGTGTTTTTTCTTTTTTAGTTTTTTCGTTAGAATTTTTATGGTTTTAAGAAATTTTTTTGTTTTTATGGATTTATAGAAATTTTTTAGAATTTTTAGGGGTTTTAAGGAATTTGAGGGTCTTTAAGGTTTTTATGGTTCTTTGTGATTTTTTCGTTTCCAGGGGATTCAAAATTTTTAATGTTTTAAGGTTTTATTAGGTTTTTTATGGGTTTAAGTGTTTTTATTGTTTTTGGGATTTTTTTTGGAATCTTATAACTTTTAAGTTTTTATGATTTTTAGGATTTTTAGGATTTTTATGGTTATTGGGATTTTATGGGTTCTTTTGGGGGGGTTAAAGAATTTTTAGAGTTTATTAATGTTATTATGTGTTTAAAGAGTTTTTATAGTTTTTAGTCGATTTCATGGTTTTTTTGTGTGTATTTAGGGATTTTAAGGTTTTATATGTTCTTATTGTGTTTAGGGTTTTTATGATTTTTTATAGTTTTTAGGCTTTTTAGGGTTTTTATTGGTTTTAAGTGTTTTTATATTTTTAAGGTTTTCATTTTTTTTCAAATTTTTGAGTGTCTTTTATCTTTAATGGTTTTCTAGGGAATTTGTGTGATTTTTTATGGGATTTTATTGTTTTTAAAGATTTTGATAGTTTTTAGGGTATTTTATGGTTTTTATGGTTTATTTTGGTTTTAGTGTTTTTAGATATTTTTAGGATTTTAGTGAGGTATTCAGGGTTTTACCCTTTTTTAGGTTTTTAGGGGTTTTATGTTTTTAGGTTTTTACGGTTTTTAGGTTTTTAGGGAATTAATGGTTTTTTACTTTTTTATGGATTTATATGGTTTTTTAGGATTTATATGGTTTCTTTTGGTAATAATGGTTTTTGGGCTGTTAGTTTTATTTTGGATTTATATGGTATTTTTTGTGTTTTTAAGGTTTTTTTGTGTTTTAGGGGTTTATGGTTTTTTATAGTTTTTAACATTTTTAGTGGGTTGGTGGTGATTTAGAATTTTTAGTTGGATTTTAGGGGTTTATGGATTTAAATGGATTTTTAATGTATTAAAATGACTTTATGGATTTTAAGGTGTTTAGGTTTTTATGGGTTTTATCATTTTCTTTGTTTTTTTGGGTTTTTAGTGTTTTTAGGTTTTACATATTTTCATAGGGGTTTTTAGGGTTTATGGTTTTTATGTATTTAGTTATTTTAGGACTTATTTTTATATTTTTATAATTTTTAATAGTAGAATATATTTTGAAGGGTTTTAGATTTTTTTTTGGTTTTTAGGGTTTTTAGGGTTTTAGAATACTTTTGGTTTTTTGGTAATTTTATGTATTTTGAGGTTGTTATGGTTATCTTAGTATATTTAGGGTATTATAAATTTTTTGATTTTTTATGTATCTATTATGATTTTTATGGGTTTTAAGGGTTTTAGGGATTTTGAGGGATTTTAGGGGTTTTTTGATTTTTTTGGGGTTCAACGGATTTTTTTTTGCGTTTTTAGCATTTTTTGAGTTATTTAGGAAATTTAGGTATTTTTATATTTTGTTAATGTTTTCAGGCGTTTAAATAGTTTTTAACATTTTTAGTCGGTCTTTCGTGTTTTAATGATTCTTTAGGGATTGTTAAGATTTTTAGAGGTTTTTAAGGTTTTTAGTGTTTTTAGGGATTTAAGGTTTTTTAGAGTTATTTTAATTTATAGGGGTTTTGAGGGGTTTATGTTTTTAATTTTTTAGGGGTTTTCAGAGTTTTTAGCATTTTTTACTATATTAGTGATTTTTAGTTGGTTTTATGCTTTTTATTTATTTTAAAGTTTTTTTTAAATTTTGAGGGTTTTCAGGTTTTTTTGGATTTTTATTATTTTTTTGGTTTTTAGGGTTTAATGTTTTCTAGGGTTTTATTGGGGGCTTTCAAGGTTTTCAGTGTTTGGATTGTTTTAGGGATTGTTATGGATTTTTTAGAATTTTTTTTTATTTTTTGGGGGTTTAAGGGTTTTGAGGGTTTTCCCAATTTTAACGTTTTTTGGGGTTTTATGGTTTTTTTTGTTATATGGTTTTTTTAGTTTTTTTTTGTTTTTAATAATTTTATTAGTTTTTTATAAGTTTTTAGGGGTTTAAATGGGTTTTATATTTTTTTATTGGTTTTAGGGATTTAATGTATTTTATTGATTTCTCAGTTTTTATGGGTTTTATGGTTTATAAGGTTTTTTTTTGGTTTTTTTAAATTTAGGATTTTTAGTGTTTTTAGGTGATTTATTTGTTTTAAGTGGTTTTAGTTTTTTAGGTTTTCATAGGTCTTTTTCATGGTTTTAGTGATTTTACATTTTAGATATTTTCAGTGGTTTTTAGAATAATTAATGGAATTCTATGGTTCTTGGGGATTTTAATGGTTTTTAGGGTTTTTAGGGGTTTTATGATTTTTTTGAGGTCATCGTGTTTATTTAGTTTTTAGGGGTTTAATGTTTTTTACGTTTTATGAACTTTTTTGGCTTTTTAATGGGTTTTAGTGTGTTTTCGGTTTTATTAATTTTTAGGGTTTTGAGGGGCTCTAGGATTTTTAGGGTATATATATTTTTATGTTTTTGGGTTTTTTAGGTTTAATCAGGGTTTTTATGGGTTTTAATTTTTTTTGGGATATTTTTTCTATTTTAGGAAATTACGATTGTTTTTTTTTTTAAAATTTTTGGGGATTTGAAGGTTTTTATGGATTTAAGGTTTTTATGTTTTTTATGTTTTTTATGTTTTTAGTGTTTTTTGAGTTTTTAGGGGTTTATATTAATTTTAAGGTGTTTTAAATTTTTTATAGTTTTAATGGGTTTTTAATTTTTTTTGTGATTATTAAGGTTTTATGGGGTTTTAGAATATTTTTATAGTTTTTTGGGGGGTCTATGGTTTTTTGGGTTTTAGAGTTTTAATTTTTATATGATTTTTAACATTTTTAGGTATTTGATGGTTTTCATGTGTTTTTAGGTTTTTATGGTTTTCTTATGGATTTTAGTGTATTTAGTATTTTTTATGTTTTTGTAGTTTTTTATAATTTTTTTTAATTTTTGGAGGTTTTTATGTTTTTTTTGAAATTTTAAGGGTATTAGGGATTTCTATGGCATTTAGGGGTTTTAGGTTTTTAGGGATTTAGTGTTTTTTATGGGTTTTGTGGTTTTTATGTTATTTTGTGTTTTCTAGGGTTTTAAAAGGTTTTTAGTGATTTTAATGTTTTTAGGGGTTTAAATGGTTTTTAGAGGTTTTGATGGTTTTTAGGGTTTTAGGTCTTTTAAGGTTTTAACGCGGTTTTATGGTTTCAAGTGTTTTTAGGTTATTTATTATATTTAAAGGTTTTTAACACATATTTGTGTTTTAGGTTTTTTTAGTGTTCTTAGGTTTTTACGGTTTTCTTAGGGATTTTTAGATTTTTTGAGATATAATGTATTTTAAGGATTTTTATTTGTTTTTATGGTTTTCAGTTATTTTGATGGATTTTTAGGGTTTTTAGGTTTTTAGCGTTTCTACTCTTTTTATGGGATTTTAGTTTTTTTTGGTTTTTTAATGTTTTCATTTGGATTTTCATGGTTTCTAGGATATTTTGACCTTATTTGTGATATTTAAATATTTTTTAAAATTTTTATGGGTTTTTGGGGTATTGTGAATTTTGAGGGGGTGTAGGGTTTTTAGGGGGTTTGTGGTATTTTTTTGTTTTTTGTTGAAATTTTTTGTATTTTAAGAGTTTTAAGAGTTTTTTTTAATTTTTTAGTGGTTTGAAGGGATTTGGGGGATATTATTGGTTTCTAGGGTATTTTTTTGTTTTTAGGGGTTTTCTATTTTTAGGGGGTTTTATGGTCCTTAGGGTTATTCGTGGTTTTAAGGGATTTTAGTGTTTTTAGGGTTTTAGCATTTTTAGGTTTTTAGTGGGTTTAAGGGTTCTTAGGTTTTTAGGGTTTTTAGGGTTTTTACTAGTATTTTGGGTTTTTATATATTTAGTCATTTTATGGATTTTTACTATTTTTTGGGGTTTTAGTGATTTTGAGGGGTTTTATGGTTGGTTAAGTGTATAATTTATTTTCAGTTTTAATGATTTTTAGTTTTCTGGGGTATAATTTGTCATTAGTTTTTTACTGTTTTCTTCTGGTTTTTCATGGGTTTTATGTTTTTTATGTATTTATAGATTTATATGAATATTTTAAGATTTTAATTTTTTTCTCTGGTTTTTATTGTTTTTAAGGATTGTTATGATTTTTAGGGAGTCTTGGGATTTTATCTTATTTTTGGGATTTTTGGTTTTTTCATATATTTTAGTTTTAAATGGTTTTTTGGGTCTTTTTACATTTTTTGGGTTTTAAAGGGTTTTTATTATTTTATTCGTTTTAGGGTTTTTATGAAATTTTAGTTTTTTAAGAATTTTTTTTTTAGGGTTTTTATTTTTTTATAGTTTCTATGTTTTTATGGATGTTATAGATTTTATTGTATTTGTAAGGATTTTTAGGGTATGAGGGTTTTTTATGGTTTTTAAGATTTCTAGTGTCATTTGGTTTTTATAGTTTTAAGGGATTTTTAGGATTTTTTTGGTTTTTAGGGGTTTATGGTTTTAATATATTTTTTATCTTTATTAGGGGTTTAAATGGTTTTTAGAGTTTTAAGTGTGTTAGTGACTTTTAAGATTTTTTTTGTTTTTTTACTGTTTTTAGAGGTTTTATAGTTTTATGGTTTTGAGGAGTTTTAGGGGTTTCATCATTTTTTAGGTTTTTAGTGGTTTTATGACTTTTTAGGTTTTTACAGTTCTCATTGGTGATTTTAGGGGGTTTTGGGGTTTTTTACATTTTTAGTTATTCCTATTCATTTTTAATGATTTAATTATTTTTTGGTATTTTAGGGGTTTTGAGGGATTTTAGGTTTTTTAGTTTTTTTATTGAGTTTTAGGGTTTTTAGTTTTTTAATGGAGTTTTAGGGTTTTCAATTTTTTACGTTTTTTCGGTATTTCAGCAATTTTTGGTTTTCTAGGTTTTTTAAGAGTTTTTTTGTTTTGATGTTTTTCATAGAGTTTTCATGGTTTTGTGGGTTTTTTGTTTTTTTGTTATTTTTAAAGCTAATTTAGGATTTTTTTTGGGTTTTTTGGATTTTATGGATTTTGAAGGGTTTTGAGGATCACTGTTATTTTTAGGGTTTCTTTGGGTTTTTCGTTATTATGGTTTTTTAGTTTTTTAGGGTCTTAATGTTTTTTAAAAAAATTAACGTTTTTTTTGGGTTTAATCGGTTTTTAGAGTTTTTTGGTTTTTTGTATTTATGGTATTTTAGTTTTTTTATGGTTTTTATGGGTCTTCATGGTATATAGGTTTTTATGACATTGTTAGGGTTTTTAGGCTTTTCAGCATTTTTATGTTTCCTATGGGGTTTAAGAGTTTTGTGATTTTAATTTATTCATAGGGATTTTAGTTTTTTAGTGTTTATTTAAGTCTTTTGAGATTTTAAGGGATATTATATGATTATTATAGTTTTAAGGGATTCTATAGTGTTTCGTTGGGGTTTTTTTATTGGTTTTATTTATTTCTAGGTTTTTAATGACTTCTTAGGGATTCTCTAGATTAGTTATGATTTTTGGATTTTGAGGGATTTTTAGGTTTTTTATGATTTTTTTGGGGTTTTAAGGTTTTAATTTTTTAAGGATTTTAGGGCTATTTATGATATTTATTTTTTGGGGGAATTTCTGGATTTTGAGGGTTGTAGGGTTTATAGGGGTATTTAAGTTTTCTAGTGTTTTAGTGTTTTCTGGTTTTAGGTGTATTATTTATTTTTAGGATTCTAAGGTCTTCATAAGGGTTTTCAGGGTTATTAGTGTTTTTATATTTTTAAGGATATTTTGGGATTTTTTTATAATTTTTATAGTTTTAGGGTTTTTGATAGTTTTTTTGATTTTTATTATTATTAGGGTATTTATCTTTACTTTTTTGTGTTTTTAGGTTTTTTTGAATTTTTATGGTTTTTAGGTTTTAATAGTTTTTAAAAATGTTTATGGGATTAAAGAGTTCTTAGTGTTTTTAGTGGTTTTAGGGTTTTTATGGGTTTTTATGTTTTTTAAATGTTTTAGGGGTTTGTTTGGTTTTTAAGGGTTTTAGGGTTTTTTGAATTTTTTTGTTAAGGGTTTTGTGTATTTTTAAATTTTTATGGTTTTATTTAGAGATTTCTGTGTTTTTAGGGTTTGCTTACATTTTTAGGGATTCTAGGGTTTTTTGTATTTTTTTTTGGTTTTTAGGGATTTTGATGGAATTCAATGGTTTTTTGAGGTATTACCATTTTAGGTGTTTTAGGGGATTTATGTGTTTTTAGGTTTTTAATGTTTTGTCAAGGGATTTCAGGGTTTTATAATTTTTTGGGTTGTTGTGGTGTTTTTTTTTACTATTTTTATGGGGTTTTAGGGGTTTAAAGGTTTTTTTAGTTTTTCAATGTTTTTATGGTTTAAAATGTTTTCAGATTATTTAGAAGTTTTAGTGATTTTATGGGGTTTTGGTTTATTTATAGTTTTAGGGGGTTTATGGTTTTTTAGGCTTTTAGTGTTTTTTATTGTTTTACATTTTTTTTATTGTTTAGGGGTTTTAAGTGTCTTTTGGTTTTTAATATTTTTTAATATTTTTCATTTTTTAGGGTTTTCTTCATTTTAGGTATTTTAAGGGATTTTTTAGGATTTTTATGGTTTTTAGTGAGTTTGGGGTTTTTGAGGATTTATTGGTTTTTTTGTATTTTGATTTTTAGTGGTTTAAATTGTTTTAATGATTTTAAAGTTCTCTTATAATATTCTAGGTTTTAAGGGGTTTTTTACATTTTATGGTATCTTAGGTAATTTTTGAATTTAATGGGGTTTTATTGTTTTTATAATTTTTTGGGTTTTTTGGGTTTTATTATTTATAGGTGTTTTTTGAATCATTTCTATTCTTAAGGTATTCTAGAGTTTTTAGTATTTTTAGAGGTTTAAAGGATTTTAGAGAATTTGTGTGTTTTAGGTTATTTATGTGCTTTTGGGGGTTTAAATGTTTATATGGGTAATATGATTTTTGGGGGTTTTTTGGTTTTTTGGTTTTTTAGCTATTTTTAGTTTTTTGGTGTTGTTTCTCTATTGGGTTTTTTAGTAATCTCTTTTTGTTTTTGGGGGTTTTTAAATTTTTTGGGATTTTTAGGTTATTTATGAATTTTTTTAGGATTTAGGGTTTCTAGGGATTTTGACGGATTTTGGTATTTTTTATGGTATTTTTGTTTTTGGGGTTTTTAATATTTTTAGGTTTTTAAAAGTTTTTACTATTGTATGTTTTTATGGTTTTTAAGGATTATTCTTAATTTCTAGGCATTTCTAAATTTTTAAGGAATTTTTATGTCTTTTTTATTATTTTTAGTGGTTTTATGGTTTCGTAAGTGTTTTAGGGTCTTTTGAGTTTTTAGGTGTTTTATGGGGTTTGATACTTTTTTTGACAACTATATGGGGTTTAATGATTTCTTAGTGTTTTTATTGGTTTTAAGGGTTTTTATATTGTTTAGGATTTCTTTATGTTTTAGGGGTCTTGATGTTTTTCGGGGTTTTATGGTTTTTTAGGATTTTTATGGTTTTTAGCATTTTAGGGGTTTTAAGTGTTTATATATCATTAAGGTTTTCTTAGGGGTTTTCAAGGAATTAATGGTTTTTACATTTTTGGTATTTTAGGGCATTTTTAGATTTCTTATAGTTTTTAGTGTATTAGTTTTTTTGAGGCATTTTAGAGATTTTAGAGTTTTTAGTATTTTTACTATATTTAGTTTTTTAGGGGTTTTATGTGTTTTTAGGTTTTAAATATTTTCGCAGAGTTTTAAGGGTTTTTAACATTTTTTTTGATTTTTATAGTTTTTTTAGTGTTTTTTGGGGGTTTTAGTGTTTTCGGGTTTTCTGCGGATTTTTAGGAATTTTTTGGGTTTGTTTGGTTTATTGGATTTTTATGTTTTTTATGGTTTTTAATGTTTTATAATTTTTTAGTGGATCTAGGGTTTAAACAGTCTTTAGAGTTTTAAGTGTTTCTAGGGTATTTATGGGTTTTATGATTCTTTTAGGTTTTTATGGGGTTTACTATTTCATCCATTTCAGGGTTTTAAAATATTTTTAGGGCAAGAAAGATGTGAGGGTCGGGCTATTCCAGACCCCCCTCCCCAAATTTGTTAGAAAGAAAAAAAGACACAGCAGACAAGGGAGGGGAGGGGTCAAACGACCCACACCCAAAAATCCCTTACAACCCATCCCAAAGAAGGAGAAAAACAACGAAATGAAAAGACACAAAAGACTAGACACAACAGCAGCTTCAACACCACTCATCTAACTCCAGCATTCGGAAGCTCCAATCCCCCTGCCCAAGAACCAACCAATACCTCCATCACGCTTCATAGCGTTCAGCGCCTTCACCTCATATGCACCCATCTTGTCATCAATCATCCTTAACCAAGCAACCGCCAAGCTCCACCACCTTTGTTTCCAGCATCCAAAACCCCCTTTAATTGTACCCAGCCGAGCAGCATCCAACAATTAGCAGTTCAGTTTCCAGAATCCATAACCTATAATCATGACAGCATCAAGCATTCTACACACTGGAGCACCACCAGCCAACACACACTTCCCACTATCCAATGAATCCTCACCAAGCAGATCCATCACCAGTAACACAAAATTACCAGCACCAAACACATAAAACATAGCATCATCACATCCCAACCAAATTGCAATCAACATCCAGAACCTCAGTTTCTGGCTTCCCTCACCTTCATCAACCCCTCTAACACATGCGGCCCCAGCAAACCAATCCCTTGCATCATCCCACACAAAAAGCCCTAGCAGAGCCAAAGCCATCAAGAAAACAAGAACCATATTGACCCGCATCTCATTAAAAACCATAACCAGATGAAAAGCACAACCAATGCACCAAGCCACCAGCAAAGTGATCCAAAGCAGCAGATTGAAACCACAGAGAAATAAACCACAAACCATAGGCACACCGAAACCAGAGAAAAAATAGAGGGTCAACACCATGGAAAGGAAATCATACTAGATTTGAGTCAATGTCGAGAACAATGAATGAAACAGAGCCATATCGATCAGGAATTCAAACTAGATACCCCATATTTGAATCGTCATTAGAGAAGAAACCGGACCCTGAGGTGGAATCTTGTGTCGATGAAGCAACCCTCGCCGCTGTTGGAACCCCCTACACCACTGACCCATCCGTGGAAGCCTCCGGTCAACATGCTCAACCCCGATCAATGCCTGAAGCTCATAATATCCAGCCGCCAAGGAGCTATCCATAAAGACACTATCTTCATAGCAGACCACAGATCCTCCATAGACATCGAAGCCCAAACACACAGAAATCCGCCTGGATCTGAGACCAGAAACCCCGATCTACAACAGATGGGGGTTGTTGACCTCATAACAGACCAGATCGGGCCGTTCTAAAGACCTCAAAACTTCCAAAGCTGGAAAAACCTGGACGTGCCAGCAGCGAAGAAAATCCCCATCCAAAGCCTAAAACCCAAGCACTAGGGGAAGTTGAAATAGCTGAAACCAAAAAACACCACCGCCTTGAGACCGAGAAGCTCTTCCTGAGAACACCATCACTAAAAACTCGGAGGAAACAAGTATCGAACACTAGAAAATCGAGCATAATCCAGGGAAACCCCCAGAAGAGGCAACGAGCGAGAGAGAGACCCGGGGGAGTGCGCTGCCATATTTCCTTAATTTTTTTTGGATTTTAAGGTTTTATTATGGTTTTAAGATATTATGGGTTTCTATGTTTTTAAGGTTTATAATTTTTTTTATTTTTTATGAATTTTGGTATTTTTTAGGATTTTTATGGTTTTTAGTATTTTAGGGACATTGAGGGTTTTTAGGGTATTTTCAGGATTTTTTTGGGTTTTAATTTTTTTTGGGTTTTATGTTATTTTTATGAAAATTAAAGGTATTTTAATGTTTTTTATCAGTATTATGGGATTCACGGGGTTTAGATATTTTAGTGGGTTTTAGGATCTTTCTAGTTTTTTTTATTTATGGATTTAGTGGGTTTTATGTGTTTTTATGGTCTTTTGGGGTATTTTTAGTGTTTTTTAGGTTTTTAGGGGTTTTATGTGTTTTCAGGATTTCATGTTTTTCTTTGGGGGTCTTCAGATTTTTAGGGTATTTTTTTAGGGATTTCATTGATTTTTTCTTATTTTTTGGTTTTTGGGGTTTTATAGATTTTGATGGGTTTTAGGGTTTTTATGGCTTTTCATGTTTTTAGCGTTTTTATAAATTTTATGTTTTTAGGGACTTTAAGGGATTAATGATTTTTTTGGTTTTCTTACAGTTTTACATTGTTTTTAGGTTTTTGACATTATTATGGATTTTTATGGATTTATTATTTTTAGGCATTTTATGGTTTTTATGGTCTTAAGGTTTTAGAGTTTTCTCGAGGGTTTAGGGTTTTTATGGTTGTTTTGGGCCTTTCGGCGGTTTTTATATTTTTGATGGTTTTATAGTTTTAGTGTTTTTTTCTAATTTTAGGGGTTTAATTGGTTTTTATTGTTTTTAGTTGTTTTTGGGGTAGTTATAGTTTTAATGTTTTTAAGGATTTAGGGGTTTTTATTTTTTTATAGTTTTTATGGTTTTTTATGTATTTTCATTTTTTGGGTTATAAGGGGTTTTATTTTTTTAATGTTATATTTGGTTATTTTCTTATTTTTCAATGATTTCAGGGACTTTTTACATTATTAGATATTTTTATGGATTTTTTAGGATTTTTATGATTTTTAGGGTTTTAGGGGTTTTTTTGGCATTTATGGTTTTTATGGAATTTTTTGTTATTAGAGTTTTTATGTGTTTTTATGGGCATTCTAGTTTTTCAATGTTTCTCATTTTTTGTGGTTCTGTTGTTTTTTTATATTATTTATTGTTTTTTAGGTTTTCATGGTTATTTAGGGGTTTTAATTCTTTTAGGGAATTTATGGGTTTTTAGGGTTTTTAGTGTTTTTTTGTGGACTTTTAGGGTTTTATCATTTTTCAGATTTTTAGGGGGTTTTGAGTTTTTTAGGTTTTCAGGATTTTCTTAGGGGTTTTCCGGGACATTGATGTTTTTATGTTTTTTGGGATTTTTTGTGCTTTTAGGATTTATATAGGGTTTAGGTTTTTTGGGAATTTGAGAGTTTTTTTTGTTTTTATTGGATTTATGGTTTGTTTTTGTTTTTAAAATTTTCTCAGATTTTAGGGGTTTTACATATTTTTTCATTTTTAATTATTTCGTAGTATTTTTCATTATTTTAATGTTTTTATGTTTTTAGGTTCTTTTAAGGATTTTATAAGATTTTTATTATTATTATGGTTTTTAAGGATTTTGACGTTTTTAGGGTCTTTGAGTGTTATGGTTTTTATGGGTTTTAATGTTTTTAGGTGTTTAAAAATTTTTTAGAGTCTTTAATTTTTTCGGTTTTAAAAAATAATTATGCTTTTTAGGGGTTTTTATGGTTTCTAGAGGTATTTAGTTTTCTTAGGGACTTTTAGTATTTTTCTCATTTTATATTTTCTTAGGGGTTTTATGTGTTTTTAGGTTTTATAAGGGTTTTTAGGTTTTTCTATAGTTTTTAGGTTTGTTGATGTTTTAGGGATAATTATGGAATTTCTATGATTTTTATTATTTTTATGATTTTTTAGTATTTTTAATTGTTTTTGGGTTTTTAGGGTTTCTAGGGATTTTAGAATTTTGAAGGGTTATATGGATTATATGTTTTTTTATGATTAATGGTTTCTTTAGTGGTTTCAATGGTTTTTGGGTTTTTTATAATTTAGGGATTTTTACGGAATTTTTATGACTTTCCTGGTTTTTACAGTTTTTAGGGAATTTGAGGGTTTTTAGTGTCTTTTTTTTTTGGGGATTTTAGGTGTTTTTGGGTTTTAGGGGTTTTTGAGCCATTAGGGAATTGAGTTCTTATAGTGTTTTTTAGTAGCTTAAAGGATTTTTTAAATTTTAAGTGGGGTTTTAGGGTTTCTATATGGTTTTAGGGTTTTGTGGTTTTTATAGGTTTTATGGTTTTTAGGGGTTTTTTGAGTTTTTGTGGTATTTTAGAATTTTTAGGGTTTTTGTGTTTTTATGGTTTTTAATTGTTTTTAGGATTTTTATGTTTTCTTAGAATATTTTAGTGTTTTGGCGTTTTTATTTTTTTACCGATTGTTTGGGTTTTTTAGTATTTTTGTGGTTTTTATGGATTCTGGGATTTTGAGGGGGGTTTATTTTTTTATAGGGGTTTTAGCTTTTTTTTTGTTTTTAGGGGTTTAAATTGTTTTTAGGGTTTTAAAGGTTTCATATGGTTGTAGTGTTTTATACATAGTTATGGATTTTTTTAAATATTTTTATAGTTTAAAGGGGGGTTTTTTTGGTTTTTTGGGTTTTTTTTTTGTTTTTTTGGGTTTTATGGGTTTTTTTGACTTTTAGGGGTTACTTAGTTTTCTTCATTTTTTGGGTTTTAATGGTTTTTTAAAAAAAAATTGGGATTTACGGGTTTTAGGATTTTGTAGAGGGTTTAGAGTTTTTATGGGGTTTAGGGTTTTTAATGTTTATGGAGTTTTAGGGGTTTTAGAGTTTTCTATGATTATTAGGATTTTATTATTTTTTACATTTTAAGGGTATTTAAGTGTTTTTAGGTTTTTATGTTCTCGTCGGGATTTCTTGGTTTTAAGGGTGTTTTAGGTTTTTAGGTATTTTTAGGTTTTTTATTGATTTTTTTGGATTTTTGGGGGTTTTTATAGATTTTGACACGTTTAGGGTGTTTTTAGTGCTTATAGGTTTTTAAACCATTATAGGGTTTTTGGGTGCTTTGGATTTTTATGATCTTTAAGGTATTTTTGAGTATCTTAATATTTCAGGGGGTTTAATGGGTTTTTAGTGTTTTTTCATTAGGGTTTTTAAGGTCTTTAGGGTTTGTTATTTTTTATCCATTTAGGGTTATTATTGTTTTTTCTGTTTTTAGGGGTTTTATGTGGTTTCAGTTTTTAATGTTTTCTTATGTTTTTTCAAGTTTTTTAGGCCTTTTTACATTTTCTAGGATTTTAGGAATTTTATTGATTTTTTATGTTTTTTATTGTTTTTAGGGAATTTTAGGGGTTTTGTATGGTTTTTTGGTTTTTTAATGTGTTTATGGTTTATTGTATTTTTGTTGATTTTTTTACAGTTTCAATGGTTTTTTAATTCTTTCACTGTTTTAATGGGTTAAAGGGGTTTTAGGGTTTTTATTTGATATTCTTGTTTCTTTGGTTTTTATGGTTTTAGGGGTTTTATGGTTTTCGGGTTTATATTTTTTTGGGTTTTTTTGGTTTTTAGGGTTTTTAGGGTTTTATGGTTTTTATGGGTTTTATATGTTTTTAGGATATTAAGGATTCATTAGGGTTTAATGAGTGTTTAGGGTTTATTACATTTTTATGTATTTTTAGGGATATTTATGAATTTTATAGTTTTTTAGGAATTTTGGGGACTTTGGGGGGGTTTCGGGCTTTTTTTTGTATTAATAGTTTTTATTGGGTTTTTGGGATTTTTATGTTTTTTAAGGTGTTTTATCATTCATTAATTATATTAAGGGTTTAAAGGTTTCTTCTAATTTTTTGTGGGTTTTAAATAATTTATGGGTTTTTAGGATTTTAGAGTTTATTTTTTGTATTTAGTATCTTTTATGTTTGTAGTGGTTTTATGTGTTTTTTTGGTATTTTTTGTTTTTTTGGGGATTTCAGGGTTTTTTAGGTTATTTTTATTTTAAGGTATTTTTTTCGATTTTATGGATTTGAAGGTATTTTGAGGGGTTTTAGGTATTTTAGGGGTTTTAGTGGTTTTATGTTTTTTGGAGGGTTTTAGGGTTTTTTGTGATTTTAAGATATTTCATATTTTTAGAGATTTTTAACATTTTTTGTTAGGAGTTTTTAGTGTTTTTTGGGCTTTTATGTGATTTTAGGGGATTTAATGGTTTTTATGGTTTCTCTGGTTTATAAATATTGAATGGGTGTTTATGGTTTTTAGGGTTTTTATCATTTCTATGAATATTAGGAGTTTTAATTATTTTTTTGGTTTTTATGGTTTTCGTAGGGGTTTTAATGTTTTCTAATGAGTTTTAGGGTTTTTTACATTTTTAGGTATTTTTAAGGATTTTGAGCATTTTTATTATTTTAGGGGTTTTAGTGATTTTTTATGTTTTAGTGTTTTTAGGGGTTTTGGGTTTTTCTGTTTTTTTGGTGTTTATGGTTTTTTTTGAGTTTTTTAGTGTTTTATGTTTTTTTAGAATTTTTAATGTTTTTTGTAGATTAATGTATTTTTATAGTTTACATTGAGTTTTTCTATTTTTATTTGGTTTTAGTGTTTTTTTGGATTTTGGGGTTTTATGGATTTTATGAATTTTTAGTGTCATTAGGTTTTCTATCATTTTAATTTTTTATGGGTTTTTATGATTTTTAAGAATTTTAGGGTTTTTTTAATTTTAACATATTTATTTTTTTAGGGGGTTAAATGGTTTTTTTAAGGTTTTCTAGAGGTTTTCATGATATTTAGTGTTTTTTACATATTTTGGGATTATTTAGGACATTTTTTTGGGTGTCAGGGATTTTGAAGGTTTTTAGGGTTTTGGGATTTTTAATGTTTATTACATATCATGTTTTATTACGTATTTTTGGTATTGATAGGAGTTTTCTTGGTTTTCTTGGTTTTTCTTATGTTATTAGGTATTTTTACGTTTTTTTATGATTTTTATGGATTTTTGGATTTTGGGGGGTTTTGAGGGTCTTTAAGGGTTTAGTGTTGTTAGAGTTTTTATGGGTTTTTAATTATTTTAGCATTTTTGAATTTTTAGGGTTTTTAGGGTCTTTAACATTTTATAGGTTTAATGTGTTTTACATTTTTAGGGTTTTTATGGGGTTTAAATGTTTTTATGGTTTTAGGGGGTTTTATGGTTTTAATAGTTCTGGGGGGGGATTAAGGTTTTTATCATTTTTTGGGTCTTTTTTGTGTTTTAATATTTTTGATGTTTCTTTTGTTTTCCAGATTTTTTAGGGTTCCCTACATTTTTAGGTTATTTAAATCTTTTTAAGGATTTTATGTATATTTATGGTTTAAATGGATTTTGATGTTTTTATTGGGTTTTTAGGGTTTGGGGTGGGGTTGGATTTTTCATTGTTTTTAAGTTATTAGGGGGTTTTAGTGTTTTATGGTTCTTAAGGTTCTCTTAGTGTTTTTATCTTTTTATGGTTTTTTTTATGATTTTTGGGATTTTTGGGATTTATATGATTTTTATGGTTTTTAGGGTTACTATAGATTTTGTCAGTTATTAGGGTTTTTAGGGTTTTGTAGTTTTTTGGGGGTTTTAGGGGTTTTAAGGTTTTTTTTATGTTTTTTATGGGTTTTAATATTTTTATACTTTTAAAAATTTAATAGGGTTTTATAGGGTTTTTTGAGTTTTTATTAGTATTATGGTTTTTAGGGGTTTTAGGTTTTTAAATTTTTTTGGGGTTTTTATGGTTTTTAGGGTTTCTATGATTTTTATTTATTTTTAGGGTTTTTTTGTTTTATTTTTTTTGTATTTAGGGGTTTTATGTATTCTTAGGTTTTAAGTTTTTCTTTATGGTTTTCACAGTTTTCATTGGTTTTTTGTTTTTAGTGATTGTTAGTTATTTTTAACAATATTTATGGTTTTTAGAAAATATAGGGGCTTTGGGTAATTTTAGGATTCTACAGTTTTTATGGATTTTCTAGGTTTTTAGAGTTTTTTTAGTTTTTAGGGGTTTTAAGGTTTTGTTGAAATTTTTAGTGTTTTATGGGTTTAAAGGGTTTTTATAGTTTTAATTGAATTTTATGATTTTTAGGGGATTTTAATTATTTTAATATTTTTTTGATTTCTAAGGTCTTTTTAGAGTTTTTAGTGTTTTTTCTACTTTTATAGATTTTTAGGGGTTTTTATGATTATTATTGTTTTAAGGGTGTTTAGATATTTTGGGGATTTTATGTGTTTTTAATTTTTATGGGTTTTTTTTGTTTTTACGGTTTTAATGAGGTTTTATAGTTTTAAAATGTTTTTAGGGATTTAAATGGTCTTTAGAGTTTTTAGTGGGATTTTAGGGTTTTTATCTAGTTTTAGGTGTTTTATTGTTTTATGTTTTTTCAATATTTCGTGGATTATTAGGGTTTCTAAATTTTTACGTTTTTAGGGGTTTTATGTGTTTTATGGTTTTAAAGATTTTAGGGGATTTATTATTTTTTATTATTTTAGGGACTTTTAGGCTTTTTATAGGATTTTTATGGTTTTGGGGATTTAATGATTTTGATGGGTTTTAGAATGTTTTTGGTTTTTTGAGTTTTTTGAGTTTTATGGTTTTTATGGTCTTACGTTTTTTAATGGTTTTCTAAGTGTTTGAGGAGGAATATAGAAGACATGGGCATAAAAGTGTTGAAGGCAGACTTGATAAGGAGGGAGGAATTCACATGATTGCACAAGACCTGTTGCGAGGAGTTTGTGTCCCAATGAAAATGGATAAGATCAGGAAAATGAAGGTGGACTTAAATGGGTTAATCATGAAATTCCAAGAAGAGTCCCAATAACCTTTCTTGGGGGAACAATTTGGGCCTATATATTAATTAATAAAGGCCCAGATATGTTTTTAAATACCCATCCCATGGTGTGCTTCAAATATCAAGTCTTCCCCACCATGAAATGATCAAATTAAAAAGTGGTAGGATTGTTGTATTTTATTTCCAAAATGGTTTTGTACTTGTCCCTTAATGTCTTGGGCATGTGAAAAAATTTTCAAATACAACATTTAGAATTTATGACTTGTGGAAACTAGGTGATAGAATTTTGTATCACTCTTTGTATATAAATAGACATCCTCTTGCACTCTTCAGAAATCATGAATGAAGGTAATTTTTTTATTGTTAGTTTTTATTTCAACCTTTATGTTCATTCTTGATTAATGAATTATCAATGTATTAGTCATCCCTTACAGAATATTGTGGCTAGAGTTCTTATTGACAAGTTATCTTTGGGTTCGACTATGTCAAACTCCCACCTTTCATCCTTATTTCAACCATTTATAAACGTTATGAGTTGTTTTCTTGAAGAGATCTAGGTGCTAAACACATGAACATTAAATAACGTTTCTAGGACACTTCCAAGATATCCTTGGATCATGTATCATTTGGTATCCCTGTCCAATTTCAAGATATCAGGTTCATCATTTTTTATCCCTTCTTCCATATTCCTTTTCGTTGAATAGGGACAAAATTTATTCAGGACCATTTTGTTCATCAAATATGTAGATCATTTATTTGACACATCTGATGTACAATATATAAATCCAGTAGTTAAGAAGTTCATCTTTATTCCACATCTAGAATCAGTGAAATCAAATATGTAAATCATGTGATACAACCTGTCAAAATTTTGTGATGATTTCGACAATTTTAAAATCAATTAACTCTCACATTGATTCCATTTTCTATTTCAAATAATTGTGTCTCCGGCATTTACATATTGAAAATTCACCTTTTTTATACCACATTTATCCAAATAAAATATCTCAAAAAATAATGTATCAAAAAATTGCAACTTATTGAGTCCTATGTCTATTTATAATTTTTCTTCATCCACTATTTTCCCTCCTATGTTTTCATCTTGAATCAACATTAAATTGAATATTTGAATTGTATTTCAGTATTATCACACTCCAATTATCCTTTAGATTTTTTGTTATTAATAAGAACAATATAGTTTGAAATTTGAGTGGTAAAAGGTATTATTGTTAGATCTTGTTTAAAAAAATACAAAATTGTTTAAAACACGAGCTAACATAATATTTTTGGTTGTAAACAAGTGAGTGAGTGTGTGAGGTCCATATTCATTTCACATAAAATTTTATTACGAGATTCATAAATGAAGGAGGAGAGTAATACTAATTAAACAAACATTATGTTGTTTATGAGGTATTCATAAGAATAGTAATAATGGATGAATGTGAGGATAGATAAATTGAAATCCCCTTCTAAATATGGATCACCTTCAATGAGGGGGGGTCTTTCATTGGGGGGGGGGGGTTCACCAACCTTCATGTATCACCAATACACATAAATAAAGCTAAATTTAAGATAAAAAATGATCTAAGAAGAATAAAGTTGATAATCCCTTCATTTTAAGGTAAGAATGGTCTCGAAACATACTTGAATGGGAATAAGAGGTAGAGAGTGTTTTTGTTATGAGAACTATTTGGAGGAAAATATGGTGACATTGGCAGTTTTGGAATTCATTAACTATACTAGTATTTTCATAGAGAAAATATATATGTGTTGATAGTAAATTGAAGAAATACCCATCCTCTCTGGGTAGGAGATTAATATTGTAATGCGTAGGAGGTTTAGTTCATGCCATTATTATCATGATTTGTTTCCTAGGTTGTAGTTTCAAAACAAGGAACCATGTGTGTCTAAGAGTATCATAATGAGATGGAGATCATTAGGATTCATAAAAATTTTGATGATGAGAAAGTGGAAAATATGGAACAGTTTGGAAATGGCCTCAAATATGACATTCGGGACACAATGGACATTTACTACAATTTGGATATGGGGGAGCTTCTTCACATGGATACTAAATCAAAGAGGTAAGTAATGGAAAGATGGATATTTTCTATATATTATGGTAATGATTATAAATCATCCTAGTTCAAGGATTAAAAACCCAAAGAACATTTAAGGGAACAAGAAACAGATAAAAACGTGGTAATGAAACCAAAACGATTCTTTTTGGAATCCAAATGTAAAATAGAGGGAAAAGTTGTTTCCAAGTCATATGATATACAATGTTTTAATTTTCATGGGTTTGGATATTTTTCCTCACTAGGAAAATTTAATAGGACCATAATTATTTTGGATGATGGAGAATTTTTTATTTCTAGCTCAAGTGAAGATGAAATTCCACCACTTGCGATGTGCCCAGATGTTGAAATAAAGTTCCCTATACATGGAAAAATGCTTATGGAAATGCATGCTTCGAATTCTCTACAGGAATAATATCATGATCAACAGAAAAGGGAGAATATTTTTCATACTAGATAACTCATTAGTTATAAGGTATATAGTATGATCATTTTGGGGGTAGTTTCACAAACATTTCGAGTTGTTTTATTACACATAAATTTGGATTACCTACAACCAAACATACTATGAATTATATATTAAAATGCATAAATAATATTAGGGATGTTAAGGTGACTAATAATTTGAATGTTCAATTTTATATTGTGAAGTATGAATAAAAAATTATATGTTATTTTGTTCCCATACATTCTAGTCATATCTTTCTCAGAAGGTATTGTAAATTTTTTAGGAGGGTCACACATGATAGATACACAAACTACTATTCTTTGGAGTATAATAGGAGGATGTTTAAACTATCATTCATGAGGTTGTCTCAATCTCATCAAGGCCCAGTAAGGAATGATAGAGACTTTGAAAATAGAAAAAAATGAAAAGAGTTAAAAAAAATAGATAGAATGGAAAAAACAAGAGTGACAAAGAGAGTAATGAGTGACATCAAAAGTAACGATGAAAAAAAAGACTAGAAAAAAAGGAGTGAAAAAAGAGTGAAAAAATAGTGTTGATGTAAAATGAAGTTTGTTTTTAGAAAAAATAAAGATAAAATGATCATTAGAGAGGGGGGTCTCATGAATATATATAGGGGATAATGTTTTACAAATAACTGTATTATCCCCTTAATTCCTTCTTATGTTGTGTATTTATTAAAAGAATATAATTATTGTGCAAGTAAGTATTGGAAACAAGCTACCTTTGATCCAGGTGGTTTTTTCAGTAGAAAAACTTGCTTGATGGGAGTTTCATAGAGTAACATAAATTGGAACATCATCCACAAGGATTTGGAACTTTCTATGTCCTAGATAACATAAATTAAAATGCCTACATTATTGAGTCACCTGACATATATAGAAACTTTTGAGTCACATTTAATGTTTCTGATATTTCTCCATTTGAATTTTTTATATTTAAGGATTAATACTTTTGACGAGAATTGGGACGATGAGGATCATGGAACACAAGGGAATAAAGGGGATGAAAGAAAAATTTATGAGGAGGGTGGAATGTGCATGATTTTACAAGACCCTATTTTAAGGAGTTGGTGGCCAATGACAATGGAGCATACTAAGAAAATGAAAGAGGATTTAAATGGGTTAATCATTGAATTCCAAGGGGTGGACTAATACCCTTTCTTAGGGAAAGCATATAAGAATATATTTACATTAATTAAGGACCAAAAATGCTTTTAAAGACCAATCCCATGTTATTCTATGAATTTCAAATCAACCAAACCCTTTATTCTTCAAAGTCAAAAGTGGTGGGCTAGTTGCCTTTACTTTCTAGAAGATTGTTCTACTTGACCGTTAAAGTCATGGGCATGTTCCAACATTGTCAAAAGAATAATTAACACTTTTTTACTTATGGTAACTATGTGTTAGACTTTTTATCACTCTTGGGATATAAATATCCTCCCTGTGTACTCTTTTAACATCATGAAAGAATGTAATGTTATTATGGTGAGTATTATATCAACCATTGTTTTCTTCCCTAATTCTTGACTTATTAAAGGAATACTCATCCTTTACTGCATCTTGTGGCTGGAGTTTTTAGATTAATGTTCTCTTTGGGTACTACCCTGACCAACTCCCTCATATCATCCTTTTTCAACCATTTCAAGTCATTATTACGTATTTTCTTATAGATATATGGGTGTTCAACTTGAAAACATTGAACAGGGTTCCCTGGATGCTTCCGAGCAGGAATAATGTTACATATCACAATTTTTTATGGCTTTCAGGGATTCTTACATTTTTAGTTTTTTATGTATTTTTTGGAATTTAATGGTTTTTTGGGTTTTTTGGGTTTTTTGGGTTTTTGGGATTTTAGGATTTTTTGAGTTTTTAGTGTTTTTATGGGTTTTATTGTTTTTTAATTTTTTTAGGGGATCAAATAATTTTTAGAGTTTTAGTTGATTCTTTGGGGTTTAATGGGTTTTTAAGTTTATAATGGTTTTTATATATTATCATGATTTTTATGGGTATTTAGGGTTTTAGTGTTTTAGGGTTTTTATGGTTTTGGGGTTTTTATGTGATTTTAGTTTTTTAAGGTTTTATTATGGTTTTTACAATTGTTTATGTTTTGAGATATTTTTATGATTTTTATGGGTTCTTATTGTTTTTGGGGGTTCTGAGGGGTTTTCATGATATTTAGGATTT
The DNA here is from genome assembly GCA_963277665.1 of Viscum album. Classification (NCBI taxonomy): domain Eukaryota; kingdom Viridiplantae; phylum Streptophyta; class Magnoliopsida; order Santalales; family Viscaceae; genus Viscum; species Viscum album. The sequence continues at coordinate 973,269,046 of OY728141.1, forward strand.
TGATGGTTTCTTTGGTTTTTTTGAGATTTATAAGGTGTTTGGGAGTTTTTTTTTAGTTTTAATATTTATTGAATTTTTAAAATATTTAGGGTTTTATAGTTTTTAGGGGTTTTGGGTTTTTATGTGTTTTTAGAGATTTTATGGTTTTTATGGGTTTTATGGTTTAAGGCATTTTAGGAGTTTTATGTTGATTATAATTTTTTAGATATTTTAGGTGTTTTATGTGTTTTTAGGTATTTTAGGTTTTCTTGGGGGTTTTCATGTCTTTTAGGGGTTTTATCATATTATTGGATTTTTAGGGATTTTTTAGTTTTTTAACATTTTAATTGATTTTAGGTATTTTGTGGGAGTATTCTGAGTTTTAGGGGTTTTGGATTTTTATGTTTTTTGTTGGGTTTAGGGTTTTTTATTTTTTTGGGTTTTTAAGGGATTTAGAATTTCTTATCATTTTTAGGGGTATACAAGGTTTTTATAATTTTCAAGGGGATTTTTCTGTTTTTATAGGAATTCAAATTATTTTATGTCTTCTATAGTTTTTATGGATTTTACATGTTTTAGGGGTTTTAGGGGCTTTTAGGATTTTTTGAACAGTTACATTTTTAGGGATTTAATGTCTGTTAGGTTTTTTAGGATTTCTTAGGGGTTCTTAGGATTTTAGGGTTTTAGAGTTTATTTTGTGTATTTAGTATCTTTTATGTTTGTAGTGGTTTTATGTGTTTTTTTTGGTATTTTTTGTTTTTTGGGGGTTTTCAGGGTTTTTTAGGTTATTTTTATTTTAAGGGATTTTTTTTGGATTTTATGGATTTGAAGGTATTTTGAGGGATTTTAGGTATTTTAGGGGTTTTAGTGGATTTATGTTTTTTGGGGGGTTTTAGGGTTTTTTGTGATTTTAAGATATTTCATATTTTTAGACATTTTTAACATTTTTTGTTAGGAGTTTTTAGTGTTTTTAAGGCTTTTATGTGATTTTAGGGGATTTAATGTTTTTTATGGTTTCTCTAGTTTATAAATATTGAATGGGTGTTTATGGTTTTTAGGGTATTTATCATTTCTAGGAATTTTAAAAGTTTTAATTATTTTTTGGTTTTTATGGTTTTCTTAGGGGTTTTAATGTTTTCTAATGAGTTTTAGGGTTTTTTACATTTTTAGGTATTTTTGGGGATTTTTTTGACTTTTATTATTTTAGGGGTTTTAGGGATTTTTTAATTTTTAGTGTTTTTATGGGGGTTTTGGGTTTTTATGTTTTTTTGGTGTTTATGGTTTTTTTGAGTTTTTTAGTGTTTTATGTTTTTTTAGAATTTTTAATGTTTTTTGTAGATTAAAGTATTTTTATAGTTTACATTGATTTTTTCTTTTTCTATTTGGTTTTAGTGTTTTTATGGATTTTTGGGGTTTTATGGATTTTATGGATTTTTAGTGTCGTTAGGTTTTCTATCATTTTAATGTTTTATGGGTTTTTATGATTTTTAAGAATTTTAGGGTTTTTTTAATTTTAACATATTTATATTTTTAGGGGTTTAAATGATTTTTTTTTTAAGTTTTTCTAGAGGTTTTCATGATATTTAGTGTTTTTTACATATTTTGGGATTTTTTAGGACATTTTTTTGGGTGTTAGGGATTTTGAAGGTTTTTAGGGTTTTGGGATTTTTAATGTTTATTACATATCATGTTTTATTACGTATTTTTGGTATTGATAAAAGTTTTCATGGTTTTCTGGGTTTTTTTATGTTATTAGGGATTTTTACGTTTTTTTATGGTTTTTTGGATTTTTGGGGGTTTTGAGGGTCTTTAAGGGTTTTAGTGTTGTTATAGTTTTTATGGGTTTTTAATTATTTTAGCATTTTTGAGTTTTTAGGGTTTTTAGGGTCTTTAAAATTTTAGAGGTTTAATTTGTTTTACATTTTTAGGGTTTTTAGGGGTTTTAATATTTTTATGGTTTTAGGGGTTTTTATGGTTTTAATAGTTCTGGGGGGGATTAAGGTTTTTATCATTTTTTTGGTCTTTTTTGTGTTTTAATATTTTTGATGTTTCTTTTGTTTTCCATATTTTTTAGGGTTCCTTACATTTTTATGATATTTAGGTCTTTTTAAGGATTTTATGTATATTTATGGTTTAAAGGGATTTTCATGATTTTATTGGGTTTTTAGGGTTTGAGGTGGGGGTTGGATTTTTTATTGTTTTTAAGTTATTAGGGGGTTTTAGTGTTTTATGGGTTTTAAGGTTCTCATAGTATTTTTATCTTTTTATGGTTTTTTTTTATGATTTTTTGGATTTTTGGGATTTATATGATTTTTATGGTTTTTAGGGTTACTATAGATTTTGTCAGTTATTAGGGTTTTGTAGTTTTTTGGTGGTTTTAGGGGTTTTATGGTTTTTTTAAAGTTTTTTATTGGTTTTAATATTATTATACTTTTAAAAATTTATTAGGGTTTTATAGGGTTTTTTGAGTTTTTATTAGTATTATTGTCTTTAGGGGTTTTAGGTTTTTAAAATTTTTTTGGGGTTTTTAGGGCCTTTAGGGTTTCTATGATTATTATTTATTTTTAGGGGTTCTTTGGTTTTTTTTCTATTTAGGGGTTTTATGTATTCTTAGGTTTTAAGTTTTTATTTATGGTTTTCAGGGTTTTCAGGGGTTTTTTGTTTTAGTGATTGTTAGTTATTTTTAACAATATTTATGGTTTTTAGAGAATGTTTGGGCTTTTGGGTAATTTTAGGATTCTACAGTTTTTATGGATTTTCTAGGTTTTTAGAGTTTTTTTTAGTTTTGAGGGGTTTTAAGGTTTTGTTGAAATTTTTAGTGTTTTATGGGTTTAAAGGGTTTTTATAGTTTTAAGTGAATTTTATGATTTTTAGGGGATTTTATTTATTTTAATATTTTTTTGATTTCTAAGGTCTTTTTAGTTTTTTAGTGTTTTTTCTACTTTTATAGATTTTTAGGGGTTTTTATGATTATTATTGTTTTAAGGGTGTTTAGATATTTTGGGGATTTTATGTGTTTTTATTTTTTATGGTTTTTTGTGTTTTTACGGTTTTAATGAGGTTTTATAGTTTTAAAATGTTTTTAGGGTTTTAAATGGTCTTTAGAGTTTTTAGTGGGATTTTAGGGTTTTTATCTAGTTTTAGGTGTTTTATTGTTTTATGTGTTTTCAAGATTTCGTGGATTTTTAGGGTTTCTAGAATTTTTACGTTTTTAGGGGTTTTATGTGTTTTATGGTTTTAAAGGTTTTTAGGGGTTTTATTTTTTTTATTATTTTAGGGACATTTAGGCTTTTTATAGTATTTTTATGGTTTTGGGGGATTTAATGATTTTGATGGGTTTTAGCATGTTTTTGGGTTTTCGAGTTTTTTGAGTTTTATGGTTTTTATGGTCTTACGTTTTTTAATGGTTTTCTATGTGTTTGAGGAGGATTATGGAAGACATGGGCATAAAAGTATTGAAGCCAGACTTGATAAGGAGGGAGGAATTCACATGATTGCACAAGACCTGTTGCGAGGAGTTTGTGTCCCAATGAAAATGGATATGATCAGGAGAATGAAGGTGGACTTAAATGGGTTAATCATGAAATTCCAAGAAGAGGCCCAATACCCTTTCTTGGGGGAACAATTTGGGCCTATATATTAATTAATAAAGGCCTAGATATGTTTTTAAATACCCATCCCATGGTGTGATTCAAATATCAAGTCTTCCCCACCATGAAATGATCAAATTAAAAAGTGGTAGGATTGTTGTATTTAATTTCCAAAATGGTTTTCTACTTTTCCCTTAATTTCTTGGGGATGTGATAAAATTTTCAAATACAACATTTAGGATTTATGACTTGTGGAAACTAGGTGATAGAATTTTGTATCACTCTTTGGATATAAATAGACATTCCCTTACACTCTTCAGAAATCATGAATGAAGGTAATGTTTTTATTGTTAGTTTTTATTTCAACCTTTATGTTCATTCTTGATTAATGACTTATCAATGTATTAGTCATCCTTTACAGAATCTTGTGTCTAGAGTTCTTATTAACAAGTTATCTTTGGGTTCGACTATGTCAAACTCCCACCATTCATCCTTATTTCAACCATTTATAGACACTATGACTTTTTTCTTGAAGAGATATAGGTGCTACACAAATGAACATTAAATAACGTTTCTAGGACACTTCCAAGATAGCCTTGGATCATGTATCATTTGGTATCCCTGTCCAATTTCAAGATATCAGGTTCATCATTTTTTATCCCTTCTTCCATATTCCTTTTCCTTGAATAGGGACAAAATTTATTCAAGCCCATTTTGTTCATCAAATATGTACATCATTTATTTGACACTTCTGATATACAATATATAAATCCAGTAGTTAAGAAGTTCATCTTTATTCTACATCTAGAATCGGTGAAATCAAAGATGTAAATCATGTGATACAACCTGTCAAAATTTTGTGATGAGTTCAAAAATTTTAAAATCAATGAACTCTCACATTGATTCCATTTTCTATTTCAAAGAATTGTGTCTCCGACATTTACATATTGAAAATTCATCTTTTTTATACCACATTTATCCAAATAAAATATCTCAAAAAATAAAGTATCAAAAAAATTGCAACTTATTGAGTCCTATGTCTATTTATAATTTTTCTTCATCCACTATTTTCCCTCCCACGTTTTCATCTTGAAACCACTTTAAATTGTATATTTGAATTGTATTTCAGTATTATCACACTCCAATGATCCTTTAGATTTTTTGTTATTAATAAGAACAATATAGTTTGAAATTTGAGTGGTAAAAGGTATTATTATTAGATCTTGTTTAAAAAAATACAAAATTGTTTAAAACACGAGCTAACATAATATTTTTGGTTGTAAACAAGTGAGTGAGTGTGTGAGGTCCATATTCATTTCACTTAAAAATTTATTACGAGATTCATAAATGAATTAAGAGAGTAATACTAATTAAAAAAACATTATGTTGTTTATGAGGTATTTATAATAACAGTAATAAAGGATGAATGTGAGGATAGATAATTTGAAATACCCTTCTAAATATAGATCACCTTCAATGAGGGTGGGGTCTTTGATGGGGGGGGGGGGGGTTCACCAACCTTCATGTATCACCAATACACATAAATAAAGAACAATTTAAGATAAAAAATGATCTAAGAATAATAAAGTTGATAATCCCTTCATTTTAAGGTAAGAATGGTCTCAAAACATACATGAATGGGAATAAGAGGTAGAGAGTGTTTTTGGTTATGAGAACTATTTGGAGGAAAATATGGTGACATTGGAAGTTGTGGAATTCATTAACTATACTAGTATTTTCATATAGAAAATATATATGTGTTGATAGTTAAGTGAAGAAATACCCATCCTCTCTTGGCAGGAGATTAATATGGTAATGCGTAGGAGGTTTAGTTCATGCCATCATTATCATGATTTGTTTCCCTTGTTGTAGTTTCAAAACAAGGAACCATGTGTGTCTAGGAGTATCATAATGAGATGGAGATCATTAGGATTCATAAAAATTTTGATGATGAGAAAGTGGAAAATATGGAATGGTTTGGAAATGGCCTCAACTATGACATTCAGGACACAATGGACATTTACTACAATTTGGATATGGGGGAGCTTCTTCACATGGATACTAAATCAAAGAGGTATGTAAAGGAAAGATGGATATTTTCTATATATTATGGTAATGATTATAAATCATCCTAGTTCAAGGATTAAAAACCCAAAGAACATTTAAGGGAACAAGAAACAGATAAAAACGTGGTAATGAAACCAAAATGATTCTTTTTGGAATCCAAATGTAAAATAGAGGGAATAGTTGTTTCCAAGTCCTGTGATATACAATATTTTGATTGTCATGGGTTTGGATATTTTTCCTCACCAAGAAAATTTAATAGGACCATAATTATTTTGAATGATGGAGAATTTTTTATTTCTAGCTCAAGTGAAGATGAAATTCCACCACTTGCGATGTGCCCAGATGTTGAAATAATGTTCCCTATACATGGAAAAATTCTTATGGAAATGCATGCTTCGAATTCTCTACAGGAAGAATATCATGATCAACAGAAAATGGAGAATATTTTTCATACTAGATAACTCATTAGTAATAAGGTCTATAGTATGATCATTTTGGGGATAGTTTCACAAACATTTCCAGTTGTTTTATTACACATAAATTTGGATTACCTACAACCAAACATACTATGAATTACATATTAAAATGCATAAATAATATTAGGGATGTTAAGGTGACTACTAATTTGAATGTTCAATTTTATATTGGGAAGTATGAATAAAAAATTATATGTTATTTTTTTCCCATACATTCAAGTCATATCTTGCTCGGAAGGTATTGTAAATTTTTTAGGAGGGTCACACATGATGGATACACGAACTACTATTCTTTGGAGTATAACAGGAGGATGTTTAAACTATCATACATGAGGTTGTCTCAATCTTATCAATACCCTGTAAGGAATGATAGAGACTTTGAAAATAGAAAAAAATGAAAAGAGTTAAAAAAATATATAGAATGGAAAAAACAAGAGTGACAAAGGGAGTAATGAGTGACATCAAAAGTAACGATGAAAAAAAAGACTAGAAAAAAGGAGTGAAAAAAGAGTGAAAAAAGAGTGTTGATGTAAAATGAAGTTTATTTTTAGAAAAAATAAAGATAAAATGATCATTAGAGAGGGGGGTCTCATGAATATATATATAGGGGATAATGTTTTACAAATAACTGTATTATCCCCTTAATTCCTTATTATGTTGTGTATTTATTAAAAGAATATAATGATTGTGCAAGGAAGTATTGGAAACAAGCTACCTTTGATCCAGGTGGTTTTTAAGTAGAAAAACTTGCGTCATGGGAGGTTCTTAGAGTAACATAAATTGGAACATCATCCACAAGGATTTGGAACTTTCTATGTCCTAGATAATATAAATTACAATGCCTACATTATTGAGTCACCTGACATATATAGAAAATTTTGAGTCACATTTAATGTTTCTAATATTTCTCCATTTGAATTTTTTAGATTTAAGGATTAATACTTTTGATGAGAATAGGGATGATGAGGATCATGGAACACATGGGAATAAAGGGGATGAAAGAAAAATTGATGAGGAGGGTGGAATGTGCATGATTTTACAAGACCCTATTTTAAGGAGTTGGTGGCCAATGACAATGGAGCATACTTAGAAAATGAAAGAGGATTTAAATGTGTTAATCATTGAATTCCAAGGGGTGGACTAATACCCTTTCATAGGGAAAGCATCTAATCATATATTTACATTAATTAAGGACCAAAAATGCTTTTAAAGACCAATCCCATGTTATTCTATGAATTTCAAATCAACCAAACCCCTTATTCTTCAAAGTCAAAAGTGGTGGGCTAGTTTCCTTTACTTTCTAGAAGACTGTTCTACTTGACCCTTAAAGTCATGAGAATGTTCCAACATTGTTAAAAGAATAATTAAGACTTTTTTACTTATGGTAACTATGTGTTAGACTTTTTTATCACTCATGGGATATAAATATCCTCCTCTTGTACTCTTTTAACATCATTCAAGAATGTAATGTTATAATGGTGAGTTTTATTTCAACCTTTTTTTTATTCCCTAATTCTTGACTTATTAAAGGAATACTCATCCTTTACTGCATCTTGTGGACAGAGTTTTTAGAGTAATGTTCCCTTTGGGTACTACCATGACCATCTCCCTCATATCATCCTTTTTCAACCATTTCAAGCAGTTATTACGTTTTTTCTTATAGATATATGGGTGCTCAACTTGAAAACATTGAACAGGGTTCTCTGGATGCTTCCGAGCAGGAATAATGTTACATATCACATTTTTTATGACTTTTAGGGATTCTTACATTTTTAGTTTTTTATGGATTTTTTAGAATTTAATGGTTTTTTGGGTTTTTTGGGTTTTTGGGATTTTAGGATTTTTTGAGTTTTTAGGGTTTTTATGGGTTTTATTTTTTTTTTAATTTTTTAGGGGATCAAATAATTTTTAGAGTTTTAGTTGATTTTTTTGGGTTTATAAAGGTTTTTATATATTATCATGATTTTTATGGGTATTTAGGGTTTTAGTGTTTTAGGGTTTATATGGTTTTGGGGTTTGTATGTGATTTTAGTTTTTTTAAGGTTTTATTATGGTTTTTACAATTCTTTATGTTTTGAGATATTTTTATGATTTTTATGGGTTCTTATGGTTTTTGGGGGTTCTGAGGGGTTTTCATGATATTTAGGATTGTTATGGTTTCTTTGGTTTTTTGATATTTATAGGGTGTTTTGGAGTTTTTTTTGTAGTTTTAATATTTATTGAATTTTTAAAATATTTAGGGTTTTATAGTTTTTAGGGGTTTTTGGGTTTTTATGTGTTTTTAGAGATTTTATGGTTTTTATGGGTTTTATGGTTTAAGGCATTTTAGGAGTTTTATGTTGATTATAATTTTTTAGATATTCTAGGGGTTTTAAGTGTTTTTAGGTATTTTAGGTTTTCTTGGGGGTTTTCATGTCTTTTAAGGGTTTTAAAATTTTATGGGATTTTTAGGGTTTTTTTAGTTTTTTATCATTTTAATTGATTTTAGGTATTTTGTGGGAGTATTCTGAGTTTTAGGGGTTTAGGATTTTTATGTTTTTTGTGGGGTTTAGGGTTTTTTATTTTTTTGGGTTTTTAAGGAATTTAGAATTTCATAACATTTTTAGGGGTATACAAGGTTTTTATAATTTTCAAGGGGATTTTTCTGTTTTTATAGGAATTCAAATTATTTTATGTCTTCTATAGTTTTTATGGATTTTACATGTTTTAGGGGTTTTAGGGGATTTTATGTTTTTTTGAACAGTTACATTTTTAGGGATTTAATGTTTGTTAGGTTTTTTAGGATTTCTTAGGGGTTCTTAGGATTTTAGGGTTTTAGAGTTTATTTTGTGTATTTATTATCTTTTATGTTTGTAGTGGTTTTATGTATTTTTTTAGTATTTATTGTTTTTTGGGGTTTTCAGGGTTTTTAGTATATTTTTATTTTAAGGTATTTTTTTTGCATTTTATGGATTTGAAGGTATTTTTAGGGGTTTTAGGTATTTTAGGGGTTTTAGTGGTTTTATGTTTTTTGGGGGGTTTTAGGGTTTTTTGTGATTTTAAGATATTTCAGATTTTTAGAGATTTTTAACATTTTTTGTTAGGAGTTTTTAGTGTTTTTAGGGCTTTTATGTGATTTTAGGGGATTTAATGGTTTTTATGGTTTCTCTGGTTTATAAATATTGAATGGGTGTTTATGGTTTTTAGTTTTTCTTTAATTTCTAGTAATTTTAGGAGTTTTAATTATTTTTTTGGTTTTTCTGGTTTTATTTGGGGTTTTAATGTTTTCTAATGAGTTTTAGGGGTTTTTACATTTTTAGGTATTTTTAGGGATTTTGAGGATTTTTATTGTTTTAGGGGTTTTAGGGATTTTTTATGTTTTAGTGTTTTTAGGGGTTTTGGGTTTTTATGTTTTTTTGGTGTTTATGGTTTTTTTTGAGTTTTTTAGTGTTTTATGTTTTTTTATAATTTTTAATGTTTTTAGTAGATTATAGTATTTTTATAGTTTACATTGAGTTTTTCAATTTTTATTTGGTTTTAGTGATTTTATGGATTTTTGGGGTTTTATGGATTTTATGGATTTTTAGTGTCATTAGATTTTCTATCATTTTAATGTTTTATGGGTTTTATGATTTTTAAGAATTTTAGGGTTTTTTAATTTTAACATATTTATATTTGTAGGGGTTTAAATGGTTTTTTTTTGTTTTGAAGGTTTTCTAGAGGTTTTCATGATATTTAGTGTTTTTTACATATTTTGGAATTTTTTAGGACTTTTTTTTGGGTGTTAAGGATTTTGAAGGTTTTTAGGGTTTTGGGATTTTTAATGTTTATTACATATCATGTTTTATTATGTATTTTTTGTATTGATAAAATTTTTCTTGGTTTTCTGGGTTTTTCTTATGTTATTAGGGATTTTTACGTTTTTTTATGATTTTTATGGATTTTTGGAATTTTGGGGGTTTTGAGGGTCTTTAAGGGTTTTAGTGTTGTTAGATTTTTTATGGGTTTTTAATTATTTTCGCATTTTTGAGTTTTTATGGTTTTTAGGGTCTTTAACATTTTAGAGGTTTAATGTGTTTTACATTTTTAGGGTTTTTAGGGGTTTTAATGTTTTTATGGTTTTAGGGGTTTTTATGGTTTTAATAGTTCTAGGGGGGATTATGGTTTTTATCAATTTTTTTGGTCTTTTTGTGTTTTAATATTTTTGATGTTTCTTTTGTTTTCCAGATTTTTTAGGGTTCCATAAATTTTTAGGTTATTTAGGTATTTTTAAGGATTTTATGTATATTTATGGTTTAAAGGGATTTTGATGTTTTTATTGGGTTTTTAGGGTTTGGGGTGGGGGTTGGATTTTTTATTGTTTTTAAGTTATTAGGGGGTTTTAGTGTTTTATGGTTTTTAAGGTTCTCTTAGTGTTTTTTATCTTTTTATGGTTTTTTTTATGATTTTTGGGATTTTTGGGATTTATATGATTTTTATGGTTTTTAGGGTTACTATAGATTTTGTCAGTTATTAGGGTTTTTAGGGTTTTGTAGTTTTTTGGGTGTTTTAGGGGTTTTAAGGTTTTTTTTAAGTTTTTTATGGGTTTTAATATTTTTAGACTTTCAAAAATTTATTAGGGTTTTATAGGGTTTTTTGAGTTTTTTTAGTATTATGGTTTTTAGGGGTTTTAGGTTTTTAAATTTTTTTGGGGGTTTTTATGGCCTTTAGGGTTTCTATGATTTTTATTTATTTTTTGGGGTTTTTTGGTTTTATTTTTTTTTGTATTTAGGGGTTGTATGTATTCTTAGGTTTTAAGTTTTTCTTTATGGTTTTCAGGGTTTTCAGGGGTTTTTTGTTTTTAGTGATTGTTAGTTATTTTTAACAATATTTATGGTTTTTAGAGAATGTAGGGGCTTTTGGGTAATTTTAGGATTCTACAGTTTTTATGGATTTTCTAGGTTTTTAGAGTTTTTTTTAGTTTTTAGGGGTTTTAAGGTTTTGTTGAAATTTTTAGTGTTTTATGGGTTTAAAGGGTTTTTATAGTTTTAAGTGAATTTTATGATTTTTAGGGGATTTTAATTATTTTAATATTTTTTTGATTTCTATGGTCTTTTTAGAGTTTTTAGTGTTTTTTTTACTTTTATAGATTTTTAGGGGTTTTTATGATTATTATTGTTTTAAGGGTGTTTAGATATTTTGGGGATTTTATGTGTTTTTATTTTTTATGGGTTTTTTGTGTTTTTACGGTTTTAATGAGGTTTTATAGTTTTAAAATGTTTTTAGGGTTTTAAGTGGCCTTTAGAGTTTTTAGTGGGATTTTAGTGTTTTTATCTAGTTTTAGGTGTTTTATTGTTTTATGTTTTTTCAAGATTTCATGGATTTTTAGGGTTTCTAGAATTTTTACGTTTTTAGGGGTTTTATGTGTTTTATGGTTTGAAAGGTTTTTAGGGGTTTAATTTTTTTTTATTATTTTAGGGACTTTTAGGGTTTTTATAGGATTTTTATGGTTTTGGGGGATTTAATGATTTTTATGGGTTTTAGCATGTTTTTGGATTTTTGAGTTTTTTGAGTTTTATGGTTTTTATGGTCTTATGTTTTTTAATGGTTTTCTAAGTGTTTGAGGAGGATTATGGAAGACATGGGCATAAAAGTATTGAAGGCAGACTTCATAAGGAGGGAGGAATTCACATGATTGCACAAGACCTGTTGCAAGGAGTTTGTGTCCCAATGAAAATGGATATGATCAGGAGAATGAAGGTGGACTTAAATGGGTTAATCATGAAATTCCACGAATAGGCCCAATACCCTTTCTTGGTGGAAGAATTTGGGCCTATATATTAATTAATAAAGGCCTGGATACGTTTTTAAATACCCATCCCATGGTGTGCTTCAAATATCAAGTCTTCCCCACCATGAAATGATCAAATTAAAACGTGGTAGGATTGTTGTATTTAATTTCCAAAATGGTTTTCTACTTGTCCCTTAATGTCTTGGGCATGTGATAAAATTTTCAAATACAACATTTAGGATATATGACTTGTGGAAACTAGGTGATAGAATTTTGTATCACTCTTTGGATATAAATAGACATCCCCTTACACTCTTCAGAAATCATGAATGATGGTAATGTTTTTATTTTTAGTTTTTATTTCAACCTTCATGTTCATTATTGATTAATGACTTATCAATTTATTTGTCATCCTTTACAGAATCTTGTGGCTACAGTTCTTATTGACAAGTTATCGTTGGGTTCGACTATGTCAAACTCCCAACTTTTATCCTTATTTCAACCATTTATAGACGTTATGACTTGTTTTCTTGAAGAGATATAGGTGCTAAACACATGAACATTAAATAACGTTTCTAGGACACATCCAAGATAGCCTTGGATCATGTATAATTTGGTATCCCTGTCCAATTTCAAGATATCAGGTTCATCATTTTTTATCCCTTCTTACATATTCCTTTTCCTTGAATAGGGACAAAATTTATTCAGGCCCATTTTCTTCATCAAATGTGTACATAATTTATTCGACACTTCTGATGTACAATATATAAATCCAGTAGTTAAGAAGTTCATCTTTATTCTACATCTAGAATCAGTGAAATCAAAGTTGTAAATCATGTGATACAGCCTGTCAAATTTTTGTGATGAGTTCGACAATTTTAAAATCAATGAACTCTCACATTGATTCCATTTTCTATTTCAAATAATTGTGTCTCCGGAATTTACATATTGAAAAGTCACCTTTTTTATACCACATTTATCCAAAAAAAATATCTAAAAAAATAAATTATCAATAAAAATTGAAACTTATTGAGTCCTATGTCTATTTATAATTTTTCTTCATCCACTATTTTCCCTCCCATGTTTTCATCTTGAATCCACTTTAAATTGTATATTTGAATTGTATTTCAGTATTATCACACTCCAATGATCCTTTAGATTTTTTGTTATTAATAAGAACAATATAGTTTTAAATTTGAGTGGTAAAGGTATTATTGTTAGATCTTGTTTAAAAAAATACAAAATTGTTTAAAACACGAGCTAACATAATATTTTTGGTTGTAAAAAAGTGAGTGAGTGTGTGAGGTCCATATTCATTTCACATAAAATTTTATTACGAGATTCATAAATGAATGAGGAGAGTAATACTAATTAAAAAAAACATTATGTTGTTTATGAGGTATTTACAAGAACAGTAATAAAGGATGAATGTGAGGATAGATAAATTGAAATACTCTTCTAAATATAGATCACCATCAATGAGGGGGGGTCTTTGATGGGGGGGGGGGGTGGGGGGGTTCACCAACCTTCATGTATCTCCAATACACATAAATAAAGCACAATTTATGATAAAAATGATCTAAGAAGAATAAAGTTGATAATCCCTTCATTTTAAGGTAATAATGGTCTCAAAACATACTTGAATGGGAATAAGAGGTAGAGAGTGTTTTTGGTTATGAGAACTATTTGGAGGAAAATATGGTGACATTGGAAGTTGTGGAATTCATTAACTATACTACTATTTTCATAGAGAAAATATATATGTGTTGATATTAAAGTGAAGAAATACCCATCCTCTCTTGGTAGGAGATTAATATGGTAATGCGTAGGAGGGTTAGTTCTTGCCATCATTATCATGATTTGTTTCCTAGGTTGTAGTTTCAATACAAGGAACCATGTCTGTCTAGGAGTATCATAATGAGATGGAGATCATTAGGATTCATAAAAATTTTGATGATGAGAAAGTGGAAAATATGGAATGGTTTGGAAATGGCCTCAACTATGACATTCGGGACACAACAGACATTTACTACAATTTGGATATGGGGGAGCTTCTTCACATGGATACTAAATCAAAGAGGTAAGTAAAGGAAAGATGGATATTTTCTATATATTATTGTAATGATTTTAAATCATCCTAGTTCAAGGATTAAAAATCCAAAGAACATTTAAGGGAACAAGAAAGAGATAAAAACGTGGTAATGAAACCAAAACGATTATTTTTGGAATCCAAATGTAAAATAGAAAGAATAGTTGTTTCCAAGTCATGTGATATACAATGTTTTGATTGTCATGGGTTTGGATATTTTTCCTCACCAAGAAAATTTAATAGGACCATAATTATTTTGGATTATGGAGAATTTTTTATTTCTAGCTCAAGTGAAGATGAAATTCCACCACTTGCGATGTGCCCAGATGTTGAAATAAAGTTTCCTATACATGGAAAAATGCTTATGGAAATGCATGCTTTGAATTCACTACAGGAAGAATATCATGATCAATAAAAAAGGGAGAATATTTTTCATACTAGATAACTCATTAGTAATAAGGCCTATAGTATGATCATTTTGGGGGTAGTTTCACAAACATTTCTAGTTGTTTTATTACACATAAATTTGGATTACCTACAACCAAACATACAATGAATTATATATTAAACTGCATAAATAATATTAGGGATGTTAAGGTGACTAATAATTTGAATGTTCAATTTTATATTGGGAAGTATGAATAAAAAAGTATATGTTATTTTGTTCCCATACATTCTAGTCATATCTTGCTCGGAAGGTATTGTAAATTTTTTAGGAGGGTCACACATAATGGATACACGAACAACTATTCTTTGGAGTATAACAGGAGGATGTTTAAACTATCATACATGAGGTTGTCTCAATCTTATCATGACCCAGTAAGGAATGATAGAGACTTTGAAAATAGAAAAAAATTAAAAGAGTTAAAAAAATAGATAGAATGGAAAAAACAAGAGTGACAAAGGGAGTAATGAGTGACATCAAAAGTAACGATGAAAAAAAAGACTATAAAAAAGGAGTGAAAAAAGAGTGAAAAATAGTGTTGATGTAAAATGAAGTTTATTTTTAGAAAAAAAAAAGATAAAATGATCATTAGAGAGGGGGGTCTCATGAATATATATAGGGGATAATGTTTTAAAAATAACTGTATTATCCCCTTAATTCCTTCTTATGTTGTGTATTTATTAAAAGAATATAATGATTGTGCAAGGAAGTATTGGAAACAAGCTACCTTTGATCCAGGTGGTTTTTCAGTAGAAAAACATGCTTCATGAGAGGTTCCTAGAGTAACATAAATTGGAACATCATCCATAAGGATTTGGAACTTTCTATGTCCTAGATAATATAAATTACAATGCCTACATTATTGAGTCACCTGACATATATAGAAAATTTTGAGTCACATTTAATGTTTCTGATATTTCTCCATTTGAATTTTTTAGATTTAAGGATTAATACTTTTGACGAGAATGGGGATGATGAGGATCATGGAACACATGGGAATAAAGGGGATGAAACAAATATTGATGAGGAGGGTGGAATGTGCATTATTTTACAAGACCCTATTTTAAGGAGTTGGTGGCCAATGACAATGGAGCATACTAAGAAAATGAAAGAGGATTTAAATGGGTTATCATTGAATTACATGGGGTGGACTAATACCCTTTCTTAGGGAAAGCATCTAAGAATATATTTACATTAATTAAGGACCAAAAATGCTTTTAAAGACCAATCCCATGTTATTATATGAATTTCAAATCAACCAAACCCCTTATTCTTCAACGTCAAAAGTGGTGGGCTAGTTGCCTTTACTTTCTAGAAGACGGTTCTACTTGACCCTTAAAGTTATGGGCATGTTCCAACATTGTCAAAAGAATAATTAAGACTTTTTTACTTATGGAAACTATGTGTTATATTTTTTATCACTCTTGGGATATAAATATCCTCCCCTTGTACTCTTTTAACATCATGAAAGAATGTAATGTTATTATGGTGAGTGTTATTTCAAACTTTGTTTTCTTCCCTAATTCTTGACTTATTAAAGGAATACTCATCCTTTACTGCATCTTGTGGCTAGAGTTTTTAGAGTAATGTTCTCTTTGGGTACTACCATGACCAACTCCCTCATATCATCCTTTTTCAACCACTTCAAGCCGTTATTACGTATTTTCTTATAGATATATGGGTGCTCAACTTGAAAACATTGAACAGGGTTCCTTGGATGCTTCCGAGCAGGAATAATGTTACATATCACAATTTTTTATGGCTTTTAGGGATTCTTACATTTTTAGTTTTTTATGGATTTTTTGGAATTTAATGGATTTTTTGAGTTTTTTGGGTTTTTTGGGTTTTTGGGATTTTAGGATATTTTTGAGTTTTTAGGGTTTTTATGGGTTTTATTGTTTTTTAATTTTTTTGAGGGATCAAATAATTTTTAGAGTTTTAGTTGATTTTTTGGGGTTTAATGGGTTTTTAGGATTATAATGGTTTTTATATATTATCATGATTTTTAGGGGTATTTAGGGTTTTAGTGTTTTAATGTTTTTATGTTTTTGGGGTTTTTATGTGATTTTAGTTTTTTAAGGTTTTATTATGGTTTTTACAATTCTTTATATTTTGAGATATTTTTATGAATTTAATGGGTTATTATGGTTTTTGGGGGTTCTAAGGGGTTTTCATGATATTTAGGATTTTGATGGTTTCTTTGGTTTTCTGAGATTTATAGGGTTTGGGAGTTTTTTATAGTTTTAATATTTATTGAATTTTTAAAATATTTAGGGTTTTATAGTTTTTAGGGGTTTTTGTGTTTTTATGTGTTTTTAGAGATTGTATGGTTTTTATGGGTTTTATGGTTTAAGTAATTTTAGAAGTTTTATGTTGATTATAATTTTTTAGATATTTTAGGGGTTTTATGTGTTTTTAGGTATTTTAGGTTTTCTTGGGGGTTTTCATGTCTTTTAGGGGTTTTAGCATTTTATGGGATTTTTAGGGATTTTTTAGTTTTTTATCATTTTAATTGATTTTAGGTATTTTATTGGAGTATTCTGAGTTTTAGGGGTTTAGGATTTTAATTTTTTTTTGTGGGGTTTAGGGTTTATTATTATTTTTTTGGGTTTTTAAGGGATTTAGAATATCTTAACATTTTTAGGGGTATAAAAGGTTTTTATAATTTTCAAGGGGATTTTTCTGTTTTTATAGGAATTCAAATTATTTTATGTCTTCTATAGTTTTTAGGGATTTTACATGTTTTAGGGGTTTTAGGGGCTTTTAGGTTTTTTTGAACAGTTACATTTTTAGGGATTTAATGTCTGTTAGGTTTTTTATGATTTCTTAGGGGTTCTTAGGATTTGAGGGTTTTTTTGTTTTTATGGATTTTTTGGGATTCCTAGTATTTTGGAGGATTTTATGTAATTCTGTTATTTTATGGGGTTTTAGGGAAGTAAGGTATTTTTTTTGGGTTTTTAGGGTTTTAGGTTTTTAGGGGTTTTAAGTGTTTTTAGGTTTTTTATGGTTTTCATGTCATTTTTCCATATTTTTTTACAATTTAGGAATTTTTATTAATTTTGATTATTTTTACAGGTTTTGGGGTTTTCGGAATTTTGAGGGATTTTAAGGTTTTTAGTGATTTTGGGTTTTAATGGATTTTATCGTTTTAGGGTTTTTTTGTGTGTTTTAGTATTTTAAAAGGTTTTTAGAGGTTTTTAACATTTGTAGGTGTATAATTTTTTTTTGTAATTTTTGGGGGTTGTTATGTGTTTTAATGGGCTTTAGTGTTTTTATGGTTTTAAGGGTTTTAGGGTTTTTAGTGGTTTTATTAATTTTCTATTTTAAGTGATTGAAGTGTTTTTAGGTTTTAATAATCTTCTTATTATTTTAATGGATTTTTTGGTTTCTTTTGATATTAGTGAATTAAGATATTTTTTGGATTTCAATGGTTTTTTGGGTTTTATGGATTTTTAGGGGTTTAGGGTGTTTTAGTGGTTTTTGGGGTTTTTTTGGGTTTTTTTGGATTTTCAGGGATTTTTGATATTTAAATTTTTCTAAGGGTTTTTATAGATTTTCGTGTATTTAGGGGTTCAAACGATTTTCATATTTTTTTAATGGGTTTAGGGTTTCTGTGGGGTTTTAGGGGATTTTATTTTTTTAGTTTTATTTTGGTTTCTAGGGGTTTTTATGGTTTTTAGGGTCTTTTAGGTTTTCATCATTTTTTATCTTTTTTCGAGGTTATAAGTGTTTTTAGGTTTTTTTGGTATTATTAGGTTTTTCCAGGGTTTTTATGGTTTTTTATGACTTTGGTTTTTCTTAGTATACTTTAGATTTTTTATAGTTTTTAGGGTTTTCGGGTTTTTAGTGATTTTGATGGGTTTTAGGGGTTGTAGGGCCTTATTAATATTTTTTAGCAATTTTTCGGTTTTTTTGTTTTTTGAGGATTTAAGTGTTTTTAGGTCTTTATGGTTTTATTAGGGTTTTTTGGGATTTCAAGGTTTTCTATGTTTTATGGGATTTTAAAGGCCTTTTAAATATTTATGGGTTTTATGGTTTTTCGGCATTGTGATGGTTTTACTGTTTTTAGTGTTTTTATAGCATTTTTTGGGTTTTTTAGGTTTTTGAGTTTTTTGGGGTTTTACAGTTTTAATGTTATTTAACAGTTTTTGGTGTTTAAAGGGCTTTTAGAGTTTAGAGAGATTTATAACAGTTTTTTAGTTTTATGGTTTATAGGTTTTTTTGGGTTTTAGCAGGTTCTACGGTTTTATGGACAACTATGGTCTAATATATTTTTGGGTTTTAGGGTAATTCAGGGTCTAATGCATTTTAGGGTTTTAGGGGTTTTATAGGTTTTTGGGTTTTATAGGTTTTCTTATTGGTTTTCAATGTTTTTAACATTTATACAGATTTTTAATAATTTTTTTGGATTTTTATTTATTTTTTGGGTTTTTAGGGATTTTAAGGTTTTTAGGGGTTTTAGAGTCTTTTATGGTTTTCAGTGCTTTTTATGTTTTGAAAGGTTTTATGTGTCTTTTGGTTTTCAAGGTTTTTTATGGGGTTTGATGATTTTTGGGGGTTTTTAAAATTTTAGGGGTTTTTGGGAATTTTTATATTTTTATGGATTTTTAGGGGTTTTAGGGATTTTGAAGGATTTTAGGTTTTTATGAGTTGTAATATTTCTTTTGTTTTATATTTTTTCATGTTTTTAGGGGTTTTAAGGTTTTTAAGATATTTTTAATATTTTTATGGGTTTAAAGGGTTATTAGAGTTTTCAGTGGTTTTATGGTTTTAAAGGGTTTTACATTTTTAAATGTTTTAGTGAATTTTTATAGTTTTTTGAAGTTTATGGTGTTTTAAGGTTATTTTAGAGTTTTTATAATTTTTTATGTTTCTATCAGTTTTAAGTGTTTTTGTTTTTTATGGTTTTCTATAGGGTTTTTATGGTTTTTAGGGGTTTTATGTTTTTTTGGATTTTAGGGATTTTTTTATTATCTTGTTTTCTAGTTTTTTATATATTTTGAGGGGTTTTAGGGTCTTTTATGGGTTTTTATGTATTTTATCTATTTTTACGATTCTATGTACATTAAGTGTATTTTGGTTTTCTATAGGGGTTTCATGGTTTTTATTATTATTTAGGTTTTTTGGATTATTATGGATTTTTCATGATCTATATTATTTTTGTTTTTTATGTATTTTGATTATTTTGGGGACTTTAAGGGGATTTTTTAGTTTTTATGGGTTTCATGGGTTTTTATATTTATTTAAACATTTTTATGGGTTTAAATGTTTTTTATCATTTTTAGTGGGGTTTAAGGTTTTTATGGAATTATAAGGTTTTAATGTTTTTAAGTTATATGTGGTTTTAGGGTTTTTAATGTTTTTAGGTTTTATTAATGGTTTTCATAGTTTTTATGGTGTTTTTGTGTTATTTTTGATTTTTTGATATTTTCTAGATATTTTAGTGTTTTAGGAATATTGAGGTTTTTTTTAGTTTTTTATAATTTTTTTGGTTTTTGTGGTTTTTTGTGTTTTAGGGTTTTATAAAAAATTTAGGGGTTTTCAGGGTATTTATATTGTTTTCACATTTTAAGGTGTTGAAAGGGGCTTTGTGTTTTTAGTGTTTTTATGGTTTTATGGGATTTATGTTTATAATATTTTTTCGTGTTTTAATGTTTCAAAGTTTTTTTTGTTTTTATAACATGTTATGGTTTAATACTTATTAGATTTATATGGGTTTTATGTTTATTTAGGTTATTAATGTTTTTATAGAATATTTTGGGTTTTTAGGGTGGTCTAAATATTATGCAATTTTAGGGAATTGTTAAGATTTTTATTGTCTTTTAGGACATTAAGTGGTTTTGTGCTATTAAGATTTGGGGGGGGGGGGGGGGTTTAGTTCATTCAATTTTTTTGTTTTTTGATAGTTTTTAGGGTTATTAATTTTTTTACACATTTATAGGGTTTAAATAGTTTTTGTGGTTTTATGGTTTTATGGTTGTTTTGGGATTTAAGGGTCTTGGGGGTTTTATGGTTTTTAGAGAATTTTAGCATTTTATGATCATCTAAGGGTTCTTAGGGGTTGAAAGTGTTTTTAGTTTTTCATGGTTTTTAGGGGGTTTCATGGTTTTTATGGAAATTGATGGTTTTTACGATATTTATGGTTTTTAGTGTTTTAGGTATTTTGAGGGTTTTTAGGGTTTTTAGGGTTTTATGGTTTATAGGGGTTTAGGGTTTTATATTTTGCCGGGGTTTTCAGTATTATTAGGTTTTGGGGTTTATCTTAGTGTTTTGTAGGTTTTTATGTGATGTAACATTTTTAGTGAGTTTTATGGATTTAGGAGTATTTTTATGGGTTTTTATGGTTCTATGCATTTTTATGGTTTTTATGGATTTTTAGTGTTTTCAGGATTTTTTGGTTTTTTTGGTTTTTAGGGGTTTCCTTTATTTTTCGGGTTTTCATTTATTTTAGTGTTTTTTTAAAATATTTATGGTTTTATAGAGATTTTATATTATTTAATGGAATTTCTATTTTTTATCATGTTTAAGGGTTTTTCGGGGTTATTTGGTTTTTGACGGATTTTTGGGATTCTTGGGTTTTAGTGTTTTATGGTATTAATGGTTTTTATGTTTTTAGACGGTTTAATATTTTTTAGGTTTTTAAGGTTTTTTATGGTTATTAGGTTTTGGATAAGTTTTTAGGGATTTTTAGCAGTTTTTGTAAGATATTTATGGGGTTTTAGTGATTTTGAGTGTTTTTAGGGTGTATATTTTTTTCGAGGGTTTTGTGGTTTTTAGGGATTTTTTGGGGAGAAGCGGGTTGAGATTTTAGGGGTTTTATGGTTATCTAATGTTTGTTGAAATTTTTAGGGATTTAAAGTGTTTCTATTATTTTTTGAGTTTTTATAGGTTTTAGGGTTTTCAATCCTTTAGGGATTTTATTGTTTTTAGGGGTTTTAGGTTATTTAGTTTCTTTAGGGGTTTTAGGGTTTTTATGGCTATATGTGTTTTAACTATTTTTTTGTTTGCATTGTTTCTTTGGTTTTTTCATCTTTTTTATGGGGTTTTTCACTTATATTATTTTTAGAGGTTATAAGGATTTTATTGTTTTTAGGGATTTTATGGATTTAAATGGTTTTTTAAGGTTTTTTTATTTTTTGGGGGGTTTTTAGTTTTTAGGTTGTTAAGGGTTTAATAGTTTTTATGGTTTTAGAATTTTAGGGTTTTTTGGGGTTTTAAATGATTTTAATTTTTAAGGGTTTCTTAGGTTTTTATGTATTTTTACGGTTTCTTATGATTTTATATATATAGGCATTGTTAATATTTTTTTGGATTTTTATGAATTTTGAGGGGTTTTTTGTTTTTTAGTGATTTTTTTGTTTTTATGGCTTTATAGGATTTTAGGGTTTTTTGATTATTTTATTGTTTTTATATGTTTTTCGGTTTCAAATGTTTTAGGTGTTATTATAGTTGTTTGAGTATTTAGGGGTGTTATAGGTTTTAGGGATTTTATGTGTTTTTAGGGTTTTTTGTGTTTTTAGGTTTTTAGGGGGAATAAGTGTTTTAGGTTTTTAAGATTTTGTTTTTTTAGGGTTTTATGGTTTTTTTACATTTTTTTTGATTGTTTGGAATTTCTCATAATTTTTTTGGTTTTCAGGGTATTTCTAGATTTTGAGGGTTTTTAGGGTGATTTAATGTTTTGGGTTTTTGTGGGGTTTTTTGGGTTAATATTTTTTTAGTTTTTAATGGGTTTTATCTTTTTTAGAGATTTTAATATCTTTCAGGGTTCAAATGGTTTTTATAGTTTTAATTGGTTTTAGGATTTTATGGGGTTTTTGGGTTTTAAAGGTATTTCGATGATTATGGTGTTTAGGGTTTTTGGGATTTCTGGGGTTTTAGACTTTTTATATTTTTTGGTTTTTTAAATGTTTTCATGGATTTATTTCTTTATTAGGGATTTTAGTGGGTTTGGTGGTTGTATGTTTTTTTAGTCATTTTAGGTATATTTGAGTGGTTTTATAGTTTTTTGGGGTTTTTAGGATTCTGAGGGTTTTATGGTTCTTTTCTGGTTTTATGGATTTTTTATTTTTTATGTGTTTTAAGGTGTTTTAGGGTTTTTTAATATTTTTAAGGGATTAAGGGGTTTTTATTTTTTTTAGAGTTTTAATGTTTTTTTTGGTATTTTGGGGTTTTTAGGGGTTTTAAGGTTTTAGAAATTTGAGGGGGGGGGGGGGTTAGGTTTTTTATGTTTAATGTGTTTATTTAGATTTTTAACGATTCATGTGTTTTTTTGTTTTTATGGATTTCAATGGGGTTTTCATGGTTTTTATATTTTTTACATTATAATGTATTTTAAGGTATTTTTTGTGGTTTCATAATATTTAGGGTTTTTAGTGATATTGATTGTTTTAGGTTTATTAGTGTATTTATGATTTTTTTGGGTTTTTATGGTTTTGTTGTGCTTTTTAAGGTTTTTGATGTTTTTACAGTTTTTAACATATTTAGCGGGTTTTACTACATTTAGGGTCTTTTGGGTTTATAGTATTTTTAGGAATTCTTAGTGTTTTAAGTGTTGTTTTTTGTTTTCATGGTTTTCATATGGATTTTTAGGGTATTTAGTGTTTATTGTATTTTTATGGATTTTTATGGATTTTGAATGATTTTTCTGGTTTTTTGGGTTTTAGAGATATTTGAGGGGTTTTAGGGGTTTTAGCGGGTTATAGGGTTTTCAGGGTTTTTTTAATTTTTTACATGCTTTTATATTTTTACGATTTTATTAATGTTTTTAGGATTATTCTGGTATTTTAAAATTTTAGAGATTATTATGGTTTTTTAAGATTGTTATGGTTTTTAGGGTTTTTGTTGAATTTCATGGTTGATAGGGTTTTAGTGTTTTTTTAGTTTTTTGTGTTTTTTTGTTTTTTTTGAGTTCTTATGGGTTCGATAGATTATAGAGTTTTAAAACATTTTTGGGTTTTAAAATAATTTTTATGTTTTTAGAGGTTTATAAGGTTTTTATAGATTTTTAGGGTTTTTTGGTTTTCATTATTTTTGATTTCTTAGGGTATTTAATTGTTCTAATGGTTTTTGGGTTTTCATAGTGTTTAAATGTTTTTTGATCTTTTTTAAATTTTTAGGGATTTTTTAGGATTTATGGTTTTTTTGAGTTTTAGGGACTTTTTTGGGTTTTAGGGGATTTTAGGTTTTTTATGTTTTTTGGGTTTGTTTGTTTCTTTTTGAGTTATTATGCGTTTCAGGTTTTTTATTGAGTTTCATAATGTATTTATGGGTTTAAAGGGTTTTAGTGTTTTTAATGGGTTTTAAGGTTTTTAGGGGGCTTAAATTTTTTTATTTTTTAGGGGTTTTAGTGTTTAAATAGTTTTTTTAGGTTTTTAGTGTTTTCTAGTTTTTTAGGGGTTTTATGTTTTTTAGGGTTTAAAAGTTTTCATGGGGATTTTCAAGGGGTTTTTTGGTTTTGCTACTTCTTAAATACATTAATATTTTTTTAGTTTTTTATTTATTTAGGGTTTTAAATATTTTGATGGTTTTTTGGGTTTTTAGGGTATGGGGGTTTTCTATTTTTAGGGTTTTTTGAGTTTTTAGGGGTTTTAAGGTATTTTAAAATCATTTAAATAAATTTGGTGTCTAAATTAGTTTTATATTTTTTTAGTGGCTTTTATTGAATTTTGGGTCTTTAATGTTTTTATGGGTTTTTATGATTTTTAGGGAGTCTATGTTCTTTTAGAAGTTTTAGCTTTTTTACGTTTTTGGAATTTAAGTCGTTTAAGGTTATTAATGTTTAATTAGAGTGTTTCATGTTTTTATGATTTTAGGGGTTTTTATGATTTTGTATAGTTTTAAGGGTATTTCAGGATTTTGAAGGTATTTAGGGGTTTCTAGGGTTTTATGGGTTTTATGGGTTTTTTGAGTTTTTTTTTTCAGTTTTTAGGGGTTTTATGTTTTTCTGGGATTTTAATGTTTTTATAGGGGGTTTTTGGGTTTTTAGGTGTTTTAAAATATATTGGGAATTTTAGGTATTATTTAGGATATTTATTTATTTTATTATTTTTTGGAAGTTAGAATTTTTTTAGGGTTTTAAGGTGTTCAGTGTTTTTTATTGTTTTTTGGTTTTTAGGGTTTTCAAGATTTGTATGTGTTTTATGGTTTTTTTAATTTATTAACGTCTATAGGGGATTAAATGGTATTTAGAGTTTTTAATGTTTATTAGGGTTTTTATCATTATTTATTATATTTAAGGGTTTTTTGTTTTTTTTGGTTTTATGGTTTTAGAGGTTTTTAGTGAGTATAGGGGTTTTTAGGTTTTAAGTGTTTTTATGGTTTTAAGATTTTATTTTTGGTTTTTAAGGTTTTTAGTATTTTTTCCATATTTTGTATTATTAGTGATTTTATATCATTTTTATGTGGTTTTATGTTTTTATGTGATTTTGAGTGTTTTATTTATTATTTTTCGGGTTTTAGGGGATTTCATAGGGTTTTAGGATATTTATCCTTATAGTGTTTTCAATGTTTTTAGTGTTTTTAACATTTTAATAGAATTTAAGGGTTTCTAATTTTTCATGATTTTTTATACTTTTATGGGTTTTAGTGGTTTTTTAGGTTTTAGGGATTTTTATTGTTCTTATGGTTTTTAACATTTTATTAGTTTTTAGGTGTTTTATGTGTTTTTTGGTTTTATGGTTTTCATAGAGGTTTTCAGGGTTTTTAGGCATTTTTACATTTTTTGGGATTTTAGGGATTTTATATTTTTTATGGATTTTAGGGTTTTTTTTTGGGATTTTGAGGGGTTTTTGGGGTGTTTATGTTTATTATGGTTTTTATGGTTTTTATTGGGGGGTTTATTATTTTATTATTTTAACGGTGTTTTATAATATTTTAATATTTTTAGCAGTATAAAGGGTTTTTTAAAGTTTATTGGTTTTAGGGTTTTATTGGTTTTAATTTTTTTAAATGTTTTTACAGGATTTTATGGTTTTTATGGTTTTCAAGGGTTTATATGTTTTTTGATTTTTTTAGGTTTGCTATAGTTTTAATGTGTTTTTTTGTTTTTATCATTTTTTAGGGATGTTATGGTTTCAATGTGTTTTTGGGATTTCATGGTTTTTTTAGTATTTTTTAGTTTATATATTTCTTTTACATTTTTAGTGATGTTAAGGGACTTTTTAATATTTTTATGTTTTTTTCAAATTTTTATGGATTTTGAGGGTTTTTTTGGGGTTTTAGGGGTTTTTTGGTTGTTTTGAGATTTTAGGTTATTTTTGAGTTTTTATGGTTTGTATAGAATTTTAGAGTTTTTTAACATTTTATTGGATTAAAGGGTTTTTAGAATTTTAATTGGTTTATGGTTTTTATGGGTTTTAGGGTAACTTATGAATTTTTAGTGTTTTATGGTTTTTGGATTATTCTACAGTTTTTTAGAGAATTTTTTGCATTTTTAGGTTTTTCGGGATTTCTTATGGTTTTATGGGTTTTTATTTACATATTATTTTTATCATTTTTATGATTTTTAATGTTTTTGAGGATTTTTAGAGATTTTTATTGGTTTTAGGGTTATATAATTTTTAGGGATTTGTGGATTTTTGTGTTTTATGGTTTTTTGGCTTTTTAAGGTTTTTGATGTTTTTTTGGTTTTCATAATGTTTTTAGGAGTTTTTCTAGTTTTTATGGTTTCTTGGGTTTTGGGGGTTTTAGAGTTTTTTTATATTTTATGTTTTTATGGATTTTATGTGTTTTTACATTTTTTAGCGGTTTTCCTAAATTTTATGGTTTTATACATCTGTAGATATGTTAGGGATATTTATGTTTTTTAGGGTTTTAAAGGGTTTTAGTGATTTAGAGGGTTTTTTGAGTTTTTTTACGTTTTTAGAGTTTTTAGAGTTTTAAATTTATTTTGGTGCCTGAAGGGTTTTTATAGTTTTTATCAGTTTTAAGGGTTTTAGGGTTTTCATGATATTTAATTTTTTATGGGGTTTTATGGTTTTTAGTATTTTTAGGGGTGTTATGATTTATATTGTTCTTTTTGTTTTTAGGGGTTTCAGTGTTTTTAGGTTTTACTATATTTCTTAGGAGTTTTCTCGGGTTTTAAGATTCTTTAAATATTTAAAAAAAAATTCTAAATTTTAATGGACTTTTACTATTTTGTTTCAATTCTTCTATGATTTTTAATGTTTATGGGTTTTTATGGTTCTTTTATGTTTTTCAGTTTTTTGTTTTTTATAATTTAATGGGTTTTTAGAGTTTTTTAACATTTTAGGGATTTAAATGGATTTTTATAGTTTTTAGTGGGTTTTAGTGTTTTTATAGGGATTTACGGTTTTCAGGGTTCTTAGAGTGTTATGTGTTTTTATTATTTTTATAGTTTTTAGGGTTATAGGGTTTTAAGAATTTTTAGGTTTTTTACTGATTTAAGGGTTTTTTATATTTTAATGGCATTCTTATGGGTTTTTAGTTTTTTATATTTGAATGTATTTTAGATATATTTTTAGGATTTTTATGGGTTTTGGAGTTTTTATGGATTTTTAGGGTTTTTATATTTTTATATGTTTTGTTCTTTTTTATGATTTTTTTTATCTTTTTTGGGTTTTCATTCTTTTCCATATTTTTTAATTTTTTTATAATTTTAAATTTTTTATTAAGTTTTTTGGGGATTTTTAGGGTTTTTATTGGATTTAGTTTTTTAATATTTTTAGATGTTTTATGATTTTAGATGTTTTGAGAGTTTTTGGGGACTCTTAGAGTTTTAGTGTTTATGGGTTTTCTAAGAGTTTTAAATTTTTTTTAAATATTATTTTCTTCTTATGGATTTTCAAGTTTTATATTGGTTATATGTATTTATATATTTTTAGTTATTTTTAAGGATTTTTATTTTTTTTTCTGTGTTTAGGAATTATTTGGGTTTTTAGGTATTTTTAGGTTTTAGGGTTTTTTACGATTTTATGTTTTGAGGGTTTAAGGTGTTTTTATGGGTTTTAAGGCTTTCAATGTGTTTTCCAGGGTTTGTATTTATTTTTACATTTTAGGGATTATTGGGGATAATTTGTAATTTTAATGGGTTCTAGGGTTTTTATGGATTTTGTGTGGGTTTAATCGTTTTTACTATTTTTTGTGTGTTTTGGAATTTTTTGAGATTATTTTTGGGATTTTAAGGCTATTAGAGTTAAAAAAAATAATGTTTTAAAGGTGTTTTTTATTTTTTACAGTCTTTTGGGTTTTATTGGGTTTTTGGGTTTTTATTGATTTTAGGGGTTTTATGATTTTTTCTTTTTTTGGATTTTTTTGTTTTTATGGGGTTACATGTTTTTAGGTTTGTATATTTTTCCTAGGGGTTTTCATGGTTTTTCATGATTTTACGTATTTAAGTATTTTTAGGTATTTTTCATATGTTTATAGTTTTTAGGGATATTGAAGTTTTTAGAGTTTTTATTAGTTTATATGTTTTTAGTGGTTTTTAGGTTTTTAAGGGTTACTATGGATTTAATGTTTTCGAGGTGTTTTTATAGTAATTAAGTGTTTTGATGGAATTTTTTTATGGATTTTAGTTTATATAGTTTTTTATAGGATTTATGTGATTTTATGTTTTTAAATATTTCGTATGGGTTTTCAAGGTTTTTTATTGGGTTTTTTACATTTTAAGAGATTTTTATCTATTTTTAGAATTTTTATGAGGGTTTTGTGTTTATATGTATTTTTAGGATTTTTGGAGGTTTTAATTTTTAAGGGTTTTATTGATTTTTTAGGTATTAAGTGTTTTTTGGTTTTTATGGTCTTTAGGGTTTTTTAGAGCTTTTAACAGTTTTATAGGTTTAATGGGTTTTTAGTGTTTTTCTTGGTTTTGGGGTTTAATTGGTTTTTCGTTTTCAATGGTTTTTGGGGTGTTTATGGGTTTTAAGGTGTTGGGTTTATATGGATTTTTTAGTGTTTTTAACCATTTTAGGTTTTCAAGGGATTTAATTATATTTTGGTTTTTATACTTTTCTTTTTGGTTATCAAGGGTTATAGGTGGATTTTACATTTTTAGGGAATTTTAAGGGTTTGTTATGCTTTTAATGCTTTTTGGTATTTTTTTTGGGTTTTTTAGGGTTTTAGGTTTTAGTGGTGTTAGTTTTTTTAGTGGCTTCTACAGGATTAGGATTTTTAGGGGAATTATGTTTTTTTATTTTTAAGGTTTAATTTGGGTTTTTAAGTGTATTTGGGTTTTTATGTATTTAGGGAAATTTAGATTCCTTTCATTATTGTATGGTTTTTAAAGTTTTTTAGGGATTTTGATGGTTTTTCGGGTTTTATGGTTTTTATGGTTTTAGGGATTTTTAGAGTATTTTTGGTGTTTTATAGTTTTTTATCATTTAAGATTTGAAAATGTTTTTTAGTTTTTTAGTTAGTTTTGGGGGTTTTGTGGGTATTATGTTTTTTTTGGGTTTTTAGGATTTTTTACAGTTTTAGAGATTTATGGTTTTTAGTGTTTTCTTAGGATTATATTATTTTTTATGTTTTAGTGGTTTAAATTTTTTAATGATTTTAAGTTTTTCAAAGGATTTTTCAGGGGTTTTAGGTTTTTTTTCATTTTTAGGAATTTTTAGGGATTTTATTTTAATATTTATTATTTTTATGTTTTTTAGATATTTTTAATGTTTGTCTGATTTTTAGGGTTTTTATTGTTATATAAGATATTTTTGGGTTTTTCGGTGTTTTTTGGTTTTTTAATTGTTTTATCGGGTTAGATTATTTTTAACATTTTAATGGGATTAAAGGTGTTAAAGATTTTCTAATGGTCTTTGGGTTTTCATGGGTTTTTAAGGTTTTTAATGTTTTTAGGGGTTTATGGTTTTTAGGGTCTTAGTGTTTTAGGGTTTTATGGTTTTAGTTTCTTTTTAAGTGTTTTAAGGGTTTTTAGGTTTTTTAAGGTTTTCTTAGGGTTTTTCAGGGGGGTTTATGTTTTTAAGGATCCTTAGGGTTTTTAGGATTTTTATGAATTTTTACTTGTTTTAGGGATTTTGAAGGTTATTATCATTTTTATGTGTTTTTAGTGATATTATGGTATTTAGGGTTATTTTTATTTTATTAAGTTTTTAAGGGTATTTATTGTTTTTAATGTATTTAAGGGTTAAATAAGTTTTTTGAGGTTTTATTGGGTTTAGGGGTTTAATGGGTTTTAGAGTTTTTAATGTTTTTAGGATTTCTATGGTTATTATGTTTTTCTTATTTTATGAATTTAAAGCGAATTAAATTTTTTTTTAGGTTTTTTGTGTTTTTTATAGTTTGTATGGTTTTTTGTGATTTTCGGGATATTTAGAGTTTTTTTATTTGTATAGATTATTAATGCTTTTAAGGATTTTGAGGGCTTTTAGGATTTCTGTACTTTCTATGATTATTTGGGTTTTATGGTATTTTTTGAGTTTTTAGGGTTTTTATGTTTTATTGAGTTTTTTAAAAAAATATGGGTTTATATAGGATTTTAATATTTAGTTGGTTTTGAGGGATTATGGATTTTTATTGTTTTTAGGGTGGTTTAGGGGTTTTAGGGTTTTTAGGGTTTTGGGGATTTAGGTGTTTTTCAGGATTTTTTGTATTTCTAGGTTTCTTAAGAGTTTTTTGTATTTTAGAGTTTTAATTTTTTTCTTAGGTTTTTGGATGTTTTTAGGTATTTTTTGTCTTTTTATGATGGTTATTATTTTTAGGCTTTTATGGGATTTTGAGTGTTTTTAGAGGTTTAATGGTTTTTATGGTTTTTTAGATTTTATTAACATTTTTAAAATTTTGAAGGGTTTTTATGGTATTTAATAAGTTTTTAGGGGTTTTATGGGGTTTAGGTGTTTATAATATTTTTTTTGGTGTTTTATGGTTTTTAGCAGTGTTATGGGTTTTATAGATTATTAACACCTTTAGGTCTCTTAGGGGTTTTAAGTGTTTTATTGTTTTTAAGGTTTTCCTCATGGATTTTAGGGTTTTAAGGGTTTTTATGTTTTTAGTGATTTTTAGAGATTTTTTGGGATTTTACTGGGGTGTTTGTGTTTTTAGGTGTTTTATGGGTTTTAGGGTTTTTATGGTATTTTCAGGTTTTTAGGGTTTTTAGTTTTTTTGGGTTTAATAGATTTTAGAGTTTCTTTTATCATTTTATGTTTTCAATATTTTTTTATAGTTTTTAGTGTTTTTTAGGTTTTTAGGGTTTTTAGGGGTTTAGGGTTTTTAAGGGTTTTAGGGGGTCTATGGTATTTAGGTTTTCTAGGGTTTTTATCTTTTTCGGGTTTCTATGGGATTTAAGGGGTTTTTAATTTCAAGGTTTTCTTTTGGATTTTCGTGGATTTTAGGGTTATTTTCATTTTTTGGAATTTGTTGGATTTTTTTAGTATTTTTATGGTTTTTTGGGGTTTTAAGTATTTTTAGGATTTTTTTGGCTAGATTGGGTTCTTATGATTTTTGGGGTTTTATGGTTTTTTTGTTTTTTGGTTTCAAAGAATATTTATACTTTTTTAACAGTTATAGTTTTTAAAGGGTTATTAGAGTTTTTATTAGTATTTTGAAGTTTTATAGTTTTTTATAGTGTTTACAGTTTTAAAGGGTTTTAGGTTTTTAGAGTTATTTTGGGTTTTAGGGTTATTAGCGGGTTTTATGTTTTTAAGGGCTTCAAGAGGATTAGGATTTTATGTTTTTATTATGGGTTTTCCGGTATTTCATGGTGTTTTAATTTTTAAATTTTTTTTGGAATGCTTAGGATTTTGATGGCTTTTAGTATTCTAGGGATTTTGAGGTGTTTAGGTTATTTATGGAGTTTAAGGGTTTTTATAGTTTTCTTTTGTTTTTTGGGTTTTTGAGTTTTTAGGGGACTAAAGGTATTTTAATTAATTTTAATATTTCTAGGGGTTTAATGGTTTTTTAGAGTTTTTAGTGGGATTTTAGGGTTTTAATGGGTTTTTACTGTTATTTATGGTTTTTAGAGGTGCTTATTATATTTACAGTTTTACAGGCTTTCTTAGGGTTTTTAGTATTTTTTTATTTATAGGGGTTTTATGTGTTATTTTGTTTTTAAGGTTTTCATATAGATTTTTAGTGGTTTTAGGTTTTTTATGTTTTAAGGTATTGTTATGGTTTTTATGGATTTTTATGGGGTTTTACTATTTTTTGGGATTTTGATGGTTTTTTGGTTTTTTATGGTTTTTAGGGTTTTTTAGTTTTCTAGGTGTTTTATTGTTTTTAGTTACATTAGTGGTTGAAAGGGTTATAATATCGTTTTCATGGGTTTAGGATTTTATTTAGTTTTAGAAGTTTTTATGGTTTTTAAGGGTTTTTAGGTTTTTAAGATGTTTTGGGATTCTTGGTTATTTTACTTTTTTGTGTTTTTTAGTTTTTTAAGTTTTTATGTTTTTTTAGGTTTTTATGGTTTTATTTGGATTATTATGGTTTTTAGGTATCTTTGTGTTTTAAGGGTATTTTTGTACTTTTAGGATTTTTATGGATTTTTTGGATTTTTTAGGGATTGTAGGGTTTTATGGTTTTTGAGGGATTTATGGTCTTTATAGGTTCTTTTTTATTTTTCGGTTTCGTTATGAGATTTTTAAGTGTTTTAATTTTTTTAGTTTTTTCTAATGTTTTTGGGTTTTATAGAGTACTAAGGGAAATTAGAGTATTAGGGTTCTGTGGGTTTTAGGGAATTTTTAAGGTTTCTAGGGTTTCATAGATTTTAAGGGGTTTTGGGATTTTATAGTCTTTTAGGGTTTTTAATATTTTTTCTTTGTGTTTTATGACTTTTTATGTTATTAGTTTTTTTAGGCATTTTCAGGAATTTTAGAATTTTTTTCTTTTGGGATAATTAGGGATTTTTAGTGGTTTTAATGATATTTAGGGTTTTAGAAGGTTTTTTGGTTTTTATCATTTGTTACATTTTTAGGGGTTTTAATTGTTTTTTATTTTTTGTGGATTTTATGTTTTTTATGTGTTTTGGTGTTTTTAGGGTTTTTAGATATTTATAGTTTTTTAATTTTATAGGGTTTTCATTTTGAGTTTTCTAGGGTTTTCTTTTTATTTTGTAATTTTTTTAATGATTATAGGAATTTAAATGGGTTTTAATATTTTTTGGGTTTTTTATCTGTTTTAGCGTTTTTATGGATTTTGGATATTTTAATGTTTTTTTGGGTTTAATGTTTCTTTAGGATTTTTAGTGTTTTTATGTTTTTTATGGGTTTAATTTTTTTTATATTTCTATGTTTATTATTGGATTTTTCAGGGTTTTAATGTTATTTTATTTTAGGGGGTTTAGAACATCTTTTTGATTCTTAACGTTTTTTTGGGTTTTATGGATTTCGAGGGAGGGGGTTGGGTTTTATGTTTTTTTGAGTATTTTGGGTTTTTGAGGGGTTTTCTAGTTTTTTTTGGATTTTATGGTTTTTTATAGTTTTTAATGTTTTAGGGATTTAAATGGATATTATATATTTTTTAGTTTTCTTGTGGTGTTTTGGTTTTTAGGGTTTTTTGGTATTTATGTGTATATATGGTTTTTAGGGTTTTAGGATTTTAAGGCCTTTTTTGGTTTTTATCTTTTTTAGTTTTTAGCGGTTTAATGTCTTTTTAGGATTTTAATATTTTCTTATGGTTTTTCAGCGTTTTAGCGTTTTTATTTTTTTAGGAATTTTTATGGTTTTTTGGATTTTATGTGTTTTTAGTATTTTTGGGTATTTTTATGGGTTTTGAGGGACATTAGGGTTTTTAGGGTTTTAATGGATTTTTTGGTTTTGAGGGGTTTTTGATATTTTTAAGGGTTTATTGTTTTTTTAATTTGATTAAATTTTCAAGGATTTAATGGTGATTTAAATTTTTCAGTATTTTTTTTTTGTTTTTATGGTTTTAGGGTTTTTTAATTTTTTAGTGGTGTTTATCGATTTTTTAGGGATTTTGGGTTTTTAGGGATTTTATGGTTTTTGGATTTATTATGATTTTTGGGATTTTAAGTGTTTTAGGTATATAAGATTCTCATAGAGGTTTTCATGGTTTTTAGTGCTTTTTAAAATTTAAGGATTTTTAAGGATTTTTATGATATTTATGGGTTTTAGAGTTTTTAGGTATTTTCAAATATTTTACTGGTTTTAAGGGTATTTATGGGTTTTCAGGGGTTTAATAAATTTTTTATTTTTAAGGGTTTTATGTTTTTAGAGTTTTTTAATGTTTTTTGGGGTTTATAGGGTTTTTAGAGTGTTTAGTGCGGTTTTACGTTTTTATGATTTTTAGATGTTTTTCAGGTTTTAGAGTTTTTATGGTTTTTAGGTTGTTTGTAAGGATTCATCATGTTTTTTTGATTTTAGGGGCTTTAATTGTTTTAATGCTTTTATTATGGTTATTCATAAAATTGATGGTTTATTATATTTTTATGAATTTTTATGGGTTTTAGGGAATTTGATGGTTTTTAGTGTTTTTAGTGTTTTTAGAGTGTTTATGGGTTTTCATGGTTTTTACCAATTTTTAGGTTTTTGTGGTTTTATTTGTTTTAGGATTTTATATTTTTCTAAGGGTTTTTCAAATTTTTCGGTGTTTTTTATGATTCTAAATATTTTTGAGGGGTTTTAGGATTTTTTTTTGGTTTTTTGGGTTTTTAGAGAAATCATGTATTTTTAGGTTTTTTTATTTTTTGGGTGTTTTGGGGGAGGGGGTTTAATGTATTATTTAGAGTTTTTTTTAAATTTTCTTAGAATATTTTTATTTTTTAGGTTTTTAAAGGGTTTTTAATAGTTATTTGTTGGTTTTTAGGGAATTTTATGGGTTTTTTTTACGGTTTTTAGGGGATTTTAAGAATTTCACAGTTTTTAGATTTTTTAGGGGTTGTAAGTGTTTTCTAGTTTTATGGATTTATTAGGGTTTTTAGGGTTTTCAGGGTTTTTATGTTTTAGGGCTTTTTATGGGTTTTGTAGGATTTTTATGGATTTTAGTGATTTTGTGGTTTTTAGGGTATTTTATGATTTTAACCTTTTTTGGTTTTTAGGGGTTTAAAACGCATTTATGTATTTAAAGAATTCTCTGGGGTTTTTAGGGGTTTTTATTTTTTTATTTGTAGGTAATTTTTTGGTAGTTTTATTGTTTTTCTGGGTTTTATGGATTTTGTGGGTTTTTATGGTTTTTATTGTTTTTTTGTTATTAGGTTTTTAAGGTTTTTTATGGTTTTATATGTTTTAAGAGTTTTTAAAAATTATTAGGTTTTAAAATTTTTTTATAGAATTTTGTGGGTTTTTATAGTTTTAATATGTTTTTTGAGGTTTTGAATGTTTTTTAGAATTTTATGGAATTTAGGGAATATAGGGTTTTTATGGATTTTAAGAGATTTTCCATTTCTTATTTTTTAGGTGATTAAGTGTTTTTACAATTTTAATATTTTTTTAAGAGTTTAAAGGGTTTTTTGTGTTTTAATGATTTCAAAGATTTTTAAGGATTTTTGGATTTTGTTTGTTTTAGGGTTCTTAAGGATTTTTAGGGTTTAGGGTATTTAGAATTTTAGGGGTTTTATGGTTTTTTTTTGTTTTTAGGGTTTTTTAACCTTCGAGTGGTTTAAAGGTTTTTAGAGTTTTTAAAAAAATTTAGGGGTTTAAGGGGTTTTAGATATTTTACTGGGCTTTAAGTTTTTTATGGGTTTTTAGGGGCTTTAAGGCTTTTAGTGGTTTTTATAATTTTAGAGATTTTGGGTATTATAGTGTTTTAGTACTTTTATAATTTTTGAGACATTTTAGGTGTTTTATGAATTTTTAGGTTTTCTTATTGGGATTCAAGGTTTTAGGGATTTCAGGACACTTTTGATGATGTTTCTGGGTTTCTTGGGTTTTTAAAATGTTTAATTTTTTTGGGTTTAATGAGTATTTTGAGTTTTTTAGGTTAGAGTTTTTACTGATTTTTTAGGGTTTTTGATTTTTTAATTTTTAGAGGTTTTAGGGTTTGGCGGGTTAATTATTTTAGATCTTTTATAGATTTTTCAATTTTTAGGTTATTTAGGCGCTTTTATTATTTATATATTTTTAATAGTTTCTCGCTGGTTTTTTAGAATTTTAGGTATTATGTATTTTCTAATATTTAGGTATTTTTCCAAATTTTTATGGTTTTTTATGTTTTTAGGGATTTATCTGGGTTTTTAGGTTTTTTAGGGTTTTTTAAATTTTTTTTATTTTAGGGGTTTCTATTGGTTTGGTGGTTTAAAAGTTTTATTATGGTTTTTAGGATTTTGATAGTATTTTAAATTGGTTTTAATTATTGGGCAATTTTTGGATTTTTATGGTTTTTAATGTTTTTATGGATTTTGAGGTTTTTTTAGGTTTTTAGGGCTGTTTTGGTTTTTTGGTTTCCTTGTTATTTTTAGCCTATATATTTCTTTTTAGATTTTTTAAAAAAAATTGGGGATTAAAAGGGTTTTAGAGTTTTTTGTTGTTTTGGGGTTTTATGGGGTGTTAGTGTTTTTAATCTATTTTAATATTTTTATGGTTTTAGGGTATTTTAGGTTTTTTTGTGAATTCTTGGGTTTTTAGTGTTATTATGTTTTTATGGGTTTTAAGTGTTTTTTGGTTTTTATAATTTTCTTTAGGTTTTTCAGTGATTTTTTGGTTTTAAAATTTTTAGTGATTTTAGTGATTTTGTTATTTTAATGGATTTTAATGTTTTTAGAGATTTTGAGGACTATTTTAGTTTTATATCATGTTTTTTGGTTTTTGGTTATTTTTTGAGTTTTTAGGGGTTTATGGTTTTTTATACCTTTGATTTTTTTGGAATAAAAGGAGTTTTAGTGTATGTCGTGTTTTTAAGGTTTTTAGGGGTTTTATGGGTTTTAATGGGTTTTAATGGGTTTTATAGTATTTATTGTTTTTATGGTTTTTATGGTTTTTTGGTTTTTTATCATTTTAGGTTTTTAGGGGTTTTTGGTGATTTTAGGGTTTTTAGATTTCACAGGGTTTTTAGGTTATTTTTTGGTTTTTATGGATATTTAAGTATTTTTTTTCAATTTTTAAGGATTTTATAGGGTTTTTAGTGACTTTGAGTTGTTTTAGGGTTTTTTATAATTTCAATGGTTTTATGGATTTTTTAGATTTTTAGAGTTGTTTTGTGTATTTAGGGTTTTAAAATTATTTTTGGAATTTTTCATGTTTTTAAATATTTAATGGGTTTTTTAGAGTTCATAGAGGATTTAGGGGTCTTAGTGGGTTTTAGGGTTTTTATGGGTTTTAGTGGGTTTTGGGGGTTTTTCGTTTTTTCGGTTTTTTAAGGTTGTTTTTATTTCTTAGGTTTTCTAGGGGTTTTATGTGTGTTTAGGTTTTTATGGTTTCCTCATGATTATTAGGGTTTTTATGATTTTTTATGATGTTAGGGATTTTTAGTATTTCTATTGTTATTATGGTGTTTAGGGATTTTAAGAGGTTCTTTTGGGTTTTGATTATTTATGTTTTCTTAGGGTTTTTAGTGGTTTTAGTATTTTTAGTGGGTTTAAGTGTTTTTGATGTTTTGAGGTTATCTTATGGGTTTTTTAGTTTTTAGTATTTTTTATGTTTATATTGAACTTTTGGGTTTTTTAGGATTTTTAATTTTTTAAAAGTATTTAGGGATTTTGAGCAGTTTTATGGTTTAAAGGGTTTTATTTATTATTTATATTTTTAGTCGGGTTTTAGAGTTTTTTAGTCTTTTAATGTTTTTATATCTTTTTAACGTTTTTAGGGGTTAAAGGGTTTTTTGTGTTTTTATTGGGTTTTTTTGGGGTTTTTAGAGGTTTAAATGGGATTTTTATGATTTTTACGGTTTTTAGGTTTTTAAGGTTCTTAGGGGTTTTAAGGGGTTTTAGTGTATTTGTGTTTTTAGTGGATTTAAGTGTTTTTTTGGTATTTAAGGTCTTATTACGACTTCACTAGGTTTTAAGGGTTGTTATGTTTTTAGGGATTTATTAGGGATATTTTTTTTATTTTTTTTATTTTTTAGGGATCTAAAATATTTTTTGGGTTTTGGGGTTTTTACGGTTTTAATGGTTGTATTGGTTTTTTTTTTGCATTTAAGGGGTTTTTTAGTTTTTGGGATTTTATGAATTTTTAGTGTATTTTATCTTTTTAGGTGTTTAATGGGGTTTTAGATTGTTTAGATTTTGTGTGGTTTTTAGGGGATTTAGCGGTTTTTAGGTTCTTAGTTGTTTATGGTTTTAGGGTCTTTTGGGGTTTTAGTGTTTTTTGGTTTTGTGTGTTTTTAAGTTTATATGGTTTTCTTATGGTATTTTTGGGTTTTAAATTTTTTAGGGATTTTTACTGATTTTGGATTTTTTTTGTTTTATTGTTTTTATGGTCTTTATGGATTTTGAGAGTTTTTAGGTATTTTAATGTTGTTTAGGGATTTTATATATATTTTAGTTTATTTTAATTTTTTATGTTTTTAAGGGTTTTTATAGGTTTTTAGCATATTTAGGGCTTTAAATGGTTTTTAATTTTTTTAGATGTTTTAGGGTTTTAATGGGTTTAGGGTTTTTATGTTATTGTTTTATGTTTTTTCGAGTTTTAGGGTTTTTATGGGATTTAGAGTTTTTTAGGTTTTTAAGGGGTTGTTCATGTTTTAAGGGTTTTACGGTTTTCTTAGGGTTTTGGTATTTTTATGTTTTTAGTGAATTTTACTGATTTTGTATGATTTTTATAATTTTTGGGGTTTTTAGGGATTTAGAGAGTTTTTTTTATTAATGTTTTTTGTGTTTTTAGGGTTTTCTTATTTTTTTTAGGGTTTCAAGATTTTAAGAGTTGTTTAATGCTTTAAGTAGTTTAAAATGTTTTTATAGTTTTAGTGTTTTTCTAGTTTTTATATTATTTTAGTGTTTTAAATAATTTTTAGGGTCATAAGGTTTATAGGGGTTTTTTTATTTTTCATGGTTTTTAGCGTATTTTAGGTTTTTAGGGGTTTTAAGTGTTTTTATGATTTTAAGGTTTTCATTGGGTTTTTTAAATTTTTGGTATCTTTAGGGATTTTTGGATTTTTATGGGTTATTTTTGTTTTTGGGATTTATATAATTCATAAAGTTTTTAGGGGTTTGAGGGGTTCTTTTTATTTTTTTGTCTTTAATAGTTTTTTTATATTTTTACGTTTTTAATGTTTTTTAGAATTTTTAAACTTTTTTAGAGTCTTAAAGGGGTTTTTAGTGGCTTTATTGGTTTTAAAGGGTTTTAAGGACTTTAAGGTTATTTATGGTTTTTAGGGGTCTTATGGTTTTTCAGATTTTTGGTATTTTAGGTTGTTAATCATGTTTATTTTTTTCTGTGATTTAAGTATTTTGGGATTTTATTGTTTTTATTATGATTTTCTCGGTTTTTTACATTTTTATGGTTTTGGGATATATTGATATTTTTTTATTGTGATGTATTTTTAGGAGTTTTATGAATTTTTTGGGTTTTTAGTGTTTTTATGTGTTTTTTGGGTATTAGAATTTTTTTACAATTTAGCATTTTTATGTTTTTTAGAATTGTTAATATTTATTGGGTTTAAAGTGTTTTATGTTTTTTTATTGGTTTTAGGGTATTATGGGTTCTAATGGTTTTCAAAG
The DNA here is from genome assembly GCA_963277665.1 of Viscum album. Classification (NCBI taxonomy): domain Eukaryota; kingdom Viridiplantae; phylum Streptophyta; class Magnoliopsida; order Santalales; family Viscaceae; genus Viscum; species Viscum album. Next base: position 973,307,955 of record OY728141.1, read on the forward strand.
ACTATTTGTGAGTTGTTATGGTTTTTATGGTTTTTTAGGGTTTGGTAGGGGTTTTAGCATTTTTTAGGGTCTTTAGGTGTTTTTATAATTTTATGGTTTTCTTAGGGTTTTAAATATTTTTAGATTTTTTTAAATTTTTGGAATTTTTAAAGATTTTTTATGATTTTTAAGGTTTTTAGGTATTTTTGGGATTTTGAGTATTTTTAGGGTTTTTATGGCCTCTATTTTTCTTATGGTTTTTTTTATTTAATTAGGGTTTTTTATCATTTAAGTTAAAAATATATTTTTAGGATTTTTTAAAATTTTTAACAGTTTATAGTGTTCTAGTGTTGTAGTGGTTTTTAGGGTTTTATGGGTTTTATGGTTCTTTAATGTTTTTATGGGTTTTTAGGGTTTTATGGTTTTTAGGATTATTTGTGGTTTTTTAGGGTTTTTTAGGGTTTTTTATGTTTTTAACTAATTTTATGTACTGTTAGGGGTTTTATTTTTTTCATGTTTTAATGGATTTTGTGGAGTATTAGGGGTTTTAGGGTTTTAAAGGATTTATCATTTTTAGGGGTTTTTGGAATTTTTAGTGTTAAAGGTTTTTATTGTTTATTAGATTTTCTTACGGTTTTAATGTGTTTAAATAATTTTTAGAGTTTTTTTGTTTTTAGGGATTGTAGTTTTATTAATGATTTGTAAGGTTTTTAGTGCTTTTTTCGTTTTTAGGGGTTTTAGGGGTCTATGTTTTTTAGTGTTTTTTAGGATTTATTGGAGTTTTAAATGTTTTTAAGGATTTCTTAGGTATATTAATAGGTTTTTGGGTTTTTTACATTTTTAAAAATTTCTAGAGTTTTTTAAGAATTTTATGGGTTTTCGGGGTTTTTGGGAATTGTGGGTTTTGGGGGTTTTATGGTTTTTTTGTTTTTTAGGGGTTTTTCATTTTTACAGTTTTTGTGTTTTCAAATTATTTTAAGGGTTTAAATGGTTTTTAGATTTTTTAGTTGTTTTAGGGTTATTAGGGATTTTAGGGTTTCATATGATTTTTTGGGGTTTTAATGTTTTTTGGGTATTAGGATTGTTTAGATTTTTTTTAGTTTTTAGTTTTTTAGGGTTTTTAGTGGTTGTAAGTGTTTTTAGGTTTTAAGGATTTATTAGGAGTTTTCAATCTTTTTTGGTTTTTTATGTTTTTAGGGGGTTTTAGGGCCTTTTTAGTTTTATGGTTTCTGCGTTTTTAATGATATTAATTTTTTTGATTTGTTAGGGTATTAGGGTTTTTATGGTATTTGGGGGGTTTTGGTATTTTCAGTTTTGTCAGGTTTTTAAGATTGTTTAGAGTTTTTAATGTATTAGGGTTTTAAAGGGTTCTTAGTGATTTTACTATTTTTAGGGGTTTTAGGGGTTTTATGGGTTTTAATGGTTTATAGATTTTATGTTTTTAGGGGTTTTCGATTTTTTGTGTTTTATGTATTTTTAGTGTTTTAAAGGTTTTATGAGTATTTTGGTTTTTATGGTTTTCTTAGGATTTCTGAAGGAATTTTAGTATTTTTAAAAAATATGGGATTTTAATAAATTTTTAGGATTGTTGTTGTTTTTAGAGTCTTTAGGGATATTGACGGTTTTTAGAGATTTTTATTTTGTTTTTTAGGGTCTTATAAAGTTTTTATAATTTTTTAGGTTTTTAGGGGTTTAAAGTGTTTTATCATCTCTTCTTAGGGCATTACCGGGTTGTTAGGGTTTTCTACATATATAGGGATTTTTTGGGATTCCATATGTTATTAATGGTTTCTATAGATTCTAGGAATTTTGATGGGTTTTAGGGTTTTATAGTTTTATTTGGATTTGTAGAGTTCTTTTGTTTTTTGGGTTTTTAAGGATTTTTATGTTTCTAAACATTGTTATTTATTTAAAGAGATTTTAGAGTTTTCATTTGTATTAAGTTATATATTTTATTTAAGGGTTTTAATGTTTTTTGGGATTTGTTTATTATTTTTAGGGTTTTATGGTTTATTAGTATTCCATAGGGCTTTTTTAATTTTTAGGTTTTTTAGTGGATAATTTTTTTTGTTTTTAAGGGTTTTTATGGGTTTTCAATCTTTTTAAAGTGTTTTAAATTTTAATCATTTTTATGTATATTTTTGTTTTTAAGTATTTTTATGTTTCATAAGGATTGTGAGGGGTTTAGGAGAATTATGGTTTTGAGGATTTCCAGGGTCCTTTTTTATTTTTTGGATTTTTCAGTTTTTAGGGAACTTCAGGGTTTTTTATTTTTTAATGATTTTTTATTTTTTTCCGGGATTTTAGGGTTTTTAAATTATTATGAATTTTTAGGAATTATATTGATTTTCATGGATTTTTATGCTTTTTAGGGATTTTGAGGAATTTTATAGTTTTTAGGGTTTTGTGTTTTTGTGGGTTTTTAGGGTACATATTATTTTTAAATTGTTTTAAAGATTATTAATATTTTTTTATTGTTTTAAGGTTTTAAATAGATTTTAGTGTTTTTATTAGTGTTTTTATTCCTTTTAGGATTTTTACGTTTTTTGTTGGTTTTGAGGGTTTTAATGGGTTTTAAGGTATTTTATGGTTTTAGGGGGTTTTTAGTTTTTTAAGGGTTTAATGTGTTTTTAGTGTTTTATGGTATTCTTCAATATTTTCGTAGTTTTTAGGGGTTTTAAAAATTCTAGTTACTATGGGTTATTTTGTGTTTGGATGGAATTTTAGGGGTTTTAAGGGTGGTTATGATTTTTTGGGGGTTATATTTTTTTATTTTTTATGGTTTCTAATGATTTTTAGGTTTTTAAACATATTTAAGGGTTTAGGGGGATTTTAAGGTTTTTATAGGTTTTATGGATTGTATGGGGTTTTATGCGTTTTTATGATTTTTAGGTTTCTAGGGACTTTTTGGGGTTTTTTTTGGTTTTAACATTATTTGGTATTTATGGTTTTTAAGTGTTTATAGGTTTTTAAGGTTTTATTTTTGACTTTTAGTATGTTTTGGAGTTTATGATTTATCTTTTTTGGAGTCTTAGAAACTTATGGGATTTTTTGGGTTCTAGGGTTTGTATGGTGGTTAGGATTTTTAGGGATTTTAGTATTTTTTTTAGGTTTTCAGTGGTTTTACGGTTTTTTATATTTTTTGGGGTTTTAGGGATTTTTTTATATTTTATGTTTTTTTACTGTTTTTAGGGACTTTTAGGGGTTTTGGGGTTTTTAGTTTTGATACTTTTTATAGGTTTTAAATGGTTTTTTAAGTTTTAATGGTTTTTAGTTTTTTAACATTTTTTATGGTACAAAGGGTTTTTAGAGTTTGTGTCGACTTTATGGTTTTTATGTGTTTTTTAGTTTTTAAGGTTCATAAAGGGATTGGTTATAGGAATTTTTAGTGTTTGATGGGTTTTAAGTTTTTCATAGGTTTTTTAAGTTATTTAGTGTTTTTTATGTTTTTTGGATTTTGAAGGCCTCTTTAGGAATTTTACGGGTTTTTTTGGGATATGGAGGGTTTTTAGGGATTTTAAATCTTTTATTGTTTTTATGTTTTTTGGGGTTTCATTCACTTTTACGTATTTAAGGATATATTAGTTTTTTTCAGGGTTTTATGAGTTTTAAGGTTTTTTTTATTTTTAGGTATTTTTTGTGTTTTTTCATTTTTAGGGTTTTTTTCATATTTAGGAAATTTGATTGTCTTTAGGGTACTTGGAATTTTAATGGATTTTGGGTTTTAGTATTTTTTTTGGGGTTTTAGGGGTTTTAATGTTTTTTAGACTTTTCAAACATTTCTTTGGTAAAAGTATATTTAGTTTTTTTAGAGGTTTTTAGGGGTTTCATGTGTTCTTAGTGTTTTTATGGTTATAGGAGTTTTTATGGATTTTAGGGTTTTTATGATTTTTAATTTTTTTTGGTTTTTAATTTTTTTAGGGTTTTAATTGTTTTTTAGTTTTTTATGTGTTTTGGAGTTTTTGGGTTTTACAATTTTTTACATTTTAATTGTTTTTAAGGGTTTTTTTGGATTTTTATGGTCTGTAGGGGTTTTATTAATTTTGAGGGGTTTAATGATTTGTTAGGGGTTTGTGGTTGTTTAGTGTTTTATAGTTTTTTGGAATTTTTTATGTTTTTTACAGTTTTTTTGAGTATTTTAAAATTTATAGGGGATTAATGGTTTTTTAGAGTTTATAATTGTTTTTAGTGTTATTATGGGTGTTCATGGTTTTTAAGGTTGTTATTGGTTTTTATCATTTTTGTGGGTTTTATGGGTTTTAGGGTGTTTTAAGGGTTTTAGAGTTTTTATTATTTTGAAGGGGTTTTAGATATTTAAAGGTTTTTATGGTTTTCATAGGGTCTTTAATGGCTTTTAGGATTTTTTAGGATTTTATGGACTATTATGGAATTTGTAGATTTTTTATTATTTTTTAGGGTTTTAAGGGATTTTGAGGTGTTTTATGGTTTTTAGGGGGTTTAGGGGTTTTTTATTTTTTAGGGTATTTAGGGTTTTTATGTGTTATGGGTTTGTATGGTTTTCATAGAGATTCTTAGGTTTTTAGGGTTTTTTACATTTTTTAGGAGCTTTAGATATTGTTTTAGGATTTTTATGGGTTTTAGGGTTTTTATAAATTTTTGTGGGTTTTAGGGGTTTTTTATTATGTTTAGTGTATTTATGGTTTTTTGGAATTTTAGGGGTTTTTTAAGTTTTTAGGGGTTTTTAGATATCTTATTCTTTTTTAAAAATTTTATGTATTTAAATATTTTTTATAGCATTAGTGGGTTTTAGTATTTTTATAGGTATTAGAGGTTTTATGTATTTTATAGTTTTTAATGTTTTTTGGGTAATATAGTATTTTAGGGCATTTAGTTTTTTTAGTTTTTATGTTTCTTAAGTGTTTTCTAGATATTTAAGGTTTCATAGGGGTTTTTAGAGTTCTTTTGGGTTTTTTACTTTTTTATGGATTTTAATATACTTTAATGGATTTTTTGGTTTTTATGGGTTTTGAGGATTTGGATTATTTTGAGGGTTTTGGGGGTTTTATTTGTTTTTTTCGATTTTAGTGTTCTTTGTTTTTTAGGGTTTTTATTGTCTTTTAGAGTATTGTATGATTTTTATGGTTTTAAATGGTTATTATAATCTTAAGTTGTTTTTAGTGTCTTTATTTGAGTTTATGGTCTTTCTAGGTTTTCATGGGTTTTATGGTTTTTATGGGTTTTATGGTTTTTAGGGTCTTTTTTGTTTATTAGGTTTTGAAGGATTTTATGTATTTTAAGTTTTTATGGTTTTCATAGGCAGATTCATGTTTTTAGGGTTTCTTATTTTTTAATTGATTTATAAGTATTTTTTAGGATTTTTAAATGGTTTTAGGGATTTTGGGTATTTTTTAGGGTTATTAGCTATTTTCAAAGTTTTTGTGGTTTTTTTGGGTATTTAGTTTTTTATTTCTGTTTTTAGCAGTTTAAGAGGTTTTTTATAGTTTTCATCTAATTTATTTGTTTATATAGTTTTTTGAGTTTTTAATGGGATTTTAGGGTTTTTATAGGTTTTTATGGGTTTTAAGGGTTTTAGTGTTTTTTATTTTTTGTGCGTTTTAGGGACTTTAGAGTTTTTATCATATTTTGATTTTGGTTTTTAGGGGTTGATTGTGTTTTTAGGTTTTTATTCTTTTCTTTGGGGTTTTTCTAGTTTTTGTAGTTTTTTAAATTTCTTGTGATTGAATAAAATTTTTAGAATTTTTTTTTCTACAAGGTTTTTCGTGACTTTTAAGGTGTTTAAGGGATTTTGGATTTTTGTATTTCAGTGTATTTGTGATTTTTTGGGACTTTATGGTTATTATAATTTTTAACGTTTTAGGTATTTAAAGGCCATTTTATTTTTTTAGTGGTTTTTTAGAATTTTTATTTATTTAGTGTTTTCATAGTTTGTGGATGTCTTTATGGATTTTATGGTCTTTTTAGGATTCTTTTAGGGTTTTAGTGATATTTGTTTTTAGGGTTTTTAAGTGGTTTTATGTTTTTTAGTTTTTTGTAGAGTTTTTTATATATATTTTAGAATTTTGGTTGGGTTTTATCATTTTAATGTTTTTGAAGTGTTTTTGGGGACTTCCATGGTGTTTTGGGTTGGGGGGGGGGTTAGAGTTTTTGAGGGACATTAGAGTTTTTAGGTCTTTTAGCAGTTTTATGTCTAACAGCAAATCAATTTTTTTCATTTTAGAAGTCGGATTATGGGTATCTGGTACCCCAACATACAACCACAGACACAAACAGTTGAAATAAAAACATCAAACAATGCAAAACAACACAGGATTACACATCATAATAACCTGATTCATCTACGCATCGCATGCTGGAGTCATCTTTTCCCGTAGATGATTCCCATTTAGGATGCCTCCAAAAGCTTTAACTTTGAGCCCAACTCCTAAGCTGATCAAGAACAAATTGCTCTAGGGATGCCTTCTTGATCATTCTACCCTTTTAAAATACAAAATCACCGCATTATTATTCTTCGAGGAAGATCTAGTCTGCATCAGTCTCGGAAGAAAAGAGTAATACTTCCTTGGCCTTCATCTTGGTGTAGCAGAGTAAGGTCTGTCAGCTATAGTCATCATATGATTCCCACTTTGAACAACATCACTAAATGAACGGTCGATTGGACCGCCCACATTTTCTTTCCCGCACCCAGAACTCTCCCTTCCGATCTCAACTCGCTTCCACAAAATAGCATCAGTACACCCAGATTTGTTCCCCAGCCTCTAGTCAAGAGTGTTACACTCAATCAAGGGGAGGCGCCACTCTTCAGTAGTAGTTTCCACAATAGGTTCGACATTATCCCATGGCCTCTCATTCATACTCTCCACCAAAGGGGAGCGCCTGACCACACTGAGGTTACCTTCCACAGTTATGGTAACTGATTTATGCCCCAAGCATTAAACCTATTGGCCCTCCAAGACCTCCTCACCCTCTACAGCTGATTCATGCCCCCTTCATTCAACCTACTCGCCCTCCAAGATCTCTGCACAACCATCAACTCCTATAAAAATATCCTCCCAAACCCACGGATAACATGTATTCAGAGAACACATAAAACTTGTTACTCAAATATATAAAAGGTTTATCCAAAGTATCAACACATTTAGAATCCTTAGTGCTTTCCATGGTGACCTCCTCTGCAGTGATGGACTCCCTTCCTTCCCTAATCTACACTGAACCCAGACCAGCCAAAGAAGTAGCAGGTATTCTTAAGTCCTGCCTTAGCCTTTGTAGAACCTCAATGACCTTCGGATTAGCCGGTTCGCTTTAACAATGGAAGCCATGGGGTCCAGGTCTCCCCAAAAAAAAACCATACCATACCCAGATGAAATTCCATCCACAACTGTACCGGACATACGGGAACCCCTTCCTTTGTCAACCGGAACCAAAATTCTCGACTTTAGATTCGCCTTCATACAACTTCTTGTACCATCCATAGTGCTCACAGAAGCAAGTTGCTCGTTACGATGGACCTTCTTCAACAATGAAGGATATCCACTTTTGAAAACCTCAACCGAATGACCCAATCTATTGAAAGAGCCACAAAACTAAGTCCAATTTTCATAAACAACCCTTTATTTACATCGGTATTCCTCACCGATCGTGATCCAAATGAAATCCAATGGGATGAGAGATGCATCTATTTCAACACACACCCGGGGATTCACCGGATGACAGACCACCTCAGTACGATTATTAGAACAGAGGTATCTACCTACCAGATTTCCCAACATGTAAATAATCGAAGGGTTTTGAAACGGAAGAGGAATAAAAGGGAAACTTACACAAACAGAAATGAAAGGTGAGTAGTGATTCATATGAAGATCGACGAACCAACGTAGTAGAAGAAAGTGGGATCCATTGAAGCTGTGAGGAACCCTAGACAAGGCTTGGATGAGATCCGCATCTGATTCAAACCTAATCAAGATTTTCTTACCATCTAGTAATCCAACCACCGATCTTTCATGAAGATCCCAAGCTCTAAAGAAAAATCGATCAAATTCATCAACTGAAGGCATCTTGTGCTTGAACCGAGCCACCAGAGTGATATTCAATAAGGCTGAGGCATATTTAAACTCAGATGAAGAGAGTTGAAGGTTCGACAGTCCATCAATTAAATCTTTATCTTTAGGGTTTAAGGAGGATTTTAGAAAAGGGCTAAGGAACTCCAGATTAGAGAAAGGCTGAAATGACCTAGCTCTCCCATGAGACGATGATTCCCCCTCCCCCACCAAGGGGGAAGGATCCGGCGTAGAGGTCACCGTCATCACTAGTATGAAGAGTCCATCAGAGGAGAAGGATCCTGGGCCATATTCCTTATATAAATAATAAATTTCATATGATTTTAGGTTTTTAAGGTTTTTTCATTGTGTTTTTATGGTTTGTATGGTATTTAAAATTTTTAGGTATTTTTATAATTTTTATGTTTTTATGATTTTTAGATACTTTGAGGGTTTTATGGGATATTTATAGTTTTTTGGTGTTTTAGGGTTTTTATAGTTTTTATGTTTTTTATTTTTTTAGTGTATTTATTTTTTAGTGTTCTTAGTTGTTTTAAGAGTTTTTCTTTTATTTTAGGGTTTTATTGGTTTTTAAGTTTTTAAGGGTTTTTTGTTTTTTTATTGTTTTTAGAATTTTAGGGATTTTTTTCATTTTTTTTATTTTTTAGTTTATTTAATTGCTTTTTGATACTTATAGTTTTCATAATTATTTTAATGGGTTTTATTGGTTTTTAGGTTTTTTGGGATTTTTAGTGATTTTGTTATTTTATTATTTTTGGGGTTTTAAGGATATTGAGGGTGTTTTAGGATTTTTAGGGGTTTTATGGTTTTTTAAATGTTTTCTGTTTTTTGAGTTTTTTATGGTTATTATGGTTATTCTAGTTTTTAAAAATTTTATGGGTTTAAGGGATTTTAGAGTTTTTAGTGGTCTTTAGTGTTTAGTGGGGTTTTTTCGGTTTTTTTAATATTTAGGGGATTTTTTAGGGTTTTTAGCATTTTTTAGTTTTTTGTTATCTTTTTTGTTTTTAGGTTCTTAAGGAATTCATAGGGTTTTTTGGGGTTTTTAGGGCTTTTACACATTTACAGATTTTTGAGTATTTTCATGGTCTTTTTGTGTTTTATAAAATTTTAAGGATTTTATGGTTTTATGGTTATTAAGGTTTTTCATGTTTTTTTAATATTTCGGTGTTTTGGGATTTTTTGGAGTTGTTTGTTTTGTATGGTTTTCTACTATTTTTTGATGTTCTTATGTGTTTAAATGGGTTTTAGTGTTTTTGGGGGTTTTAGGTCATCGATGGGGTTTTAGGTAATTCTATGGTGTTTAGGGTTTTTTTGTTTTTATTGATTTTAGGATTTGTTTGGGTTTTTAAAATTTTAAGGCATCCAAGAGTTTTAAGTTTTTTAGGTTGTTAATTATTTCTAAAGATTGTTTAAGTTTTTATATATTTTCTGTAATTATATGGGATTGAAATTGTTTTTTATGGTATTTATTGATTTTCAGGTTCTTTTATATTTTTAGTGTTTTTTATGGTTTGTTATTTTAGGGTTTTTAATGTTATTTAGATTTTTAACAAATTTATGGGTTTAATGTGTTTTTATATATTTTCATGGGTTTTTATAGTTTTATTGGTTTTTAGGGTTTTAAATGGTTTATGGGTGTTTATGGGATTTTGGGTTTTTAGGGATTTTAGAATTTTTGGTGTTTTGGGGGGGGGGGGGGGGGTTATGATAGATTTTAAGAGTTTTCTAGTTATTATGATTTTTTATAGTTTTTAGGAGTTTTTATAAGTCTTTATACTTCGATGAATTTTTAGGTATTTTTAAGTTTTTTTATGGATTTTAGGGTTTTGAGTGATTTTGAGGGGTTTCGGGTTTTTTTGGGGTTTGATGAATTTTTGGGGTTTTAATGTTTTTTTGAGTTTTTAGTGTTTCTATGGGTTTTTAGAGGGATATATTATTTTTAGTGGTCTTTTATGTTTATTGGGTTTACATGGATTTTATGGTTTTGATGGGTTTTAGTGCCTTTTAAAGATTTATGTGTTTTTATGTTTTATGGGGTTTTTTGTACTTTTAAATGTTTTTTTTGTATTTTATAGTTTTTAGATTTTTAGGGGTTCTATGTGTTTTTTGGTTTTTATGATATTCTTATGGGTTTTAAGGGATTTTAGATTTTTTATGTAATAGTGATTTTTGGGACATTTAGGATTATAGGTATTTTGGCAGTTTTTAGGGTTTTTAGGGTTTTTAGTGTTTTTTATGTATTTAGGGGTATAAGTGTTTTTAGGTTTTTCAGGTTTTCTTATGGGTTTTTATGGTATTATGAATTTTTATGATTTTATGTATTTCAAAGATTTTTACAGTTTATATGGTTTTTTTTGGATTTTGAGATCATTAGTGTTTTTATAGTTTTAGGTTTTTTATGCTCTTTTCAGTCTTAAGGATTTGTGAGTTTTTTGTGTTTTATGGTTTTTAGGGTTTCTGATATTTTTAAGGGTTTAAGGGTTTTTAAATTATTCATTGGTTATAGGGTATTTATGATATTTTATGGGTTTTAATTTGTTTTAGAGGTTTTATTGTTTTTTTAGGTTTTTAGGGGTCTTAGGGTTTTTTAGTGTTCTAGTATTTTTAGTGTGTTTAAGGATTTTACTATTTTTAGGTTTTTATGGTTTTCTAAATGGAATTAAGGGTTTTATGGTTATTAATTTTAGTTATTTTTTTTCTAATATCTTAGTATTTATATGATTTATAGGGATTTTAGGGATTTTAAGGGGTTCTTGGGTTTTTAGGTTTTTTTGGTTTTTTAGCATTTTTTGGGTTTTAGGGTTTTTTGATTTTTTATGGTTTAATTGTTTTTAGAGTTTTTTTATGTATTTGAAATTTAAATAGATTTTAGTGGGTTTTTTGGTTTTTATGTGGTTTTAGGGTTTTTATGGGTTCTAGGGGTTTTTGGTTTTTAGGGTTTTTAGGTCATTTAATTTTTTAGCTTTTATGGGTTATTAATGGGGTGTTAGTGTTTTTAGATTTTTATGGATTTTTTAGACTGATTCATGGTTATTTTGGTTTTTTATGTTTTTAAAAAATCCATTTTAAGGATTTTTATGACGTTTTTGAGTTTTTATGAATTTTATGAGTTTTTAGGGTTTTTAGTGTTTTTAGGGATTTTTTAGTGTTTAGGGTTTTTAGTGTTTTATTTGTTTTTTTAGGGTTTCAATGTTTTTTGATGTTTTTAACATTTTTACATTTTAAATGGGTTTTAGAGATTTTATTGTGTTTTAGGGTTATTTGGTTTTAAGGGGTTTGTATGGTTTTTTGGGTTTTATGGTTTTTAGTGTTTTAATAATATTTTTGTTTTTATCAGTTTTAAGTGTTTTAATGTTTTAAAATGGTTTTTAGGTTTTTTAGGGTTTCTTAGTTTTTTTGTATTTTTTGGTATTATTTTAGATTTTTATAGGATTTAGGGTTTTTTGGTTCACCATGGTTATTTTGAGATTTTTGGGTTTTTTTTTATTTTTTAAATGTTTTTAAGGTGTTATAGAGTTTTTAAATGTTTCTAGGGGTTCAAAGGGGTTTTAGTGGTTTCTCCCTTTATTTTGTATCTTATGGGGTTTCAGGGTTTTTTAATGTTTTTAAGGGGTTTAGGGTATTTTGGTTGTTTATATTTTTTTTCGTGTTTTTATAATTTTTTTGGTTTTTAAGGGTTTTAATTGTTTTTTTGTTTTCCTGGTTTTTAAAGGGTTCTCTGGGTTTTTAGGGTTTATTATGTTTTTGATTTTTTTTTATTTTTTTGTATTTTTTTGGTTTTATGTGTTTTAGAGATTTTGATAATTTAAGGTTTTTTATTTATTTTATAAGATTTTTTGGGTTTTTAGGGGTTTTCTATTATTTAGTGTTTTTATGGGTTTTTTAATTTTTTTAAAATTTTAGGGGTTTAAATGTTTTGTATGGTTTGATAGGTTTTATGGGATTTTATAGGTCCTTATGAATTTTTACATTTTTAGGGCATTTTATATTTTTTAGTGTTTTTAGGTTCCTTCGGGTTTTATGTGTTTTTAGGGTTTAAATGTTTTGTCCAGGTTTTATGGGGTTTTTGGGGTTTTTTGGTTTTTTAGACTTTTTTTGGGATCTTTAGGATTTTTATGTATTTTTTGGGTTTTTAGGTAATTTAAGGGGTTTTAGATTTTTTTATAGTTTTTCTATGGATTTAAGTGTTTATTGGGATTTTAGTGGTTTTAAGGGTTTTCATAGGTTTTTAACATTTTTAGCAGCATAAAGGGATTTCAGAGTTTTTAGTGGGTCATAAGGTTTTAATTCATTTTAGGGGTTTTATTGTATTTAGGGTGTTTTTTTTGGTTTTATCGGGTTTTTAGGGGTTTTAGTTTTTTTAAGTGGTTTTAGATTCTTAAAGTCATCATAAGGTTTTTCGTATTTTTTACATTTTTTGGATTTTAGGGTTTTTTAGGATTTTTGTAGATTTTAGGGTTTTTAGGGAATTTTAGTGTTTTATGGTTTTTGAGGGTTTAAAGGATCTTGGGAGGTTCAGGGTTTTTTTGGTTTTAGGGTTCTTATGGTTTATCGAGTTTCTAGGGTTTTTTATGTTTTTAGTGATTTTATGTTTTTTCAGTTCTTTAATGTTTTAAGGAGTTTAATGACGTTTTATATTTTTTTCGTGGGTTTTTAGGGTTTTTCAAGTTTTTATGGTTTTAATAATTTTTTATGGGGTTTAGGGGATTTTGGGGGGTTATGGAATTTTAGGGAGTTATGGTTTTTTAGTGTTTTTATTGTTTTTAGGGGTTTTATGTGATTTTAGGTTTTCAATGTTTTTATAGGGTTATTAGGGTTTTGAGGTTATTTTTCTTTTTTAGGGATATCTATGGGTTTTTAGTAAATTTTTGGGTTTTATGTTTTCTAGGGAATTTGAGGGTTTTGAGGGGTTTTACAGGTTTCTTGTTTTTTTGTGGTTAAAGGTTTTTTCTAAGTTATTTTTAGGTTTTAAATTTTTATATTTTTTTAACATTTTTAGCGTTGTAAATTGATTTTATATTTTTTTGTATTTATATGGTTTTTTTGGGTATTGGGGTTTTATGGTTTTTCGGGGGTTTTATGGTTTTTAAGGGTTTTAGGGATTTATAGGGTTTTTAGAATTTTTTAGGATTTTAGATGTTTTAAAAGCTTTTAGGTTTTTATGGGTTTTTAAGGTTTTCATGATTTTGAGGGGTTTTAGGGGTCTTAGGGTGTTTTTTTACTGTTTTTAGGGTTTTTATAGTTTATTTGGATTTTAGTTTAATTTTCAGTTTTTATGGTTTTGTTGTTATTTAGAGTTTTTGATGTTTTTATGGGTTTATAGGGTTTTAAATTTTTTTGTGGTGTTTTGTTTTTATGGTTTTTTATGGTTTTTATCGATTGTTTTTTTGTGTTTTAAGGTTTTTAGGGGTTTATGGTTTTTAGTGTTTTTTAGGTTTTTAGATTTTTTAATTTTTAAGTGTTTTTATGTTTTTAAGGATATATTATGGTTCTCTAGGGTTTTATTTTTTTTATAATTATTTGTAATTTTTAGGATTTTTATAGGGTTTCAATATTTTTAATTATTTTATTGGTTTTCAGGGTTTTTAGTGTTTTGTAGTTTTTGTGGAGTTTTTTGAGTTTTTAGGTTATTTTAGAATTTTTATAATTATTGGGGACTAATAGGATTTAAGTGTTTCTTGTGATTTTTACATATTTTATGTGTTTTTAGATTTATAAGGTTTTTTGGTGGTTTTATGGTTTTTAGGGGTTTAAGGGGTTTTTGCATTTTTTTGGTTTTTAGGGGTTTAAAGTGTTTTTATATTTTTGTGTTTTTCTTAAGAAAATTCATTGTTTTTAGTTGTTTTTACATTTTTTATATGTTTAGGAATTTTATTGGATTGTAATGGTTTATACTGTTTTCTCAATTTTGGGGGTTTTTATAATTTTTATTGTTTCTAGGGGTCTGTGTTTTTGGGTTTTTATGGGTTTTTGAGTTTCCTAGAGTTTTTATTATTATTTATCATTTGATAAAATTTTATACATTTAAATAGTTTTAATAGTTTTTAGTGTGTTTTTAGGGTTATATGCATTTTTTGGTTTTTAATGTTTTAGGGTTTTATGGTATTTACGGTTCTTAGTGTTTTAGGTGTTTTAGTGTTTTTATGGTTTTTAGAGTGTTTAATTTTATTTTTTTATGGTTTTATGAGGTGGTTTCATGGATTTTATTATTTTATGTTTTTATGCATTTTTTTATTTTTTAAGATTTTTATAGTTTTTTAGGGTTTTTATGAATTTTTAGTGGTTTTATGGGTTTTTAGGGTTTTTAGTGATTACTGGAAATTTGGTTTCTTAGTGTTTATTATTATTTTGGCTTTAAAGGATTTTATATTTTTTTACATTTTTAGGGGTTTAATGGGTATTTAGAGTATTTAGTGGGTTTTAGGGTATTTAAAATTTTGTAGGGGTTTTATGGTTTTTATGGATTTTTTTTTGGTTTTTTACGTTTTTTTTGTTTTTAGGGGTTTTAATTTTATTATATTTTTGAAATTTTTTATATGTTTGAATTGTTATTATATATTTTAGTTATTTTTAGGGTTCTTATGGGTTTTTAATGTTTTATATGTTTTTTGATTTTTATTGTTTTTGGGGTTTTAGGGGATTTTAGGGGTTTAGGGTGTCTTAGGATTTTTAGAGGGTATAAGTGTTTTTAGGATTTTATTTCTTTCATGGAGTTTTCAATATTTTTTTATTCCTTTTGTTTTTAGTGATTTAATTGTTTTTTGGATTTTTGGTTATTTATGGTTTTATGGGTTTTGAGAATTTTTAGGGATTTTAGGTTTTTTAGGTTTTATGGTTTTCTTAGCGTTGTTAGGATTTAATGTTTTTAGAGTTATTTTTAACAATTTTGGTATTTTAAAGGGGTCTTAGAGTTTTATCTTTTTTAGGGTTATATAGTTTTTAGGGATTTAGGGTTTTTAGTATTTATTAGGGTTTAAGCGTATTTAATATTTTTAGGATTTTTAGGAGTTTTATGACATTTAGGGTTTCTTATGGTTTTTCAGTGTTTTTTGGGATTTTTAAGGATTTTTTAGTATTTTTTGGGGTTTTGGGTTTTTAGGATTTTGAAGTTTTTCATGTTTTTAGTGGTTTTTGTATTTTATGGTTTTTTGGGTTAGTATGGGGTTATTATATATTTGTATGATTTTATTGTTTTTTTAATGATTTACCATTTTAGGAGTTTAATGGGATTTTATGTGTATTTATGATTTTTAGGGGTTTTAAGGTATTATTATATTTTTGGGGGTTTTAGTGATTTTTGAGTTTTTTTCAACATTTAGGGGTATTTAGTGTTTTTAAAAGAATTTTGAGGTTTAAATTGGTATTTGACTTTTTAGTTGATTTTTAGGGTCTTTGGGATTTCTAGTGGTTTTTAATAGTTTTTAGGGGTTTTATGTTTTTTTAGTGATTATGGGTATTTTAGTGATATTCTATTTTTAGGGATTTTTATTGATTTTAGGTTTTTATGTTTTTAAGGTTTTTTTTGGATTTTATGTTATTTTTTATTTTTAGGGATTTTAATAGATTTAATGGATTTTTATGGCTTTTGAAGAATTTTTAGGAACATTGAAGGTTTTTATGTTTTTCTCTCTTTTAGTGTTTATTTTGAATTTTTAGTTGTTTTAATGGGTTTTGGGGATTTTTATCATTTTTAAGTGTCTAAAGGGTTTTTAGAGTTCTTAGTGGTTTTAGGGTTTTTATGTGTTTTATGGTTTTTTATGTTTTTAGTGGTTTTTTGGTTTTTTTGGTTTTTTTGATTTTTTTTGGTATTTTAGGGTATTTTAGGGTTTTAGTGTTTTAGTGTTTTTAGGTTTTTAGGGTTTTAAGTTTGGATGGTTTTTAATTTTTATCAATGGATATTCATGGTTTCCTGGTTTTTTACTTTTAAAAGGAATTTGAAGTTTTTTTATTTTTTCATGGGTTTTTAGGATTTTTAATGTTTTCTTGTTTTTATTGGTTTATGTTTTTATATTTTTTTTTTTGGAGTTTTATGGGGTTTAAATATTTTTTAGATCCTTTAAAAAATTTCAGGGTTTAAAGTGGTTTTAGAGTTTTTAATGGGTTTTAGGGTTCTTACGATATTGTATAGTTTTAGTGGTTTTTATTGTTTTTAGGGTATTTTTGTGTTTTTTGGGTTTTTAGGTTTTTATGGTTTTGAGGATTTTATGTTTTTTATGGGTTTAAAGTGTTATTAGGTTTTTACTTTTTCCATTGGGTTTTCTTAGGATTTAACGAATCATTTGCATTTTTAGGTGTTTTTATGTATGTTTAAGTATTTGTATGTGTTTTTAGGTTTTTTAGGTTTTTTTAGGGTTTTTATTGCTTTTCAGTTTGTTTGGGTTCCTATAATTTTTTTGGGGTTTTTGGGTTTTCTGGGATTTGTAGGGGTTTTAGTGTTTTTCATGTTTTTAGGGGGTTTAAGTGTTTATGTCTTTTAAGGTTTTCTATGGGTTTCTCTGGGTATCAGGGGTTTTTATTTTTTAGTGATGTTTAGGTTTTTTTAGTATTTTATATTTTTTAGGGTCGTTAGGGAGTCTGATTTTTTTAGGGTGTTACATTTTTTTTGTGTTTTTGGGGGTTTTTTGTTTTTTGGGGGTTTAAGGATTTTTTTGAGTATTTTCACATTTTTTTTTCTGTTTTATGTATTTTAGAGTTATTAGTGGTATTTTAGGGTTTTATGTCGATTATTTGTTTCTTTCGGTTTTTAGGGTGTTTTTTGGTATTTTGGTATTTTGGTATTTTTGGTTTTATGGTTTTTAGGGTTTTTATAAATTTTTATATTTTAGGGGTTTTATGTGTTTTTTGTTTCTACTATTTTCTTAGTATTTTTTTTGGGTTTTACAGTTTTTTATTTTTTATGAATTTTTATGGAATTTTTAGGTTTTTATGTATTTTGAAGCATTTTAGGGTTTTTTAGTGTTTGGGGGATTTTTAAGGTTTTGAGTGGTTTTCAATTTTTAGGGGTTTAAATTTTGTATAAGGTTTTAGCATTTTTAGGGTTATAAAGTGATTTTAGAGTTTTTAGTGGTTTGGTGATATTTTTGGGTTTTATGGGTTTTATAGGTTTTTGGGGATTTAATGGTTTTTAGCATTTTTATTGTTTTTAGGGGTTTTAATTGAATTTATCTTTTTGAGGGTTTCTTAATGATTTTCATAGTTTTAAGGTTTTTAATTTTTTTTTTGAATTTTTAGGGAATTTTATGTTTTTATGGATTGTCAAGGATTTTATGGATTTTGAGGTTTTTTATTTATTTTTAGGGTATTTAGAGTTTTTTTGGTTTTTGGGTTTTCTTTTGTGTTTTGAATTTTTTAGGGGTTCATGGGGATTAATATTTTTTAGTGGTGTTGGGAGTTTTAATAGGTTTATATGGATTTTATATTTTTTATTGATTTTTATAGTTTTTGATGTTTTTCAGGCTTTTAGTGATTTTAGAGTTATTATATTTTTTAGGATTTTAATTGTTTTTATAGTTTTTAGTTTTATTGGTTTTTAATAATTAGAAGAGTTTTTTTTTGTTTTTAGGGGTTTAAAGGGGTTTAGAGTTTTTTGTTATTTTTTGGGGTTTTATGGGTCTTTAGGGTTTTTTAGACTCCTATGGGTTTCTGTGGCTTTCAATGGTTTTTATGTGTTATTATAATTTTTAAAACATTAAAATTTTTATGGATATTTTTTTGGATTTTTATGGTTTTAATGTTTTTTATTTATTTTTAGGGGTTTTCATGATTTTTGAGGTTTTTAGAATTTTTATCATTTTTCGTGATTTTTAGGGCATTTATGGTTTTTTATTTAATTTGGATTTGTTTGGGTTTTTAAAAGTATTTGTGGTTTTTCAAACATTCTTAGCTGTTTTAAGGGTTTTTAGAGTTTTTAGTGGTTTTAGGGTTTTAATATATATTTTGGATTGATTGTTGTTTTAGTTTTTTTTATGGTTTTCATGGGATTTTTGGGGGTTTTATGGGTTTTCTCATTTCATGGAATTTTTAGGGTTTTTAGTATTTTTAAAGTTTTTAGGGTTCACTTGGGTTGTTTGGGATTTTGATCTTTTTTAAGGATGTTGAAGTTTATAATTGTTTTTAAGGATTTTAGGGGCTTTGAAATTATTTATGGGCCTTTTAGGATTTGAGTATTCTTTTAATGGATTTTAGGGTTTTTAATGAATCTTTTGTTTTGAAAACAATAGGGTTTTAAGACTTTTAATAGTTTTTAGTTTGTTCTAGGGTTTTAGGATTATAATATTTTTTAATTTTTTTAGATTTTTTATGGATTTTACATTATTAAGGTTTTTCAGTCAGTTTTTATGATTTTTATAGGGTTTTTGAGTTTTTATGGTGTTTACTGATTTTGAGGGTTTTCGGGGTTTTCAGGTTTTTTAGGGTATTTAGTGTTCTTAGGGTTCTTGGGGTATGGCGTTTTTTTTTGTTTTTTAGGGTTTTAATATTTTATATGTTTTTTTAACATTTTTAGTTGTTTTAAGGGTTTTTTGTGTTTTTAGTTATTTTTGGGTTTTAATTTGTTTTTAGGGTTTTAAGGCTTTTAAAGATTTATTAGTTTTCATGCGGTTTTCCTGTTTTTTAGGGTTTTTCCATTTTTCCTCGAAGTTATATTTTTAAGGGATTTTCATGGGTATTTATGGTTTTTAAAGGTTTTAGGTATTTTTAAGGCTTTTAGGGTTTTTCAATGTTTTATAAGATTTTTAGGGTATTTAGGGTTTTAATGGTTTTTACAGGTTTTAGGGGTTTATGGTGTTTTCTTTGATTTTGTTTGGGAATTATGGTTTGATTAATTTTTTCATGTTTTAAGGGATTAAGGGATTTTATAATTTTCAATAGTATTTAGGGTTTTGGTATTTTAATATATTTATTGGTTTTTATGGTTTGCATGGGTGTTTTTAGGGTTTTTGGGATTGTAAAATTTTCAAGGCTGTTTTTTACTTTTTTTGGATTTTTATGGTTTTAGGGTTTTTAGGTTTTTAAGGTATTTTGAATGATCTTCATGGGTTTTTTTCCATTTTTATGGCATTAAGTTATTTTGGAGTTTTTGGTTTTTATTTAGTTTGTTATGGTATTTATGGTTTTTAATGGTTTTTTATGTTTTTTTGGTTTTAAAGGGTTTTTAGAGTTTTAAGTGGGTTTTGAGGGGTTTTATGGTATTTTTGTGTTTTTAATGATTTTATGGGGTTTTATGGTAATTTTGGGTTTTAGGGATTTTTTATGTTTTAAGGGATTTTTTGGGATTTTATCGTTTTTAAGGTATTATGGATTTTAAGGATTTGGAGTGTTTTTTATAAATTAACTTTGGTTTTTAGGGTTTTTAGGGGTTTTTAGTTTTTAAAGGGATTTTTGGGGTATTAGTGTTTTTTTAGTTTTTAGTGGTTTTAATGGTTTTTAGATTATTTTTACATTATTAGGCGTTCAATGGGTTTTTAGAGTTTTTGTGGGTTTTATATTTTTTATATGTTTTAGGGGTTTTAAGGTTTTTGGGTCTTTATGGTTTTTAGTAGTTTTTTATGGTTTCTAGGGGATTTTTATTTTTCATGAGTTTTTAAGGAATATTTTGAATTTTTACGGTTAATAGTTGTTTTACAGTTTTTATGGATTTTTATGGTTTTATGGGTTTTCATGGTTTTTTTAGTTTTTGGTGCATTTTTAGGATTTTAGGTGTTTTTTTTTAGATTTTCGTACTTTTTATGGGTTTTGGTGTTTTTCATGTTTTTCAGTTTTTATGGTGTTTTTTAGTTTTTAGTTGGTGTTAGTGTTTTAGGGGTTTTTATTGGATTTTATGTCTTTTAGGGGTTTTTATGGTTTCTTATGTTTTTAGGGTTTTTATGTTATTTAGGTTTTTAGGGATTTTTAGGGAACTTTTAGGATATTAGGGTTTTTAGCATTTTTGGGTTTCCAGATATTTTGAGGTGTTTATGGGATTTCATTGTTTTTTTATCTTTTTAGGCATTTTCAATGTTTTAAGGTATGTTTGGGTTTTAGGGATGTTTTTCAGTTTTTTTAGGGCTTTAAGGCTATTTAGTCTTCTTAACAGTTTTAGGGTATTTAATAATTTATAGAGTTTCCAATGGTTTTTAGGATTTTTATGGGGATTTAGGGATTATTGTTTTTATGGGGTTTTATGGTTTTCAGGGGGTTTTCATGGATTTTATGGTTTTTTAAATTTTTAGGCAATTTTAAGGATTTTAACGAATTTTTATGGGTTTTAGGATTTTTAGGGATTTTAGGGATTATAATTATTTTTAGTATTTTGTAGGGTTTTTAGTGGTTTTTTGGATTTTTTGGTATTTTGGTGTTCTCATGTTTTTTGATTTTTACAGGGTTTTAAAGGTTTTTATAAATTTTTGACATTTTTTTGGGTTTTCAGGTTTTTTGAGTTTTTAAAAACATTTAGGGTATCCTGGATTTTTAGCATTTTTCTGTTTTTTGGGGCTTTTATTGTTTTCTGTGGCTTTTAAGTATGTTTATTGTTTCTTACTCTTTTCCAGGATTTTTGGATATTTATTAAGATTTTTTTATTTTTGCAATTTTTTATTTTTTAGGGATTTGGACTGTTTTTAGTGGGTTTTAGGGTTTTCATGGTTTTTATGGACAAGTTGTATTTTAAGTGGTTTTTTTGAGTTCTTCATTGTTTTATGGATTTATATTTTTTTAATGTTATTAGGGGTATAAAGGGTTTATAGTGTTTTTAGTGTTGTTTCATTTTTTTATGTGACATCAGGTGTTTTCATGACTTCAAGGGTTTTAGGGTTCTCAGAAGTTTTTTAAGGTTCTTATGGTTTTTTACGTTTCATAGAATTTTTAGGAATTTATGGGTTTATGGTTTTCTTGGATTTTGAGGTATTTTAGGATTTTTCAGCATTTTAGGGGTTTTCAAGGGTTATAAGGTTTATTTCGAGCTTCAGTGTGTTTTTTTAAGTTTTTAATTTTTTATAGCATTTTTAACGTCTTTTGGGGTCTGAAAGGTTTTTATTGTTTTTAGTGGTTTTTAACGGTTTTTTGGTTTTCGGGGGTTTTTTAGGTTTTTTTATGTTTTCAATGATTTTTATTGATTTTTTAAATTTTTATGTTTCTAGAGTTTTTATAGATTTCGAGGGTTTTAGGGTTATCAACGATTTATAGGGATTTAAATATTTTCAGTGTTTATAGACTTTTGAGGGTTTGGAAGGTTCTTTTTGTTTTTAGGATTTTAATGGATTTTTATAGTTCTTAAAGTTTTTATTTTTTAGGGGTTTTTTAGAGTTTTTAGCTATTTTAGCTGTTTTATGGGTCTTTCGGGTTTTTATTGTTGTTGGGTTTTTATTTTTTCAAGTGTTTTCTAAGTTTTTTAAGGATTTTTTTTGCATTCAAGAATTTTTTGGGATTTTTTAAGATTTTTTTTTTGTTTTTAGGGTTTTTTAGGTTTTTAGGTTATTTGAGGATTATTAGGGGTTTTCATGGTTTTTAGGGATTTTTTGTTTTTTTGGGTCCTTTTGTTTTTACGGTATCTTTTTTCATTTAGGGGTTTTATAATTTTTAGATTTTTTCACTATTTTTAATGGTTTTAAGGATTTTTATAATTATTTGTCATTTTTTAGGGTTTTATGGCTTTTTATGGTATTAGTGGGTTTTAAAGGATTATACTGTTTTCAGAGGTTTTTAAGAGTTTTGGATTTTTTATAATTTTATAGTTTTTATGGATTTTTAGTTTTTTATATTTTTTATTATTATTAGGTTTTTAGGTATTTAGAAGGTTTTCAAGGTTTTTTAGATTTTTTTAGGGTTTTATGTTATTTTAAGGTCTTTAAGGTTTTTAAAATTTTTAGGGGTTTAAATTTTTTTCAAAGTTTTTTAATGGTTTAAGCGGATTCAAGGGATTTTTGAGTTTTTAGTGGTTTTTAAAGGTTTTGAGGGTTTTAAGGGATTTATTTGTTTTTATGGATTTATTTAGATTTACAGTGTCTTTTGGTTTTATACATTTTCAATGATTTTTATAGTTTTTATGGTTTTAGGTTTTTTATAAATTGTGTGTATTTTAAGGGTTTTAGGGGTTTTAGGCTTCTATGGTTCTTTAGGGTCTTTTCTGTTTTCTAATTTATTATCGTTTTTAAGGGTTTGTAATATTTTAGGGGTTTAAATGTTTCTCATGTTTTTAGTGGGTTTTAGGGTTTTTATTGGGTTTTAGGGTTTTTATTTTTTAGGGGGTTTTATGGTTTTTTGAGGTATCTATGGTATTTTGGGTTTTTTATCTTTTCAAAATATTTTCATGGATTTTAAATTTTTTTATTGGAATTAGGATTTTTATTGATTTTGGGGGCTTTATGGTTTTTAGTTTTTTAAATGTTTCTAGTGTTCTTCAGGGTTTTTATGATTATTTAAATGTTTTATAGAGGTCTTTATATTTTAGAGGTCTTAAGGTTAAGTATATTTACAATGGTTTTTTGGGGTTTTATTGGTTTTTATGTTTACTAGTGGGTTTTTTGGTTTTCATGTGGTTTTCAAGGATTTTAGGGATTTTAACAATTTCCAAGATATTTATGAATGTTTGGGATTTTTATGTTTTTTACGGTTTTTAGGTGTTTTATGAATTTTGGGGGGTCTTATGGTTTTTCAGGTTTTTTAGTGTTTTTTGGGGTTTAATGTATTTTAGGTTTTCTAAGAAATTTTATGGGTATTTTTTTAGTATTTTTTGTGTTTTATGATTTTTATGGTCATATATGGGTTTTTTAGGTTTTAGTGGTCTCTATGGTTTTGAAGGCTTTTTTAGGTTTTATAGTGTTTTTTACATTATTAGAGATTGTTAGAGCCCTTTTATGAATTTTATGGTTTTATGATTTTTAGGGATTTTTGGAATTTTTTTGGGATGGGGGGGGTTCAAGGATTTTAGGTTCTTTTGGTCTTTTTTTAGTAATTATTTTTATGAATTTTAGGGGTTATTAGAGTTTATTAATGTTTTAGTGGGTTTTAGGGATCTTAAATTTTTTAGTTTTGTAGGGTTTTTTTATTTTACTTTTTTGAAAGGGTTTTAGGTTTTTTTTTGTTTTTAGGCGTTTTAGGGGTTTTAATGTTTTTAGGGATTTTTAGGGATTTTTTAGGATTTTTATGGGTTTTAGGGTTTTTAGGGTTTTTATCAATATTTAGGGGGTTTTGGGTTTTTCTTAGTTTTTTGGGTTTGCAGGGTATTTTTGTGTTTTTAATAGGTTTTTTTAGATTTTTAGGGTTTTTAATGTTTTTATATTTTTTAACATATTATGGTTTTTAAGGATTTTTAGATTTTTTAGTTGTTTTTTGGGGTGTATGTGTTTTTAGGGTTTTATGGGTTTTTTTTATTTTTTATGGTTTGTATGGTTTTCAAAGGGTTTTTAGGATTTTTATGGCTTTTTATGATTACAATTATTTTTTAGGCTATTTTAGTTTTTTTATGGTTTTTTGGATTTTAGGGATTTTATGGATTTTGAGCGTTTTATGTTCTTTCATGTTTTTTATGGGGCATCATGTTTTTATGGTCTTTTGTTGTTTTTATTATTATAATGAAGTTTTTAGTAGTTTAAGGGTTTTTGAGTTTGTAACCATTTTTAGTGATTTGAGGGGTTTTAGTGTATTTAGTGGTTTTAAGGGTTTTAAGGGAGTTTTATGGGGTTTAAGGGGTTTTACAGGATTCTGGATTTTTTTGGGTTATGTGCTTTTTATGATTTCAATTTTATAAACAAATTTATAGGATTTTCATGGCATTTATTGGTTTGAGGGGGGGATATCTTTTGAGGGGTTTTAGGATTCTATTAGGGTTTTTTGAGGGTTTTAGGGGGTTTCTGAGTTTTTTTGGCATTATGATTTTTTTTATAGATTTATACATTATTACGGGGTCTAACGAGTTTTAGTGTTTTTAGTGGTTTTTAGGTGCTTTAGGGGGCTTTGGAGTTATTTAATGTTTTTAGAGTATTTATTGATTTTAAGGGATTTATGATTTGTTATTATAGGTAATTTTAGGTAATTTTAGGATTTTTGTGTTTTTTCTGTTTTCTTCCTGTCATAAGGATTTTGTTGTGTTTTTTTGTCTTTGGGATATTAAATGGAGTTTATAAGTTTACATGGATTTAAGGGTATTTTAGATTTTTAGTGGTGTCTGGAGATTTTAGGGATTTTAAGGTATTGTAGTTTTATTAAAAAAATTAATAGTTTTATGTGTTTTTGTTTTTTTAGGGATTTTTAGGATTTTTTGGGATTTGAATGTTTTTAGGTGTACTTTAGTTTTTTAGGGGGTTTTACCTTTCCTGGGATTTTGAGCTTTTTTTAGTTTTTATGTTATTAATGAATTTTTATGATTTTTAGGGTTTCACGTGTTTTTGTGATTTTTGGTTTTTACGATTTGTTTGTGGTTTTATGATTTTTTAGAGTTTTTTAGTGTTTTTATTGTTTGTAGATTTTTTAAAAGTTTTTAGTGGTTTTATGGTTTAAAGGTTCTTTTAAGGTTA
The DNA here is from genome assembly GCA_963277665.1 of Viscum album. Taxonomy (NCBI): domain Eukaryota; kingdom Viridiplantae; phylum Streptophyta; class Magnoliopsida; order Santalales; family Viscaceae; genus Viscum; species Viscum album. The sequence continues at coordinate 973,332,460 of OY728141.1, forward strand.
TTTAGTTTTCATATATATTAAATTATATTTAGGAATTTTAATTATGATTTCTTATTTGTTTTTACAGGTTTTTAGGAATTTTAGGGATTTTGTTAGTTTTTGGGGGTTTATAGGGTTTACTGGGGTTTAGGTGTATTTTGGAGTTTAGGGTTTTTATGATTTTCGGGGGTGTTTCATGATATTTTGGTTTCTGAAAATTTCATGTATTATTAGGTCTTATTTAGTAATTTTATTCCTCTTTATGGATTTTTAGAGTTTTTTTGGATTTGGAGTAGTTTTTGGTGTTTTTAGGGTTTCTAGGTTTTTTTCAGGATTTTTATGGTTTTATAGATTTCAAGGTTTTTTTTTGAGTTTTTAGTTCCATTAAGGGGTTTAAATTTTTTTATTATTTTTAATGGATTATGGTTTTTAGTTTTTTTTTTGGTTTTATGGGTTTTATGGGGTTTCGTAGTTTTTTAGGTTTTTAGGGGGTTTTGTGGTTTTCAATTGTTCTATTAGGTTTTTTATTTTATTTTTCATTTTCAGGCAGTTGTTGTATTTTTTTTAGGAATTTTGATTTTCATAGTTTTAAGGATTTTTAGAAATTTTAGGGTTTTCTTCATGGTATTTATTTATTTTATAGTTTTTTCAGTTTTTTTGGTTTTTATGGGTTTTTTGAGTTTTTAGTGGTTTTATGGTTTATTAGAGTTTTTAACGTTTTTATGGGGTTTAAGTGTTTTTAGGTTTTTTATTGGTTTTAGAGATTTTATAGGTTTAAGGGGGTCTATGTATTTTTAATGTATTTAGGGATTTTTATGGTCTTTAGGCTTTTTTTCTAGGTTTTTGTGTTTTTTACATTTTCAGGGGTTTTTAAGGATTTTTATAGTTTTTTGAGTTTTTTGGGTTTTGATGGTTTTTAGGGGTTTTATGGTTTTTTACATATTCATGGAATTTTATGGGGTGTATATTTTTTTAATGTTTTCAATTGTTTTAGGTATTTTTAGGTGTTTAGGATTTTTATAGGTATTTTAGGGTTTTTATGGGTCTTAAGGGTTTTTAGAATCATTTATGGATTTTAAGGTTTTTTGAATTTATTATGTTTTAAAAGTGTTTTTAGTGAATTTTAAAATTTTAGGGGTGTTAAGAGGTTGTAGAGTTATTATTATTTTTCAGTTTTTTTATTGTTTTATGGGTTTTATGGTTTTTATGGTTTTTATGGTTTTAGGTACTTTTAGGGTTTTTAGGTGTTTTCATGGTTTTATGGTTTTTATGTTTTTAGCGATTTGTAAAAATTTTGTAGGATTTTTTTTGTTTTAATTACTTTTTATGGTTCTTGAGAAATTTTAGTGTTGTTATATATTTTCATTAATTTATGGTTTTGTAGGTTTTCATGATTTTTAGGGACTTTTTGGGTTTTAGGTTTTTTTTTAGTTTTTTAGGGTTTATAATGATTTGTTGTCTTTTTAAACATTTTAAGTGTATAAGGGTATTTAATGTTTTTAGTTTGATATATGTTTTTTATGGGTTTTTATGGATTTTAGTATTTTTATGGGTTTCAATGGTTTTTAGTGGTTTATTGGTTTTTTAAGTTTTATGTATTTTTAGGGAATTTTTTAGATCATTATGGTTTTCAGGTATTTTATGGTTTTAATGGATTTTGTGGGTTTTTAGGGGATTTCAAGTGTTTTTATGGTTTATGAATTTTAAGGGTTTTAGGTTCTCTATAGGTTTTCATAGGTTTTTTGGTTTTAAAGTTTTATAATTTATTATAGAGTTTTAAATATTTTAGGGGTTTTATGGGTTTTATGGGTTTTTTGAGTTTTTAGTGGGTTATAGTGTTTTTATTTGTTTTTTCGGTTTTTTTGGATTAATGGTTTTTGGGGGTTTTAGTGTTTCTTATGTATTCAATAATTTATAGAGTTTTATTAATATTTTTAATATTTTAGATGTGTTTTTAATGGTTTTATCATTTTTATGGGTTTTCCATGGATTTTAAAGGATTTTAGGGTTTTAATGGTTTTTTGTTTTTTTTTTTCAGTTTTAAGGTTATTTTGAGTTTTTTTGTTTCTAATAGTTTTTATATTTTTTAACATTTTTTAGTGTTGTTGTAGTTTTTGGTGTAATTTTTTTAGGGGTTTTTATGGGTGTTTAGTAGATTTATTCTTTTCAGGGGGGGGGGGGTTCAGGGTTTTTGGTTTTTATATGTTTTCAATAATTTTTAATGGTATTTATGATTTTTAGGTGTTTTATGGTTTTAAGGATTTTGTGGATTTTAGGGTTTTTATGTTGTTTTTTGATGGATTTTAAGGAGTTTAGTTTTTTTTGTTATTTTTTTGGGGGGCGTGGGTTTTTGGTTTTTATAATTTTCAACAATTTTAGGGGTTTAAATGGATATTAGATTTTTTAGTGAATTTTTAGGGTTTTATTGGGTTTTATGGTTTTGATGGCTTTTAGGAATTTGCTTAGTTTTCAAGGGGTTTTCAGGGTTTTAAGGTTTTTTTGTATTGAAGTATTTTCTTTTTGGTTTTTATGGCTTTAGGGTTTTTGGGATTTTATGAATTTTGAGGGGTTTTAGGGTTGTTCAATGGTTTTTTGGGTTTTTTGGATTTCTAGGATTTTCATGGTTTTTGGAGTTTTAAGGGGTGTGTTTTGTTTTTTTGGGATTTTATAGATATTAATGTTTTTTTATCATTTTTTGGGATTTAAATAGTTTTTAGAGGTGTTAGTTAATTTAGGATTTTTTGGGGTTTAAGGTGTTTTACAGTTTTTAAGGGTTATAATGGTTTTCAAGGGGTGTTGAAGGTTTTTTGATTTTTTTACAAATTCAATGACTTTTTGGGATTTTATAGGATATTTATATGTTTTAGTATTTTAGGATTTATTTTTGATTTTGAGGGTATGTTGTTTTTTCAGTGTGTTTTTGGATTTAATGGGATTTTAGGGGTTGCTTATATCTTTGGGGGGGGGGGGGGGTTTTATTATTTCGGATTTAATTTTGTTTAGATGTTTTTAAAATTTATATGTGTTTTAATTGTTTCTAGTGATTTTTACATCTTTCATGTGTATTTATATTTTTAAGGGTTTTGGGGTTTTTATGATTTTTAAAGGTTTTTGCATTTTTTAGGTTTTTAGGGTTTTAATGTGTTTTTAGATTATTATGTTTTTCTTAAGAAAATTCATTGTTTTTAGTTGTTTTTACATTTTTGTATATTTTTTGGAATTTTATTGGATTGTTATGGTATTTACTGGTATTTCAATTTTGGGGGGTTTTTATAATTTTTTGGGTTTCTAGGGTTCTGTGTTTTTGGGTTTTTATGGGTTTTTAAGTTTCATAGGTTTTTTATTATTATTTATCGTTTTTTAAAATTGTATACATTTAAAAATTTTTAATAGTTCTTAGTGTGTTTTTAGGGTTTTATGCATTTTTCTGTTTTTGAATGTTTTAGGGTTTTATGGTTTTTAGGATTCTTAGTGTTTTAGGGGGTTTTAATGTTTTTATGGTTTTTAGGGAGTTTAATTTTTTTTGTATTAATGTTTTTATGAGGGGGTTTCATGGATTTTAGTATTTTTAGGTTTTTATGCATTTTTTTTATTTTTTAGGATTTTTATAGTTTTTTAGGTTTTTTATGAATTTTTAGGGGTTTTATGGGTTTTTAGGGTTTTCAGTGATTAATGGAAATTTGGTTTTTTAATGTTTTTTATTTTTGGTTGCTTTAAAGGATTTTATATTTTTTTTTATCATTTTTAGGGGTTTAATGGGTTTTTATAGAGTTTAGTGGATTTTTATTGTTTTTTTTGGGTTTTTGGGTTTTTAAAATATTGTCGGGTTTTTTGGTTTTTATGGATTTTTTTTGGGTTTATACTTTTTTTTGTTTTTATGGTTTTTAATTTTATTATATTTTTAAAAAAAAATTATAGGTTTGAATGGTTCTTAGATATTTTAGTTATTTCTAGAGTTCTTATCGGTTTTTAATGTTTTAGATGTTTTTTGAATTTTATTATTTTTGGGGTTTTGGGGATTTTTAGGGGTTTAGGGTGTCTTAGAATTTTTAAAGTGTATAAGTGTTTTTAGGATTTTATTTTTTTCATGGAGTTTTCAATATTGATTTATTCCTTTTGTTTTTTCTATTTTATTTATTTTTTGGATTTTTTTTTATTTAGGGTTTTAGGGGTTTTGGGAATTTTTAGGGCTTTCATGTTTTTTTAACAATTTTGGTAGTTTAAAGGGGTTTTAGAGTTTTATCTTTTTGTAGGGTTCTAATGTTTTTGGGGTTTTTAGGGTTTTATGTATTTATTATGGATTTAAAGTATTTAATATTTTTAGGATTTTTAGGTGTTTTATGACATTTAGGGTTTCTTATGGCTTTTCAGTGTTTTTTGGGATTTTACATTTTTTGGGATTTTTAAGGATTTTCTAGTATTTTTAGGGTTTTTAGCGTTTTTGGGATTTTTATGTTCTTCAAGTTTTTTGTGGTTTTTGTATTTTATGGATTTTTGGGTTTGTATAGATTTATTGGATTTTTTATGATTTTATGGTATTTTTTAAAGATTTACCATTTTAGAAGTTTAATGGGGTTTTATGGGTATTAATGGTTTTTAGGGTTTTAGAGATTTTTGATTTTTTTTTCGACTTTTAGGGGTATTTAGTGTTTTTTAAATTTTATGCGGTTTAAATTGGTATTTGCCTTTTAATTGATTTTTAGGGTCTTTGGGGTTTCCATTTGTTTTTAGCAGTTTTTTGGTTTTTATGATTTTTTTAATTTTGAGGGATTATGGGTTTTTTAGTGCTTTTCTATTTTTAGGGTTTTGTAGTGTTTTTAGGTTTTTATGATTGTAAGAGGTTTTTTTTTGGATTTTATGATTTTTTTTATTTTTAGGGATTTTAATAGATTTTATGGATTTTTATGTATTTTGAAGAATTTTTAGGAACATTGAGGGTTTTTATGTTTTTCACTCTTTTAGGGTTTCTTTTTAATTTATAGGGGTTTTATGGGTTTTGGGGTTTTTTACCATTTTTAGGTGTTTAAAGGGTTTTTAGAGTTCTCAGTGGTTTTAAGGTTTTTATGGGTTTTATAGTTTTTTATTTTTTTACTGGTTTTTAGGTTTTTGGGGTTTTTTTTGGTTTTTTGGGTATTTTAGGGTATTTTAGGGTTTTAGTGTTTTAGTGTTTTAGTGTTTTTAGGATTTTAGGGTTTTAAGATTTGATGGTTTTTAATTTTTTTTATTGGATATTCATGGTTTCTTGGTTTTTTACATTTGAAGGAAATTTGAAGGTTTTTTATTTTTTCATGGGTTTTTAGGAATTTTAATGTTTTATGGTTTTTATTGGTTTATGTTTTTATAGTTTTTTGGAGTTTTATGGGGTTTAATTATTTTTTAGATACATTTCAAAAATTCCGGGTTTAAAGGGGTTTTATAGTTTTTAATGGGATTTAGGGTTCTTAGGATTTTATATGGTTTTTATGGTTTTTATTGTTTTTAGGGTTTTTGGGGTTTTTTTTTGGGTTTTTAGGTTTTTATGGTTTTGAGGATATTATGTTTTTTAGGGATTTAAAGTGTTATTAGGTTTTTACTTTTTTTATTTGTTTTTTCTATGATTTAGGGATTCATTTACATTTTTAGGTGTTTTTAGGTATGTTTAAGTTTTATCATGTGTTTTTAGGTTTTTTAGGGATTTTTAGGGGTTTTATTGCTTTTCAATTTCTATGGGTTCTTATGATTTTTTGGGGTTTTCCGGGTTTTCTAGGGTTTGTAGGGGTTTTAGTGTTTTTTATGTTTTTAGGGGGTGTAAGTGTATTTGTGTTTTTACGGTTTTCTATCGGTTTCTCATGGTATCAGGTTTTTTTATTTTATAGTGATGTTTAGGTCTTTTTTAGTATTTTAAATTTTTTTAGGGTAGTTAGGGATTCTGAATTTTTATAGTGTGTTAAATTTTTTCTAGGTTTTAGGGGGTTTTTTGTTTCTTGGGGTTTTAAGGATTTTTTTTGAGTATTTTAACAATATTTTATCATTTTTATGTATTTTAGAGTTATTAGTGGTATTTTACGGTTTTATGTGGATTCTTTGTTTCTTTAGGTTTTTAGGGGGTTTTTTGTTTTTTGTTTTTTTTGGTTTTTATATTCTTTTAGGGTTTTAATAATTTTTTATATTTTAGGGGTTTTATGTGTTTTTTTTCTTTTTAATATTTTCTTAGTATTTTTTGGGTTTTATAGTTATTTTTTTTTGGGATTTTTCAGGAATTTTTAGAATTTTTATGGTTTTTAGGTTTTTATGTATTTTGAAGCATTTTAGGTGTTTTTAGTGTTTGGAGGATTTTTACGGTTATTAGGGGTTTTAAATTTTTTGGGGTTTAAATTTTTTATAGTTTTTTAGCTTTTTTAGGGTTATAAAGTGATTTTAGAGATTTTAGTGGTTTTGGGTGGTATTTTTGGGTTTTATGGGTTTTATGGGTTTTAGGTGTTTTGAAAGTTTTTAACCTTTTTCTTGTTTTTAGGGGTTTTAATTGAATTTATTTTTACAGGGTTTCTTAATAATTTTCATGGTTTTAATTTCTTTTACATTTTTTAGGAATTTTAGGGAATTTTATGTTTTTACGGATTGTCAAGGATTGTATGGATTTTGAGTTTTTTTTATTTTTATGGTATTTAGAGTTTTTTGTGGTTTTTGGGGTTCCTTTTGTGTTTTACATTTTGAGGGGTTTTTGGGGATTAATATTTTTTATTGGTGTTCGGAGTTTTAATAGGTTTATATGTATTTTAAATTTTTTATTGTTTTGTATAATTTTTGAAGTTTTTCAGGGTTTTAGGGATTTTAGTGTAATTAGATTTTTTATGATTTTAATTATATTTATAGTTTTTAATTTTTTGGTTTTTAATAATTATAAGAGTTTTTATTTTTTTGGTTGTTTAAAGGGTTTTAGAGTTTTTTGTTATTTTTGGGGGTTTTATGGGGCTTTAGGGTTTTTTAGACTCCTATGGGTTTCTCTGGCTTTCAATGGGTTTTATGTGTTTTTATCATTTTTAAAACATTAAATTTTATATGGATATTTTATGGATTTTTATAGTTTTAATGTTTTCATTGTTTTTTTATTTTCATGGGTTTTCATGATTTTTTAGGTTTTTAGAATTTTTATCATTTTTCATCATTTTTAGGGCATTTTTTGTTTTTTATTTTATTTGGAGTTGTTTGGGTTTTTAAAAGTATTTGCTGTTTTTCATACATTTTTAGCTGTTTTAAGATTTTTTAGAGTTTTTAGTGGTTTTAGGGTTTTATGTTAATTTTTGGATTGATTGTTGTTTTAGTTGTTTTATGGTTTTCATGGGATTTTTGGGGTTTTTTGGGTTTTATCATTTAATGGAATTTTTAGGGTTTTTAATATTTTTAAGGTTTTTAGGGTTCACTGGGGGTTTTTGTGATTTTGATGGTTTTTAAGGATATTGAGGTTTTTAATCATTTTTAAGGATTTTAGGGGGTTTGAAAGTATTTTTTGGCCTTTTAGGATTTGAGGGTGCTTTTGATGGATTTTAGGGTTTTTAATCAATCTTTTGTTATTTTAAAAAAAAGGGTTTTAAGACTTTCAATAGTTTTTAGTGTGGTCAAGGGTTTTAGGATTTTAATTTTTTAATGTTTTTATATTTTTTTATGGATTTTACATTATTAAGGATTTTTAGTAAGTTTTTATGAATTTTATAGGGTTTTGGGGTTTTATGGTGTTTACTAATTTTGAGGGTTTTAGGGGTTTTCATGTTTTTTAGGGTTTTTAGTATTCTTAGGTTCTCTTGGGGTTTGCAGTTATTTTTTGTTTTTTAGGGTTTTAATGTTTGTTATATTTTTTAACAATTTTAGTTGTTTTAATGGTTTTTTGTGTTTTTAGTTATTTTAGGGTTTTAATTTGGTTTTAGGGATTTAAGGCTTTTAAAGATTTATTAGTTTTCATGGGGTTTTCCGGTTTTTTATGGGTTTTCCATTTTTCCTCAAAGTTTATATTTTTTATGGTATTTTCATGGGTATTTATGGTTTTTAGGTGCTTTAGATATTTTTACGGCTTTTAGGGGTTTTGAAGGTTTTTAGGATTTTTAGGATAGTTAGGGTTTTAATGGTTTTTATGGGTTTTAGGGGTTTATGGAGTTTTCTTTGATTTTCATTGGGAATTATGGTTTGATTGATTTTTTTTTCATGTTTTAAGGGATTAAGGGATTTAATAATTTTCAATGGTTTTTAGGGTTTTTGGGATTTTAATATTTTTATTGGTTTTTATGGTTTCCATGGAATTTCTTAGGGATTTTGGGTGTTTAACATTTTCTATGTTGTTTTTTTACTTTTTAGGATTTTTATGGTTTTAGGGTTTTTAGGTTTTTAAGGTATTTTGAATGTTATTCATGGGTTTTTATCATTTTTATGGCGTTAAGGTCTTTTGGAGTTTTAGGGTTTTATTTAGTTTGTTATGGTATTGGGGGGTTTTAATTTTTTTTAGGTTTTTTTGGTTTTAAAGTATTTTTAGAGTTTTAAGTGGGTTTTGATGGTTTTTATGGTATTTTCGTGATTTTAATGATTTTAGGGTGTTTATATTATTTTGTAGTATGTGGGGTTTCAGTGAATTTTTATGATTTAAGGGATTTTTTGGGATTTTATAGTTTTTAAGGTATTTTGGATTTTAAGGATTTTGAGTGTTTTTAAAAAATTAACTTTGGTTTTTAGGGTTTTTAGGGTTTTTATTTTTTATGGGGATTTTTTGGGTATTAGTGTTTTTTTAGTTTTTAGTGGTATTAATGGTTTTTAGAGTATTTTTACATTTTTATGGGTTCAAAGGGTTTTTAGGGTATTTTTTGGTTTTATAATTTTTATATGTTTTATGGTTTTTAATGTTTTTTGGGTCTTTATGGTTTTTAGTGGTTTTTCATGTTTTCAAGGGGATTTTACTTTTTCATGAATTTTTATAGAATATTTTGAATTTTTACTATTAATAGTTGTTTTACAGTTTTTATGGATTTTGAGTGTTTTCATGGGTTTTCATGGTTTTTTATGTTTTTGGTGCATTTTTTGGATTTTTGGTGTTTTTTTAGATTTTTAGACTTCTTATGGGTTTTGGTGTTTTTTATGTTTTTCAGTTTTTATGGGTTTATTAGATTTTAGTGGGTTTTAGTGTTTTATGGGGTTTTATTGGATTTTTTGTCTTTTAGGGCTTTTATGGTTTCCTATGTTTTTAGGTTTTTTATGTTTCTTATGTTTTTAGGGATTTTAGGGAACTTTTAGGATTTTAGGGTTTTTATTATTTTTTGGGGTTTTAGAGATATTGAGGTGTTAATGGGCTTTCATTTTTTTATCTTTTTAGGCATTTTCAATGTTTTAAGGCATGTTTGGGTTTTAGGGATGTTTATTATTTTTTTAGGGCATTAAGGCTATTTAGTGTTTTTAACAGTTTTAGGGACTTTAATATTTTATAGTTTTTTTAAAGGTTTTTAGGATTTTTATGGGGTTTTAGGGATTTTTGTTTTTAGGGGGTTTTATGGTTTTCAGTGGGCTTTCATGGATTTTATGGATTTCTAAATATTTAGGTAATTTTAATGATTTTAAACGATTTTTATGGTTTTCCGGATTTTTAGGGTTTTACGGATTATAATTTTTTTTAGTATTTTGTAGGGGTTTTAGTGGTTTTAGGATTTTGGGGTATTATGGTGTTTTAATGTTTTTTGTGTTTTACATGGTTTTAATTTTTTTTATAAATTTTTGAAATTTTTAATGGTTTTCATGTTTTTTGAGTTTTTAAAAAAAAATTATTGTATCCTGGATTTTTAGCATTTTACTATTTTTTGTGGGTTTTATGGTTTTCTATGGCTTTTCAGTATGATTATTGTTTCTTACTCTTTTCAAGGATTCTTTGATATTTATTAATATTTTATTTGCATTTTTTTAGGGATTGGGACTGTTTTAAGTGGGTTTTAGGGTTTTCAAGAATTTTATAGACAATTTGTATTGTAAGGGGTTTTTTTGAGTTTTTTTATGTTTTATAGATTTATATTTTTTTAATGTTATTAGGGGTATAAAGGGTTTGTAGTGTTGTTTCCTAGTTATTTGGGTCTTTAGGTGTTTTCATGATTTCAAGGGTTTTAGGGTTCAGAGGGGGTTTTCAAGGTTCTTAGGGTTTTTTACATTTCATATAATTTTTATGGAATTTATAGGAATTTAGGGTTTTAGTGTTTTCATGGATTTTGAGGTATTTTTTGATTTTTCATCATTTTAGGGGTTTTTAAGGGTTATAAGGTCTATTTGGGGTTTCAGTGTGTTTTTTATGTTTTTTTAAAAAAATATTATTTTTAACGTCTTTTGGGGTTTAAAAAGTTTTTATTGTTTTCAGTGGTTTTTAAGGGTTTTATGGGATTTAGTATTCTAAGGGTTTTTTGGTTTTCTAGGGTTTCTTAAATTTTATTATGTTTTTAATGATTTTTAATGATTTTTAATGATTTTTTATTTTTAGAGTTTTTATAGATTTTGAGGGTTTTTGGGTTTTCAATGATTTATAAGGATTTAATTATTTTCAGGGTTTATAGACTTTTAGATGTTTCGGGGTTTTTTTGTGTTTTTAGGGTTTTAATGGGTTTTTATAGTTCTTAATGTTTTTATTTGTTTAAGGGGTTTTTTAGAGTTTTTAGTAGTTTAGGTGTTTTATGGGTCTTTCGATTTTTATTTATTCTGGGTTTTTATTTTTTCAAGGGTTTTCTTGTGTTTTTTAAGGATCTTTTTTTCAAGGATTTTTACGGATTTTTAGGTAATTTTTATATTTTTATAGTTTTTTGAGGTTTTTAGGTATCTTGAGGATTATTAGGGGTTTTTATGGTTTTTAGGGTTTTATTGTTTTTTTGGGTTCTTTTGTTTTTAGGGTATCTTTTTTTCATTTTAGGAGTTTTATAATTTTTAGATTTTTTCATATTTGCAAGGGTTTTAAGGAGTTTTATAATTGTTTTTCATTTTTAGGGGTTTTATGGCTTTTTATGGTATTAATGGGTTTTGAAGGATTATACGGGTTTTACACATTTTTCAGGGTTTTGGATTTTTTAAAATTTTATAGTTTTTATGGTTTTTTAGTTTTTTTATATTTTTTATTATTATTATTGTTTTCGGTATTTAGAAGGATTTCAAGGGGTTTAAGTTGTTTTTGGTGTTTTATGTTATTTTAGGGTCTTTAAGGTTTATAAATTTTTTAGGGGATTTAATGTTTTTATATTTTTTTAATGGTTTATAAGGAATCAAGGGATTTTGATGTTTTTAGTGTTTTTACAGGTTTTAAGGGTTTTAAGGGCTTTAGGGGTATTTATGGATTTATGTAGATTTGTAGGGTTTTTTTTTGGTTTTTTACATTTTCAAGGATTTTTATGGTTTTTATGGTTTTAGGTTTTTTATAAATTATATGCATTTTAGGGTTTTTAGGGTTTTTAGGCTTCTATAGTTTTTAGGGTCTTTTGTGTTTTCTAATTTCATTTGGGTTTTAAGGGTTTTTAATATTTTACGGGTTTAAAGAATTTTCATATTTTTAGTTGTTTTTAGGGTTTTAATGGGGTTTTAGGGTTTTTAATGTTTATGGGGGTTTTATGGTTTTTTGAGGTATCTATGGTATTTTTATTTTTTTATGTTTTCGAAGTATTTTATGGGCTTTTAAATTTATTTATTGGTTTTAGGGTTTTTATTGATTTTGAGGGATTTATGGTTTTTAGTTTTATAAAATTTTTAGGGGTTTTCTGGGTTTTTATGATTTTTTAAGGTTTTATAGAGTTATTCATATATTAGAGTTCTTAAGGTTAAGTATATTTACAGTGGTTTTGTGGGGTTTTATTGGTTTTTATGTTTATTAGTGGGTTTTTTGGTTTTCAAGTGGTTTTCAAGGATTTTAGGGATTTTAACATTTTCCAAGATTTTTAGGAAAGTTATGTATTTTTTTGTTTTTTACAGTTTTTAGGGGTTTTATGAATTTTGTGGGTTTTATGGGTTTTCAGGTTTTTTTGTGTATTTTGGGGATTAATTTTCTTTAGGTTATCAAAGAAATTTTATGGGTATTTTTTGTTTTTAGAGTTTTTTGTGTTTTATGATTTTTATGGGCATTTAGGGGTTTTTAGGTTTTAGTGGTCTTTATGGTTTTCAAGGGTTTTTAGGTTTTATAGGGGTATTTACATTATTAGAGATTTTTAGATCCTTTTTAATGATTTTCTGTTTTTATGATTTTTAGGGGTTTTGGGTGGTTTTTTTTGGAGGGGGGGGGGGTTCAAGGATTTTAGGTTCTTTTTGTCTTTTTGGGTAATTTTTTTTCAAGAATTTTAATGGTTATTAGAGTTTATTAATGTTTTTAGTGGGTTTTACGGCTCTTAAACATTTTATTTTTGTAGGGTTTTTTATTTTACGAGTTTGTAAGGGTATTATGTTTTTAGGGGTTTTGGGAGTTTTAATGTCTTTAGGGATTTTAAGGGATTTTTATGGATTTTTTTAGGATTTTTATGGGTTTTAGGTTTTTTAGTGTTTTTATCAATTTTTATTGGGTTTTGGGTTTTTCTTAATTCTTGGGTTCTTATGGTATTTTTGTGTTTTAGTAGGTTTCTTGAGTTATTTAGGGTTTTAAATGTTTTAATAGTTTTTAACATATTATGGTATTTAAGGATTTTTTGATTTTTTAGTTATTTTTAGGGGTGTCTGTGTTTTTAGGGTTTTATGGGTTTTTTTATTTTTTATGGATTGTAGGGGTTTCAAAGGGTTTTTAGGATTTTTATTGGTTTTTATGATTTCAATTATTTTTTAGGCTCTTTTAGTTTTTTTATGTTTTTTTGGATTTTATGGATTTTATGGATTTTGAGGGGTTTTACGTTCTTTCTTGGTTTTTAGGGGACATCAAGGTTTTTATGGTATTTTGGTGTTATTATTATTATTATGAAAATTTTAAGAGTTTTTGGGTTTTTGAGTCTATAAACATTTTTAGGGGTTTGAGGGGTTTTAGTGTATTTAGTGGTTTTTTGGGTTTTAATGTAGTTTTAGGGGGTTTAAGGGATTTTACAGGATTCTGGATTTTCTAGGGTTATGTGCTTTTTATGATTTAACTTTTATAAACAAATTTATAGGATTTTTTTGGATTTTATTTTTTTGGGAGGAGGATTTCTTTTGAGGGGTTTTAGTATTTTGTTAGGGTTTTTAGGTTTTTATGTCTTTTCAAGGTTGCATGGTTTTTTGAGGGGTTAGGGGGTTTCTGAGTTTTTTTTAGCATTATGATTTTTCATAGGTTTATACATTTTTATGGGGTCTAACGAGTTTCAGTGTTTTTAGTGGTTTTTATGGGTTTTAGGGGGATTTGGAGTTATATAATATTTTTAGAGGATTTATTGTTTTTAAGGGATTTATGTTATTTATTATGGGGAATTATTGGTAATTTTAGGATTTTTATGCATTTTTATGTTTTCTTCATTTTATATGGATTTTGTGGTGTTTTTTTGGTTTTCAGTATATTAAATGGATTGTATAAGTTTACACGTATTTAAGTATATTTTAGTTTTTTAGTTTTTTCTGATGATTTTAGAGATTTTAAGGTATTGTAGTTTTATTTAAAAAAATTAATGGTTTTAAGTGTTTTTGTTTTTTTTGTTTTTAGGGATTTTTTGTGATTTTTTGGATTTTAATGTTTTTAGGTGTACATTAGTTTTTTTGGGGGTTTTACCTTTTCTAGGATTTTGATCATTTTTTGGTTTTTATGTTATTATTTTATTTTTAGGGTTTTTAGGGTTTCACATGTTTTTATGATTTTTGGTTTTTAGGATTTGTTTGTGGTTTTATGGTTTTTAGAGTTTTTTAATGTTTTTAGTAGTTTTATGGGTTCTTATATTTTTAGTGGGTTCTAATTTTTTTATTGTGTTTAGATGTTTTAAAGGTTTTTAGTGGTTTTATGGTTTTAAGGTTTTTTTAAGTTTATTTTGTTATTTTATATTTTAAATGGTATTTACGAATTTTAATTATGATTTTTTTTCATTTTTACAGGTTTTTAGGTTATTTAGGGATTTTGTTCGTATCTAGGGGTTTTTTGGGTTTTTTTTTGGTTTAGGTGTTTTTTTGGGTTTAGGATCTTTCTTGGTATTTAGGGATTTTTTGTTTTCTATGGTATTTTTGGTTTTTTATAATTTTTAGCATTGTTATGGGTTTTATGGGTTTTTAGAGTTTTTAGTGATTTTAGGGTTTTTTAGGATTTTTATGGGTTTTTATGGTTTTTATGGGTTTTTTTACATTTTATTGATTCCTAAGGATTTTTAATATTTTTATGGTTTTTGGTTTATAAGGGATTTTAGGGTTTTTTAGGAGTATTTTACTTTTTTGGGTTTTTAGGAGATTTCTGGGTTTTTTATTATATTTTGGGATTTTAGGGTTCTTTTGAAATTTTTAGGATTTTTATGATTATTTAGATATTTTAATAGTTTTTAGGTGTTTTATTGGTTTTTATATATTTTTGTTGATTTGTAGGGGTTTATGGGTTTTTTAGGTTTTTATGGATTTTAGGGGTTTTTATGTTTTCAGGGGGATTTATATTTATAGGGGTTTTTAATGTTTTCATAGATTTTAGGGATTTTTTTGGGATTTTTGGGTTATTATGTTTTTATAGTTTTTGTGGATTTTGCGGGTTATTTTTTTTTTAATTTTTAAGGATTTTTTCAATTTTGTTGTTGTATTATTTAGTTTTTAAGGATTTTTTTAGTTTTTATGGGTTTTACAGTTAAAGAGTTTTTTAATTTTATTAGGGATTTAAATGTTTTTTAATGATTTATTGGGTTTCTAGAGATTATAGGGGAATTTAGGGTTTTTAATGGTTTTAGGGTTTTAATGGTTATTCGTGGGTTTTCGTGTTATGGGGTTTGTTAAATTTTTATGTATTTAAGAGCGTTCTAATTTTTCTTATGTTTTTGGGGTATATTTTTGGGTTTTTAAGGATTTCAAATAATTTTAGGGGTTTTCATGGATTTAGGGGTTTTAGGGGTTTAGGATCCTTTTAGGTGTTAGTTTTTTTTATTTTTAGGGGTTTTAAGGGTATTTAGTGTTTATTAACATTTTTAGTGGTTTTAACTGGTTTTAGGGTTTTAGTAAGTTTTTAGGGTTTTATGGAATTTTAGGGGTTTTATGGTTTTTAGCAGCCTTTATGGGTTTTAAGTGGTTTTAGGCATTTTATTATTTTTCTTGTTTTTTGGTATTTTATTGTTCAATAGGTTTCTTATAATGTATAGGATTTTTAGTGTTTTCTGTTATTTTGAGGGGTTTTATGGGTTTTCATAGTTTTCTAGTTTTATGATATTTTTAGGTTTTTATTGGGGTTTTATGGTTTATAAAGTTTTTATGGATTTTAATGTTTTTAGTGTTTTAATGATTTTATGTGGTTTAAGGGATTGTATAGTTTTTAGTTGTTTTTGGATTTTTAAGGGGTTTTATAGTTTTTAAGTGTTTTGGGGTTTTAATGATTTTCATATGTCTTTCAAGGGTTTTAGGGTCTTTTACGTTTTTAGCGAATTTTCATGTTTTTATGGTTTTAAGGGATTTTTTGGTTTTTTAGGTATTCTAAGAGTTTTTTTGGTTTTTAAGGGTCTTGCAGGGGTTTCACAGTCTTTTTGGTCTCAATGTTTTTTTTATTTTTTAGGGTTTTTATGGATTTAAAGTTTTAAAAATTTTAGGGGTTTATGATTTATAAGGGATTTGTTGGGTTTTTATGGTTTTTATAGTGTTCTAGTGTTTTTATGGGTTTTAGGGTTTTTATGATTTTCGGGGGTGTTTCATGGTAATTTGGTTTTTTTACATTTTCATGGATGTTTAAGCCTTATTTATGATTTTTATGCCTCTTTACAGTTTTTTAGAGTTTTTTATTGATTTTTTAGAGTCTTAGGGGTTTTTAGGGTTTCAAGGTTTTTTTCAGGATTTTTATGGTTTTTTGATTTTTAGGTTTTTTTTGAGTTTTTAGGGGCTTTAAGTGTTTTATTTTTTTTAATGGAATATTGTTTTTAGTGATTTTTGTGGTTTTATTGGGTTCTGTAGTTTTTTAGGTTTTTAGGGGATTTTATGGTTTTCAATTGTTCTTTTTGGTTTTTTATGTTTTTTTCATTTTCAGGCACTTGTTGGCCTTTTTTTATAAATATTGATTTTTAGAGTTTTAAGGGTGTTTAGAAATTTTAGGGTTTTCTTCCTGGTACTTATTGATTTTATAGTTTTTCAGTTTGTTTTTGTTTTTATGGGTTTTTTTGAGTTTTTAGCGGTTTTATGGATCATTAGAGTTTTTAACATATTTATGGGATTTAAGTGATTTTTGATTTTTTAGTTGTTTTTAGGGATTTTATAGGTTTAAGGGGGTCTATGTATTTTTAATCTGTTAAAGTATTCTTATGGTCTTCAGGATTTTTTCTAGGTTTTTATGTTTTTCACATTTTCCGGGTTTTTTAAGGATTTTTATGGTTTATTGGGTTTTTAGGGGGTATTTATTTTTTTAATGTTTTCCAGTGTTTTAGGTATTTTTAGTTCTTCCATGTTTTTTTAGTTATTTTAGGGATTTTATTGGTTTTAAGGGTTTTTAGATTCATTTTGGATATTAAGGTTCTTTTGATTTTTTATGTTTTAAAAGTGTTTTGAGTGATTTTTTAATTTTTAGGGGTGTTAAGAGGTTGTAGAGTTATTATTATTTTTAGGTTTTTTTATTGTTTTATGGGTTTTATGGGTTTTATGGTTTTTATGGTTTTAGGTACTTTTAGGGTTTTTAGGTGTTTTCACGGTTTTATGTTTTTTATGTTTTTAGTTATTTGTTAAAATTTTGTAGGATTTTATTTGTTTTAATTACTTTTTAGGGTTCTTGAGAATTTTTAGTGCTGTTATAGATTGTCATTAATTTAAGGATTTGTATGTTTTCAATATTTTTAAAGACTTTTTGGGTTTTAGGTTATTTTTTGAGTTTTTTAGGGTTTTTAATGTTTTGTTGTCTTTTTTAACTTTTTAAGGTTCTAGGGGTATTTATTGTTTTTAGGGGGTTATAGTATTTTTATGTGTTTTTTATGGATTTTAGTAGTATTATGTGTTTAAATGGTTTTTAATGGTTTATTGGTTTTTTAAATTTTAATTATTTTTAGATATTTTTTAGGATCTTTATGATTTTTAGGGTTTTTATGGTTTTAATGGATTTTGAGGTTTTTAGGGGTTTTCAGGAGTTTTTACGGTTTTTAGGGATTTTAAAGGTTTTAGGTTCTCTATAGGTTTTTATGTGTTTTCTGGTTTTAAGTTTTTACAATGTATTGTTGAGTTTTTACATTTTAGGGGATTTAGAGATTTTAATGGGTTTTAGATTTTTTATTTTTTTATTTTTGGTTTTTTTGGATTAATGGTTTTTGGGGGTTTCAATATTTGTTATGTCTTCAATAATTTATAGCATTTTTTAATATTTTTAATATTTTTGAAGGTTTTTAGGGGTTTAGTCATTTTTATTGTTTTTTCAGCAATTTTAAAGGATATTAGGGTTTTAATGGTTTTTTGTTTTTTTTCGGTTTTGAGGATATTTTGATTTTTTTGTTTTTAACACTTTTTATAATTTTTAACATTTTTTGTGTTTTTATATTTTTTAGTGTTATTTTGTTTATGAATTTTTATGGTTTTTTAAGGGTTTTATGGATTTTAGGGATGTTTTCAGGGTTTTGGGGTTTTTTTATGTTTTCAATTATTTTTAATGGTATTTATGATTTTTATGTGTTTTAATGGTTTTAAGGATTTTTTTGATTTTAGTGTTTTTATGTAGTTTTATTTTTTAGGGATTATTAAGAGTTTAGTGTTTTTAGTTATTTTTTGTGGGCCTTGGGTTTTTGGTTTTTAGAGTTTTCAACAATTTTAGAGGTTTAAATGGATTTTAGTTTTTTTAGTATATTTTTAGGGTTTTATTGGGTTTTATGATTTTGATGGTTTTTAGGAATTTGAATTGTTTTCAAGGTTTTTTCAGGGTTTTAATGTTTTTTTGTATTGAATTATTTTGATTTTTTTTGATTTTTTATGGATTCTGTGTTTTTTGGGGTTTTATAGATTTTTAGGGTTTTTAGGGCTGTTCAATATTTTTTTGGGTTTTTTGGATTTTCCAGATTTTCACGGTTTTTGGGGTTATAAGGGGTGTGTTTTGTTTTTTGGGGTTTTGTAGATATTAATGTTTTTTTAACATTTTTAGGTATTTAATTAGTTTTTAGAGGTTTTAGTTATTTTAGGATTTTTTTTGGGGTTTTAGTTGTCTTTCAGTTTTCAAGGGTTATAATGGTTTTCAAGGGGTGTTCAAGGTTTCTCAATTTTTTTACAACTTCAACGACTGTTCGGGATTTTATAGGATATTTATAGGTTTTAGTATTTTAGGATTTATTTTTGATTTTGAGGGTATGTTGGTTTTTAGGGTGTTTTTGGATTTATTGGGATTTATAGGCGTGTTCATGTCTTTTGGGGGTTTTTCATTATTTTGGATTTAATTTTGTTTAGAGGTTCTTAAAATTTTTATGTGTTTTAAGGGATTTTATAGTTTTTAGTGGGTTTTTGGATTTTTAGGGTTTTTAATGATTTTAGTGTTTTTTATGATTTTCAATGGATTTTTAAGGATTTTGTGTTTTTAGGTTTGAAGGAATTTTTTGGTAAATTTATGATTTTAATGGGTTTTATGGTTCTTCAGGTTTTTAGGGATTTTGTGGTGTTTTAGATAATTTGAAAAGTTTTAGATTTTGTAGGGTTTTTAGTGTTTATAGGGTTTTTTATTTTGTGTTTTGAGGATATTTTTAGTTTTTTACGGTTTTATCGTTTTTAGAGTTTTTAGACATTTTATGGGGTTTAATGGTTTTTAGTTTTTTTTGGCTGCTAGAGTTTTCTGGGGGGTTTAGGGTTTGTTATAGTTTTTTGAGGGTTTATGGTTTTAAAATATTTCTTAGTATTTTTATGGGTTTTATTATAACATGTATTCTTTTGGATTTCTTATGATTTTTTTGGGGTTTAGAGTTATTTGGGATTTTGAGGGGTTTTGTTGTTCTTTCAGAGTTTTTAGGGGTTTAGGGGTTTTCAGGATTTTTAGGGAATTTTGGGGTTTTATAGTTTCTCTATAGGAATTAGGGATTTTATGGATTTTAGAGATTTCTAATGTTTTAGTGAATTTAAGGGTTTTTATATTTTTATGTGTTTTAAAGGCTTTATATGAGTTTATTCGGAGTTTAAGATTTTTAGGAGTTTTCTCGTTTTATTTTTTAGGGTTTTTATGACGTTTCTTTTTTCATGGATATTTTCGGGATGTTTTATTATTTTTATGGTTTTTAGGGCAAGGAAGATGTGAGGGTCGGGCTATTCCCGACCCCCCAAATTTATTAGAAAGAAAAAAAAGAGATACAGCTGACAAGGGAGGGGAGGGGTCAAACAACCCACACCCAAAAACCCTTAACAACTGAAGACAAAAGACAAAAAAAAAAGCTATGAACGAAAAAAGAAAACACACAAAGCAAAGCACCCACCACCATCATCCAGCATCAACCAGCATCCAACACCTCACATCTAACCAACAATCAGCATCCAAACTCAACCAGAAAACAACATCCAGCAACATCACGACCATAAACCGCATCTTCAGCACCTCCAATCCAAGATGAAACCAGCATCCATAACCACTAGCATCCAATGTCATAGAACCACCAGTATCTGACATCCCAGAACCATCAACATCAAAATCAGAAGCCACACCATCACCAGCATTCAGCAGTTCACCACCAAGTAGCAACCAGCATCCAAACTCACAAAGACCAGGATATTCATGGACCACCAAAATTTATTAAAAAAAGACAAAGAAAACAAGTGTTTAGTGATTTTCATGGGGTTTAAGGTTTGTTGAATTTTCAAAATTATAGGAATGATTAGATATTTTTCACTATTTTTATGCTTCTTAGGGTTTTTATGGATTTTGAGGGTTTTCAATATTTTCAGGTTTTTTAGGGTTTTATGGTCTTTTTGGGTTACTAGGTTTTTTTCAGCTTGTCAGGGTATTTAATATTTTTTCAATTTTTAACCTTTTAGGGGCTTAAATGATTTGAATATTTTTAATGGATTTTAAGGTTTTTATTGGGTTTAAGGGTTTTTAATGTTTTTCGGGGGTTTTTGGTTTTTGGTGTTTTCCATGGTTAGGATTTTTTATATTTTCAAGGATTTATTATGAATTTCATAATTTTTAGGATTTTTATTGTTTTTATGGATTTTGAGGTGTGTAATTGGTTTATGGGTTTTCTGGGTTTTAGAAGGTTTAAGTATTTTTTTTTATTTTTGGGTTTTTATATTTTTTAATTATTTTTTTGGGGTAAATGTTTTTAGAGTATTTTAATGTTTTTAGGATGTTCAAGGGTTTTTAAAAAATTTTGTGGTTGTTGGGTTATTTGTGTTAATGGTTTTTACGATTTTCAGGTGTTTTATTATTTTTAGGGATTCTAAGGACTTAAATTTTTAGGGATTTTTAGGGATTTTTAGGATTTTAATTGTTATTTGGGTTTTTAGTAATTTTGAGGGTTTTTATGGGATTTCAGGGTTTTTAAAGTTCTTTTGGGTTTTTAGGGTTTTTTTCATTTTATTAGTTTTTTGTGGTTTTTAGAGATTTTTATCGTTTTATAGGTTTTATTTGTTTTTTTAGTTTTAGTGGGGTTTTAGTCATTTTATGGGTTTTAGGAGTTTTTATAGTTTTTAATAATTTTTATGTTCATTGAGGGGTTTTCATGGTTTTTTGGGGTTTTACGATTTCAAGGATTTTTTAGGTCTTTTTTATGGTTTTTATGGTCAATATGGTTTTATGGTTATTTGGGATTTTAGGTTATTAGAGGGTTTTAGGATTTTTATCATTTTTAATGTTTCATGGTCTTTAGTGATTTTTTGATTTTTGGGGTTTTTTCAATTTTAGTAGTATTATGTGTTTAAATGGTTTTTAATGGTTTATTGGTTTTTTAAATTTTAATTATTTTTAGATATTTTTTAGGATCTTTATGATTTTTAGGGTTTTTATGGTTTTAATGGATTTTGAGGTTTTTAGGGGTTTTCAGGAGTTTTTACGGTTTTTAGGGATTTTAAAGGTTTTAGGTTCTCTATAGGTTTTTATGTGTTTTCTGGTTTTAAGTTTTTACAATGTATTGTTGAGTTTTTACATTTTAGGGGATTTAGAGATTTTAATGGGTTTTAGATTTTTTATTTTTTTATTTTTGGTTTTTTTGGATTAATGGTTTTTGGGGGTTTCAATATTTGTTATGTCTTCAATAATTTATAGCATTTTTTAATATTTTTAATATTTTTGAAGGTTTTTAGGGGTTTAGTCATTTTTATTGTTTTTTCAGCAATTTTAAAGGATATTAGGGTTTTAATGGTTTTTTGTTTTTTTTCGGTTTTGAGGATATTTTGATTTTTTTGTTTTTAACATTTTTTATAATTTTTAACATTTTTTGTGTTTTTATATTTTTTAGTGTTAATTTTTTTATGAATTTTTATGGTTTTTTAAGGGTTTTATGGATTTTAGGGATGTTTTCAGGGTTTTGGGGTTTTTTTATGTTTTCAATTATTTTTAATGGTATTTATGATTTTTATGTGTTTTAATGGTTTTAAGGATTTTTTTGATTTTAGTGTTTTTATGTAGTTTTATTTTTTAGGGATTATTAAGAGTTTAGTGTTTTTAGTTATTTTTTGTGGGCCTTGGGTTTTTGGTTTTTAGAGTTTTCAACAATTTTAGAGGTTTAAATGGATTTTAGTTTTTTTAGTATATTTTTAGGGTTTTATTGGGTTTTATGATTTTGATGGTTTTTAGGAATTTGAATTGTTTTCAAGGTTTTTTCAGGGTTTTAATGTTTTTTTGTATTGAATTATTTTGATTTTTTTTGATTTTTTATGGATTCTGTGTTTTTTGGGGTTTTATAGATTTTTAGGGTTTTTAGGGCTGTTCAATATTTTTTTGGGTTTTTTGGATTTTCCAGATTTTCACGGTTTTTGGGGTTATAAGGGGTGTGTTTTGTTTTTTGGGGTTTTGTAGATATTAATGTTTTTTTAACATTTTTAGGTATTTAATTAGTTTTTAGAGGTTTTAGTTATTTTAGGATTTTTTTTGGGGTTTTAGTTGTCTTTCAGTTTTCAAGGGTTATAATGGTTTTCAAGGGGTGTTCAAGGTTTCTCAATTTTTTTACAACTTCAACGACTGTTCGGGATTTTATAGGATATTTATAGGTTTTAGTATTTTAGGATTTATTTTTGATTTTGAGGGTATGTTGGTTTTTAGGGTGTTTTTGGATTTATTGGGATTTATAGGCGTGTTCATGTCTTTTGGGGGTTTTTCATTATTTTGGATTTAATTTTGTTTAGAGGTTCTTAAAATTTTTATGTGTTTTAAGGGATTTTATAGTTTTTAGTGGGTTTTTGGATTTTTAGGGTTTTTAATGATTTTAGTGTTTTTTATGATTTTCAATGGATTTTTAAGGATTTTGTGTTTTTAGGTTTGAAGGAATTTTTTGGTAAATTTATGATTTTAATGGGTTTTATGGTTCTTCAGGGTTTTAGGGATTTTGTGGTGTTTTAGATAATTTGAAAAGTTTTAGATTTTGTAGGGTTTTTAGTGTTTATAGGGTTTTTTATTTTGTGTTTTGAGGATATTTTTAGTTTTTTACGGTTTTATCGTTTTTAGAGTTTTTAGACATTTTATGGGGTTTAATGGTTTTTAGTTTTTTTTGGCTGCTAGAGTTTTCTGGGGGGTTTAGGGTTTGTTATAGTTTTTTGAGGGTTTATGGTTTTAAAATATTTCTCAGTATTTTTATGGGTTTTATTATAACATGTATTCTTTTGGATTTCTTATGATTTTTTTGGGGTTTAGAGTTATTTGGGATTTTGAGGGGTTTTGTTGTTCTTTCAGAGTTTTTAGGGGTTTAGGGGTTTTCAGGATTTTTAGGGAATTTTGGGGTTTTATAGTTTCTCTATAGGAATTAGGGATTTTATGGATTTTAGAGATTTCTAATGTTTTAGTGAATTTAAGGGTTTTTATATTTTTATGTGTTTTAAAGGCTTTATATGAGTTTATTCGGAGTTTAAGATTTTTAGGAGTTTTCTCGTTTTATTTTTTAGGGTTTTTATGACGTTTCTTTTTTCATGGATATTTTCGGGATGTTTTATTATTTTTATGGTTTTTAGGGCAAGGAAGATGTGAGGGTCGGGCTATTCCCGACCCCCCAAATTTATTAGAAAGAAAAAAAAGAGATACAGCTGACAAGGGAGGGGAGGGGTCAAACAACCCACACCCAAAAACCCTTAACAACTGAAGACAAAAGACAAAAAAAAAAGCTATGAACGAAAAAAGAAAACACACAAAGCAAAGCACCCACCACCATCATCCAGCATCAACCAGCATCCAACACCTCACATCTAACCAACAATCAGCATCCAAACTCAACCAGAAAACAACATCCAGCAACATCACGACCATAAACCGCATCTTCAGCACCTCCAATCCAAGATGAAACCAGCATCCATAACCACTAGCATCCAATGTCATAGAACCACCAGTATCTGACATCCCAGAACCATCAACATCAAAATCAGAAGCCACACCATCACCAGCATTCAGCAGTTCACCACCAAGTAGCAACCAGCATCCAAACTCACAAAGACCAGGATATTCATGGACCACCAAAATTTATTAAAAAAAGACAAAGAAAACAAGTGTTTAGTGATTTTCATGGGGTTTAAGGTTTGTTGAATTTTCAAAATTATAGGAATGATTAGATATTTTTCACTATTTTTATGCTTCTTAGGGTTTTTATGGATTTTGAGGGTTTTCAATATTTTCAGGTTTTTTAGGGTTTTATGGTCTTTTTGGGTTACTAGGTTTTTTTCAGCTTGTCAGGGTATTTAATATTTTTTCAATTTTTAACCTTTTAGGGGCTTAAATGATTTGAATATTTTTAATGGATTTTAAGGTTTTTATTGGGTTTAAGGGTTTTTAATGTTTTTCGGGGGTTTTTGGTTTTTGGTGTTTTCCATGGTTAGGATTTTTTATATTTTCAAGGATTTATTATGAATTTCATAATTTTTAGGATTTTTATTGTTTTTATGGATTTTGAGGTGTGTAATTGGTTTATGGGTTTTCTGGGTTTTAGAAGGTTTAAGTATTTTTTTTTATTTTTGGGTTTTTATATTTTTTAATTATTTTTTTGGGGTAAATGTTTTTAGAGTATTTTAATGTTTTTAGGATG
This sequence comes from Viscum album, assembly GCA_963277665.1. NCBI lineage: Eukaryota > Viridiplantae > Streptophyta > Magnoliopsida > Santalales > Viscaceae > Viscum > Viscum album. Next base: position 973,356,681 of record OY728141.1, read on the forward strand.
TTCAAGGGTTTTTAAAAAATTTTGTGGTTGTTGGGTTATTTGTGTTAATGGTTTTTACGATTTTCAGGTGTTTTATTATTTTTAGGGATTCTAAGGACTTAAATTTTTAGGGATTTTTAGGGATTTTTAGGATTTTAATTGTTATTTGGGTTTTTAGTAATTTTGAGGGTTTTTATGGGATTTCAGGGTTTTTAAAGTTCTTTTGGGTTTTTAGGGTTTTTTTCATTTTATTAGTTTTTTGTGGTTTTTAGAGATTTTTATCGTTTTATAGGTTTTATTTGTTTTTTTAGTTTTAGTGGGGTTTTAGTCATTTTATGGGTTTTAGGAGTTTTTATAGTTTTTAATAATTTTTATGTTCATTGAGGGGTTTTCATGGTTTTTTGGGGTTTTACGATTTCAAGGATTTTTTAGGTCTTTTTTATGGTTTTTATGGTCAATATGGTTTTATGGTTATTTGGGATTTTAGGTTATTAGAGGGTTTTAGGATTTTTATCATTTTTAATGTTTCATGGTCTTTAGTGATTTTTTGATTTTTGGGGTTTTTTCAATTTTAAGGGGTTTTAATGTTTTTAATATATTTTTTAAGGTTTTTTGAATTTTTAATAATTTTTAGAGTTTTTAGTTGTTTTTCGGGGTTCTATAGGGTTTTTAAAGATTTTGAATGTTTTTCCAGATTCTTATGGTTTTCAGTTCTTTCTCACATTTTTTGGTTTTTTTCATTTTTTTGGATTTTTATGTTTTTAAGGATTTTGATGTGTTGTAGGGGTTTTAGGTATTTTTATTTTTTAATGGTTTTTATGGATTTTATAGTAATTCAGATCTTTTAGGGTTCTTTTGGGTTTTTTTAGTTTTTTGCGTTTTGTAGGTATAATGTCGTTTTATATTATTTGTAATCCTTTTAGGGGTTTTATGGGTAATAATGTTTTTTATGGATCATTATGGTTTCTATTGGTTTTTGGAATTTTTAAGGATTTTTGGTTTTATCATGGTTTTATGGTTTTTTTTAGATTTGGACATTTTCCAGGTTTTGCTGGATTTTTATGTTTTTTTAAATTTTTATAGGGTTTTGTAGGATTTGCTTGTATTTTATTGGTTTTTAGTGATATTAGGTTCTTTTAGGTTTATAGAGGTTTTTTAATTCTGGTTTTTAAGGTTTTTTTACATTTTGAAATTTTTAGTGGATTGAAGTGTTTTTAGAGTTATTAGTACTTTTTACAATTTTTATGGGGTTTTAATGTTTTTTATGTTTTTAAGGGATTCATGGGTTTCAAGGAGGATTCATGGTTTTTAGGTTTTTTTACATTATCTGGGATTTTATTGATATTTAGTATTTTTATGGTTTTAGGGGTTCTAGGGTTTATAATGAATTTTGATTGGGTTTTAGGGGTTTTCTGGTGTTTTACGAAGTTACATGGTTTTTCCCTTTTAGAATATTGAGTAGTTTTTTTATTTTTTATGGTTTTTATTATTTTTTACAGCATTTCTTATTTTTTGGTCTTTTAAGGGGTTTGGGAGTTTTGAGTTGTTTTAGGGGTTTTTTGGGTTTTTTGGGTTTTTTGGGTTTTTATGGTGTTCATGGATTTTTATGTATTTTTATGTTTTTATACATTTTAAAGGATTTATCAGTCTTTTATATTATTTTTATGGTTTTGGGGGTTTTTAGGGATTTTGAGGGTTTGTATTGTTTTTCAGGGTTTTAGGGGTTTTAGGGATTTCCAGGGTTTTAGGGACTTTTTTTCATTTTTATGGGTTTTTAGGGATTAAAGTGATTTTAACATTTTTTAGGGTTTAATTATTTTTAGAGTTTTATAGTGTTTTAGGGTTTTTATGGGTTTTAGGGTTTTTGATGTTTTTATTGGTTGTTATGTTTTTCAAGGTTTTTTAGGGTTTTTAAGTTTTTGTATGTTTTCAATGATTTTAAAGGGTTTTAGGTTTTCTTATGAATTTTTGAGTTTTGTGTATTTTTATGGGGTTTAGGGTTTTTATGTTTTTAGTGGTTTTCTGGTTTTTTCTAGAATTTTTTATTTTTAGTTTTTTTTAGTCTTTCGGGTTCTTAATGTTTTTTAGATTTTTTAAATTTTTTAGGTGTCATAGTGGTTTTTATAATTTTTATTGGTTTTAGGGGTTTTATTTCATTTTATGGTTTTTAGTAGTTTATATGGTTTTAAGGAATATTTTGGGTTTTTAGGGTTTTTACGTTTTCAGGGGGTTTTAGGGATTCTTTAGTATTTTTATTTTTTTTATTGAATTTATTTTTTTAAGTATTTTGTGGGATTTTTTGGGTTTTGATGGTGCTTTTAGGTGTTTTAGAGTCTTTTATGGTTTTATGTTATTTTTTAGTTTCTATGAATTTTTTATTTTTTGTTTTTTTTTATGTTTTTACGGATTTTTGGGATTTTATGAATTTAATGGTTTTTATGGATTTTTGGTTATTTTTAGAATTTTAGGGTTTTTACAGGTTTCAGGTATATTTAGTTATTTTAGTGTTTTCTAGGGATTCTATATTCATTGTTTATTTTATTAGAATTTTTTGTGGTTTAATGGTTTTTTAGAGTTTTTCAAAAAAAAAATTGGGGTTTTAAGGAGTTTTGGATGTTTTTAGGAATTTTAGGGGTTTTAAAATTTTTAGGTATTTTTTGGGTTTAATGTATTTTTTAGGGTTTTAGGGTTTTTTAGGGTTTTATGTATTTTTATAGCTTTTATGATTTTTACGGTTTTTGGCGTTTTACTATTTTTATGCATTTTGAGGGTTTTAGTGTGTTTGTGGGTTTTAGGGTTTTTATGTGTTTTCATCATTTTTATGTCTTTTTAATTTTTTATGGTTCTTTTATTTTTAGGGGTTTAATGGTTTTTTTAATCTTGTAAAATTTTGAGGGATTTAAATTTTTTTATATTTTTTAGTAGTTTTTATGGTTTCTATGGATTTTTATGGTTTCTATGGGTTTTTATGGTTTTTATAGTATTTAAGTGGTTTATATGACCTTCCAACGATTTTTAGTGTTTTAATTTTTTTTACGTTTTCTGGGATATTTTTAATTTTAATGGTTCTTTAGGGTCATAGGGTTTTATTGGTTTTATTGATATTTATGGGTTTTTTGGTGTTTAATGGTTTTTATGGTTTTTAGGTCTTTTAGGGTTTTTTGATTTTTTTGTGTTTTTATGGTTTTTTTATAGTTTATTAATATTTTTCATACTTTGAAGGGGGTTTTTAGTTTTTTAGTGGTTCTTGTGAATTTATGGATTTTTTGGTTTTTTCAATGTTTTTGATATTTTTATGGTTTTATAAGACTTTCAGGGTTTTTTGGTTTTTATGTACTCAATAAATTTTTGTGTGTTTTAGTTTTTATGGTGTTTTTTGTGTTTTTAAGGATTTAGAGGGTTTTTATGTGTTTTCATCTTTTTATGGGTGTTATGGTTTTTAGGGATTTTTTTCGGGTTTGAAGGGTTTTTTGAATTTTTTAATCTTTTTGTCGGTTTAAATTGCTATAGATTTTTAAGTGGTCTTTGGGGGTTTTAAGGTTCTTATGGTTTTCATGTTTTTATATTTTTGTGGGTTTTTTAGGGTTTTTATGGTTTATAATTCTTTTAGTTATTTTTAGGAATTTATAAAATTTTTATTTTATTTGTGTTTTTAGGGATTTTGATAGTTATTAGGTGATTTCAAGGTTTTTAAGAATTTTATGGGGTTATACGGTTTTTAGGGATTTGAGGGGTTTTAAAGGGTTTGAGGTTATTTTAGGGCATTGGAAATTTTTTTATAATTTTTAGGATTTTTTAATGTTTTATGATTTTTTTACTGTTTTTAGTGGGTTTAAGGGTATTTAGTGGTTTTAGGGTCTTTATGGGTATTTAATGTTTTTAATGTTTTTATGTTTTTATGTTTTTAGGGGGTTTTAATGGGTTTAAGGTTTTCTTTAACATTTTTATTGATTTTAGTACTTTTGAAAATTTATATTGTTTCTTGAATTTTAATGAGTTTTATGGATGTAATGTTTTTAGGAATATTTCATTGTTTTTAGGGGTTTTTTGTGTTTTCAGGGTCTTTCTGGCGTTCTTATTTATTTGGTGTTTTTTTTTGTTTTATAGGTTTTTAAAAATTGTTAGTGTTTTAAGGGTTTTTATAGTTTTATTGGGGGTTTTTTGGGTTTATGGGATGTTATGGTTTTTAGGATTTTTTAGGGATTTAATATTCTCTCATGGGTTTTTCAGGGATATTATGTGAATTTATTTTTTCATTGATTTGAATGGATTATTTTTGATTTTTTATTAATTTTAGGGTTTTTTATTGTTTTTAGTGATTTTGAAGGTTTTTAGTGTTTTTTTGGTTTTGAGGGTTTTTAGGAGTTTTTTGGTTTTTAGGGTTTTAATTTTTTTATAGTTTATAAACGTTTTTAGGGTTTTTAGTTTTTTAGTGTGATTTATGTTTTTATGTGATCTTTGGGTTTCTATGTTTTCTATGTATTTTTACGTTTTTCATGGGTATTTTCAGTTTTTAGGGGTCTGTATGTTTTTATGTATTTCTTGGGGTTTTAAATATTTTTATAGTTTTTAGGTTTTTTAGATATTTGGAGGGTTTTATCGGTTTTCAAGGTTTTAAGTGTTTTAGAGGGTTTCAATGTTTTTAGTATCTTTTAGTGTTTTCATGGGATTTATGAATTTGTTTTCAGTTTTTAAGGGGTTATAATGGTTCTTTTAAATTTCTGACATTTTTATGAGATTTAGGGGTTTTCATGAGTTTAGTAGGTTTTTAGTATTTTTTGGGATATATTATGATTTTTATGGGTTTTAGGGGTTTCAAGGATTTTCTGAATTTTAAGGGGTTTCGAGGGTATATCAAGGGGTTTTTGGTTTTTTGGCCTTTTGGGTTTTTTATGTTTTCTCATATTTTTTGGGTTTATTAAATTTTTAGAATTTTTTTTTAAATATTTTTATGGGTTTTGGATTTCTATTGGGTTTTATTATTTTTATGTGGATTTAGGGTTTTTTTGGGGGTTTTATGGTTTTCATAGGGGTTTTATGTATTTTTTTCTTATGTTTTTAGGGATTTATAGAGATTTTTTCCAATTTTTATGGTTCTTAGGGTTTTAATATTTACAATTTAAAAGAGTTTGTGTGGGGCAATTTATAGTTTTTTAGGTGTTTTAGGTTTTTTTTAGTTTTTGGATTTTTATTGATTTTTATGACTTTTAGAGTGTTATTAATGTTTTTAGAGTTTTCAACATTTTTATTTATATTAATTGTCTTATGATTATTCGAGGGTATTATGGTTTTTAATGGTTTTTTGGTTTTTTTATGGTTTCTGGGGATTCTATTTTTACAGAGGTTTTTTAGATATTATAGGTATTTAAAATTTTTATGGATTTTAGATGATTTCTTTGTATTTTTATAGTATCTATGTATTTAGTGTTCTAAAGGATTTTGTGGGATTTAGGTTTTATTTTGTGTTATTTAGGTTTTTAGAGTATTTAGTGGTTCTATTATTATTTTGATTTTAGAGTTTCTTTGATTTTTTAAGGCTTGAAGTCTCTTTTAATGTATTTTAATGTTTTTATTGGTTTTAAGGGTTTTTAGAGTTTTTATTGTATTTTTAGGGATTTTTAGGACTTAAATGTTTTGTGGGTTTTTAGGTGTCTTACGGTCGAATTGTATTTTTTAGGGTTTTCAAGTTTTCATATATTTATGGATTTTTATATTTTATTGTTTTTATATTTTTTAAGGGCTTTAAATTGGGGATTTTTGGGGTTTTAAAGGATTTATGTACTTTTATTGTTTTATTGGTTTTTTTGATTTTTTGGGATTTATTGGTTTCTTTGGGTTAATATGTTTTTACATTTTTTGGTATTTTGGGGATTCTAGTGTTTTTATGGTTTTTGGGTATTAAGGGGATTTTGGGATTTTGAGAAGTTTAGATTTTTTTTGGGTTTTTAGGTTTTTGAGGGGTTTTCATGGTTTTGAGGGTGTCTTTGGGTTTTTTGTTTTTTTTTTGGTATTTTTGTGGTTTTATGGTTTTCTAATTTTTTTTTTCATTTTTAGAGGATTAAGGGTTTCACTGTTTTAATGGGTATTATGGGATTTATAGGTTTTTTTAGATTTTATTTTTTAGTGGTTTTTATGGTTTTTTGGTATCTTTCAAGTGTCTAGGTTGTTTTTTGATTTTTAGAGTTTTTAGTTGTTTAATGTTTTCATTGTTTTTTGACATATTTTATGGTTTTAATGTTTTTATAGTTTAAAGAGGTTTAGGGTTCTTATGAAATTTTATGTTTTTTTATTTTAAGGGGTTTTTTGTATTTCCATGGGTTTTCATGTTTTCTAGTTTTTTTTTTGAAGTTTTGGTGTTTTTTTTTGTTTTTTATGATTTTTATGTTTGTAGGGGTTTTAAGTTTTTTTAGTTGTATTAGGATATTTTTGGGTTGTTAGTGTTTTTTAGAATTTTTAGGGTTGTTACGGTATTTTGAGTATTTTAATGTTTTTTGGGGTTTTAAGGGTTTTGGTGTTATTTTGAGGGTTTTAAATCTGTTAGGTGTTTTACTGTTTTCAATTTTTTAGGGGTTTTATGGTTTTCATGGTTTTTTCTAGGTTATTAGGGTTTTTTATGTTTTTAGTATTTTTTGGGATTTGGTATGATTTTTATGATCTTCTAATTAGGAGGATTTTTAGGTATTTTGAGGGGTTTAGGGTGTTGTAGGGGGGTTTAGTGTTTTTTGGTTTTAGGGGTTCTTAAGAAATTTTGGTTGTTAGGGTTTTTTTGAGTTTTTATGGGTTTTATGGGTTTATTTATTCTTTTAACATTTTTATTATTTTTAAGTGTAGTTAGTGTTTTTAGTGAATTTAGTATTTTTATCGGTTTATGCTTTTTGAAGGTTTTATGGTTCTTTTGGGGGTTTTCAGGGTTTTAGGGTTTTTTACATTTTTAGGGAATTTTACGGTTTTCTCGATTTTTTAAGGGTTTTAAGGTTTTTTATCACTTTTTTGGTATTTTGGGTTTTTAGGGGCTTTATTGGTTTTAATTTTTTTTAACAGTTTTAGGGTTTTCAAGTGTTTTTTATTTTTTTACTGACCATTTAGGATATTTATGAGTTTTTTAGTTTTCTACAATTTTTTGGGGTGTTGTATGGGTCTGAGGGGGTTTTCACAGTTTTTAGGGTTTTTACATTTTTATGGCTTCTTAGTAATTTAATTGGGTTTAGTTGTTCAAGGGGTTTTGTGATTTTTTATGGTTTTTAGTTTTTTTACTATATTTTAGCGTTTTAGGGGTCTTTAAGGCATTTTGGGTATTTTAAGAGTTTTCTTTTGGTTTTTCTATGTTTTTTATGGGTTTTATGGGTTTTATGATTTGTTAATGTTTTAGGGGTTTTACGGATTTTTAGTGGATTAGTGGTGTTTTTATAGGACTTATAGTTTTTAATGGTTTTATGGGTTTTTATATCTTTCAAGGGTTTTTTATGTTTTTTAATTTTTTATTACATTTTAGGGATTTTTTGGGATTTCTTGGATATTTATGGTATTTTGGGTATTTAGTGTATTTAGGGATATTGAGATTTATTAGCGTTTTTCAGGATTTTTAGTGTTTTTTGGTTTTTAGGTACTTATTTGTTTTTTGTTTTTTTTTTGAGTCTTTAGGGTTTTTATGGGTTTGGAAGTTATTCTGACGATTTTAGGGATTTTATGGGGTTTTTTTAGTTTTTAGTGATTTTAGGGTTTTATGGGTCATTATATTTTTTATGGTTTTAGTGGTGTCATGGTTTTCATGGATTTTTCAAGGTTTTGGGGATTTTTTTACGGATTGTTAGTTATTTCTTATGTTTTTAATTGGATTTGGGGATTTTTTGGATTTTAAGGGATTTTAAGGAATTTTAGTGTTTCTAGGGGTTTTATGGTCTATTGTGGTATTATGCTTTTTTGAGTTTTTTTATTGATTTTATGGTGTTTTGGTGTTTTTTAATTTTTGCGGGATTATCGGTTTTTAATGTTTTTGTTAATGTTTAGGGTTTTCTGGTTTTTTAGAGTTTTTATAATTTTTAGGGGTTTATGTTTTTTGAGGGTTTTTTGGTTTTTTATATTTTTATGGATTTTTGGGCTATTTTTGATTTTTGTAGTTTTTAATGTTTTTAGGGATTTTGAGGGTTTCATGGGGATTATGTTTCTTTTCTTATTTTTAATATTTTTTCGAACGTTTATTATTTTTTTGGGTTTTTATGTTTTTTCGGTTTTAAAGGGTTTTTTTAATCTTTTAATGTATTTCTAGGTTCTATTGGTTTTTAGCTTTATTATTTATTTTTAGTGTTTTTATAGGGTTTAGCGGTTTAGGGATTTTTTGGGTTTTATGGTGTTCATGGGTTTTTTAGGGTTTTTAGGGGGTTTTAAGTCTTTAAGGATATTTAGGGATTATTTAGGTTTTGTATGGATTTTTTGGTTTTAGTATTTTTAGGGATACTAAGAGTTTTTAAGTGTTTTCTAGATTTTTAGTGTTTTAAGGAGTTTTTTTTTTATTTTCTTTGGTTTTTGTGTGTCTTTAGATTTCCTTTTGAGTTTTTATTGGTATAAGGATTTTTATATTTTTTAATTTTTTATGGGTTTCAATGGTTTATATAGTTCTTAGTATATTTTATTTATTTTTATGGATTGGGGGGTTTTTATGGATATCAGGGGTCTTCAGGGTTTTTAAGGTTATGTATGTTTGTTGGGATTTTAGGGAATTTATTATTATTTGTTGGGTTTTTAGGGTTTTTAGGTTATTTATAGATTTTGTAGGTATTTATGGGATTTCTAGGTCTTTTGGGGGTATTTTTTATAGGTATTTATGGATTTTTGTTATTTTATAAAACCTTTAGGGGGTTTAGAGTTTTATAGGGTTTTTATAAATTTAAGTTTTTTTTCTGGGACTTTTCATCTTATTTTGAGGATTTTTCATTTTCAGGTATTTTTAACTATTTTTTAGGATTTTAAAGGTTTTATATTTGTTTTCAGGTATTTAATAATTTTTAGGGGTTTTCAATATTTTTAGGGTTTTGGGGGTTTTCATGCTTTTTTGGTATTTTTTGAATTTTTTTTATGTTTTCATAGGTTTTATGGGTATTTTACGTTTTTTGGATGATTTATGGTGTTTTACATTTTTTAGAGTTTGTAATGGGGTTTAGCATTTTAATGGGGTTTTAGGTATTTTCAGGTTTTAGGGGGTTTTCAAGGTTTTTAGTGGTATTTTTGATTTTTAGGGTGTTTTTAGAATTTTTATAGATTTTATGGTTTTTAAGTATTTTTAGGGTTTTATAGTTATCAGGATATTTAGGGTTTTAAAGGAATTATTATTTTTTAGGATATTTTTTTTGTTTTTAGGGGTTTTTCAGTTTTTTAGGTTCTAACTATTTTGGGAGTATTTTAACATTTTTAGTGGTTTCATGGGTTTTTAGATTATTTTGCGTTATTTGTGTTTTTATGGGAATTTATGGTTTTAATGATTTTTAGGGGGTTTTATTGTTTTCTATTGGTTTTTATGGTTTTTTACATATATAGGGAATGGAAGATGCGAGGGTCAGGCTATTCTCGACCCCCCAAGTTTATTATTATGAAAAAGGACACAGCAGACAAGGGGGATTTTTAATGTTATTTATTGTATTTTTATTTGTAGTTTTTAGGAATATTTAGGGGTTTAGCGGTTTTTAGGGTTTTAGGTTTTTATGGTTTTTATGTTATTTTTGGTTATAGGGATTTTTTTGATATTTTATGGGTTTTATGGTCTTCGGTTTTTGTCAAAGTTATTAGGTTACTAAACTGGTTTAAGAGTTTTTAGTGAGTATTTAGGGTTTTAGAGGTTTTATTTGGTTTTTAGAGGATTTAATAGGTTTTAAGTGTTATATATGTTATTTTTTTCATTTTTAGGGATATTTAAGGAATTTTATATTTTTATGGGTTTGGGGCTTTAAAGGGTTTTAGGAGTTTTAGGTATTTTTATGATTTTATGTATTCTTCCGAGTTTTTACTGTTTTTATCTTTTTTTGGGGTTTTATGATTTTTTGGGATTTTAGGGTATTTTATGGTTTTAAGGTTTCTAATAGTTTTATAAGTTTTTATGGGTTATAATTATTTTAAGGGTTTTTAGTTGTTTTTATGTTTTTGTGGGTTTTCATATTTTTAATATTTTCATGGATTTTTATCGATTTTAGTGTTTTTTTAGGTTTTTATTCATTATTCATAATTTTTAGGTATATTTTAGTAAATTTATATTTTTTAGGGTTTTGTAGGGTTTTAGGGATTTGGTGGGGTTTAAGGGTTTTTCGTTTTTTAGGGGTTTTTTGATCTTTTGGGGTTTCAAGGGTATTTTTTGTCGTTTATGGTTTTAAAGGTATTTCATATTTTTAACAATTTTTAAGAGGTTTAAGGGTTTCTTTAGTTTTTAATTGGTTTTATGGTTTCTATGGGGTATTTTGGTACTTGGAGTTTTTATAGTTTTTAGTGGGTTTTCAGTTTTTTGGTTTATTATATTTAAAGGTTTTATGTATTTTTAATGATTTTTATGGATTTTATGGGTTTTTTATTTTTAGATATTTTGAGGGGGTTTTTTTGTGTTTTTTGGTATTTTGGGGTCTTTCAGTTTTTGGGGTTTTTTTGTGTTATTAGGTTTCTATGTTTTTAATTGTTTTCAACATCGTTTCATAGTTCTATTAGTTTTGGAGTATTTAGTTTTTATGTTATTTATGAGTTTTTATGTTTTTAAGGTTTAGGTGATTTTATGCTTGGGGGGGGGGGGGATTCTCATGGGTTTTAGGGTTTTTATGTTTTTATGGATTTTTAGAGATTTTTTTTTGATTTTTATGGTTTGGGGGATTTTATGGATACTGATGGTTTTAGGATTTTTATGGTTTTTTGTGTTTTTAGTGTTTTTAGGGCGTTTTGGGTTCTTGTTGTTTTTTGAGTATTTTTAGTTTTTATGGTTTATTATAGTTTTCAATATTTTTAGGTTTTTAAAAGGGTTTTATAGTTTTTGTTGTTTCTACGGGTATTATTGATTTTTCTTGGATTTTATGGTTATTTTTTGGTTTATATGTTTATAAATGATATTTTCTGGGTATTTCTAGATTGGATGTTTTCATTTATTTTTATGAATTTTATGATTTATGTGGTTTTTAGGGTTTTTAGTCTATTTTGGGTTTTTATGGGGTTTTATGGGGTTTGAGGGGTTATTTAGTTTATTGGGGTTTTATGGTTTTTAGTTATTTTATAATTTTTAGTTACTTTAAGGGTAATAAAAGTTTTAGTGCCGTTTTAAGGGTTTATTGGGTTTTATTGTTTTAGGGGTTTTTATATTTTTCAAGTGGTTTATTTGGATTTTAGGGTTTTTGTGTTTTCATATATTTTTTGGGGGTTTTATGGATTCTAATAGTCTTTCAGGTTTTATAGAGTTTAGGGATTTTGAGTGGATTTGTTTAGGGTTTAGGGGATTTAGAGTATTTTAGGGTTTTAGGTTATTTTGGGATTTTTGTGTATTTATTACTTGTAGAGTTTTTTAACATTATATGGGGTTTTATGTGTTTTTAGACGTTATAATGGGTTTTTATTGTCTTTTTTATTTTATATAGTTTTTACCATTGTTTAGCATTTTAAGGGTTTATATATTTTATATTGTTTTTATAGGGGCTATATGGGGTTTTAGAGTTTTTTATAGTTTCAAGTGTGATTATGGTTTTCAGGGGTTTTTCAAAGGTATTTAAGGTTTTTTACATTTTTAGGTGGTTTTGGGTTATTAGTTTTTTTAGGTTTACAGGGTTTTTTTACGAATTTTATGGGTTTTAGGGTTTTAAGGGTTTAAGGTTTTTATGTTTTTATGGATTTTTTTGGGATTTTATATTTATTTTTTTGGTTTCTAGGGTGGTTATGGGTTTTAATGATTATACTATTTTTACCATTTTTAGGGTTTTAATGTGTTTTTAGAGGCTTTAATTATTTTATATGTGTTTATATGTTTTAAAATTCCTTTATGTATTTTTATTGTTTTCATGGTTTTAGGGGTTTTTACGTATTCAAGGACATTGGGGGAATTTTTAGGAATTTTTAGGTTTTTTTAGGGGTTTAGGAACTTAATGGTTATTAAAGGTTTTCAGTGCTTTTAATGTGTTTATAGTTTTTAGGGTTTTTAGGGTCTTCTGGGTTTTTACAGATTTTAGTGGTTTTAGTGTTGAATTTGATTTATGGGTTTTAAATAGTTTTAGAGGTTTTAGGGATTTTACGGGTTTTTAATGTTTTTAGGGGTTTTTACGTTTTCAGATATTTTAGGGAATTTCATGAATTCTTTGTTTCTAATGTTTTTAAGGTTTTATTGATTTTGACGTTTTTAAGAGTTTTCATGTTTTTATAGTTTTTATGGGTTTTAATGGTTTTGTGGGTATTTTTAAAGATTTTTTTGATTTTTTTTGAATTTTTATGTTTTTTATATTTTTTTTAACAATTTTAGGGGTTTTATGGATTTTAGGGGGGTTTTCAGGGTTTTTGGTTTTTTTTTGTTTTCAATGATTTTTAATGGTATTTATTATTTTTAAGCGTTTTTATGGTTTTAAGGATTTTGTGGATTTTAGGGTTTTTATGTAGTTTTGTTTTTTTGGGATTTTAAGGAGTTTCACGTCTTTAGTTATTTTTTGGGGGGCGTGGGTTTTTGTTTTTTTAGTTTTCAACAAATTTTCGGGGTTTAAATGGATTTTAGAGTTTTTAGTGTATCATTAGGGTTTTATTGGGTTTTATGGATTTGATGGTTTTTAATAATTTTTCTGAATTTTCAATGGTTTTTCAGGGTTTTAAGGTTTTTTTGGTAATGATGTATTTTTATATATTTTCGGTTTTTTATGGATTTAGGGTTTTTTGGGGTTATATGGATTTTGAGGATTTTTAGGGTTGTTCAACGGGTTTTTGTGGTTTTTGGATTTTCCAGATTTTCATGGTTTTTGGGGTTTTAAGGGGTGTGTTTTGTTTCTTGGGGTTTTATAGATATTAATGTTTTTTTAACATTTATAGGGATTTAAATAGTTTTTATATTTTTTGTTGGTTTTGGTTTTTTTGGGTTTTACGTGTTTTACAATTTTCAAGAGTTATAATGGTTTTCAAGGGGTGTTCAAGGTTTTGTTATTTTTTTACAACTTCAACAACTATTTAGGATTTTATAAGATATTTATAGGTTTTAGTATTTTAGGATTTATTTTTTATTTTGAGGGTATGTTGGTTTTTTCAGGGTGTTTTTGGGTTTTATGGGATTTCTATGGGTGTTTATCTCTTTTGGAGTTTTTTCATTATTTTGGATTTAATTTTGTTTAGAGGTTTTTAATATTTTTATGTGTTTTAAGGGTTTTTATAGTTTTTAGTGGGTTTTTTGGATTTTTGGATTTCTATGTTTTTTAATGATTTTAGTGTTTTCTATGATTTTCAAGGGATTTTTATGGATTTTTTGTTTTTAAGTTTGAAGGATTTTTTTTGGAATTTTAGGATTTTAATGGTTTTATGGTTCTTTCGGTTTTGAGGGATCTTGTGGGTTTTTATAGATTTTGAGGGGTTTTAGATTTTGTAGGGTTTTTAGTGTTTATAGGGTTTTTTCATTATGTTTTTTGATGATTTTTTTAGTTTTTTGTGGATTTATGGTTTTTAGAGTTTTTAAACATTTTAGGGGGTTTAATGGTTTTTAGAGTTTTTAGTGGCTTCTAGAGTTTTTGGAGGGTTTAAGGTTTGTAATAGTTTTTGGAGGGTTTATGGTTTTAAAATATTTCACTGGATTTTTAGGGGTTTTATTATATCATGCATTCTTTTGGATTTCATATGATTTTTTTGGGTTTTAGGGATTTTAGGGATTTTAGAGGGTTTTAGGGTTCTTTCAGAGTTTTTAGGATTTTAGGGTTTTTTGTATTTTTAGGATGTTTTTGGGTTTTCTAGTTTTTCTATAGGATTTAGTGATTTTATGGATTTTAGAGATTTCTAACAGTTTAGTTTATTTAAAGGTTTTTATATTTTTATGTGCATTTAATGGTTTATATGAGTTTGTATAGAGTATAATATCTTTAGGGGTTTTTTGGTTTTATGTTTTTTAGGTTTTTATGGGTTTTCTATTTTCAATGATATTTTTGGGGCATTTTATGATTTTTATGGTTTTTTGGAGTTTTGACGTTTTCCGTATTTTGGTGGTTTTAGGGGTTTTCTTCATTTTAGGGTGTTTTGGGTTTTTAAAGATTTATTTTTTTGTGTTTTGGAGTTTTTTGGTTTTTAAAGGATACATGGTTTCTTGGACTTTTATAATGATTTTAGTGTTTTTATATTTTGTAATAATTTTTTGTGAATTTTAGGGCAAGGAAGTTGAATGGCCACGATATTCTTGGAAAAACAAAGTTTATTAGAAAAAAGACAAAGAAAACAAGAGTTTAGTTATTTTTAGGGAGTTTAAAGGTTTGTTGGATTTTTAAAATTATAGGAGTGATTATATATTTTTTACTATTTTTATGCTTTTTAGGGTTTTTATGGATTTTGGGGGTTTTCAAGATTTTCAGTTTTTTTAGGGTTTAGGGGTCTTTTTGGGTTACTAGGTTTTTTTAGCTTGCCTGGGTATTCAATATTTTTTCAAATTTTTAACATTTTAGGGGTTTAAATGATTGGAATATTTTTAATGGGTTTTTATGTTTTTAATGGGTTTATGGTTTTTTAATGTTATTTTGGGGGTTTAAGGTTTTTTGGTGTTTTCCATGTTTGTTAGGATTTTTTATATTTTCAAGGATTTATTATGAATTTTATAATATTAAGGGTTTTTATTGTTTTATGGATTTTGAGGTGTGTAAGTGGTTTCTGGGTTTTCTGGGTTTTAGAAAGTTTAAGTATTTTTTATTGTTTTTGAGTTTATAATTTTTTTGATTTTTTAGGGGTAAAAGTTTTTTAGATTATTTTGATGTATTTAGGATGTTCAAGGGTTTTTAAAAAATTTAGTGGTTTTTGGGTTTTTTGTTTTAATGGTTTTTTATGATTTTTATGTGTTTTGTTATTTTTAGGGGTTTTATAGTTTTCCAAGGATTTTTAGGGATTCTAGGGACTTTTAAATTTTTAGGGATTTTTATGGATTTTTAAGGATTTTAATTGTTTTTTGGGTTTTAAGTAAATTTGAGGGTTTTATGGGATTTCCGGGTATTTAATGTTTTTATTTTTTTGGAGTTTTGGGGGGTTTTTTTTCATTATATTAGTTTTTTGAGGTTTTTTGATATTTTTAACGTTTTAAAGGTTTTTTTTGAGTTTTAGTGGGTTTTTAGTCATATTATGGGTTTTAGGAGTTTTTATAGTTTTTAATCATTTTTATATTCTTTGAGGGGTTTTCAAGTTTTTTTGGATTTCTACGATTTCAAGGATTTTTTAGGCCTTTTTTATGGTTTTTATGGTAATTATGGTTTTATGGTTATTATGGATTTTAGGTTATCAGAGGGTTTTAGGATTTTTAACCTTTTTATTGTTTCTGGGACTTTAGAGAGTTTTTGATTTTTGGGGTTTTTTTAGTTTTAAGGGGTTTTAATGTTTTAAAGATATTTTTTAATGTTTTTTGAATTTTTTATGAATTTTTAGAGTTTTTAGTTGTTTTTCAGAGTTCTATGGGTTTTTAAAGATTTTGAATGTTTTTTCAGATTCTTATGGTTTTCAGGGCTTTCTCACATTTTTTCAATTTTTTTTCATTTTCTGGGATTTTAATGTTCATAAGGATTTTGATGGTTTTCAGGGGTTTTAGGGATTTTGATTTTTAAGGGTTTTTAGGGATTTTATAGTAATTTAGATCTTTTAGGGTTCTTTTGGGTTTTTTGAGTTTTTTTACTTTTGTATGTTTAATATGGTTTTTGAGTATTTTTAATCCTTTTAGTGGTTTAATGGGTATTAGAGTTTTTAGTGGGTCATTATGGTTTCTATTGGTTTTTATAATTTTTATGGATTTTTTGGTTTATCATTGTTTTAATGTTTTTTTTGGATTTGTACATTTTCCTGGTTTTGTTGGATTTTTATGTTTTTTAAATTTTTATAGGGTTTTGTAGGATTTTGTTGTATTTTATTGGTTTTTAGGGTTATTAGGTTCATTTGGGTTTATAGGGTTTTTTAATTCTGGTTTTTATGATTTTTTTGAATTTTCAATAATTTAGTGGATTGAAGTGTTTTTGGAGTTATTAGTACTTTTTATGGTTTTATGGGGTTTTAAGGTTTTTGATGTTTTTAGGGGATTTACGGGTTCCAAGTGGATTCATGGTTTTTAGGTTTTTTTACATTATCTGGGATTTTATTGATTTTTGTTATTTTTATGGTTTTAGGGGTTCTAGGATTTATAATGGATTTTGATTGGGTTTTAGGGGTTTTCAAGTGTTTTAGGGCGTTCCATGGTTTTTGTGTCTTTTAGTTGATTGTGTAATTTTTTAGTTTTTTATGGTTGTTTTTGAGATTTTATGATTTTTTGGTGTTTCAAGGGGTTTGGCAGTTTTGAGTTGTTTTAGGGGTTTTATGGGTTTTTAGGGATTTGAAGGGTTTTTATGTTGTTCATGGATTTTTATGGTTTTTAGGTTTTTATAAATTTTAAATGATTTATACGACTTTAATATTATTTTTATGGTTTTTGGGGGTTTTAGGGATTTAGAGGGTTTTAATTTTTTTCAGGGTTTTTAGGAGTTTTAGGTCTTTCCATGGTTTTAGGGACTTTTTCATTTTAGTGGTTTTTAGGGTGTATAATGTTTTTATCAATTTTTTGGGTTTAAGGATTTTTAGAATTTTCTAGTGTTTTAGGGTTTTTTTATGGGTTTTTGGGTTTTTAAGTTTTTTATTGGTTGTTATGTTTTTCAAGGTTTTTTAGGGTTTTTATGGTTTTGTTTGTTTTCAAGGATTTTATGGGGTTTTAGGTTTTTTATGAATTTTGGATTTTTGTGTAATTTTATGTATTTTTAGGGGGTTTAGGGTTTTCATGTTTTTAGATGTTTTCTGGTTTTTTAGGGAATTTTCAGATTTTATTGGTTTTAATGTTTTTTTACCATTTTTAGGGTTTTCAAGTGTTTTTTAGTTTTTACTGGCCATTTAGGATATTTATGATTTTTTTAGTTTTTTATAATTTTTTGGGGTGTTGAATGGGTCTGAGGGCGGTTTCATGGTTTTTTGGGTTTTTACATTTTTATGGATTCTTTGTAATTTAATGGGGTTTAGATTTTTTAGGGGTTTTATTTATTTTCTACGGTTTTAATATTTTTTTACTATGTTCTAGCTTTTTAGGGGTCTTCAAGGCATTTTAGGTATTTTAAGAGTTTTCTTTTAATTTTTCTATGTTTTTTAGGGTTTTTATGGGTTTTAAGATTTGTTAATGTTTTAGGGGTTTTACAGATTTTTAGAGTATTAGTGGTGTTTTTATAGGACATATAATTTTTAATGGTTTTATGGGTTTTTATAGCTTTCAAGGGTTTTTTTATGTTTTTTAATTTTTTTTACATTTTATTGATTATTTTGGATTTCATGGATATTTATGGTATTTAGGGTATTTAGTGTTTTAGGGACATTGAGATTTATTAGTGGTTTTCTAGATTTTTAGTGTTTTTTGGTTTTGAGGTACTTTTTTGTTTTTAGTTTTTTTGGGTCGTTAGGGTTTTTATGGTTTTTGAAAGTTTTCTGACGATTTTATGGATTTTATGGGGTTTTTTAGTTTTTAGTGATATTAGGGTATTATGGGTCTTTATATTTTTTATGGTTTTAGTGGTGTCATGGTTGTCATGGATTTTTCATGGTTTTGGGGATTTTTTTAGGGATTGTTAGTTATTTCATATGTTTTTTATTGGTTTTACGGATTTTTTGGATTTTAAGGGAATTTAAAGAATTTTAGTGTTTCTAGGGGTTTTATGGTCTATTGTGGTATTATGGTGTGTTGAGTTTTTTTATTGATTTTATTGTTTTTTGGTGTTTTTAAATTTTTGCGAGTTTAGGGGTTTTTAGTGTTTTTGTGAGTGTTTAGGGTTTTCTGGGCTTTTAGGGTTTTTATGGTTTTTAGGGGTTTAGGTATTTTGAGGGTTTTTGGTTTTTTATATTTTTATGGATTTTTGGGCTATTTTATGATTTTTATAGTTTTATATTCTTTTAATGATTTTCTAGGTTTTATTGCTTTTTAGGATTTTTATTTATTTTTTGTGTTTTTATAGGGTTTTCGGGTTTTTGGGGTTTTTTGGTGTTCATGGATTTTTTAGGGTTTTTATGGGGTTTTATGTCTTCAAGGATTTTTAGGGATTATTTAGGTTTTTTATTTATTTTTAGTGTATTTATAGGGTTTAGGGGTTTTTGGGGTTTTAGGGGTTTTATGGTGTTCATGGGTTTTTTAGGGGTTTTAGGGGGTTATAATTCTTTAAGAATTTTTAGGGATTATTTATGTTTCTTATGGATTTTTTGGTTTTAGTGTATTTAGGGATATTGAGAGTTTTTAAGGGTTTTCTAGATTTTTAGTGTTTTAAGGATTTTTTTTATTTTCATTGATTTTTTTGTGTGTTTAGATTTCCTTTTGAGTTTTTATTGGTTTACGGATTTTTATTTTATTATATTTTTTTATGGGTTTCAATGGTTTATATAGTTCATAGTATATTTTATTGGTTTTTATGGATTGGGGGGTTTTATGGACTTCAGGGGTCTTCAGGGTTTTTAATGTTCTGTATGATTGTTGGGATTTTAGTGATTTTTTATTATTTGTATGGTAATTAGGATTTTTAGTTTATTTTTAAATTTTGAATGTATTTAGGGTATTTTTAGGTTTTTTGGGGGTATTTTGATTATAGGGATTTATGGATTTTTATTATTTTTTAAATCCTTTAGTGGGTTTTGAGTCTTTATAGGGTTTTCATAATTTTAAGTGTTTTTTCTGGGAGTTTTCATCTCATTTTGAGGATTTTTCATTTTCAGGTATTTTTAACTATTTTTTATGATTTTAAAGGTTTTTTATTTGTTTTCAGTTATATAGGAATTTTAAGGGGTTTTCATTATTTTTAGGGTTTTGGGGGTTTTCATGTTTTCTTGGTATTTTTTGTAATTTTTTATGTTTTCATAGATTTTTATGGGTATTTTACGTTTTTTTGGATGATTTGTGGGGTTTTACATTTTTAGAGTTCTTAATGGGGTTTAGCAATTTAATGTGCTTTTAGGTTTTTTCAGGTTTTAGGGGGTTTCAAGGTTTTTAGTAGTATTTTTTATTTTTAGGGTGTTTTTTGGATTTTTATAGATTTTAGGGTTTTTAGGGTTTTTAGGGTTTTATAGTTGTCAGGATATTTAGGGTTTTAAATGATTTTTGATTTTTTAGGATATTTCATTATTTTTAGGGGTTTTTCAGTTTTTTAGGTTCTAAAATATTTTGGGAGTATTTTAACATTTTTAGTGGTTTTAGGGGTTTTTAGATTATTTTTCGTTATTTATGTTTTTATGGGTCTTTATGGTTTTAATGGTTTTTAGGTGGTTTTATTGTTTTCTATTGATTTTTATGGTTTTTTACATACATAGGGAAAGGAAGACCTGAGGGTCAGGTTATTCCCAACCCCCCATGTTTATTATTATGAAAAAAGACACAGTAGACACAGGGGATTTTTATCGATTTTTATTGTATTTTTATTTTTAGTTTTTAGGGATTTGTAGGTGTTTAGGGGTTTTTAGCGTTTTAGGTTTTTATGGTTTTTATGTTATTTTTGGTTGAAGGGATTATTTTGATCTTTTATGGGTTTTATGGTTTTCTGGTTTTGGTGTTTGTAAAAGTTATTAGGTTACTAAACAGGTTTATGTGTTTTTAGTGAGTATTTAGGGGTTTAGGGGTTTTATTCAGTTTTTAGAGGTATTTATAGGTTTTAGGTGTTTTTTGTGTTTTTTTCCATTTTTAGGGATATTTAAGGAATTTTATATTTTTATGGGTTTATGGCTTTAAAGGGTTTTAGGGGTTTAGGTTTTTTTATGATTTTATGTATTCTTCCGAGTTTTTACTGTTTTTATTTTTTTTGGGGGTTTTATGATTTTTTGGGATTTTAGGGGTTTTTTTTATGGTTTTAAGGTTTTTTATAGTTTTATAATTTTTTATGGGTTTTAATTATTTTAAGGGTTTTTAATTGTTTTTTAGGTTTTTATGGGTTTTCATATTTTAAATGTTTTCATGGATTTTTATCAATTTTAGTGATTTTTTTGGTTTTTATACATTATTCATAGTTTTTAGGTATATTTTAGTAAATTTATAGTTTTTAGGGTTTTGTAGGGTTTTAAGGATTTGGTGGGGTTTACGGGTTTTTAGTTTTTTAGGGGTTTTGTGATCTTTTTGGGTTTCAAGGGAATTTTTTTTCATTTATGGTTTTAAAGGTTCTTCATATTTTTAACATTTTTTAAGAGGTTTAAGGGATTCATTAGTTTTTAATGGGTTTTAGGGTTTCTATGGGGTATTTTTGTATTTGGACTTTTTATAGTTTTCAGTGGTTTTTTAGTTTTTTTGGTTTATTATATTTCAAAGTTTTAGGTATTTTTAATTATTTTTATGGCTTTTATGGATTTTTTATTTTTAGATATTTTGAATGGTTTTTTTTTTGGTTTTTTGGTATTTTGGGGTCTTTCAGTTTTTTGGGGTTTTTTTTTGTGTTTTTAGGTTTTTTATGTTTTTAATTGTTTTTCATATCATTTTATAGTTCTATTAGTTTTGGAGTATTTAGTTTTTATGTTATTTATGAGTTTGAAAGTTTTTTAAGGTTTATGTGATTTTATGCTTTGGGGGAGGGGATTCTAAGGGGTTTTAGGGTTTTTACGTGTTTAGGGTTTTTTAGAGATTTTTTTTTGATTTTAATGGTTTGGGGGATTTTATGGATACTGATGGTTTTAGGGTTTTTAGGGTTTTATGTTTTTTAGTGTTTTTAGGGTGTTTTGGGTTCTTATTGTTTTTTTGAGTATTTTTAGTTTTTATGGTTTTTTATAGTTTTCAATTATTTTAGGTTTTTTAAAGGGATTTATTTTTTTTGTGGTTTGTATGGGTATTATTGATTTTTATTGGATTTTATGGTTTTTTGTAGTTTATATGTATATAAGTGATTATTTCTGGGTATTTCTAGTTTTTATGTTTTCATGTATTTTTAGGAATTTTATGATTTCTATGGTTTTTAGGGTTTTTAGTGTTTTTTGGGGTTTTATGGGGTTTTATTGGGTTTTAGGGGTTTATTAGTTTATACGGATTTTATGGTTTTTAGTTATTTTATAATTTTTACCGACATTAATAGTTATAAAAGTTTTATTGGGGTTTTAAGGGTTTTTATATTTTTCAAGTGGTTTATTCAGATTTTAGGGTTTTTATGTTTTCATATATTTTTTGGGTTTTTTATGGATTCTAATTGTCTTTCAGGTTTTATGGTGTTTAGGTATTTTGAGGGGATTTTTTAGGGTTTAGGTGATTTAGAGTATTTTATGGTTTTAGGTTATTTTGGGATTTTTGTGTATTTATTATTTGTAGAGTGTTTTAACATTATTTGGAGTTTTATGTGTTTTTAGATGTTATAGTGGGTTTTTAGTGACTTTTATTTTACATTGTTTATTAACATTCTTTCGCATTTTAAGGGTTTATATATTTTATACTATTTTTATAGGGACTTTATAGGGTTTTATAGTTTTTTTATAGTTTCAATATTTTTTATGGTTTTTAGGAGTTGTTCAGAGGTATTTAGGGTTTTTTACGTTTTAGGGGGTTTTGGGTTATTAGTTTTTTTTGGTTTACAATGATATTTTACAAATTTTATAGTTTTTTGGGTTTTAAGGGTTTAGGGTTTTTATGTTTTTATGGATTTTTTGGGTTTTTATATTTTTTTTTGTTTCTAGGGTGGTTATGGGTTTTAATGTTTATACTGTTTTTAAGATTTTTGTGGTTGTAAGGGTTTTTAGAGGTTTTAATTATTTTATATGTGTTTATATGTTTTAAAATGCATTATCTATTTTTATTGTTTTCATGGTTTTAGGCGTTTTTACGTATTCAGAGACATTTGGGGAATTTTTACAAATTTTTAGGTTTTTTTAGGGGTTTAGGAATTTAATGGGTTTTAAAGGTTTTTAGTCCTTTTAATGTGTTTAGAGTTTTTGGTTTTTTTAGGGTCTTTTGGGTTTTTATAGATTTTAGTGGTTTTAGGGTTGAATTTGATTAATGGGTTTTCAATAGTTTTAGAGGTTTTAAGGATTTTAGTGGTTTTTAATGTTTTTAGGGGTTTTTACTTTATCAGATATTTTAGGGAATTTCATGAATTTTTTGTTTCTAAAGTTTTTAGGGATTTATGGATTTTGCGGTTTTTAGGATTTTTCATGGTTTTATAGTTTTTATGGGTTTTAATGGTTTTGTGGGTATTTTTACAGAGTTGTTTGAGTTTTTTTTTAAATTTTTATGTTTTTTATATTTTTTTAACGATTTTATGGGTTTTATGGATTTCAGGGGGGTTTTCAGGGTTTTTGGTTTTTTTTTATGTTTTCAATGATTTTTAATGGTGTTTATGATTTTTAAGTGTTTTTATGGTTTTATGGATTTTGTGGATTTTAGGGTTTTTATGTAGTTTTGTTTTCTAGGGATTTTAAAGAGTTTCGTGTTTTTAGTTATTTTTTAGGGGGCGTGGGTTTTTGGTTTTTTGAGTTTTCCACAAATTTTAGGTATTTAAATAGATTTTAGAGTTTTTTGTGTATTATTAGGGTTTTATTGGGTTTTATCGATTTGATGGTTTTTAAGAATTTTTGTTAGATATCAATGGTTTTTAGGGTTTTAAGGTATTTTTGGTAATGATGTATTTTTATGTATTTTTGGTTTTTTATGGCTTTATGGTTTTATAGATTTTGAGGGTTTTTAGGGTTTTTAAACGGGTTTTTTGGATTTTCCAGATTTTCACAGTGTTTGGGTTTTTAAGGGGTGTGTTTTGTTTATTGGGGTTTTATAGATATTAATGTTTTTTTAACATTTTGAGGGATTTTGATAGTTTTTAGATTTTGTTGTTGTTTTTTTGTTTTTTTGGGGTTTTAGGTGTTTTACAATTTTCAAGAGTTATAATGGTTTTCAAGGGCTGTTCAAGGTTTCTTTGAATTTTTTACAACTTCAACAACTATTCGTGATTTTATAGGATATTTATAAGTTTTAGTATTTTAGGATTTATTTTTGATTTTTAGGGTATGTCGGTTTTTTCATGGAATTTTTGGGTTTTATGGGATTTTTAGGGGTCTTTATGTCATTTGGGGTTTTTTCATTATTTTGGATTTAATTTTGTTAAGAGGTTTTTAATATTTTTATGTGTTTAAAGGGGTTTTAGAGTTTTTAGTGGGTATTTTGGATTTTTGTATTTTTAGGTTTTTTAATGACTTTAGTGTTTTCTATAATTTTCAATGGATTTTTAAGGATTTTTTGTTTTTAGGTTAGAAGAATTTTTTTGGGAATTTTAGGATTTTAATGGGTTTTATGGTTCTTCCGGTTTTTAGGGATTTTGTGGGGTTTTAGATATTTTGAGGGGTTTTAGATTTTGTAGGGTTTTTAGTGTTTATAGGGGTTTTTCATTATGTGTTTTGAGAGTTTTTAGTTTTTTATGGGTTTATGGTTTTTAGAGTTTTTAAACATTTTAGGGGGTTTAATCGTTTTTAGAGTTTTTAGTGGCTTCTAGAGTTTTTTTTGGGGGTTTTATGGTTTGTTATAGTTTTTGAAGGGTTTATGGTTTTAAGATATTTCTGAGGATTTTTAGGGGTTTTATTATATCATGTATTCTTTTGTATTTCATATGATTTTTTTGGGTTTTAGGGATTTTAGGGATTTTAGGGGGTTTTAGGGTTCTTTCAGACTTTTTAGGGTTTTAGGGTTTTCTGGATTTTTAAGTTGTTTTGGGGTGTAATAGTTTTTTATAGGATTTAGTGATTTATGGATTTTAGTGATTTCTAACGTTTTAGTTTATTTAAGGGTTATTATTTTTTTATGTGTTTTTAACGGTTTATATGAGTTTGTACGGAGTTTAATATTTTTAGGGGTTTTTTGGTTATATGTTTTTTAGGTTTTAGGGTTTTTTATTTTGAAGGATATTTTTTGGGACGTTTTATGAATTTTATGGTTTTTTTGGAGTTTTGATTTTTTTCGTATTTTGGTGGTTATAGGGGTTTTCTTGGTTTTTAGTGGGTTTTGGGTTTTTGGAGTTTTATTTTTTTGGGTTTTGGAGTTTTTCGGTTTTTAAAGGATACATTGTTTCCTGTAATTTTATAATAATTTTAGTGTTTTGAAATTTTTTAATAATTTTTAGTGAATTATAGGGCATAGAAGTTGAATGACCAGGATATTCTTGGTCAAAAAAATTTATTAGAGAAAAGACAAAGCAAACAAGGGTTTAGTGATTTTTAGGGGGTTTAAAAGTTTGTTGTATTTTTAAAATTATAGGAATGATTATATATTTTTTACTATTTTTATGCTTTTTAGGGTTTTCATGGATTTTGGGGGTTTTCATGATTTTCAGGATTTTTATGGTTTAAAGGTCTTTTTGGGTTACTAGGTTTTTTTTGCTTGTCTGGGTATTTAATATTTTTTCAATTTTTTAACGTTTTAGGGGTTTATATGATTTGAATATTTTTAATGGGTTTTTAGGTTTTTATTGGTATTAAGGTTTTGTAATGTTTTTTGGGTGTTACGGTTTTTTTGGTGTTTTCCATGGTTGTTAGGATTTTTTATATTTTCAAGGATTTATTATGAATTTTTGAATTTTAGGAGTTTTTATTGATTTTATGGATTTTGAGGTGTGTATGTGGTTTCTGGGTTTTCTGGGTTTTAGAATGTTTAAGTATTTTTTTTTTAGTTTTTGGGTTTTTAAATTTTTTTATTTTTTTTGGGGTAAAAGTTTTTTAGAGTATTTTAATGTATTTAGGAAGTTCAAGGGTTTTTAAAAAATTTTGTGGTTTTTAGGTTTTTTGTTTTAATGAGTTTTTATGATTTTTAGGTGTTTTATTATTTTTAGGTGTTTTATGGATTTCCAAGTTTTTCAGGGATACTAGGGACTTTTAAATTTTTAGGGATTTTTATGGATTTTTTAGGATTTTAATTGTTTTTAGGGTTTTTAGTAATTTTGAGGGTTTTATGGAATTTTAGGGTTTATAATGTTTTTTTGTTTTTTTGGGTTTTCAGAGGGTTTTTTTCATTTTATTAGTTTTTTGAGGGTTTTAGATATTTTTAACGTTTTATAGGTTTTTTTGATTTTTACTGGGTTTTTAGTCATTTTATGGGTTTTAGGAGTTTTTATAGTTTTTAATCATTTTTATGTTCTTTGAGGGGTTTTCAAGGTTTTTTGGGTTTTTATGATTTAAAGTATTTTTTAGGTTATTTTTATTGTTTTTATGGTCATTATGGTTTTATGGTTGTTAGGGATTTTAGGTTATTAGAGGGTTTTAGGTTTTTTATCATTTTTATTATTTTAGGGACTTTAGGGAGTTTTTGATTTTTGGGGTTTTTTTAGTATTAAGGGGTTTTAATGTTTTAAAGATATTTTTTAATGTTTTTTGAATTTTTAAGAATTTTTAGAGTTTTTAGTTGTTTTTTAGGGTTCTATGGGTTTTTAAAGATTTTGAATGTTTTTTCAAATTCTAATGGTTTTCTGGGCATTCTCACATTTTTTTGGTTTTTTTCATTTTTTGGGATTTCAATGTTCTTAATGATTTTGATGCGTATTAGGGGTTTTAAAGATATTTAAATTTTTAAGAGTTTTTAGGGATTTTATAGTAATTCAGATCTTTTAGGGGTCTTTTGGGTTTTTAGAGTTTTTTGAGATTTGTAGGTATAATATGGTTTTTGATTATTTTTAAATTTTGTAGGGGTTTTATGGGTATTAGAGTTTTTAGTGTGTCACTATGGTTTCTATTTGTTTTTAGAATTTTTACGGATTTTTGGGTTTATCATGGTTTTCATGGTTTTTTGGATTTGGACATTTTCAAGGTTTTGTTGGATATTTATGTTTTTTTATTTTTTATAGGGTTTTGTAGAATTTTGTTGTATTTTATTGTTTTTGGGGTTATTAGGTTCTTTTTGGTTTATAGGGTTGTTTAATTCAGGTTTTTAAGGTTTTTTTTCATTTTAAAATTTTTAGTGGATTGAAGTGTTTTTAGAGTTATTAGTACTTTTTACGGTTTTTATGTGGTTTTAAGGTTTTTGATGTTTTTAGGGTATTTATGGATTTCAAGGGGGATTCATGGTTTTTAGGGTTTTTTACATTATCTGGGATTTTATTGATTTTTTCATTTTTATGGTTTTAGGGTTTCTAGGGTTTATAATGGATTTTGATGGGGTTTTAGGGGTTTTCAGGTGTTTTATGGTGTTCCATGGTTTTTATGTCTTTTAGTTGATTGAGTATTTTTTTGAGTTTTTTATGGTTTTTATTTTTTTTGAGTTTTTTTGATTTTTTTGGTGTTTTAAGGGGTTTGGGAGTTTTGAGTTGTTTTAGGGGTTTGATGGGTTTTTTGGGTTTTGAAGGGATTTTATGGTGTCCATGGATTTTTATGTTTTTAGGTTTTTATATATTTTAAAGGATTTATAGGTCTTTTATAGTATTTTTATTGATTTTGGGGGATTAGGGATTTTGAGGGTTTTTATTGTTTTTCAGGGTTTTTAGGAGTTTTATGTCTTTCCATGGTTTTAGATACTTTTTTCATTTTTAGGGGTTTTTAGGGTTTATAGTGTTTTAAACATTTTTTAGGGATTAAGGATATTTAGAGTTTTCTAGTGTTGTATGGTTTTTATGGGTTTTAGGGTTTTTAAGCTTTTTATTGGTTGTTATGTTTTTCATGGTTTTCTAGGGTTTTTATGGTTTTATATGTTTTCAAATATTTTATGGGGTTTTAGGTTTTTTATGAATTTTGGATTTTTATGTATTTTTGTGTATTTTTAGGGGGTTTATGGTTTTTATGTTTTTAGATGTTTTCTGGTTTTTTGGGGAATTTTCGGTTTTTAGTGTTATTTTTGAGTCTTTAGGGTTCTTAAGGTTTTTTAGATTTTTTAAATGTTTTAGGTGTCGTAGCCATTTTTATAAGTTTTATTGGGTTTTGGGTTTTTATTTCTTTTTATGGTTTTTATTTGTTTATATGGTTTTAGAGAATTTTTTAGGTTTTTAGGGTTTTTACGTTTTCAGGGGTTTTTAAGGATTCTTTAGTATTTCAATTGTTCTCATAGTTATTATTGTTTTTAAGTATTTTGTGAGGTTTTTTGTGTTTTTATGGTTCTTTTAGGTGTTTTAGGGTCTTTTATGGTTTTAGCTTCTTTTTTAGTTTCTAGTTTTTTTTCATTTTTTGGGGGTTTTATGTTTTAAGGGATTTTTAGGGCTTTTATGATTTTAATGGTTTTTATGGATTTTTGGTTATTTTTAGAATTTGAGGGTTTTTATAGGTTTTAGGGATATTTAGTGATTTTAGTGTTTTCTATGGATTCTATAATCATTGTTTATTTTATTATATTTTTTGTGGTTTAAAGGTTTTTTTAGAGTTTTTCAAAAAATAGAGTTTTTAAAGAGTTTTAGATGTTTTTAGGGATTTTAGGGTTTTTAAATGTTTTAGGTATTTTAGATTTTAATGGATTTTTTTGGGGTTTTTTGGTTTTTTGGTTTTTATGTATTTTTACTGCTTTTATGATTTTTACAGTTTTAGGTTTTTTACTATTTTTAGGGATTTTGGGGGTTTTAGTGTGTTTTTGGGTTTTAGGGTTTTTAGGTGTTTTCAGCATTTTTAGGTATTCTTTATTTTAAGGTTTTTTATATTTTTATTGGTTTTAGGGTTTTTTGCAGCTTTTAAGATTATGATGGGTTTAAATATTTTTATATTTTTTGTAGTATTTAGGGTTTCTATGGGTTTTTATGGTATTTTATTGTATTTAAGTGGTTTATATGAATTTCCAAGGATTTTTAGTGTTTTTTTACATTTTTAGGGATATTTATAATTTTTATGGTTCTCTAGGGTTTTAGGGTTTTTATGGTTTTATGGATATTTAGGGTTTTCCAGTATTTAATGGTTTTTAGGGATTATAGGTATTTAAGGGTTTTTTGATTTTTTTTTGTTTTTATGGTTTTTTAGTTTTTTATAGTTTATTAATATTTTTAGTACTTTGAAGGGGGTTTTTATTTTTTAGTGGTTCTGGTGGATTTATATATTGTTCGGGTTTTTCAATGTTCTTGCTATTTTTATTGTTTTAAAAGAGTTTCAGGATTTGTTTTGGTTTTTATGTAATCAATAATTTTTTGTTCGTTTTTAGGTTTTTATGGGTTTTTTTGTTTTTAAGGATTTGGATGGTTTTTATGTTATTTCAAGATTTTTATGGGTGTTAAGGTTTTTAGGTATTTTTTTTCAGGTTTTAAGGGTTTTTATAGTTTTTTAATCTTTATTATGGGTTTAAATGGTTATATATTTTTAAATGGTTTTTAGGGGTTTTATGGTTTTTATGGTTTACATGTTTTTATTTTTTTGGGTTTTTTTCTGGGTTTTTAGTGTTTTATATGCTATTAGTTGTTTTTAGGGATTTATGAAATTTTTATTTTATTTGGGTTTTTAGATATTTTGATTGTTATTAGGTGATTTCATGGTTTTTAAGAATTTTATGGGGTTTCAAGGTTTTTAGGGATTTTAGGGGTTTTAAAGGGTTTGAGGTTATTTTAGGGCATTGGGATAATTTTTTATAATTTTTAGGGTTTTTTTTAATGTTTTATGATTTTTAGTGTTTTTAGTGGCTTTAAGGGTTTTTAGTGGTTTTAGGGACTTTATGGGTATTTAGTGTTTTTATGGTTTTTATGGGTTTAGGGGGTTTTAATGGGTTTTAGGGTTTCTTTAACGTTTTTATTGATTTTAGGACTTTAAAAAATTTAAATTTTTTCTATAATTTTAATGTGTTTTCCAGATTTAATGGGTTTTTGGGATATTTCAATGTTTTTAGGGGTTTTTTGTGTTTTGAGTGTCTTTTTGGCGTTCTTAGTTTTTTTGTTTTTTTGGTTTTATAGGTTATTAAAAAAATCTATGGTTTCAAGGGTTTTTAGAGTTTTAATAGGTTTTTTGGGTTTATGAGTTGTTATGGTTTTTAGGATTTTTAGGGATTTCATTCGCTTTTAGGGGATTTTCAGGGATATTATGGGTTTTTACTTTTTCATTGATTTGTATGGATTTTTTTGGTTTTTTATTAAATTTAGGGTTTTTAAGGTTTTTAGTGATTTTGAAGTCTTTTTGTGTTTTTTTTTGGTTTTGAGGGTTTTTAGGGGTTTCTTAGTTTGTAGGGTTTTAATATGTTGTAGATTTTTAATGTTTTTTGTGTTTCTAGTTTTTAGTGGGATTTATGTTTTTAAGTGATCTTTGGGTTTCTATGTTTTCTATGTATTTTAATGGTTTTCATGGGTATTTTCAGTGTTTAGGGGTTTGTATGTTTTTGTGTATTTCCTAGGGTTTTAAATATTTTTATAGTTTTTAGGATTTTTTGTGATTTTGAGGGTTTTAGCGGTATTTAGGGTTTTAGGGGTTTTATAGGGTTTCAATGTTTTTAGTATCTTTTAGTGTTTTCATGGGATTTATGAATTTATTTTCAGTTTTTAATGGGTTTTAAGGGATTTTTTATGTTTCTGATATTTTTAGGTGTTATAGGGGTTTTTATGAGTTTAGTAGGTGTTCTTGGATATATTAAGATTTTTATGGGTTTTAGGGGTTTTAAGGATGTTTTGGATTTTAAGGGTTTTCAGAGGATATCAATGGTTTTTTGGTTTTTTGGCCTTTTAGTGTTTTATGGTTTTTCATATTTTTAGGGTTTATTAATTTTTTAAGAGTTTTTTTTATTTTTTTTAATATTTTTATGTGTGTTTGGATTTTTATTGGGTTTTAGGATTTTTATGTGTATTTTGGGTTTTTTTTTGGTTTTTTTGGGTTTTTATGGTTTTCGGGGGGTTTTCATGTTTTTTTATTTTTATGTTTTTAGGGATTTATAAATATTTTTTTAGATTTTCATGGTTCTTTGAGTTTTAATTTTTTTATGATTTTAATGAGTTTGGGTGGGGGATTTATAGTTTTTTAGGGTTTTTATGTTTTCTATGGTTTTTGGATTTTTATTGATTTTTATGAATTTTTTTAGGGTTATTAATGTTTTTAGAGGGTTCATCATTCTTAGTTATATTAATTGTTTTATGATTATTAGAGGGTATTAGTGTTTTTTGATGTTTTTTTTGTTTTTTAAGGTTTTTGGGGATTCTTTTTTTATAAAGGGTTTTTAAATTTTATAGGTTTTTTATATTTTTAAGGATTTTACGTGATTTCTTTGGATTTTTATAGTTATTATGTTTTTAGGGTTTTATAGAATTTTGTGGGATTTAGGTTTTATTTTGGGTTATTTATGTTTTTAGTGTTTTTAGTGGTTCTATGTTTTTTTTGATTTTAGAGTTTCTTTTATTTTTTAAGGTTTGAATCTCATTTAGTGTATTTTAATGTTTTTAGAGGTTTTAAGGGTTTTTAGAGTTTTTAGTGTTTTTTTGGTTTTATTGGTCTTAAATGTTCTTTGTATTTTTAGATTTCTTACGGTCGTATTGTATTTTTTAGGGTTATCAGGTTTTCATATTTTTAGGGATTTTTTTATTTTATTGTTTTTAGTTTTTTATGGACTTTAAATGGGGGGATTATTGGGGTTTTCAAGGTTTTATGTACTTTTATTGTTTTATTGGTTTTTTTAAATTTTTTTGGATTTATTGGTTTTTAGAGTTTTTAACATTTTAAGGGGTTTAATGGGTTTTTAGTGTATTTTTAGGGTTTTATTTATTTTTAGTCTTTTTATTTTTCTAATAGGTTTTTATAATATTCAAGTGTTTTTAGAAGATTTTGGGTTTTTTATATTTTGATAGATATTTAGGGATTCTTTTATATTTTTATGGGTTATAGTTTTTTATTATTTTTAGGGATTTTTATGATTTTTAGTATTTGGAAAGGTTTTATGATTTCTATGGTTGTTTAGGGTTTTTACGGTCTCATTGAGTTTTAGTGTTCTTAGAGTTTTTTGGGTTTTTAGGATTTTTAGTTTTTTCTAATGAAATTGGGGTTTTGATGGTTTGAATATTTTTTTTGGTTGTTGGGGTTTTTTGGCCCTTTAGGGTTTTTAAAATTATTTTGTGTTTTCCGGTTTAATGATTTTTTAGGGATTCTCGACTTATCAAAATATTCCGGCATTTTTAGGGATTCTTTTGGATTTTCATGGGTTTTTAAGGAATTTATGTATTTTGAGGTATTTGATGGATTTTAAGAGTTTTCTGGGTTTTCTGGGTCTCTAAGGATTTTTTACATATTTATGGATTTTTTGTACTTTTATAGGATAATTAAATTTTGTATAATTTTTTAAATTTTTTTTCGGGGTTTTAGGGGGTTTTATAGTTTTTAGTCTTTTGGGGTTTTAT
Organism: Viscum album; assembly: GCA_963277665.1. Lineage (NCBI taxonomy): Eukaryota > Viridiplantae > Streptophyta > Magnoliopsida > Santalales > Viscaceae > Viscum > Viscum album. The sequence goes on from OY728141.1 coordinate 973,388,066, forward strand.
GGGGCTTTATGTTATTATGGGTTGTAGGGTTTTTATGGTTTTCAAAGAATTTTATTGTATTTACGGTTTTTTTATATTTGATGGATTTATAGGGCTTTTTGAGTATTTTTATATTTTTTAGATTTTAAGGTTTTTAGTTATTTTGAGGGTTTTTGGGTTCTTAGGGTTATTATATACAATATGGTTTATATGGTTTTTCTTATTTTTTTAGAGGTGTCATTGTTTTATATAGTTTTTTTAATGTTTTAATGGGTTTCAAGGATTTTAAAATTTTCTACTGGTTTTTATGGTTTTTAGTCAGTTTTAGGGGTGTTTATGGTATTCAGGGAATTATTTATTTTTTTTTGTTTTTTTACGTTTTAATGAATATTTATGGATTATTGAAAGTTTTTATTATTTTGGGGGTTTTAGAGTTTTTCGGTATTTTCATTGTGTTTCAGGGATTCTCAGGGGTTTAATGGGTTTTAAGGTGTTTTTAGGGTCTATAGGGTCTTTTTTGTGTTTGTAGGTTGGATTAGTTTTTAGGGATTCAATGTTTTTAAAGTTGTTAACTTTGTACGGGATTAAAGTGCTTTTAGAGTCGTTTGTGAATTTATAGTGTTTTTATGGATTTTTAGGTTTTTGATGTTTTTAGGGGGTTTATGTGTTTTTGTGTTTCCATGGTTTTTAGGTTTTTTACATTTTTTGGTATTTTAGGGATTTTAGGGTTTTTATGGGTTTTGGATTTTTAAGGGATTTAGTGATTTTTATTTTTTTAGAGTTGTTTTGGGTTTTTAGTTTATTGAGGGGTTTCCATGGTTTTGAGGGTGTCTGTGTTTTTTGGTTTTTAGGAATTTTTGGGGTTTTAAGGTTTTCTAAATTTTTTATCATTTTTAGAGGTTTTAAGGTTTTATCTATTTTAGTGGTTTTTATGGGATTTATTAGTTTTTTTCAATTTTATTTTTTTAGTGGTTTTTATGATTTTTTTGTATCTTTAAAGTGTCTTGGTTGTTTTTTGATTTTTAGAGTTTTTATATGTTTAATGTTTTCATTGTTTTTTGACTTTTTTGGTTTTTTATGGATTTTATAGTTTTAAGATGTTTAGGGTTCTTATGAATTTTAAATGGTTTTTATTATTTTAAATGGTATTCTGTATTTCTAGGGGTTTTCAAGGATTATTTGTTTTTTTTTATTTTCTGTGTTTTTTATGAATTTTATGATTGTCATGTTTGAAAGGGTTTTAAGTGTTTTTAAGGGTATTAGGATCTTTTTGGGTTGTTAGTGTTTTCTAGATTTTTTAGGGTTGTTAATGTATTTAGGGTATTTTAATGTTTTTGGGGTTTTAAGGGTTTAGGTTTTTTTGTGGGTTTTAAATTTTTTAGGGGTTTTATGGTTTTCAATTTGTTTAAGGGTTTAATTGTTTTCATGGGGTTTACTAGGTTATTAGGGTTTTTTATGTTTTTAGTATTCTTTAATATTTTGTATGATTTTTATGATTTTTTTTTGTTTTTAGGATTTTTAGGGATTTTGAGGGGTTCAAGGTGTTTTTGGGGGTTTTATTGTTTTTTTGTTTTAGGGGTTCTAAAGATTTTTTTTGTTAGGGTTTTTCGAGTTTTTATGGGTTTTATGGGTTTATTTAGTCTTTAAACGTTTTTATTATTTTTAAGTGTAGTTAGTGATTTTAAAGTTTTTTGCATTTTTATTGGTTTATGCATTTCAAAGGTTTTATGGTTATTTTGGGGTGTTTTTGGGTTTTTGGGTTTTTTTCCATTTTTAGGGAATTTTAGGGTTTTCCCGGTTTTTTAAGGTTTTTATGTTTTTATCACTTTTTTGGTATTTTGGGTTCTTTTAATGGTTTTATTGTTTTTTTTGTTCTTATCATTTTTAGGGTTTTCAAGTGTTTTTTGAGTTTTTATTGACCATTTAGGATTTTTATATGTTTTTTAGTTTTTTACAATTTTTATGGGTTTTAGGGGTTTTGTATGGGTCTCAGGGGGTTTTAAGGGTTTTTAGGGTTTTTACATTTTTATGGATTCTTAGTAATTTTATGGGGTTTTGGTGTTTTAGGGGTTTTAGTGGTTTTTATAGTTTTTAGGGTTTTTACTATTTTTGAGAATTTTAGGGGTCTTTAAGGCCTTTTGGGTATTTTAAGAGTCTTATTTTGGTCTTTCTATGTTTTTACGGGTTTTATGGGTTTTAAGATTTGTTAATGTTTTAGGGGTTTTACATATTTTTAGAGCTTTAGTGGTGTTTATATAGGACTTATAGTTTTTAATGGTTTTATGGGTTTTTATAGCTGGGTTTTTTATGTTTTTTTATTTTTTATAACATTTTAGGGATTTTTTTTGGATTTCATGGATATTTATGGTATTTATGGTATTTAGTATTTTTAGGGACATTTAGATTTAGTAGTGGTTTTCAATATTTTTAGTGTTTTTAGGTTTTTATGTACTTTTTAGTTTTTAGTTTTTTTAGTCGTTAGGGTTTTTAGTGGTTTTATGGGGGTTTTTAGTTTTTATTGATTTTAGTGTTTTATGAGTCTTTATGTTTTTTATGGTTTTAGTGGTATCATGGTTGTCATTTATTTTTCATGGTTTTTGGGTATTTTTTTGTTTTAGGGATTGTTAGTTATTTTTTAGGTTTTTTTTGTTTTGGGGATGTTTGGGATTTTAAGGGATTTTAAGGAATTTTAGGGTCTTCTAGGGTTGTAGGGTCTATTGGGGTATTATGGTTTTTTGTGTTTTTTTATTGATTTTAAGATTTTTTAGTGTTTTTTAATTTTAAGAGGGTTTATGGGTTTTTAGTGTTATTGTGAGTGTTTAGGGTTTTCTGGGTTTTTACAGTTTTTTGGGGTTTAGGTTTTTTTAGGGTTATTTGGTTTTTTATATTTTTATGGATTTTTGGGCTATTTTTTATAGTATTTAGTGTTTTTAGGGATTTTGGGGGTTTCGTGGGATTCGGTTTTTTTCTTATTTTTAATATTTTTTGGGACTTTTATTATTTTTGGGGGGTCTTGAGTTTTTTTCAGTTTTAAAGGTTTTTTATATTCTTTTAACGTTTTTCTCTGTTTTAATGGTTTTTATGTTTTTTATTTATATTTAGTTTTTTTATTGGGTTTAGGGGTTTTTGGGGTGTTTGGGGTTTTATGGTGTTCATGGGGTTTTCAGGGTTTTTAGAGGTTTTTAAGTCCTCATTGATTTTTATGGATTATTTAGGTTTTTTATGGATTTTTTGGTATTAGTGTTTTTAGGGATACTAAGAGTTTTTAAGGGTTTTCTAGATTTTTTGTGTTTTAAGGAGTTATTTTATTTTCTTTGGTTTTTGTGTGTGTTTAAATTTCCTTTTGTGTTTTTATCAGTTTAAGGGTTTTTATATTTTTTAATTTTTTTATTGGTTTCAGTGGTTTATATAGTTTTTAGTATATTTTATTGGTTTTTATGGATTGCGGGGTTTTTATGGATTTCATGGGTCTTCAGGTTTTTTAAGGTTCTTTATGTTTATTGGGATTCTAGGGATTTTTTTATTATTTGTATGGTTATTTGGGTTTTTAGGTTATTTATAAATTTTTATGGTATTTAGGGTATTTATAGGTTTTGGGGGGTATTGTGTTTATAGGGTTTTACTGATTTTTATTATTTTTTAAAACCTTTAGTGGGTTTTGAGTTTTTATAGGGTTTTCATAATTTAAAGGGGTTTTTTGTTGTATTTTTCATCTTCTTTTGAGGATTTTGAATTTTCAATTATTTGTAATTAATTTTTAGGATTTTAAAGGTTTTTTGTGTGTTTTCATGTATTTAGGAATATTTAGGGGTTTTTAGTATTTTTAGGTTTTTAGGGGTTTTCTCGTTTTTTTGGTATTTTGGGTAATTTTTTATATTTTCATAGGTTTTTATAGGCATTTTTCGTTTTTTGGGTGATTTATGGGGTTTAACATTTTTAGAGTTCTTAATGGGGGTTAGCAATTTAATGGGGTTTAAGGGTTTATTCTGGTTTTTTGGGGGGTCTTCAAGGTTTTTAGTTGTTTTTTTTTATATTTGGGTGTTTTCAGATTTTTATAGATTTTAGGGTTTTTAGGGATTGTAGAAATTTTTAGGGTTTTATAGTTTCCAGGATGAATAGGGTTTTAAGGGATTTTTGTTTTTTAGGATATTTCTTTGTTTTCAGGGGGTTTTCTGTTTTTTAGGTTCTAAACTATTTTGGTAGTATTGTAACATTTTTTGCGGTTTCATGGGTCTTTATAGTATTTTGTGTTATTTTTTTTATGGGTTTTTAGGGTTTTAATGGTTTTTAGAGTCTTTTATTGTTTTCTATTGGTTTTTATTGTTTTTTACATAAATAGGGCAAGGAAGACGCGAGCGTCAGGCTATTCCCGACCCCCAAGTTTATTATTATGAAAAAAGACACAACAGACAAGGGGTATTTTTACTGATTTTTATTGTATTATTATTTGTAGTTTTTACGGATTTTTATGGGTTTAGGGGTTTTTATGGTTTTAGGTTTTTATGGTTGTTATGTTCTTTTTGGTTATAGGGATTTTTTTGATCTTTTAAGGGTTTTATGGTTTTTGGTTTTTGTAAAATTTGTTAGGTTTCTAAATGGGTTTAAGATTTTTTAGTGAGTATATAGGGTTTTATGGGTTTTATTCTGTTTTATTAAGATTTTATAGGTTTTAGGTGTTTTTAGTGTTTTTTTTCATAATTAGGGATATTTAAGGAATTTTATATTTTTTATGGGTTTAGGGGTTTAAAGGGTTTTTGGGGTTTTTGGTATTTTTATGATTTTATGTATTCTTCCATGTTTTTACTGTTTTTATCTTTTTTTTTTGGGTTTTTATGATTTTTTGGGATTTTAGGGTTTTTTTATTGTTTTAAGGTTTTTTTATAGTTTTATAAGTATTTATGGTGTTTAATCGATTTTAGGGGTTTTAGTGGGTTTTATGTTTTTATGGGGTTTCATATTTTTAATGTTTTATGTATTTTTATCTATTTTAGTGGTTTTTTTGGTTTTTATACATTATTCATAATTTTTAGCTATATTTTAGTAAATTTATAGTTTTTAGGGTTTTGTAGGGTTTTAGGGATTTTATGGGGTTTAAGGGTTTTTAGTGTTGTAGGGGTTTTGTGATATTTTTGGGTTTCAAGGGTATTTTTTCGTTTATGGGTTTAAAGGTTTATCATAATTTTAACATTTTTAAGAGTTTTAAGGCTTTCTTTAGTTTTTAGTTGGTTTTTGGGTTTCTATTGGGTTTTTTGGTATTTGGTGCTTTTATAGTTTTCAGTGGTTTTCCAGTTTTTTTGGTTTATTATAATTTAAGTTTTTAGGTATTTTTAATGATTTTTTGGGCTTTTATAGATTCTTTATTTTTAAATATTTTGAAGGATTTTTTGGGATTTTTGGTATTTTGGGGTCTTTCAGTTTTTTGGGTTATTTTTTGTGATATTAGTTTTTTTAATTTTTTATTTGTTTTTAATATCTTTTAGTAGTTCTATATGTTTTGGACTGTTTATTTTTTATGGTATTTTTGACTTTTTATGTTTTTTAATGTTTAGGTGATTTTATGCATTGGGGGGGGGGATTCTCATGGTTTTTAGGGTTTTTACGTGTTTATGTGTTTTTAGATATTTTTTTATTTTAATGGTTTGGGAGATTTTATGGATACCGATGGTTTTAGGGTTTTTAAGGTTTTTATGTGTTTTTAGTGTTTTTAGGGTGTTTTGGGTTCTTATTGTTTTTTGAGTATTTTTTGTTTTTATGGTATTTTATCGATTATAATATATTTAGGTTTTTAAAAGGGTTTTGTAGTTTTTAGTGGTTTTACTGGTATTATAGATTTTTATTAGATTTTATGGCTTTTGTGGTTTATATGTTTATAAATGATTTTTTGGGTATTTCTATTTTTTTTTGTTTTCATGGAATTTTATGAATTTTGTGATTTCTGTGGTTTTTAGGGTTTTAGTGTTTTGGGGTTTTATGGGGGTTTATGGGGTTTTAGTGGTTTTTGAGTTTTTAGTGGTTTTATGGTTTTTAGTTATTTTATAATTTTTAGTGACTTTAAGGGTTATAAAAGTTTTAGTGGGGTTTTAAGGGTTTATAGTGTTTTAATGTTTTAGGGGGTTTTATATTTTTCAAGTGGTTTTTTCGGATTTTAGGGTTTTTATGTTTTCGGATATTTTTTTGGGTTTTTTATGGATTTTAATAGTCTTTCTGGTTTTATGGAGTTTAGGGATTTTGAGGGGATTTATTTAGGGTTTAGGTGTTTTAGAGTATTTTAGGGTTTTAGGTTATTTTGGGATTTTAGTGTATTTATTATTTGTAGAGTTTTTAATATTATTTGGGGTTTTATGTGTTTTTAGACGTTATAGTGGGTTTTAGTGTCTTTTTTGTTTTATATAGTTTTTTAACAATCTTTGGCGTTTAAAGGGTTTATATATTTTATATTTTTTTTATAGGGGCTTAATGGGGTTTCAGAGTTTTTTATGGTTTCATGTGTTTTTATGGTTTTTAGCGGGGTTTTAGTGGTATTTAGGGTTTTTTACATTTTTAGGGTGTTTTGGGTTTTTAGTTTTTTTAGGTTTACAAGGATTGTTTTTGGAATTTTATGGTTTTTTGGGTTTTAAGGGTTTAGGGATTTTATGTTTTTAAGGGTTTTTTAGGGTTTTTATAATCTTTTTTTGTGGTTTCTAAGGTGATTATGGGTTTTAATGTCAATATTGTTTTTTATTATTTTTAGGGGGTTAAAGGGGTTTTAGAGGTTTTAATTGTGTTTATGTGTTTATAGGGTTTAAAATGCCTTTAGTTATTTTTATTGTATTCATGGTTTTAGGGTTTTTTACGTATTCAGGGACATTGGGGGAATTTTTACGGTTTTTTAGGTTTTTTAGGGGTTTTGGGATTTAACAGTTTTTAGAGGTTTTCAGTGTTTTAATGTGTTTAGAGTTTTTTAGGGTTTTTAGGGTCTTTTGTGTTTTTATTGATTTTAGTGGTTTAGGGTTTAATTTGATTTATGGGTTTTTTAATGGTTCTAGAAGTTCTAGGTATTTTAGGGGGTTTTAAGGTTTTTAGGTGTTTTTACGTTTTCATAGATTTTTAGGGAATTTCATGAAATAATTGTTTCTAATGTTTTTAGGGTTTTAAAGATTTTTAAAATTTTAGGAGTTTTTTTGAGTTTTTATGTTTTTTATATTTTTTAAACAATTTTATGGGTTTAAAATGTTTCATGTTTTCATGGATTTTTTTTATCGGTGTTATGGTTTTAAATGGTTTTAGTTTTTTTATTTATTTGTTGGAATTTTATTGTTTTTTTTTGAATTTTAGGTTGTTTAGATATTTTGATGGGTTTTAAGGGTTTTGAAAATATTCAGGGTTTCCATGTTTTTAGTGTTTTTTGAGTGTATTTAGGTTTTTTTATCATTTAAATATTTTTATAGTTTTTAACAATATTAGGGGTTTTGAAGATATTTTGAGTTTTAGTGGGTTTTTAGTGTTTTTAAAATTTTTTATGTTTACAGTGGGTTTAAAGGTTTAAAGGGTGTTCTTATAAATTTAGGGATTTTTATGTTTTCAAGATTTTTGGGATTTTTTAGGATTGAATGATTTTTAATGTTTTTAGGATTCTTAGGAATATATAGGGGTTTTAGAGTTTTTCACATGATTTTAGGGTATTTAGTGGGTTTGTGGTTTTTTTGGGGTCTTTTTTGGTTCCTATGAGTTTTATTATTATTTTTTGGTTTTAACAATTATTAATTTTTTTAATGATTTTAGGAATTTTATTGTTTTCTATAATTTTTAGTGGGTTTTAATGGGTTTATGGGTTTATATAGGTTTTTAAGGATTTAGATGTTTTATGGATTTCAGGGGTTTTTTGGGTTTTTTTTGGTTTTTTAAATTTTTAATTATTTTCAATGCTTTTTATGGATTTTTATTGGTTTTAGGGTTTTTTGCAGCTTTTAAAATTATGAGGGGTTTAAATATTTTTATATTTTTAGTAGTTTTTAGGGTTTCTATGGGGTTTTATGGTTTTTATTGTATTTAAGTGGTTTATATGAATTTCTAAGGATTTTTTGTGTTTTATTTTTTTTTCTTTTTTAGGGATATTTATAATTTTTATGGTTCTCTAGGGTTTTAATGTTTTTATGGTTTTATGGATATTTAGGGTTTTCCAGTTTTTAATGGTTTTTAGGGATTTTAGGTCTTTAAGGGTTTTTTGATAAATTTTTTTGTGTTTTTATGGTTTTTTAGTTTTTTATATTTTATTAATATTTTTAGTACTTTGAAGGGGGTTTTTATTTTTTAGCGGTTCTGGTGGATTTATAGATTGTTCAGGTTTTTCAATGTTCTTACTATTTTTATGGTTTTAAAAGAGTTTCAGTATTTTTTTTGGTTTTTATGTACTGAATATTTTTTTTCCTTTTTAGGTTTTTATGGGTTTTTGTGTTTTTAAGGATTTGGATGGTTTTTATGTTTTTTCAAGATTTTTATGGGTGTTAATGTTTTTAGGGATTTTTTTTGTTTTTTTCAGGTTTTAAAGGGTTTTAGAGTTTTTTAATCTTTTTTATGGGTTTAAATGGTTATAGATTTTTAAATGGTTTTTAGGGGTTTTAAGGTTTTTTTGGTTTTCATGTTATTATATTTTTGGGTTTTTTTTCTGGGTTTTTAGGGTTTTATATGATTTTAGTTGTTTTTAGGGATTTATGAAATTTTTATTTTATTTGGGTTTTTAGAGATTTTGATAGTTATTAGGTGATTTCATGGTTTTTAATAATTTTATGGGGTTTCACGGTTTTTAGGGATTTTAGGGGTTTTAAAGGGTTTGAGGTTATTTTAGGGCATTGGGATATTTTTTTTATATTTTTTAGGGTTTTTTTAATGTTTTATGATTTTTAGTGTTTTTAGTGGATTTAAGGGTTTTTAGTGGTTTTAGGGACTTTATGGGTATTTAGTGTTTTTATGGTTTTTATGTTTTTTATGGGTATAGGGTTTTTAATGGGTTTTAGGGATTCTTTAATGTTTTTATTTATTTTAGGACTTTTAAAAAAATAAATTTTTTCTATAATTTTAATGTGTTCTTGGATTTAATGGTTTTTAGGGATATTTCAATGTTTTAGGGGTTTTTTTGTGTTTTTAGTGTCTTTTTGGCGTTCTTAGTTTTTTTGGTTTTTTTTTGGGTTTATAGGTTTTTTTTAAAAAAAAGCTAGGGTTTCTAGGGTTTTTAGAGTTTTAATAGGTTTTTTTTGGGTTTATGAGTTGTTATGGTTTTTAGGATTTTTAGGGATTTTATTGGCTTTTAGGGGTTTTCAGGGATATTATGGGTTTTTACTTTTTCATTGATTGGTATGGATTTGTTTTGGGTTTTTTATTAATTTTAGGGTTTTTTGAGGTTTTTAGTGATATTGAAGTTTTTAGTGTTTTTTTGGTTTTGAGGGTTTATAGGGGTTTCTTAGTTTACTAGGGTTTTAATATTTTATAAATTTTTAATGTTTTTAGGGTTTTTAGTTTTCTAATGGGATTTATGTTTTTATGTGATCTTTGGTTTTCTATGTTTTCTATGTATTTTAATGGTTTTCATGGGTATTTTCAGTTTTTTGGGTTTTGTATGTTTTTGTGTATTTCCTAGGGTTTTAAATATTTTTATAGTTTTTAGGTTTTTTTTGTGATTTTGAGGGTTTTAGAGGTATTCATGGTTTTAGGGGTTTTAGAGGGTTTCAATGTTTTTAGTATCTTTTAGTGTTTTCATGGGATTTATGATTTTATTTTCAGTTTTTAATGGGTTTTAAGGGAATTTTTATGTTTCTGACATTTTTAGGGGTTTTAGGGGTTTTTATGAGTTTAGTAGGTGCTTTTGGATATGTTATGATTTTTATGGGTTTTAGGGGTTTTAAGGATTTTCTGGATTTTAAGGGTTTTTAGAGGATATCAATGGTTTTTTGGTTTTTTGGCCTTTTAGTGTTTTATGGTTTTTCATATTTTTAGGGTTTATTAATTTTTATAGATTTTTTTTATTTTTTTTATTTTTTTATGTTTGTTTGGATTTTTATTGGGTTTTAGGATTTTTATGTGGATTTTGGGTTTTTTTTTGGTTTTTTGGGGTTTTTATGGTTTTCGGGGGGTTTTCATGTTTTTTTAATTTTATGTTTTTGGGGATTTATAAATATTTTTTTAGATTTTTATGGTTCTTTGAGTTTTATTTTTATTTAATGAGTTTGGGTGGGGGGATTTATATTTTTTTAGGGTTTTTAGGTTTTTTATGGTTTTTGGATTTTTATTGATTTTTATGAATTTTTTTAGGGTTATTAATGTTTTTAGAGGTTTCATCATTTTTAGTTATATTAATTGTTTTATGATTATTAGAGGGTATTATGGTTTTTTGATGTTTTTGTGTTTTTTATGGTTTCTGGGGATTCTATTTTTATAGAGGGTTTTTAAATTTTATAGGTTTTTTATATTTTTAACGATTTTAAGTGATTTCTTTGGATTTTTATAGTTATTATGTTTTTAGGGTTTTGTAGGATTTTGTGGGATTTAGGTTTTATTTTGGGTTATTTATGTTTTCTGCGTTTTTAGTTGTTCTATGTTTTTTTTGATTTTAGAGTTTCTTTTATTTTTTAAGGTTTGAAGTCTTATTTTGTGTATTTTAAGGTTTTTAGAGGTTTTAAGGGTTTTTAGAGTTTTTAGTGTATTTTTTTGGTTTTATTGGTCTTAAATGTTCTTTGTATTTTTAGGTGTCTTACGGTCGTATTGTATTTTTTAGGGTTATCAGGTTTTCATATTTTTAGGGAATTTTTTATTTTATTGTTTTTAGGTTTTTTAAGGACTTTAAATGGGGGACTATTGGGGTTTTCAAGGTTTTATGTACTTTTACCATTTTATTGGTTTTTTTAATTTTTTTTGGGATTTAATGGTTTTTAGAGTTTTTTAACTTTTAAAGGGGTTTAATGGGTTTTTAGTGTGTTTTTAGGGTTTTATTTGTTTTTAGTCTTTTTATTTTTCTAATAGGTTTTTATAATATTCAAGGTTTTTTTAGAAGATTTTGGGTTTTTTATATATTGATAGATTTTTAGGGATTCTTTTATATTTTTATGGGTTATAGTTTTCTATTGTTTTTATGGATTTTTATGTTTTTTAGTATTTGGAAAGGTTTAATGATTTTTATGGTTTTTTAGGGTTTTTAAGGTCTTATTCAGTTTTAGTGTTCTTTGAGTTTTTTGGGTTTTTAGGATTTTTAGTTTTTTCTAATAAAACGGGGGTTTTGATGTTTTAATATTTTTTTTGGTTGTTGGGGTTTTTTGGCCCTTTAGGGTTTTTAAAATTATTTGGTGTTCTTCGGTTTAAAGATTTTTTTAGGGTTTCTTGAGTTATTAAAATATTCCGGAATTTTTAGGGATTCTTTTGGATTTTCGTGGGTTTTTACAAAAATTTATGTATTTTGAGGTATTTGATTGATCTTAAGAGTTTTCTGGGTTTTCTGGGTCTCTAAGGCTTTTTTACATATTTATGGATTTTTTGTACTTTTATATGATATTTAAATTTTGTATAATTTTTTAACTTTTATTCGGAGTTTTAGGGGGTTTTATAGTTTTTAGTGTTTTAGGGTTTTATGGGGTTTTATGTTATTATGGGTTGTAGGGTCTTTATGGTTTTCAAAGAATTTTATTTTATTTAAGGTTTTATTAAATTTTCATGGATTTATAGGGATTTTTGAGTATTTTTATATTTTTTAGATTTTAAGGTTTTTTGTTATTTTGAGGGTTTTAGGGTTCTTAGGGTTTTTATATACAGTATGGTTTATATGGTTTTTCTTAGTTTTTAGAGGTGTTATTGTTTTATATACTTGTTTAATGTTTTAATGGGTTTCAAGGATTTTAAAATTTTTTACTGGTTTTTATGGTTTTTAGTCGGTTTTACGGGTGTTTATGGTATTCAGGGATTTTTTTTACGTTTTAATGAATTTTTATGTATTTTTGGGGGTTTTTATTATTTTGGGGGTTTTTAGAGTTTTTTTAGTATTTTCATGGTGTTTCAGGGATTTTCAGGGGTTTTATGGGTTTTATGGTGTTTTTAGGGTCTATAGGGTCTTTTTTGTGTTTGTAGGTTTGTTTAGTTTTTAGGGATTCAATGTTTTTATAGTTTTTAACGTTGTACGTGATTAAAGTTTTTTTAGAGTTGTTTGTGAATTTATAGTGTTTTAATGGATTTTTGGGTTTTTAATGTTTTTAGGGGGTTTATGTTTTTTTGTGTTTCCATGGTTTTTAGGTTTTTTACATTTTTTGGTATTTTAGGGATTTTAGGGTTTTTATGGGTTTTGGGGTTTTAAGGGATTTAGAGATTTTGATTTTTTTAGAGTTGTTTTGGGTTTTTAGGTTATTGAGGGGTTTCCATGGTTTTGAGGGTGTCTGTGTTTTTTGGTTTTTAGGAATTTTTGGGGTTTTATGGTTTTCTAAATTTTTTATCATTTTTAGAGGTTTTAACGGTTTTTCCATTTTAATGGTATTTGTGGGATTTATTAGTTTTTTCGATTTTATTGTTTTTAGTGGTTTTTATGATTTTTGGAATCTTTTTAGTGTCTTGGTTTTTTTTTGATTTTTATAGTTTTTAGATGTTTAATGTTTTCATTGTTTTTTGACTTTTTTTTGCGTTTTTATGGTTTTTATAGTTTCATGATGTTTAGGGTTCTTATGAATTTTAAATGGATTTTATTGTTTTAAGGGGTATTCAATATTTCTAGGGGTTTTCACGGGTTTTTTGGTTTTTTTAAAATTTTCTTTGTTTTTTATGAATTTTATGATTGTTATGTTTGAAGGGGTTTTAAGTGTTTTGAAGGGTTTTAGGATCGCTTTGTGTTGTTAGTGTTTTCTAGATTTTTTAGGGTTGTTAATGTATTTAGAGTATTTTAATGTTTTTGGGGTTTTAAGGGTTTAGGTGTTTTTTTGTGGGTTTTAAATTTTTTAGGGGTTTTATGGTTTTCAATTTGTTTGAGGGTTTTATTGTTTTCATGGGGTTTTCTAGGTTATTAGGGTTTTTTTATGTTTTTAGTATTTTTGGATATTTTGTATGATTTTTATGATTTTTTAGTTTTTAGGATTTTTAGGGATTTTGAGGGGTTCATGGTGTTTTAGGGTGTTTTATTGTTTTTTGGTTTTAGGGGTTCTTAATATTTTTTTTTTTTAGGGTTTTTCTAGTTTTTATGGGTTTATTTAGTCTTTAAATGTTTTTATTATTTTATAGTGTAGTTAGTGTTTTTAATGATTTTAGTATTTTTATCGGTTTATGCATTTCAAAGGTTTTATGGTTCTTTTGGGGGTTTTTAGGGTTTTTGGGTATTTTTACATTTTTAGGGAATTTTAGGGTTTTCCTGGTTTTTTAAGGGTTTTAAGGTTTTTATCACTTTTTTTGAATTTTCAGTTATTTTAAAGGTTTTATTGGTTTTAGTGTTTTTAACATTTTTAGGGTTTTCAAGTGTTTTTTGAGTCATTATTGACCATTTAGGACTTTTATGAGTTTTTTAGTTTTTTTAGATTTTTTAGGTGTTTTAGGGGTTTTGTATGGGTCTCAGGGGGTTTTCAGGGTTTTTAAGGTTTTTACATTTTTATGGTTTCTTAGTAATTTTATGGGGTTTTGGTGTTTTAGGGGTTTTAGTGGGTTTTTATAGTTTTTAGGGTTTTTACTATTTTTGAGCGTTTTAGGGGTCTTTAAGGCCTTTTGAGTATTTTAAGAGTTTTCTTTTGGTCTTTCTATGTTTTTACGGGTTTTATGGGTTTTAAGATTTGTTAATGTCTTAGGGGTTTTACATATTTTTAGATCTTTAGTGGTGTTTATATAGGACTTATAGTTTTTAATGGTTTTATGGGTTTTTATAGCTTTTAGGGGTTTTTTTATGTTTTTTATTTTTTAAAACATTTTAGGGAATTTTTGGGATTTCATGGATATTTATGGTATTTGTGGTATTTATTATTTTTAGGGACATTAAGATTTATTAGTGGTTTTCAATATTTTTAGAGTATTTAGGTTTTTAGGTACTTTTTTGTTTTTAGTTTTTTTAGTCATTAGGGTTTTTAGGGGTTTTATGGGGTTTTTTAGTTTTTATTGATTTTAGTGTTTTATGGGTCTTTATGTATTTTATGGTTTTAGTGGTATCATGGTTGTCATTGATTTTTCATGGTTTTTGGGTATTTTTTTGTTTTAGGGATTGTTAGTTATTTCTTAGGTTTTTTTGGTTTTTGGGATGTTTGGGATTTTAAGGGATTTTAAGGAATTTTAGGGTCTCCTAGGGTTTTAGGGTCTATTGGGGTATTATGGTTTGTTGAGTTTTTTTATTGATTTTAACATTTTTAGTGTTTTTCAATTTTAAGCGGGTTTATGGGTTTTTAGTGTTATTGTGAGTGTTTAGGGTTTTCTGGGTTTTTATAGTTTTTTGGGGTTTAGGTTTTTTTATGGTTATTTGGTTTTTTATATTTTTATGGATTTTTGGGATATTTTTTATTGTTTTTAGTGTTTTTAGGGATTTTGGGGGTTTCATGGGGATTCAGATTTTTTATTTTTTTTATTATTTTTTGGGACTTTTATTATTTTTTGGGGTTTTTGAGTTTTTTTCAGTTTTAAAGTTTTTTTATATTCTTTTAACGTTTTTCTCTGTTATAATGGTTTTTAGGTTTTTTTATTTATTTTTAGTGTTTTTATTGGGTTTAGGGGTTTTTGGGGTGTTTGGGGTTTTATGGAGTTCATGGGGTTTTCAGGGTTTTTAGGGGTTTATAGGTCTTCATTGATTTTTAGGGATTATTTAGGTTTATTATGGATTTTTTTTGGTTTTAGTGTTTTTAGGGATACTATGAGTTTTTAAGGGTTTTCTAGATTTTTAGTGTTTTAAGGAGTTATTTTATTTTCTTTGGTTTTTTTGTGTGTTTAAATTTCCTTCTGTGTTTTTATCAGTTTAAGGGTTTTTTATTTTTTATTTTTTTATTGGTTTCAATGGTTTATATATTTTTTAGTAGAATTTATTGGATTTTATGGATTGTGGTGTTTTTATGGATTTCATGGGTCTTCAGGGTTTTTAAGGTTCTTAATGTTTGTTGGGATTCTAGGGATTTTTTTATTATTTGTATTGTTATTAGGGTTTTTAGGTTATTTATAAAACATTAAGGTATTTAGGGTATTTATAGGTTTTGGGGGGTATTGTGTTTATAGGGTTTTACTGATTTTTATTATTTTTTAAAACCTATAGGGGGTTTTGAATTTTTATAGGGTTTTCATAATTTAATGGGTTTTTTCTTGTATTTTTCATCTTCTTTTGAGGCTTTTGAATTTTCATGTATTTTTAATTAATTTTTAGGATTTTAAAAGTTTTTTGTGTGTTTTCAAGTATTTAAGAATATTTAGGGGTTTTCAATATTTTTATGGTTTTAGTGGTTTTCTCATTTTTTGGTATTTTGGGTATTTTTTTATATTTTCATAGGTTTTTATAGGCATTTTTCGTTTTTTGGGTGATTTATGGGGTTTAAGATTTATAGAGTTCTTAATGGGGGTTAGCAATTTAATGGGGTTTAAGGTTTTTTTCAGGTTTTTTGGGGGTCTTCAAGGTTTTTAGTGGTTTTTTTTTATATTTGGGTGTTTTAGGATTTTTATAGATTTTAGGGTTTTTAGGGATTCTAGAAATTTTTAGGGATTTATAGTTTTCAGGATGTTTAGGGTTTTAAGGGATTTTTTAGGATATTTCTTTGTTTTTAGGGGGTTTTCTGTTTTTTAGGTTCTAAACTATTTTGGGAGTATTGTAACGTTTTTTGTGGTTTCATGGGTTTTTATAGTATTTTGTGTTATTTTTTGTTTTTATGGGTTTTTAGGGTTTTAATGGTTTTTAGGGGATTTATTTTTTTCTACTGGTTTTTATGTTTTTTTACATAAATAGGGCAAGGAAGACGTGAGGGTCAGGTTATTCCCGACCCCCCCCCCCCAATGTTTATTATTATGAAAAAAGACACAGCAGACAAGGGGGATTTTTACCGATTTTTATTGTATTATTATTTGTAGTTTTTACAGATTTTTATGGGTTTCGGGGTTTTTAGGGTTTTAGGTTTTTATGGTTGTTATGTTATTTTTGGTTATAGGGATTTTTTTTTGATCTTTTAAGGGTTTTATGGTTTTTTGTGTTTGTAAAATTTGTTAGGATTCTAAATAGGGTTAAGATTTTTTAGTGAGTATATAGGGTTTTAGGGGTTTTATTCAGTTTTATTAAGTTTTTATAGGTTTTAGGTGTTTTTAGTGTTATTTTGTTTTTTTTCATAATTAGGGATATTTAAGGAATTTTATATTTTTTATGGGTTTTGGGGTTTAAAGGGTTTTTTCGGTTTTTGGTATTTTTATGATTTTATGTATTCTTCCAAGTTTTTACTGTTTTTATCATTTTTTGGGTTTTTATGATTTTTTGGGATTTTAGGGATTCTTTTATAGTTTTAAGGTTTTTTATAGTTTTATAAGTTTTTAGGGGTTTTAATCGATTTTAGGGGTTTTATTGGGTTTTAGGTTTTTATGGGGTTTCATATTTTTAATGTTTTCGTGGATTTTTTTCTATTTTAGTGGTTTTTTCAGTTTTTATACATTATTCATAATTTTTAGCTATATTTTAGTAAATTTATAGTTTTTAGGGTTTTGTAGGGTTTTAGGGATTTTATGGGGTTTAAGGGTGTTTAGTGTTGTAGGGGTTTTGTGATCTATTTGGGTTTCAAGGCTATTTTTTCGTTTATGGTTTTAAATGTTTTTCATAATTTTAACATTTTTAAGAGTTGTAAGGGTTTCTTTAGTTTTTAGTTGGGTTTTTGGTTTCTATTGGGTTTTTTGGTATTTGGGGTTTTTATAGTTTTCAGTGGTTTTCCTGTTTTTTTGATTTATTATAATTTAAGTTTTTAGGTATTTTTAATAATTTTTCGGGCTTTTATGGATTCTTTATTTTTAGAGATTTTGAGGGATTTTTTGGGATTTTTGGTATTTTGGGGTCTTTCAGTTTTTTGGGTTATTTTTTGTGATATTAGTTTTTTTAATTTTTTATTTGTTTTTAATATCTTTTCGTAGTTCTATTGGTTTTGGACTGTTTATTTTTTATGGTATTTTTGACTTTTTATGTTTTTTAATGTTTAGGTGATTTTATGCATTCGGGGGGGGGGGATTCTCAAGGGTTTTAGGGTTTTTACGTGTTTAGGGGTTTTTAGATATTTTTTTTGTATTTTAATGGTTTGGGGGATTTTATGGATACCGATGGTTTTAGGGTTTTTAGGGTTTTTATGTGTTTTTAGTGTTTTTAGGGTGTTTTGGGTTCTTATTGTTTTTTGAGTATTTTTTGTTTTTATGGTATTTTATAGATTATAATATTTTTATGTTTTTAAAAGGGTATTATAGTTTTTAGTGGTTTTTAGGGGTATTATAGATTTTTATTAGATTTTATGGCTTTTGTGGTTTATATGTTTATAAATGATTTTTTTGGTATTTCTAGTTTTTTATGTTTTCTTGGAATTTTATGAATTTTATGATTTCTGTGGTTTTTAGGGTTTTAGTGTTTTGGGGTTTTATGGGGTATTATGGGGTTTTAGTGGTTTTTGAGTTTTTAGTGGTTTTATGGTTTTTAGTTATTTTATTATTTTTAGTGACTTTAAGGGTTATTAAAGTTTTAGTGGGGTTTTAAGGGTTTATAGGGTTTTAATGTTTTTAGGGGTTTTTATATTTTTCAAGTGGTTTTTTCGGATTTTAGGGTTTTTATGTTTTCCGATATTTTTTTGGGTTTTTTATGGATTTTAATAGTCTTTCTGGTTTTATGGAGTTTAGGAATTTTGAGGGGATTTATTTAGGGTTTAGGTGTTTTATAGTATTTTAGGGTTTTAGGTTATTTTGGGATTTTAGTGTATTTATTATTTGTAGAGTTTTTAATATTATTTGAGGTTTTATGTGTTTTTAGACGTTATAGTGGGTTTTTAGTGTCTTTTTTGTCTTATATAGTTTTTTTAACAATCTTTGGCGTTGTAAGGGTTTATATATTTTATATTGTTTTTATAGGGGATTTATGGGGTTTCAGAGTTTTTTATGGTTTCATGTGTTTTTATCGTTTTTAGTAGTTGTTTAGTGGTATTTAGGGTTTTTTACAATTTTAGGGTGTTTTGGGTTTTTATTTTTTTAGGTTTACAAGGATTTTTTTGGAATTTTATGGTTTTTATGGTTTTAAGGGTTTAGGGATTTTATGTTTTTAAGGAATTTTTAGGGTTTTTATAATCTTTTTTTTTGGTTTCTAAGGTGGTTATGGGTTTTAATTTTTATATTGTTTTTTATTATTTTTAGGGGTTTAAAGGGTTTTTAGAGGATTATAATTTTTTTATGTGTTTATAGGGTTTAAAATGCCTTTATTTATTTTTATTATTTTCATGGTTTTAGGGTTTTTTACGTATTCAGGGACATTGGGGACATTTTTATGGTTTTTTAGGTTTTTTAGGGATTTTGGGATTTAAAAGTTTTTAGAGGTTTTCAATGTTTTAATGTGTTTAGAGTTTTTTAGGGTTTTTAGGGTCTTCTGTGTTTTTATTGATTTTAGTGGTTTTTGGGTTTAATTTGATTTATGGGGTTGTTAATGGTTTTAGAAGTTCTAGGTATTTTAGGGTGTTTTATGGTTTTTAGGAGTTTTTACGTTTTCATATATTTTTAGGGAATTTCATGAATTAATTTTTTCAAATGTTTTTAGGGTTTAAAGATTTTTACGTTTTTAGGAGTTTTCATGGTCTTATAGTTTTTATGGGTTTTAATGGTTTTTGGCCTATTTTTAGGGATTTTTTTTGAGCTTTTATGTTTTTTATATTTTTTAAACAATTTTAGGGGTTTAAAATGTTTCATTTTTTTCATGGATTTTTATTTCTCTATCGGTGTTATGGTTTTAAATGGTTTTAGTTTTTTTATTTATTTTTTGTTTTTTATCATTTTATTTGAATTTTAGGTTGTTTAGATATTTTTATGGGTTTTAAGGGTTTTGAATTTTTTCAGGGTTTCCATGTTTTTAGTGTTTTTTGAGTGTATTTAGGTTTTTTTATCATTTAAATATTTTTATAGTTTTTAACAATTTTAGGGGTTTTAAGGATTTTATGAGTTTTAGTGGATTTTTGGTGTTTTTAAATTTTTTTATGATTACAATGGGTTTAAAGGTTTAAAGGGTGTTCTTATAAATTTAGGGATTTTTCTGTTTTCAAGATTTTTGGGATTTTTTAGGATTGAATGATTTTTAATGTTTTTAGGATTCTTAGGAATATATAGGGGTTTTAGAATTTTTCACATTATTTTAGAGTATTTAGTGTGTTTGGGGATTTTTTGGGGTCTTTTTTGGTTCCTATGAGTTTTTTTTGTTTTAAAAATTATTAATTTTTTTAATGATTTTAGGAATTTTGTTGTTTTTTATACTTTTTAGTGGGTTTTAATGGGTTTGTGGGTTTTTATAGGTTTTTAAGGATTTAGATGTTTTATGGTTTTCAGGGGTTTTTTGGGTTTTTTTTTTGGTTTTTTAAATTTTTAGTTATTTTCAATGCTTTTTATGGATTTTTATGGTTTATGGGTTTTTTTAGGTTTCTATGTTTTTTATGTTTGTTGATGGTTCTATGGGTTTTTTCGGTATGTAGTATTTTTTGGGTTTTTAAGGAAATTTTTTAGGGTTATTTTATTTTTTTTGGATTCTAAGGGTTTTAGATTTTTTTATTGTTTTTAGGAATTTTAATTGTCTCTGGAGTTTTTGATATTTTGTATGGTTTTATGGATTTTTAGGGATTTTAATGGTTTTGTGGGGTTTTATGGTTATTAAGAGGGTTTTAGGATTTATGTGTTTTTTATTTTTTCACAAATTTTTAGGGCTCTTTTCTAATTTTTATGATGTTTATGGTTTTAGGGATTTTGAGGGTTTTTATGGGTTTTCAATTTTTTGGGGTTTTACTATTATTAGGGGTTTTATGGTTTTTCGGGTTTTTAGGGTTTTTTTTATTTTTTAGGGTTTTAATGTTTTTAGAGTTTTTTAATGTTTTTAGGGGATTTTAAATATTTAGTGATTTTTAGGGTTTTGGGTGTTTATGCTATTTTTTTGGTTTTTATGCATTTTGCGGAGAATTACGTGGTTTTAGGGTATTTTACATTTTAAGGGCTTTTAGGGGCTTTTTTTTATTTTTTTTGGATTTTTGGTATTTATAGTTTTTATGGATTTTGGGGGGTTTAGGGTTTCTAATGGGAGTTTAGGGTTTCTATTGGTCTTTAGGGTTCTAGGTAATTTTGTTTTTTTTTTGATTTCTATGTTTTTAGGTTGTTTATGTTTTTTAGAGTTTTTTTACAACTTTTGTGGTTTTAAGGGTTTTTAAATATTTAGTGGTTTTTATGTATTTATGGGGTTTAAGGATTTTTATGTTTTTTATCATTTTTATGGTTTAAGGGGGTTTTAAGGGTTTTATAGTTGTCTACATTTTCATGGATTTTAGGGGTTATTTTTTATGGTTTAAGGTTTTTTATAAGTTTCTCGGATTTTGAGGCGATTTTTGGGTTTTTTTCAGTTTTTTGTTCTTTTGGGGTTTTAGGGGTTTTCTTTATTTTTATGGATTTATTTGTTCTTATAGTTTTAATGTATTTTGTTATTTAAATGGTTTTGTTGAGTTTTTAGTGGGATTTATGGGGTTTTTGTTATTTCTAGGATTTTTAATATTTTAGGGTATTTTACATTTTTGAGTGGTTTTCAGAATTTTTTGTTTTTTTTAAGATTTCTTGTTTTTTTCGGGAATTTTTAGTAAATTTATGGTTTAAATGTTTTTAGGTTTTATATGGGTTTTAGGGGGTTTTTTGGGTTTTTTTAATTTTAAGGGGCTTTTAGGGTTTTTAGGTTCTTTTGGTGTTTTTGGGATTTTCTAGTTTCTATATTTTTTAAACGATTTAGATATTTTACCATTTTTAATGGTTTAAATTTTTTTTGTTCTATGTTTTTTATGTTTTTATGGGTTATTTAGTTTTTAAAGGTTTTAAAAGTTAATATGGTTTTTGGGATTATTTTGGGGTTTTTGTGGTTTTTATGTTTTAATGGGGTTTCATAGATTTTTTTGGATTTTTATAGGTTTTTGGGGTTTAGGGTTTTGGGGGGGTTTTATGGTTTTTATGTGTTTTTACGGTTTTAAGTGGTTTTTGGGTTTTTGGGGTTTTTAGATTCTTTTAGTATTTTATGGTTTTATTAGTTTTTTATGGTTTTTAACATATTTTAGAGTTTTTGATAAATTTATGGGTTATAAGGGGATTTTTAATTTCAAGTGGCTTATTTAGATTTTTATTGGTGTTTTGCATTTTTATGATTTGAGGGGATTTATGGTTGGTAGGGGGATTTGGGTTTTTTTTTGGCATTTTTGATTTTTGGAATTTATTGAGTTTTTAAGGGTCTTAAGGTTTTTTAGAATGTTTTAATGCTTTTAGGAGTTTCATGTATTTTTATAGATTTCAATAGGTTATTATGGTTTTTATGGTTTTGAGGAGTATTTATGGTTTTTAGGGGTGTTATGGGTTTCAGTTGTTTTTTGTGGTTTTTTTATTTTTTTACTTTCTCAGGGATTTTTAGGGATTTTTTTATGGTTTTTATGGTTTTTAAGGGTATTAGGGGCTTTGGGTCTTTGGGGTTTTATTAGTTTAATGGGTTTTGTAGTGGTTTTTATGTGTTCTTTGGGTTTTTATGGGTTTTAGGTTTTTAAGTGTTTATAAGAGTTTCTTTTAGTATTCAGGAGGTTTTTGGGTTTTTATGATTTTTTAAATTTTAATGTAATTTTTGGATTTGTTTATGATTTTATCAATTTTATGGGTTTTCAACATTTCTAGTGATTATGAGGGGTTTTAGGGTTTTTATTGGTTTAGGATTTTTCTTGGTTTTAGGGGTAATTAGTGTTTTTTTGGGTGTTTTATGTTTTTAGGTGGTTTATGGTTTTTAGAGTTTTTTAATGTATTTAGGGATTTTAATGGGTTTTAGAGTTTTTAGTGGTTTTAGGGGGTTTATGGGTTTTATGGGTTTTTATTTTTTTTTAAGGTTTTTTGTATTTTTTTACAAGTACATGGATTTTTTGTGAATTTTTGGGTTTTTATGGTTTTCATTGGTTTTTAGGTTGTCATTATTTCTGAGGGTTTTTATCATTTTTAATATATTTTTTTTGTTTTTTGAATGTTTTCATTATTTTTTGGTCATTTTGGATCTTTAGGGGGTGTTAGGTTCTTAGTTTTCGAATGGGTTTTAAGTAAATTATTATTTTTATGGATTTGATGTATTTTTATAGTTTTTAGTGCGGTTTTAATGTTTTATTGGAATTTAGGGTTTTTTGGGTTTTTTTGTTTTTTATTATTTTCAAGGGTTTTTCTTGATTTTTACAGTTTTTTATGTTTTTATGAATTTTTATGGATTTTATTGTATTTATGGTTTTTAGGTTTTTTTTGGGTTTTTTTGGATTTTTAGGATTGTTGGGGGTGTTTAGGTATTTTAGGGGATTTTAGTGATATTCTGGATTTCTTGAGTCATTTTAGGCTTTAAGATTTTTTTAGTTTGTTGGATTTATACATCTTTTTGTGTTTTTAATTTTTTTGTTTTTAAGGGTTTCTATATTTTTAGTGATTTATAGGGTTTTACTAATTATTTTGGTTTTTTAATGTTTTAAGGGGTTTTTTGGTTTTCATGGGTTTTAGGATTTATTTATTTTATATTTATTTTTAGGTATTTTTTAGGATGTCTATGGTTTTTAAGGGATTTTGGATTCTCACAAGAATTGGTGTTTTTACGGGTTTTTAAGGTTTTTATGGATTTTCAGTGTTTTTAGGGAATTTTTGTTTTGGTGGTGTTTTTTGGGTTTACTAGTGTTTTATGGTTATTTATATTTTTTAATGATTTTGGGGATTTTATGGGGTTTTATATATTTTAGGTATTTTATGGTTCTGGAGATGGTGATCTCAGCGACAGGTCCCCTTCATCTTCCTTGACGGTGATGGTCGTAGTGCCTCCCCCTCACCCCTTCATGGGGGAGAGTTCATCGGCGTTTCATGCTGGAGATCAGAGATCCTTAATTCCCTTCTTTATCCTAGATTTTCTTTATCCATTCCCTCAGATCGAGATCTTCCTTTAAGTTCCTAATTTTCATAATGTATAACCATAACAGCCCCTCACAAATACAGAGTTCAAAAAGGGTTCATCTCTCTATATCTGGACACTAATAGCACGCTTTGTGAATCAACGGCCATCAATGGACTCTTTTGACATGTTTATTTGTGGATCTTGGAATCTTCATGACTATGCTACAGTGGTTTTATTCAATGGACCCCATATTATGATCTGATTTGCAGGGGAGGATGATTTGATTCACACTTGGTCCGCATACCCTCTAATATTCAATAGATTTTGATTCTTTCTTTTTAGATGGAGTTTTGATCTTCAGATGAATCGTGATTTTCCATTGACTGGTACATGGGAACTATTTCTAGAACATCCTCTCCCGTTTCAAAATCCATCGATAATTTTCCAGCTCAGGAATCATTGGGGACATTTTTTATGCTCAGATAGCTAGAATAAGGCAGATTTCCATCCCATTTCTCTATGAAAATGTTTAGTAGTTGATTTGTTTTCAGAACCATTTGATTTTGTTTTTATTGATGTTGGTGAGGAATTTTGTTACAAGAAACCGTTATCATCAAATCATGGGTGGATTTGTGTTCAAATTGCAAGAAGCTGGATCATTTCAGCTTGATTTGTATGTGTGGGGGATAGAACAGCAATGGTGTGGGACTAGCCTGTGGGTTGTATGGTGTAGGGGGAAAGTTTCATGTTGAAGAAAGGGAGGTTTCAGTGGTAGAGGATCGTTTTCCCCCTGAGACGAAGGTGAATTCAGGGGTCACAAGCCTGAATCGTGACCTACAACTGAGTGGTGATAAAGGGGTTCTGGAATATGAGAACTGCAATGTGGGCATAGATGTTGTTTTGACTTTTATTGAAGGATTTGTGGATGTTGTAGGGGTTTTGCGGGCTTTCACATGTGTCTTGATCTCATCTGATAATGTAGAGGAGATGGAATAATGTCGATTAGTAATGCAACCTTCCATTACAGAGTCCTCAATAATGAGAATAGGAGAGGGTAGAGGGAATGTTCAATGGTTGGAATTGTTTAGTGGTAGCATGAAGTAGGCTCAAATACCTTTGTGGAATCTGTTTTCATGTTTGGAGTATGAGGATTTGGAGTATAAGTAGCAGCATCAGGGGCTGGTTGTTGCAGTGGGGAGTGTCGACTGTGTTTGTTCTGTTGGTTCCCATCAAATTGTTGCAGATAATAAAATACATAATCCTTTTTTAGGTTACTTCATTCAATATCATTTTGTATGTTTTTAATAGTCTAAAATTTGATATGGGTTTGTAAAATCCCTATGAGAGTAATTTTATTTTGAGTAATTATGTTTTGTTGTGTGGTTCTACTCCCATTTTAATGGATTATGCTTCTAGGCTTGAGATGAGGGGAGCATGGGTTTTTTCACCACGTATTGGGGATGGGTATGGGCAGAATGAGGAGTATTATACTGTGTAGGATCATAGTAAGGTTCCTTATTGGGTGAGGGTCATGAGGAATGTACTATACAGGTGAAGGGTGAGGTGTAGGCCATGCACTATGGGAATGAAAACCAGATCACATAGTTTACCACTGCAGATAACATTGATTGTAATGACTATTTACTTTGTCTGATTACCAATGCCGATCTTGACACTAGTCAAGTGGTTCTGTCTTCTTTTCTTGGGAGTGAGAGTAGGCAGCATGATTTTGAGGTGATTTATTGGGTCTTTGTAGATACTCCAACTCATGTGATCCCTAATGAGTCTGTGAGACATGTGTAGAAGCTTCCCTGGGTGCAGGATTTGCAGATGATCCTCTACACTATAAAGGATGGGCAACCGCTGAGCCATAATACCAATGGTGGGTATCTTGAAAGACATTTTCTAGTATTGTGGGAGATGGACCTAGAAGATACCAACACGCATCCCCATTCCATGGGATGCAGCTTTGTGTAGGCTAGTGTTGTAGGTTTGAGGGATCCAGGTTTTATAAAGGAAAGAAAATGAAGCTCCAACAGAGAAGATGGGTGGATGTTATTGCTGAGGAGGACAACAAGGTTGGTGGTAGTAAAATCACAGCTAGCGATGGGTTGTTACATAGAATGGAGAATGTAAATAAGGGTTTCATCTCTGGTCCCCATATGTGGAGGACAAGGTAAGAGTAATACACTCTACCTAAGACCATGGCTACCAGGGTATCTATTAAGGCCTCCAAAAATAGTGGTATTGATACAAAACATTGATGTATGGTAGGTATTCTTCCCAATCTCAGCATACTTTTGAAAAACAAAGAATTACGGACATGAATTTGGCACTCTTCAATAAAAAATAAGACATGGAGTCAGGATGGGAGACAATTGATGATAGAGCATCTTCTGATTTAGGTTATGGTGGGGATTTTGACTCATTTGACATGTAGTTTTTGGCTTTGGGTTACTTGACACTATAATTTTTGTACTGTATTGCCTTTATTTTTCTAATAAATTGAGTGGGTCCAATCTTGCTTGGTCTAGATCCTTTTCCTATATATTACTGATTTTTAGAGGTATTTTTATTTTCTTAAGTTTTCATGGTTTTTTCGTGTTTTAAATTTTTATGGACTTATAAGTTTTTTTAGCATTTTCATGATTTTAATGTTTTTTTTATGTTTTTAGTTTTTTTATAATATTTTTGGTATTTTCAATGTTTTTACGGTTTTTAGGGTATTTTAGTTCTTTAGGGTGTTTCTGTGGTTTTTTGGATTTTTTTGTGCTTTTCAGGATTTTTAACGTGTTTAGAGTTTTTTAAAAAAATTTATGGGTTTTAAGGGGATCTATATATTTTATTATTTTGTGGTTTTTGGATTTTTGGGATTTTGAGGGGTTTTATGGGTGTTTATAGTTTTCTAGGTTTTAGGTTTTTTGGGTCTTTCTATGTTTATATGATTTTTTAAGGTATTTTGGGAGTTTTGGGTTTTAGTGATTTTTTGATATTTTTATGGGTTTAATGTTTTTTAGAGTTTTTTAAAATATTTAGGGAATTTAAGGGATTATTAGTTTTTAGTGGTTTTTAGTTTTTTATGGGTTTATTTTGTTTTTTTATGTTTTAAGGGGTTTTTATGTTTTTAGGGGGTTTTAGGGTTGTTATAGGTTTTTACATTTTTATTGAATTTTAGGGGTTTTTTAAGATGGGTATGTCTTTTTGGGTTCTAACGGATAATGAAGGATTTTTGGGGATTTAGGTTTTTTTATCATTTTTAGTGTTGTTTAGGGATTTTAGGGTCTTTTGGGTTTTAGAGTTTTTTAATCTTTTGAGGGTTATAACAGTTTTGGGGTTTTTAACAATTTTATGAGATTAAAGGGTTTGTAGAGTTTTAGAGGTCTTTTAGGCATTTTATTTGTTTTTTGGGGTATTTTTGGTTTTTAGGGGGTTCTATGATATTTAGGATATTTTATAATTTTTTGGGTTTTTTATGATTTCAAGGAAAATTATTGTTTTTTATTTTTTTATGGCCTTTATAGTTCTTATTAATTTTAGATATTTTAATGGTGTTTAGTGTTATTCAAGGATATTAGGGTTTTATGGGTTTTCTACGTTTTTAGGGTGTCTTTATGTTTAGTTTTTTTTTAATTTTGTTGGGATTTAATGTTTTTTACTAGTTTTTAGGGGTTTAAATATTTTTAGTGTTTTAGTAGTTTTTTGGGGTTCTGAAGGGATTATAGAGTTATTAAATGTTTATTTTTGGGGTTTTATGGTTTCAGGGGGTTTAGGGATTTTATGGTTTTCTACATTTCAAAGTATTTTTATGGATTTTTATGGTTTTTAGGGATTATAGTGATTTTTGTGTTTGGGGGATTTTGATGATTTTTAGGAGTTCTCATGGGTTTTCTGGTTTTAGGGGTTTTGAGTGGTGATATGTTGTTTATGTGTTTTTTGAGTTATTTTTTGATTTTTTACCATTTTTAAGGTTTTTATTATTTTTAACGTTTTGGGGTATTAATGGTGTTTAGGATTTTTACTCATTTATAAGGTTTTTATGGAATTTTAGGGTTTTGAATGGTTTTAGAGGCATTATCATTTTTAAGGTTTTTTAGGGTTTTTAGGCCTTCAGATAGTATTTTTTTTGATTTTTTAGGGTTTTTATGGTATTTAGGATATTTAGGGTTTTTATGGATTTTGAGGGGTTTATGGGGGGGTTTCTATGGTTTCTAGGATCTTTTTTATTTTTAGGGTTTCCTGATTTTTTATGGGTATTATGGTTTTCGAGGGTTTTTTTTACGGTTTTACAATTTTTATGTGCTTTACAATTTTTAGTGGTTTTTTTGGTTTTTTATGGGTTTTAGTTTTTTATATGGTTTTTAGGGGTTTTATAGTTTTTTTGGTTTTCTCAAATTTTTAGGATTTTTTATATTTTCATGGAGTTTTAGGATTTTTATGGGTTTTAGTGTTTTTTACTTTTTTAGGGATTTTGAGGTTTTATAGGGTGTTTTATATTTTTATGGGATTAGAGGTTTTAATGTATTTTTGTGGTTTTAGGGTTTTTTATATGTCTATGGTTTTAGGGTTTTATATTTTTTATGTTTTTTGGGTTTTTATGGGTTTTAAGAGTTTTACTTTGTTTTATGGGATTTTAATGTTTTTAAGGGTTTTTATTATTTTTATGAGTTTTTCGGAGTTTTTAGATCGTTTATTTTTTTTGACTTTTTATGTATTTTTATGTTCTTTTTATTTTTTGTGTTTTACAGGATTTGAGGGTTTTTAGGGTCATTATGGTTTTTTATAATTTAGGATCTTTTCGGTTATTTAGAGGGGGTTTATGTTTTTAGGGTATTAAGGTTTATTAATAATTTTTTATGTTTTTATGGGTTTAAATGATTTTTATACTTTTTGGGGTTTTTAGGTCTTGTATGCGTTTTTAGGGGTTTTTGGTCTTCAGGGGTTTTCAAGGTTTTTTATGTCTTCGTGAATTATTAGGGAATTTTTAGGGAATTTTTTGGTAATTTATTGGTTTTTGAGTTTTTATGGTTTTATGTATATTTAAATTTTAAACATTTTTTATGCATTTTTTGGGTTTTAGGTTTTCAGGGGTTTTAGGGTTTTTTGGGTTTTTAAGTTTTTTTTTTGTGATTTTACGGTTTTTAGGGTTTTTATTGTTTTTATCATTTTTATGGGTTTAATGGGTTTCTAGATATTTACTGTTTTTATGGTATTTAATGAGTTTTTGGGTTTTTAGGGTTTTTGTTGTTATTTTGATTTTCAAATGGTTTGAAGGCATTTTATTGAAATTTATGTTTTTTTATATATTTAGCTATTTTTTTTAAAAAAATTCATTTTTATGGTTTTTTTTGGGTTTTATGGGATTTTAGTGGTTTTATGGGTTTCATTGTTTTTTATGTTATTTTTTCATTTCCATGTTTTAGGGTTTTTATTGACTTTTTTTGGGTTCTATGGTTTTCTATAATTTTTTACTATATTTGGGGGTTTTATGGGTTTTTAATGTTTTTAGTTTTTTTGGGGTTTTATGTGTTTTTAGAGATTATAAAGGTTTGGGGGGGGGTTTCTAGGTTTGTATTGTTTTTATTTTTTTGGGATTTTTTGGGAATTTAAAGGATTTTCATGGTTTTTTTGTTTTTTAGGTTTTTAGGGGTTTATATGTTAAAAGGGTTTTAGGGCTTTTTCATGGTTTTTAGAGTCCTTTTTGGGGTTTTTGCATTTATTTAGTTTTTTTCCCAGGTTTTTATAATGTTCTATTTTTTTGGTTGTTTTAAGGGGTTATGGAGTTTTTATTTGGTTTTTAGGGTTTTTAGAATTCTTATTTTTAGGGGTAAATACTATTTTAGGTGGTTTTAGGTATTTTAGTGTTTTTATGTTTTCAAGTATTTTTAGGTACTTTTTGTTAGCTTTTATGGGTTTTAGTGTTTTGAGTGGTTTTTGGGATTTATCAGGTTTTTAGGTAATTTAGAGGTTTTAGGTTTTTAGGGGTTTTCATGGTTTTAAGGTACTTTTTTAGGGTATTTCTGTTTTTGAGGGTTTTTAAGCATTTTTAGAGTTATTTAACCTTTTTAAAATATCAAGGGTTTTATGGTTTTTAGAGTAATTTTGGATTTAGGGGATTTAGGGTTTTTTAGGGGTTTCTGGGTTTTGAGGGGTTTTCTCTTTTTCTAGGGATTTTAGGGGTTTTCAGGGTTTTTTATGTTTTGAATATTTTGATGTTTTTTTTCAATTTTTATAGTATTTAGTGTTTTTTTAGAATTTATGGTTTTTTAGGGTTTTTAGATATTTTTATGGGTTTTAGTGATTTTAGGGTTTTTTAGTGTTGTGCTCTCATCTTGGTTTTTTAGTGTTTTGGAGTTTTTTTGTCTTTAATGGTTTTTAGAGTTTAAATAATTATTTTTATTTTAAGGGTTTTAGTGATCTTCAGAGTTTTTATGAGATTTTAGTGTTTATTCATGTTATTAGTGGTGTTTATGGTTTTTGGGAATTTAAAATGTATCTTTTCATATTTTTTTCAAGAATTTTTATGCATTTTTAGGACTTATGGTTTTATATATTTTTAGGG
Source organism: Viscum album (assembly GCA_963277665.1). Lineage (NCBI taxonomy): Eukaryota > Viridiplantae > Streptophyta > Magnoliopsida > Santalales > Viscaceae > Viscum > Viscum album. Next base: position 973,417,675 of record OY728141.1, read on the forward strand.
GTTTTTGGGATTTAGAGTAGTTTTATAGTATTTAGAGTTTCATAGTGTTTTTAGTGGTCTTAGAGTCTCTTGGGGTTTTTATATTATTTAAGGTTTATAAATTTTTTTGGTTTTCATAATTTTTTTGGGTTATATGGGTTTTTATAGATTTTAGTTGGTTTTTAGGGTGTTATGGGTTTATGGTTTTTTTAATGTTTTTTAATATATTCATGGTTTTTAGATGTTTTCACAGTTATTTGGTTATTTAGGTGATTTAAAGGATTTATTATGATTTATATTGTCTTAGGTTTTGTATTTTTTAGGGATTTGAGTGTCTTTAGGATTCCACAGTGTTTTTAATGGTTTTAATAGATTTTTAGGTTTCAGAGTTTTAGGGGTTTTAGGATTTTTTTGGGTATTTTGTATTTTTTGATGTTTTTAAGGTTATTAGTGTTTTTCAATGTATTTAGGAGTTTTAAGAGTTATAATAATTATTAGTGGTTTAGCAATTTTTATGAATTTAAGTGGTTTTTGGGTTTTTTTTTGTGATTTTATGGATTTCAAGGTTTTTGGGTTTTTTATGTCATTAAGGGATTTTTAGGGTTTTTTCACATTTATGATTTTAGAATTTTTAGTTATTTTAATGGTATTTTGGATATTTCAGGATTTTTTTAATGTTTTAGGGTTATTCAAGGTTTTTAGTCACCATTTTTGGTTTTAATGGGTTTTTAGAGTTTTTAGTGATTTTATCGGTTTTTTGGGTTTTTAAGGGTCTTATGAGGTTTTATGGTTTGTCGGGGTTTTCATGTTTTTAGTTTTTTTATGTTTATAGGGATTTTAGGTTCCTTTTATGGATTTTAATTGGTATTTAGTATATTATTATGTTTTTAGAGATTTTTAGGGTTTTAGAGTCTTTTAGGAGATTTTAGTTGGGGTTCTGGGATCGTCGCAGGTGTTATGTATTTTTTGGTCTTTTGGGTTTTCATTTGAGTTTTTAGGGTTTTTATGGGTTTTTAGATATTTTAATGTTTTTAAGAGCTTCAAGAGTTCTTAGAGTATTTAGTATTTTCATGTTTTTATGGGTTTTTAGGGTTTTAGTGTTATAAGTGGGTTAAAGGTTTTCTGATGATGTTCAGGGGTTTTTGGGTTTTTAAAATTTTCAAAGATTTTTTGATATTTTTTATGTTTTTTAGGCTTTAATTTCATTTAGGATTTTTATAGATTTTGAGGTATTTGGGGTTTTTAGGGGTTTTAGGTTTTCTGAATTTTTACATTTTTTGGGATTTGAGGGGTTTTCTTTGATTTTGATTTAAATTTTTAGTGTTTTTAGAGTTTTATAATGTTTTATGAGATTTAAGGGTTTTAGAGTTTTTATTGGATTTCTTTTTTATGGGGTTTTATGGGTATTAGTGGGTTTTAGGGTTTTTTATGATTTTAGGTATTCATACAGAATTTTGTTTTTGGATTTTTTGGATTTTAGGGTATTTAGTATTTTTACGTCTTAGAGGGGTTTAGGATTTTTCAATATTTTTTTGGGTTTTTGTTATTTTTGGTTTTTTTGTGTTTTTAGGGTATTTATAGTTTTATTGGGTTTAGTGTTTTAGAGTTATTTTTTAAAAAGTAGTTCTTTAAAGGTTTTTTAATGACATTAGTTGGTTTTATGTGTAGTAGGGTTGTTTAATGTTTTTTATGGTTTTTAGGGGTTTTTAGAGGTTTTTAAGGATTTTCAAGGGTTTTGGGGTTTTTTACATTTTATTATATTTTTTTGGGTTTTTGTTATTTTTATGGTTTTAGGATTTTAGGGGATTTAGAGGTTTTTAGTGGTTTATAGGGTTTTTATGATTTTTTATGGTTTTTAGAGTATCTTTTTGTTGTTTGGTGTTTTTGGTGAGTTTTTAAAAGATTTAATATTTATAGAGTTTCTTAAAATTTTTATGGGTTTTAACATTATTATTTAGTTTTTAATAATTTTTTGGATTTTATGAGTTTTTTGGGTTTTATATTGTTTTCAATGGGGTTTTAGGGTTTTTATGTTTTTTATATCTACATGAATTTCTATGTATTTTTAAGGTTTTTTATGGTTTTGTCTACTTTTAGGGTTTTTTGGATTTTGAGGGGGTTTAGGGGTTTTCAATGTATTTTGGGATTTTATGTTTTTAACAGTTTTTAGGGTATTTATTTGATTTTTATAGTATTTTTTTAAATTTTTATTTATTTAATTTTTTTTAGAGTTTTTGACGTTTTATTTGTCTAAGGGTTTTTTAAAAATTTTAGAATTTTGCAGTTCATTATGGAGTTTATGATTTTTATTATGGTTTTCTAGTGTTTTTAAAGTTTTTTAGGGATTTTAATGTTTTCATTGACTTCTAGATATTTTTTAGGATTTTAAAAGTTTTTATGATTTGTAGTGATTTTAGAAATTTTTATGGATTTAAGGGGTTTTATGGGTTTTAGGGTAATCTTGAGTTCATATTGTTTTTTTATTCTTTTTGGATTTAAAAGGTGTTTTATATTATTTTTAATTTTTTTGGGGGGTTTTAATGTTTTTTTGAGTTTTAAGTTGTTTTTAAGGGTTTTATTTTATTTTAGTGTTTTTATGATTTTAGGGGATTCCATGGAATTCATGGCTTTTATTCGGTTTGTTACACATTTTATATTTTCATGGGTTTTAGGTATTTTTTAGGATTTTTATAGTTTTATAATTTTTTGGATTTATTATTTATTTTGAGGGTATTAGTGGTTTTTAATGTTTTTAGTTTTTATGCATTTTTCAATTATTATTAGTTTTTTGGGTTTTTTGATTTTTTTATGGTTTTTTAGGTATTTATAGTTTTTTAAAAAAATTTGTTTTTAAAGGTTTTTAGAGTTTTAAGTGTGTTTTAGAGTTTTTTTTGGATTTTATGATTTTTAAAGGTTGTTTGGGGTGTTTGTGATTTTCAGGGTGTTTCATGGTTTTAGGGGGGTTCTATTTTTAGGAAAGTTTGTGATTTTTAGGATATATATAGTTTTTAGGAGGGTTAGGTTTTTATGCACTATTGGAAATATCTCCTATACCCACAGTTTGAAACTGTGGGTATACCCTATAGCCACGGTTTCATTAACAGTGCGCTGGAGTGGCGTCGGTATAGCCCTATACCCACGGTTTTGTAGAAACCGTCGGGATAGCCTACTGAAATCTCATAGTATCCATGGTTCACTTAAACCGTGGGTATACATCTATACCCACGGTTTATAGAAACGTGGGTAAACATTTATAATGAACAAAATATATACCTACGGTTCACTAAACTATAGGTACAGATTCTGTCACCCGCAACATATATACCTACGGTTTAAAAAACAGTTGGTATAGATCGTATCTGTAGAACCAGAACTCTTCGCCTCCTTTACCTTGCTCCTACTCTTGCAAACCAGCGCCACTGCCTTCACCTTGCTCCTGCTCCTACAAACCAGTGCCACCTTCTCCTTGCTCCTGCTCCTGCAAACCAGCTCCACCATTACCTTGCTCCTACCCTTGCAAACCAGAAACCAAACCAATCACTTGCTCCTACAAACCTGAAACCAAAACAATCACCTTGATCATGCTGCTGCAAACCAGAAACCAAACCAAGACAAAGCAACCCAGAAACCAATCCAAGGCTAACCAAGACAACCAGCCTGCAAACCAGAATGTAAAAACAATAGAGGGGATGAAAACAATAGGAAAAATGATATCACTTCTCTTTTGCACAAAAATATAAATTACATGTAGAAATCTACACGAGATATAATGAAGATTATGATGAATTATCTTAAGATATATTACATGAAATTTCCCAAATGGTCCATCTGTATGTGAAGATGACATAGGATCACCCCTTAGAGCTACCTCAAAAAAAATGATGATGGAATACTTACCTCTCACAGTCTTCCATAACCATGAATGAATTATGGGTAGCAGTACTCGCATCGGGTAGAGGAGAAAAATCCATTTCAATAAGAGATATGGGAGAAAAATAGTTCAAAAACTTGGATACAAGGTGTTCATACAAAATCATAGGATGCACATTTATAATAACCATAACCCTATAGGATATCATTTGGTCCTTCAATAATGATGATATGCCCACTTAATAGGCCATATAATAAGAACGATTGTCCAAAATAGGCAGATCAACAACACAAAAGTCTTCATAATTTTTTATTTAAGGCACCCTAATAAGATAAGTTCCTAGAATCAAATAAATTTTATTTCATAAATGGAAGAAAGAAACCACAATATGGGTTAATTAACAATTAATATAAGGGGCATAATCCACAGTAGAACCATCTTGAGTTATCAAGGTATACATCTATATAAGGGTATGATACAATGAAGAATGTTTCCTAATCAATGGGGTTAGAGAAGTGCCAAAAACCAAATATCCATAAGTAAAATTCCCAAAATGATAGGGTTGAGAAACTGAGATTTATTTTGAAACAATGGAATTTAAATATATATCAGACAAACCCATCAATCTACCATATCCATAAATATTGCAAACCAAAACATCATCATCCAGATTCCTATAGATCACTTGATTGTGAACCACAAAGGATTTATTAGCATGATTCTCACTCATATGAGGATGATTCTCACCAGATACCCCATGCCATATCCTCCTGTTTTTATAGAAAGTATAATAATTCCCTTGGATTTTGTACAATATAATGAATTTAAGAGATTTATGGAAAATAATTTTTTCCATAAATAATTATATGTGCCTACATGAAGATGAATTCCCAATGAAATACAGTATTAATTACCAAATTCCATAGAAATTTTTGATTTCATAGTATGTTCTATGAGAATTGTATCTTCATTAGTAAATATAAATTGACGGATATGATTACCAATAAATTTGAGAACTGGCTGATCCTAAAAAGAAAAAGGGGTACAATTTAGATGAATATTTAGTGCTTCCAAGATGAATTTTTTATCACTGATCTTTGAGTGACCACTAGAGGAGTATAAACCTGTTATGACTTCATTTTTCAACCTCCCGATCTTAGAATAATTAAAATCATTTTCATGGATGTTATACATTAAAAATTATTTCCTATAGAAAATGCAGACTATGACCACACTATAAATATCCCAGGATTCAATAAAGATAGAAAATTGTGAAATAGAATTAATTCATTGCCAAACATAATGATGAGGGGCCATCAAAAAAAAATTGAGGCATTTGAATGTCCACTATTAGATAGTGATATTGCTGGACTCCCATCCACTGATTATTATTCCTTCGATGAAAAATATATTGGATTATCCATTTGGAGATTATAATGAGAAACCAATACTAACTATACACTCACCATTGACACGGAGTATGGATCCATATTTTTAATAACAATTCAAAAATTAATAAAAGTCAATGAGGATAATCCAGCTATAAATATCTATGGAAATTCTACTATAGAAGGTTAGGATTGGACAAAGGAATGTAATGGGAAATCCCAAAATGATGTCTGTGGAACACTACCCACTGAACATGGAGGAACCAATCCAAAAGGATCTATTGAAGAATCTATAGTGTCTTAATCAATGTAAAGTGAAAAATTAAATTTTTAGAAGGTGTATATAGTGCATAAATTTAAAGATGAGTACTCTTCCTCCAAAATCATGATGGTTTGAATAATTTAGTGAAAAGACCCATTTAAAATATATATAAAATAATATTTATGGGTTGTGGTGTATGGAAAGGAAGATGCGAGGGTCGGGCTATTCCCGGCTCCTCCAAATTTATTAGAAAGAAAAAGAGACACCGCAGACAAGGGAGGGGAGGGGTCAAACGACCCACACCCAAAAACCCCTTACAACCCACACCAAAAAAGAAAAATCAAAGAAGAAAAGAAGCAAACCCAACCCAAAAAAAAACAAAGCACCAAGCAGCAACCAACATCATCCGCAGCATCAACCAGCATCCAACAGCTCACCACCAAGCAGCAACCAGCCTCCAAACTTACCACCTCCAGCATCCAGCAAATTCCAGCCATCACCGCCACAACATCGCTTAGCAGCATCTCCAACATCATCACCTGTCCAACCAGAACAAGCATCCCATAGCACCAACAAGCCTCCAGACCTCAGTAACTCTTCTTCCCTAACATCCACAAGCACAAGAGGATGCCCACTACCAAGCACACCGCAGCATGCTAACCCTGTTAGAAAATGTCCAGCCACATCCAGCATCACGGCCATGCCAGCCAACAACATTCCATTATGCAAGTCAAAAGCACCCAGCCATTCCACATTCATCGAACACCAAACAACACCACCATACCAGAATTCCAGCACCCACCACCTCCACTCAAAGGAAGTGGTGGACAAAGTCCAGCAACTCATCATCCAGCAACTCAGTAACCGACCAGAAATTAGTAGCAAGTTATGATGGGAACAAAAACCAGCAGCAAACATCATATAGCAACTCAGAACCCAATGAACAGCATTAACCGACCAGACCAAATCCAAAATCCCACTAAAAACAGGAAAAAATACCCACCAGCACCCACGCCTGACCACACTCCGCAGCATCCTCAACACCTTAAACACATCAAACAGTAGAAACCACAGCACAGAACCAAACCAGCCGCATTTCAAGAACACACAAACCAGCAACTCAAAATGAACAGAACACTACATGTTCGAACCTTCATGAGCAGAAATCGCCAAGGACAAGATATCAGAACTAGAAATGGAAACCTGTATCTTTTCTTTAAACAGCCATCAATCCGTAGTAGCAGCAAGCATCAAATTCCAAGATTTGACACATAAACATGTCCATGATTTTTTATTAGTGGGGTGATGGTTTTTCTTCCATGCATTTATAGTGGAAATTTTATGGTAAAATAAATATGATGAGCTTATTATGAAATGTTATTTCATTGTTCTATATGACCGATTAGTTATATAAACAGAATGTTTTCACTCTTCTACCTTAAATGTAATTTGATTATATAATTATTGTAAGACATAATATATAAAATGAATGAAATTTATCGATATTATGTCTTCCTATCATTATATAATCAAATTAAATTGATGTTCGAATAGTGAAAACATTATTATTGTAATTATTATAATTAGGCTACTAAAAGGTTGTTTCCAGACATTCTATTCTTTCTCCCAACTATTTGTTGTACTCCAACTCATATAAATCCTGAAACATATAATTTCAGTTAAAAAATCATTAATTGTCATTTAGAAATGTGCCATGGTTAAATATGGATATTTCCTTTATGGGAAAATCTTTGTATAGAATTGGTCCAAACAACTAAAAGGAGATTTGGTATCTTATCCAAATTACTGTAAAGGAAAATCAAACAATGAACCTAGTTTAACGATTGGAACGTGATGTATAAATTTAAAATTTAACCAAAAAAGAAAATTTGACTTGGAACACCCAAGGGGATTCCATATTCAAAATCCACAACCTCAAAACCACTAAACATGATTCAATAGGTGTATAACAATATTAATGGATCAATTAGACATGAAGAAATCCATATAAAGGGGACACCCGCCAATATCTATCATATAAAACAATGAAATAGCTACGATACATCATGTCATAAAGTTATAATGACATAAGCACCTACCTAAAATATGTGGATGAATCCTTGCTCGATATTAGCCTCATATTCTATGAAGGATGGAAATTTTTTGAGAAACATACCAATGACATGAATGTTGGGAAAATAATCCAGTAACTAAATTATTTAATGAATCCAAATGAAAATCTAGATATGAGGTAAGTGATCAGAGGAACATACCAATATGGATCCAATACTTCCATCATATCAAGGAGTAGACATCGATATAAGAAGATATCTTGATACCCAGATGGAGAATCTTTGAAGGCTATGAGAGAAGAAATATCAACTCAGCATGACAACACGAAAATTTCCAAAATAATGGAAACCATGAAAAGAATTATAAAACACATAACTTAGGCCCATAGGACTCTCCCCATCAGTATCATCCTTTAGTTCATCAAGGATTAATGTAGATGTGATGAAAAGATAATTTCCATGAGATTTTGGCATGTGATTCTAATTCTAGGTAGCATTGTTGATTGAAAGTATAAGAATGTATGTTTAAAAATTAATCAAGAATGTAATGGAACAGATCAAATGAGAAAAATTATAACTAATAAAACTGTGACTGAAATTAGACAACTGTTGTTAATGGCATGCATTGTAGAGTGCATAAAACACAAGAACTATTGTATTAAAATAAACTGCTAAAATAAAGATAGATAAAGAAAGTGAACTAAAAATTATTAGATTATAGAAGGAAGAATGTAGGTACTCACTTGAGAGAAAAAGAAACTATCTATTTTTGGACTTGAAATGAATTCAAGTGTCCAACTAGTCGAGAATACATTCCTTCTCTACAAAAAAGGGACTTGGCAAGAAAAATGCTATCATCAGTCAAATTGACGAAAAACAATTAATAGATGATAAAAATTAAAACTGTTGTGAGTAGTCGAATCGTTCATGTTCCCAAGACAATATGAGATGGTAGACTCATTGTATAACTTTTATTTCTTAACAAAAGATTTAGTATAAAGATATTTAACAATATAGCATAAAAAAGAGAGTTCTTATTGGGTATCATGAATGTTAAAAAAAATTACAGCACAATAATCAACACAAAATAAATCAAGCACAATGGTTCCCTACCAACCTTTTTTTAAAATAATTAACCATAGAAAATGATTCTCATAAGTTTTCATGCCGCCAATGAGTTACAAGAATGAATTTTCAGAAGATCATAAAATTTTAGCATGGAATTACACAAAAATAGAGGGAACTAAAAGTATAACAATGACCACCAACAATATTTCAATAATACAACATGCTACAAATAACTTAAGATTTTTGTTTTCAAAGTAGTCAATTATGTGAAACAAATAACAACACTAAAAATAAATTAGAATGAGTTGAATTATTTACTCCCCATATTTATAGAAGCATATATCATTGTTGTACAGTAAATGGGTAACCTCCCTTAAACCCAATGAAATAGTACACTGGATGGAGATTGAAGTTCCTAAAAAATGAACAAATCCCAGTGAGTTTCTAAAATAATAACCATACTTAAGGATTAGGAAAGTTTTATCCTATTTTATCTAACTTGTAACTCATTTGGGTATTAAAGTCAAAAAATAAACTTCTTTTGGTAAGAAAATCTCACAACCAACAGTGAATACTTCTCATAGTAACTTGATATGCTGCACACTTGACACAGTAACTCCACCTACCACACATCATCTTCACCTCATGGCCAGTTTACACCGACACTTTTGAACAAAAAACTCAAACATGAGTACGAATATGAAATGGAAACATAAGAAACAATGGTTTACCAACAAAAATATACACATGACCTAGAAAAAAGAATTTATTTAAGAAAAACATAAAAGAGAAAAAGTAGAAAGTCTTGGGTTGCCTACCATGAAACATTATCTTTAAAGTCTTATGCCAAAATCAAACCCTTAAAACATTCCTTATGTGATCATTCAATGTTTAAGATTCATTGGTGGTTTCAATTTAATATTGTCTAAGGATTCAACAATAGGACCACTTAAGAAGATTCCAAATTTAGCAGTAAAAAATATTCAGTAAAATTAATCTAAATCAGAGTAGGTAAAATATTTTTTAGCTCAACTTGACCCTCAAACCCTCTCTCTTAGCTCTAAAACTGGCTGTTAGAGGCCCGATAATATCACTTATTTGATAAAAAATTCTCACAAATCCCCCCACACTTTGAGGATTGTAGAAACTAAGAAACAACATTCAAAATAGCAACAACCTCCTCAAAATTTCTAGAATAGATTACTAAAACTACTTGTAAATTAAAGAGAACTGAAGACACACATTTGAATGATTTGAACTCAACATCGAAAATTAAATTTCCAATGTCCACAAAAGAATTAAATTTTTTGAACCTTTGATATTATGGCTGTAAATCCTCACACACAACAACTAACTCACCAGGAAAAAACCTTTCATGGAATTGCACTTGTTCAAAACGAACAAGATCTTGTTTTTAGCTGTTTATAAACCAAAAAACCCACTAACATTATATATTTGTAGACATTTATCCTATTATTTGAAAATATCATAAACAATCTCATAAATTCTAGTAATAATAATTTACAAAACAGCCTATAAATTGGGATTTATAGAAGGAACTCCATCATTAGATGCCTGAGAGTGAGTAACATCTTCTTGAGTAATACTTTCAATGGGATAGAGAATTCTAATCTATGTAACCTCTAGACGAAAAGAACAAGAATCAAATATGAACTCAATTTTAATGAACTCGTTCGTAGAAACATCAATTATGTTAAAAATTAACTCATTTTTTTTCTTTTTAAAAACTATAATCTCCTCCGCATCATCAACATCCTGGAGGGGTTGTTTTCCTTTGGACACATCAATGATAGAACCTCCAGTAGAATGGAATGATATACATAGGATGATTGACTAAAACCCTAAATTTTCGATCAATGATTGTCAAATTTCCAGAACTTATTCCAGAACTTATTTCCAAAAGGATGAACTAGCCGGGATATTACATCCTGATTCTTAGTAAGATGTAAAATATTACCTTATTTAAGAGATGTCAAGGCATAGGCGAAGTCATGGAGGTCTAGGTCGAGAGCCGGGAGGCAGATCTAGGATGCAGAGCCCGGACGTGAAGCCGGGAGGTGGAGCCGGTACGCGGAGCCTGGATGTGGAGCCGGGAGGCGGAGGCCTGGGAGGGGAGTCAGAGAGGGGAGGAGAGGGCCAGGAGGTGGTGGTCGGGGAGGGGAGGATAGGGCAGAGAGTCGAGGGTCGGGGAGTTAGGGCTGAATGGGGGGAGCGCCGAGTGAGGAGGAGCCCGATAATTCGGGCACGATGGATGTTTGAATACCCACAGTTTTAATAAAACCGTGTGTATAGATAAATAAAAACAATATATTCTCACGGTTTATAAAACCATAGGAATAGATGTGTGGGGATAAACCCCATTCCCAGTAGTGATGGATCTTGAGGGTACATATGGTATTTGATGGTTTTATGGGCTCTATTTGTGTTTTTTAATGTTTTTATAATCTTTTAGTGTTTTTGGGGGTTATTTTTTGTTTTTATAGTTTTTATGTTATTAGAGTTTTTAAAATTTTTAGTGGTTTTTAGTGTTTTAGAGTTTCTAGTGGTCTTTAGTGATATAATGGGTTTTTATGGATTTTATGATTTTAGGGGTTTAAATGGTTTTAGTGTTATTCAGGAATTTAGAGATATTAACATTTTTAGTAATTTTTTTGGTATTTTTAATGTTTTTATGGGTTTTAGGGTTTCTATGGATTTTGATTGATATAGGGGGTTTTTAAGGATTTAGGGTTTTTGTGTTTTTTAGGGTTTTTGGATCTCTTTATGTTTTTAGTTTTTTTCTTATTTTTTAATGGCTTTTATGTTATTTATAGTTTTAAACCTTTTTAAGAGGTTTTAAGGATTTCGATAGTTTTTAGGGTTTTTTATATTTTTAGGGGTTTTATGTTATTCAATCATTTTATGGTTTTTAAAATTTTTAAGGAGTATAGTTCATTTAATGATTATTATAGTTTGAGGGGGTTTAGGGTTCTTATGTATTTGATGTTTTTTTTCAGTTATTCAGGGTTTGTTTTGGGTTTTTTAGTGTTTTCAAGTTTTTTGGGTTATATTTTTATTCATATATTTTAGCATTTTCTAGGGGTTTGAATGGTTTTTAGAGTTTTAATTGTTATTAGGTGTTTAATGGGTTTTTATCACGTTTATTGGTTTTAAGGTTTTTATGTTTTTTAGTGTTTTCTAATTTTTTAGGGTTCTTTATATGTTTTGATAGGTTTTTACAGTTTTTCAGGGTTTTTAAGATTTTCGTGATTTTTAGGATTTTCATAGGATTTTTATATATTTTAGGGGATTTTTTTCTTTTGGGAATATTGAGTGTTCTTAGGGTTTTAGGATGTTTTTGCGTTTTTAGGGGTGTTTTGAGTTTTTAAGGTCATTTATGGTTTTTATAGTTTCTAATGTTTTGTGGTTCTAAACGGTTTGAAGAGTTTCTTGTGGGTGTTTAGGGTATTTAAGGGTTTTTAGGGTGTTTAAGGTTCTTATTTTTTTTTTATGTTTTTAGGGGTTTTTTGGGTTTTTTAGTTTTTTTTGTTTTCATTTATTTGAAGGGATTTTTAGTATTTTTATAAATTGTAGGATTTTTTTGTGGGTTTTCATCAATTTTGGGGGAATTTAGGGTTTTATAAGGTTTTAGGTTTTTTGGGGTTTTTAGGGTCATTTGTGTTTTTATTGTTTTGGATATTTTTAATGTTTTTAAAAAATATATAGTTTTTTAATGTTTTATGTGTTTAATGCATTTTTAGAATTTTTAGATGGGTTTAATGGTTTTTATGTGATTTTTGTTTTCAATGGTTTTTAGCACTTTTTATGGTATTAAGGGTCTATAGGGGTTTTTATGATTTTAGATATTTTTAGGGATTTTAGAATTTATCTGTTTTTCGGGGTATTATGGGTTGTTTAGATTCTAATGAATTAAGGGCATTTCTTGATTTTTCGGGGTTTTAGGGATTTAAGGATTTTAGGGGGTTTTGATTTCTTTTATTGGTTATTAGCATTTTTTGAATTTTTATGGGGTTTAAGGGTTTATAGGGTTTATAGTAGTTTATTGGGATTTTATTAGTTTTTATTGGTTTTGGGTGATTCAAGAGATTATGGTTTTCCAAGGGATTAAATGAGTTTTATGGATTTTTTTATGTTGCTTGGGATTTTAGGTGTATTTATACATTTTTAGGGTCTTTTAGTGTTTTGTTTTGTTTTTTTATGCTTTTCTAATGTTTTTGTGATATTTTAATTTTTTTCTAATTTTTATGGGTTTTTAGGGTTTTTAGTAGTTCTATAGGGTTTTTATGGGTTTTAATCATTTTTAACGTTTTTATGGGTCTTATGTTTTTTTGATACATATTATGGTTATTTTGTATTACTTCATTTATAAGGGATTATAAGTAATATTTTATAAATTTTATGGGATTTAGTCTTTCTAGTGATTCTGAGGGGTTTAGTGGTCTTCATGTTTATAAAGTTTTTAGTGTTTTTCAAGGTTATAAGGTCTTTTTGGGTTTTGAGGTTTTTTGAGTTATCAGTAATTTTATGTTTTTTTTCATTTTTTAAATATTTATAGGTGTTTTAAAGGTTTTTAGAGGTTTTTTGGGGGTCTGTGGATTTTTTGGGGTTTTAGGGGTTTTATGGATTTTAGTGGTTTTTAGGGTTTTCTTGTATTTTTTACAATTCCAGTGTTTTATGGATTTTTTAGTATTTGTATGGTTTTTGGGTTTCACTGTCTTTTACGGTTTTTAGGGTTTTAAGGGGTTTTCATGATTTTTTTTGGGGTTTTAAGGGTTTTTATATTTTCTGGTACTTCTAGGGATTTTTGATTTTTTATATTTTTTTAGTATTTTTTATGGTTTTTAGAGATTTGAGGGTATTAATGGTTTTTAGGGATTTTAATGTTTTTGGGGTTTTTAGAGTTTTTAGGGATTTTTAGTATTTTTGGTTTTTTATGTTTTTAATAATTTTTTATGTTAGTTTATATCTTTTAACATTTTTAAGAGTTTTATGGGTTTTTGTGTTATTGGTAGGTTTTTATGGGTTTTTTGGATTTATGTTTTTGGATGTTTTAATAGTTTTAAAGGGTATTGCATAGTATTTTGTTTTTTCTTATTTTTATTGATTTATAGGGGTATTTTTGAGATTTTAATGATTTTTTGGGGTTTTTGAGATATTGAGGGTTTTTAGGGTCTTTCACAAAGTTTTAAGATATTTAAGGGGATTGAGGGGGTTTTAGGGTATTTTTGGGTTGCTAGTGGTTTTTTAGTTATTTAATGTTTTTAATGTTTTTAGAGATTTTTAATGGATTTAGTCATTTCAAATGTTTTCAAATTTTTAGTGATATTTAAGGGTTTAAATTTTTTTTTAATTTTTTTAGGTTTTATTGGTTTATGGTTTTTATGGGTATTTAGGGGTTTTATGGTTTTTTACTTTTTCAAATATTTTAGTGATTTTTTTATTTTTACTGTTTTTTGGGGGTTTTAGGTGTTTTAGGGTTTTAGAGAATTTGGAGGGTTTTTAGGGTTCGTTGGGGAGTGGGTATTTTAGTTTTTAGGGTTTTATGCATATTTTGTGTTTTGTCGTTCTTTTTTATTATTTTGGGTTTTAAATGTCTTTAGATTGGTTCAAAAAATTTCGTAGTTTTAATTTTATGCAGAGTTTATATAGTTTTATCATTTATATGGATTTTTGGGGGTTAAATGGTTTTGGGGGATTTTATATTTTTAAGGTTTTTATAGTTTTCAATGTTTTTAGGGTTTTACTATTATAGGTTTTTATGTTTATTTTATGTTTAGGGTTTGTTTGAGTTTTTAGCGGTTTTATGTTCATTAGATATTTTTAAAATTTTAGGGTTTTTATGTGTTCTTAGGATTTGTAGTGACTTTTAGGGTTTTTTTGGGGTTTTGTGTTTTTAATCCTTTTTGGGGTTTTTTCGATTTTCAGGGTCTTTCAGGGTTTTTATGGTCTTTTACATTTTCAGAGATTTTTTTTCTTCTTAGTATTTTATTGGTTTTTTTGGTTTTAGAAATTTGAGTTATTTTGTGTGTTTTTGGGGATTCTATGAGTTTTTTAGGGTTTTATGGTTTTTATCATTTTTATTGTCCTTTTGTGTTTTTGGGACTTGTTAATTTTTAAGGGTTTAATAGTTTTTAGAGGTTTTTCATTTCAAATGGTTTTAATGGGATTTGGATTTTTAGTTTATTTTTAATGTTTTAATTAATTTATTGATATTATGGGTTTTCGGGGGTTTTCAAGGGTTTTAAGGGTTTTTTTACTTTTTGATGAATTTTTAGGTCTTTTTTAGGATTTTTAGTGTTTATATGCATTTTAAGGTTTATTGTGATTTTTAGGGTTTTTAGGGGTTTTATAGTCTTTTGGGGTTTTTCAGTTTTTATGGGTTTATGGTATTTTTTAGTTTTTAATGTTTTATATTTTCAAGGGTTTCTAATGTTTTTTGCTGGTTTGGTGTTTTTCAAGATTTTTTGGGGGTGTTACTGTTTTATGGGTTTTTTAAATTTTCAAGAATTTTTAATGATTTTTTAGGAATTTTAGGGTTTTTATGGTTTATAGGGTTTTTATAAAATGTAAGGATTTTACAGTTTTTGGAGTAATTTGGGGGTTTTCGTGGGTTTTAGGGTTGTTAGGTTATTTTTGGCTTTTAGGCGTTGTTTTATTTGTTGGGTGTTTCTGGTTTTTATTTGGTTTTAACGTTTTTAGTGGGTTTATGGGTATTTATAGTTTTTTTTGATGTTTGAAGGGTTTTTATAGTTTATAGGGATTTTATGGTTTTAATGGTTTTAATGGGTTTCAATGGTTTATTGGTTTTTTACATGTTCCCATTTTTAGAGAATTTTTATGATTTTTATGGTTTTTATTATTTTTTAGGTCTTTTATGGTTTTAGAATGTTTTAGGGTTTTTTAGTTTTGTTGAGTTTCTTATGGTTTTTAATGTTTTTATGGGTTTTACTGTTTTTATGTATTTTATATTATTGAGTGGTTTATTAGGGTTCTTATGAGGTTTTATGGGTTTTAAGGGTCTTAGGGAATTTATTGTTTGAATGGATTTTTCATGGTTTTTATTGACTTTTGTGTTTTTTTGGATTTTATTAGTTTATTGTGTTTTTGCGGTTTTTTTATTTTTTTATTGTTTATGTGTTTTTAAGTGTGTAATTTGGTTTTTTGGGGTCTTATTGGTTTTAAAATTCTTATGGTAATAATGTATTTCAATGGGTATTTTGGGTATTTTGGTTTTTAAATTTTTCATAGATTTTTAAGGACTTCTATAATTGTTATAGTTTTAAATTTTTTTGGTTGATTTTTGTTTTTAGGTTTTTTAATATATTTTGTGTTTTTATGGTCTTCTATAGTTTTTTTATGTTTTAGGGGTTTTAATAATTTTTAGAGTTTTTGATATTTTTGAGGATTTTAACTGGGTTTTCTTGTTTGTAGCGAATTTTCAATGTTTTATGGGTTTTTTAAATTTTAAATGATTTTTCTTGTTTTTTATAATTTTTATTGCATTATTATTTTTTAGTTTTTAAGCGACTATGAGTTTTTAGGGGTTTTAGGGGTGTCAAGGTTTTTTTGGACCCCTTAAGTATTTTTGGGTTTTGTTTATGTTTTTATGGGTTATAGTTATATTTAGATTTTTTATTACTTTTATGGGTCTTATGTGGTTTTATTGTTTTAGTTGTTTTTTGGGGATTTAATATTTAAATGGTTTATTTTAGGTTTTATGGTTTTTTACATATTTCAAGGGGGTTTCAGGGATTTTATGTTCTATTGTGTTTTTGTGGATTTTGATGTATTTTTTAGGATTTTTTTCGGTTTTAAAGGTTTTACCTATTTTTGGGGTTTTATTGTTTTTTTTTGTTTTTATAGTTTTTAGAGATTTTCACTTTTTAGGGTCATTTTGGGTTTTTTGGGTTTTTAAAGTTTTTAATGGGTTAATGAATTCAGTTGTTTTATGTTTTTATGGGTTTTTGTGTTTTTAGAGTTTTTACTATTTTTTATGTTTTTTGGGATTTATGAACTTTTATGGTTATTAGGGATTTTTATTATTTTCATGTATTTTACAAGGTTTTTACAATTTGCCACATTTTTAGGATTTTTTTGGGATTTTGAAGGATTTGTATGGGTTTTAGGGTTTATTTAATTTTTTATAATTTTGAGAGGTTTTATGGTGGGTTTTTGTGTTTTTTGGGTCTTTATGGTCTCTAGGGTTTTTAGGGTATTTTAAAATTTTAGGTTCTTTTTTATGTTTCTTGGGATTTTATGTTGTATTTTATTTTTTTAAACGTTTTTGGGTTTTATGTGTTTTTAGTGTTTTTAGTGGGTTTTGGGTTTTTATGGGTCTTTTGGTTTTTTATGTTTTAAGTATTTTTTGGTTTTATGGGGACTTAGGGGTTTCTATGTTTAATGGGATTTTGAGGATTTTTTAGGAATGTAATGGTTTTTAGGGTATTTGATGGCTTTTAGGGTTTCTAAAGTTTTTTAGGGATTTTCAGAGTTTTTAAGGCCTTTTATATTTTTTTTTCCTACTTTTTCATGGTTTTTATAGTTTTTAAACATTTTTAGTAGTTTTTTATATATTTTTTTGTGGTTTTATGCAGTTTAATTGTTTTTCTACATTTTTAGGGATATTTGGGTTTTTTTTAATGATTTGATGGATTTTTAAAGATTTTTAGTGTTTTTATGGTTTAAGTTATTTATGTTTTTAGAGATTTATAGTTTTCTTATATATTTACTATGCTTTTAGGGTTTTTATGGATTTCAAGGTTTTTAGAGACTTTTAGTGTTTTTTTGGGTTTTTTTGGGTTTTTAGTTTATTTTAACATGTTTTAGTTTGTAATGTTTTTTGGGTATTAAAAGGATTTATAGTTTTTTGTGCTTTTTAGGGGTTTTTAGGGTTATCGGGGTTATTAGGGTTTTCCTGGGTTTTTAATTTTTTTTTAAGGGTTTTACATATTTTATGGAAATTTATAGTGTTTTTTATTTATATTTTTTATGGATTTTTATGTATTTTAGGTATTTCATGCATTTTTATGGGTGTTCAATGTTTTTCAGGGATTCATGGTTTTTAGATTCTTTCATGGGATTTTATTTTCTTAGGGTATTTTTTTTTGGATTTTATTAGTTTTATTGGGTTTTAAATTGTTTTGGAGTTGTTCATGTTTTCAAGGTGTTTTAGGGTTTTCTGGTTTTTTTAGTGTTTCTTAGTTTTTTATAGTTTTATTGGGGGTTTTGGGTTTTTTGTGGGTTGAAAGGTTTTTAATGGTGGGAGTTATGTTTTTTAGTATTTTTTACATTTTAAATAAATTTTATTTTGTTTTTTAGGAATTTTACGGTTTTGGGGTTTTCTTGGATTTTGATGGTTTTATGGGTTTTCAGGGTTTTCAGCATTTTTAGTGTAGTTCATGGTTTTTAGGGACCTTTTGGGTTTTTTTAACTTTTTAGGGTTTTTTAGTGTTTTTAAGGATTTATGGGTTATAAGGGGTTTTGGAGTATTTAGTGTGGTTTTAGGGGATTTATTAGTTTTTGGGTGTTTTTTGGTTTGTAGGGGATTGTATGGTTTTCAGGGGTTTTAGGACTCTTTTATGTTTTCAAGGTTATTTATGGGTTTAATAGGATTTTATAGTTTTTACATTTTATTTGTAATTTTTGTTATTTTAAGGGTGTTTCAGTGTTTTGAAGATGTTTTAGTGTCTTTAGGGATTTTCATGTTTTTAGGGTCTTTTGTGTTTTAGGGGTTTTTTGAATTTTGGAGGGTTTTTATGGTTTTTTGAGGTTTTAGGGGGTTTAAGGGGTATTAGATATTTAACTGGGTTTTTTTGGGTTTATAACGTGTTCTAAGGTTATTTAATGTTCTTAATGTTTTTATAGGTTTTAGATGTTTACATTTATTTTATGGGTTTTTATGTATTTAATAATTTATAGGGTTTTTTACCATTTTTATAGTCTTTAGGGGTTTTTTGGGTTTGGCTGATTTTATGGATTTTTAGTGGATTCTAGGGGTTTTGGGTTTTTATGGGGTTTCAAGGGTTTTATCATATTTTAGATTATTTTGTGTTTTTTATTTTTTAGGTATTTATGGTTTTTAGTTTTTTTAACGTTTTAGTGGTTTTAACGAGGTTTAGCGTTTTTAGTGTTTTTAATGTTTTTAAGGGATTTTATCGTTTTCAGGGTTTACAGTTGTAAGGGTTTTTATGGGTTTTATGTTTTCAAGGATTTTTAGGGGGCTTATTTGGATTTTTATGATTTATGGGTAGTTTTAGAATTGTTATGGATTTTGAGGGTTTTAAAAAGTTTTGAAGGTTATTTATGTTTTGTAGGTGTTTTTTGTTTTTAGGGATATTTCGGATTTTAGGATTTTTTCCTAAGGGGTAAAAATGGTCATTGTTTTTATAATTTTTAATGTTTTTAAGGATTTTAAATTATTTAGTGCTTTTAGGGGTTTTCTGGGTTTTAGGGATTTATAAGATTTCTTTGGATTTTTTTTGTAATTCAATGGGTTCTCATTTTTTTTTGGATATTTAATTTTTTTTATATTTTTAGTGTTTCTTTGGATTTTTATGGGATTTATTGTGATTATGCTACTATAGGGGTTATGATGGGTTTGTGGTTTTTTGTATTTTTATGGGTTTTTTTGTGTTATTGATGGTTTTAGTATTTTTTTCCTTATTTAAGGTTTTTGGATTTTAATGGGGTTATATAGTTTTTTTTGTGTTTTTATGGTTTTTATGAGTAGTTTGGGTGTCTTATTATTTAATGGTTTTTATTGTTTTCATGGGTGTTTTTAGAGGTTTGATGGTTTTTTACAATTTAGGTATTTTATATTTATCATAGGATTTTTATGTTTTTTGGGATTTTATGGATCATGAGGTTTTATGGTTTTTTATGGTTTTAAGGTATTTATGGGGTTATCGATGTTTTTAGGGTCTTTGAGATTTGGGGGGGTGTGTATTTAGTTATTTAAAGGGTTTTAGTGTTTTATTGGGTTTTATTTGTTTCCAAGGTTTTAAGTGGTTTTTTGGGGTTTTAAAGTCAATAAGGTTTTTCAGGGTTTTTTTGTGTTTTTATAGATTTTTAGGGATTTTTTGTATTTTTATGGGTTTTATAGTTTTTGGGGTCTTAGGGTTTTGATAGTTTATGGTTTTTAGGGTTTTTTGGGTTGTAGGGGTTTTTCAAGGGTTTTAGGGACTTTTGGGCTTTTAGGGTTTTTAGAGTTATTTACTGTTTTACTGTTTTTATAGTCATTTATGAATTTTTTGGTTCTTTAGTGTTTCTATTTTTTATGGTTTTAGGGTATAAATTTGAGTTTTGGTTTTTTAAGGTTTTAGGGGTTTATACAGATTTGAGGGGGTTTTAAATATTTTTATGGGTTTTTATTTTTTTGGGATTTCTATGGATTTATAGGATTTTTGTGGTTTTAGGGTTTTCACTGTTTTATGGATTTTTTATGGTTTTAGGGGTTTTAATAAATTTTTTGGGTTTTAGAGTTTTATGAGTTTTTAGGGTCTTTTTGGGTTGTCTGTGGGATTTTTCGAAATTTTTATGTTTTTTATGTTTTTTTAGAATGTTTTATTATTGATGTTGTTTTAGGGTTTTTAGTGTTTTACTGGGTTTTAGGTTTTTAGGTTTCTTTATGGTGTCCTATTGTTTTAAGGGGGTTTTAGGTTTTTAAGTGGGGTTTATATGTGTTTAGTGGGTTTTTATGTATTTTTGGATTTTAAAGGATTTTTAGGATTTTTATAGTTTGTAGGGTTTTTTTTACTGTTCAGGGGTTTAGGTTTTTTTTGGGTTTTTAGGGGTTTTATGGTTTTAGGGTCTTTTTGTGTGTTTCGGATTTTTTAGGTTTTTAGGTTTTTTATGGTCTTTATAGTTTTTAGTTTTTAGGGGTTTTTATGTTTTTCTAATTTTTAAGTGGGTTTTAGGGTTTTTATTTTTTTAATATTTTTAGGAATGTTTTTAGTTTTAAGGGTCTTTTCATTGCTTTTTTAGTTTTGTATGTTTTCAAGTATTTTTTATAATTTTCGTTGGTTTTAGGTTTACTATGTTTTAGGGATTTTTTGGGATTTTAGGTATTTTTAGGGGTTTTAGGGTTTTTTATGGTTTTAGGGGTTGTAGGGGTTTTTAGGGTCATTTGGGGTTTTAGGTTTTTTTTAAGATTTTAGTCTTATAGTGGAATTTTAGATTTTTTTTAATGTTTTTAATGTTTTTAGTGGTTTTAAGGGTTCTTAAAATCTTTATTAGGTATTTTGGTTTTATTGGGTTTTAAGGATTTTAATGTTTTTAGGGGTTTTTATCCATTTCATGTGTATTTAAGGGGTTTTAATATTTTTTACATTCTCAAGGATTTAGATTGATCTTTTAGCATTTTTATGGTATTTTGGGTCCTTTAGTTTATATAGATTTTGAAGGTTTTTAGTGTTTTCTAGGGTTTAAAGGGTTTTTAGTGTTTTCAAGGTTTTTGGGGACTTTTGGGCTTTTAGTTTTTTTAGTTTTTTAGGCTTTTGTCCATTTTAAAACTTTTTAAAAGATATTTTGGTTTCAAAGGTTTTTAGTGGGGTTTAATATTTTGCTGGTGTTTACGGGGTTTTAATGTTATTTATGAATTTTATGGTATTTTGGGGGTTTTCAAGGTTTTTAGGGTTTTTTACATTTTCAAATAATTTTTTGGATTTTTTTGATTTTATTGTTTTTACAGGTTTTAGGGATTTGTAGGGGTTTTTTTGGATTGTTAGGGTTTCTTGAGGTGTTAGGGACTTTTGGGGATTTAGGGTTGTTTCTTTTTTTAGGGTTTTAAGGGTTTTTTAGAGTTTTTTTAACGATTTAGGGTTTTGAGGGATTTTTAGAGTTTTTAGTGGGTTTTTAGTATTAATGGTTTTTAGGGGTTTTCTGGTTTTTGGTGTGTTTATGGTTTTCAGGATTTTCATGTTTTTTGTTTTATTTAATTTTTAAGGAATTTGAGGTTTTAAACGGTTTTTATGGTTTTATTTTTTTTATTTATGGATTTTCAATGTTTTAAGGGGGTTCCAAAGATTTTTAATTTTTATAGGGTTTTTGGTTAATTAGGAATTTTTTGGCTTTTAGGAATTTTTGAGGTTTTTAATGTGGTTAGAGTTTTTTATCAGGTTTTGGGGTTTTAAATATTGTTTTAGTTTTTAGTGGTTTAGGGTTTTTAGAGGTTTTATGTGGTTTATGGGTTTTCAGGGGGGTTTATGGTTTTGAGGGGTTTTGTGTGATTCTATGTTTTCAAGGAATTTTCAGAGAATTTTCTATTTTTATGGTATTCACGGTTTTTAGAGATTTTGATGGTTTATACAGTTATTCCTGGATTTTAGGTACATTTTTGGATTATAGGGGTATTTTTATTTTATTATCTTTTTTGAGGATTCTAAGAGTTTCTTATATTTATTAGGGTTTATAGGGTCTTTAGTGTTTTTAGTGGTTTTATTAGATTTATCGGTTTTTGGGTATTTAAGGTTTTTAGGTGTTTTTATAGTGTGGGGGGGGGGTTTAAGGTTTTAGGGGTTTTTATATTTCATGGTATTTTATTATATTATTATGATTGGTAGTTTGTTTTAGTTTATTATTTAGATTTTTAGGTATTTTTATGGTTTTTCGGCCTTTTATGGGTTTTCCGGATTTTTACGGATTTTGGGTTTTAGGGGTTTCATTTGAGTTTTGAATCGGTTTTATGGTTTTTTATAATTTTTTAATATTTTAGGGGTTTTTGTACTTTTTTATTATTTTGCGGTTATTTATGTTTTTATGGGGTTTTATGGGATTTCTGTGTTTTTAGGGGGTTTTATGGATTGGGAGTGTTTCGGGGTTTTAGGGTGTTTTACATCTTCAGGGGCTTTTCAGGATTTTTCATATTTTTATTAATTTTAGGGTTTTTAGGTTTTTATAGATTTTAATGTTTTTCAGGTGATTTCAAGGTATCATATGGTTTATAGGGTTTTATGAGTTTTGTGGGGTTTCTGTGTTTTGAGGGGTATTTTATAGTTTTTATCATTTTTAATGGGTTTCAGTGTTTTTTTAACGTTTTAGGGGTCTTTATGGTATTATTAATTTTTTTCGGTTTTGGGATTTTTTTGTTTTTTTTGTGTTTTATGGATTTTTTCGGGTATTTTTGGTTTTCTATGTTTTTTAGGTTTTTTTTTGTTTTAATGTATTTTTATGGATTTTTTATGATTTTAATGGTTTTAGGGTTTTAGGGTTTAATGGAGTTTTTGGGTTTGGGGGGGTTTTCATGGTTTTTAGGGTTTTTAGGGGTTTTATGGGTTTTCGAGATATAGGGTTTTTTGGTTTTTCTATGGGTTTTATGTTTTATTAGTTTTTTTAGAAATTTTTAGTGGTTTTAAGGGTTTTTATTATTTTTTTTGGGTTTATGGTTTTTATGGGTTTTCAATGTATTTCAATGTTTTTATGGGATTTTATGATTTTCATGGGTTTTTTAGGTGTTTTAGGGATTTTATTGTTTTCATTGATTTTTAGGGGTTTTAGAAATTTTATGGTTTTAGGATTTTTATGGGTTTTAGGGATTTTCAAGGTTTTCAATGTGTAATGAGTTTTATGGGTTCTTAGGGATTTTATGTTCTTTTAGGGATTTCAGTATTTTTGTGAGTTGTTATAGGTTTTAACGTTTTTAGGGTTTCTTAATGGTTTAGGGGGTTTGGGGGGTCTAATTTTTAGGGTATTAATAGGGTTTTAGGGGTTTCACGATTTTTTATGTTTTTATGAATTTTTATGTATTTTTATGTATTTTAATGCTTTTTATGGTAATTTAAGGGGTTTTTTATAATTTTGAGTGGTTTTCATTGTTTTTAGGGTTTTTAAGGGTTTCATGGTTTTTAAGGTATTTTTATTTTTTCGAATTTTCTTGAGTTATTAGGATTTTATTGGTTTTTAGGGTTTTTAATGTTTTATTGTTTTTAAATGGATTTCATATTTTTAGTGGTTTTTAGTGTTTTTATGGGTTTTTACATATTTTGTGATTTCTAGATATTTTTAGGATATTTTTGGTCTCTACGGTTTTAAGGATTTTGGGGCATTTTTAGTGTTTTTATGGGTTTTTAGGGGTTTAGTTTCTTTAGGGTATTTTTTGGTTCTTATACTTTTTTTAGTTTTTATGTTTTTAAATGGATTTTAGTGTTTTTAATGTTTTTTGGGGTTTTAATTAGTTATAGAGTATTTAGTGGGTTATTAGCAGTTTTTAGTGTTTTAGGGTTTTCATTGGTTTTCATTGGTTTTTTTCTGGTTTTTAGGGTATTTTATGTTTTCTTGGATATTATGGATTTTTTGATTTTTATGGTTTTAAGGGTTATTAAGATTTTTAGGGATTTGATGGTTTTAGTAATTTTCTGGTTTTTTAGGATTTTTAGTGTTTTTAGGTTATTTTTGTGTTTTTAGAGTTTTTATGTATTTCTTTAGTTTTTTTTTGAGTTTTTAAGATTTTTTGTGCTTTTATCATTTTATTATTTTGAGGGTTTTTAGAGTTTAAAGTGGATTTTATGTTTTTTATGTGGGTTTTAGGATTTTTTTAATATTGCAATGGGATTTTATAGTTTTCAGGGGGTTTTATAGTTTTTAGTGTTTTTTAAATTTTCATGTAGTTTTAGGACTTTTTAAGATATTAATAGTTTGGGGGGGGGGGTTTGAGTTTTTAGAGATTTTTAGGCTTCTTAGGGTTATGTATTGTTTTGGTTTTTTGGATTTTCATATTGTTATTTTCTTTTTGGGTTTTAAGGGATTTTTTGAGATCTATAGTTTTTTTTAATTTTATGATTTTTTTAGCATTTTTAGGGTTTTAATGGGATTATAGAGTTTCTACAGAATTTTAATGATTTAATGGATGTCTAGGGATTATTAATGGTTTTATGGTTTAATGGATTTGATGATTTTTAGAGATTCTTACATTTTTAGTGAATTTTAAGGAATTTTAGTTTTTTTTAAGGTTTTAGGGTTTTTAGTGATTTATGTATTTTTAGATTTTTATTGATTTTATGAATTTTTGGGTATTTTGGGTATTTTGTGGTATTACGTTATTTTTAGGTTTTTGGTTATTTAAGGGGTTTAAGGTGTTTTATATTTTTTAACGTTTTTTTGGTGTTTAAAGGGGTTTATAAATTTTAACTATATTTTGGCGGTTTTTTATATTTTTATGGTTTTTAATGTTTTTATCGGTTTTATGGGGTTTTTAGTGATTTTATGGATTTTTAAATTTTCAATGATTTTTAGGGATTTTAAGGATTTTTATGGTTTTTAGGGGTTTTTACGGTTCCTAAGGATTTATGGATTTTTGGGTGGTTTCATTTTTTTTGGGTTTTCAGGGTTTTTATGGTCTTTTGGGTTTTTACAGTTTTTTGAGTTTTTAGGTGTTTTAATAGTTTTTAGAGTTTTTTAACATTATTAGGTGTTTAATGGGTTTTTATTAATTTTTAGCGGTTTGGGTTTTTAAGGTTTTATTGTTTTTATGGTTTTTATAGGTTTTTCTAGTTTTGAGGATTTATCATAGTTTCCAAGGTTTTTATGATTTTAGGAATTTTTAGGTTTTTTAAGAATTTTTTGGATTTTAGGGGTTTTAGGTTTTCAAGGATTTTGTGGGTTTTTAGTGATTTTATGTTTTTCTGGGTTTTAGGTTTTTTTAGTTTTTAAGGGTTTCTAAGGATTCTTATGGGTTTTAACATTTTTAGGGGTTTATTTGTTTTTATAGTTTTTAATATGTTTTTTAGGGTTTATGGGTTTTTAGGGATTAATACTTTTTATGGGTTTTTGTTGTTTTTAGGGGGTTTTCAAGAACTTTTTTTTGGTTGTTTACATTTTCAGGGATTCTGATGGATTTTTTAGGATTTATATTTTTTTAGTGTTATTGGAGTTTTAGGGATTTTGATGGATTTTAGGGTTTTATGGGGTTTTAGTTTTTTAGGGTTTTAGGGTTTTGCATGTATTTTGGGTTTTTTGGATATTTTGATATTCTTATGGTTTTATAGTTTTCAATTTATTTAGTGTTTTTAAATATTTTGTTGGGTTTTTATGGTTTTTTTGTATTGTAGGGATTTTATGTGTATTCAGGGTTTTTATGGGTTTTTAAATTTTCAGAGTTTTTAGGGATTTTTTATATATTATATGGTTATTTGGGGTTTTAAGCTTTTTTGGGGATTTTGAGGGTTTTAAGGGTGTTTCATATTTTTTTTCAGGATTTCTATTATTATGGTTTGTTTTTATTTTGGGGGTTTTAAAGGGTTTTTATGATTTTATGGGTTTTAATGGTTTTTGAGTATTTGTTGGGTTTTAGGAACATTATGGGGGTTTAGAATGTTTTTAAGTTTTTAGGGGGTATTTTTTGGTTATTCAGGTTATTTAAGGTTTTTTTGGGTATTTTAAAATTTCTGGGATTTTTTGGGATTTTTTAGGATTTTTAGAATTTTTAGGGTTTTAAGGGTTTTTGGGTTTTTAAAGGGTATTTTTATTTTTCATCTTGTTTAGGGTTTTTGTGGTTTTCAAGGTTTTTAGGGACATTAAATTTTTTTGGCTTTTCTTCTATTTTTAGGATCTTATAGGATTTTTAGAGTTTTTTGGGCTTTTACGGATTTAAGGGTTTAGAAAAATTGAGATGATTTTAGGGTTTTTATATATTTTAGGGGTTTAAGATTTTTTTGGGTTTTATGGTTTTCAATATTATTTGGGGGTGTTTAGGATTTTTAAATTTTTTAGGGATTTTAATAGATTTTAGGGGTTTTTAGTCTTTAAGAGTTTTAGGGATTTTGAGGGTTTTAAAGGTTTTTTACTGTTTTTAGTTGTTTCAGGGTTTGATGTTCTTTTGGGGGTTTGAAGGATTTTTTTTGTTTTGATTATAATTTATTTATAATTTTTTAATATTTTTAATGTTTTAATAGTTTATTAATGTTTTAGAGGTTTTTTGGCAGGGTATAATTGGATTTTAGGGTTTTATGGGTTTTATGAGTTTTTAAGTATTTTTGGGGTTTTTTAACACTTTGAGGGATTTCTTGATGTTTTTTAGGATTTTTATGGATTTATAGTTTTTAGATATATAGTGGTGTTTTGGGGTTTTTGTCATTGTTTTTTATGGTTTTTTGGGTTTTTAGGTTTTTTAGGTTTTTTAGGGTCTTTATGGGTTTTTATTATTTTTGGAGTTTTTGAGGGTTATAATGGTTTTTGAGATTTTTTAACAGTTTTAGGGGTATAATTATTTTTAGTGTTTGTGGTGTTTTTTTATTCTTATTGTGTTTTAGGTATTTGGGTATTTTTATTGATTATTAGGATTTTTATGGTTTTTATCATGTTTAGGATTTTAAGGATTTCGAGGGTTTTCATAATTTATAAAGGGATTATAGCGTTTTTGTATATTTCGAGATTTTTAGGATCATTTAGTTTTTTTGTGGTTTTTTTTGAGTTTTTTGGAATTTAAGGATTGATAGAGTTTTTAATATTTTTAGGTGTTTGAAT
The DNA here is from genome assembly GCA_963277665.1 of Viscum album. Taxonomy (NCBI): domain Eukaryota; kingdom Viridiplantae; phylum Streptophyta; class Magnoliopsida; order Santalales; family Viscaceae; genus Viscum; species Viscum album. The sequence continues at coordinate 973,444,792 of OY728141.1, forward strand.
GGCTTTAGGAGTTTTGGTATGTTTTAGGGGTTTTAAGGTATTAAATGTTTTTATTTATTTTAATGGATTTTACAGGTTAATATGTTTGCAGCGTTTTTTGATTTTTTATAAATTTTATTATTTTTAGTGTTTTAAGGATTTTTAGGCATTTTTAGATTGTTTGAGGTTTTCTAAGGCATTTAGGGTTTGGGCGGTTTACAGGGTTTATAGGGTCTTTTAATGTTTTTTTGGATTTATTGAGTTTTTAGGGATTTTAGGTTTTGTTATAGTTTTATATACTTTTTATGAGTTTTAAAGTTTTTTATATTTTAAAGGTTTTTGGGATTTTAGGAATTTTAATGTTTTCATTATTTTCAGGGGTTTTTAGGGGTTTTAGGGTATTTTTTATTTTTTATACATCTTTAGGGATTTTTTATGATATTTATGTCTATAGGATTTTATAGGGGTTTAGGGTCTTTTATGTTTCAATGCATTTTATGTTTTTATGTTTTTTTACAGTTTTTAAACATTTTTATTGGTTTTATGGGTTTTTAGAGTTTTTACGGGGTTTTAGAGTTTTTACGGTTTTAGGTTTTTTATGATTTTTTGGGGGGGTTTATGGTTTTCAAGGGGTATTCAGAGGTATTCATGGGTTTTTATGTTTTTAAGGGTTTTAGTGATTTTAAGGGTTTTTATTATTTTACAAGGTTTTAGGGTTTATAAGAATTATAATGGGTTTTTGTTTATTCTATGGGTTTAAGTGATTTTAGGGGGTTTTAGGGTTTTAGGGTGTTTTACAATTTTTTAGTTTTTTAGTGTTTTAATTGTTTTTATAGTTTTTAACAATTTTTTGCGGTTTAATGATTTTTAGATATTTTTTTGGTTTTGGGTTTTTTATGATTTTTTACTTTTATATTGATTTGTAAGGTGTTTAGCATTTTTATGGTTTTTAAGGGGTTTTATGGTTTTATGGGTTTTTAGGGATTTTGTGCATTTTTTGGATTTTTAATGCTTTTTAAGGTTTTAGGGTATTTCAGGGGCTTCAGGTTGTTTTTGATTTTTTTGGAATTTAGTGATAGTTTTAGGGTTCTTACTATTTTTAGAGCTCTGCACTGTTTTTAGGGGGGGGTTTATGTGTTTTTAGTGATTTTAGTGGGGATTTCAAGTTTTTTATGGGTTTTAGAGTTTAAATGTTTTAGGGGTTTTCCAATTTTTTTTACATATTTACAGAGTTTTAAGGTTTTAAGGTGTTTTGTTGTTTTTATGGGTTTTAGTTTTTTTATGTATTTTGATATGTTTTATGTGTTTTTAGGGTTGTAGGGTATTTTGAGGATTTTAGGGTCTTCCGGGTTTTTATGTTTTTTTTAATTTAAATGGTTTTAAGGTTTTTTATAATTTTGTAACATTTTTAGTGGTTTAATGGCTTTAAATTTTTAGTGTCTTTTTGGGTATTTTGTATTTTTAGAATTTTTAAGGTTTTAAGGGGTTTTATGGTTTTTATGTTTCGTTAATGTTTGTAGTGGTTTGAGGTTTTTAGGTATTTTTAGTGATTTTTTGGTATTTTTAGGGTTTTTATTATTTTTACAGTTTTATGGATTTTCAGTGTTCTTATTATTTTTGTATTTTAAGGGTTTTTAGGGTTTTAGGGTATTTACGGTCTTAATTTTTTTGGTTTGTAGAGTAATTTAATATTTTTAGGGTTATTGAGGGTTTTTAGAGTGTTAGTGAGTTTTTATAGGTTTTAATTATTTTTGAAGGTTTTTATGGGTTTTATTATTTTTTACATATTTATATATATTTTTTATGATTTTTATGGGTTTTAATGTTTTACAGATTTTGAGGGGTTTTAGGGGTTTTCATGGTTTTTAGGCTCTTTTTGGTTTTATGTTTTTTAATATTTTTAGGTTTGAAAGTAATTTTATAATTTTTTAAAAATTTTAGGTGCTTAGAGGGTTTTTATAACATTTAGTGCTTTTTAGTGTTTTTACGGGGTTTTAGGGTTTTTATGGTTTTAGGGGTTTTATGGTTTTTAATTGGTTTTCATGGTTTCTAGGTTTTTTTTTAAATTATCAAGGATTTTTAGGTTTTTTTGGATTTTTATAGGTTTTAGGGTTTTAAAGTTTTTAGGTATTTTATTGATATTTAGGATTTTGGGGGATTTTTATTTTTGTTGGGGGTTTTAGTGGTTTTTAGAGATTTTAGGGTTTTTTGGGATTTTTGAGTTATATAACATTTTTAATGGTTTTAGGGTGTGTATATTTTTTCATTGTGTGTTGGAGTTTTATGTGTTTTTAGTTTTTTAATGTTTTTTGTGTGTTTTTTTCGTTTTTAGGTTTTTTAAGGGTTTTATGGTTTTTTACATTTTTATGGATTTTTAGGGCTTTTTTTGGATTTTAGGGTTTTTAGGGTTTTTATTCATTTTTAATATTGTTAGGGTTTTCAATGGTTTTAGGGGTTTTAATGTTTTTAGTGTCTTTTGAGTGATTTTGGATTTTTGATTTATCTAGGCTATTAACATTTTTTAGAGGTTTTTAACATTATTATAGTTTTTAATGATTTTATAGTTTTTAGGGGGGTTTTGGGTTTCTATAGGGTTTTTAGGTTTTTAATGTTTTCAAGTGTTTTATAGTTTTCTGGGGTCGTTTTGGGTTTATGGTTTTTTACGTTTTTAAGGATTATATGGGTTTTTCGGATTTTTATGGGTTTTAGGGTTTTTAGGATTTTCAAGGATTTTGAGGATTTTTATATGTTTATAGTATTTTTAAGATTTTTATGGGTTTTCATGGGTTATAGGGTCTCGTTGAATTTTTATGTGTGTTTCTCTTTGAGTTATTTGGGTCTTATGGTTTTGAGAGATTTTTTTTAACATTTTTAGGGTTATAAAGGGTTTTAGAATTTTCAGTGGTTTTTTATGGGTTTTAATTTTTATAATGATTTTCTCGGTTTTATGGTTTAAAGCGGTTTTCTTCTAGGTTTTTAGGGTTTTCTATTTTTAAGGGTTTGTATGATTTTTTTAATTTTTAGGGTTTTTTTGGGTTTTTGATAGTTTTGTGGGTTTTATTATCATAGGTGGTTTAACGGTTTTAGTGGATTTTTGGGTTTTTAGGGTTTTTGAGTTTTTAGGGTTTTTATGGGTTAATAGATTTATTAAAAATTCTTATCAATTTTTTTGTGTTTTATGGGGTTTTATATTTTTTATTATTTAAAGAGGTTTTATGGGTTCTAGTGATTTTAAGGATTGCAATGGTATTTAAGGGTTTTTGGGAGTTTAGGGTTTTTAAGGTAATTTACATTTTTGTATTTTTTATGGATTTTTTAGGATTTTTTTTGGTTTTTAGGGTTTTTTGAGTTTTTAGGGGTTTCTAGGGTGTTTTAGGGTTTTCACAGTTTTAGGTTAATTTGGGGTTTTATGGTGTTTTTGAGTTTTTAGGGGTTTAAGGTTTTTTGGAGTTTTTTAATGGTTTCTAGGGTTTTAAGGGTTTTTAGAGTTTTTACTGAGTTTTAGGGTATTTATGGTATTTATGGTTTTTAGGGATTTTTATGGTATTGAGGGTGTTTTATGGTTTTCAAGTGTGTTAAGGTCTTTTTTGTGTTTTTTCATTTGCAGGGATTTTTATATCATTTTTATGATTTTGTGGATTTTATTTTTTTTATTTGATTTTATAGTATTTTTTGGTTTTTAGGGTTTTTAGTAGTTTTAAGAGTTTTTAGGGGTTTTGTTGTCTTTACTATTTTCAGGGTATTTTGAGTTTTTAAGGAGTTTAATGGTTTTTATATTTCGTTAACATTTTTTGAGGATTTAAGGTTTTTTTAGTTTTCAGGGATTGTGTGTGTTTTTATAGATTTTCTGGGATTTTTAATTTTTGTTGAGTTTTATGGTTTTCTGCTGGTTTTCAGGGTTTTTGGGATTTTTACATTTTAAAATATATTTATGGGGTTTTAATGATTTTTATCGTTTTAGAGGTTTTATGATTATTTGGGAAATTAAGGGTTTTAGGTGGTTTCAAGGTCATTCAAGGTTTTCAGATATCTTTAGGTTTTTAGGGTATATTTGGTTTTTACTATTTTGTTAGATTTTCTTCTTTTTAACATATATAGTGTTGTTTTAAAAAATTTGGAATATAAGGGGTTTTAGTATTTTTAGTTATTTTTTAAATTTTTATTCATTTTTTAGATATTTATGTTTTTATGGGTTTTATGGTTTTCACAGAGTATTTTAAGGTTCTTTGGGGTTTCTTGTTGTTAATGATTTTTAGAGATTTTTTATGATTATTATGGGTTTTAGGGGTATTTTTGATTTTTAATGTTTTTTATAGTTTTATGTATATTTAGGGTTTTTATTTGATTTAGTGATTTTTATGGTACTTATGGTCTTTCTGGGTTTTTAGAGTTTCTAAGGGGTTTTAGATATTTTTTATGTTTTTAATGTTTCAGGGGTTTAAAGGATTTTTTGTGTCACTAGTGGTTTTTGGGATTTTATGGGTTTTAGGGTTTTTAATATTTTATTGAATTTTTATGATTTTCATGTTATTTAATGTATTTATGTTATTTTATGCTGTCATGGATTTTTAATGATTTTTTCGTATTTTTATTTTTTAGGTCTTTTGGGTTCTGAATGATTTGGTGGGTTTTTAAATTTTTGATGGGGTTTTAGTGTTTTAGGGTTATTTGGCGTTTTAAGCTATTTTTCGGATTTTTATGTGGTTTTTTGAGTTTTTAGGGTTTTAATATTTATAAAAATTTTGTGACTTTGAAGGTTTTTTAGAGATTTTAGTGGTTTTATGATTTTTATGGGGTTTTTAGAATTTTTTAGATGTTTGGGTTTTTACGGTCTTAATGAGATTTTCTTATTTTTTGCATTTTTTATGTTTTCATGTATTTTTATAGTTTTTTTATTATTTTTATGGTTTTCAAGTAATTTAGGGTTTTAGGGAATTTTATTGTTTTTAGGTTTTCAAGTATTTTTTGGGTTTTTAGGTTTTTCCAATTATTTCATGTTTTAAAAGTATTATTGAGTTTTAACATTTTTACGGGTTTTAAGGGACATTTTTTTCTGTGTTTTAGGGTTTTTTTGGGGTTTTGGGGTTTTTTTAATATTTTTCGAGGTTCTTTATGGGTTTCATGGGTTTTTCAGGGTTTTTGGTTTTTTTTCTTTTATTATATAATTACAAATTTTTATTGATTCTAATGGATTTTAGGGTTTCTTATTTATTAATAGGTTTTTAGCATTTTTCTTCGTTTCTAGGGGTTTTCATGGGTTTTAGGGTATTTAGGGGTTTTATACTTTTTATTGCTTTTTGAGTTTTTTTAGAATGTCTATGTTTTTATGGATTTTTAAGGGGTTTATGAGTTTTTTTATTATTTATATAGGTTTTAATGATTTCTAGATTTTTTAATTAGTATTATGGTTTTTATGGGCTTTAATTTATTTCAGTATTTAGGGGGTTTTATATATTTTAGTTGGGTTTTTAGGGTTTTTACTATTTTTTATTTTTTTTAAGATTTTAGGTTGGTTTTTTCCGATTTTTATGATTGTTATGGGTTTTAGGGGTTTTATTGTTTTAAGAGATTTAAGGGTTTTTAGGTTTCTTTATGGATTTTAGAATTTTTTTGGCTTTTCTAGTTGTTTAGAATTTTTGTGTTTTAAGGTTTATAGTTTTTTAACAAATTTAGGTTTTTAAGGGTTCATATAGTTTTAAATGGGTTTTGGGGGTTTTTACGTTTTTATGTTTTTTGGGGATTTAATGGTTTCCTGGTGTCTTTCAGGGTTTATAGGGATTTTTTGATTTTCATAGATATTTAGTATTTTTTTAGATTGTATGGTTTTTAGGGGTTTTCATATTTATAGGGTATTTAATGTTTTTAGTGTATTTTGGGATTAAAATGTTTTTAGTGACTTTTATCATTTTGAGGGGGTTTTAAGGGGTTATAGATTTTTTATAGGATTTATGGTTTTAAGGGTGTTTAGGTTTTTTTTATGTTTTTAGATATTTTTTATTGTTTTCAGGTGTTTTAATGTATTTTAGGGGGTTTTTACATTTTCAGAGATTTTGAGGGAATTTCAATGATTTTTATGATATTAGAGTTTTTAGGGGTTTTATGGATTTTGATGGGTTTTAGGGTTCCTAAAGGGTTTTAGGGTTTTATTATATTTAGGGTTTTTACATATTTTATGGATTTCAAGATTTTTCTCACATTTTTAAGGGGTTTAGGGGTTTTAGAGAATTTAGTGGTTTTGTGGGTTTTGTGGGTTTTTATCATTTTAATGTTGTTATTATTTTACGATATTTTCCAGTAGTTTTAGTGTTTTTTTGTTTTCTTTGAATTGTAGGCATTTTTTCAAATTTTATTCTTTTAGGGCATTAAACTATTTAGGGATTTTGTGGGTACATAGAGGTTTTCAGGGTTTTTAGGGGTTTACGGTATTTAAGTTCTTTTGGTATTTTAGTTGTTTTTTAATTATTTAGTTTTTTATAGTTTTTAAGGGTTTTAACGACTTTTGTGATTTCAAGGGTTGTACAGTTTTTAGGTTTATTTTGTGTTTTTTGGTTTTTTTATGGTTTTAGGGGTTTTTATAGTTTTTATGGGTTTTAGTTTATTTACATTTTCAATGATGTTTTTTAGATTTTTTTTCTTTCTGTGTGTTTTTTTTGGATTTTTAAGATTTTTAGGGGTTTTGAAGGTTTTTCTGGGTCTTAGTGTTTTTGGGTGTTTTTTATTATTTTTTTAGCTTTTCATCATTTTAATGGATTTTCAGTATTTTTATCATTTTAACGATTTTATGTGTTCTTAGAGTTTTTAGTGGTTTTTATGGGTTTTATGAAGTATTAGGGTCATTTAAGGGTTTTAGGTGTCTTAATGGTTTTCAAGGTATTTTTAGTGTTTTAGGGTTTTTACCTTTTTAGGTATTTTAAGCTCATATTTAGGATTTTTATGAATTTTATCAATTTAGAGTTTTTAGGTTTTTCAGGGTTTTACTATATTTCACAGTATTTTTTGTTTTTCAAGGTTTTTTGGTCATTTTGGGAATTTATGGTTTTTTGAGTTTTTTACTGTTTTTTATGTTTTTAGAGTTTTTTGATAACTTTATAGTTTTTAAGGGGTTTAGAGTTTTTATTTGTTTTTTACTATTTTTATGGGTTTTAGTTTTTTTAAAGCTCTTTAGAGGTTTCTATTTTTTCAAGGGGTTTTCAGTTTTTTAGGGTATTTATGTTTTTATAGATTATTAAATATTTTTCATGATTTTTATTGTTTTTCAGGTTTTATGTGATATTTAGGGTATCCATGGGTTTTAAGGGGTTTTTGGGTTTTAGGGTTGTTAGGGACTTTATTGTATTTTAGGGGATTTTTTTTAGTATTTTAGGGTTTTTATGTTTTATTAGTGTTTTCTAATGTTTTTAGGGGTTTTATTGGTTATTATATTTTTTATGGGATTATTCAGTTTTTATGTGTTTTCGGATTTTTATTGTTTTAGGGTTTTTATGGACTTCAGGTGTTTTTATGGGGTTATAAGTTTCTTTATGTTTTCATGGATTTATAAAGGATTTTATGTTTTTATGTTTCTTGGATTTTTAGATTTTAAGGTTTTTTGAGGGTTTGTATGGTTTTCATGGGGTTTTACGGGTTTTCTCAGTTTTTAGGGTCATTTTTTGGTTTTCAGGTTTTTAAGTTTGTATCATATTTAACATTTTTAGAGTTTTTTTAAATTTTTATGGGTTTTAATGTTTTTTAAGGTTTTTATTTGGTCTTTAGGTTCTCACTTATTTTTTTGGTTTTTTATGTTTTTAGGGTTTTAAATGGTCTTTTGGGATTTTTCATGTCTTGTAGTGGTTTTATAACAGAAAATAATTTTTTTATTATCAAAACACTTTTGGGAAGAATGTGAGAAACCCCATGAACTAGATTAACAACTGATAAAAAACATAACAAAAACCCAAGACAAGACTTTAGGGTCTGCCCCTCTCCCGCAACTACATCATGAAGGCCAACCTTCACCAATACATGACCACCAATAAAATAATCCTGTGACGGAATGCACAACCACAGAACCAATGGAGTAACCATACTCTCTCATATAACCAAGTACAAATAGCATTCACCGGTGTGGTTAAATTCCTTGAACCACATCTAAATCAGACCCATGTTGTGTGATGGAGGAAAACAATGAAAAAAACATCCAATAAAGATAAATTTATGACCAAAATCCATCAACTCGATCCAGCATACCTCCCAATCCAATCAACAACATCCACGACATTAAACAGAATCATTAAAAAATAATTTGATCTTACTAGAGAATGATTACCTATAAACATTACAATAAATAGAATTTACCTAAATTTTTGGATCACTCATCATCAGATTCTCATATTAATAAGCCATCTGGTCCCAGGACTGGATGTACTCCACAAGGCTTATCCTCCCTTTATTGAGTCCCCCAAAAAGGATTAGGAACTACATTTCTATACTAGAGTATTTCTATTCATTCAGAGTCACCCTTATAGACCTCCCCATCATCTTCGCTGCCCCCTCTTCACTTGCAATAAAAATAAAGACCGAGTCAACCACTTCTTCTTTAGAACATAACAATAGTTCCAAGGTCTGGTCACCCACAACCACTAATTTTGTCTTCCTTCCATTTATCATTTTAGCAGATCGAGTCTCCATTGGAGGTGATAGAGAGGAATAATCCCTCAAACTTATTCTCCTCCTATTACTCTTAGAGCTATTAGAGCTCATGTACTCACATACCGAAGGAGTAGTTGCTTCCCAAATGGGTTCATTCATGTAGGCCTCATTAGAATCAAATGATTTATCAAGATCAAGGTTCCCATATTCCTCTTCTAGACCTTCAAATCAATTTCTCAGCTGGATATGATTTTGTGATATTGGGTCCGAGCCTCCCCGCCTCCTCTCTCTAAATGGAAGATTCATACCCTTATCAGGCCTCTACCTTACCTTATCAGGACCACCTGAATACAACACCACACCATAGAAATTCCCAACTACATCCCCCATCATCACCCATACTCTTCTCCATTACCATTGTTACCCCCTCCATCTGGTTTACCATTCAAATACGATCTTGCCATTACTCATCCCCACACTATCGAAAGGATTCAACCCATTGACATTGGAAGTACTTTCCAAATCTTGCATCAACCTATTGAAAATATCGGAAACATTCATATTCATCCATGGAACTGGTGACTTCATCCCGAAAGGAGCCCCCGAGCTGACCTCTAAAGGCACACTTGCCACCGCCAAATTCTTGTCTAGTTGGTTCCCCTTCATTGGCCCCAATGACTGATGCACACCGAACCTATACTGCACTGTACACTCGTTGACATCTCATCCACTGCATTCCATACCCAAAGCCTACTACTTCAACATTCCATCATCAACACGAACCTCGATAGCCCGGATACTATCTCTTCCTGTCTTCACCCAAAACGGTGAACACCCTGATGACATATATCTGAAGCATGACCCAACCAATTGCAATACGAGCAGAAATCCAACCATATATCATACAACACATGTTGCTTTCACCTATACTACACATCGATTGTGACCCATACATAATCATAAGGAAACCCTAACACATCCATTTCTACGCAGATCAGCAGGTTGACAGGATGAAAAACTAAATCAGTATGACTATCCAAAGATAGGTACCTACCAAGAAGATTATCCAGCATCATAATGATAGATAGATTTTGAAATGGAAGGGGTAAATGAGGGAAACTCACCCAGACCGAAAATGCAGGATAATCTTGATTAATATGGAAGTAAAAAGACCACCACAATAGAAAGAATCGACAACCATCTATGCTACGAGGGGCACTCGACTAGGTGCTGATGAGGTCCTCCTATGAAGTAAACTGAATAATAATGTAGATTCTATCAAGAAAACCGATAGTCCTCCTCTATTGAAAATTCTATGAACTGAAAAAGAACATTTCAATCGATTCCACCGATGGACGCCTCTTAATAAACCATGAAATCAAGGTGAGGTTGAGGATTGCTATGGTTTCTGTGAACTCCGAATAGTAAAACTGAAGATTAAAAAATGAGGCAACAAGATATGGAACTTTAGGGCTTATAAATGCTTTCAGAAAACTGGGATGTAAGTCAGGATATTAGAAGGGAGGAAAATTAATCCCCACACTCTTGCTAGTTGTTGTAGATCCCTCCCCCATTGGGGGGGGGGGAAATGGCTCGAAGGTTGTCGTCTTCGATTTAGAGAAGGGAGCATCGGTGCCTAGGGTTTTGAAGGCTGCCTAATGTGATACCCGTTGTTACATGATAGGGGTTTTATGTATTCATTTATTTGAGGTTATCTTTAGGAAAATTATTTTATTGGGGTTTTTGGGTTTTGTTTTTTGATTTTGAGTGTTTTTAGGGTAGTTTAGGGTTTTTAGGATTTTATTGTTTTTTTGGATTTTGGGTTTTATGGGTTTTTTTAGTTTTCTTTTATTTTTAATTTTCTTAGATGTTTTAACATTTTTAGGGTTTTTGTTGATTTTTAATAGTTTTCGGTGTTTTTAGGCATTTCAATATTTTTATGGTATTCAATAGTTTTTCATGATTTTAGGTTTTTTTTGTTTCTAGGGATTCTTATTCCCTATGAAGATATATACTATTTTTAATATTTTTATAGATTTTGACGGTATTTGAGTCGCTTAGGGGGTTTTGGGTTTTCGGGGTTTTAGGGTTTTAGGGGCATTTGGGTTTTTAGGGGTTTTCTTGAGTTGTTAAGGGTTTTATGGGTTTTTAGAGTTTGTTTAGGTTTTAATGATTGTAAGAGTTCTTAGTGTTTTCTGGTATTTTTTTTGTTTTAGTGTTTTGAGGTTATTTGGGGTTTAATGGATTTCCAGTGATTTGAGGGTTTTTAGGGTTTTATATTTTTCGGTATTTTAGCAATTTTTCTAATTTATGTGGTTATAAGAGGTTTTTTTGGTTTTTACTGATTTTGAGGGTGCTTAATTCTTTTAGGGGTTTAGGGTTTTATGGATTTTTATGGTTTTTAGGGTCTTTTGTGTTTTGAGGTTATTTTTCTATGGTTTTATGATTTTTATGGAATTTTACGACTCTTATAGGATTTATGGATTTTTATGGTTTTTTGGGGGATTTCATGATTTTCAGAATTTTTTACATTTTTCTGTATTTGAAGAAATTTTTTATATTTTTTGGATTTTAGGGTTTTTTTGGATTTTAGGAATTTTGGGTGTTTTATGGTTTGTTGGGTTTTTAGGGTTTTGAGATCCTATTGTTCTTTTTAGTGTTTTTTGATTTTTTTTTCCGGTTTTTAAAATATTTAATGTTTTTAATGTTTTTAGTGGTGATAATGGTTTTTAGTGTTTTTATGGTTTTAGTAGGTTTTATTATATTTAGGGTTTTTCATGGATTTTATGGGGTTTTAATTTTTAGATGAATTTTATTTTTTAAAAAAATTATTATTATTAGGGTTTTTTACGGTTTTTATGGGTTTTTAGGTTGTTTGATGGTTTTAGGGTCTTTTTGGATTTTAGGTGTTTTTTAGGGGTTTTAAATTTTTTACAATTTTTTAACCTTTTTTGGGTTTATGGTATTTTAGAGGTTTTATTGTATTTTTAAGGATTTTTTGGATTTTTTGAGTTTTCATGGTTTCTAGGGGTTTTTATGGTTTTCCTGGGGTATTCATGGTATTAGATATTTTTTTTTATTTCTCTGTATTTTTAGGGATATTTTAGGATTTTTATGGTTTTTAGGATTTTCATAGTTCTTTTGGATTTGTATATATTTTTTTACATATTTTATGGTGTTATGAATTTTTATGGTTTTCATGAGTTTTTAGGGTTTTTGGGTATCGTATTTGTTCAGGGGGGATAATGTTATTTTTAAGGTTTTTTACGGATTCTAGGGTTTTTAGGGGTTTTAGGGATTTTTTGGGTTTTTAAAAATTTTCATGAATTTATGGGGTTTTCAAAGGTTTTAGGGTCTTTCTGGTTTTTAATTTTTTTAGTATTTAGGGTTGATTGATATTTATGTTTTTTTAAATTTTTTAGTGTAATTGTGGTTTACATATTCTTTAGTGGGTTTTTGGATTTTTATTGGTTTTTAGATATTTATATGGTCTTCAAGTGTTTTATGGTTTTTATGGGGTGTTCATGGTTTTTAATGCTATTTTCATATTTAGGGATTTTTGGGGATTATTTTGTATTTTTTTATTTTTTATGTTTTTAGGGTTTTTGAGGGATTTTAGGGTTTTTCAATGTTTTTAACGAAATTGGGATTTTTAGGAATTTTTTATTTTTCTACCCAATATATATTTCATTTGATTTTTTACCATTTTAGGGTCATTTTGTGCCTTTAGTGTTTTTTGTTGGGTATTTTGGTTTTTAATGTATTTTTGGATTTTTTTGGTTCCATCCAGTTTTTTGGGTTTTTAGTGTTTTTTTCATTTGTATAGATTTTTTAGGATTTTAGGATCATAATGGGTTTTGGGGATTTTAGAGATTTTGATTGTTTTTATGGTCTTCCATGTATTTTATGGTCTTCGTGGGTTTTTAATATTTTTAGGGCTTTTAGGGATTTTTTAGTATTTAGTGTTTTATGGTTTTTAGAGTTTTTAATGTTTTCAAAGGTTTAAGGGTTTTTATCAATTTTAGTGGGTTTTAAGGGTTTTTATGGGTTATATGTTTTTTATTTTTTTAGTGGTTTTTATGTATTTCAAGGGTTCTATTTTCTTAAAGTTATTTTACTTTTTTATGGATTTATATCCCATTTTATGGATTTTTATGGTATTTTCAATTTTTATGGTTTTTAGTGATTTTGATATTTTGATGGGTTTTCAATGTTTTTAGGGTTTTACGGGTTTTTTGGTTGATTTTGTGTTTTTAATTTTTTAAGGTTTTTATGGATTTTTAGTGTTTATAACATTTTTAGGGGTTTTAGAGTTTTTAGATAGTTTTTCTGGGTTTTATGGTTTTTAGTGGTGTTTATGGTTTTTATGTGGGTTTCAAGGTTTTCTATTATTTAAATTATTTTTAGATATTTTTTTATTTTTTTATGGTTTATATGTTTATAGGTTTTTATGATATTTAGGGTTTTTGGGTTTTTTTGCCTTTATGTGTTATTATGTTTTTGTTGTGGTTTAGTGTTTTTTTGTTATTTAGGGTTTTGAATGTTTTTTAGAGTTTTTATATTTTTTTGGGGATTAAGTGTTTTAGATCTATTGGAGGTTTTTCAAGGGTTTATGGATTTTCTATGGTTCTTAAGGGTCTTTATGATTTATTGGGGGCTTTCATTATTTTTCAGTTTTTAAGGTTTTTAAGTATTTTTAGGGATCTTTAGGATATTTATGGATTCTTTCATTTTTATGGATTTCACTGACTTTTAATGTTTTGGGGGGTTTTTAGTGGTTTAGTGGTTTATAGGGATTTTAGGGTATTTGTTTTGTTTTTAGGGATTTTATGGGTTTTTAGAGTTTTTGACCATTAATTATTTTTAAAGAATTTTAATAATTTTTATGGATTTTAGTGTTTTTCGTGTGGATTTAGGGTTTTAATTGATTTTAAGGGTTTTAGGGGGGTTTTATAGTGTTCAGGGGAGGGGTTTTGTATATTTTTACGATTTTGTGGTTTTGTTAGGAATTTTTTAGTTTTAATATTTTTAGAGTGGTGTTTTGGGATTTTGAGGGTTTTTAGGGGTGTTCAGGTATTTTTGGGTTTTTATGGTTTTTAATCTTTTTAGGGGGTTTAGGGGTTTTTTTAATTTTTTTCTGTTTTTAGGGTTTTAAGTGTGTTTAGAGTTTTTTTATGTATTTTGGTGTTATAGGGTTTTTAGGCATTTTAGGGGATTTTTCGGGTTAATATGTTTTTCAGGGGATTTATGGTTTTCATGGGAACTATAGGGTTTTTAGGGTTTCTTATGTTTTCAATGTTTTTAAGGATTTTTGAGTATTTTTATTGTTATTAATATTTTAAGTGATTCTTATTTTTTTGTTTTCATGGGTTTTCAGGGTTTTTATTGATTTTCAGGGTTTTTAGGGGCTCTAGGATTTTTATTTTTTGCTTTATTTTTAGGGTTTTTAAGGTTTTTTAGAGTTTTTTTAACTCTTTAGGTTTTTTAGAGATTTATTAGGTTTTTAGGGTTTTAATATTTTTTACATTTTTATGGGTTTTAAGGGTTTTTATGGATTTCATGGTTTTTAGTATTTTCTAAATTTTCAAGGATTTTTTTAGGATTTCATTGGAATGTTATGGGTTTTAGGGTTTTTTGATTTTTTTTGGGGTTTTATGTTTTTTAGAGTTCTTAATGTTTTTATGGATTTTCATGTTTTTTTATAAAAGTTGCTGTTTTTTTTTTGTTTTTTTCATGTTTCAAGGTTTTTAAGGGGTTTTCAGTGATTTTTTTTTCATTTTCATGGTTTTTAGTTGTTTTTTTGGTTTTTATGGATTAATGTTTTTTAATGACTTTGACTATTTTATGGTATTTCATGGTTTTTAGGGTTTTAGGGTATTTTACGGATTTTAGGGACATTTGGGTTTTCAGAGTGTTTTGAGTTTTTAGGGAATTAGGGTTTTAGAGTTTTTTTTCAACTTTATCATTTTAATTGTTTTATAGGTTTTAATGTTTTTATATTTTTTTTCAATTTTAAGTTTTTTAATGTTATTGTGATTTTTTATAGTTTTTATGGGTTTCAGGGTTTTAAGGGTTTTTATGTTTTTAGGAATTTTTATGGACATTTGTTTATTTTTATGGTTTTTATTTTTTTTAGGTTTGAAGAATTTTTGATGGATTTTGGGGGGTTTTGGGATTTTTTGTGTTTTTTGTGTTTCTTGTGTTTTTAGGATATTTTGGGTTTTTAGGGTTTTTTGTAATATTTCAGGGAATTAATGTTCTTTAGTGTGTTTTAAAATTTTTAGGGGTATAAATGGTTTATAAAGATTTTATTGGGTTTTTAGGCTATTAGGTATTTGGGTTTTGAAAATTTTTTAGGAGGTTTTTTGGTTTTTATGGGTTTTCTATAAAGTTTTGGGTTTTTACATTTCCAGTGATTTTTAGCGATTTTTTTTATTTTTATGGGTTTTAGTGTTTTTAAGGATTTTGAGGCATTTTCAGGTTTTTTATTTTTTTAGCGTTGTCATGAGTTTTAGGGTCTTTTAATGTTTTTTGGTTTTTTGGGGTTTTTATGGATTGTATAGTTTTTAATGTTTTTAATGGTTTAATGGGTTTTAGATTTTTGTAATGGGTTTTTCTGGTTTTATATTGTTGGGGGGGGGGGTATAATTTAATGATTTTTTCTGGGGTTTAATATTTTTTATGTTTCCATTGTTTTTAGATATTTTTAGGCATTTTATTTTTTTTGGGTTTATTTGTTTTTTAGGATTTCGAGACTTTTAGGGGGTTTTAGTAGGTTTAAGGTGTTTTTAATATTTTTTAGGTTTTTATATTTTTTCCGGTATTTTACGGTTTTTATGGTTTTCAAGATCATTTAAACGAGTTATCATTTTTCTAGGTTTTATGGGTTTTTAGAGTTTTTAGTTATGTTCTATATTTTATCGATTTTAGGTTATTAAGTATTTTAGTTGTCTTATTTTTTTTTGGGGGGGGGGTTCATATTTTTTTGGGTTTTTATGTTTTTAGTGATTATTTTGGATTTTTTAAGTTTATTATGGATTTAGGGGGTTTTAAGGGTTTTAGGTATTTTGATGGTTTTTGGGAGTTTTTGTTAATTATATGTGTTTTTTGGGTTTTTAACATCTTTAGTGGTTTTAAACGTTTTTAGTGTTTTTAATGTTTTTTTGTTTTATCAATTTTTAGGTTTTTATTATATAATGTGGTGTATGGTTTTCATTGAGTTTTAGGGTTTTCAAGTTTTCAGGGATTTCTTTGTATTTTAGGATTTTTATGGTTTTTAGGGTTTTTAGGTATTTAGGGATTTAAATTTATTTTGGGATTTTCATGGTCTTCTAGAGTTTTAGTTGGTTTTATTGTTTTTAGAGTCTATTTCATTTTTTAGGGGTTTTGAATTTTTTAGTGGGGTTAATGTTTTTTGAAGTTTTTATTTTTTTTACGGAATTTAAGGTGTTTTGTATTATTTTTTAATTTTTGTCATGGTTTTTAGTGTTTTTAATGTTTTTTGGGTTCTTTATTGTTTTGAGATGGATTTTAGGAATTTTAAGGTTTTTTATATTATTAGTGATTTTGAGGGATTTTTGGAAATTTATGGTATTTACAAATTTAAGGGTTCTCAAGTATTTTGATGGTTTTTTGGGTTTTTAGGGATTTTAGTGGTTTTCAAGTTATTTAGGGACTTTAGGGGTTTTTTTAATTTTTTTTGGTTTTTAGCATTTTTAGGGGTTTGAGTGTTTTTATAGTTTTTATTGTTTTTAGGGTTTTTATTTGTTTTTAATGTTTTTAAGGTTTTATGGTGTTTTAGGGTTTTCATGGATTTAAGGGTTTTTTATGTTTTTAGTGATTTTTATGGGTTTTATGGTTTTTAGGGATTCTTTGGTGTTTTATGTGTTTTTAAGAGTTTAGTATTTTTAAGGTTTTCATGGGTTTAGGTTCTTTTTTGGTATCTGGAATATTTTGACTTTTTAAGGGTTTTAATGATTTTTATAGTATTTTTATCATTTTTATGAAATATAATGTGTTTTAGTAATTTTTAGGGTTATAATGGGTTTTTTAGGGTTTTTAATTATTTATTATGGGTTTTCTGATGTTCAGGGGTCTTTCATGGTTTTTAGGGGTATTTTAATTTTTCTGATATTTTTATAGATATTTTTATATTTTTATAGTTTTAATGGTTTCTATGGGATTTGAAGATTTTGTGGGTTGTATGGGTTTTCAAGGGTTGTTAAGGTTTTATGGTATTTATGGGTTTTGTGGGTTTTTGGGTTTTTAGGATTTTTTTATTTTTTTGGGTTTTAATGGTTTTTAGGGTTTTTTAGTTTTTTAGGGTTTTAATGATTTTTAGCGTTTTAACATTATGGGCAGTTTTAATTCTTATTATAGAATTTTTTGGTTTTAGGGTTTTCATGGGGTTTTTGAGTTTTTCTGGTTTTTTTACATTATCTAGGATTTTTAGGGTTATTTTAGGATATTTAGTGATTTTGAAGAGTTTAGGGGTTATTAGTGTTTTTATGTGTTTTTGGGTTTTCATAATTTTTTTGTTATTTTTAGGGTGTCAGGGTTCTTTTGAGTTTTTAGGGGTTTTAATGTATTTACTTTTTTTTATTATTTTTAGGGGTTTAAAGGGTTTTAATAGTTTTAGCGGTTATTCATGGATTTTATTGGTTTTTATATTTCTTTTAAATTTTTATGGGTTTTCAGGGTTTTTACATTTCATGGGATTTTAAGGGTTTTTTGGGATTTTTTGTTTTTTCATTATTTTAAGGGTTTTAGGGTTTTAATGGTTTTTTAAGGGGTTTTCAAGGGTTTTTCACTATTTTTAGGATTTTTACATTTCATGGGTTTTTGAGGGTTTTTTAGGATTTTGTGATTTTTCTGGATTTCAGTGGGTTTTAGGGGTTTAATGGTTCTTTAAGGGGGGGGGGGGGTTAGATTTATTGATTTTTTATGGTTTTGATATTTTTTATCTTTTTAAATGTTTTAGGGAATATATATTTTTTTAGTGGTTTTAGTGGTTTTTCATGTTTTTATGGGGTTTTAGGGTCTTTTATGTTTTTCAGGTGTTTTTCTAGGTTTTTGGGATTTTTTTACATATTTAGTGTTTTTAGGATATTTTTATTAAATTTTCATTATTAGGGTTTTAGGTTTTTTAGTGAATTTTAGGGTTTTTTGGTTTTTAGGTTATTAATGAATTTGTGGAGCTCTTCAGGGTTTTTAGAGACTTTATTTTTAAGATTTTTAGTGTTTTTATGATTTTTAACGATTTTTATAGTTTCTAACTTTTTAGGTGTTTTATGTATTTTTAGTTTTTTTGAGTGTTTTCTGGTTTTTTGAGTTTTGGGTTTTTTATGGGGTTATGGTGTCGTAATGATTTTAATTGGTTTTCTAGGGTTTCAGGGGTTTTTACTATTCTAAAAAAATTTAGGGAGTTTTTTTGTTTCTATGGTTATAACAGTTTTTTTATGTTTTCAGGGATTTTCTTGGTTTTTAGGGGTTTGATTAATTTTTAGGGTCTTAGTGTTTTTCAGGGTTTTTAGGGTCTTAGTATTTTTATGGGTTTTTATGGACTGAATTGCTTTTATTTTTTTTAGGGGTTTTAAGGTTTTTTTATTTTTAGTGGGTTTTTATGTGTATTATAGATTTTATGGGGTTTTTTTTAAAGTTTTTAGGTATTATATTTTTAGGGGTTTTTAAAGGATATATGGTTTTTATGTATTCCAGGATTTTTATGGATTTTTTAGGTTTTTTATATTTTTATGATTTTAAGGGTTTTTAGAGTTTTTTATGTTTTTTTGGGGGTTTTAGGGGTTCTAGATTTTTAGTGGGCTTTTATGGTTTTTTTGGTTTTATGTGTTTTTTGAGTTTTTAAGGATTTTAGGGGCATTTATGTGTTTTAGGGGGTTTTCATGGTTTTCACAGTTTCTTATGTTTTTGGGGTATTTATGAATTTTTATGTTTTTTGGGTATTTTGGGTGTTTTGGATTTTTAGGGTTTTTTTAGACTATTATGGATTTTAGGGTTATTTATAATTTTTATGTGTTTTTAAGGTTTTTAGGTTTCTTAATGGGTTTTAGAGTTTTTTGTTGGGTTTTTATGTTTTTTACGTTTTTAGAAATTTTTAGTTTTTTAAATATTTTTTCATATTTTGATGTATATGGGGTTCTTTATGAATTTGAAGGTTTCTGTGGAATTCAAGGTTTTTTAGAGTTTTAATTTTTTAGGGAATTTATGGGTTTTTATATTTTTGAATTGTTTATTTGAGTTTTGTGGTTTTTATGGTTTTGAGGGGCTTTTATGTGTTTCTATGGTTTGTAGAGTTTTTTATGTGTTTAGCAATTTTTAAGGATTTTTTAATATTTTTTTCGGTATTAGTTTTTTAGGGGTTTTATGGATTTTTAGGGTATTTTAGGATATTTTAGGGTTTTAATGGTTTTTAGAAATTTTCAATTTTTTTAGGGTCTATTTTGGGATTTCAGAATTATTTTTGTGTTTTATTGGGGTTATAAGGTTCTTAGTGTTTTTAACGCTTTATGGGTTCAAATGGGTTTTGGAATATCTTGTGGTTTTAGAGTTTTTAGGGATTTTTTAATTTTTAGGTGGTTTATGGTTTGTAGGGATTTAAAGTTTTCATGGATTTTCATGGATTTTAAATTTAATAGGGTGTTTGGGTTTTTGGGTTTTATGTATTCTGAGGGGTTTAGGGGTGTTTAGGGGGTTTATTTGTGTTTTTTTTGGTTTTTAGGTGTTTAGGAATTTTATTTTATATTTTTCTTGTTTTTATATTCTTTTTATTTTTAGCATATAAATTTTTAGTGTTTTTTATTGTTATTATCATTTTATTGGGTTTTAAGAGTTTTTTGTGGGTTTTAGGGGGTTTTGGGGATTTAAGAATTTGGAAAGGTTTTTAGGGGTTTAGGGTTTCTATTTATTTTTAAGGATTATATATAATTTATTATTTAGCGTTTTTATGGTTTTTTATGGTTTTAGTTTATTATTGGATTTTGGGGTTTTTTTTGTTTTTAGGGGGTCTAGATTTTAATGCTTTTAATGGGGTTTGGGGTTTTAATGGTTTTTATAGTTTTTAGTTGGGTTTTATCATTTTATGGTTTTTTTGGGTTTAATGTTTTTTCGGTATTTTTTAGGTTTTATTTGATTTTTTATGTTTCCGAATATTTTTAAGTATTTTTTGGTATTTTTGTTGATTTTACGGGGGTTTTCTCATTTGGAGGGTTTTTAGGATATTTTATGGGTTTTGATGTTTTTTTTTGGGTTTTTGTAGATTTAGGGTCTTTTGTTTTAGGGGCTTTCGTGTTTTTCAGTGGTTTAAAGGGGTTTTAGAGTCTATTAATTATTTTGGTAGATTTAATGTTTTTTAGAGTTTCTTGTTTTTAGGGGTTTATGGGGTTTTAGGATTTATTACGGTTTGTAGGAGTCTTTATGGTTTTGATAGCTTTTAGGGTTTCATGGTTTTTCCGTTTGAAGGAATTTTTAGGGGTTTTTAGGATTTTTTTTGTTTTTAATGTGTTTAGGGTTTTATGTATTTGGGGGGTTTCAAGGGTTTTCCTTGTATTTATTGTTTTTTAAGTCTTCATGAATTTTAATTTTTGTTATTGTTTATGATTTTTCGAGTTTTTAATGATTTTAGAGGTTTTAAGGGGTTTTATATAGTTTTTTAGGTTTTTAGGGTATTTATGGTGTTTTTTGGTTTTTAGGGTTTTTAGGGGTTTTATGGTTTTAATGGATTTTTCATGGACTTTTGGGTTTCTTACGTTGTTATGGGTTTGTAGGGTTTTTTTTATTTTTACTGTTTTATGGTTTTGGTGGGATTTGTGGGATTTTACGGTTTTCAAGATATTTATGGTTTAATTATTTTTTTGGGTTTTTTGTGTTTTTTTTGGTTTTTGTGAATTTCTTATTCTAAGGGTTTTAAGGGTGTTTAGAGTTTTCTAAGGTTTTAGGTGTTTTAAGGGTTCTTAGAGTTTTTAATCGGTTTAGAGTTTTATGGGATTTTGGTTTTATTAATGTTTTTAGGAGATTTTATGGTTTTTGGGGTTTTTTTGGGGATTTTAGGGGTTTTTTTTCAATTATATTTAGTGAATTTAAGTTCTTGATTTTTTTATGATTTTGTGGGTTTTTAAAGAATTATGGGGTTTTAGGATATTTCATGGGTTTTTAGGGTTTTTATGGGCATTCATGTTTTTTTGGGTTTTAAATTATTTTAGATATTTATAGTATTTTAGGGTGTTTTAGAGTTTTTATTGTTATTAGTGTTTTGTGGGTTTTTTGTTTTTTAAGTATTAAGGTGTTTTGTATCTTTCAGGGTGTTGTATGGGTTTTTGAGTTTTTTATATTTCATTTAATTTTAGATATTTTTGAGGATATTTTTTATTTTTAGGGGTTTAAGGTTTTTTTGGAATTTTCATGGTTTTTAGGGTTATTCAGGGATTTTAATCAATTTTTTCATTTTTAGGCGTTTTAGGGTTTTAAATGTTATTATGTTATAAGATGGTTTTTTAGGTTTTAGTGTTTTTTACATTTTCATCTATTTTAAGGTATTTTTTGGGTTTTTATGGATTTTGGGATTTTTTGGTTTTTATGGATTTTTAGGGTACTTAGGTGTTTTCAGGATTTTTATAGTTTTCAAGGTTTTTATGGTTTTATGGTCTTTCTTCTTTTTATGGGTTTTGGTGTTTTATGGGTTTTATGCATTTCTAGAGGTTTTTAACATTTTTAAGGGTATAATGGGTTTTAGAGTTTTTTAGAATTTGGGATTTTTATGTGTTTTGGGTTTTTATGGTTTTTATTGGGTTTTGAAGGTTTTTCATGGTTTTTTGTTTTTTTAAATATTTATGGATTTTTAGGGCTTTTCAATGAATTTATGGTTTTTTTCATTTTTTGGGTTTCTAATGTTTTGGAAGATTTTACGGGATTTTAGGGTTTTTTGGGTTTTTAGGGATTCCAGTGTTTTTATGTTGTTTTTGGTTTTTAGATTTTTTTTTGTTTTAATTGGTTTTATGGGGTTTAAGTGTTATTAAACATTTTAAGGGATTTTATGGTTTTTTAGATTTTTCAGGGGGTCTTAATGGTTTTGTAATTATTTTGTTTTATATATGGGTTTCATGGAATTTAATGGGTTTCAAGAGTGTTTCAATAATTTTAGGGTGTCTACGTTTTCAACGAATTTTAGGGTTTTTAAGACTATTAAGGGTTTTTATATTGTTAGTTTTTTAGGTACTTTTATTTTTTATCCTCTTTTATGGGTTTTAGTGATTTTTAGGGTTTTTTGGTATTTTTGGTATTTTGGGTATTTAGTGTTTTTTTTAGTGTTTTTAGGTTTGTAATATTTTTTTAACATTTTACTGGTTTTAACGAGATTTTTCAGTTTTTAAGGATGTTATGGGGGGTTTTTGGATTTTTATGATGTTTAGAAGCTTTTATGGTTTTCAGGGTTTTTAGAATTTATGGGGGTTTTACATTTTCTAGGAATTTAGGTTTTTTTAGCAATTATATGGTTTTTGTTTTTTTTATTTTGATTGCTTCTAAGTGTTTTTAGTGTTTTTAGGTTTGTAGGGGTTTTCATGTTTTATGGTCTTTTGGGGGTTTAGGGGTGTTATGTGCTTTTATAGTTTAAATTTTGTAGAGTGTTTTTAATATTTTTAGGGGATTATGGGGTTTTAGTTTTTTTGGGGGTTTTTAGATTTTTATGGGATTTAGGGTGTTTAATTCATTTATAAATTTCAACTGCTTTTCTCTGTTTTAATGTTTTTACATCTTTAATGATTTTTAGGGTTTTTTATTTTTATGGTTTTTTGGGTTTTTTAGTTTTTTACGGATATTGAGGGGTTTAAGGGTTTTTCAAGTTTTGAGGGTTTTTTTGAGTTTTTATGGTTTTATGGTTTTTATATTATTTTAACATCGATGGTTTTTTCAAGGGGTTCTTGAGTTTTCAGTTGATATAGGGGTTTTATGGGTTTTTATGGTTTTTATGATTTTTAGCTATTTTTTGGGTTTTTAGGTTTCTTGTTGATTTTAAAAATTTAAGGATCTGCAGGGAATTTTTTATGTTTTTTATGGGTTTTAGGGGTATTAAAATTATTATTGATTTTGAGGGTTTCTATGGGATTTTTGGATTGGGGGGGGGGGTTTGGGTTTTTTATTTTTATTTTTTAGGGGTTTTAATGTATTCAATGTTTTAGAAAATTTTATATATATTTAAAATTTTTAGGAGTCTAAAGGTTTTTTTGAGCTTCATGTGGTCTTATAAGTTTTTTTTGGGTTTTTAGGGTTTTTATGGTTTTAGGAGTTTTAGGTTTTCCTGGTAGTTTTCTAGTATTTTATGAGTTTTATGTTTTTAGTGGTTTTTAGGGATTTGGGGTGTTTTAGGGGATTTTTATTTTTTATAGTTTTAATGGTTTTTTAATGTTTTTTTAACATTTTTAGTGGATTTAAAAGATTTAGAGTTTTTAGTGGTTTGGTGTATTAATGGTTTTTAGGAGGGGTTTAGGTTTTTAGTGGTTTTTATGGTTTATAGGTATTTCTTGTGAGTTTTGGTGATTTCAGGCTTTCATGGTTATTTGGGATTTTTGAAGGATTTTTATGGATATTTTTTATTTTATGTTTTTTAGGGATTTTGTGGGTTTTTAGGGATTTTGTGGGGTTTTAGGGTTTTTAGTGGTTTTAGGATCTTTTTGGATTTATAGGGTTCTTGTGAGTTATTTGGGTTTTTAAGGTTTTTAGAATATTTTTTACATTTTTAGGATTTTTAATGGGTTTTAGAGTATTTAGTGTTTTTAGGGATCTTATAGGTTTTTAGGGTTTTTAGGGTTTTAGGGTTTTTATTATTTTAATGGGTTTTTAATATTTTTAGGGTATTCTAAATATTTTGATTTTTTAATGATTTACTAATTATTTTTATGATTTTATAGGTTTTTTGGGTTTTAGGGGGTTTTTTGTGTTTTAGGGGTTTTAAGATTTTATGGATTTTATGGTTTTTAGTGAATTTAATTTATTTTTTGGTTTTTATTGTTATTTATTTTTTTAGGATTGAATGTTTTTAGTGTTTTTTTCATTTTTTTGGGTTTTAAGGGTTTTAGGGTTTTTTATGTTTTTAGTGGTTTTGATGATTTTCATGGATTTTTTTTGGGATTTTTTAGAATTTTATACTTTTAGGGTTTCTATGGTTTTTAATGACTTTGATGTTTTTTTGGTGTCTTCATGGGTTTTATGGTTTTTTGGGGTACTTGGGGTTTTTAGGATCATTTTTGGGTTTTAAGGTTTTTTGTACATCTTAATTGGTTTTATGGTTTTTTATAGTTTACTAATATTTTTAGTGGTTTTAACAGTTTTTAGAATTTATAGTGTTGTTTTATGGGTTTTATGTGTTTTTAGGTTTTTTTACTATTTTAGGTGTTTTAATGATTTTCAGGGATTTTTCAGCGTTTATAGTATTTCGTAGGTTTTTGGGGATCTTGATCAATTATAGGGGTTATTAAGGATTTTTATTGTTTTTAGGGTATTGGGTTTAATGGTTTTTTTGGGTATTGAGGGTTTTTTAGTTTTAACTATTTTTGGAGCTTTTCTCATTTTTTGGGTTTATAGGTTTTATGGGTTTTTAGAGTTTTTAGTGGTTTTTTGGTTTTTAGGGCTTTTTTGAATTTTTATGGGTTTTAGTGTATGAGGGTCAAAATAATTATGATAACTGTAAAGACCTGGAAATTTCAAAGGAATTTTTTTCTTAAATGATTTGGAATTTTACGAGTCTGTGGCCTCTAACAGCGCTTGATTCCGAGGCCCGGTGTGCCTGGAATCAATTTCCGATGTTTAGCTCATGTACGTTCAGTAAACGAACGGGCAGGTTTTTCTAACATTTGAACCGGTGCATGGAATTAAAATCCAAGGTCACCGATAAACTTGCAGCGCCAGTAATTGCTTAAGGGTACATTTACCACAATTTCTTTTCATGTGGGTTTGGAGTTTCTTTTGGGGGTTTATTTGAGAAGTAAATAAAATTGTTGTACAATTTTATTTTATATCTAGAGTGGTTAATTCCTCCCATGGGTAGTTAAGGGTGGAACCCATAGCCACCTAATTACCCAAGGGTGGATGTTATAGAGGTGGGGCCCACATGTGCCCCAACCTTTCAATTTTCTATAAACTCATTAAAAACCCCTCTTAAATTTGACAACCCCTTTTTTTATTTGCCAACGCGTATAATTAATGGGGATCTTCCCTCTCCCTTCCTTTAATCAATGGTCAACACATTATTAAATGTGGTGATTTAATTTTGGAAGTTTCATTGCATCTGAAATTAAATAATAGGAGGAGCCTATTATTTAATTTTGGGGGAAGAGATTTTGTTGTGTGAGAGAGATCAGTAGAGCTTTTGAGCTTTTGGAAGAACGCCGGTCTCCGAAGAAGAATGAAGAAGAATGCCGGCCTCTGACGTAGAGCGACGAAGAACACCGGTTCCTCGAAAATCAACGACACTCCACCAATTCTCTTCTCCGCGACAAAGAGGAGACACCTCTTCCTCCTCGGCACACTCCAACGTCGCCTACGATCCCTTTCCCCACGACGCTATCTACCACGACGCCGACGTTAGACATCGTTTGTTGAGGTAGGGGAAAATTTGTATATTCTTCCCTTTATGAAAATTATACCATAGTGCTTAGTGATTAAATTGTTGGACGACGTTTTAAACATCTAACATGGTGGGTGTGGGTTATCGATCAAGCCCGAACCCACATCTATTTTGTTCTTGATGCACGAAGTATTTGACGACGATGAAGCGGGGCCGAAATGACAATTGGAGGCCTTCAAAGTGATGTACGGGTTCCGAGACGACCACAGGCGCAGAAGAGAGTAAAATAGGACCACCAGAATGAATCCAGTGGCCAGTGGAAGCTCCTGTCGGCGCGGCTCGCCGGCGCGGCAGCGTTGATGGCCGGCAGAAGCCCGCTGCGGCGACAAGGGCGGGATCCCGCGGCCATGCGAGATCCAGGGGAGAGGTGGCGCCAGGCGCCACGTCCACAAAACAGATCCCCCACCCCCCCTCGCTCGGCTCCCTGGCCAGGCCAGCACACCCCCTCGTCCAGCCCAAGGCGGATCGCGTGGA
This sequence comes from Viscum album, assembly GCA_963277665.1. NCBI lineage: Eukaryota > Viridiplantae > Streptophyta > Magnoliopsida > Santalales > Viscaceae > Viscum > Viscum album. Next base: position 973,470,509 of record OY728141.1, read on the forward strand.
CCGGGCCTTGCTGGCCGGGCCGGGCCGACCCAGGGGGGGTTGGGCCTGGTCGGAGCAGGCCCAGACCCCCCAGTTCGGACTATTTTTGGTATTTTTCCCAAAACATGAGTTACAAACCTCTGACCTATGCACCGGCAGTTGCGTAGGAATCCTTGGACCAAGTCGGTCGTTTTGGTATATTACACTCGAGGTTTCGAAAAAGTATGGGTATGGCCGGGTTGGTTCGAACCTGAAACCAACCGGGCCCTTGGAGCGGAAATGCTTATAACATAAGGATCAGACGTTCGTTTGATGTGCCATCAACTGAGTTGAATTCACCTTGATGAGACGGTCCTTTTGGCTCACTTAGCTTGAGGTTTAGATGCAGTTGGAGTACGGTCGGGTTGTTTTTAGCTTAAAAACCAACCGGGCCCCTGGGACGGAAAAACCAATAAATCTCAGACCGGGCGTCTGATTGACGCACCGTCTGTCGCGTTGGGTTTCTATTGACGAGACAGAACATCGAGATACATCAACTCTGTACTTCATGATAGTTGATGTATCAAATCTTTTTCATGAGGAGCGGACCCTCCCGGAATCGAGCATGCTGTGTGCGGGTACCCTAGAGATGGCTGTGATGCGATGATGACGACTGCACTTGGATCCTCCGTGGGTTCGGCAGTGAGGACGACTGTACATGGATACTCCGTGGGTTCAGTAGAAATGGCGACCGAACTAGGATCCTCTTTGGGTTCGACGACGATGACTAATGTTCTTGTATCCTACGTGTGTCTGATAGTATTGACCTCTGTACTTGTATCCGGAGTGGGTCCTACAGAGTAGCTGGTCTTGTATCCTATGTGGGTCCGACAACATAGATGATTCAGTGGCTACATCTGATCATCTCTATCGCTATACGAATGATTTATACCTATGTGAGCTAAGTCTTGATTCTCAATCACTATATTCGATGTTATTGCCTTTCTTTCCTGTGTGGATTGGGTTGTGCTTTCCTGTGTGGACTGGGATGTGATTTCATGTGTGGACTGGGTTGTGTTTTCTTGTGTGGACTGGGATGTTCTTGGGTTCGAGAGTTGGATCCATTTTGTAATTAATGACTTAGGTATATGTATGAGAATATACCAAAGTAAAGTTGATTGATACTTCGTGATTGTATCTTTCCTTTGTGTTTTATCCTTCATGGATTCTGAGAGACACTCGGGGGTCTCAAGGACCCTACTGAGTATCGTATACTCACCCTTTCACGGGCTATGCCCGCACTACATTGTGTTGGATGCAGACGACATACAACACTGATGAAGGTAGAGGCTTGTGGAGCTGGGCGGTACCTGGAGGTGGACCACTTGGTGGGACGCACACGGAGTGGACGGCCAGACCCTAGGAGCTGAGGAGACTATCTGTACACACCCTTCTGGTGGGTTTTCTGGAGGATGACTTGGTGTTGATGTTTTAATTACTATTTTTGTACATTCCTTTCATTCGAACTGTACTTTCTGTTGGGTTTGTATACTGGCCCTTTTACTTTTCGACACTTACCTTGTACCCAGTTTTACTTAGTGCTTACTACATTTGCATACTCTGTTGTGTTTTTGTTTAATTTATAAAAGGAAATGCATTCCCTTTTATCAGGATTTACCACTTTTGTGCTAGTCGCCAGCCCCTGGCCTATGGAAGACGAGCTTGGGGTAGTCACGGCACGTGCCCTGAGGACGGGCCGTGACCAATTGGTTTCAGAGGCGGTCAGTTCTACGAAAGAACTCAGGACTCTGATTTTTCCTTTCTGTGAAGCAATAGTGTTAAGAGTATTTAGTGTGGTTTTCAGTCCAGGGAATCTAGTGTTGGTGCGGAGGATGCAATATCCATAAACCATGACCCTGACCTCTGATTTCTAACTCAGTTAATGAAAACATTGATTGCGTGTGTGGTTCCTTTCAATAGTTTTCTTTGTGATTACGTTGTTTCAGCAAACCAGGTATACTATTTGACCATGGCACACCTGTTTCTTTTCAGTATGTCCCCACGAAGGTAGCCAGCCAGGGTTCCAGGTTACGTGCGGGATGGCAGCCCACCGAGCGACGAGGCCTTCGTGCAGGGCCCCACTACAGTGGAGGCACTAGCGGTACCACTACCCACTGATCCACTAATGCTACCAGCCCCAGCGGCGGAGAGTGCACACTGCCTGAGCGCGTTGCACGAGTTTCAGAGATAGAGGCTGCCCAGGTTCCACGGAGAGACGAATCCTCAGGCAGTTGAGGATTGTCTAGAGGCTATCGTCAGAGTCTTCAGACTAGTAGGGACACCAGGAAATCTTATGGTGATCCTTTCCACGAGTATCCTACACGCAACAACAGGTAGAGGTCAGTGTCTGATGCTCAATGTGCACGATGATGCATCTCTACTTTGGACGGACTTTGAGAGCCTCTTCTGATCGGAGTTTGTTCCAGCCACCCTCCATATGGTGCACATCCAGGAGTTATAATAGCTATGTCAGGACAACATTTCAGTAGCCCAGTACTCAGTGAGATTTACCGACCTCTCACGATACTCCACAGTCATGGTCCGAGACCCATTTTTCTGGGCCCCATAACATTGATCAAGGACTGAGGAATGAGATCATAGCTTTGACGATTCCCCTCAGAATCCTGACGCAGGCGGGTGTGCTGGAGCGATCCATTTTATTGGAGAGCATTCACGCCGAGCAGCCACCAGCAGCGAGACCCACCACAGGATGGCTAAGAGAAGAGTCTTCTGCAGCCGTCATTCGACAGATGTCGCAGGGGTCCAAGCAGACCAGACCATCATGTGGGCGACCTCCGGATACAGTTTCGGTTGTGCGTGGCACACGGCGCATATCCAACCTTACGTGGAGTAGGTAGTGCTATGCATGCAGCGGGCAGGGCCACATGACGTGTGACTGCCCGCCCCTCCATCAAGATGAGCAACAGACAGTGGAGGGACCTCCCATGTAGAGGCAGAGGTTCGACTGTTGCGGTCTGTAGGGAGCAGGCAGATGAGGTAAAGGAGCTGGTCGAGCAGCGGGTGGTGGACAACGCCTCGAGTCTCTACTAACACCACCCCTAGAAGGTCCACCCCGACCATAGGGAGCTGGCGGCCAGAGGCCGGCTCAGCTCTAGGAAGTGGAGGCATACAGCCATAGTGCACCCGAGATGATTGGAGGTACTATCTGTGTCTACTCCACCCTTTCTAAAGTTCATATAGACACAGGTGTGAGTCATTCTTTTAATGCCGCTACCCTTGTTCGGAGCTCGGAGATTCTGACAGAGCCGTTGGCTCGATCCTTACGGCGAGAGACTCATACGAGAGTAGACTCGATGATTGCGCACTGGTGCCAGTAGTGTGAGCTTACTCTAGGAGGATAGATATTCGGCTGGGATCTTCTTGTAGTGACGTCTAGGCCTTACGACGTCATCTTGGGTATGGACTGGTTATCTACAGTTCATGCACAAATCGACTGTTTTAGGCGCAAGGTGCGGTGTGTCTGCATGGATGGGACCAGTTTCACCTTCACCGGTGAGAAGGGAACCATCCCAGAACATGATGGACATACGCAGAGGAGATGGTAGCTGATCACACATCATTTGGTTAGTCTCATACTCGGAGAAATTGACTTGCGAAGTCCGAGATTTCCTGATGTGGTGGATCAGTATGCGGACGTTTTTCCTGACGATGTTCTAGGACTTCCTCCTCGCAGAGAGGTACACTTATACATAGACATATTCCCCGGGATATCACTGATATCTACTCTAGTATATCAGATGGCTCCTGCTGAGCTTCGTGAGCTGTAAGTAAAGTTGGAGGACTTATAGGTGAAAGGGTTCATCCGACCCAGTGTTTCACCATGCACTTCATCGATTCTATTTTCCAAGAAGGAGGATGGGGGATTACAACTGTGTGTCGACTATAGTCACCTGAACCAGGTATCCATGAGGAACAAGTATCTGCTTCTGAGGTTTGACGACCTCTTTGATCATCTCAAGGTGGCACGATGGTTCTCGAAGATAGACCTCAGGTGGGCTATAATCAGCTCCGAGTTCGGGATGAGGATGTGCAGAAATGGCCTTCAGGCATCGGTATGGCCACTATGATTTCTTGGTAATGCCCATCGGTGTGACCAACTCTCCAGCAGTGTTCCTGAGTCTCATAGATAGGATCTTCCAGCCCTACCTCGATTGGTTTTTCGTAGTCTTCAATGACAACATACTGATTTACTCGACTACTGAGGAGGAGCACGCCTACCAATAATGGGTTGTACTGGATGCACTCTGAGAGCAGCAAATTTATGGTAAACTATAGAAGTGTTAGTTCTGGCTTCAATAGGTCCAATTCTTGGGGCACATCATCTTAGAGGCGGGAGTTGCAGTGGATCCCATGAAGATCGAGGCAATTATTTCATGGGAGCCGCCTAGGAGCGTGATAAAGGTGCTGAGTTTTCTAGGTCTGGCTGGGTACTATCAGAGATTTGTGCCAGATTTCTCTAGAGTTTCATCACCGCTTATAGCTCTGCCGAAGAAGGGGAAACCCTTTGTGTTGTCAGACCGATGTCAGCAGAACTTTCAGGAGCTAAGGCAGAGATTAACCAGTGCGCCCATCTTGAGGCTGCCGGAGGAGGGTGTAGGGTATGTAGTTTACTGTGACGCATGAGGGACCGTACTCGGGTGTGTCCTGATGAAAGAGAGAGTAGTGATCACTTCTGGTTCATGACAGTTGAGGCAGCACGGGCAGAGCTACGCTACCCATGACATGGAGTTAGCAGCAGTGGTCTTCACCCTAAAGATGTGGTGACACTATCTGATGGGCGAGTGCTTTACAGTATACTCCGAACACCAGAGTCTCAGGTACATCTTTTCACAGAATTACCTGATCCTGAGACAGTGGCAATGTCTCAAGTTCCTCTAGGACTATGACTTTGAGATAGTCTATACTCTTGGGAAGGGGAACGTTGTGGCTGATGCTCTCAATAGGAGATCAGGCATTCAGCTACTTGGAGAGGAGACCGTGCAGTTAGCCGCTTTGCAGATATCCTTCATGGATAGAGATGGGGCAAACTATCTGAAGTACCTCACAATCACTCCTCTACTACTTCAGCAGGTCAGAGAGTCACATCGTGGGGATGTTTACTTTGAGGCACGACGTGCTCATATATCATTAGGGCTAGCACCCGATTGATTTTCTAAAGGTGGGGAGCATGCCATATTCTTCACGGGACGTAACATGGTACGAGTTGCACTACACGAGGAGGTGCTGAGGGAGTTCCACACATCCCCTCTAGCGGTACATCCTGGATTAGAAAAGATATACCAGGACCACAGATGACAGTACTGGTGGCCGGGTATGAAGAGGGTTATAGCTGAGTTCATTTCACGATGCCTCACGTGCCAGCATGTGAAGGCGGAGAATCAGGTACCAGTAGGCTTGGTACATCCCTTAGAGGTTCCGCAGTGTAAGTGGGATGGTATATCCAAGGATTTTGTGACGGGGATCCCACATACTTTCAGAGGACACGACACCATCTGGGTGATTGTAGACCGACTAACCATGATGGCCCACTCCCTACCTATGAGAGAGCAGGGCTCGGTAGATAGATTGGGATGCCCCTATGTTCAAGAGATCGTATGTCTTCATGGTGTTCCATCATCTATCATCTCTGATTGAGACAGTCGCTTTACTTCCTGTCTTTAGAAGGGGTTGCAGGAGGATTTTGGGACATAGCTCCACCTGAGCACTAACTTTCACCCTCAAATGGATGGCTAGATAGAGAGGACCGTTCAGAAACTCGAGGACATGCTCCGTGCATGTGTCCTTGACTTTGGTCACAGTTGGGAGGATCACTTACCCTTGGTGGAGTTTTCATACAACAACAGCTACCACTCCACCATCGGGATGGCACCATATGAGGCACTGTATAACCGACCTTACAGATCAACTTTGTGATAGAATAACCTTGGGAAGTCATCACTCGTAGGACCAGAGATGGTTCAGTCTATGACGGAGAAGGTGCAGATCATCCAGGAGCATATGAGGACTGCACAGAGTAGACAAAAGTCCTATGCTGATAGGAGGTAGAGACTACTAGAGTTCGAGGATGGAAACCACGTTTTCTTGCAGGTCTCGCCTCGATGTGGATTGAGGAGATTTTCCAAGGGCGGAAAGTTATCACCACACTTCATCTGACCATTCCAGGTCCTCAACAGGGTAGGCGAGGTGGCTTACAGCATGGCCCTTCCACCTCAGTTGCACTGATTGCACGATGTATTCCATGTATCTCAGCTGAGGAGATATGTGCACGACCCGAGACACATCATCGACCACAGGGAGCTAGACATTGATGACGGTGTGACTTTTGTGGAGGTCCCAGTGGAGATCGAGGATTGACAGGAGAGGGTCCTACATGGATGGTCGATTCCTCTGGTGTGAATTCGTTGGCAGCACAAGAACCTCCAGGAGAGAACATGGGAGCGGGAGGCTCAGATGCGTGCTCAGTACCCTCATTTTTTTCCATGGTTTATGTTTTAGCTTTACGGGGACATAAATCCCTGAGGTGTGAGTAATGTAAAAACCTAGAAATGTCAGGGAAATTTTTTTCTTAAATAAGTTGGAATTTCACGGGCTTGTGGATTCTGACGACGCTTGATTCCGAGGCTCGGTGTGCCCAGAATCAACATTTGAAGTTCAGCTCAGGTAGGTTCAGTAAACTAATGAGCGAGTTTTTCTAACTTTTGAACCGGTGCTCTGAATTAAAATCTGAAGGCATTGATGAACTTGTAGTGCCGGTAATTGCCTATGGGGACATATACCGCAGTTGCGTTTTATGTGGGCTTGGAGTTTCTTTTTGTGGTTTATTTGAGAAGTAAAAAAAATTATTGTACAATTTTATTTTAAATCTAGAGAGTTTAATTCCTCCCATGGGTAGTTAAGGGTGGGACCCATAGCCACCTAACTACCCAAGGGTGGATGATAGAGAGGTGGGTCCCACATGATCCCCAACCTTTTAATTTCATCTAAACTCATTAAAAACCCCTCTTAAATTTGGGAACCATTTTTTTATTTGCGAACACATATAATTAATGGGGATATTTCCCCTCCCTTCCTTTAATACATGGTCAACACATTACTTAATGTGGTGATTTAATTTTGGAAGTTTCTTTTCATGTGTGATTAAATAATAGGAAGAGCCTATTATTTAATTTTGGGGGAAGATCTTTCGTTGTGTGAGAGAGACCGGGAGAGATTTTGAGCTTTTGGAAGAACGCCTATCTCTGACGATGAATGACAAAGAACTCCAGTTCCTCGAAGATCGACGACGCACCACCAATTCTCTTCTCCGAGACAAAGAGGAGACGCCGCTTCCTCCTTGGTGCACTCCGACGTCGCCCATGATCTGTTTCCCCATGACGTTGTCTACAGCAATTCCGATGTTCGACATTATTTGTTGAGGTAGAGGAAAATTTTTATATTCTTCCTTTAATGAGAATTATACCCTCGAGCTTGGTGATTAAATTGATGGGAGACATTTTGATCCTCTAACGCGGTGGGTGTGTGTTAACGAACAAGCCTGAACCCACGCTATTTTGTTCCTGATGCACAGAGTATTTGGTGACAATGAAGCGGGACTGAAATGGAGATTGGAGGCCTTCGCAGTGATGTACAGGTCCCGATATGACTGCAGCACAGATGGGAGTAAAATTGGACCATCAGAATGACTCTGGGGGCCACAGAATCCCCCGGCGGTGGCGCCCCGGCGCACTGCCTGCAGAAGCCCGCCACAGCTAAAGCTACTGCGGCTAGGGAGGGATCATGCGGCCGCACGGGATCCAGGGGACCCGCTGTGCCAGGCGCCGCGCCCGCAGAACATAGGGGGGCCGCCCCCCTCCCCCGCTCAACTCGCTGGCCGAGCCAGCACACCCCCCCAGCTGGGCCAGGCTGATCCCTCCCAGGCCGAACCCAGACCCGGTTTTGGCCGACCCAGGGGGGTTGGGCCGGGTCGGACTAGGCCCAGACCCCCCCACTTCGGACCGTTTTTGGTCTTTTGCCCAAAACATGAGATACAGACCTCCGATCGACGCACCATCAGTTGCATAGGAATCCTTGGACTGTGACGGTCGTTTCAATATATTACACTTGAGGTTTGGAAATTTTGGGTTATGTCCTGGTTGGTTCAAAGCCGAAACCAACCTGGCCCTTGGAGCAGAAACACTTATAACTTAAGGACCAGACGTCCGTTTGACGTGCCGTCAACTGAGTTGAATTAATCTTGATGAGCCATTTCTTTTGGTTCACTCCGCTTGATGTTTAGACATAGTTGGTGTACGGTCAGGTTGGTTTTATCTTAAAAACCAACCAGGCCCCTAGGACGGAAAAGCCAATAACTCTGAGACCGGGCGTGCGATTGACGCACTGTCTGTCACATTGAGTTTATTTTGACGAGACAGAACTTAGGGAAACATCAACTATGGGATTCATGACACTTGATGTATCGACACTTTTGCTTGAGGAGAGGACCCTCCCCGAATCAGGCATGCTGTGTGCGGGAACCCAAGAGATGGCTGTGATGCAACGATGACGACTGCACTTGGATCTTTCTTGGGTTCGGCGGCAATGACAACTGTACTTGGATCCTCCATGGGTTCGACAATGATAACGACCATACTGGGATCCTCTGTGGGTTTGACGGTGATGACTACTGTTCTTGTATCCTACGTGGGTCCGGCTGTATTGACCTCTGTACTTGTATGCTGAGTTGGTCCGGCAGAGTAGCTGGTCTTGTATGCTATGTGGGTCCGACAACTAAGATGATTTAGTGGCTACGTCTGATCAGCTCTATCGCTTTATGAAATATGTATACCTCTATGAGATGAGTCTTGATTCTAAATAATTATCATCGATGTGATTGACTTGCTTTCCTGTGTGGATTGGGTTTTTCTTTCCTGTGTGGACTAGGTTGTGTTTTCCTGTGTGGACTGGGTTTTGTTTTCCTGTGTGGACTGAGATGTTCTTGGGTTCGAGAGTTAGAGCCGTTTTGTAATTAATGACTTAGGTATTTGTATGGGAATATACCTAAGTAAATTCGGTTGATAATTCATGATTGTGTATTTCCATTGTGGTTTATCCTTCGTGGATTCTGAGAGACCTTCAGGGGTCTCAGGGTCCCTACTGAGTTTCGTATACTCACCCCTGCACGGGCTATGCCCGCACTATGTTGTGTTGGATGAAAACGACGGAAAGAACTGATCGAGGTGGAGTCTTCTGGAGCTGGGAAGTACCCGGAGGTGGACCACTTAGCGGGGCGTAGACGGAGTGGATGACCGGACCCGAGGAGCTGAGGAGAATATCTATACCCACCCTTTAGGTGGGATTTCCAGTGGAAGACTTGGTGTTGCTGTTTTACTTACGGATATTGTACCTTCTTTTCAGTCGTATTTTACTTTCAGTTGGGTTTGTATACTGTCCCTTTTACTTTTCAGCACTTCCCTTATACCCAGTTTTACTTAGTGCTTACTTCACCTGCATACTCTGTTGAGTTTTGGTTTACTTTATAAAAGAAAATGACTTCCCTTTTATCAGGATTTACGCCTTTGGTGCTAGTCGCCAGCCCCTGGACTATGGAAGGCGGGCTTGGGGGAGTCACGGCACGAGCCCCGCAGATGGGTCGTGACAAATTGGTATCAGAGGCGGTCGGTTCTACCGCAGAACTCTAGACTCTGATTTTTCATTTTTGTGAAGCAATAATGCTAAGAGTTTTGAGTGTGGTTTTCAGTCTAGGGAATCCAGTGTTGGTGTAGCGGCTGACGTATCCATACACTAGGACCCTGACCTCTGATTTCCAACACAGTGCCCAAAAACACTGATTGCATGTGTGTTACCTTTCAAAATAATTCATTGTGATTACTTTGGGTCAGCTCACTAGGTATACTGTTTGACCGTGGTGCACCTGTTTCTTTTCAGGATGGACCCACGAAGGCAGCCAGCCAGGGTTCCTAGTTACGTGCGGGATGGTAGCCCACCGAGCGATGAGGCCTCGGTGTAGGGCCCCATTACAGCGGAGGAACCATTTGTACCACTACCTGCTGAGCCACTGATGCTACCAGCCCAAGCGGCGAAGAGTGCACATGACCTGAGCGTGTTGCCCGAGTTTCTGAGACAGTGGACGCCCAGGTTCCACAGAGAGATGGATCCTCAGGCAGTAGAGGATTGGATGGAGGTTATTATCAGAGTCTTCAGACTGGTAGGGACACTAGTAGATCTTATGGTGATCCTTTCCGCGAGTCTTCTGCATGCAGCAGCAGGAAGATGGTCGGGCCTGATTCTCCAGGTGCACTATGAGGCATCTCTACATTGGACATATTTAGAGAGCCTCTTATGCTCAATGTTTTTTCCAACCACCCTCTGTACGGTGCACATCTCGGAGTTAATACAGATGCGTCAGGGCAGCATGTCAGTAACCTAGTACTCGGCGAGATTTACCAACCTCTCGCGCTACTCCACAGACTTGGTACATGACCCATTCTTCTGGGCCCGAACCTTTGAGAAGGGACTGAGGCATGAGATCAGTGCTTCGACGAATATCCCCAGCATCCCGACGCTGGTGGGGGTGCTGTAGAGATCCCTTTTAGTGGAGAGATTTCTCTCCAAGTAGCCATCAACAATGAGACCCACCTCAGGACGACTAGGAGTGGAGTCTTCTGCAGCCGGCAATTGACAGATGTCGTAGGGGTCCAAGCAGACAAGGCCGTTAGGTGGGAGACCCTAGGATACAGGTTCGGCTATGCGGGGCACATGGCGCATAGCCATCCTTACGAGGAGTAGGCAGTGCTATGCATGCGGCGAGCAGGGCCACATGGCTCGTGACTGCCTGACCCTCCATGCAGACGAGCAACAGACAGTGGAGGGGCCTCCTAGGAAGAGGCAGAGGTTCTACCGTGGTGGTCCGCAGGGAGCAGGCAGACGAGGTAGAGGAGCTGACCGAGTAGCGGGTGGTGGATTATGCTTCGAGGCTCTACCACCACCACCCCCAGGAGGTCCACCCCAACCACAGGGAGATGGAGGGAAGAGGCAGGCTCAGCTCTATGCAGCGAAGGCTTAGGACCATAGAGCACCCGAGATGATTCACAGAACTATCTGTGTCAACTCTACACTTTCTGAAGTTCTTATAGACACAGGTGTGAGTCATTATTTTATTTACACTGCCCTTGTTCGGAGCTCGATAATCCGACGGCGACGTTGGCTCGATCCTTACTGCTATAGACTCCTACGGGAGCAGACTCGACGATTATGCACTGGTCCCGGTAGTGTGAGGTTACTCTAGGAGGCGGGAGCTTCGACTGGGATCTTTTTGTAGCGGCATCGTGGCCTTACGAAATCATCTTGGGTATGGATTTGTTATATATAGTTCATGCCCATATCGACTATTTTAGGCGCAATGTGTGGTGTGTCCGCACGGATGGGATGAGGTTCACCTTCACAGACGAGAAGGGAAACTTTGTAGCACATGATGGACTTTTGTAGAGGATAGGGAAGCCAATCACACATCAGTTGGCTAGTCTCATCCTCAGAGCAGTTGACGTGCGGTGTCCGAGATTTATTATTGTGGTGGATCCGTATGCAGACATTTTTCCTGACAACGTTCCATGAATACCTCCTCACAAAGAGGTAGAATTACACATATACATGTACCCTGGGACATCACTAATATCTACTCCAGTATATCGGATGGCTCCCACCGAGTTTCGTTAGTTGCGGGTACAGCTGGAGGACTTACAGGGGAAAGGTTTCATACGACCCAGTGTTTCACCCTGGGCATCTCTCATTCTATTCGCCAAGAAGGCGGATAGGGGCTTGCGACTGTGTTTCAACTACAATCTCCTGAAACAGGTGACCGTGAGAAATAGGTATCTGCTTCTGAGGATTGATGACCACTTTGATCAGCTCAAGGGGGCATGATGGTTCTCGAATATATACCTCTGGTCGGGCTATCATAAGCTACGAGTTTTGGATGAGGATGTGCAGAAGGCAGCCTTCAGTTGTCGGTATGACAACTATTATTTCTTGGTTATGTCCTTCATTGTGACCGACGCTCCAGTAGTGTTCATGAGTCTCATGAACATGATCTTCCAGCCCTACCTCGATCGGTTTGTCGTAGTCTTCATTGACGACATAACAATTTACTCAACTAATGATGAGGAGAATGCCTACCACTTACGGGTTGTACTGGATACACTGCGAGAGCACCAGCTTTATGGTAATCTCTCTGAGTTCCAGTTCTAGCTTCGGGAGGTTCACTTCTTGGGGAACGTCATCTCAGAGGCAGGAGTTGCATTGGATCCCATGAAGATCAATTCAGTACTTGCTTGGAAGCCACCCAGGAGCGTGACGGAGGTTTGGAGTTTCCTAGGTCTGGCTAGGTAATATTGGAGATTTGTGCCAAATTTCCTCAGAGTATCAGCACTGCTTACAGCTTTGACTAAGATGGGGAAACCCTTCACGTGGTCAGACAAATGTCAGCAAAGCTTTCAGAAGCTAAGGCAGAGATTGACTAGTGCGCCCATCTTGAGGCTGCCAGAGGAGGGCGTAGGGTACATAGTTTACTATGATGCATCATGGACAAGACATGGGTGTGTCCTAATGCAGGACCAAGCAGTGATCTCTTACGGTTCACAGTAGTTGAGACAGCATGAGAAAAACTACGCTATACATGACCTGGAGTTAGCAGCAGTGGTCTTCACCCTGAAGATGTGGTGACACTATCTGATGGGCGAGCGTTTTATAGCATAATCTGACCACCAGAGTCTCAGATACATATCCTCACAAAAGGAACTGAACCTGAGACAACGTCGATGGCTTGAGTTCATCTAGGACTCTGACTTTTATATAGTATATACTCCTGGGAAGGGGAATTTTGTTGCTAATTCTCTCAGAAGGAGATGGGGCATTCAGCTACTTGGAGAGGTGACGAAGCAGTTAGCCGCATTTTAGATATCCTTTATGGATAGAGATGGGGAAGCATATCTGCAGTCCCTCATAGTCACTCATCCACTACATTAGCGGGTTAGAGAGGCACTTCGTGGGGACGTTGACTGTGAGGCACGCCGTGCTCGGATATCCTCATGGGTGGCACCTGATGGATTTTTCGAAGACGGGGAGCATGTCATCTACTTCATTGGACGTACCATGGTACCGGTTTCACTACAAGAGGAGGTGATGAGTGATTTCCACACATCCCCTCTAGCGTTACATCCTGGAGTAGCGAAGATGTACCAAGACCTCAGATGACAATACTGGTGACTGGGTGTGAAGAGGGCTGTAGCAGAGTTCGTTTCGCGATGCCTCACCTGCCAGCAAGTGAAGGTGGATCATCAGGTACCAGTGGGCTTGGTACAACCATTAGAGGTTCCGGAGTGGAAGTGGGATAGGATATCCATGGATTTCGTGACAGGGATCCCACATACTTCCAGAGGACACGACACATTCTGGGTGTTCATAGACCGACTCACCAAGTCAGCCCACTTCCTACCGATCAGAGAGCAGCGCTCAGTAGAGAGCATGGGATGCCTCTACGTTCAGGAGATCGTATGACTTCATGGTGTGACATCATTTATAATCTCCGATTGAGATGCTCACTTTACTTCCCGGATTTGGATGGAGTTGTAGGAGGATTTTGGGATGCAGTGATGCCTGAGCACTGCATTTCACCCTTAGACGGATGGCCAGATAAAGAGGACCATTCATACACTCGAGGACATGCTATATGCATGTTTCCATGACTTCGGTCACATCTGGGAGGATCACCTACCCTTTATGGAGTTTGTGTACAACAACAGCTACCACTCCACCATCAGGATGGCACCATACGAGGCACTGTACGACCGACCATGCAGATCACCTCTATGTTGGACTGACCCGAGGGAGTCAGCACTCGTTGGACTAGAGATGGTTTAGGGTACGATGGAGAAGGTGTAGATCATCCAAGAGCAGATGAGGACTGCACAGAGTAGATAAAAGTCCTATGAGGATAAGAGACGGAGACCACTAGAGTTCGAGGACGGTAACCATGTTTTCATACGGTTCTCACCTCGACGTGGATTACGGAGATTTGGCCGGGGCAGAAAGTTATCTCCATGCTTCATCGGACCATTCCAAGTCCTGATCAGGGTAAGAGAGGTTGAATACCACTTGGACCTTCCACCTCAGTTGCACCGGGTGCAAGACGTCCTCCATATATCTCTACTGAGGAGATATGTTCTCGACCCGATGAATATCATCGACCATAGGGAGTTATACATCGATGATGGGGGACTTTTGCGGAGGTCCCAGTGGAGATCGAGGATCGAAAGGAGCAGGTCCTACATGGACAGTCGATTCCTCGGGTGTGCATTCATTGGCAACACGAGAACCTCTAGGAGAGGACATGAGAGAGGGAGGCTCAGATGTGTGCTCAGTACCCTCATTTGTTTCCCTAGTTTATGTTATAGCTTTACAGAGACGTAAATCCCAGAGGTGGGAGTAATGTAAAGAACCAGAAATTTCAAGGAAATTTTTTTCATAAATACTTTGGAATTTTATGAGTCTGTGTCTTCTGGCGGCGCTTGATTCTGAGGCCCGGTGTGCCCGAAATCAATTTCTGAAGTTTAGCCCAGGTACGTTCAGCAAACGAATAGGCAGGTTTTTCTAACTTTTTAACCGGTGCTCAGAATTAAAATCTGATGGCACTGATGAACTCTCAGCACTGGTAATTGATTAAGGGGACATTTACCGTAGTTGTGTTTTATGGGGGTTTGGTGTTTCTTTTTGGGGTTTATTTGAGAATTAAATAAAATGGTTGTACAATTATATTTTATATCTAGAGAGGTTAATTCCACCCATGGGTAGTTAAGCGTGGGACCAACAACCACCTAACTACCCCGGGGTGGATGTTAGAGAGGTGGGCCCCACACGATCCACAACCTTTTAATTTCCTCTAAACTCATTAAAAACCCCTCTTAAATTTGGAAACCCATGTTTTTTATTTTTCAACGCGTATAATTAATGGGGATATTCACTCTCCATTCCTTTAATCAATGGTCAAAACGTTGTTAAATGTGGTGATTTAATTTTGGATGTTTCTTTGCATGTGTAATTAAATAATAGGAGGAGCCTATTATTTAATTTTGGGGGAAGAGCTTTTGTTGTGTGAGACATATCAAGAGAGATTTTGAGATTTTGGAAGAACGCCGGTCTCCGATGAAGAATAGAGAAGAACACCAGCCACTGACGAAGAACGACGAAGAATGCCGGTTCCTCAATGATCGATGATGCGCCACCAATTCTCTTCTCCGCAACAAATAGTAGACACTGCTTCCTCCTCGACGAACTCCGACGTCGCCTACGATCCCTTTCCCCACGACACCGTCTATCGCAATGCCAACGTTCGACATCGATTGTTGAGGTAGGGGAAAATTTGTATATTCTTCCTTTTATGATAATTATATCCTCGTGCTTGGTGATTAAATAGTTGGGATACATTTTGAACCTCTAACGCGGTGGGTGCGGGTTAACGAAGAAGCCCGAACCCACCGCTATTTGTTTTGATGCACAAAGTATTTGTTGATGGCGAAACAAGACCTAAATGGTGATTGGAGGCCTTTGCAATGATGTATAGGTCTCGAGACGACCGCATGCACAGACGAGAGTAAAATCGGACCACTGGAATGACTCCAGAGGCCCACGGAAGCCCCCGGTGGCCCGGGTCACCGGCAACCGGAACCAGCAGGCCGCCTGGAGGCGGCGATGCCCCGGCGCGCCTCCGGAAAAATCCCGCTGTAGCTGAAGCCGTAGTGGTGAGGGTGGGATCCCACGACCGCGCGGGATCCAGGGAAGACGGGGCGCCAAGCGCCGCGTCAGCGGAACAGAGGGGGGATACTCCCCTCCCCTGCTCGGCTCACTGGTCGAGCCAGCGCACCGCCCCGGCCGGGCCGGGGAGGGTTGCGCAGACCGGGCCGGGTCGACCCCCGCCCTACCGGGCCGGAACTGGACCCGGGTCCGGTTGACCCGGTTCGGGCCGACCCAGGGGGGTTGGGCCGGGTCAGACCAGGCCCAGACCCCCTACTTCGGACCGTTTTCGATCTTTTTCCCATAACATGAGCTACAGACCTCCAATCGATGCACCGTCAATTACGTAGGAATCCTTGGATCGATTATGTCATTTTGGTATATTACACTCGAGGTTTTGCCAAGGTTTGTGTACGGCCGGGTTGGTTTGAACCTGAAACCAACTAGGTCCTTGGAGCGGAAACACTTATAACATAAGAACCGGATGTTTGTTTGATGTTCCGTCAACAACGTTGAATTCATATTGTTGAAATGGTCCTTTTGGATCACTCCGCTGGAGGTTTGGACACAGATGGAGTATGGTCGGGTTGGTTTTAGCTTAAAAACCCAACAGGGCCCCTGGGATGGAAAAACCAATAACTCTCATACCGAGCGTCCCATTGACACACTGTTTGTCGCGTTGGGTTTCTTTTGTTGAGACTGAACATCGGGATACATCAACTCTAGACTTTGTGACATTTGATATATCGGCTCTTTTGCTCGAGGAGCGGACCCTCCCGGAATCGAGCATGCTGTGTGCGGGAACCCTAGAGCTGGATGTGATGCGACGATGACAACTGTACTTGGATCCTCCATGGGTTCGACAACGAGGATAACTGTACTTGGATCCTCCATTGGTTTGGCAGCGATGACGACCGTAATGGGATCCTCTCTGGGTTCGACGGCGATGACTGCTGTTCTTGTATCCTACGTAGGTCCAATAGTATTGACCTTAGTACTTGTATCCTGAGTGGGTCCGGCAGAGTAGCTGGTCTTGTATCCTATGTGGGTCAGACATCTTAGATGATTCAGTGGCTACATCTGATCATCTCTAATGATGTACGAAAGATATATACCTGTTTGAGCTGAGTCTTGATTCTCAATCATTATCATCGATGTGATTTACTTCCTTTCTTGTGTGGATTGGGTTGTGCTTTCCGGTGTGGACTGGGATGTGTTTTCCTATGTGGACTGGGTTGTGTTTTCTTGTGTGGACTGGGTTGTGCTTTGGCTCCAGAGTTGGAGCTGTTTTCTAATTAATGCCTTAGGTATATGTATGAGAATATACCTAAGTAAAGTAGGTTGATACTTTGTGATTGTATCTTTCCTTTGTGGTTTATCCTTCATGGATTCAGAGAGGCCTTCGGGGGTCTCGAGGTCCCTACTGAGTATCGTATACACACCCCTGAATAGGCTATGCCCGCACCACGTTGTGTTGGATGCAGACGACAGACAACACTGATCAAGGTGGAGGCTTGTGGAGCGGGGTGGTACCCGGAGGTGGACCACTTGGCGGGACATACACAGAGTGTACGGCTGGACCTGAGGAGCTAAGTAGACTATCTGTACCCACCCTTCTGGTGGGATTTCTGGAGGACGACTCAGTGTTGCTGTTTTACTTACTGCTATTATAATTTCCTTTCAGTCGTACTGTACATTTAGTTGTGTTTGTAGACTGGCCCTTTTACTTTTCAGCACTTACCTTGTACCCATTCATACTTAGTTCTTACTTCACTTGCGTACTTTGTTGTGTTTTTTTACTTTATAAAAGGCAATGTCTTCCCTTTTATTGGGATTTACGCATTTGGTACTAGTCGCCAGCCCCTGGCCTTTGGAAGGCGGGCTTGGGGTAGTCACGGCATGGGCCCCGAGGATGGGTTATGGAAATGACATATCAAATAACCCATTAACGAGTCATTAATAGAAATTTATAGACCTATCTATAATTTTTTTCAACAAATACTAGATTTTTATTAATTTAATAACATTTAATAAAATATATTATATTTTAAAATATCATTTATGTCAATTTTGGCACTATTAATTTATTGACTTTTTAATAATATCATAAAATAATGATATAGTGGAAAATACTATATTAAAATCACTAACATGATACAGTAACCCATAAAAGTTATGGAATAAATTTTGTCAAATTATATTAATTTAAATATTTATAATATCATTTATTGAATTCAATAATTAATTATGCAATTAATGCATTATCATTGTGTCACCATTTAATTCCAATATTTATTTTCTTAAAATTAAAAATAAATTATCATGATTAAAGTAATAAATTTTTATTTCTAAATACTATTTACGGAATATGATATCCTTGTTATAACACCATATTAAAAATAAATCACTTTTTAAAAACATAAGTGTAACAAAAATGACTTCTCATTGAATATTAAATTATAAATGCACTAAAGTCATCCATGTGATTCCAAGTAGCCGTAATGTGTACCAATGGAATATTTTTGTTGGAATACACTCATTAAATTAATTTACGAAAATTTTAGGGAGATTTTTTTTTGTTTTTATAAACTAATTTTTACCTTTAATTACCATATTTACCCTTAATTGTGGTAATAAAACTTATTACTAAAGTTACTATTCAGAATGTCCAAAAATAATGGGGAAAATTTTAAATAATTCTGAACTTATAATTAAAAATATTAATCCATTTTCCCATATATGATTTTATTGAGTCAGAAGTATCTTTTTTTTACATTTCCATTCTTTTTGTTTTGGAAATAAAAAACTTTTTCTTAAACATATTTTTTCTAATAAATTCATATCCAATGTATTTTAACAAAGTTTTTATAGAAAACTAATAATATTTTAACTTGTGTACATTATGAATGCTTTATTACAAAAATAAATTTAAGTTTTCTCTTTAGGGTATTTGTAATGAGTATGCATACGATAAATATCAATCTCATTTAAATTATTTTAATGATAACTTTCATGATTATCATACATATCATGGATACGATCTATATCATACAAATAATTTAAAAATAAAATTTCAATAAATCTGTTCATACTTCCATAATGACAATATTTTCATAATGAAAATAAAAATGAAATCAATATAAATTGTACTCACACTCGTAATGATTATCATTAGACTCCTTTCAATTTATTTTTCATTTCGAGAAGGCTTGATGGTATTGTAAGGAAATATTTTAATTGAAAATGATTTTGTACATTCAGTTATTATTTAATCATTTAATTTATAGGTGTCCATGTCATCTAGAAAATCTCAGAAGGAATAGGATCTTTGGAGACCAAGATGACCATTGGAAAACATAACAATAAATTCCTGGTCATTTGATCATATTGAGAAATAAAAAATGCGATCAAGCCATTGAAAAAGTCCAAGAGATGCTATGAGAGAGCTCCATATATTATGTTGTCGAATGAAATAGATATTATGTTTTCAAAAGATAACTTCTTGTTCATTTCCCTTGTAATAAAATAGTTCATTTTTCTTTTTGAAATTGTGATTTTTCTTATTATGATTGAGGGATTTCAAGGCTAAGAAGATAGTGGATCAAGTCCCTTTCTTGATCAAGGTATTTTTGAGATAGCACGAGTGAGTTGTGTAAATGTTTTTTTACTTGAGATCTTGTGATGGTAGGATGATAGAGTGAAGTCGGTCTTTGTATCGAGGGCTTGATAGTGTAGCGAGACAATCATATTTTGATATGGAAGGATTAACCTAGTGTGGTTAAGGCAGACATTTGTGAAAGTATAAATCATCAGACCTTTATCCTAAGTTAATTAATAAACTAATTTTTTGGATAAAATAATTCAATATTCATTTACATGTTTTATTAAAAATTTCTTCATTTCTGGAAGAATTTAATAGAAAATGAATTATTTTATATTCATTTCCTATTTGTATTATATTTATCATAATTTATTTTATTATGACACATTTTTATTACTATGTGAATATGATTTTTTTTATTATAACAACTTAATATGATTACAATTCTTTACACATTAATATAGAATCAGATGTTTGGTTACGTGTTACTAAATCAACCAGATTTAGATATATTTTTCATCCTATTGAAGACCCATTCAAAGTTATATACATAAGGGGTTTTCAAGATTTAATTAATATAAAAAATTCTAAACAAAACTATTTTATTTATTAAAATAAATGTTCATAAAACATACAATTAACCTCCCCCTAATAATTTTCTACATATATTTGAATTATTATAAAAAATTGGTATCATATGAGGATTACACTTCTCAAATACTAGTTGATTCCGTTTAATTTTCTCAATTATCATTATTTATTATTATAAAAAATTATGTTTAAAAATATTTGCTACAGTAACGTGTAACATGTAATATGTAATAGATACGTATATTCTTTTTAAAATTTACAATAAATCAATTTTAGTTTAGTAGATAATGGTGTTTAATTAATGTTGTTTTTTCACAAATGGTGTTAGGATTACATTGTAGACCACCTATGGTAGTTTCATTATGTTTTGAGAAGAGGGATTGGGTTATTGATATGAACTTGTCTGGATACCAATGTTTTTGGATTATTCTCATACGAGCTTTGGAAACGGACGCATTCTTTTATAATATTTATAATGGTACATTGATGTGTTTGTTGGTCTAAGATCATTAACCATTGTGTTATAAACGGATTTTCATGTTTATTTGGTTTTATTAAAACACTTATTCTTTTTATTTGTTCCTTAGTTAACGTAAAATTATTGGGTGTTAAAATAATACATTTTCCTTCCATAGTTCTCTTCACATCCATAACTATTTCAAAAAACAAACCTATGACCTTTCATTGGGTGTTAAATTTTATGTAAATTATAAATTGGTGGGGGGTTCAATGGGTAGAGTGCATGGGTATCGAGATTAACCCAATTATGCTCATCAATTATGTTGATTTTCTAGTTAATGTTTACTTGGTATAAATTCATAATAATTGTTTGTGAATTGTGATATGATAATTGTTTTTTCATGTGTTATAATCTTTTGAAATGTATATGAGGTCCTTGAAATGGTTTTGACTAGAAACATTGTTTTTTGACCCGACAATGGGATGTCATAGGATCAAATAAATGTTTTGAAATGGTTTTTGTTTTAAAATTAAGGTTTCTTCCTCCAATTAGTATCATAAAAATAGATTTACAAATGGATTTCAATGTTTAATGGAAATATGTGTGTAGTTAACCCCTTTATAGAGTCACATTGATAGTTTTTTTATATTTTATATGGCAATAATTTCCATTATCTTTTTTTTAGTAATGAAAGGCCCATTGGTTCCTTAATAGACGATACTGGGTTGGAATTTTTTTTATAATTTTTTAATTTTAGGGTAAACATATGGACCATTAGTATTTTGGGAAATGATGAAATGTTTGGGTGTTATACTGATGCTCCATGAATATGTTGTATACTGGATGGATTATGTGTTTAACTGATACTCTATGAATATATAGTATACTATATGGATCATATCTGTTAATTATGTTCTAGAAATATGTAGTATACACTATGGATTAGGTGTTGGATAGAGGATATTGGAAAATTTAATATTGAACATGATATAAGTTCTATAATAACGAACTCGGACCAAAGGTATACCAAATTGAAATGGATTGGAGAATGATGCTCAATGTTTCTTTTTAAGGGGTATGATAGATTATCTTGGTATTATTGTTTGAATATATTAGTAGGGAAAATATTGAGGCTTCATACACAATTGTTACAATGTATAATTACAATTTTAGACCCCATGTGCTTTGTCAGTACTTATAGTGATGGGTATGATTCGGGTTTTGGACAATGTTCTAGGAAAGGTTTATGTTTATATTTATGATTCCCTATAGTAAATAATAAATAAAAGACAATAATTTTTTTTCATAGTATGTATCACCCTATGTTTTTTGGATTAAACAATTGTCCAATGCCATTTTAGGTCTGGTTCAATTCTTTATCACCGTATAACATCAAGTCCAGTGGGTTCAAGACTGTTTTTTGTTTTCCCTAGAGTGTATCATCCTTTTTTACTATTTATTTATTTCACTGTTTATCAATAAACATTTATTCCATGACTATTATTTTTGTTAAACATCATTTATAGTCACCTAATGTGATTTAAACACACCTTTCTAGAGACTCCATTACTCATGGGTAACCAAGAGTCTATCGAATATTTATTGTAGGAATGGGTTTGTGGTGAGGCCCATGTTGAGTCCCACAATGTCATATGAGATAACTCATATAATTTTAGGTGACTGGAAGGGTTTGACTATAAGATATTGTAGTTCCTCCATGGATTTTTGTTTTGTTTTGGGTGTGTCATGTAACAGGCCTTGAGGGAGGTTAGTTGTATGTATGACACCTTCAATATTTCTTTCATTGTATATCATTTTTATAGAATTATATTAATTTATTTTCTTTATTCCTTCCATTTACTACATTGTGGATTATAGTTGGTAATTTATATCTGATTTGTCACTCTAATATAGGGGTATAGACTCGTCACACTACTATTTTGGACCCTTTATACATGTTATAAGCCTATGGAATAGTAGGAGGTGTTCTTATGGTATCGTGGTGAACCGGATTGTGAATTTTTTTTCTAGATCCTATGTCCAAACATAATAAATAAATCTATTTTGTGAGAAATTTGTGAAGAAAAAAATCTTACTTTTAGTTTTGTTTTAGTGAAAATGTTAATTTTAAAATATTTATTTTTATTTTAATGACATATGTTCAAAATCAATGATAAACATTGAGGTTTATATGATCATTGATGATGTGGTAATTTTGACTTATTAGAATATGAGAATATTTGTTTTATTATACAGATAATCATGGGATTGGAGAACAATTTGATAATTAATGGAATTTTTTATGATTTTCATCATATTTTTTATAAAGATATAGGAATAATATTAATTTAGTTTTTGGAAGATGAAAAATCATGCGTTTAGTGAAAAACTATCACATATGGGATTGTCATAGTTCTTGAACCCACATTTGAATGGTGACATGGGAAAATTTCTAACCAATGGTCTGGGTTTGTACTATTTGGTATAAAATTATTTATTCTTAAACTTTTTAGGAGATAAATAATAGATTTATTTTTATAAATATATTATAGGGTCAAATATTTTTTTTTTGATTTAAAGGATATATATTATATTTTTCATGGAATTTCATTGTATTCTGGTATATATAATATTTAGGTTTAACATTATGGTTTATTTGGGAGGAATGGTTTTATGTTAATGGAGTTGTAATTTTAAGTGTATTTGAAAATACTTTTAGGTTACAAATATTGTTCCTGATGATGTTATTAATGTATTGTGGGATATATGGTCATTTATTTAATGAAAAGTCTATGTAAAAAATTTGGCATTATTATTTAATTTTGATGATTAATATATTACTTCTTCATATAATGGTTTATTCATTTTGGGTACTATAATAAATTTAATTAAATATAATGGTTTTATTAATTATTTTATGAATATATAACATTTTTTTCATTTTGTAATCCATTATATGTTTATTTAATTTCTTTAAGAAATGAAAGAAAATCAACGTGACTACTCATCACTAAGATTAAAATAAGAGATTGGTGTGGATATATTTTAATGGATAAAACTAAACTTAACAAAAAATAATAATTCCTTATTTTAACTCTGAAAATGTTAAATCAATTACCTTAATATATGAAAATTATCATGAAACAAAAATTCTACCCTATTATATTCATTTATGTGGAATCCATTTCCATTTCACCCCTCACTAATTTATAGTTTTGTGGTAATTTGTTTTCATGAAATTTCTATATATGACACTATATTATTATTTATATGTTAGTCTTAACTTAAATTTCAATATTTTAACTTCCCACTAATTTTTTCCTTATCTAGAAACCCTAATAGGTGACATTTCAAGTAACATTTATGATTTCCACTTTATGTTCTTGAACGTTTTTTTTGTATCCCTATATAAAATTTGACTTTAAAATAATGGTATGACCATTGATGTAGGAAATAAAATAGGGATTGTTAAATATTTTTTGGGTACATAATGTAACAACACATGATTTTAGAATATATTTATAATTATATAAATTATATTTCATAGATAGCCAGTGTTATATGAAACAATGAATATAAATGAACCATGATGTATTATCTAAAATTCTAAATGTGGCCATTATAACCTACCCATTAAAGTTTTTCATACAAATATAAATATCCAATTTTTTAAAATTATGTATAAATATATTATATAAATAAAATTAATTATTAATTAAGTACTCAATTTTTAGTAATTTCATTAAATTATTTCAAAATATAGTTTCTATAAACAATGTTATATTTATTATGTTCAGAAAATAATTTAGTTTTTTATTCTTATTTTAATTTTTTTTTGTAAAAAATTAACTTATTCATATAAATAATCATCTCAAAATTAACAGAGGAAGAAATTTTGTGACATTTCCCCAAAATATTTTTTTCACTAAAAGGTGAAAAATATATATTATTGTAAAACAATCCTTTATTTTCATTAAAAATCCCCCATAGTATTTTTAATTTTATCATATATTATTATATGTATTTTCTTCTTATAAATACTAAATTTAATTAAATAATAATAAACATTATACATTGTATTGAATATATTAATTTTAGACTAAAAATGAAATTATTTCATATAACCATTTTTCAATGTGATTTGCATGAGACCTATAAAGTGAAATAATAAAAATTATGAAGAATTAATTTGGTAAAATTCATTCTATATTTATAATCACTACATTTAATATTATTTAATATGATCAACTTATGTTTTTCATAATCAATTTTAAAATGGTAAAAACTCATCCCTATCATAATAGGGTCATTCTTGTTTACCATTGTTGAAACAAAGAGATAAAGATAAAAATTTTCATCTCAAATATTATTAAGTGAATTTATTACTACCCTAATAACCTTGGGTGTATATTTTCTTTTTGGGACACTTTTCTTTGTACGTGACATATAAAATATTTAAATTTAATAAAAATTGAACATGTCACTTTCTTACTATTAATTAATTATTATATATTCATATTGGGAGAAAATAATGTTGTGAATGAATATTAATTATTATTTAGATAATAATAAAAGTATTCTAATGATGTAAATTGATTCATAATTTTTAGTAATTATATTATTTCTTTAAATTTATACACAACATTGACCCAATATAATATTAATTAATATAAAAATAGAATTAATTACCTTCAATAACATTAGAAATAAAATTATTTTAGTGATTTATCATGCAACAATATTTTAATATATGAATATACAATATTAAGTATATGCTAAATTTAAAAATTATAATTCCCCCTCATATTTTTGTATTTAAACTCAAATTAAATTAATAGTATCAATATTGACACTATTGAAATTTTATAATTAATATTATTTTAATAAATGATTTAAAATTAATAAAAATAATGTATTCTTCATAGTAATTTTTATATGTTTGAAAATATTATACATGAGGATTTTATGGACCCGTTTTTCTTTTATCAAATATGTCATGACCAATAAGGGATAAATAGTCATTTAAATATTAATTTTCATAAAGGGATTATATGTGTTATAATATTATGATTATGGGAAACACATAATCTAAAATTGTCCAAATTTAATTGGATGATAGTATTTAAGTCCATAAACTTCATATATTTTAAATCAATCTATTGGAAGATATTTTAGTTCTATAATTAATTTATATTAATTCCGCTTTTTAAGAAATTGTAAAAGTGCCCCTTCCCCAACAAATAAAAGGGAAAATACTCCCATCTTATATAAACCCATGGAAAGAATTTTATATCAGATATTCCATGAAATGATACATTAATTAAACCAATTATCCCATTTTGAGTCCTTTTTTAATTATAAAAACCCAATTATAATGGATTTTGGTGTAAACATACCGAGGTTGTTTGGAGAATATGTGTTATTTTAAACCTGGCATTTTTATTCTATTTATTCAGCCACCTCCTTCAAATCTTATTCATCTATACTGGTGTAATAACAAACATGTCACACATATAAAAATATTTTATTATGTTAAATAAATAACATATATCCATCTCTTCATCCATAAATTGGTTAACGAAACCATTATTCGAGTACTACAGACTACCACCTCATGAACTGATGTAATTCATTTTCCATAATCACCTCTCATGGTTGTTTATGATGATGTATTTAATTTATATATATGATTTTAACAAAATATTAATCATTAACTAAAATTAATATATCATATAATTTCTTACGTTTCAATTCATTGAATTGTGATATTGTCTCTTGTGCGTACTTGTGTATTAATAACTCCATGAAGTGATGTGATACGTTTTTCATTAACGAATCACATTGATAGTATATATAAGTATATTTGAATAATTAATATGATATTTATGATATAATGTTCATGATCACATACCTTATTTATATCATGATATTAGTTAAATTGAATTGTTACTCATTCATATATATAACCTATCATCTCTATGATTGGAATGTAGTTTATTTTTCATAATCATGGTCAAAGTACTGATGCATTTTTAATGTATTAACTAAATATCATCAAAATTCCCAATGTTAACTAAATTGATAATCAAATTTATTATATAATGTTAATAAATAATATAATATTAATGATAAATTTTTTAATGGTTATAAATAAATTAAATAATTAATAAATGTTTATTACTCACAAACATAAAGAACATATTCGACGCGTCATGGAAGAGGTAAGATATTTCCTCTCAACATCACTTCCATGAGTTATATTTTATTTGTATGCGTATTAATTTCATTTATATGGTGTATATAATTCCCCCTTTTCATATTATCTCAAAACAATTTCATACATTATTTTATATTAACTTAAAAATCATTTTTTATCATTCATAGTGATTTAACATTAATGTTACCAAGTGGAAAGGGATTTCATAACTCAATTTATTTTTATTGGGTTGTAATACTTCTTTCATTGTCTTTGATATTGTAAGACTATTTATTTATTTATTTTTGACTATTTTAATTTTTATTTACACTTTATACTTTTAAATTAACATTTGATAATGATAATAGATTCATTGGAAAATTTTCAATTCAATGTTATGATACTAATAAGGGATATCATCTCAATTAAAATTTTTTGAGGTATAATTTACTGTAATGTACCTAATTTATTTTATATATATTATATACTACAAATTTTACATGTTATATCGTTAATCCAACATAAATTATGTTATTTTATTTTTCAATATAAATTATTTCATCAAATGTAATTTGACATGACTTTTACCCCGTGGTAAGGACTTTCATAATTATATTTGTTTTCATTTCTTTATATTTTTAATTCATTAATATTAATATTATATGATAATTTGTGTAATAGTTTTTTTTGTTTTTTTATGTTGTATTATTTACTTATAGTCTATATATTTAAATTTTAGATACATTTTCAATCCATCGATTAATTTTTACTTCTATGGTAAGATATTTTCAATAGATTTCATCACATTTTCCACTCTATTGAGATAAATTTGGTGTTAGATAAAAACATATTTTAATAATGTGTATCTTTTACCATTTTGATATGTTTTTTCATGAAGAAATTTATATTTATGGTATCTAATGTTTCATTTGATCTAATTTATTTCATGTGGGTCATGATTATATCATTAACAAAGAGGAAAGGGTTTATTTTACAATCTCATTATTATTATTGATTATTTATTTCAAAGCTAGTTATAGTGGAATTATTTAACCTATATATATTCATCCCATGAAACAATTTTATCTTATTTTTTTTCATAAATCTTATATGTTTTCTCTTTATTTTCTACTCATTATGTACTTATAATACTAAAATAATGTTTTTATGGAAAATCAAGTATGTTTTCAATTATAATGGGAATATATTTATTTCATGCTCATCTTTTCCATAAAATGTTTTAAATTATTATTTAAAAAATTCTCATATTATTTATTAGATGACTTTTTCCAAAAATTCAAAATTTACATAACTTATTAAATAAGATTTTCTAATTATTTAGACAGTGATGGAATTTTTATGTTTTTAATAAAAACATGAAATAAAACATTATTTTAAAATATTCAAAATGAATAGAATTTTCCATTTAATGGTGACTAACTTCTTTATTAATCAATTAAAATTATTCGAGGCTCTTTTTAAATTTTAATTTTTACCTAATATTTATGAAGTTTTTTGGTTTTAGAAATTGATTTTGAAGAGGAATGATTATTCTTAACAAGATATTTTTTAATGATATTTTTATGTTATTTTGGTAAATAAATTTTAAGAACTCTTTTTTTATATATAATAAAATTGGGACATGTTGTATTGATACAATACTTATTCTTTCCTTGGATGTTTTATAATCAATTTTACTAGATAAATATTAACAATTCATAAGCTATTTTTTAGTATAAATATTTATGTTTATTGTGTATTGAATTTTTATTATTCACTTTGACATGATGAGTTCATTAGATATATTTAGTTATGGGAGGATCCCACTACATCACATACATGTATTGGTAGGTCTCATTAGGGAATCTAGTTTGGGTTTATGGTTGAGGCCTAACCCTTCTATGTAAGATGACTTGGAATGAGGCCTTGATAGTGAGATTATGATCTCCAGAATTATGAATTCCAACATTGGGATATTATTTATTGACATCCATGTGATTATATGAATAGTAATTATATTAATGTAATAGTTTCAAAATCATGTGGTTATTTATATGGAATTATTTGATCAGAATTTATTATTACCATATTATACTTAATTATTAAGTTATTTTTTAAATTGAATGTGTTTTAAATTATATACCATTACACATTTATTATTAATTATTTACTCATAATAAATTAAACTATATGTAACCCTTACTACGAATTTCAGATCACCCCTTATATTGCTTCCCTTCCCCAGGATATGAAAACAGAATATTTAAATGAGTTCTAGGATGCATAATATTTACTATAAATTATATTGTATTTTTATGCATTCAAATGTAATGCGATATTCACGTATTTATCTAGTTTATTAAGAATATTAAACTATTCAGTCCTTTATGGTTTGATTACTTGTATCTTATGCTAGTGTAATAATGTAACAAAGGACTCTGAGCTACTGGGGTTGGTGGTAGATACAAAAAAATATAAGTGAAATAATTTTAAGAAAATAGAAATGTAACAAGTTGAGAAATAAGAGAATAATTTGTTTTCATATTTAATAGTATTCTATAACTAAGTAGTTAATTTAATTTTCTTATGTAATTATTAAATTAAATAATTTTAATAAACTAACTTCATATACGGTTATGTTTAAAATATATAATATAAATTTTTACAACATTAATTTTACAAAATAAATTTCAATTTTGGATTCCAAATTTCAAAATTATCTTTGTATTAATTTTTGAATATTTATGAAAAATATCATTTTTAACGAATAATAGAAAATATGTTTTTAGAAAATATACATTTTTTGTAACATTAGTAGGACATAATTATAATATAAAATGTAATAATCATATAGAATTAAAAAATTAAAAAATTAAAAAATAAACATTATACAATAAATAATGGATAAAATGAATATTATAATATACTTCATGATAAGTATAAAAATTATTTCTAGTGTCGACCCAGTTCGTTCATTTTATTGAAAAAGTAATGTTTTGTTATTTATATATAATAATTATGTGCTCAAAATTATTTCCAAGAATTTTTTATTAATTAATATATATAATTGTTATTTATTTAGAATAGTTTCAAATTTTAGTTCTATATAACATGAATATTATCAATGTGCTTTTGAAATTCTTGCGCAGGGAAAAAACGAAAAATTAGTTATTTAAGAGCGTTTTTTTGACAAAGATATGAGTATATATACATAATGTATAAATATATATTATTATAAATAACATAGATAAATTATTTTTATAAGAGTAACTTATTTTTGTTATATATATATGAAATAATTAACATTGATGCCATGTTTTTTTGATGTGGTGCTTGTGCAAGGAGATGAAAAATACCATCAAAAGATTTTAATTAAAATTATATGAACCATTAAATGACGTAAAATTTTGAATAAATATTTTTGGATGAGTAATAGTTAGCCAAAATCATTTTTATTCAAATTTTGTACAATTTGGTTCCACTTGGATCACCTTAATCAACATATATTATTTTATTTAAAAGAAGATCAAGTTTATCAACCTTTTGTTTCTAATCGATGTAACATTATAATATATATTTTTACAGAATATTTTATCAACAATAATTATTATTTTTTCAAATATGATATATTTAACATAATATTGATAATTTATTTTTAATTTTTAGGAACAAAATAAAAATATTAAATTCTATCATAATGATGATGTATTAATTACTAATATAATAAAAAAATAAAAATAAATAAAAGTAAAAATATTAAAATAAATCTTATATCAAAACATTAAAATGATCAATAAAAAATACATATAAATATGAATTTTCTATGACAAAAAAATATTTAGTTTGAATTTTAATATTTTTTATATTATCAATTTCATGTTTATGAATAGTGTTACATTTGAAAAATTATATTACATGATTTTTTTATAAAATTATATATAAATCACCAAAAATCATTAATAAGGATAAATGGGATAATATTATTTTGAAAATTTAACACAATATTCATTTTATATCCTTTTTAAGTCCTTACCCCTATATTAGACTTATATTTTTTTATATTTTATAAAATTTTTAAATAAACCCTCACCTCAATTTTTAAAATGGACTCTTTCATTAATTTAATTTCATCCTCTTGAGATTTAATTAACTACAATCTTACTAAAAATTATATTCTTCTAATCCCTTGAAACATTCTTGTGTTTTTGGTCTACAAAAAAGTCTAATTCCAAGTGCAAATGTAGGTTGTCAAGGAGAAATATTACATAGGTAAATTCCACCATTTTCTAATTTTAATTTTTTCTCACTTATACCATATCCTCACACCTATCAAATGTTTCATGATAATTAAATTACCATAAATTTACTGAAAATTTATTTTTTTAATGGTATATCAATCATTAAAACTCTTATTTTCTCCTTTTATTCTTGAAAAACAAAATCACTTTCCATAGTGTGCCAATTTACAACCTTTCTAGAAGATGAGTTTTAAATTATCATCAACATATTAATTGAATTTTTAAATTCAATAATAATTATTTAAAATGATATATATATATATTCTTGATAATTATTTCCATTATACACCAAAATTCAAAAATGTACTAACCATTACACCATTAAACAAATTCACCCAAATCAATGGAAATAAGACAATATTTTTATCAATAGATTTAAAGATGTTGTAATGAGAATATTTAATGTATTATAATTATTAACATAATTCTTTACTAAATTAATATAATTATTTCAACCATTATACAGGAGGCTTGAACATGTTTGACGATAGTTAAACTTGAGGTAAGGGATATTTCTTTTTAAAATCCACTTTAATGTCTCAATTTAAAAATATTAAAAAAATAAATGTTCTTTTGATTTTATATTTCATGAGTGTATTTCACCATATTCATGACACCTTATTATATAAAAACCACATATACAATATTTCGTGGTTAATTTTATAACAATTTTTTTTGTATGTAAAAAATGTCCCTAATAAATAAATGATTTTCCTTATAAATTTTTTTATGATGAAAGTATTCATGTATTATGATTTTTTATATTTCTTGGTAGTTTTTTATGAATAGAGGTGGTTATATTATAATCCAATGATATTGGGTCCGGGATTTCTTTAAAATGCATTGGGTTTGTCAGATATTGAATGTAATGTTTATTAGAACTCTAACTGTGATATTTACATCATATGGTAGCCGCAAAAATTATATTCTAAGGAATACATGATGGTTACAAATCATATCGTAGCTAAAAGAGTTATTATCATATGTATGTTTGGTAATAAAAAGACACCCCTTATTACCTATAGTGTTTGTTTATTTTTTCTATGTTCTATGTAAAACCCATGTTTCCAAAAAGTAATAGATTATTTTACATGTAAGAATTATATGTTTCATGTGCTTATGTGTATTAATGTACTAATGGTTTCTTTCCTTATTTTTAGGTACCTTAATGATATTTTTATGCACGTACCTAGACAAAAAAAATTTATGGGTTTTATGGTTGGGTATGATAAAAGAAAAAAGAAAAGCTGAATGTTGTGAATATATTTCATGAAAATAAATCATGTTTCAAATTTCAAAGTCTTTTTTATTATGGATACTATTTTAGTAGTATGAACATTATTTGATAATAGTTTATAGTGTTTTAATTATGATCTAATTTTGTAAAAATGTAAACTAAAAATATAGTCAGAAGGATATGAATGTGAATTCTATTTCTATTAACCAAATTATTTAATATTCATGCTCGGGTCTATATAGATGGTATCTGAGCATTTTTTAGATAAAATTAGGGTTTTGGATTATATTTCTATAATTAAAAAAATTGATTTTTTTACTTTATCTTAAATTTGAAATATTATAGAAATATAAGATTACCATGTTTCTCCTTCGAATAAATTCCTGTTCAGAATGGATTTCCATTGATGAAATAAGGGCGCTGAAGTAGGATGGAACTAAGATGATGATATCTTTACAAATATGAAAGTTAGAAAGGTTTTAATTGTAACTGATAATTTTTTATAGTAATGAATCAGTACACATTGTCTGTAAATCATTGTGTAATCTATGTAAGAGAAAATCTTGAGCTACCATAAAATAACATGACAAAAGTGAAAGATTTTATGAGGCAACACCCTATTATTTCTAATTGATATAATGACCCAGTGGTGGATAAATGGTGGATTAAATCCCATGAAAGTATATTTGATGTCATGGGTGTTTATATAATCAAATATTTATCCTTTATATTTATCAATTTTGAAGTTAAATCTGACTAGTGGGGGTAAATAGTCAATAATATAAGGTAAAGTGAATAGATTTCTCCCTTAGAATCTGATGAATTTAGGAATATTTTCCTTGAAAAATATTTTTCTAAAATAGGTTCTAATTAGGTTGGAAAGAGAATTCCTTGAATTGAAACACAATATGGAAGATTCAGTGGGATTGTATAATGAAAATTTCACTTGATTGTCATGGTATGCTCGAAATCATATTATTGATATTTATAGTAAAATAAATAATTTTTACTGAGGATTTAAAACATGATATCGAAGGGAATTAGATTCTTATGAATTAAAATAATATGATAACTGTGATTGATGGTTTAAAAGTGTAATATATGGCACATAAGCGGTGGATTCACTCCCTATCCTCATGAAGGTAGGGTTTCCTTCAACATTTATTCGGAGGGGGAGGCCCGTGCACGGTCTTCATGGTTCCTTCGACTTCACCTCCCCCTTCATCTTTACATATGATGGGTTTATTCCGGTTGGTTTTTTTCCTGAGATTTGTTTGATTTGGTTACAAAGAGGCATTGATTTTGGAAGGTTCTTGAATGGTCTCGGGTTTTCGACATCGCCAGTGTGGCCCTACCCTCATTCCTTACTGGTTCTTCTCACACCAGCTTTCAACATTTTTTCTTCGATAAAAATTTGTTGAGGGTTATATCTATGTTCAGATCTACCTGGATTCAACCCATAATGACACTTTTGGTCTTGTTTAACTCAAATACCATCTATGACAATGCTCTTTCTGTGTGTTTATTTTGATTTCCTGCCCTAGGTAGAACTAGCCCGACACCTTGAATCTTGGAGTGACTACTCCATAAGGAGGGTTCTTAATGCAGTGTAGAAGGGGGGATCATGGGTTATTTTTTTTTGGGCCATTGCTGGAGATGGTTCTGACATCTGATATGATGTATATGGTGGTGTTATTTTTTTGAAGGTTATCACTCTTATTGGTGATCATATTATGGATTTGTTTTCAAGGTTGTGTTTCATTTGTTTTTTGTTTTTTTATTGTATTCATTGCACAGTGCATTGATTCTTCTATTGACCCATTTGGCCTTCAGTTCATGGAATTCTTCAACCATATCATCTACACGTGTCTTCTCTAGATGAAGATTAGAGAAAAGTGATTTAACGATACCATTTCATCTGGAATTTGATGTTTGAGAGGTTATTACTATTAAAATAGGTACTAGGCTCGTGAACTTCTGCACGTGATAGCTATCTGTGTAGCGTTGAGATGGTGGAAGATGGTTTTATGTTTTTAGATGTTATTATGGGATTTTACTTTATAGTGGTTATTTTTTTCACGTGATTTTGGACTGTTGGTGCCTGGATCGTGTTTTAGGTCCTTGATATCATGCTGAGTCCCCCCTTATCCCATAAAATGGGTTTATGCCAAGAAAAAGTTAATTTCTATTCATCAAAGAGGGTATAAATAGATTTTTCTCATGATCATGTGTAAAATGAAACCATGTATAAGAAAACGTATAGATGGTAATAAATAGGTATGATTCAACCAATGAAATCTAAATGAAATAAAATCAAGTTTCATTTTTTTTGAATTTGTGGTAAAAACCACCATAGGAAATGAATTAACTATTCTTGGAAGTGTTTCTGATGTGGTCTATTTTGATATATTTCCTGATATTTCGATGAAAATGATCTAATTTTCATTTTTGAAAAGAAAACTATAATGTGTTTTATATTTGGTGGGATGTGAAATTATGCACATACATGAAAAAATTAAGATAAGAATGATGGGAAGTAGTTGATATATAAGAAAAAAAGGTTTAGAGTAATCCTTTGAGTCTAATTTTTCTAATGTTCATCTAACCAATGATGTGATACCATGTACATTATTTTCACTCATATTTTCATGATGACTTGTTCATTATGGGGACCATACATTCCTTTATTTTTGAATATCATTCTAATAAATTATAATTTTTCACTCCATAATCCAAACTAGAAATTATTGTAAAAAACACATGGGGGAAATATTAAAAAAAGGAATTATGAAAATCATAATGTTGTTGAATATAGAAATAAATTTCTTATAAAACTTATTGTTTTACTTTATTATTTTTTGATGTTATTATTTCTATGGACTGAATATCTATTTCCCATGCTAAGATTGATTGTAGAGATAAAAAATTTTTTTTCAAAAAGAGTATCAGTTTGTATATTATATTGATACCATACCATTGATAACATATTTGGATGCTGAGAAACTATGAAAACATGGAAATGAATGTTATCTTCCATGTATTGTTTAAAATAAGGAAACTCTTTTGAATAATTATTTTTCTGTTGTAAATTATTACCCAGATGTTTTTCCTGATAAAATTTACATTATTATACATGATTGGTATGTTTAATTTACCATTGACATAGTTCATGATACAAAGATAATTTCAAAACCCCCTTATCAAATGGAAAAAGTTTAATTTCTTGAAATGAAAAAGTAGTTACATTATTTTCATGATAAACGTTTCATTCATCCAAGCACTTCACCGTTGGGTGATCCTATTTTTTCCATTGAAAATAAAGATAGATCCATGATATATTTCATTGATTATATATATTTTAATAACATCATTGTAAATAATAAGTATCCATTTCCTCAGTTCTATGAATTTCTTAATTATCATGAGAGAGATCATTATTTATTCAAGATTTACATGAGATTTTGGTACTATCAGAAGAATTTGAATGAAGATGAAATTTATAAAAAAAATCATACTAAATATTTTCATTAGGAATTTATTGTTATTCCCTTTGGATTTAAAAATTGCCAAGCAATATTTGATGGCCTTATGAATATAATATTACATTTTTTTGATATATTTTTTTTATTTTTTATTGTTTAAATATTTATTTATGGAAAATTATATTGGGATCATGAAAAACATATAAGGAATATTTTGAATTCCCTTAATGATAATATGTCATTTTGAAAATTTATAAAATGTTATTTTATCTTAAAATAGATTTATTTTCTAGGGGACATTATAAATAAGGATGACGTAATAGTTGACCACACCATAACAAAAGAGGTTGATGAATGTTCAAGACCTACAAATGTTGATGAGAATCAATGTTTTTGTTGGTCGGAGTGGATACTCAAGAGGAGGTGAATTGAGTTCCTATTAAAATTTCTGTAAAAAATAATCTTATTAAAAAATCCCCCAAATTGAATAATAAGCTAAACTGTAGTGAATTTGTAATATTGTAAAGGTTCAGTTAGGTTCTCAAGAGATTTATTAGTTCTTAGTTAATCTAATATGAAGATTAATGATCATTTGAAGCTAAAGTAATGCTTTACAATAAATATGAACACTTTCTAGTTTAACTATCATTGTTACTCTTAAATAGATTTATATTTCAAAGTACATAGCAGTGTAATAATCAATATAGTTTAAAACAAAATAAATAATCATAGAAGATATGACCAAGAGGTTCAGTCTCAAGCTGAGACTTAGTCCTCTCAAACAATTTATATAAACTTTGATCCACACCCATGATCGGGGTAAGCAACAGTACATAGACTGTCTAGGTATTAAGACCTCTACCACATTTCTTCGTGGGGACAAATAAAAACAATAGAACACATGATATCCCGGTCACACTTAACCTATACCACTATCCAAAGTGTTATACAAGAGATTTATCGAAGTTTTGTTTGAGGATTTAGAAATCCTCCAATTTAGAATAGGAGATAGTGTGTGTCTAAAAATATAGAGCACACACACATCTCAAAATATAAATAAAAGAATCACTGAGAGAAATTAGATATCAGTTTAGAATGCTCTAGTGATTTGAAATGCAGCTCTGGACTCCATTTGATTAAACAGATGTGCTTTTGAGTCCTTATTTGGTTTTTGTCTTGAAAACAGAGTGTCGTTTGTTTCCATGATTTTCATGTTTAGTTTGATAATCTTGAGTGTATGAAGAGATCATTGTAGTTATTCAATACTTGATTAGGATTCATCTTCTGTTCCCTCCTTGTGTAAATGGCCTCATATATGTCTAGTGAACTTCAAGTATATGGGTGTATTGATGTCGCCTCTCTCTATTGTGTATATGCACCACCCTATTCTCTGCAGCTTGATCTTCCTTTTATACATTAAACTCCGGCAATAGGAATGATTACCTTTTCATAGGTACGAGGTATGGTTTCCTGACATGCCAAAAACCTACATTAATTAACAGGAGTTTCATTAATTCAACTAAATAAGACCGTTAGCATTATATTAATAATATTGACACATTATAGAGTTTGAGTAGTAGTGACTGGTTAACAGTCATCTTCCATCAGTAGCTCTCTATCAGAAGACTTGGGACGGTGGACATTGTATCAGTGGATGCCTTGTATCGGTAGTTGTTACTCTGTGTAACAATAGCTCTATGTACCGGTAACACATTCTATTGGTAGAGTTGGTCTATCAATAACTTTCTTGTACCGGTAACTACTTATATCGGTGGCTCTATCTGTATTGGTGGAATTATTATCGGTAGCCCTTCGTCTGTCTGTTTGTATCAGTAGGTCTGCCTGTATCGGTAGCTATGCTTATTGGTAGACTTGATCTATCAGAGACATTTGCTAACCGGTGACCTTTTTTATTGGTGACCATTGTCTATCGATATACAAAGTACTTGTAGGTCTGTATCAGTCAACTTGTGCATACTGGTAGACTTGTTCTAACAATAGATCTTCTTCTATCTGTAGCTTTTATGCATATCGGTGACCATATCCATATCAGTAGACATCTATAACGGTGTACTTAACCTTATCAGTAGCTGTGTATCTACATGTATTGGTAGACTTATTTTTTCTGATCGGTAACTATGTGCATAACGGTGAACTTATGCATATCAGTGGACTTAACACTTATCTGTTCTATGCAAAACATGTCCATATTGAGTTAGAATTTACTCAAATTATATATAAACATAGATAAGCAATGATTTACATATTCCAAATATTATTTTTATATTTTTATCAATGTGATAATAGAATGACATAGATTGAAAGAATTAATATGTAGATAAACATTATTTTGGATTATCAAAGCATGTGACAACATAATTGGGATTATCAAAACAGGTGAGGTCAACAATCTCCCCATTTTTGATAATCACAACTTATGGTAATGTAATCTAAAATAATCTTGAATGTATCAGTATAAAATACAATGGTTTTTATTTCAAATTGTGAGTAATGAAATTTTTAAATGGGATATTTTAAAAGAATATTAGATGATATAGTATTAAAAGAAATTGTATCCGAGGTACTGATAAAAACAATGTTCTAGAGTTACAAAACAAATTTACTAGAGAATAGATTATTAGATGCAAGTATCAGAGGTAATATATATATATATATAACAAATGTACTAGAGGGAAATGTATTATGCTCATAAAATATAATGATTCTTCATATCAGTTCTCCCCCATTGTATTATTTCTCCCTTAGATATTATTTCTCCCCCTTTGTGATTATCAAAAAGTTGGAAAAAAGAAATACATGATCGAAATAAAACAAAATACAGAAGATTACTATCAATGGTCCTAGCCAATAATCAATCCACCTCCTGATTTTCCACTATGGATTTGCCTTTGGGTTCTGAGGTAGACTCTGATGGGATAGCTTCAGAAGAAGGCTTGGGAATCCTAGAAATCACTACTGGTGGTTGAAAAATAGAGATGGTGTTGGGACTGTAGTGGGTAGCTCTCTGTTAGATCATAAGAGTAAGGCTTCAGATTACTTGGACTGGAGTCATATGAGGAATGGAGGCAGACTGTGCAGAGATGGGTAGAGCTGGAGGTGCAATGATAATATTAATGTCCACATGCTAGAATTTTAGCAACAGATTCATGATGTCCATAATTATTCCTACACCTATCTCCATAGCAGAAATGAAATCATCATTGTTCTCCATGAATCTGTCTAAAGTAGGAGTCAATTCCCCAAGCTTTCTTACTTGTTCTCTAAAGGCTTGATTGACATGAGGTAATTTATGATTTTCCAAAAGAAGTTTGAAATGGTTGGTCAACTGATGCTTGGTATATACATTCTGAAAATATGAATCAACATTATTCTTTGCTTTTTTTTAAAATGCAGAAGCTTCTCTCATATAATCTTGAACAATTTTCATGATATCTCTAGTGGTAGCTACCACCTAGGTTAGGGCAGATGAGTCCACATATCCACTGGTTGATGCTGAACCAAGCTCATCTTTCATCAAAGATCGAATATGATCCAAATCTATTGAAGGTCTGGAAACAAGAGAACCAATAGAAAAAGTTACAGTTTCATTGAAACTTTTATTTATCCCACTAATTATAATTTTCACTACATAATCCTGGGTGCTGACATGCTTCTGTATGGAATGCATAAATTCCTCCAAAACTGATACTATCTGGCTAACTACACTCTTCACAAAATCCAATTCCTTGTCTGCTTGAGATTTAGAACTCATATAGGATTCCAGAGAGACAACTAATTTCTTTATAAATTCAATATCCTCGGCCAAGGTCGACACTTGATTCTTTAAAATCATGACTTCATCAACCATCTCTCCCACAGTGGTTGGCACACTAAAACCAAGAGAGAGTTCAAAAGAATTTTACATGTTGCTTAGCTCCTCAACGAAACAATTATTTAAATCGGCAATATATGCATTAAAAGACTCTTTCATCTTAGCCTTTAAAGACTCAATGTCAGCCCCGGTTACCGTACTAGCATGCACAACAACTGGTGCTCTTTCTAACACAATACTGGCCACAAAGGCATTCATAATATATTGGATGGATGATACTAAGGAGGATTTGATTTTTCTTATCTCTTCAACAAAAGAAGACTTAATATCATACTTCAACTGGTCTATATCATCTTTTCTTACTACATCTTTAGGTATAAACTCAAGATAGATATTATAGTTAACTTGTGGTATGTTCATGAGTGTCTCATCTTCAGAATTAGGGTAGTCCAACCCACAAATCACAAAACCTGGGTCTTCAGCCCAGTCTTTAATTCCAACAGCTAATGAAACATTTCTAAGTCTAGTTGGTTGCTCCATCTCAACTGGTGAATTCTACTGTATAGCAATAACACCCTCATCTTATCGGTCTTCTTCAGAAAAATCTTCCCCAACCATCTCCATTTCTCCAATAGCAGGAGGCTCCTTAGGAATAGGAGTCGGTTTATCAAATTCAACAAGAATAGCCTCTAAAGGCCCAACAGAACTTCCAATCAAAGGACTCAAACATAAGGTGACAGAAGAAGATGCTTCAGTTTCAGATTCTCTTTCTTCTTTTTCATTCTCTAAGGCAGCCTCCTCCTGATCTGATCTCTGCTGGTCTTCCTCATTCATAGGTGCCTCTCCACTGCTTACTCCAAAAATAGTTCCTGTACTAGATAGTTTCAAAGAATCATTTTCCTTTTATTGTGACACAATTTGAAGAGTTGGGCAAGGAGGAAAGTCCAGATTTCCTACATCTCCTACAGAGGAATCCTCCTCATCTGAATCATCACTATACTGTGGCACCTCCTCATCAGGTCCGAGACCTGGATCTCTCTTATCTTTTGGTCTATTTGTATGGTCAATTGGATTTAACATTTCATATATCTTCTAATCATAAAAAATCCATTTCTTTATCCATGGGTTCTATATAAACTTCATGTACTTACATACTGTTCTTGTGATACAAAAATTGTTCCTTACCACCACTATCTCATCTTGAGACTCAGCAACCCCCTTTACTTTAATCATAACTGAAATCAATTTGGAAAAGAATAATGCATTGTTTTGTGATTTGGGTCTGGTCATATCCTCTAATTGAATGATTAAGAGCCTTCACAGATTCACCTTCACACCATGCCTTATGAGATGCAAAAAATAAATATCATGATACTTCAGATTTGAAAAGTCCCCTCTCCTTGGACATAGAACATGTTTAATGAATTTGAACATCAATCTATTTTCCACATCCATCTTATTAGAAACTAACATTCTCTTCTTTCCACTACCAGTGAGCTCCTCTAAGTGAGTCTCATAGTCAAATATGTCACTGGTAGGAGGTGTTGTCTTCGATGAATAACCAAATTATCATTCATGTGGTAAATTCATGAATTCATCCCATTAAATGGATGAAAAAGATACTTCCATGCCATTTACCAATGAAACCATTATATTCTCCTTATCAGATATCTCAAAGTGCACAAAAGAATAGAACTCTTTTATCAGAATCAGATAATAAGGACTATTTTTGTTTGTGAAACATTCTATCCATCTCTGCTCATCCAATATTCTTAGGGTCAGTGATTTTATTTGCAAAATCCATTCTGCACATAGCTCCTTCTCGATTACAATTTCTCTATTTTGAAAATTCGGGTTCACCGGACGCCTCCCTGACTATGTTTGATAGAAACTACTACTTGATTCAGGTCCTATCATCTGCTTCTTTGCATTCAGCTCATCAAATTCATCTCTGACAGTCGAATGTTTGGTATTTTCCATATCTGGATTGAAGAACATAGGTTTTTCATGATATTTGTGGATTTAAGGAGTTGGGTTTGAGAGAGGAGAGTTCAGTGGATTGAGAAGTCACTAATACGTAGTTTTTATCATTTAGGAATCATAAAATAAACAAATAAAACACAATAAGTATAGTTCACACGATACAGATTCTGGCGGCCAAAGACATGAAGTTTAAAACTGCGCATTCTAATGGTAACGATATATCGGTGAGGCTTCCTAACGGTGAGGTATATCGGTGAGGTTCACTAATAGTGAGGTATAACAGTGAGGTTCATACCGGTTAGGTTTATAACAGTGAGGTTTCTAACGGTGAGGTTTCTAACAGTGAGGTTTCTAACGGTGAGTTTTGAAACGATAAGGTTTCTAACGGTGTGGTTTCTAATAGTGAGGTTTTTAATGGTGAGTTTTCTAACGTAGAGGTTTCTAACAGTGTTGTTTATAATGGATAGAGTCTATCGTTCCTAATTCATGTCTAATGTAACTTAACCTATCCAAACTTAAAGTCTTATTGAAAATGTCAGCTAATTGGTGTTCAATACCTATAAATTCAAGTGTAATATCACCTTTTTAGTAATGATCACTCAATAAATGTTGCCTTACATCAATGTGTTTGGTCCTAGAGAGAGACACGGGATTATTAGAGATTTTAAATTCACTAGTGTTATCAAAAAATTTTGATACATGTATAAAATCATATCCATAGTCTAAAGAAGTATGTTTCATCCACAGAATTTGTGCACAACAACTACTAGAAGTTATATACTCTACTTCAGCAGTAGAAAATGCAAAAAAAATGCTTTTTACTATACCACAATACAAGGGACTTACCTAGAATATGACATGTTCTAGAAGTGCTATTTTTATCTAACATTCAACTAGCAAAGTCAGCATCTGAATAAATTATTAAATCAAAAGATTGTACTTTTGAATAAAAAACCTAAATTTGCAGTATGTTTAAGATATTTGAAAATTATTTTAACAGTAAGAAAATGGGATTATTTAGGATTAGCTTGAAATCTTGCACACATACACACACTAAACATAATATCTGGTTGACTATAAGTAAGGTAAAGTAGACGTCCAATCACACCTCTGTAATTTGTTTGATCAACTGGTTTCATAGATTCATCAATGTCCAACTTACAGGTGGTACTCATGGGTGTATTAATTTCCTTAATACTATCCAAACCAAAACTTTATAAAATATACTTTGTTTGTTTACATTGAGTTAAAATAATACCATTTTCATTTTGGAAAACTTGAAATCCAAGAAAATATTTGAGTTCTCCCATTAACCTCATTTCAAATTCATTTTGCATACTCTTTGAAAAATCAATACACAAAGTATTTTTAGAAGATAAAAAATAATATCATCAACATATAATTTTACTGTCAAAAAATATTTAGAAATTATTTTGATAAAGAGTGTTCTATCAGTAATCCCTTTTGAGAAACCTTTTGAAATAAGAAAATTACTAAGTCTATCATACCAAGCTCGTGGAGCTTGTTTCAAACCATATAAATCTTTAGAGAGCTTAAAATTCTATTTGGAAAATGAGGATTAGTAAATCTATGTGTTTGTTCAACAAAAACATATTCAACTATAAAACCATTTAAAATATCACTTTTAACATACATTTGATAAAACTTGAAATTTAGATGAGCAGCATAGGCAAGTAGAATCCTAATAGCTGAAAATATAGCTATAGGAGCCAAGGTTTCCTCATAGTATATTCCTTCCTCTTGACTATACCCTTGTGCAACGTGCCTTGGTTTCTTCCTAACTATATTTCCAGATTCATCAATATTATTTCAAAAACCACATTTAGGGCCTAAGGTCAAAGTGTCCTTAGGTATGTTAACATATTCCCAGAACTTGTTTATTTCAAATTGATTTAATTATTCTTGCATAACCTTTTCCCAAAATTCATCATTTATTACATCATTGATATTTTTAGGTTCTAACTGTGAATGAAATGATTGATGTTCATCATGATTTCTTAGAGAAGCTCTAGTCTGTGTCCCTCTATCAAGATTATCAACAACAACATCTAAAGGATGATTCTTTAGAGTACTAGTTGATCTAGTAAAGGAGGGACTAGAAATTTAAGGCTCCTCTATAGATTCAGGTTCTATAGAAATAGGTTATGGAAAGTTTCCAGAATTGGATGTCTTTACAATAGGTTCATTGATTTTATCATTAAGGTTCAAAATAGACAAATCTTATTCAAGAATTTCAGTGGAAGATTTGGGTTCATGTGGATTAGTTTCATCAGTCTATGTGAACATATTCGTCCACACATTTGGTTCTTTTATTAAAAACACCATAAGCTTTACTAATGATTTAATAGTCTAGGAAAATTCCTTCATCACTCTTGGATTAAAACATTCCAATGTTATCTTTTGTATTGAGAATAAATACTTTGCAACCAAAAACTTTAAACATAGGTTTCCTATGGTTCCACAACTCATAAGGGGTATTTTTGAGAACAAGTCTAATCTGGACTCTATTAATAATATAACAAGTTGTATTTACAGCTTCAACCCAAATGTAAATTTGCAGGTCATACTCATTAATCATAGTTCTTGCAATTTCTTGAAGACTTCTATTTCTTCTCTCTACTACACCATTCTGCTGAGGTGTCCTAGGGGTAGAGAAATTGTGACTATAGCCATTGTGTGAGAAATAAGATTCAAATTCATGATTTTGAATCTCATGACCATAATCACTTCTCAAGGTCATAATATTAAGTCCACTAAGGTTTTCTACAGACATGGAGTATTTAATAATGTAAGAACAAGCTTCACTTTTGTAAGATAAGAAGTATACCCAAGTGTACCTAGAATAGTTATCTACTAAGACAAAGACATAGTGATTCCCATTTAATCTAGAAACTCTAGAAGGTCCAAACAAGTCCATGTGAACCAACTCAAGAGGCTGATAAGTTGAAACTTCTTTATTTTATTTAAAATAACCTTTATGTTGCTTTCCCTTTTGACAAGGATTACAAACTTTATCAGCTGGGAATTCAAGTGAGGTAGGTCTCTAACTATGTTTTTCCTAGTCAGGATTCTAAGTGGATGAATGTTCTAATGTCCTAATATTTTGTGCCATAGCCAAGACTCTTTATGAAAAGAATTTAAGCAAATAATGTTCTTTTTAGCTTTGTAATTCAAATCAATGGCATAAACAGTTTCTTTTCTCAAAGCAGAAAATACTAATATATTTTTAGAATTAAAATCATTACATGAATCATTTTCAAATTTAACATTAAAACCATTATCAAAAAAAAGAGAAATAATTAACATGTTATATTTAAGTCCATCAACAAATAAAATGTTGGAAATTAAA
Source organism: Viscum album (assembly GCA_963277665.1). Taxonomy (NCBI): domain Eukaryota; kingdom Viridiplantae; phylum Streptophyta; class Magnoliopsida; order Santalales; family Viscaceae; genus Viscum; species Viscum album. Next base: position 973,515,381 of record OY728141.1, read on the forward strand.
ATAGAATCAGTGTTACTAATCTGGCCTAAGCCAATGATTTTTCCTTTTGAATTATCAGCAAAGGTGACATAGCCGCCATCAACAATGATTAAACTCTTGAAGAATGAGTAATCTCTAGTCATATGCCTTGAACATCCACTGTACAGGTACCACACCTTCTTTTGGTAACTTTTGTGGCATGTTTCCTACAAAACAGGTTAAATAGAAAATGATTTTGGTACCCAAATTTTCATGGGTCCAGATAGGTTAGCAAGAAAAACGTTTGGTACCCAAATTTTTCTAATGGGTCTCATACAATCAATAGATTCAAAATATTTTTAAAGATAAACTTTATTTGATCTATAACCATGTGGATAACTAGTTTAAGCAAATGAATTTCCAGAACTAGAACTAGCAGCATTATATCTTGATTTAGGAATAAATCTATTTTTAGTAATCTGTCTATGTCTAGGATTGTAGCCTATTCCAGTGGTCTATTTTGGCGCAACTTGTTTTCCTAGAATTTGTGTTAGTGTATTCTTTCCATTTGTGAATTTCTCTAAATCCTTCCTTAATTTCTCATTGGACAATTTTAGTTCAGTATTTTCCATAAGTAATTGAGCATTCTTTTCCTTTTCTATATCAAGAGAAGATTTATCAGAGCTGGTCAAAGCATGCTATTTCATCAAGGTCTTATACTTGTCCTTCAATTTATTTTTGGTTTCATATAGCATATTACTGTATTCAAACAACTCTTCACTAGTCATGTTTTCATATTTAGAATCAGAATCAACTCCATAATAATATAAATTTAAAGTAGGAGTATCCAATGTTACCTCAGATGTGTTTGTCAGGAAACACATATTAGATTTTTGAGATTTTTCATCCTAAGAAGAATCAGAATCACTTGAACTATCTTCTGAAGCACTTAAAGTTCCTTTCATATCTTTCTTATATTTATTGTCCTTATAATCATATTTCTTCTTGAACATTATCATTGGGAAGTCTGCTTTCACATGTCCTTTCCTCTTGCATTCATAACAGACAATTTCATAACTCTTATCTGACTTTATCCAATCCTTCTTCCAATGACCTTTGTTGTTATATTTTACTTTATAATTCCGTTTTCTGATGAATTTATTCTTCCTGTAGAACTTCATGAAATATTTGGCTATCTGATCCATCTCTTCATCACTATCAGAATCTGGACCTTCAATTGTTGAGATTTCAATAGATATGTGAACTTTATCCTTGTACTTTCTCTTTGACAAAGTAGATTTAAATGCTACTGACTTTTTTTGGTTCATCATATTCTTTATTGTTTACTTTCAGTTCTTCTTCATACATCATCAACTTACCAATTAATTCTTTAACAGTCAGTAAAATTATATCACATGATTCTTTTATTGAAACTGATGTGCCTCTCCATCATTCTGGTAGACATCTTAGTAATCTTATAATCTGCTCCATTATAGGAAAAACTTTTCCATGTGAGCTCATAGTGTTGACAATCTCATTGAACCTGAGATACATATTAGAAATAGGTTCATCAGACATCATTTTAAAATTATCATACTTAATAGTGTAGGTATTCAATCTCATCTCTTTAACATTGGTTGTTCCCTCATGGTAAATATCCAAAGTGTCCAAGATTTCATAAGAAGTCTTACAAGTGGATATTCGATTAAATTCTACATCTCCTAAAGCACAATACCGAGCATTCATTGCTTTAAAATTATTATTGTACGATATTTTATTAGGTTCATCCCAAGTAGTTATTTCAGTTTTAGGAATCTTATATTGAGTCTCGTTAGTAGTCCATATGTCAAATCCCATACTTTATAAAGGAATTTTCATTTTAAGTTTCCATTGGGAATAATTTGTACCATTAATGATTGGTGGCCTTTTAGTAGCAGCACCTTCTAGTCTATTATCCATATTTTGATTTTAGCAAATATATTTAAAGAGATATAATTTATAACTAACAGAAATCTAAGATATTTAAGATACAACTAAAATCACAGTTTAATAACATAGTGTTTGGAAATCATTTATAAATAAAAAACACCCTCTGATACAAATGTTGGTCTGAGTGGATACTCAAGACAGGGGTGAATTGAGTTCCAATTAAAATTTCTGTTAAAAATATTCTTATTAAAAATTCCACCAAATTGAATAACAAGATAAACTATAGTGAATTTGTAATATATTAAAGGGTCAGTTAGGTTCTCAAGAGATTGATTAGTTCTCAATTAATCTAATCTGAAGATTAATTAACTTTTGATGATAACCTAATGCTTTAAAATAAATACAAACACTTGCTACTTTAACTATTTGAGTAACACTAATATAGATTAATATTTCAAAGTACATAGCTGGGGAATAATCAATATAGATGAAAACAAAATAAATAAGACTAACAGATATAACCAAGAGGTTCAGTCTCAAGAAAAGACTTAGTACTCTCAAAAAATTTATATAAATTTTTATCCACACCCAGGATTAGGGTAAACAACAGTACAGAGACTATCCAGGTACTAAGACCTCAACCACAGTTCTTCGTGGGAACAAATAAAAACAAAAGCACACAGGCTTTCCAACTCACACTTGACCACTACCACTATCCACAGTGGGATATAAGAGAGTTATATAAGTTTTGTGTGAGGATTTAGCAATCCTCTAGTTTAACACAAGAGACAGTGTGTGTCTAATAATACAGATCACACACACTGCTCAAAACATAAATAAAAGAATCACTGAGAGAGATTAGATATGAGTATAGAATGCTCTACAGATTTCAAATGAAGCTCTTGACTCATTTGGATTAAACAAAAGTGATTCTGAGTCCTTCTCTAGTTTTTCCTTGAAAACATAGTGTCGTTTGCTTCCTTTATTTTTAGGTCTAGGTTGATCATCTTGAGTGTATGAAGAGATCATTGTAGTTCTTCACTCCTTGAATATGATTCATCTTATGTTCTCTTATTGTATGAATGACTTCATATATGTCTAGTGTTCTTCAAGTATATGGGTGTATGGATGTAGCCTCTCTCTAGTGTGTATATGCACCACCCTCTTCTCAGCAGCTTGATCTTCCTTTTATAACTTATGCTCCGGCAATAGGAATGATTACCTTTTCATAGGTACGAGGTACGGTTCCCTAACATGCCGACAACCTGCCTTAATTAATAGCAGTTGAATTAAATCAACTGAATATGTCTATTAGAATTATATTAATAATATTGACATAGTATAATGTTTGAGTAGCAGTGACTGCTTAACAGCCATCTTCCATCAGTAGCTCTCTGTCGGACGACTTGTAACAGTGGACTTTGTATCAGTGGATGCCCTATATCGGTAGCTGTTACTCTGTTTAATAGTAGCTCTGTGTACTGGTAACTCCTTTTATCAGTAGTGTTGGTTTATTAGTAACTTTATTGTACAGATAACTACTTATATCGATGTCTTTGTCTGTATCGGTGGACTTCATATCAGTAGTCGTTCGCCTGTTTGTTTGTATCGATAGGTCTGCCCGTATCGGTAGCTATGATAATCAGTAGCTATGATTATCGGTAGACTTGATCTATCAGAGAAATTTGCTAACCGGTGACCTTTTTTTATTAGTGGCCATTGTCTATCGGTAGACTAAGTATCAGTAGGTTTGTATCAATCGACATGTGCAAACTGGTAGACTTGTTCTATCAGATGCTCTTCTTCTATTGGTAGCTGTTGTGCATATAGGTGACCTTATCCATATCAGTAGTCATCTGTACCGGTGTACATAGACATATCAGTAGCTGTGTATCTCCTTGTATTGGTAGAATTATTTTGTCTGTATCAGTAGCTATGTGCATACCGGTGAACTTATGCATATCAGGGGACTTAACACTTATCTGTTATATGAAAAACATGTCCAGATTGAGTTAAAATTATCTCAAAGTATGTATAAACATAGGTAAACATTGATTGACTTATTCCAAAGATTATTTTGATATTTTAATCAACCTGATAATATAATATCATAGATTGAAAGAATTAATATATAGGTAAACATTATTTGGGATTATCAAAGCATGTGAAAGCATAATTGGGATTATCAAAACAGGTGTAGTCAACGGTTTTCTTGGATTACAAGGATATAATTGATGTTTTCTTATTAAAATTTAAAAGTTATCTATCCCAATAGCTCAGTTAACTTTTAAAGGAATTAAAAAAATTATATAAAAAATATTATAATGATTTTTTTCATGAAGTAAGAATGAAGGATTGTTTAATGCCCTATTTTTTCCCTTATATTCAAGAAATATTGAAATTTTCTTCTACATTTATGATTCATTGAAATATTTTTGTTGTGTTTTATGAATAATGATCAGGTAATTGATTATGATTCAATAAAATTGATACCTCATGGGTTAAATTATCTTTTACTTTATTTGGATGTAGATAATGTTGTTTTTTATTTATAAATTTAGAGGAATCATTTATATTTATCAATGTGTAACATATATAAAAGTCATAAAATATTAAATTATATATTTAATCAGAAGGAACTAATCATGTGGTTGGGAGGATTGCTGGATCAAATAATGGATTATGATTTCATACTCAATTAAAATATAGGAAAAGTAAAAAATGTGGTTAATTCCAAGAGTCTAAAACAAAATTCCTCATTAACCATGTTATTTGTGGAACATGACCCTTTAATTAATGATATGAATAATTTTGTCCTAGATTTTTTCTGAGCTGGTAATTCCTATTTTTTGTTTCATGGGTCTGTGCAATATTACCTATGAGATAGAATTAATAATGCTCCAATGGAATTTTTTGAATTATAAAAAATGTTTGAATTGGTTAAAAAGGGTAAGTTTCAATAATATAATTTTCATAAAAATTCTATATTGATATTTCCAAAGAGATTATGTGTTCCTTGTGATTCCAAACTAAATAAGGAATTGTTAATTGAAAAACATATTTCTCAATTTTTAGTTCATCATGGAAGCATTAAGATGTACAAAATAAATTCCTAAGTATTTGTAGTCGGATGGAATTAAAACTGATATTAAGTATTTTACCGTGAAATGAATAATGTGTGAACATGTTAAGGAAGATAAACTAATACCAAAGGGGATTCCTCATCCTTTTACAGTTCTATAGTGGAAATGGTAAATTGTATCCTTGTATTTAAAATAGATTACATGTCCCTTTTTATTTTTGATCAAATTACTAAATATTAACATTTATTTGTGTTCATGACTGAATTTCTGTAGAAAAACATTCAATGTTGTTTCATTAAGACATAGTCATGTTACATTAAATTCGATATCTGTCGTATCCTATCGTTATCCTAGGTTTACATCTATCTTTTGGAAATGCCTTCATAATTCATTGGGAAATGAATTTAATTTCAGAACAGCTTTTCATCCTCATTATGATAGAAAATACGATTGAACTCTTCATATATTGGAGGATATGCATAAATATTTTAAATGTATTACAATGGAATTTTGGATCATTATATTAGATTATATAAATTTTCAGATAATAAAATTTTTCATTCTAGTATACATATTGATCATTCTAAGGAATTATATGGAATGTGATGTTATACTATATCATTTTGGTATAATTTCAAGGAAAGGAAGATTATGGGACAATAATTATTAAAGAATGTGGCTGAGAATTAACGATGACCCAAAAAATTATGAGGATAACTAAGAGTATTCAGAATAGTTATAATGAAAACAGGAGGAAATACCATTATTTCAGGTAGGTGATCATGTTTTCCTTAAAATAACTCTATGTAAAGTGTAATGTATTTTTGGAAGAAAGTAAACCAAAGTCCACAGTTCATTGGGCCATCTAAAATCTTGGGGAATGTTGGACCTGTTGGCTTCCCAGTATCCTTACCTCTGAGATTATCCTCGGTACAATGTGATATTTATTTTTTGATGTTTAGAATGTATGTTACAGATTCATCTAGTTTTTTAATCCATTATGTTGTTCAGTAGGAAGAGATAATTTCAAAAATAAATAATCCATTTTAGATTCTTGATCAAATAGAGAATGTATTTCTGAATAATCCAATTCACATAATAAAGGTTTTATGTAGAAATGACATATTTATTGAAGAAACATAGGAATATAAAAATTCTATGAGGGAATGATATCACCATTTATATAATAATTGAATACATTGATTAGAATCAATTAATAAGGAAGGAGTATGTAAAAAACAAGGAAAAAAATATATTTTTAATAATTATCAGTATTCTCGAACTAATTAGTTAAATTAATTATTTTAAGAAATTCATAAAATAAATTATTATATTAAACTAATTTATTATATGGTTATATTTAATACATTAGTTTTCAAATTATATAATTTTAATCTTAAAAAAATATATATTTAAATTATATATGTCAACATTATATTATTATTATTATTTCAAAATTTTCTGAAAAATTATAAAATTTTAGTTAATATTTTAAAATATAGTTTTTAGAAGTTACCATATTTTTGAGACATCTTCAAGACCTAATTCTGAAATATAATTAATTAAACTGATGGAATAAATAAATTTTTAAATTAAAATATAATTATTTTACAATAAATAAATCATATCTAGTAAATTATAATATTTTTCATTTTATGTTTAAAAACAAAATTCAGTGACGGCACCATTCATGCGTAGCATTGAAAATGTCATATTTGGTTCCTTATAAATTATAATTGTGTTAAAAATTATTTTCATGTCTATTTTTTAAATTTATATTAATTATTTTTTTTATACATTATCAATTTTCAGTTATTTATCATGAATCTTACCCAAATTTGTATGCAATCGTTGTGCAGGGAAAGAAAATCCAAATTAACAAATTAAAATTTTTTATTTACATGGATTAGAGTAAATATAAATAATAAATGACTATATAAGATTATATTAAACTTATATATGTTATTTTTATGATATTATTTTATATATTTGTATATATTAAATAATTAACTTCAATTATTGTCCAATGCTAACGCAGTTCTTGAGTAACCAAAAAAATGAATAAAAATATTTTAATTAACATTATAAGAAAAATTAAATGACATAAATATTTGGGTAAATATTTTTATATAAGTAACTATTAACCATAATTTTTTATTTAAATTTTGGACCTTTTGGATCAACATTTATCAAATCAAACAACTTATAATATTTTATTTAAAATTTAGTCATGTTGTTCACACTACGGTTTTTAAATTTTATAACATTATAATATATGGTTTTCAATATTATTTTTTTGACCATTATTTTTTTTGAAATGTAAAACCATTATATTAATCATCAAAATTTATTTTAAATTTTTAGGCAACAAATAAATACCTTAATTTATCCCGCAATGTTGAGGTAGTAATCATTAATTAACTGGATAAATCAAATAAATGATAAAAAAAAATATAGTATGAAAATTATGATAATGCATGAAACAAATAGAAAACTATGATATGTATAAGATATAATAAAATATTTTTTTCTAATGTTAATAATGTTATTATCCTTTTACAATAATAGTAATTGATAGTGTTAAATTTGATAGAAATTATATTTCAAGAAAAAAATATTTTATTAATATAATTAAAAAATTTAAAAATGTTGAATATGGCCCAATGGGATACTAATTTATATAAAATTTAATTCCATGATCGTTTTAGTCTTGTTTTAGTGTTAAATGTTCTATTAGACTTCGTATATTTTAATATTTTATATAATTCCTAAATTTCCCCACACAGAAATTATAAAAGGGACTCATTCATTCACTTAATTTATCACCATAATTCTTATTTACCTACTATACTCTTCCAAAATCAGTTCTAATAATCATTTTTCACATTCTAGTGTTACTAATCTCACAAAATTTCCAATTCCAAGTGCCTGGGGTGGTTCTCACGGAGAAATATTCCTGATGGAAACTCATCGTTCTTATCATTTAATTTTTTTCCCATGTATACCTTCCCCTCAACCATATAAAATGTTTATTTAGTACACTATAATCATAAATAAAATGGAATGTTATTTTTTTAATGGTATAAGAATCATCAAATCTCTTATTTTTTACATTTATTATTTAAAAAATGAAATCATTGTCCATTGTGTTTGAATTCACTACATTGATGGGTGATTGGTTTATGTTTCTCGTTACTACATTCATTGAAAGATTTAATTAACATATAATTGTTTAAAATGATATATATATATAATCTCTTCTAGCGTATTATTTCCATTAGATAATACAATCCAAAATTAACCAACTAAGAAATCATAAAATGAAAGCACCCGAAGAAATGAAAATAAAATACTATTTTTATTAAATTAGTAGTGATATTTTATGAGAAAATAATTTAATGTATTATAAATATTATTATATTTATTTTATTAATTAAATACTCTATAAACCACTATAGATGAGGTTTGAACACATTTTATGGAATTCAATCTAGAGGTAAGGGACATTCCTTTTTAAAATCAACTATAATATATCTATTTACAAAATTAAAAAAGAATTTTTCTTTTTAACATATGCATCATGATAACATACTGTCATTATAAGGCCCCAGCCTTAAACCTTACTTAATCTTGAGTTATTACATGATTACACATTGAGGATCTTTTCGGGTTTAGAGTTTTAGAGAATTAGATCATAAAACTTGCATTACATTCCACATATAAAGAAAGTGGTTACATAAAGATAGTATTCTTCTTTCCCATAAATGGAAACATATTTAAAATAAAACATGGATTATTTCTTGACACTTCCTTGACACTATCATCATATCATGTACCTTTCCCTTGAACTTTGAAAAACATTTCAAAAATCTTGGGATGAGCATAAAAAGCTCAGTAAGGGATATGAAAATATGGAAAGGAAACATGGGTTCATATATACATAAGAATGAAATCATACATTACCCATAAAACATAAGCACTTTAACATAACTCATCAAATCATGAATAAATCATAGAAATCATAATACATAAAGGTAACTTGAGGCATTCACAACATTATTACGTAGGGAGTAACCCTCTTGGTTACATTTGGAATACCCATCACAGTATATTACCTAAATCTCTTCAGAGAAACCTTAAAGTTTCACTCCTTCGCGTTACCCAATGCATTGGAGAGCTATATCGGGCTCACCAGCCCTTAGTTTATCACGAAACCATCCGTATTCATAATAATGCCCAAGAACCTCAACATAATTGTATCACATAAAACATGCATAAAGGAAACATAACATTTCTACCTTTCAATCACATGATATCAATACAACACATTGATATAAAAACATTATGAAAAATATTTTAAATACAAAAATAAACGAAAATTAAAACATGGTATTTATTATTCTTTTAAAAAAAGGTATGGCTTGTAGAGGAAGTTGAAACTCAAATAATGGCCACGACGTCGAAGAAGTCGTTGTCGCCGCATACGTACGACAAAAACATTCCCTTTTGTCGTTTAGTAAAATGCTTTGTATAAATAATATTCCTTTTGGATAAAAGTAAAAGTCAAAGGGGTTTATACACCGTATAAAATAATGTTGTGTATAAAACAAAATATGCCTCAATGAAAGGAGATTGAGACGAAGTCCCATACCTCAGGTCCGACTTGACTCGATCGTTCTTTAACATCTTGAATAATAAACTTGAGTTAATTTATACTTGCTTAAGAACCTTTTTCAAGTTCATTATTACTTTTATATCACTTATTACCCTGTTATAAACATTATGTAATCATTTAAGTCAATAATGTTTGTTTTGTCGATATTTGGTTCTTAAGTCCAAAGTGGACTTCCTACAATTACATGTTGTTCGTGTGGTCAATGGTTCTTTATATCCAGAATGAAATTCCTGATTTGGATATCATATATATCATATATATCAGGCATATACATGTATTTATAATATTACATAATCATTTATAGGTAATAAATGAAATGCACCGTTCATGGAGACGGTAAGCCATACGTACGCATGAACGCTACTTTCATTTCTTTGTCAATTTAATGGAATTAAAACTAAATGAGAGGTATGTATATTTTAATTCCAGAATTATATTCATCATTTAGATGTATCATTAATCATATATATCCATTATATACATGTACTTTTAATAGTACATTACATTTTGGGATAAGAAATGAAATGCACCGTTCATGGAGACGGTAAGCCGTACGTACGCATAAACGCTACTTTCATTTCTATCTCATACTTTAATGGAAATAAATTATAATGATATAGAGGTATATTATAATTCCTGTATAACATCATTTATAATAACTTTAAATCCATCCTTTATACATACCACATATGGCATTAACGAATCACATCACTTTGAGGGGGCGGTAGTATGCACTTCCTTAAATGAAGATATCGCGTTTACCCATAATGGAAACGATAAAGGTATGCCCAAAATGAAAAATACAGAAGCTTAAGTAAAACATAAACATATTATATATCATATATAAATATATTGACATCTTAATGTCCACCTTTTAAGGTGTTAAAATAATGTTGAACAATCATCGTTTCGGGATGCATAAATTCACCATCCACAGAAATAGAATGTTATTTAACCATTAAATATAGGTGTGTATAAGTGTAGCTCGAATCCTTCTTATAACCACATCCTAGTATATTTATGATAATGGAGTTGTTACAACAGAAATGAATAAAAAGAGTTTAGGGGGTTGGAGAAAAAAAATAAAACAAAAGGACTCAAGTGAAGAGATTACCTTAAAATCGGGTAACTCCCTTTGGTTTGAGCTCAAAGGCTTCCTTGGGAAGACTTCTGCCCAAAGTGAGTATTTAAGGAGTAAGAGAGGGAAGTGGAGAGACAAAATGGGTAGGGGTTGGCCGAGCCAAAGGCTTTGGGAGTTTGGGTATAGAGGTAGAGGTGGGGGCCTTTTATAAGAGGAGAGGTGGGGCACTCTTGGAAAGTAAAGAAATATTAATTTATTTGAAAATGATTTTTGGATTAAAAAGGTCCCACATTGATATAATTCGAGTGTAAGGTGATACGGGTTCTAAATCCACCCATCCAATAGGTTTTGGACATGTTTAGGTCATAGATTTTACATTATCATTTCATTTTTTTAAATCCTTTATTAATGAGGTAATCGCTGCATCATCATGATGTCATAAATAATTTAATTTATTTATGTCTAAAAATTATGAAAAAACTACTATGATCTAGGAAATATTTTTATCTTTCTAATGAATATTTATAGTCTAAAATATCATTTATGTAGACAAAATTAAAAATATTTTACTTAGGTGATGCATTCTTTGTCACATTTAACATTCTTTAAAACTAAAAAGATAAAAAGTCACTTTCTCACAAAAGTGATTCCATGGGGCCGCCAAGATTGGAACAAGGCATCCCATGGTCGGACATGAGACAGCCAGTAGCCTTAGGACACATTTTGTGGTCTTTTCGTATTATTATGATATCATTTTATTATCTTTAACTACCTGATTACTCATTAATCAAGATAATTAACGATAATTACCATCGTTACTATTGATAATGTCCAAAAATAAAAGAGTCTTGATTACATAATTTGGACCATCTGATTCCAAATATGTAATCCATTTTACCAAATAACAAACACATAAATTGCAATAATTGATTTAAAAATAATTCCCGTTGTCAAAACAAATAACGGGTTTTTTTGAAACAATATCTATGAAAAGATTGACATTAGTTTATGCCCAATTCCAAAGTGAAATTAATCCTGATGACCACCATTGGATTAAATGGTAAAAATATATTCTAATTTAACTTTAAAACCAATTCAAAATATAATCTAATCATATAAATAAAGTACATTTAAAAGCAGTTTTGATGTAAAATGCAGTATTTTTCACTATTCATTAAAAAAATGAACATTATCAAAAAAATACCAAAAATTCACACAAAGTAAATTTTGATGTCCCAATAATAAAGAATAAGTTTAGTTTGACAAAAATAGCTTATAAAATTGTCAAAATATAGATTTAAAAATGGGTTTCCATCAAAAGGTAGTACAACAATCCTTTTAAAAAAATTTAGTGTATTTCATGCTTAAGATTGGATTTATTTTTTCATTTTAAGCCTCTAAAACACTATCTAATTCATTAATAGACATAGCTAAAAATATATATTATTCATTACTTACTTGGGATGTTACATCCTTCCCCCCTTTAGAAAATTGCATCCCCGAAATTTATTTTCTTATCGAATAAATGGGGGTACTTATCCCTCATTGCATTTTCAGATTCCCATGTTGCCTCTTCCATTATGTGGTTTTTCCACAAAACCTTTACCTGATTAATCACCTTATTTCGTAACACTTGCTCCATGTGGTCAAAAATCTGGACCGGTTGTTCCTCATAAGATAGGTTCTCTTTCAGCTGAACTACCTCTGGACTCAAAACATGAGATGGATCTGGCATATTCTTTCTCAACATCGAAACGTGAAAAACATTGTGTACCTGAGATAAAATCGGAGGTAAAGCCACCCGATATACAACTGATCCAACTCTCTCTAGAATTTCATATGGTCCAATGAACCTTGGACTCAACTTTCATTTCGTACCAAATCACATCACACTTTTCTATGATGAGACTTTGAGAAAAACATGATCACCTACCTCAAAAGTTAGATCCTTCCTCCTGTTGTCTGCATAACTCTTCTGCCTACTCTGTGCTGTTCTCATGTGTTTTTGAATTAGCTGAACATTTTCTACCATCTCTTCTATCAATTCTGGTCCCATCAACTTCCTTTCACCCACTTCATCCCAGAAAGCTGGAGTTCGACACCACATCCCATATAACGCCTCAAATGGTGCCATATGTATACTGGAATGAAAACTGTTATTATATGAAAATTCAACCAAAGAAAGATGTTGGTCCCAACTTCCCTGATAATCCATCGAACAAGCTCATAGCATATCCTCCAAGGTATGAATTGTTCGTTCTGACTACCCATCTGATTGAGGATGAAATGTTGTACTAAAATTTAATTCAGTACCCAATGACTTATGAAGGCATTTCCAAAAGTTAGATGTGAACCTGGGATCACGATCAGATACAATGGAGATGGGAACTCCATGTAACCTGACTATCTATTTAAGATACAAACAGGATAGTTGATATAGGGAAAAGGTATCTCGTATAGCAAGGAAATGAGCAGATTTAGTCAAGCGATCAACAATAACCCAGATTGCATTATTACCTCGAGATGTCATCGGTAATCCCACAACAAAGTCTGGGGATATATTTTCCCATTTCCACTCTGGCACTGGTAAAGGCTGAAGCATCCCTTTCTGTAACTTCTGCTCTGCATTAATCTTTTGACATTTCAAACACTTCGTATTAAAATCAGCAATATATTTTTTCATTCCATCCCACCAGTAATACTCCCGCAGATCTCTGTACATCTTAGTACTTCCAGGATGAAATGAAAACGGAGAACTATGTGCTTCACATAACAACTCTCTCTTCAACTGTGAATCACAAGGCACACACAATCTCTTCCCAAATCTCAAAACGTAATCATTATCAATGTTGAATTCAGGCAACTTACCTTTCTGAACCAGCTCTACCTTTTTCTACAACTCACTATCTTGCTTCTATGCTTGCTTGATTCTATATGATAGAGATGATCTCACTGATACCTAAAATATAACAGAAGGATATCCTGCACCAACAACTTCTATGCCAAAGTTCATCAAATCCTTAACCAAAGGATCACGTTCCAAATGAATCATTGCTAATAAAGCATTACTTTTTAGACTCAAAGCATCAGCCACTTTATTTGTTTTTCCCGGATGGTAATGAATTGTACAATCATAATACTTGATTAATTCCAGCCATCTCTTATGTCTCATGTTTAACTCTTTCTGAGTGAATATATACTTTATGCTTTTTTGATCAGTATATATTTCCCACTTTACCCCATACAAATGATGCCTCCAAATTTTTAAAGGAAAAACAACAGCAGCTAATTCCAAATCATGTGTAGGGTAATTTACCTCATGAGTTTTCAACTGATGTGAAACATAAGAAATTACCTGATCATTCTGCATAAGGAAACAACCAAGTCCCTTCAATGAAGCATCCCTGTATATAACAAACTCACTATTCCTGGAAGGAAGTGCCAAAACTGGAGCATTCACCAATCTTCTATTAAACTCCTGAAAACAATCATCACATTCTTTTGCACAGATGAACTTAACACCCTTACGAGTCATCTTAGTCATTAGACAGATAACCGTGAAATATTTTCAACAAACCTTCAGTAGTAACCTGTTAAACCAAGAAAACTGATTCAACTGATCCATCACTGCAGTAAACTTCTCTATTCTGATTCTGACCATCTCAGTATGCTGATTTGGAAGGTCATTTCCCTCAGTATGCCTTCCCAAATAAAACTTCTCTATTTCCTCTACGAAAAACAATTCTTAACACAGAAATATCTTAGGATAAGCAACATGTTAATCTTTAAATGCTATATCATTTCAGTCATACCATAAATTAACTTATAATTTAAAATTTTACTAACTCCTAATGTTTCCTAAACCGACCTCTGATACCAACTATAAGGCCCCAGCCTTAAACCATACTTAATAATGAGTTATTAAAAGATTACACATTGAGGATCTTTTCGGGTTTAGATTTTTAGAGAATTATATCATAAAACTTTCATTACATTCCATATATAAACAATGTTGTTACATAAAGATAGTATTCTTCATTACCATTAATGGAAACATATTTAAAATAAAACATGGATTCTTTCTTGACACTTCCTTGACATTATCATCATATCATGTACCTTTCCCTTGACCTATGAAAAAAATTTCAAAAAACATGGGATGAGCATAAAAAGCTCAGTAAGGGATATAAAAATATAGAAAGGAAACATGGGTATATATATATACATAAGAATGAAATCATAATTTACCCATAAAACATAAGCACTTTAAAATACCCCATCAAATCATGAATAATTCATAGAAATCATATGACATAAAGGTAACTTGAGGCATTGATAACATTCTTACGTAGGGAGTATCCCTCTTGGTTACGTTTGGAATACCCATCACAGTATATTCCCTAAATCTCTTCGGAGAAAACTTAACGTTTCACTCCTTCGCGTTACCCAATGCATTGGAGAGCTATATCGGGATCACCCGCCCATAGTTTATCACGGAACCACCCATCTTCATAATAATGCCCAAGAACCTCAACATAATCGTATCACATAAAACATGCATAAAGGAAACATAACATTTCCACCTTTCAATCACAGGATATCAATACAACACATTGATATAAAAACATTATGAAAACCATTTTCAATACCAAAATAAAAGAAAAGTAAAACATGGTATTTATTTGTCTTCTAAAAAAAGGTATGAATTTTAGAGGAAACTGAAACTCAAATAATGGTCACGGCGGTGGAGAAGTCGTTGTCGCCGCATACGTACGAAAAAAACATTCCCTTTTGTCGTTTAGTAAAACGCTTCGTATAAAAAAGATTCCTTTTGGATAAATTTAAAAGTCAAAGGGGTTTATACACCGTATAAAAGAAGGTTGTGTATAAAACAAAATATGCCTCAATGAAAGGAGATTGAGACAAAGTCCCATACCTCGGGTCCGACTTGACTCGATCGTTCTTTAACGTCCTAAATAATAAACATGAGTTAATTTATACTTGCTGAAGAACCTTTTTCAAGTTCATTATTACTTTTATATCACTTATTACCATGTTATAAACATTATGTAATCATTTAAGTTAATAATGTTTGTTTTGTCGATATTTGGTTCTTAAGTCGAAAGTGGACTTCTTACAATTACATGTTGTTCGTGTGGTCAAAGGTTCTTTATATACAGAATGAAATTCATGATTTGGATATCATATATATCATATATATCCAGAATATACATATATTTATAATATTACATAATCATTTAGAGGTAAGAAATGAAATGCACCGTTCATGGAGAAGGTAAGCCGTACGTATGGATGAACGCTACTTTCATTTCTTTGTCATATTAATGGAATTAAAACTAAATGAGAGGTATGTATATTTTAATTCCCGAATTATATTCATCATTTAGATGTATCATTAATCATATATATCCATTATATACAAGTACTTTTAATAGTACATTACATTTGGGGATAAGAAATGAAATGCACCGTTCATAGAGATGGTAAGCCGTACGTACGCATGAACGCTACTTTCATTTCTATCTCATACTTTAATGGAAATAAATAATAATGATATAGATGTATATTATAATTCAAGTATAAAATCATATATAATAACTTTAAATCCATCCTTTATACATCCCACATATGGCATTAACGAATCACATCACTTTGAGGGGGCGGTAGTCCGCACTTCCTTAAATGAAGATATCACGTTTACCCATAATGGTAACCATAATGTTATTCCCGAAATGAAAAATACAGAAGCTTAAGGAAAACATAAACATATTATATATCATATAAAAATATAGTTACATCTTAATGGACACCTTTGAAGGTGTTAAAAGAATGATGAACAATCATCGTTTCGGGAGGCATAAATTCCCCATCCACAAAAACTGTATATTTTTTAACCATTAGATGTAGGTGTGTGTAAGTGTAGCTCAAATAATTCTTATAAAAATATCCTAGTATATTTATGATAATTTATTTGTTACAAAAGAAATGAATAAAAAGAGTTTAGGGGGTTGGAGAAGCAAAATAAAACAAAAGGACTCAAGTGAAGACATTACCTTAAAATCAGGTAACTCCCTTTGGTTTGAGTTCAAAGGCTTCCTTGGGAAGACTTATGCCCAAAGTGAGGATTTAAGGAGTAATAGAGGGAAGTGGAGAGACAAAATGGGCAGGGGTTGGCTGAGCCAAAGGCTTTGGGAGTGTGGGTTAGGAGGTAAGTTGGGGGCCTTTTATAAGAGGAGAGGAAGGGCACTCTGGGAAAGGAAAGAAATGTTACTTTATTTGAAAATTATTTTCTGATTAAAAAGTTCAAAAATTGATATAATCTTTGGGTATGGTGATAAGGGTTCGAAATACACCCATCCAATAGGTTTTGGACATGTTTAGGTCATAGATTTTACATTATCATTTCATTTTTTTAAATCCTTTATTAATGAGGTAATCGCTGCATCATCATTATGTCATAAATAATTTAATTTATTTAAAGTCTATCAATTATGAAAAAAAGAATATGATGTAGGAAATATTTTTAGATTTCTAATAAATATTTATAGTCCAAATGATAATTTATGTTGACAAAATTAAAAAGATTTTACTTAGGTGGTACATTCTTTGTCACATTTAACATTCTTTAAAAATAAAAAGATAAAAAGTAACTTTCTCACAAAAGTGATTTCATGGGGCCCCCAAGTTTGGCACAAGGAATCCCATGGTCGGCCATGAGACAACTAGTAGCCTTAGGACACATTTTGTGGTCTTTTTGTATTATTATGATATCATTTTATTATCTTTAACTACCTGATTACTCATTAATCAAGATAATTAACGATAATTACCATCATTACTATTCATAATGTCCAAAAATAAAAGAGTCTTGATTACATAATTTGGAACTTCTGATTCCAAATATTTAATCCATTTTACCAAATTCCAAACACAGAAATTTCAATAATTGATTTAAAAATAATTCACGTTGTCAAAACAAATAGCAGGTTTTTTTGAAACAATATCTATGAAAAGTTTGGCATTAGTTTATGCCCAATTCCAAAGTGAAATTAATCCTAATGACCAAAATTGGATTAAATGGTAAAAGCATATTCTAATTTAACTTTAAAACCAATTCAAAAGATAATCTAATCATATAAATAAAGTAGATTAAAAAGCAGTTTTGATGTAAAATGCAGTATTTTTCACTATTCATTAAAAAATGAACATTGTCAGAAAAATACCAAAAATTCACAAAAAGTAAATTTTGATTTACCAATCATAAAGAAAAAGATTATTTTGACAAATATAGCTTATAAAATTATCAAAATATTGATTTAAAAATGGTTTTCCATCAAAAGGCAGTAAAACAATCCTTTAAAAAATATTAGTGTATTCCATGCTTAAGATTGGATTTATTATTATTTTAAGCCTATAAAACACTATCTAATTCATTAATATAAATATCTAAAAATATCTATTATTCATTACTTTCTTGGTTTGTTACATTCATATTCATGACTAGATAATGTTTTGAATACTCCATTTAAATATTTCATTGTTATTTTATTTTGAAAATATTATTTCCATGATTTATGTTTCATGTCCCTTTGAATTAATTGATTTTCCTAATGTAATTTCTTTTTGATGGCTATATTTATGTTTTATGACTATATTTTGGATCATGGGAATTATTTTTGATTAAGGGTTGTCAAATTATAATCAAATTATGATTGGGTCTATGATAATTTTACAATTCATTTGGTATAGTAGAAGTGGATAATAAATGTTATTCTACGTGTAACTATTATAGTTACATCATAAGGTAGCTGCAAGGGAAACCTTTTAAGGCAGAAGGGATTGTTAAAAAATATATGGTATCCAAAAGGGATAAAAACATATATATATGTTTGAAAATAAATTGATATCCCATGTTATCTAAATTTTTTATTCATCATATGTTTTATGTAAACATCATGATTTCATAAAGTAAGTATATATTACTTTTATGGGAAAAAATTATATCCTTCATGTATTTATAAGTATTAATGGTCAAATGGTTTCATTACAACTTATTATTTCCTTTAATAATTTTTTTTTCATCCAGGTTTTTTAAAAAATCACTAGTTTTATGGTTTGTTATGAGAGAAGAATAAAAAGTGATAAATTTTGTTAGGATATTTCATGGAAATAAATCATGTTTTATTTAAAATGATTTTTTTATGAAGCATGTTATTTTAGTAGTATCCACTTTGTGAGCATGTCAGTTATTATGAATGAATTATAAAAAATTTTATAAAACACTAAACTCAAAATATCTTAGGGAATGAATATATGTGAATTCTAGGTGAATTACCATGATTATTTAATTTTTATGGTCTAGTACTAAAACCAATATTACTTTTTTATGATGAATATTTCTATTCAATATCCATGTTCTTAAGAAATTTATTTTAAATTATCAAATTTATTATTAAATGATATAAAAATGTATTTTCTTATTATCATTGACATTAATGAAAAAGTTTTATATCAATATTCTTATTATTTTCTTTAATTATCATTCCTTATATAATATACATAATTGTGAAAATTGTTATCTTCAACACATATGAGATTAAAAAAATTTCTAAACATACATTCCTTTATTTTTGAAGAATCATACTCTATAGAGTTCCTCGGTTATGTAATGAATATATTGTTTATACTTTTCTATGAATATTTATTCTTTAATCTTCAACATATGAAAATGATGTTTTCTTAAAAAATTAAATGTCTATCTCAAATTCATTTATTATTTTATTATTTAAATATTTTAAAATCTATTAAGGAATATTATGATTCACTGAGAATATTATCATATGATACAATCCACTTTATTTAACTGTATTCTTTATGTTTGCGATGTTTTATGAAATTTTTTATGAAATTTATTTGTGTCTCAGTTGTTAATTATGTTTTTATGGATAATTGAATGTTTTTATGATCTTATGGGAGACATTTATATTGTTTTAATTCTGTTATTGGTGGGGCATGAATTATATATCGCACCAATTCATTAGGTAAAACATGATATTTCTTGATATAATATAAATGATAATGGGGGTCAATCAAATCCATTATTCGACATTATCTACTATGTTAATGTGAAATAAGGGAAAAATCAATCCACTATGGGACTCTATCAACTTTTTTTAATGTTATTAGAAATTCTCCTTTAGTATGGAAATTATTTTAAATAATTTTTTGTTTTAAAAAAAACTTATAAATTATTTTTTATATGCTCTCATGGATTATTATTTTTTTATTCATTCTACACTTTTATGAATCATATATTTTTTATGAATAATACATAAGCAATTAATTAGGATATATAGACTCTAACTCATTGGGTCTGTTTTCATAGGTAGTGATCTTGTCTAAATACTTGTATTCTAATCATATGTTCTTCTATTATCACTGATCAATATCTCCCATGTTTACCCTTACTGGTCATTTGATATCACTATTTTTTATGTTTCAATTTCCTCATGTTATTAAGAATGGTTTTAAGTAGGTTATCTCTATGATAGATAATATTTGAGAATAATTATATGGGATATGTAAAAGATCATTCATTAAAAATATGATTATGTATATAGTCCCCAAATACAAAAAACCATTACATTCATTAGAAATTTATTATAATAAAATTGATTGAATATTTATTTAATATGATGTAATATTTTTTTTAATTCTTGTGTTTCTTTGTTATTTGGATGATTATTTAATATATAAATATATAAGAATATGTATTTATTCTGATCATTACCTGGGAGTTTATTTTTTCCCAAACCCCTTAAGTGTATGTCATAAAACATTCTCCCACAACTGTAGTAATCATAGTTGTTGTTTCATATGTTATTGATACTTACTCTATAACTAGATATTGTGAAACAGAATCTTATGTGGTATTGTGATGTGATATATGTTTTTTTGGACATATGTTGGAATCAAAATACAATCTACTTTTGTCTAATCCACTTATTTTAGAATTTAATATCATATTTCCCATTAGTGTGGTAATCCTTTTCATAAGAAGATATAAATCCTTGATGATTCTAATATATTCCTTGGTATTGGTTTAAGGTCATAAAAAAATTCTCTATAAAGGATTACATTTAAAATATTTGGAGAAATCTCTACTTCATTTAATGTTACTATATTTTAACATTGGTAATCTAATGATATTCAAGATAATATAAAATATATTCAATTAAACATTATATCATATTATCTTAGGTATATTTTATTTGAAATGATGCACTTTCTTGGTCCTGGTATTTCCTCTAATTTATCTAAAAAAATGACTTCTCTAATTTTTCATGAACCAATTTAGTCTTTTTAAATTATTTATGGAAATATTTTGGGATGTTTTTTGAGATTATTACAGTCATTTATGACCTATTGGTGTTCTATTACTTGAGTGATTGAGAAACCTTTTTAGTGGGCCACATATTGAAAAAATTATTCTCTGGTACACTATTTATATGTAATTATTTTTTTAAGACAAAATGTTTCATATTAATCATTAATATATTGGATGAACCATTATAAGTGATATTATTTTATACTATAGGGACCTAACAACATTTAATTACCCAAAATAACCCTGTATTATTTTGAGATATTGTAAGATATGAGTCATATTATGTAATCTGATCTAAATTGTAATAGGGTTATCCCCATATAAGATTATTGGAACCATATTTTACCTTCAAATTTTATATATATGATGGAATATTGGGTTATTTAATTCAACAATGATTTTTTAATTTTATTTGTAGTGGCTCTATATAGTATAACATACATTGATCGCTATCATGGTGTCTTTTAACATTCATAATTTACTCTCTATTGATGGAGGTTAATGCCATAATATCATTGATCTATGTTTTATAACAAAACATCATGGGGGTAGAAGGTTATATTTTGGGTAAAATTTTCACTCCAAGAATGTAATTTTCAAGAAATAAATTTACAATTTATTTACTAAAATTTTAATTTCTTAATATGGGTTTAATCTATAGATGACAATGTGTATGTAAACTATGTCGAGGTGTTGTGTGTGGTAGTGTAGAATGAAAATTTATTCTTAATATCTATTTTAAGATAATTTACATTTAAATTGTTGTTATTTAATGTTATGAAATTATTTATAATGATTGAGATTAAATGTAATTAAGTTAAGAATCCTGAAAATCAAACCCTAGATAAATTGTGTGTTTTGGAGTTGGGTGGGTTTGGGTTGGGATGATAAAATGTGTACTTGGTAGGGGTTACCATGCATGTGTTTTTTTAAAAATTATTAATGTCTCCATATATAAGTGCTCCATTCATAAATATATATATATATCATTAACAAATTAGTTAAATTTTAGAAGGTCATAGGATATATAAGATCAACACAGGGTCACCTTTTGATGTGTAAATGTTATCTTCACAATATATATCACACTCTCAGTGCATAATGGTTGTCATAATTGTGAAAGAGTTAATGTTCTCATACATGATCGAAATAGTCTGACATGTAATGGTTAAGTTGTAACACCCCGAGTTTCCACGATACACTTCTCTTTCAATAATGCAATAGCTTGCATTGTACGCAAGTTCGAGATTCTAACACACCGCGACCAATCAAAGTAGCAGTTATGATTTGTAATACCCACATTTTGAAAATATGGAAATTTTATATTTCAAAATGGACTTCATTTTTGATTCGTAATATCGAAATTAGCATATGTTGAATTTTGGGTATTTTTCTGAGAACGTCTAATTTTTTATGAATAGTGACAAATACATAAAAACAACTTTTTTAATCAAAATAATTTATTATGATAAATTATACTATTGAGTGGTTTTAAAGTATAATTAGAATATATTTTTACCATTTTATCCAATCATGGTCATTAGAATTAATTTCACTTTGAAATTGGTCATAAACAATTGTCAATCTTTTGATATATATTATTTATTAAAAACACGCTACTTGTTCTGACAGCGGGAATTACATATAAAATTAATTAATGAAACTTATTTGTTTGGAATTTTTTAAAATATACATCATTTCTGAATTCGTAATAACAATTATAGCTTAGGGTGAAATTTTGGCATTGTTCTGAAAAACGTCAATTTTTGATGAATAGTGAAACCACTAAGAGGTAGTTAAAAACTGATTTTTGTTTAAATGAAGCATTACCACATCTGTGATTTGATTTTCAAAAAATCCAACATAAATGGTTGTCATTAGGAAGTAAAATGTGGTTCAATGGGATTAAAATAATTTATTGGTGAATTGTAACTTTTAAGTTTAATTAATCGCGATTAAAGGTAATTAGTGAAATTTAAGATAAAAATGATAATATAAAAATTTTAAAATACCTTTACACATATCCTACCCCTATGGATTGTCATGGCCGACCAAGACAATCCATGGGTCAACTTGGGGACCCCATGGAGCCACTTTGGTAGGAAAATGACATAAATAACGTTTATTTAAAGTTAAAATAAAAATGTCAAAAACATAAGTTGTTTTACTAAAACAATTTTTAAATGAGGTTATACAAGTCGTAGTTATGACTATAAATATTCATTAGAAAGCTAAAAAGATTTCATACATCATGATATTTGTTTTATAAATTTTATTCATTAAATAAATTAAATTATTTATGACACCATGATGATGCAGCGATTACCTCATTAATTAATGATTTTAATAAAATGAGAGGATAATGTAAAATATATGACATAAACTTGTCCAAAGCCTATTGGATGGGTGTATTTCGAACCCATATCACCATATACTCTGAATATATCATTGTGGGACCTTTATAATTCGAAAAGAATTTCATAATAAATTAACATTTCAATCCTTCCAAGAGTGCCCCTCCTCGCCTCTTATAAAAGGCCCCCACCAATACCACCTTATTCACACCATACAAGCCATTTGGCTCAGAAAAACTCTGCCCAAATACCCTCTCAAAGTTTTATATAACTCCTAGAAGACTCAATTTGGGAAGAAGTCTTCTCAAGGAAGCCTTTGGCTCAAATCAAAAAAGAGTTACCCGATTTTAAGGTAATGTCTTCTCTTATGTAATTTTGTTTTATTTTTCTTCTCCAACCCCCTAAACTATTTTTATCCATTTATTTTGTAACAAAACCAGTATCCTCAATATAATATGATGTTGTTATAAGAAGTATTCGAGCTACACTTACACACACCTACATCTAATGGTTAAAGAACATACTGTTTCTGTGGATGGCGAATTTCTGCCTCACGAAATGATGATTGTTCAACACTCATATAACACATTAAAAGGTGGCCATTAAGATGTCACTATATTTATATATGATATATAATATGTTTATGTTTTACTTAAGCTTCTGTATTTTTCATTTATGGCATACCTTTATGGTTTCCATTATGGGTAAACACGATATTTTCATTTTGGGAAGTGTGGACTACCGCCCCCTCAAAGTGATTTGAATCGTTAATGACATATGTGGGATGTATAAAGGATGGAGTAAATGGTATTATACATTATATAATACTGTAATTATAGTATAATTTTATATAATTATTATTTCATTCCATGAAATTTGAACTAGAAATGAAAGTAGCATTCATGCGTACGTACGGCTTACCGTCTCCAGGAAAGGTGCATTTCATTTATTACCTATAAATGTTACGTAATATTATTAATGAATGTATATACTTGATATATATGATATATATGATATCTAAATCATGAATATAATTCAGGATATAATGGATATTTCACCACATGAACATCTTGTAATTAAAAGATGTTTATTTTTGACTCTAGTACCAAAGATCGATAAAATGACAGTTATTAACATAAATAATTACACAATGATCATAAAATGGTAATAAGTGATATAAAAGAAATAATGAACATGAAAAAGATTCTAATGAAAATAGAAATTAACTCTAGTTTAATATTCTGGAGGTTAAAGAACGATCTAGTCATGTCGGACACGAGGTAAGGGAATTTCTTAACCCAATTTCCAATCTTTGGGTTAATCTCCTAATTTCAAATTATGTCATGATATTATTATGTCCTATATTTTATTTGTACTTTACATTATGAATTTTTTATGTGATACAATTATGTTATGGTTTATGATATGTTTAAACATGTTCATACGAGGAATTCATTTGACTTAATAAGTGACGGGTGGAGCTCGCTATAGCTCCTCGATGCATCAGTAGGTTTAATGAGACAAACTAGTGTCTTGGCACGAGGCCTTGACAAAATCTTATTTTTGGTCTTGGCACGAGGCCTTGGCTACGTGGTTATGATAGTCTAGAATTATGCATTCCATCATTATGAAAGTGGTTATTGATATTGCATGTGATTATTCGACCAGTAGAATATCCATGTGAAGAAGTAAATGGAATTATCTAATTTTACTTTTTCCATATTATGTTGAAGTTCATGTTTAAAAGGATTTCGTTTTAGTTATACATTGACTTAAATGTTTATGTTTATTAATGAAAGCTTCCGCTATATTGTTATCCTTACTGAGCATCTGAGCTCACCCCTTTCAATGTTTTAATATTTTCTAGGATGTGAAGAAGTATTTTATGAATGACCTGCAGGGATAGTCATAAGAGGATATGAGTGGGGACTATGGAGACTTTTTTATTGTAGATTTTCACTTTATGATGTAATGTAACATTTATGAATGTATCTAGTGTTTCCAAGGCTACTAAACTAATTGGTCTTTCGAGACATGATCTTTTATGATCATGCCAATGTTACGCAATAATGCACCGACTCCGGGTAACTGGGGTCGGGGCGTTACAGTTGTTATCATAGGTAGTTTATTACTAACCTTGGAAGCTCGATTTAGATAAACTCTGATTAGAGCACATAGCCCGAATATATACTTTGAGCATTAGTATAGATGAAAATCCTAGAATTTTGTTATTATAGTGATTTTGTGAGTTTTCCGAGCAATACATCCCTGTCTGGATACGAGCTGGTTGAGGCGGATCTGGCACAGATGTACCTAGGGGTAAAACCTGAAAACACCGCTTTGAGCTAGACTCGAACGAGAACTGGTGCACGAAAACAGGCCATGCTGCACTCTTGGTTACGACACTCCCGGGGGATATGCTTAGGATAATTCTCATTTTCATTAAAAACCACTATGAAGGGTTATGAGTATATACTTCCTCAAAGAGAACATTTTTATGATTATGGATTATATCCATAAATAGTTCAATTTATGTTATGTATTTTACATGTATGGAATTATATATTTTGATTCATAAACTAATCTAGTTTATGCCATGGTTTAGAAATGGCGCCTTGTGGAAGGAATGGAAACTGTATCAATGCACGCACTTCGTGTAGGGATTTCCCTCCTGCTCAAGATAATTATTGTGGATATGGAGATACAACTGGTGCTGATCAACTTATTACCATACTGGGACAACTCACTCAGGTTATGAATAATAACCTTACTCTAATTGAGCACCCTGATCCGCAACGTGGAGGATCAATGTTAGACCGCTTAATGAGACAATAGCCACCAACATTCAATGGAATTACAAATCCCTTAGTCGATGAGAAATATATAAACTCCTTAGAGAAAATATTCCATGCCTTGGGGAGTAGTGAAAGGGAAAAGGTTATCATGGCAGTTTACCACCTCACTGGAGATGCTGATCAATGGTGGTCATTGATTCAAAACAAAAAGCAAGATGATGAATTATAGAATATGGAATGGAGGGAGTTAAAAGATATTTTCTTAGAAAAATACTTTCTCGTGACCATCGAGTTGATATGGAAAGACAATTTCTGAGTCTGAGACAAAATGAGGATGAAAATGTCACAAAGTATGAGGCCAACATTATAAGGTTAGAAAGTTATGCAACAGATTATATACCTAACCCAAGAAGTTAGATCGATCGTTTAATTAATGGGTTAAAACCATTTCTCTATCGAGCATTAGTATCACAATATTTCTCAGAGTACGAAGATATTGTCTCATGTGAGATCAAGAAAGAAAATGAATTCTCTAAATCTTATGATAATAAAGTAATGTAAGAGAATAAGAGAACGGTGGAACCAGAGACAAAAAAAGGTAAAAAGGGAAAGAAGGATTTTCCATTATGGGATAATTGTAGGAATAATCACCCTGGTACTTGCCTAAAAGGAATGGGAGTCTGTTATAAATTTGGAGAAAAACGTCACCAGGCTCATGATTGCAAGGGAAAGAAAGAGGCTATTAATGTTGAATGCTATAATTGTAGAGAAATGGGGCATTATACAAATCAATGTCCTAAGCGTCAGGGAAACATACCTTAGAAAAGGCAAAGGGATCAAGGACAGTCTTATGCTGTTACTACAATTGAAGGAGAATACTTAATGTATTGGTGCTTTTGGACTCAAGGATTATATTCTGGTTATAAGAATAATGTGATATATATAAGGATTTTACTGCAGTACTTGTTCTTTTCATTAAGGTTTTAATATGATAAAGGTAATCATATTTTTAGTATGTGACAATAAGAGAAACTTTACTTTGTTTGGGGAATCTGATAAATTGATTTCGGAATTAAGAGTCCTTTTAGAGAAATTCTGGACAGAGGTATTTTGGATAACGATAAAGGTTGGGATGGATTAAGTTGAACTTTGAATTGTATTGTTTAAGGTTAAAACATTTCTGAAGATTATTTTTGTAATATTATAATACTATATTTTTAGGAAAAGGACAACCTGCAGGGTGGGCCATAACCCGTCGCGTCAGACAAAGCTGCAGGAATCGAACCCACAACCATAGTGCGACATGCCTTTATTACCTACCACTAGCCTACAGGAAGTCCCTCGTTATTACAAAAAGTTTTCCTAATCTAAATGGTAATGTGTTAATATTTGGAACCATATAGAATTATGATAAATAGAATATCTTCGAGTTCTATTACCTTTTAGAGTGAATGATGGGTTTGTGGTAAAAATTTATTAAAGAACGAAAGTCTACATGACCAGTATGTATATTCCCTTACGTTCTTAGTAAATCTCCTAAATAAATTCCTCAAATTTATAAAAGGTAACTTAAAACAAAAACGTTTCCGGTTAACTTTTCCAACTGGGGATTCACTGACCGTTTAACCAATCACAAGTTTGTGATTTTCTTATGGCTAACTTTCTACTAATCCAGTTTTCTATAACTCTCCATCAAATCAGGATGGTTTGTTTTTCTTCCATATCCATATTTTCATAGATTCCTAGTATGGGCTATCTCGGGTGACCTTTGTACATATCTTTCTTTCTTTTAATGTTATATTTTTATTAACCTTATTTCTGATGTGGGTTTTCCACAAAGGTATTTTCTATTTTCAACCTTTTATTTTCAAAGAAAAATTTCAAATTGTGAGGATGCAATTTATTGAAGGAGGGGAGAATGTAACACCCCGAGCATCCACGATACGCTTCTCTTTCAATAATCCAATAGCTTGCATTGTACGCAAGTTCAATATTCTAACTCACCCCGACCAATCAAAGCAGTAGTTCTGATTAGTAATACCAAATTTTTGAAATTATAAAAATTTTATATTTCAAAATGGACTTCATTTTTGGATTCGGAATATCGAAATTATCCTATGTTGAATTTTTGGTATTTTTCTGAGAACTTCCAATTTTTTTTGAATAGTGAAAAATACTTAAAAACAAATTTTTTAATTAAAATATTTTATAGTGATAAATTATACTATTGAGTGGTTTTAATGTATAATTATAATATATATTTACCATTTTATCCAATGGAGGTCATTATAATTAATTTCACTTTGAAATTGGACATAAATAATTGTCAATCTTTTGATATATATTGTTTTTTAAAAACATGCTATTTGTTGTGACAACGGGAATTACATATAAAATTAATTAATGAAACTTATATGTTAGGAATTTTGTAAAATAGACATCATTTTTGAATTCGGAATATTAATTATAGCTTAGGGTGAAATTTTGGCATTGTTCTGAAAAACATCAATTTTTTATGAATAGTGAAACCACTAAGTGGTAGTTAAAAAACTGATTTTTCGTTTAAATGAAACATTACCACATCTGTGATTTGATTTTTAAAAATCCAACATACATGGTTGTAATTAGTAAGTAAAAAGTCGTTCAATGGGATGAAAATAATTTTTTGGTGAATAATAACTTTTATGTTTAATTAATCGCGATTAAAGGTAATTAGTGAAATTTAAGATAAAAATGATATTATAAAAATATGAAAATACCTTTACACTTGTCCTACACCTATTGGATGTGTCATTTACGACCAATACAATCCATGGGTCAACTTGGGGACCCCATGGAGCCACTTTGGTAGGAAAATAACATAAATAACTTTTATTTAAAGTTAAAATAAATATGTCACAAACATAAGTTGTTTTATTAAAACAATTTTTAAATGTGGTTATACAAGTCATATTTTTGACTATAAATATTCATTAGAAATATAAAAATATTTCCTACATCATGATATTTGTTTTATAATTTTTATAGATTAACTAAATTAAAATATTTATGACACCATGATGATGTAGCGATTACCTCATTAATTAACGATTTTAATAAAATGGAAGGATAATGTAAAATCTAAGACTAAAACTTGTCCAAAGCCTATTGGATGGGTGGATTTTGAACCCTTATCACCTTATCCTAGAAAAATATCTTTGTAGGACCTTTATACTTCGAAAAGAATTTCATAATAATGTAACATTTCAATCCTTCCAAGAGTGCCCCTCCTCTCCTCTTATAAAAGGCCCCCACCACTACCACCTTATTCACACTATACAAGCAATTCGGCTCGGCCAACCTCTGCCTAAATACTCTCCCAACTTACCTCTCTTACTCCTAGAATACTCACTGTGGGAATAAGTCTTCCCAAGGAATCCATTGGCTCAAATCTAAAAAGAGTTACCCGATTTTAAGGTAATGTCTTCTCTTATGTTATTTTGTTTTATTTTGATTCTCCAACCCCCTAAACTCTTTTTATCCATTTATTTTGTAAAAAACCAGTATACTCAACATAAAAGTATTTTTTTTATAAGAATTATTCTATCTACACTTACACACACCTACATCTAATGGTTATAGAACATACTGTTTCTGTGGATGGCGAATTTCTGCCTCACAAAACGATGATTGTTCAAAAATCATATAACAACTTCAAAGGTGGCCATTAAGACATCACTATATTTATATATGATATATGATATGTTTATGATTTACTTAAGCTTATGTATTTTTAATTTATGGCATACCTTTATGGTTTCCATTATGGGTAAACCCGATATTTTCATTTTAGGAAGTGCGGACTACCGCCCCTCAAAGTGATTTGAATCGTTAATGCCATATGTGGGATGTATAAAGTATGAAGTACATTGTATTATACATTATATTATACTGGAATTATAGTATAACTTTATATAATTATAATTTCATTCCATTAAATACGAAATAGAAATGAAAGTAGCGTTCATGCGTATGTACGGCTTACCGTCTCCATGAACGGTGCATTTCATTTCATACCTCTAAATGTTACGTAATATTATTAATGAATGTATCTACAGGATATATATGATATATATGATATCTAAATCATGAATATAATTCTGGATATAATGGATATTTCACCACATGAAAAACTTGTAATTATATGAAGTTTATTTTTGACTCAAGTACCAAAGATCGACCAAATGGAAGTTATTAACATAAATAATTACACAATGACCATAACATGGTAATAAGTGATATAAAAGAAATAATGAACATGAAAAATATTCATAAGAAAATAGAAATTAACTCTAGTTTATTATTCAGGAGGATAAAGAATGATCGAGTCAAGTCAGACATGAGATAAGGGAATTTCTTAACCCAATTTCCAATCATTGGGTTAATCTCCTACTTTCAAATTATGTCATGATATTTTTATGTCCTATCTTGTATTTGTACTTTATTTATGTGTACTTATAGTAAATACTCATAATATATCTGTGTTATTTTATAAATGAACTTTGTAAGGACTTCGTCTCAATCTCCTTTCATTGAGGCATATTTGGTTTTATACACAACTTTCATTTATACGGTGTATAAACCCCTTTTACTATTACTTTTATTCAAAAGGAATCTTTTTATATGAAGTGTTTTTACTAAACAATAAAAGGAATGTTTTTTTCTTACATATGCGGTGACAACGACTTCTCCACCGCTGTGACTGTTATTTGAGTTTTGGCTTCCTCTATAAGCCATAACTTTTTTTTAAAAGAAAAACAAATACCATGTTTTAATTTTATTTTATTTTGGAATTGAAAATTGTTTTGATAAATTTTTTATTATATCAATGTGTTGTATTGATATCTTGTGATTGAAGTGTGGAAATATAATGTTTCCTTTATGCATGTTTTATGTGATACAATTATTTTATGGTTTATGATATGATTAAACCTGTTCATATGAGGAATGCATTGGACTTAATAAGTGACGGTTGGAGCCCGCTATAGCTCCTCGATGTATCGGTAGGTCTCATGAGACAAACTTGTGTCTTGGAATGAGGCCTTGACAAAATCTTATTTTTGGTCTTGGCACGAGGCCTTGGCTATGTGGTTATGATAGTCTGGCATTATACATTCCATCATTATGAATGTGGTTATTGATATTGCATGTGATTATTCGACTAGTAGAATATCCATGTGAAGAAGTAAATGGCATTATCTAATTTTACATTTTCTATATTATGTTGAATTTCATGTTTAAAAGGCTTTTGTTTTTGTTATACATTGCCTTAAATGTTTATGTTTATTTATGAAAGCTTCCACTATATTGTTATCCTTACAGAGAATCTGAGCTCACCGCTTTCAATGTTTTAATATTTTCCAGGATGTGAAGAAGTATTTTATGAATGACCTGCAGGGATAGTTAGAAGAGGATATGAGTGTGGACTATAGAGACTTTGTTATTGTAAATTTTCACTTTATGATGTAATGTAACATTTATGAATGTATCTAGTGTTTCCAAGGATACTAAACTAATTAGTCTTTCGAGACTTGATCTTTTGTGATCATGCCAATGTTACACAATAATGCACCGACTCCGGGTAACTGGGGTTGGGGTGTTACAATTGGTATCAGAGGAAGTTTAGTAAAAACCTTGGAAGGTAGAT
This sequence comes from Viscum album, assembly GCA_963277665.1. Taxonomy (NCBI): domain Eukaryota; kingdom Viridiplantae; phylum Streptophyta; class Magnoliopsida; order Santalales; family Viscaceae; genus Viscum; species Viscum album. Next base: position 973,547,350 of record OY728141.1, read on the forward strand.
TTAGATAAACTATGATTAGAGCACATAGCCCAAAGATAGACTTCGAGGATTAGTATAGAAGATCTTCCTAGAATTTTGGTATTATAGATAATTGGTGAGTTTTCCAAGAAATACATCCCTATCTGGATACGAGCAGGTAGAGGCGGCTCTGGCATAGAAGTACCTAGGGGTAAAACTTGAAAACACCTCTTCGAGCTAGACTCGAACGGGAACTTGTGCACGAAACGGGCCTTGCTGCACTCTTGGTTACGACACTCCTGGGGGATATGCTTAGGATAATTCTCATTTTCATTACAAACCACTATGAAGGGTTATGAGTATATACCATCTCAAAGAAAACATTTTTATGAATATGGATTATATCGATAAATAGTTCAATTTATGTTACGTATTTTACAATTATGGAATTATGTATTTTGATTCATAAACTAATCTAGTTTATGCCATTGTTTAGAAATGGCGCCTAGTGGAAGTAATGGAAACCCTATCAATGCACGCACTCCGTGTAGGTATTTACCTCCTGCACAAGATAATTATTGTGGATCTGGAGATACAACTGGTGATTATCAACTTATTACCATACTGGGACAACTCACTCAGGTTATGAAAAATAAACCTACTCATATGGAGCACCCTGATCCGCAACGTGGAGGATCAACATTAGACTGCTTCATGAGGCAACATCCACCAACATTCAATGGAATTACAAATCCCTTAGTAGCTGAGCAATAGATAAACTCCTTAGAGAAAACATTCCATGACTTGGGGAGTAGTGAAAGGGAAAAGGTTATCATGAAATTTTACCACCTCACTGGAGATGCTGATCAATGGTGGTCATTGATTCATACAAAAATAAAGATGATGAATTATAAAATATGGAATGTATGGAGTTAAAAGATCATTTCTTAGAAAAATACTTTCCTTGTGAACATCGAGATGATATGGAAAGACAATTTCTGAGTCTAACAAATGGAGGATTAAAATGTCGCAAAGTATGAGGCCAACTTTAGAAGGTTAGAAAGGCATGCAACAAATTATATACCTAACCCAAGATGTAAGATCGATCATTTCTTTGATGGGTTAAAACAATTTATCCATCAAGAATTAGTATCACAATCTTTCTCAATGTATGAAGATATTGTCTCATGTGATATCAAGATAGAAAATGAATTCTCTAAAACTTATGACAATAAAGTAAAGTAAGAGAAGAAGAGAATGATGGAAGAAGAGACAGATAAAGGGAAAAGGGAAGGAAGGATTTTCCATTATGGGATAATTGTAGGAAGAATCACCTTAATACTTGCCTAAAAGGAATGGGAGTCTGTTATAAATGTGGCGAAAAAGGTCATCAGGCTCATGATTGCAAGGGAAATAAAGAGGCTATCAATGTTGAATGCTATAATTGTAGAGAAATGGGGTATTATGCAAATGAATGTCCTAAGAGTTAGGGAAACATACCTCATAAAAGGCCAAGGGATCAAGGACAATCTTTTGCTGTTTCTATAATTGAAGTAGAATAATTAATGTATTGGTGATTTTGGACTAAGGGATTATATTTTGGTTATAAGAATAATGTGATATATATAAGGATTGTACTGTAGTAATTGTTCTTTTCATTAAGGTTTTAATATGATGAAGGGAATCATATTTTTAGTATGTGAGAATAAGATAAACATTACTTTGTTTCAGGAATCTGATAAATTGATTTTGGAATTAAGAGACCTTTTAGAGAAAGTCTGGAAAAAGGTATTTTGGATAACTATAAAGGTTGGGATGGATTAAGTATAACATTGAAAAGTATTGTTTAAGGTTAAAACATTTCTGAAAATTATTTTTGGAATATTATAATCCTATATTTTTAGGAAAAGGACAACCTACAGGGTGGGGCATAACCCATCGCGTCAGACAAAGCTGTAGGAATCGAACCCACAATCATAGTGAGACAGGCCTTTATTACCTACCACTAGCCTACAGGAAGTCCTTGGTTATTACAAAAAGTTTTCCTAATCTAAATGGTATGTGTTAATATTTGGAACCTTATAGAATTATGATAAATAGAATAGTTTCGTGTTCTATTACATTTTAAAGTGAAACATGGGTTTGTGGTAAAAATTTATTAAAGAATGAAAGTCTACATGACCAGTATGTATATTCCCTTACGTTCTAATTAAATCTCCTAAATAAATTCCTCAACATTATAAAAGGTATCTTAAAACAAAAACGTTTCCGGTTAACTTTTCCAACTGGGGATTCAATGACCGTTTAACAAATCATAAGTTTGTGATTTTCATATGGTTACCTTTCTCCTAATCCAGTTTTCTACAACTCTCCATCAAACCATGATGGTTTGTTTTTCTTCCATATCCATATTTTCATATAATCCTAGTATGGGCTATCTCAGGTGACCATTGTACTTATCTTTCTTTCTTTTAAAGTTATATTTTTATTAACCTTATTTCTGATGTGGGTTTTCCACAAAGGTATTTTTCTATTTTCAACCTTTTATATTCAAAGAAAAATTTCAAATTGTGAGGTCGCAATTTATTGAAGGAGGGGAGAATGTAACACCCCGAGATTCCACGATACGCTTCTCTTTCAATAATGCAATAGCTTGCATTGTACGCAAGTTCGAGATTCTAACACACCACCACTAATCAAAGTAGCAGTTATGATGAGTAACACCCACTTTTTGAAATTATATAAATTTTATATTTCAAAATTTACTTCATATTTGGATTCTGAATATCGAAATTAGCCTATGTCGAATTTTTGTTATTTTTCTGAGAACATCCAATTTTTTATGAACAGTGAAAAATACTTAAAAACAAATTTTTTAATCAAAATAATTTATAGTGATAAATTATACTATTCACTGGTTTTAAAGTATAATTATAAAATATTTTTACCATTTTATCCAATGGTGTTCATTAGAATTAATTTCACTTTGAAATTGGACATAAACAACTGTCAATCATTTGATATAAATTGTTTCTTAAAAACACGCTATTGGTTGTGACAGCGGGAATTACTTATAAAATTAATTAATGCAACTTATATGTTTGGAATTTTGTAAAATATACATCATTTATGAATTCGAAATATCAACTATAGCTTAGGTTGAAATTTTGGCATTGTTCTGAAAAACATCAATTTTTGATGAATAGTGGAACCATTAAGTGGTAGTTAAAAAACTGATTTTTCGTTTAAATGAAACATTAACACTTCTGTGATTTTATTTTCAAAAATCTGACATACATGGTTGTCATTATGAAGTATAATGTCGTTAAATTGGATTAAAATAATGTTTTGATGAATAGTAACTTTTATGTTTAATTAATCACGATTAAAGTTAATTAGTGAAATTTAAGGTAAAAATGATATTATAAAAATATGAAAATACCTTTACACTTATCCTACCCCTATTGGATGGGTCATGGACGACCATGAAAATCCATGGGTCATCTTGGGGACCCCATGGAGCCACATTGGTAGGAAAATGACATAAATAACTTTTATATAAAGTTAAAATAAAAATGTCACAAACATAAGTTGTTTTACTAAAACAATTTTAAAATAGGGTTATACAAGTCATATTTTTGCCTATAAAAATTCATTAGAAAACTAAAAATATTTCCTACATCATGATATATTTTTTATAATTTTTAGACATTAAATAATTTAAATTATTTATGACACCATGATGATGTAGTGATTACCTCATTAATTAACGATTTTAATAAAATGGAAGGATAATGTAAAATCTATGACTTACACTTGTCCAAAGCCTATTTGATGGGTGTATTTTGAACCCTTATCACATTATCCTTGAAATATTTCATTGTGGGACATTTATAATTCGAATAGAATTTCATAATAAAGTAACATTTCAATCCTTCCAAGAGTGCCCCTCCTCTCCTCTTATAAAAGGCCCCCCCCACTACCACCTTATTTACACCTTACAAGCCATTTGTCTCGGCCAAACTCTGCCCAAATACTCTCCCAACTTCCCTATATTACTCCTAGAAGACTCACTTTGGGCAGAACTCTTCCCAAGGAAGCCTTTGGCTCAAATCAAAAAAGAGTTACCCGATTTTAAGGTAATGTCTTCTCTTATGTTATTTTGTTGTATTTTGTTTCTCCAACCCCCTAAACTCTTTTTATCCATTTATTTTGTAACAAAACCAGTATAATAAAAAAACTAGGATGTTTTTATAAGAAGTATTCGTGCTACACTTACACATACCTACATCTAATGGTTAAAGAACATACTGTTTCTGTGGATGGCGAATTTCTGCCTCACGAAACGATGATTGTTCAACACTCATATAACACCTTCAAAGGTGGACATTAATAAGTCAATATATTTATATATGATATATAATATGTTTATGTTTTACTTAAGCTTATGTATTTTTCATTTATGGAATACCTTTATGGTTTCCATTATGGGTAAACACGATATTTTCATTTTAGGAAGTGCGGACTACCGCCCCCTCAAAGTGATTTGAATCGTTAATGACATATGTGGGATGTATAAAGGATGGAGTAAATGGTATTATACATTATATTATACTGTAATTATAGTATAACTTTATATAATTATAATTTCATTCCATTAAATAAGAAATAGAAATGAAAGTAGCGTTCATGCGTACGTACGGCTTACCGTCTCCATGAACGATGCATTTAATTTCTTACCTCTAAATGTAACATAATATTATTAATGAATGTATATACTGGATATATATGATATATATGATATATAAATCATGAATAAAATTCTGGATATAATGGATATTTCACCACATGAACAACTTGTAATTATAAGAAGTTTATTTTTGACTCAAGTACCAAAGATCGACAAAATGACAGTTATTAACATAAATAATTACAGAATGATCATAACATTTTAATAAGTGATATAAAATATATAATGAACATGAAAAAGATTCTTATGAAAATATTAATTAACTCTAGTTTATTATTCAAGAGGTTAAAGAAAGATCGAGTCAAGTCGGACATGAGGTAAGAGAATTTCTTAACCCAATTTCCAATCTTTGGGATAATCTCCTACTTTCAAATTATGTCATGATATTATTATGTCCAATCTTGTATTTGTACTTTATTAATGTGTACTTATAGTAAATACTCTTAATATATCTATTTTATTTTAAAAATTAACTTTGTAAGGACTTCATCTCAATATCCTTTCATTGAGGAATATTTGGTTTTATACACAACATTCATTTATACGGTGTATAAACCCCTTTGAATTTCACTTTTATTCAAAAGGAATCTTTTTATATGAAGCGTTTTTACTAAATGACAAAAAAATTTTTTTCTTACGTATGTGGCAACAACGACTTCTCCGCCGTCGTGACTATTATTTGAGTTTCGGATTCCTCTATAAGCCATAACTTTTTTAAAAAAGAAAAATAAATACCATGTTTTAATTTTATTTTATTTTGGTATTGAAAATGGTTATGATAAAGTTTTTATTATATCAATGTATTGTATTGATATCATGTGATTGAAGTGTGTAAATCTTATGTTTCCTTTATGCATGTTTTATGTGATACAATTATGTTATGGTTTATGATATGTCTAAACCTGTTCATATGAGGAATGCATTGGACTTAATAAGTGAAGGGTAGAGCCTGCTATAGATTCTCGATGCATCAGTAGGTCTCATGAGACAAACTAGTGTCTTGGCACGAGGCCTTGACAAAATCTTATTTTCGGTCTTGGAATTAGGCCTTGGCTACGTGGTTATTATAGTCTGACATTATGCATCCTATTATTTTGAAAGTGGTTATTGATATTTCATGTGATTATTCGACCAATAGAATATACATGTGAAGAAGTAAATGGAATTATCTCATTTTACCTTTTCCATATTATGTTGATGATCAAGTTTAAAAGGATTTTGTTTTAGTTATACATTGCATTAAATGTTTATGTTTATTTATAAAAGCTTCCGCTATATTGTTATCCTTACTGAGCATCTGAGCTCACCCCTTTCAATGTTTTAGTATTTTCTATGATGTGAAGAATTATTTTATGAATGACATGCAGGGATAGTCAGAAGAGGATATGAGTGTGGACTATGGAGACTTTTTTATTGTAGATTTTCACTTTATGATGTAATGTAGCATTTATTAATGTATCTAGTGTTTCCAAGGCTAATAAACTAATCGGTCTTTCAAGACATGATCTTTTGTGATCATGCCAATGTTACGCAATAATGCACCCACTCCGGGTAACTGGGGTCGGGGAATTACATAAGTCAAGGTTAACATTTGATATATAAGGGTAACTAATATTTGCATTTTTATTTATAAGGTTAACTCATAATAATAAGGGTTATATAATGAAATATTATAGGGAATTTTAGGGTTGCCTATTTGATTTATAATGGTATACATGAAAAAAATTAATTGTTACTATAATAAATATGAGACTAATTTATTAAAAGTACCTTATTTTTATTGTTTGTGTCTAGATGATATGGAAGGGATGTATTTGTCTAATGATAATTTTAATTCTGATCTTTATGGAGTTTTTCAAAAATTGGACATGATGATAATTTTATCTATTGTTAATTTTTCTAAAATTAATTGATTAAAAAAAACATTACAGTAGTTTAAGCCTCATCTCATCCAGTTTACTAACATGTATACCCTATATTTTCTCTCACATTAATTTTTCATTCTATCTAGGGATCCTCCATGGGATCGAACCACCATTTAGGTAGGTTCCTCTTGGAAAATTATCTAATCCTCTCCTTATCTTATTATTTTTTATTTTTTTTATTTTTTATTTCATTAATATAGTCATAGATACAAAATTTTTAATGTTACTCATGTTGAATTCATGTTTTTCTTAATTTAGGTATTATAATGACACATTATAAAAAATTCCCTCCTCTTTATGGCATGATAACAAAATTTATAGAATATTTAGAGAATTGAGTTAGGATCATTCATGAAGATATCATTACAAATAAATAAATGAATTATTTATTTATTCAATAAACCATATGGAATTTTCTATTATTATAATATGTATATTATTTACTTTCATATCAATATATTATTATTTTCTCATAAATATAACTTATGTCAAACTATATTCCATGTATTTTCAAATTAACGAATTATAACTCATTTAATCTGGCTTCATTGAAAACCATTTTTGTGATGTTTTGAGTATTTGAGATCCTTTAATTTGGTTTCCATTCATTGGTTTCAAGAAGGGGGTTAAATTACTTTGATTCCTTAAATATTCCCATTAGTCATTCTTGGAACATTTTTAGAACAATAACAAGATTTATATACACCCTTGGGGTGGTCCACATTGCATTTTCCTAGAAAGGGTTTAATACAATGTTTTTATTATATGAAACTGAAGGAATTTTGCCTCCTTTGGGACATGATGATTATATGGATAAAAATTTAGTAAAAAGGGGACACTAATTTGAATGTTGATCATAGGTGCGGGTGTGATAATATTTTATTCCTTATTATATATTATTTATTTAATGTTTTGATATCTCAAAAATATTTAATGTCATGGGATACTAGTGGAAGCAAGGAGGGTAAGTACATATGATATTTGAACTAGTTAATATATCACTCTACCCTTTAACCACAAGTGGGTATCATTCCTTGTTTATGAGATATTTTACATCATTTATGAAATGTAGTGTAAAACCACATTTTTTGATATCGAACATCATTAGTAAACAATTAAGATGATTTAGTTTTTATTTTTCTAAGATTGTCTCTATAGTATTAAGGTGTTCACCATATAATTGTGATATGATTATTCCCTTAATATGTGTATTATATTTTGTATATTTTTAGAATTTTTAATTATCATTATGATTTTTTATTTTAATATAATTAATTTTTTCTTTTTGTAGCGGTACATATAGGATAAAATTTTAATAAAAACCAATTCTATGTATTACATTCCATTCTAAAATGTTCTCTAATTAAAAAATTGGAATTATTGTTTGATTATGAACTAATTCCTTTTACATGATCATTTAATATTGGAATGTGTTATATTATTTCATGAATAAGTAAACCTATAATTTGATTCATTGTTTTATCTATATGTTTCTAAATCTCTAAAAAAAATTCAACTTTTTGAGAAGATTTTTTTTCATGAAAATAAAAAATGTTTCATTACGTTAAAATTGAATAGTTACAATATCATTAGTAGAATATATTGAAGTGATAAATCATTATGAAATGATTTAATAAAAATATAAATCATACCATATAATTTATAGTTAAATTATCTTGAAATTGAATAATCATTAACGGTTATCCATATAGGGTGTTTTGGTTACCTTGTGGGAATTATTTTCACATGCCTATCATTAATTTTTTTGTTAAATACTCTAAATTGATTTAGTGTATCATTGATGCATATTTATTTTGGAATGTTGGATGTTGTAGGTAAATTAATTTCACTTTGTGTTTGAAAATGGGTTGTTGTGGTCCCTTTTTTAATTTTGGATTTTTCAGTAAGTGGTATTTAGCTATATGAGCTTCTAATATTTTTTATTTTAAGGACTTCTTAGATTATAATTATAATTTATTATTTATTATAAATTTTTTGTACGCATAAAATATATATTTTTTCATTTATCATAGTGTAAGGGTTATGTTATACATTTAAGACATGATTTAAATTTATAATTGTAGAAAATATAAATTTCTTATGCATTTCTTTAATTCTTATAGAGTGTTCGTGATATATTTTTTAATGAATTAACCATTTTATTAATGATATATAATTTTAAATAATTCCCACCGTTGTATAATTTGGTAATATGGAAGTATTTTTTATCCTATGATGATTGGAAAAATTATTCAACTCATGTCTCATGCTATGTGAGGTACCCAGATCAGGGGTATCCTAACATGGGTTCTGGATCTCCTAAAAATATAATTTTCACTCATCACATTGAATGATCAATGATAAAACTATATATCATAGTTTATAGTCACTATTTAATGATAGATAGTGATTTGAAAAATTATTCATACTCAAAGGTGTGGTATAGGTCTGATTTAAATGGATGATGGGATAGTCGAATGAAAAATATAGATGTCCCATTCTCTGGAATATTTTTATAATAATTCATCATTGATGGTGCAATAGTGGGAGCTACACATTTTACAAATAGTGAGGTAACATATAGTATAGTAGAATAATTTGGTTTTTATATCTTCATTAGAATTTGTGTACCTAAATAACTAATATTTAATTTTTTTATTTATATTATATCATATTAGTTTTTGTTATTATTATTGTATAAATTAAAAATTATTAGATGTGATATTTTTCTATGGAAGGTAAAACATAATTTTAATTCGTTGGTATTGGTAGGTTAGGAGAAAAGTTATAAGATACACTTTTATTCTGATCTTTTACATTTATCTCTTCTTCTTTTTCCATGGGTGATCAGTGTTATAGTTTAGTAACCTCCTCCTTCATTCTTCTCCATCTTCCACATCCTTGTTTCCATCATTCTCCATTACTCACCCTAATGAATATTTAAAAATATATGGTATTCAAATTATTTGGGATTCAATATATATTAAAAAAAATTAATTTTTGAAAGTAATTTAATTATTGAATGATAGAGGAGTCCTATTTTAATCCAACATAAATCAAAATTTGAAGTATCATTGTAGATTAATTTTATGTTTTGTATTCCAAATTATTTTGTTAATATTTGATATTTTTTTCATTTTACATTAGATTAAATTGGATTATTCTATGTGGTGACATTAGGGAAATCCAAGAGTTATTGATTAAATCATTTTAGACAAATTAAATACTATCCCTTTCTTAGGGGATTATTTTTACAGTCGGATCATAAAAGAATACATATGCTTATAAAAATCGTTTTTAATTAATTATGTATGTTTTTTTATTTTTAATGATGTATTATATTAATTTAGTTGTGTATGTTTTATGGATCCCTCGCATGATGATACATAAGTTTACATTTAAATTTCATATACATATTATGACATACTATTCATGATATTTAAATTAAAATATCATATTATTTGTACTATGATAATGGTTTAAAAATTTAATTAATTTTGTTGTTTTTTTATTTTTTTGTTTGACCTATTATGTGAATAATGCATACCTGTTAATTATTATTTTTTTATAAAATTTTAAGATAAGGAATTTCTTCATAATTTAAATTACCTTGTTTAGAAAGATAATAAATTATTTTAAATTAGATGTGAAAAATTATTTTCTTAATTGAAATACTTGTCTTTAACAGAATATACATGATGATTAGAATATTATTATAATGTGTATTACATTAAATGTATTTTTGAAAATGATAAAGGTATTTTGATAATGTATAACATGTAATGATAAGTCATTGACTATTTTTGTGTTATTTCAATATGGTGTAATTTTATTGAATACTCAAGTGTTATTTTTTGAAAACATTTAGTTTTTGTTATGATATGAAATTATATATCTTCCTTACGTTATTTCTATTAGTACTTAAGGAAGATTTGATTATGGAAAAAAGGTGGCATAGTTCATGATTATATGGTAAAAGTATATAATTCTTATAATTTAAAGGTGGTACACATTAGATTATATATGGACTGAAAATATATATTCATCCATGTGATGAATTATATTGAGTTGGGTTTGTCATTTTTATCACCAATATGTATAATAACATATTTAAATTTCTTTATTTCTAATAGTTCCACTAGATTCATGTTCATTGAATGGGGTTTTCATATCTTATACAAGTTCTGATAATTCACAATATTTTATTATTATTTTAGATGAACTAGTGATTTTATTTTTATTTGAAACATGATCAGTGAAATTATGATTTTAATTTAATAGTATTTTAATAATTCTCTAAAATCAAACGAGCTGGTTTATGCTTGGGTTTTAAGGGAATATTTTGGGAAATCGTACTATGAATTATTATGTACTTGAAAACTTCGTGTGATATTATATACACACAAATATGGGTTTTTCTTAATTTTATGATAGGTGTAGTGATGGACATACTTTTTGTATTATATATTGAATGGTCAAATCTCCACATTCATGTTAGAGTTGGTAAAAATGGATATCCATGGTGGATGTTGGCCACATAATACATACTTCTTATTATATATTTGAGATTATCCTAATGTTAGTTTTATTTAGTGTGGTTTTTTAGTGTTATATGAATGATTTATATAATAAATAACTTGGTTTTATTAATTTGAATATGAAATATAAAATACATCATATGTGACAGGGTTTTTGAGGGTAAAAACTTACCCCTTGTTGTTTTTTATCTATTTCCACATAATTGAATTATTGGTAATTCATGATGAATGTGCATGAAGATAGTTATGAGTTATGTTCAATAAAGTAATTATAGTTAAGGTATTGGGTTGTCATTTAATATTAAATTCAACTAAATTATAATATTTTAATTGTAAAATCAGAGTAATAACCGAGAATTCAGTTATTATAGTGACATAATTGTTTTAATCATAATGATTTATAATCTTTATGATTTTTATGCATATATTATAGATTAAATTATAATTATAGAGTGTTTTCATTTTTTTATTTTTATATTACTATATGTGAGTGAGCACTCATATAGTTTGGTGACTTCATTTCAAATAATTGATATGGTATACCCAAATCATTTTATTACATAAATGATACTAGTGGATTTTATGACTGTTAAATTTCATTCCACACTAAGGATGTATCTATTTAATTTTTGATACCCAATCATATAATTGATCATTTTGGAAATTATAATATTTAATTTTTTTCATTCCAAAATTATGAAACAAAATAACCGATATATGTTACCTAAGTCAATAATAATATGTTCAATATAATTTTATGAATGATAATATTTTAAAAAACATCCAATATAAGGGATCCAATTTTGGGACATTTATAATTTGTATCAATTTTTTTATTTTAATCATTGAAGACATTAATATATTTTTTCTATGTTAAAAAATAATTGTTTTGTTAAATGTGATATTATAAATGTTTCAAAAAATTTAGTAAATAATAATTTAAATCCAGGATTTTATAGAATTAACCATCATATACTAAAATAGAATGTTTTTCCTTATATCATACCAATAATATTAGATATGTTGGATTTATCACTGATGGATAAAATTTATGTAATAAGGTGTTTTGATGACTATTATTGAAAGAAGTAATGATGAGAAAGATAGCGGAGTGATGAATTATATTCTGTCTGAACTTTCATAAAAGAAATTTATAATTCTCAAGGGATCAAAACTATAAATTAACACAGGGGAAGTTCCTATATCTATATATAAATGAAAAAATGTCATGAAATCAAAGATACTTTTAAAATATAGGTTTGATTATATATATATATATATGATGAAGAAGTAGAAAATGAATTAACTATATAGGTAAATGTCATTTGGGATTCCATGTGAGGAATTCCTAAAACGACAAATGAAATCTATGGATTCTTGGAATATTCTATAAATTCTTCAAATATATTTGATTATAATGTTTTGAAAATGTTTTTTATGACATGATTTATTTACTATTTTATTATATACATAGTCTATTAAATATCAATGACATGATGAATGGTCAATAAATGAAATTGAATAATAATCACAATTAAATAATAGTTTTTAATTAACTATAACATGGGAATTTAAATAAGGAGATCAATTTTATGGAAAATTTAAATGTAGATGATAATATAGATAAAATATTTGTTAAATATGTGGATTCTGTCACATATAATGTTTAAAAAAATCAGTTTAAGTTTCCTGGTATGTATTAATTGAAATTCATTAATTACAGATTTATTAGTTATCATACTATAACTATTAAAACATTAGAACAAACTAAATGTTTTGAGGATGGTGATTTATAATGAAATATTATTAGAAAAAAATAAATAAAAGTTACATAAGTTGAAATTTTCTTCAAAGGGGGACAAAATAAATTTCTCAATGTTAAAGAAAAGTAATTTAAAAAAGATAGATGTTAGATAATGTGACATAACTTATGTAATTTAAAAATATTTAGATAATCTATTTTTTTTAATTTTTATATTCAATGATGAAGAGATGATGAACATGGAGAATAAATAATTTGAAAGGATATATCATTGGATATAGATTTGAATATGAAATTTTAATTGAAGGAAACCATTTTTAATATCTAAAATTTGTATTAGTATAATGAAAAATTTTGTACTTTTCAACATACAAGATGAAAATGTCAATAGAATATAATTTCATTAAAATTTATAACGTTTAATATTATACAAACAAGATAATGAATGAGGTGTTTAAATATATGTTTAAATAAAAGTAAATGAAAGATATATCAAATAGAGAAGATTATTTCATGATAATTATAAAATCATGAAATGATATTTCTACTTGATAAAATTAATTTAATAAATTTTAGTAAGGTAATTTAATAATTATAGAGTTAAAATAGCCTAAATAATTGATAAAATAAAAAAAATAAAATACACAATTCTTTGGGTTAAAAGGGAAAATGATTTTCATGAGAGAAGGATATAATTAAATTTAATATAAATGATGTAAAATTCAGGTATTCAAGGTTAATATGACTACACTATTTAGATATAAAAGTATGACATATTATAAATTTGGTTTAAAGAGTTAATTAAATAAAAATAATAAAAAATAAAAAAAACAATTATTCCTGATTGAATAAAGAAAAGTTTTTTACATTAAGATTTTCTTTTTATTTATATTATTATTATTTTTGGGATCTTCATATATATAAATTATTTTATATTATAACAAAATTATTTATAATATATATATAGATATACATTAAATTATTATGTTATAAATATTGGGGGACATGTCCCACTATATAAGAAAACCCATAAATGAATTTTGATGTTTAAGAACTAATTTTCTTCAAAAAAATTACCCATTGAATGCTGTAAATTCAGGTAAGAAAATATAGGCTAGTATGAGGAAATTATTATAGTTAAATTTAATGATCAATTGAGTATTTAAAAATACATAATAATTTAGTATTATAAGAATGAAAATAAACAATATATGTAGTGGAAGTGTATTTTTCATGAACAGACACGGATTACCCATCAAAACAGTACCCAAATTGGTTTGAAAATATCATGAATGGTTTTCCTAAAACTCATGGGATAGAGACTAATAACTAGAAATCAAAATAATCAATAGTGAATGATTTCACCCCAAGAATAGGTCATCTAGGCAATGTATTGGACATTAAATAAAAATTAATTGGTTTGAAAAACACTCTACTAGAGAAAACGAAAAAAGGTAGATATATACATGTATCAAAATGGAATGGTGATCAATGTCATAAGATAAATCTATCAGTAAATTTTAACCAAAAATATTTCATTTAATGCGCGGGTCGTATTCCCCATTAATCACCACCATCACCCATGTCCCACAAAAATGAAATCCCACTACCTTCAAGTGGTTCATTTCCCTTTATTGGACCTAGGATATGAAAATATTCAAACCCTTGAAAGAAAAGGTTTGGTTTGAGTAAAAAGGTATACCATGACCACATAATTAATATCATAAGAAATTTATGACTAATAAAACATATTTTCTCATATTTTACCTAAAATATAAAATGAAGATATTTTATTAATTCATATTAAAATATTACATTTAAAACATTTAAATAGAAATTTTAAAATAGGTTTCAATGTGGATTTACATCAATATAGGTAGACACAAGAATCTTTATCAAAATTATAAAATAGAATAATTACTATCAAAATTGAGAGATGTAATTAATTTCAACAAATAATTATTATAAATAAATAACATAAATCATAAAAACAATGTTAAGTGGCTCGGTTTTGGATTAGTATTGGGGTTTTGACACATCACAATTAAATATGTTTCAATGTGTGAACACTCTCTCAAGATCACAATCCTGGTAGGAAAAGGATTATATCCCAATGTATAAACTCATTTCCCTCAAAATGGTTTAGATTTCACAGTCATCATCAATTTTCCTACTTTTATCACTTAACCACCTAGGATCCCTTATGATTTATGTTTAATAAAATTTTAATGGGATTTCAATAAACTCAATCAATCATTTTGAATATTCATTTAAAACTACACAATGATCTAGTTTCAAAACATTTATTTTCATTCAAAAACCTTCATCAAGTGGTTTTTATAAAAAAAATCATGAATTTTATTTCAAATAATTTCTTGGAAATTATAAAACATTTAATGCCTTCTCTTTTCGTCAGAATCATTATTCAAATCAGTATTTTGAAATCATATTTTTTAAAGTCAAACATAATTTCCTAAACTAATTTTCAATGTATTTCATCAGGTAAAAAATTATATTTTAAAAAATCATCAGGAAACACAATTAAATATTTCTAATGAATTGAAAAAATCATTTAAATTACAAAAGAATTCAATTTTTTAATTGTTAGATATTTCATTATTAAACCACCTACCTCCATAAATATAAAAATCCCCTACTTGTTCCAGCAATGGATATTCAAGAGGACACGATTGATCTGAGAATAATCCAAGAAACACTATCCATCATGATAAGGTATAAATCATTCAATAAAATGTTAATTCATCAACCTAAGTTGGGAAGAGAGATAAGGAAGGGTGAATCTGTGATCAAGGAGATATTAAACATACTAGAAAATATCCAATGCATACATTGGATCTTTGTTCTATGAATAATGAGGGACTAATTCACCTCTTGAGAATCTAAATATTGTATTGGATTAAATGATATTGGTTGTACGAGAGTTGGAATTAAATTGGGGGGGTTAAAAATAACAAAAATATGATATTACCCCAGGTATTCTTAGCCTCGATGGAATTTGGAAGTGTTCCCAATCCATTAAAAATCCCACTAGTTGTCTAGTGGGATTCTGCCATCTAGTCGGTGGATTTCCATTTGTAATCCTCCACTCTCAACCTCACTCTATCTTATTAGTTTTCCTCCTATATATTTTCCAACTACAGGGTCATTCCCCCCTCATGCTATGTTACTCAGCCACCTCCCATCCACAAAAATCTCTTTTTAATCCAATCCCACACCCCGCTAAAAACATATCCATTGGTAATAAAACCAATAAACAACAAGAATAGAAAAGTAGATATAGAAACAATGAGGAATCAACCTGAAAAAAAGAACTATGTAAAAACAAGGTATTACAAGGAAGAAAGTATCATGATGTTACAATATCCTCATAGTGAATGTTTTCAAACCCAATAAATCTAATAAAAAACTATTCTACAGAAATGTGAGGTAATTACTCGGTCATCAAAGCATCATGATCCCATATTTCACGTAAATTATAACGATTAGTCTATTCAATATGATCCAATGTTATAAACTTAACATGAAGAACCATTATATGATAGTCAATAATCAGAACCGACAACTCATTCACAGAAAATTAGGGGTTTCATATAAATATCCTCCCATACCAAGTCATGAGATAGGTATGAGACATACATTATGAACTATGACACATAGAACACATCATATATAAGTTTAAACATTGTTGGTAGATATAAATGGTAAGAAACCATCCCATTCTGATCAAACATCTCATGAAGTCACAATTATCCTCATGTAATCATTCAATATTTTCCAAGATGCTAATGACCCATCTAAGGTGAAACATTCAAAAAAACATTTTCACCAACCAAAAACAAAAATGTATAGAGAAAAGTATTAGAATATGATATATAATGGATATTTTTGTAGCGCCATTCCCCGATGAATAAAAAAATTAATTCTTTTTAAAATTGTAATAAACAGGTTCTAACTTGGGAAGCTTCACCACTCTCTAACTACCAAAGCAGGCATTTATATGGTAAGATATAAAAGCCCTTAAATGGTTCCATCTTGATGAATTTTTTTTATTTTTTATAATATGAAAAATCCACCAACCCCAAATGGAAATAAAATTTCCAAAAAAATCAAGAAATAAATCCCCAAGTATATCATAAATAATCATAATTTAACATTCCATTTTCCCCTATATATGGATATTATTCCTGAAACCATACTAGAGATATCATCACTTTCTAGAGACCCTTATATAAATTGAAAGTGAAACCAAAATACATATTCAATGTTATGTAAGACAAGAATATATTAAATATTATGATCTTCCACACATACAGATTTACCAAGTCATTAACTTTACTGGTTTCAATAATATGAATAATGTGAACAGATTTGGATAATTAGTCAATCACCATCCTTATCACATTCTATATATGATATTTATGTTGAATCCTAACCATAATAACCATTGAGATATCCTTCCACAAAAAATCTAAAAAATATGAATAAAAACATAGAAAAATCATTTTATTCTCCTCATCGATATGATTTTGAGTTTAAAAATGAGAAGGGAAAATGAAATTTCTTATTTCATACCATGAAACCTAGAACATCACATAATATCATATAACATCTTTGTGGTGATTGAGATAATTTCACACTTCGAATTATGGAATTCCACCATTACATGTTTCCTTATTGTCAACAGAATAACATAATAGCTAAGGAATCATTGGATATACTAAGGAGATAAAGAACACTCATAGATTTTTCTCCCCACTATAAAAATAGTTATTAATTCTAGGTTACACGTCATCATGATTTTATTCTTAGATAGAAAATTAAAAATGGGAAAACATAAATTGAACAATCAAAAAAACAACATCAGTCTCAGCCTCTTATGATGCCAAATGAATATGAGCATGGATGGCCACTAGACTCTATTCCCCAGAATATCCATAAATGATATGGGATATAATTTTCCTTCATAGAAAATGTTAAACATCATTATACTTACCATGTTTGTAGGAATAGTTGGATTTGGAAGACTATGAGTACTCCACCCATTACCACTTCTGAATATTTGGTTCATTTCTTTGAGAAAATATAACTCAATATATTATATAGGAGTATATGGTATACCTTTATAAAAGAGGTAATCTCTCCAACTCTTCAAATAATTCATCACATCTATGAGTTCAAGATCATGTGTGGTATAGTTCTTCTCATGGTGATATAGTTATTGATAATCATAATCCACCATGTGATAACAATATATATAAGTATAGACCAAACATAAACATCATGAATCAATGAAAAACACAGTTCCATTCCCAGCTTTAAAAAGAGTTAATAAAAGGAACTAAAGTCAATTGAAACCTCAAATAATCAACGACATCCTGAGATACCAAATCCTAAATAAACATTACTATTTTCTAAGCAGGGTCATTCAACACTGAATCTAGCTATTAGAAATCATTATAAACCTATGTTTATACCATGAAAATCTGAAAAATATGTTAATCTCATATACATTATATGGTTTCTCTCAGGTAAGAAAATATTTCACCCTCCCATTTCCAACTAAATGAAAATGTTTCGTTATTATTTTACCCAAGAAAATTACTTCCTAACTATAAAAATCTAATTTATTAAGCTTGTAATAATGTTTGTGGTTTCTCAACATGTCTGGATGTGATGTCATGTGATGCACGTGATCCTCTTCAATCTTGAAGTAAAACAATATTTATTCAAAAAATACAAATAAAAAGAATAAATATACTCTTAAAAAATCATATTCTTAAACTCCAAGAAAACAGAATATAACTAGTAAGACCAAGATACAAATAAAGGTACTCATAATGGATATATCTTCTCAGGAATGTAGTCCCAGGGTTATACAATTATTTGATCATATGATACTGATAACTAGAATAAATATCAATCATTGAGAACTGCTTCCATCCATTCATCTATTCAAAAATAATCAATTCAATGCCACTACGATTTTTTTCTTATTTGAAACATTATTAAGATTTTAGTTGTCAATAAATATATAAAGGGATCCATCAGCATTCTGGAAAAAAATCTATAACATCCAAAGGTAAAATACTATGTCGAAGAAATCATTTGGAAATAAATTTATTCAAATATTTCACTAAATCCTTCAGTTCATCTTGTTCAATATTGGAATTGAAATAGGTTGGGTATTGAGTATGAAGTCAGTAGAAAACTCCACCTCTATCACCAGTGAAAACATGAGAAGTCAAATAAACTAGGTTAAGAAACACCATAGCTGGTATGGTAAGATAAAAAATAAAATATTCCTAATATTGTTTAAATAAAATCATGTGTATCATCCATACAATCTCTAGAAGATGAGGAACTACCCGAATCATCCTTACCTACATTATCTTTAAAAACATGATGCATTCCACTGGGTAAGAAAGGGATAATAACTCAATATTGTAGTTTATATTATTTTTATATGAAATTATATAATCGAACAAGAAAATGATGTCCAGTGGATTCATATAAAAAACCAAAATGTCCTAAAAACAATAATTTCATATAATGATAATTTTAAAGAGTGTATTTGGAGCCCCTTCTCTCTCTTTATACTGAGTAGAAAATATTTCTCCACTACAAAAGTCACGATCTCTATAGAAATATCCATAAATTACATTATATGGATTGATAAAAGAAATGTGAGGAAATAATATAATATAAACCTGTCACTGAAAATGATCCAATGTTAATGTAACCCATGACGATCACAATAGCTACTACACCCTTCATTAAAGCTATGTAAACTTCATAAAGATGATGTTTTTAGGATGACTGTGGATAGAACAACATTTCTCTATAATAAAATGACTACGTCTCATTTCCTTCTGTTAATATTGATACAACAATTCTATGTATAGTGGTAAATACATTTAAAACCCTATTAATGTTACCTATTAGTATTCAAGAGCTATATATCATTGTTTCTTGTAAAAACACATTGTTTAAGTGCCCAAATTTTACAAACTAGAAATAATTTAGTGTCTGATTACTAGATATTGAAGAATATTTTGTATAAATCCACTATTATGATATACCACAATAAGAATCATACCACATACACTTACCTTTAAAGGGATCACTCAATCCACCACTAAGAGTAGGAGGAACTCCCATCAAACATTACTTCTCATCTAAGGAAAGTTCTTTATTCAACACCATATCAAGAACATTTGAATATGAGGTGAGGTTTTGGGGAAAACCTATAATCATATTTTTTTGAAGAAAAATAAAAAATCATAGAGATTCCAACTTTGCATTTGAAACTACATTAGATGATAAATGTACAATATGGAAAAAATGGTTGGCATAATCAGTAACAATTCAATTGCATAGTTTAAGGAATTCCATAATCATTCCTCCCTTTCCGATATATTGAGGCCCAAAAACTTCTATTGGATCCATCATGTTTTAATATGACACATTTCACCTTAACTAAATTTTGACTATCCAAAAATTTAAATAGATACTCAAAATTAATTCTCCAATCCACTACATCCTAATGATCATTGGTTCACTAAAAATATCAATGTTTTATAATATGTAACTCATGGTAATTATATATAAAATATTCCTTTTGAGTTACAACCTTTTTATCTAGAATATGAGTAATTTTTTTAACCTGGACTAGTTTTTGGAGAATGAAATTGATAACTTATAAAGTTTATACTTAACTCGAGGGTTCTACAATTTTTGGTTCATTAGTATCTCCCATATGTGGTTTGTTCAATTAAATTCTATGGGTAGTGGTTTTACAAAACATCAAAAGATAATAAAAAATTGAAATTTTAGAGATATGTGATCATTAACTCAATAAATTATAATTCAATTAGGAAACACATATATAAGAATTTTTTTTGAAACATTCAAGAATATGACTAGTAAAATCCTAATATATACATATTCCTAATAACACTTGGTGACTTAATTATCATTAAAATGATATATGGTTAGTCACTAACTAATACCCTACAAATTACGTCCCAAACATCATGTATCTTGCCTACTAAGAAATACCAAACCATATATTGACAACAAAAAAATAATAAAACCCTATTTTTCATAATGTGATGGTGGCACGCACCTCGGTATCAAAGGAAATAGGTGGGAGTGAATTCAACAAAAGAACAATTCAACATGAAAATTAATTTGATATATAATAATAAATAGTGAATATTTTAAATAGTATAAAAGAAGAAAAGAACTACACTTTAATCAATAAAAGCCTTAAAACCAAAATTCGATTAATTTTATTAGATAAAATTATCAAGACATAATCTCAAAAAACTCAATCTATAGTGTGATAATATGATCCACACATTTCCACCAACACCAAAGTCTAACTAACAATATCTACCACTACCTACTAAGGTTTCCTTCCCATTCATGAACTAAGAAAAAGAAAATTTACCATCATCTTAAGGTAGTGGAAGGGTGATAGAAAAAAAAGTAAAATTTAGTTCTCACCAAGAATTTCATACACAATCTAAAACAAATAAACAATTTTTAATCAAATTATACCGAAAAAATGGAATTAATATTTTTTTTATTTCATATAAAAATAATATTTTAATAAAATTTCAACAGAAATAATAAAATATATATCAAAAAAATTTACATCAGAATAGGTAGTTATAATAATTTTTATCAAAATAAGAAATAAAAAGAATTATAAAAATAGACATGAGTAAATCATTTCAATCAATGATTAGAATTTATAATCAATATCAATCATAGAACCATGTAAAATAGTCCTAGGGTTATATTAGTAAATTAATTCTAACCCATTACATGAAAATGTTGCACTACTTGTTCATGCACACTGTAGACCACAATCACTGGGGTATATGTGGGAATACCAAGGAATAAACTCCATATCCATATTATTTTATAATTATAATTTTCATCATTTATCTATATTTTCATTCTGATTATCTACATAGGATCCCATGTGTTACATGTTAAATCATCAGTTTATGGGGTTATCAATCAAATAAATCAAATAATTAAAATAATAATTTAAAAAGTTCCAATGGACAACATTCAAAATAATCATTTTATTTCAAAACCCAACATCTAATGATTTTTATGAGAAACCCATATATTTTATTTCAAATCATATCATTTTATATAACAAAAAAGTATATGTTTTTTTAATTTCATGAAAATCATACTGTAAATTATTCTTTTAAAATCAAAATAATATTTTAGAACTCACACTTAATTTCAAAATTCCACTATCCAAGGGTTTTAGAATTCACACCAAACTATTTAAAAACATTCATAATAACACTCAAATCATTATATAAAAATAATTAAAAAACAAATATAAATTGAACAATAATGAATGTATTCAATAGATAGATAATTGTGTATGAAATAACCTACCTCAATAAACATTTAAAAACACCCACATGGGATCCAAAAATAGAGATTTGAGAGGCTTCAATAATTTAATAGATAATACTAGAAACACAATCCATAATTTCATGATCTAAATCGATAAATTATATGATGATTTTAAAAAATAATTAATAATAGTGAGGAGGAAAAAATGATTATTAATTAAAGGGAAGTAAAACATAATATAATTGAAACAATGCATCAACTGGATCATCGATCCATGAATAAATTATATTTGGAGAGAAAATTTCCTACCCAGAAAGTCTCCAATGTGTTTTGATTGAAATCATATTTGAGTGAGGAGATTTAGAATTAAATTGACTAATCAAAATAAATATTTGTTAAATCCATGTGTTTTGATAGACCCATTAACATCACTAACTTGAAATTAGCCTCCATAAGGTACCTAGTGGGATTTAGAATAACACAATCTATTTGAAGTACCATAACTATTAATTGGGATGCTACCTTTTGGGCAGGTATTTTGTCAACGAACCTCTGTGAATATTTTTTATTTTGATTCCTACAAATATCCTTGGTTGTTTTCTAACTGTAATTTATTATAATAAATTTCAGGAATATATATCATGATAATTTTATCTTATTTATGGGTTAATGTTTTTATATGAAACGTTTTTTATATGTTTAAAAGTAATTTGGAAGCACTGTTCAGACACTATGTTTACAAGTTGAACATATGTTTCTTAATCTCGATGTTTGGAGAAATGTATCAATTAGATACCCAATGATGTTGAAAATGTACAGATCAAAGACCATACATTTTATAAGAAACCCTACATTTGAAATTTTAGCACATAGATCATTAACGAAAAAATTTTAATATCATCCCTAAATTTTCAACAATACATTCATCGTTACCATACATTTTACTTATTTAATAATAGGGTTTGAAATAATGATATTTTCTAGGTTTTTGAAAAATTAACTGTAAGTAAATGTTTCTTCAAAAATTATTAACAGACAATTCAATGTTTCTTTCCCAATAAATTAAATCATTCCAATTTATTAGTGATTTTATGAATTTCTTGGAATATTTGAAACACAAATACTCACAATTTGTCTTTTTATATCAACGGATCTATTCGACCCAAATAATATCATGTTTCTCTTCTTTAATATTAGAATTTATTTTTTTATATATGCAATACCATTATGAGTATTCACCTATGATACTCTTAAGAGCTACACTTTGGGGGCATACATGATTCAATGAAATGTTTTTTGATTGTTAATATATTGATGCTACATCTATTAGTTTGATGAAATATTTCATGAAGATAATCTCCAACCAAGATCACTTTAGATCTATTATTTCTAGAAGAATAATTTCTCTAATTAATAAGATATGCAATCGATTATTTTCTTCTAAAATTCTGAGTTTAATAATTTTTTATTAAAATAAATTAATATTTATTTTCTAGATTATTGTCTGCTCATAATTAGTCATTTTTGAGTGTTATTTTATCAGACTAAAATGTGAATATTTTCAATAACCTATAAAAGATCTAGAAGTCCTCGAAAAATCCCCATTATATGGGATTCAACTACTTGTACTCAGTTTCAATGTCTTTTGATAAGAGTAAATTTCTAATGAAAATCACCAAAATCACTAATAGATTGTTGGGGGAGTGTATATGGGGATTATTATTCCCCAAACAACTATAAAATCTGATGTATTCTTCTTCTGTATTTTCTTCACAACATAATATTGATTAAATAAGATATCACTATATAATGATTGGTAAAAATTGAATCTATTTATATTTTATAATGAACACAAATCAACCCACTTATGTATCAGTGTATTATACCATCCTAACCATTGGTATCAAATGACTTATTTTCGATAGAGTCTTATAATACTTATGATTCTTAACTAAATACTATATATGATGATTGATATATATGATTGAACTAAAATAAAATATTTCAAGGATTAATGATTCATATTTTAATATAAAAAATTATTTATGAATGAATCCTTTTTTAATTATCTATTTGAAGAATCATAGATTCAATGTTTATAGGAATATTGTTAGACCATATAAAATCCTTGAAATACAAGAAAAACTAGATGATTCAGAAGAAGGAAAATATGTTTTCAATTAGAGAGTTATGAATTCTATTAATTTTTTGATTTTTTATTTATGAATTTAATTGTGTATCACATTATGCTACTTCATATGAGATATGGAAAAATAATTCATTGTGAAGGAACCAAAAATGGATTAAAGATATGATACAACATTTCAAATATGAAATTTAACAATTCTAGAATCAATGATGTTCAATGAATCACACTAATGAATGGAAGAATAATGAAATTTTAAATGGGGATCCTCTCTTATGAGATCCAATTAAACATGCATATCCAAAATTAAAGGTCATGAGAGTCATGCCCCTTAAATGGAGTGGAATAATGTCTGTAATTACACAATCGAATTCCATCTCACATCTAAAAATAAAAGAATTTATTTGAAAACTATTGATGTATGAATCATAATTGAATACTGAAGATAATGATCATATAATTTTTGAAAAGGGAGAATACTGATATTTAACCTACAAGTCAAAAATATGAAAATAAATCAAATGAATAAGAAGTTATCCAAAATGATTTAGAATGTTTAGATTCTGAAATTGATGTAGGTCATGTAACTGTAAGATTCAGTATTTTTTTAAATAAATTATTAAATAAGTCCTAAAATAATTATGGTAATATAATTAAATATGTAAGATGTTACGAGTTTAATAAAATAAGAAATATTACGACATACTATCCAAAAATAAATTAATTGAAAATTTAAATTGAATGAAATATAGGAATGACTAGATTTGAACTGATTATGATAAAATTGATAATAAAATCTATGAATGTTATATAGAGTGTCTATGAGTACTCCAATAATATATAAAAAGTGAACAAAAAAAGGTAAATAATATATGATGGAAAATATGTTCCTTATGTATGAAGAAGAATAATAATATTTAAGATATTGTTATTCTTCTACATATGATTATAAATGTTCTTATAATAGTAAATCAGGGGATTAATATTTTATGATTAAGGAATAATATGAAGCTTTATTAAAAATGTATTAGTCACAAATAAATATTTATTATGCTATTCTGGAACAAAAATTTCCATATTTAAATAAAACTTTTACTTATAATAATAACAAAACAAATCTACCTTATGTTGTACTTTTCTGGGAAATATAATTAAATAGTTCCATGTTTAAGTAGTGTCATTTTAAATTGTTTATATTGTATTAAATTAGGGAGAATAACATATAAAACATATTCTTTTTAATAATGTTTGTTGAAAATATAATTATATAATATTACATAATGGAGATAAATTAAAAAAAATTAGAAAAATAAGTTTGTACCTAGTTCTAAAAATATAACATATGTTCATTATAGAATTAAAAGACATTATTCTAATAAAGGTTTTTTTGAGAGAAAACCTTGTCAATTGAAGTAAAAAATATATTGTTTCTAGAAAAATGACTAATGGATTTTATATAATCATTTCTATAATTGGTTAAATCTCGTAATCAAAATCAATGCTTTTTTACATAGTTGAAAGAAATAATATTGTGTTAAAAAAACAAACCACTGTTTAAAATTCCAATAGAATGAAAGTCATATGAAAAAAATGAAGTATGGTATATGGATAGTTGCTACTAATGGAACATTAGTGGGGACTATTCCAATTTTCATAAATCATCAAAATTATATAGAGTCTTTGTTATCTTTGGTTCAAATTCAAATGGCATGACAGATGGAGTTAGATCAGTTGGAAATCCAAAAATCAATTCTGATCAACAATGTACTATATAATTAATGGTTGAAACAAAATATAATAATTATCTTTGAAATCATTCGGTATATTATTCATATAAATTTCTATAATAATTCATGAGATGTTAGTAATTATAAACTATTTATTTCTAGAGCACCCAGAACTGAGAATGTTTATATATAGGATCTTAATCCCTTATGCCAAAAAACAATAATGTTTGACTATTAAGACAATTGAATCCCAGATTTTTAATCAAGGACATGGAAAAAGTAATGTATTTTATTTATATAAAGTATAAAAGAAACATTTAGTTTGTGATTTTCCATTTCATAACTTTGGTAATGATAGATTTTTTATGCATTCGAACTAGGAAAGAAACACAAGACCACCATCAAATCTATTAATTTTTTCTATATCCAAACCTCTAGAACCTATCCATATTGATTTTTATGGTCCATAACATGATGTATGATTAACCAGAAGATATATTTTAGTTTATTAGCACTCTATATTTAGTTTATTTTAATATATAAAAATTAAAATTGGTGTTCTCTCAGTTTTTAATCTTTTTAAAAATTATTCAAAATTGAAACGATATTAAAATAATTTAGTAATATGTGTTCATGGTGAAGAGTTTTAGAATTGTGAATATAATTCTCTTTAATCATACATTGGTATTAAACATAAAATATATTCTCTATGAACACCACAAAACATGGAATTTTAGAATGATGAAATAGGAACATTTATGAAATGGTATGAACTACGTTGAATAAATATAGTACAACTACATATTTTTAGGAAGAAGTATTTAACACAGCTTGTCGTATTATGAGTAAATATTCAATAAGAACCTTTCATATAAACAGACCTTGTGACCTATGGAATTTCAAGGAACCTAATTTCATAACCATTAATGTGTTTTGATACATTGTGTATATCATAAGTACTATCGAAAATCATTATAAATTGATCTATAAGATGATAAATGTATATTTTTAAGATATTCTTCTACGTCAAATTATTATTGAGTGTATAATAAAAATTCAATTATACTTGAAGAATATGTTCATGTTATATTTAATTAATTTTATCCTTTTGATCACAATAAAAAGAAAATAGGCAGATTTATATATTTTTTGGAAAATATATGACATGAATATCCAAAAATGATTTCGAAAATAAACTATAATAGGATAAAATTTAGTTCTGTCGAGAATAATGTGAAACGGATGAACCGAAAAGTGTATTACCATGATAATATATAAGAATAAAGATCATTATCTGGAAAATGTTATAAGAAATCAAGATATAGGAGTTAAGGAAATAATTAATGTATAAAATTTATCTTAATTATCTACCTTTCTATCTCAATTAGATCCTAAAACTAAAGAAGGAGAATTAGAATTGGAAATTTTTATAACACCTATGCTATATAATCATAACAAATTAAGATGAAACAAATATTTTTATTGGTTGATAGGCCATCCAATTATCCATTAATATGAGAAAAAATAATTTTTTACAAATAAACAAGATAACCAAGGAATAATTACTAGGAATAAATTTAGATTAGATGTTGAAGGAGATAAAATTGAAAATGATTTATAGTATGATTTTTAGATTTCACCTTCTAATATGTTAGATTCTATTATAATCTTCATAGATTATGCATCGTATATAAATTTTAAATTAAATCAGATGGATATAAAACTAGATTTTGTATGTGCATATTTATTAGATGAATTTTATATTTAAAAACCACTAGGTATTGAAAATTATCATAAACCAAATTCAACTTTTAGAGATAGTAATGTCCTTTGGGGCCTCAAATAAGAACAAAATCATGATATAAATGATTATGTTATTTTATAATAGATAATTGTTTTTTAAAATATTGGATGATCCTACTATATTTAATAAAATTATTTGTTTATAATAATTTTTAGTACATATTTATGTATTTGATTATTTTTTATAGTTAAAATAATGAATATATTTTTAATTATTTTTCAAGACTTATGATAAAATAATTATATATGAGTATGATGGTATAATTTTATTTATTTCATTGATCTGAAATCTATCGAAAAAAATACAGAAATGATTAAAATAAAAGTAAATATATTTTTGAGTTATTTAAAAGTATGGAATTGAAAATTGTAAAACATATAAAACTCACATGTGTAAACATATAATACATGAGTTTGATCAATCTAGATAACTATTTTATAACATGTTTTATAGAGTTACAATTTTCAGCTTTATATATCTTACTTCTTATATACGAGGCATTATGTTTTCTATCTGTCTTGGGGTTATATTTCAAAAAATCCAAAATAATTCCATATTAATGTAATTAAAATATTTCTCAATCATTTAAAATGAAATAATTTTATATCTATAAAATATAAAAAATCCAATTTAATTTTAATCTAATATATAAATACTGATTTTGGAGGATGTATGATAGATATAATGAGTACATTTGTGACATCCCAAGTCTTTATATAATTAGAAATTTTCATATCTATTAATATTTTTGAATTTGATATTAATTTCAGTTTAAATGGGAAAATAAGTATGATAGCATACCCAACACGTACCATCGGGTTTCTCCGAAATATTACGTTGCACACAACACTGAGTTATATTGGAAAATTATAAAACAATAATATTTTTTTAAATGGTAGTTGGAACCTAGCAGTTGTATTAAAGAGAATGAAAAGAAATAACTATAATATGATTTTACATATTTGTAAAATGTTTTTAAATTTATCCAATGAACTTAAGAGGCTTAAAATAAGAATGAATCAAATTTTATGAATAAAATAATCTAATAATTTTTAAAAGTTCATTTGACCACCTTTTTATAGAGAAACATATTTAAAAATATTTTTTTTAAATTAAATGTTATATATGAGAAAATAATACTCATATTTAGAATATGGAAAAAAAATTAACTTTAGTATAAATTTTTGGTATTTTTTGATAAAATCAATATTTTTATTAATAGTGAAAAATACTGAATTTTAATTCAAAAATGCCTTTTCATCTAATTTATTTTTATATTTATATTCTAAATTTAATTAGTGTAATTTTTAATTGGATTATGTTTTTATAATTTAAACTAATTAAAATCATTGAAAGAAAATTCACATTTAAATTATAAATAAACACATGGTAATATTATGATTGCTTTCACTTCATAAAAGCCATATTTCAAGTTTTGACAATGGGAATTAACATTATATAAATTTCTTCCAATTATATATTTTGAATTAAAAAAATTGGATTCCATATTTTGAGTCATAATTTCCAAATTATTTAAAAATTTTCTTTTTATTATCAGACATTATGCATTGTTACTTCTGTAAATATTTTCTTAACCGGGGTTAAAGATAAATCAGGTAAATAAGGGTAAAAAATAATGTTACAATAATATAAAACTACCCGAACACATTTTCTAATCCTATTATATTAGTTATGTCCAACCATTATCATCCTTGGTTCCAATTTAGGACCCCATGGAGCCACATGGGTGTGATAATGACCATTTATAATATTTAATTTAATGAAAATGGAAATATAACATAAACACATATCTCCTAATTAAAAAAATTTTAATTTGGTTTATATAATGATATCTTAGAATATAAATATTCATTAGACACATAAAAAGTGTTCCCATATCATGGTATTTTATTTATAATTTTTAGACATTAAATAAATAAATAAATATATTTATAAAACAATGATGATTCAATGATCACTTTATTGATGAAAAATTCAAATAAATGTTATTATAAATACTAAAATAAATTTAATTTGAACATTTTGATTCGATCCACAATTTTTTGGATTAAATTTATATTTTTGGGATGTGTTAATTCCGTTTTTTGTATGGAATCATGGTTTTTTAACTTTAACAAAAATCAATTTATAAATAGCATCCAAATTGATAAAAATGTGTTTTTAAACCAATATTGTTTTATTAAATCATATAATAGTTCTGAAAATTTAATATTTGAAAAAATAAATTATATAATGTTACAAATTTCATTAATGATATTCTTTTAGTTCACATATTTTTTTTATAAAAACTATAGTAATCATATATTATAAAAATACAAGAAGACATGATAAGAGTTAGTGTTTTTAACTAAGGCTTAAAGCTAAATGATAAGGATAATTTTGTGACCTAAAAATGCCTAAACCTATTGGTTAAGAGGATTTATATTAATACTCATCTTATCCTCGAAATTAATTACCATTTAACTATTATAAGTAAAAAATTAATTTATAATAAAATAATATTCATGACGTTCATAAAGTCCCTCTCCTCCCTCTTATAAAAGCACACTACCTCTACCCATTTACTCACATCACTAAAGCCTATTGGCCAGTGAAACATCTGAAAAAATAGTATCCCAACATCCCTACATTACTTTTAGAAGCATTACCTTGGTCATATGTAAATTCAATAAATACTTTTGGATAAAATCAAAAGGACTTACCAGATTTAGAGGTAATTTCTTCCCTCAAGCTCCTTTCCTTTATTTTCCTCATAAATCCTCCAATAATATAATTATTCCATTAATTTATAACAAAATACGTACCGTAAATATATTAGTATGTTATTAATGCTATGTTTTTTGTCTACACATACACACACCTCCATCTAATGGATATGGAACATACTGTTTCATTTTACTGCGAACTACTGCCTTATGAAACGATGTCGGTTCAATTTTATCCTACCACCTATCAAAGTGGCCATTATGATGAAAATATATTTATATATGATGTATATTATATTTATATTTTCCTTATCCTTCTGTTAATTTTATTTACAACAAACATTTATGCTTTCTACAAAGTGTATATATGATAATTTCATTTTAGGAATTGTGGACTACGTCCTCCTCAAGGTGATATGACTCGTTCATGGCATACATGGAACATATTAAGGGTGGAGTTAACGATATTATGTAACATATATATCATATATATTATACTATAATTATAATATATCTGGGTGTCCTTTATTTTTAGTTACATTAATATGACAATGAAATGGAAGTTGCATTCATGCGTACGTACGACCAACCGTCTCTATGAATGGTGCATTTCATTTTTTATCTCAAAATGTTATAGACTATTCTTAATACATATATAATGGATATATATTATATTTAAATAATAAATTATATTATAGAGATATTGGACTTACAACCACATGGATAATTAGCATAAAAACATGTTCATTTAGGACACAAATACCAAACATTGACAAAATATCTGATATGAACACAAATAATTAAATAATTGATATAACACGGTAATAAGTGACATAAAATGAATAATTAATTTCGAAGGGGTTACAATGAATGTATAAATTAACCTATGTTTATTATTCAGGAAATTAAAGAATGAATGAGACAGGTTGGACTCAGGGTGAGGGACTTCATCTTAATCTCCTTTAATTGAGGCATTTCCTGATAGTATGTACATTTATTATTCTATAATATGTATATATGGAAAATATGACATTTTATATCTATATTTTATCTATTCTAATGTTATTTATTAAATCATGCAGGTTAATAATTAAATTTTCAATGTTGTATGAGACAAATTGAACATTTAATGATTTAATTATCAAATAATTTTCTTCCATATATTAAACTAAATATTTATTTATATGCATATAGAAGGAATATATATGAAATTTTATGTCAATCATGAATTTCATTCAATGTTATTAAAAGTAATCTTTTTATATGAAGTGTTTTACATTACCAAATTATAAAAAGAATGTTTTTAATGTATATGGTGACAACAAACTCTCCACCCTTGTAACAATTATTAGATAATTGGATTCCTATATAAACCTTAATGCATTTTAAAATGAAAATAAATCCAATTTTCCATTATTTGGGTATATTGGTTTTGAAAATGTGTTCATAAATGAAAATGATATTTTTATACAAAAATACTTTTCATATTGGATTGGAAGAAACTTTCAAAAAAGAGGTTTTGCATTGAATGTCTTTTATTCATTAAATGCTACATGAAAATTATATGAAATATGTGAGATTGATATATCTTATGCGATGGGTTGTGCCCCATTATAGCTCATGGGTGAGTATAATATAGCTTATATGAAAGGTTTATCCCCATTATAGCTTATGGGTGAGCCCTACACAACGTATATGATGGGTTGAGACCCATCTTAGCTCATGGGTGAGACCGATATAGATTATATGAAGGGTTCTCCCCATCATAGATCTCCAATTTGGATTTCATCCACATAGTTATTCCAATTGGAAGATGTTTGAAAGGGTTTTATATATATTATTCTCTAAGTAACCTAAATGATTTTTTTATTTCATTCTATTGGTTTCAGTGTTTTTCATTGAGCAAAAAGTAAGAGTGTTATTCATGTGAAAATGTTTTTTATCCACTCAAGGAACATTGAATGGGTTATCAGGTTTTAAATAGACTATTGGGTTTTCTTTATTTTTATGTCCCTTATTGGGCTCTTTTTTCTCATCCCATGTTTTCAAATGTTTTCATAAGATTTAAGGGATAATGGAGTTATGGATGGAATCAAATAAATGTTTTTATTGTTAAAAATGAAAAAAAATCCGGTGTCATTTTTATGTAATTATGTTATGGAAGCAACAGATACTTTTGGAAGCGTCCACTTTGTATTTATATGTTTTTGTTATATAATAGTTATGACCTAATTATATAAATCAAAAAACCATAAAAGATCCTCAATGTGAATTATTGAATTAACTAAATATGATGTAATATTTAAGGATGGGGGATTATAGTTGGCATGAGAGGTCATTTTAGAAAACATTAGAAGCTAATATGGTGTCAATTTCTTTCTTTAGAGGATTTCACTTTATAGATATGTTTAAATTATGATTCATTTTAATATTACCTTGTTTTTTCATCTAATATTAGTCCATTCAGAATGGTTTTGCACAATGAAAATATGAAATCTGTAATGGGAGGGTACTGAGAACAAATCAACCTTTCAAATAAAAAACATGAGGTGGTGAGAGTTGGACTCAATAGTTTGTTATAGTGATGGAGTGGTTGACTCAGGATATATATGGTAGTGGTATCTATGCATGAGATCATCTCGTTCAACTATAGTATAATATGTTTGTATTGGAACATTTTATGAGGCAACATCCCCCATCATTCGATGGATCATCTGACCTAGTGGTATATGAAAGATGGATCAATACCTTGGAGATGATATTTGAAGTAATGGGATGTTCGGAATGTCATAAGGTAACTCTTGGAATCTATAATTTTTAAGGTAAAGCTCATCGATTTGGGTCATTAGTTAAGAACTCTGGAGTGAAAAATGATCTTGATTCCCTAAAATGGAAATAATTTAAGGGTATTTTCAAGGAGAAATATTTCCCTAAGGTTGTTCAACTCAGGATGGAGAAATAATTCTTGGAATGAAAGTAACACGATGATGATTCTGTTGCCACATATGAATCAAACATCACATGATTGGTCAAGTATGATCCTTATTTTATTTGAGAAATTGACCATAAAATTAATAGATTTTACTTAGGATTGAATCTCGGGATATGAAGATCTTTGGACTCCCGATAATTTAATAGTTATGAAAATGTTGTTTGATATACTGAGAATATTGAAATGGAGTTTGCTGACCCTTATGTTCAACTATATTATATGAGAAACATATGGTCAAGTTTATAGGAAATGCTGAAGCAACCAACTAATAATTATAGAGGTAAACCCAAAAATTGTTCAATGTGTGGTAAAATAGATTTTGGGGAATGTATGTCCGAATCCGGAAAGTGTTATGGGTGTGGTATGTTTGGTCACAAGGTTCGTGACTATAAATGAAATCCTATTGAACAATACAATAATGATATAACATAAAACTAGTATATTGTAAGATGATTTGGGATTAATGAGTTGGTAAATTATGATAATATGTGTCTGAAGTTAATTACATAAGAAGGAAATCATTATGATTCGGAACAAAAATGATTGGGAAAATATTTTTATACTACTAAAATTGATGTTGAGACATCTGGTGAAGTGATTGAAGCTCCTGAGATCCTGATATTTTTCAAAGGATAACAACAAGGTCAATGTCTTAGACACATATGTTGAGGTTTAATGTGATATTATAATAAGTTATTAAGGTCATTTTGGAGAGATTTATTGTGGGGATATGTTTATGTATGGTTTTTAAATGTGGGAATATGCCTTCACTTTTGGACCCCTGTTTTATGATTTTGATATCCTTAATGGTTTGTGTGATCTTTTATACTTAATGTTATTTTAAGTGATTTAAATCCCATTGTGGGAATATTATAAGGATGAAATTGTGATTATAAAATATGAATACATAAATTTATTATGTTATCTTATGTTTTTATTCAAGGAAGTAAATTAATTACTCAACTATATCATATGGATATTAAAAAAATTATTATTTTACATTTCACAATGGTATTTTGAACATTCTAAAAATTATGGTTTTGTGATGGATAACCATAGATTGACTATATTCTCTATCACCCTCTATTAGTCATTGAGTGTTCGTTTTATCATCCATGTCCATGTTTTCCTGCAAGGAACCCTAGAATACAATATCTATGTTGACATTTGCACTTCTCTTTATTTCTTTTTAAAGTAATTTTTTTATAAAATCTCATTCCAATGTGGGAATTTTAATTATTTTTCGATGACCAATTTTAAAAATTTTAGAGAGAAATTTCCAAAAAAGAGGAATAAAGTAACATCCTTGGTATTTATAAAATAATACAATTTCATATCTATTAATATTTTTGAATTTAATATTATTTTTAGTTTAAATAGGACACTATGTATGATTGTGTACCCAACACAAAACAAATTGTTTCTCTAGAATCTTATGTTGCAAAAAAACTGAATTATACAAAAAATAATACAATAATATTATTAATAATTTAAATGTTTGTTAAAGCCTAGTTGTTGTATTAGAGGGAATGAACATAGTTAACTATATTAGGATTTTACAATTTTTTTTATCTTTTTTTACATTTATCCAATGAATTTTAGAGGCTTAAAATGAGAATTAATCCAATTTTATGAATAATTTATAAATTTATGTTGATTGATATTTTAGTATTTTTCTGATAAAATCTAGATTTTATTGAATCAAGTAAAATACTGCATTTTGATTCAAAATCGCTTTTTCATTAAATTTATTTCTATAGTTTTATTGTAATTTTAATTAGTTTTAATGTTTAATTGGATTAATTTTTAATCATTTAATCCCATTATGGTCATTGGAATTAATTTTACATTTAAATTATAAATAAACACATGTTAATCTTTTGATAGTTTTTACTTCTTAAAAACCTGTTTTTGTGTTTTGAAAATTAGAATTAATTAAAAATTTATTTCTTCAAATTATGTGTTTTGAATTTTGTAAAGTATATTCCAAATTTTTAATCATAAGATAAAAAGTATTTAAATTTTTACCTTTTACTGTTGGACATTATGAATTGTAACTTTAATAAATTTTTTATTTACCATTGTTAAAGGGTAAAACAAGAAAATAAGGGTAAAAAATAATATTATAAAAATATAAATATACCCTAACATGTTTTTTAATCCTACTAGATTACATATTTCTGACAATTATCATTATTTTATCTAATTTAGGACTACATGGATCCACTTGGGTGTGATAATGACCATTTATAATAGTTAATTTATAGAAAAGGTATATATAATATAAACATGTATCGCCTCACTGAAACAATTTTACATTGGTTTATATAAATGATCTCTTAGACTATAAAGAGTCATTATAAATATAAAAATATTTCCTACATCATGGTATTTTATTTAAATTTATTAGACATTATGAAAATAAATATATGAATGAAATAATGATAATTCCACGATTACCAAATCAATGAAATATTCTACTTAATAATATAATAAATATTAAAATAAATATAATCTTCTCATTCTGATTCCATAAAAAAATATTTTGGATGAAATTGAAAATTTAGGAATGCATTAATTCTTTTGGTTCGAAGGAATCATGTTTTTATGACTTAAAAAATATATTTGTAAATTATGTAAAAATTAAAATAAATGATTGTTTAAAACAAAAACTTTTTTATTAAAAGATTTAATAGTCATAAAAATATATTATTTAAAAAAATGACCCATATTAAGTTAAATTTTTTAATTATGATCCACTTCTGGTTCAATTTTCATTTTATATTAACTATGGTAACCATATATTATTAAAATACAAGAAGACATGGTAAGAGTTAATATTTTTAACTACGGGTTAAAGCTAAAAGATAAGGTTATTTTTTGACATAACATGTATGGATCCTATTGGATGAGAATATTTCAACCCTTTCTTTTCATATTATCAAAATTTATCATTTTAAAACTATATGAATTCTAAAATATATTTATGATAAATAATATTTAAAGACTTTCCTAAAATTCCCCTCATCGCTATTATAAAAGGCCACCCCCCTATACCCAATTAATCATACCACTGAATCCCCTTTTCTGGTCAAAATTCTGATAAAATAAGATCCCAAAATCCCCCCTTTATTACTAGAAGCTTTAACATTGGAAGAAGCAAATTCAAGAAAGCCTTTTGGAAAAAATAAAAATGAGAATCCTAATTTAGAGGAGATGTCTTATCTCAAGATCATTTCAATTATTTTCCTTATAAAACCCAAATACTTTCTTTATTTTATTATTTCATCACAAAAATATTATCCTCAATATACTCGAATTTCTTTAATATTTTTTTTTTCCTACACTAATACACACCTCCATCTAATGGATATAGAACATATTGTTTCTGTGTATAGAGAACTACTTCCTCACGAAATAATGATTGTTCAATTTTCTCCTACCACCTCTCATGGTGGACATTAGGATGGAAATGTATTTATATATGATATATATTACACTTATATTCTATATATTATTATAAAATTTTTATTTACAACATACCTTTATGTTTTCCGTAATGTGTAAATTAAAAAATTTCCTTTGACGATGTGTGGACAACCGCCCCCTCAATGTGATTTGACTTGTTCATGCCATAAATGAAACATATAAATTATGTAATTAATGAAAATATGTTACATATAGAACTTATATATATATATATATATTAAATTTTAATTATAATATACCTACATGTATTTCATTTTCTATTCCTTCAATATGACAAAAAATGAAAGTATCATCCATGCGTACGTACGACCTAACGTCTCAATGAATGGGCATTTTAATTTCATATCTCCATATTTTGTAGACTATTATAAATACACATATACTACATATATATATGATATTTAAAATATGAATAATAATTTTTAAATAATGTACTTCTGACCACATGGATAATTTTCATCAAAACAAGTACATTTTTGGCTCAAATAGAGAACATCGACAAAACATCCGATATGAACTCAAATAATTATCTAATTGCGATAACATGGTAATAAGTGATATAAAATAAATAATAAATTTTAAAAGGTTTATATGGAAATTATAAATTAACCTATGTTTATTATAAAATAAATTAATGAATGAACGAGACAAGTCAGACTCATCGTAAGTGACCTCGTCTCAATCTCTTTTTATTGTGGAATTTCTTGAAAATGTGCACCATTATTCTTTTAAAAGGTTTATATACAGCTGATTTGACATTTAATATCTGTATACTACCTATAATAATGATATTTATTAAATCTTGGAGATTAATATTTAAATTTTCAAAGGGTTATGAGTCTTCTTTTAGATTTAATGATTTAATTATAATTTTTTTTTATTTCTGATATTAAATTACACATTTATTTATATAGTTATAAAATGAATATTTAAGAAATGTTTTGTAAATATTTAATTTCATTAAACAATTTCAAAAAGAATAATTTTATATGAAACATTTTAATTTCTTTACAAAACATCAAAAGGAGTGTTTTATTAACTTATATGGTGAAAACGATTTCTCCACCACCATAACCGTTATTTTATATTTTGCTTCCTATGTAATCCTTTATGTATTTTAAAATGAAAATATTTCATTTATTCATTTATTTGGGTTTATTGGTTTTGAAAATGGGTTCTTAAATGAAAATGTTATTTTTAAATGGATTTTTTTTCATATGGGATTAGAAGATGCTTTTAAAAAAGGGGTTTTGTGATGACCTTGTTTTATTCATGAAATATTACATGAGAATTATGTGAAACAGGTGAGCATAATAAAGCATATGTTAAGGTTTAATCCCCGTTATAGTCCAAGGATAACCCAATATAACTTATACAATGGGTTGAGCCCCATTATTTATCACATGTGTGCCTGATATAGCTTATACGAAGGGTGATCCCCATTAATGTTCTCCAATTTTCATGTCAACCATATGGTTATTCCAATTTCAATATTATTGACTGGGTTTTATGTATATGATTTTATAAGTAACCTAAAGGAGTTTTAATTTCATTCTATTGGTTTTAGAGTTTTTCATTGTGAAAAAAGTATGTGTTTTATTCATGTGAAAATATTTTTTTCATCTGCTCATTGAACAATGAATGGTTTATCATGTTTTAAATAGACTAATGGTTTTTATTTATTTGTATGTACCTTATTGTGATTTTTGTGCTCATCCCATGTTTTTGGATTTTTTTACAATATTTAAGGGATAATTTAATCAAGGATGGAATCAAGGTATTGTTATGATGATTAAACATGAAAAGAAACCATGTTTCTTTTTAAAAGTTTTTTATGTTATTGAAGAAATAGATATTGTTAGAAGTTTACACATTGTATTTCTATGTTTTTTATATAATATTTATTTCCTAATTCTCCAAATATCTAAACATGAAAATATCCTCAATGTGAATTTTTAACATAACTCAATATTATGTAATGCTTAAGGATAGAGCCTTATAACATTAGGAACCTATAACCTTTTAGAAAATACCATAGTTTTGTTGTCACATCAAAAGCAACCTTTTGTTTCTATATCAATAGATGAGGAGGAATATAAATATGCTGGTTGTTCTTGTGAAAATGTTTTGTGGATGAATAAAATACTACTAAAAAATGTAATTAATTTCAATAACATAACTCACTTATGTTATAATACTAGTTTAAATGACATTTTAAAAAATATATAATGTCACTAAAGAATAAAGAATACTGTTATAGGGAATCATTTTCAATGATTTCACGTTCAAAAATAGATATATCATTAAAATTTGATAATAATAAATCAACTTTTAGATAATTCCACTAAAACACTTCCCACTACATGTTTTGAATTTATGAAGTGGTAGATAAGAAGATATGATTTTAAATAAATATTTTATTTTATTTTATTTTATTTAAATTATTTTTAATCATATAATTAATTATATTCATCAATTATCTATTAATTAATTATATATTGGTGTTTCTAATATTTTTTAAAAAATCATAGAGAAAGTAAAATCTGTAATGATTACACTGAGTATTTGGCTCATGAAACCAAATTAAAATAGCCAAAATCCATGAACCCCTCTCAGTATCTATCTAATTTACCATCAATATAAAACCCTATCAAATTAAATATATCATTTTCAATTATAAACAATAAAAAATCTCAAACCATTATATTTTCCAAAATTTTAAATATAATAAGGATAAATAAAGGTGGCTCGAGAGGATCTAAGCATCAACTCACTTCAGGAGCTTATAAATGAGTATTTCAAAGGAATAATGTAGACATTCAGTAGTTATTTAAAACAATTTTTCTATCAAGTACATATTTATCATATGAAGGTCTAGAATTTATTTAATATGGAAAAAATATAGGTTATGGTTTTTAGGATGAAGGAAAATTGCTTTAAAATAATTTCTTTTTTGTTTTGGGAGACAAATTGGATTTCATTGTTACCAAGGTAAATGATATGTAGTTTTTAGTTTTGTTTTGAGGGGGAATTTTATTTCAATATTAGGTATATTAGATATGACAACCATAAACCTAAGGATATATTTTCCATTATTTTCTGTTGTAATTTACTATGAAAGTTGTTTTTCCTGGAACATATGGGTGAAAACAAGGTTCTTGAAAAATCTATTCAATCTTCAAAAATACCTTCGATTGCTGTGGCATAAAAAATTCAATATCCAAAAATTTCTATATTTTTTTTTATTTTAAGTGACATGAAAATAAATTTTATTAGATACATGATATGGTATGTGCATCATTGCTTCCAGAAAGAGACATGGATTTTTTTGTATCCATATGTATTGTTTCATTATCAGATTCTTTATAAAAAATAATATTTTTTAAATTTAGAAAGAATCTCGATTTCATCATAAGAATTTAATTTTTTATAATCCTTATGAAAATTTGTTTTGTTTTAGATCACATATAATGGAATAATGATGTTAGTTGGAACTAATGACCAATAATAATAGGCTGATATTGATCAGGCGGATAAAGGTACTCAAAAATCAACTTGGTCAATATGATATCATGGTGAATAAGTGGGAGAATAAAAATAAAGAATGTTTTTAAAGAAAAAAGTAGGATACTCTGGGTAATTTTTTTTTCTTCACCTAATATAAAAAATATTCATCATTATTATGAATAATAATCAATAGAAGAAAACATTAAAGTTATTGCTACATGTCTTAGACAAAGGGAAGAAACTATGGTTCATGAACCATAATTTGAATTTCATATACTTGAATAATTTGGACAACTAGTGATAAAAGGTGTAATAGTTAATTATAATGAAAGGAAAGCTAATAATTTAGATGATCATGATGCTATTGTAAAATATATAGTATAGATGAATGCACAAGGTAAGGAGAAATGGAATCCGTTATAAGAATAGACTATTAAGACAACTGATAAAAAATAGTTTTTTGTAAAGAATCACTCAAAAAGTATAATTCTGAATCCATTGAAATGTTAGAATTTCTTCATCAATATTCCTTCATAATGAAGTGATAAACGTGTAATTATCAATATGGGTATTTCTCGAATTATAAAACCTTCTTGAATTCAAGCAGAATATTCTTCAGATT
Source organism: Viscum album (assembly GCA_963277665.1). Lineage (NCBI taxonomy): Eukaryota > Viridiplantae > Streptophyta > Magnoliopsida > Santalales > Viscaceae > Viscum > Viscum album. The sequence goes on from OY728141.1 coordinate 973,588,707, forward strand.
CCTTTAATGATTAGATTGAAAATATTGTTTTTAAATATAATCAGATTAAAGATTATTATTTATCATTGGAACTGGATATCGATGTACATTAGAAATATTTAGATGATTTTCAAATCCAAAATGTTCCATCGCATTACTTTGGAATTAGTTCAATCTCATTTAAATAGTCTCAAAGAAAATTTTATTTTGAAAATTTATTAGGATTCATTTTAAATTGAAATATATGATCACATTTGGATGAAAAATGTTTAAACTGGATAAAAAATGGATGTTAGTGATATAATGAAATACCAGTGTAGTAAATATTACTCCATAAGAAGTATCTCAAGTTAAAAAAGGTCTTATAATTCAATTCATCACAGTTATCTAGATTTGGTATAAAATTTTGAATCTATTAATGAAGTTCTTTATCCCATAAATGATCGAAAACAAAGTCTCCAATGTAATATAACACCACTTAATGTATTCTTAGATAGTTATAAACATATTGTTGAGAAATTAACTTATGAGGAGCTTGGTATGTGAAGTCTTATCAATAAGTTATTTTATATGTTGATAAAGTTTTCCTATAATGAATAATCGTTTGATTAAATTTTTATGGTAAATTTCATGGAAAATTAGAAAATGGGACGTGAATAAAAGATATTGATGGAGAAGTTGGATGATATCTTCAATCTGAATTTTGAAGGAATGATAAACGAGATGAAATATATTCATTAGTATTTTTGTAGTTCAAATAATCATAAAACCCCACATGAATAAGACCCATTATCCATTATCAAATACTATATCTTATCCCTTAATTTAAATATGGATTTTAATCACAATGAATTTTTTTTACTAAAATTATTTTCTATATTATTTACACGTTTATTTATTTACTATTATATGTACATCTATACTACCTGAAATGGAATAATTTTTTAATATGTGTACCATAAAATTTACTTCTTAATATGGTGAAACATTAAATATGTTATAAAACATCTTCAATACGTTCTATTTGATATCACAAAATGAGAGAAGATTTGGGCGAACAAAATATTATTTTTCACTGTAATATATAAAATAGGCAGAATAAAAGACATATAATTTAGTTATTTATATATTTATTCTTTAATTATTTGTCTTTTTATAATATATTAAATAATAATTAATATATTATGAATCAAAAAAATAATAATTATTTTGTTTTTTATTATACATTTTCTATATTTTTTTGATATTTTTTTTATCATCAAAAGGGGTAGATTTTTGTGAATGTATAGTTTCCTCAATACTCTGTGAATTTAGTGATTTTAATGCTCACTAATACATTGTTTTTTAATAGTGAATTTACATTATGTTTTATTAATGAATAAATTTTGAGGTATATTTATCTTATTTATGGGACAATTTTTTTATCTGATGTGTTCTAGAAATATTTTAATGTAATCTAGAAACAATGTTCAAACCGTACATTTATAAGAAAAACGTATGGTTCCCAAACCCAACATTTCAAATAAACATATTGATAAGATACCCTACATTATTGTATATGTATTGAACTTGAAAGATAATTTTGAGAAGAACCCCTAGATTGAGAAACTAAAATATAAGTCAATCTCCTAGCATTTTATAGATCAATCCTAATGTTTAACCATACATTTTCAATTACCCTGCATTTGAAAAATTGAAATGATGAAGATTAAATTCAATAAAATTTCATTGATTTTTGAAATGGCTTCTAGAATTAAATACCTCTTCAAAGATACATAGATATTCATTCAAAGGAATGTGTTCAATTGATTAAATATTTCATATTTCTATTGGAAGTTATAACTATATTTGAATGTTTTAAATTCAAAAACTAGTGATTTATTAGACAATATTCAATGATCTCTTTAACAGGAAAAAGACCATGTTTCTCATCTTAAATACCTATAGTTATATAGTTTACACATACAATATATTTTCGAATAAAACATAGCTATAACTCTTTTGAGATACACATTGGATACATACATTTTTTGATCATATGTTGTGTTGTTGTTAATCAATTATTTCTTCTGCAATTGTTCAGTTTCAATTTTTCCTGATGAACATTTGCGACTAGGATCACCTTAAAGTTGTTATTTCATGAAAGCTCATATCTATGAAGAATGAGATCAATTATCTATTAGTTTCTTTTATAACATTGTGCTAAATATATTTTTAATTCAAATCAATTACTATTGAGTTTTTTTATTAGTTTCCATTACTCATTCAATGGTGGAGTGTTAGATTTTATAACAAAGATATGTATATTTTCAATTCCATGTAAAAGAAATATAAGGCCCTATAAAATCCTTACTATAAAGGATTCAACAACCATTACTCATTTTTGAAGGTCTTATGATAATATGACATGTCTAATGAAAATCCCAAATATTCACTAAGAGAGTGTTGGTGGTGTGAACTCAATGATCATTTTACCACAATCCACTATAAAATATGTAGTACTCTTCATCTCTATTTTTATATTGTATAACATAGATTGAATAATATAATTATACACAAATAGGTGTAAAATATCATTATTTTAGGAATTTTTAAAATAACACAATTCATCCCTTCTTGTGTGCCATTATATTATTTTACCTAACATTACCTAGTAGTCTGCAGGATACCTATATAAATCCACCACTATTAATCTCTCACAAACTAGTCTGTGCCACTCATCAGTAAGCTAGTTGGACTCTGTAAATTTTCCAGCTATGGGATCATCCAACTGTAAGGGAAAATCTCTTAGCTACCTCCAAACAAATAAAAATTTGTATAAATCCTCTTTGATACCCCTCTATAAATGAAGAAATGGAAAAAATTCATGGGACCACAAACATATCCATGAAGTGATGTAAAAATCAAGTAAATACCATTAAATAAAGAAACTAATTACAGAATAGGGATCATACTTAAATGTTGGTAACTGGGTGTTACATGAATTTATGTCTTCACAAATAGAACAACCTTGGATATTGGATAATGTTTGATCATATTATATGAATTGTGATATTAATTATAAAAAAAGTACAATAATTTTTTTATATAAATCTATTTTATTTAGAAATGAGGGATCTCATTAAATTTAAGGTGTTGGTTTAAGAGATACTGGTGAAAATATGATAAAATTGAAAAATTAAGTATTTATTAAAATATTGAAATATAATTTACATACTATTATACAAAATCATAGTAATATAAATGAGGTTATATTTTATATGGTTTACATTTTACTGAAATAATTACAATATTGATGTGATTATATTGAATCAAAATGACCATTAAGAAATTTATTTCTACATGGTGAGGCTGAAAACTCATGTTATATTGGATTTAAGGAAGGAAGTGGATTATTACACTGATTATATGGTACCGTTTTCTAAAATAATAATAACAAGTTAGCTGAATTTCCATGAAAAGGTGTAGAGATGATCATGGTGAATATGCAGGGGATGAGAAATTTCAAGAAGTCATAGACTTGGATGTATTCATTAGGACCTTCAAGTCATATAATGTACTAAAGAATACGATAACTTTAATGTTAGGATTCTGCTTCAAACCTTAAAAGGTGGATTATCAGAAATCAATAACAAATAAAGGCTATTGGTTCATTCGGGATAAGAACAATCTAATATAGTAATAACATTTTCATGATGTTTATATGCTAAATAGTGTGATAAAATGGGTTATCACTATATTTCAAATAGTAAAAGAAATTAATTATTTTCACAAGAATGTGGATAATAAAATTTTATAATTTATATTGAATATTAAATATAATAAATATAATTCAATGAAACAAAAAAGTAGGTATAATTACCTTTAAGAATCAATAAGGGGGAACACTTAATATATAATGGGAGTGAATTAGTGGTCTATGTCCAATATAAAAAATCACATATTTTTTGGTGTAGATAATCCGTATTTACATTATATATCAGAGGTTTTTTTTAAGTAAAATATGTTATGATATGGGATTTTCAAATGGAATGGTATATGAAATCCTTCCACATCCTATCAGATATTTTGATAACCTGGATATAACGTAAGAAAATATGGATAATAGTTTATGATTCATATAATAACTTATGACTAAAAATGTTAGTCAAATATTTTGTATTTACATTTAGTTTATCTTATTTGACCGATTTAATTATAATATAAATGTCATATTAAAAATATATTGAATATTATAAAGTATATTTCTATGAAGAATATATGATTGGTCTAATAATTAATGCATATATTTTACAATGCTGAAGTAAATGCGTTATAGAGTTGGAAATTTCTACAAGGAATATGTATGGAGACAATCACAATGATATGGTAATGGTTTATGTTTTACTAATACTTATACAATTTCTCCCATTTACCACTCTCTTATACTTATTTTATTGTAAAATGTAATAGCATATTATTGTTGGTCGATAGATCTGGCATGAGTTTTTGGTTATTCAGTTCATCCCATGGATATGACATAAGTGTGAATCTTTGAAGGATCCTATATAGGGATACCCTATAAAATTATTATTAATAATATGATTTGAGTCATAGATTCTCTAGGGTATATACAGTTTTCATTATTTTATGTTTATATATAGTTTTAGGTTTTAAGCATGGAGATCGTTGGAATTTATTTCTTCTAATTACATCCCTGTAATAAACAATGGTCATTTGATCCTTTTAAACCTATATATATAATAAAAGAAAAACCATCACTTTTGATTCAAAAAATAAATTTTAGAAATGAATAATAAAGTTTTCTTGTATCATAATGTACGACATAAAACATGATAAAATTTTCTCCCTATAAAATTTCATATGATATAAGATATTATAAGACCTTTCCACTTTCATTCTTAATAATATGGGATATCATAGATAATATCACATCATAGTCCTTTTGTTTTTCATCATATCAAATCATATGATAAGGCTAATCATATGATATGGGTAATTATAGTGTACATTGGTTATAAAGAAAACATATAGAAAAGAGCATTATGTCACTTTATCAATATTTATGCATATCATTGAATACAAATATAGATCACTATGTTAATATAACATTATGAAAATCATTATATGTGACATTCCTATATTTCATGGTTAATATTTTTTATGTTATGAATAATGGGTAACACTAAACCAAATAAATAGAATCATTGATATTTGGTATAGAGGGATTATCCAAAATCATGATATGTAGGCTCTTTTGAGATTATGTTTCATATATTGATGTGTATATGTCATAGTTCATGAAATATATTTTTAATGAATTATAGATAACCCTCAGATCACAATTCATATATATATTACTGTTCCATTTAGTATCGTAAAATAATTTTTAATAAACAAATTCTTTGTTTATTTCAATTAGGAATTTAATTAAATAATTTTTAAAGTGGTAATATATTATTAAAAATAGTATTTGGTGTTATTAATTTATTTAGAAGAGGTTTTTATTATTTAATTAGTTAATAAAATTTAACTAATCACTTAAATTTTTCTAAAACAGTTATTAAATAAAGATAAATAGTTATAAATATTATAGTAATTAAATATTTGGAGAATTCTTTTTTATGTCATATAGTATGATATGTGATGATCATATATAATATTTTAGATAAATAATAAGGTTAATTTATAAATATATTATGAATTACAAAACTAGTGGAAATATATAAGAGGTTATACTTAAGTATATATATTAATTAAAACTGTTAAGTTGAATTGTTCAAATTAAATTCATTAACTCAAATATTATTTAAGTAGTAGAATAATGATCTTTTATCTGATATGATCAATGTTGGAGTAATAAATATGTGATGTTTTATATTTTGATAAATTATGTACTATTTGTTCATATATATGATGTTAATATTTCATACATCATAAATTTAGGTAAAATTGAATATATAGGAATACATAACAGAGTTCATACAAGAAGTAAATATAATATATTTATACTAATTTAATTTTAAAATTCATATTAAATGTGTATAATTTATAAATTTTTTATATGTACATTACCTATTTATTTTTCATAAATAGTTTATCAAAATTTTTTGTAAAGACCCATAAAATTCAAGGGGATTTTTTTCTTTATTTTTGTTCGGATTTTACAAGAACGCAGTTTCTGACGGCACCTAATTCTTAGGCCCGGTGTGCCCAGAATCTTTTTACGAAGTTTAGCTCGAGTACGTTCAGTGAACGAACGAGCGGGTTTTTTTAACTTTTGAACCGGTGCTCGGAATCGAATTCTGAGGGCACCGATGGAATCGCATCGCTAGTAATTGCTTAGAAACTCATTTTTTGGAGTTACATTTTCTTGGGTGTGGTTTTTAAATTTTTGGGTTAAGTAAAGGATTAAAATAAAAATGGTGATACCATTTTTTATTTTAATTAATGTTGTTTAGCCTAAGCTAAGTGATTGGAGTGGGACCCTAAATATCCTACCCACTAGGTAGGATATTTGTGAGGTGGTACCCACACGAGCCCCACCGTTTCTTTCAACTTCCTCAACCCCCTTTTAATTAAGGTAACGCACCCGCACCCCTATTTAGTGGAAGTCAGACCCTGTGTTTTTATTTTTATGAAACACCTCTATTAATATGGGCGGTTTAAACATTGAAATTAATTCATTTAATTGATTGTTTCATTTTTGAATTTCAATTGGCTTGAGAAATAAAATAAGGTAAACCCTTATTTTATTAGAGTTGTTGGGTTGTGAGTGGCTTGGGAGAATTTGCTCTAGTTCTTGAAGTTCGTCCTCCTCGATGAAGAACATGAAGAACACCGACCTCCGACAAAGGACAACAAGAATGCCAGATTCTCGGAGATCGACGACGCGACGCTGATGAATCATTTCCCTGCGACGTGACAATCCTATTTACGTGACGCCCCCTTCCGCGACGTGCATCCCGCGACGATCCTTCTTTCAACTACGCTTGAGTTAGGGGTTTTTGTTTTTGTTCGTGAATACTTCCATTGCCGTTCTTCGTGAAACTCTGTCGCTTTCTATCGATTAACGGGAGGGGTCCGGACTGAACAAACATGGCCGACCCTCCTCCCTTGTATGTTGTGTCGATACGGTTCGAAGGAAAGCGGCGCAGTGCAATGACACCACGCGGGATCATACGGAAAGGGTGTGCGGCACCGTCGCGCCGCGCCGTTGAAGTCGAACAAAGGCGGGGCACCGTCGCGCTGCGCTGGAGAACCCTGATGGAACCTCGAAGACACCGCAGCCGGAGCGGGGCTGCGGCAGAGGGGCGTGGTGTCGTCGCGCCACACCCCACGGACCAAGGCCGCGGCTGAGGCCGCAGTGAAACAGGGACTGATCGGTGGTTCCGGGCCGCCGGCGTCGGAGCAGGGGGACTGGCCCATGCCGGTCCCGTGGCAGCAGCAGCCGGCCGGCCGGATCGGGCCGGCCGGTCAGAGGAGGAGCTGGGGGTTACGAACCCCGGCTGGCTGGGCAAGAGCGGCCCCCCACATGGGGGTCGCCATTATGAACAGGCGGGGGGCAGCGTGCCCCCTCGCACCCCCATCCGCTCGGCCAAAACGACCGAGCAACCTGGCCAGCGCCCGCGCGGCGAGCCGAGCCGCCGGGCTGGACCACCAGGATGGGCCGAGCCTCACTAGCTGGGCCGAGACACACTTTAGCGGGCCGGACCAGGACCGAGTTCAGGTCGACCCGGTTCGGGCCGACCCAGGGGGTCTCGAGCCGGATCGGTCTGGGCCATAAACCCCCACTTCCGGACCTCTATCGGTCTTTTGCCCATAACATGGGCTACAGACCTCCGATCGACACACCGTCAGCGGTGATGTGATCCTTGGATCGAGACGGTCATTTCGTTATATTACACTGAAGGTTTCGGAGTACATTGGGTTCGGCCGGGTTGGTTCGAACACGAAACCAACCGGGCCCTCGGAGCGGAAACACTTATAACTTGAGCTCCAGACATCCGATTGACGTGCCGTCGACTTTGATGGATTTCTCTTAGTGAGATGGGACTTTTGGCTTACTCCGCTCGAGGATTGGATGTAGTTGGAGTACGGTCATGTAACAACCGATACTTTTATGAGAAATATTTCGTTTTTATGTTATATAAATCATCAAAGGAATCTTTCACTACACACAACACTAGCTTGGCTTGCTTTACACGCAACCACGACCTTCCTTCATAGCTTGCATCATATGCAATACTGAGTTTCACAAAACAATGATATATTATAATATTAGCTATTAAGAATAGTATTAACTGAATTTAAAATTTTATAACATTTTAATTCATCTTATACATTTTTTCTAGAATGAGGTATGAAAACAAAATCAGTTTTTTTGATAAAAGAAGTATATTTTCAAAAAATGCAGTTTTACCACGTTTTGATGGTGCATCCACATTAAATCTAGTTTTTGACAAGTTTATATGATAAATTTGACAAAATAAAATTCTTCTTTAGAATCAGTATATAAAAATTTACTTTGGATAAATTTTCCAAATTATTCTGATAACATTCATATTTTAATGAATAGTAAAAACAAGCAATATTTTAATTAAAAACAACATTTTTCGTCGCAAAACTTTATTTGGATAAATTATAATATTTAATGTTTTTAAAGTATAAATAGAATATATTTTTACCATTTAATATAATGTATGACATTAGCATTAATTTTACATTGAATTCATAGGTAAAAACATTTCAATCTTTGACAATGTTTTAACTTTTAAAACCCGTTTGCTTAACAACGGGATTAATTTTAAATTAATTACATCAACTTAGGTGCTTTGAATTTTGAAAAATGGATTCCATATTTGGAATCAGTGGGTCCTAATTATGTTAATAGGTTAATTTTTTTTTGATATTATGAATAGTAACTACGGTAATTTTTTTTTTATTTACTATGGTTAAAGGTAAATAGGGTAATTCAAGGTTAAAAGAATATTATAATAATTCAAAATTACCTTGACACTTGTCGTAACCTAATTGGATGAGTATTGGCCTACCATGAGCATCCTTAGGTCGATTTGGGGACCCCATTGTTCCACTTGGTAGTGACAATGACAATTTGGATTAATTAATTTAATCTGAAGACAAAATTGACATTACCCAAAATATTTTAGTAATTAATTTTTATAAGGGGTTATTTAAATTATATTTTAGATTATAAATATTCATTAGAAATCTAAAACTATTTCCTACATAATGATTTTTTTTATAAATTTTAGACACCAAATAAATTAAATTATTTATGACACAATAATGATGAAGTATTTCTCTCATTAATAAATGATTTAAACAAATAAGATTATAATGATTAAAATATTTTCCAAAACATGTCCAATTATGATTGGATGATTTTATTTCATCAATGAGTCATCTTATCTTCTTCTATAATGATTTTTGGACCTTTTGAAACCGAAGATAAGTTTATAATAAAATAATATATCCACACATTCCAAAGGTGCCCCTCTCCTCCCTTATAAAAGGGCACCTCCTACCTCTCTTCCTCACACCAATTTGAGCCTTAAAACTCGAAAAAAACCCTGCCCATTTCACTTACCCACTTACTTATAAACCTAATAGAGGTACTGGTCTTCTCAAAAGGCCAACTCTAGTGCCTTAATAGAATGTTTAAAGGAGGCACTTCGAGAAAGAGGTAATACCTACTACCGTTTTCTTCAAGTTACATTCTTCTTCTACTCACTATTATTTAGTTTTTTAATTATGAGGTAATAACATTAATATCCCTCATATACGGATATTTTATTATAAATATGAAACAAACCTATTTCACCTCTTATCCATCCTACGGAAAACGAAATCACCGCACGTGCGTACGTACGGAATACCGTCTCCACGCCGTGGTGTAATCTGTTTTCCTCCACCACCATACATGGATGGGTATAATGGTATAAATAAATAACTATATATGATTATTGTAAAGTGATATTGATTCTGAAATAGTATACATACACTTCCATATAATTCCATGATCATGGGAACGATATCATCACTTGTGCATACATACGACCTACCGTCTCCACGATGTGATGCGACTCGTTCTATATGATCTTCATTGAATAATGATTATCTAAATGAATAGAATGAATTAATATGATATATATTACACTAATAACATTCTTTAAAGGATTTAACTATATCCTATAATGAGGAATAAGAATTTATTCGACAAAACACACATAAGAACAAAAAGGTAATAAACACTCGAATAACAAGTAGTAATGAAATATTACTAATAAGAATCTAAGAAGATGACCATATATGATATCATAACAATACGTATGATTCTAGAATAAGTCAATAACATTATTTAAATCATTATACAGGAGTTTCAGACACGTACAAAGCATATCGGACCTAATGTAAGGGAAAATCTCACAATCTCATTTTTATCCGAGATTGTTTATAATTCAGAATTTACTAGGGAATATTTATCATCCACATCAATGTTTCCTCAATATGTAATATTATTTATATCCACATAAAATTTTTTAAATCCAATTTTACCCTTCGGTGAGATTTTAGTAAAATATATGAAAGGAATCTTTTGTCGTTTTTCGTACGAGGTACTTTTTGACTTTTCCGGCCAAAGTATGAAAAAAATGTTTTTTAACTTATACGGCATGAATGGATTTTATGATTTCATAAAAAATTATTTCCATGAAGCCTCCTTTACATTTTTTCAAGTTTATTTTTAATCAAATTTTTTTAGTTTTAAATTTTATGACTTTTTAAGAATGGAAAAATGTTTTTGAAGTAGAAAGGATATTTTCCTCAAGAATGGAGTTCAAGTGTTTTTATCAAAATTATTTTCCATCTAAGATAATATTGGGTTCTGAATCTATCCCTATTATTACATTGATTTTATTATGTTGTGATGGAAATATTTTTTTGAATTCCTTTATCTTATATGAATTGTTTATGATGTCATGATGTTTAAGATTCCCATTTTTATTTTAAGGGTTATGCTCTGATGTATGGTTTATGATTTTGTGGCACACATAAGAATGGTATCATTATAATATTGGTGGGACATATATCTCCCTCCAATGTATTGGGTAATTATTTTATATCTCATGAGATAGACATGGCATGAATGGCAGGTGAAACTGGTTAAGTGAAATAGGACTGAAACGAGGAGTGAACTCGGTTCAGAAATGGACTTTGTCCACTAACATAGTCTTGGCTATGAGTCCTGAATAATAAAAAATGATTCTCCATGATTATGTGTATATGCCACAAATTTTATTTTTTATGTTATGATTATTTGGATTACATTTCACTACCATGATTTATCCCATGTTATGAAATTATGATCTCTTTTTCAGGGTAAGATTTCCAAAATGTTATGTTCTTATAAATTTGATGTGATTGATATTTCTTTTTTTTACACTTACTGATCATTTGAGCTCACCCTTTTGTATGTTTTATTTCCCCAGGTCAGGAAGAAGGTTATCAAGTATGATATGCCAAAAGGGACTATAGATATGATGAAATAAATGGGAGACAATGTAGATGGCTTATAACCTAGTTTATTATGTTTCCCGGTTTCTAAAGACACTATACCTATACGGTACTTTCATGATTTTGTTATATGTTATAATAAGTATGTTTCAATTTTTAAGTATTAACCATGTATGTAAAGTATGGGTCATTGTAGGTCGGGTTGGTTTTGACTTAAAAACAAACCGGGCCCCTGGAACGAAAAAGACAATAACTCTCATATTGGGCGTCCGATTGACGCGCCATCTATGACGTCGAGTTCTTGTTGACAATACGAAACTTTTGAATACATCAACTCTAGACTATGTGTCAGTTGGTGTATTAGCCCCTCGACTCATGGAGCGGACCCTCCCGAACGAGCTTCCTGTGTGCGGGAACCCTAGAGTTGGCTACGACTGCAACGACGATGACGACTATACAGAAATCCTCCATGGATTCAATGGCGATGACTACAGCACTCAAAAATCCTACGTGTGTCAGTGCTACCGATCCTATGTGGGTCAGATCCTGTGTGGGTCAGCACTCAGCAGTCCTGTATGGGCCATCGCCTACAGATCCGGTGTGGGTCCGATCCTGTTTGGTTCATTGCGGGGGTTAGTTACCTATCGATGATTTGTGGGTCATTGCAGGGGTTAGTACCTATTGATCCTATGTGGGTCCGATGGCTTAGATGAATCAGTGGCTACACCTGATCATCTCTATCGTCTTACGAAGAAGTATACCGTATGAGCTAAATATTGATTTGCTTTCCTATGTGGATTGTGTTGTTTTATGATGTGTGGATGTGATCGAACTTGGGCTCGGATGGTGGAGCCGAATCGGAATTGATGTCTTAGGTATATGTATGGGAATATACCTAAGTAGTGTCAGTTGTTACTTTGTGATTGTATCTTTCTTTTGTGGATTATCATTTGTGGATTATGGGAGACCTTCAGGGGTCTCGGGGTCCCTACTGAGTAGCTTATATTCACCCCTCCATGGGCTATGCCCGCACAATGATGTGTTGGTTGCAGACGAAGGACAATGATGATCGTGGTTGAGGCTTGCGGAGCAGGTCTGTACCTGGAGGTAGGCCACTAGGTGGGAGGTACACGGAGCGGACAGCTGGACCCGAGGAGCTAAGGTGGTTATCTGTACCCACCCTTCAGGTGGGAGTACCAGAGGACGGCTCGACGTAGCTGTATTACTTTCAGTTGATGTACTTTCTTTCCAGTAGTACTTTACTTTCAGTTTGGGTTTGTATTCTGGCCCATTTACTTTCCGCACTTACATGTACTTATTTTACTTAGTGTTTACTTCTTCTGTCTTACTATATGGTGTCTGTTTACTTTTAAAGGCAATGCCTTCCATTTTTTTGCGATTTACGCCTTGGTGCTAGTCGCCAACCCCTGGCCTATGGAAGGCGGGCTTGGGGTGGTCACGACATAGGCCCCGAGGACGGGTTGTGACAAATTGGTATTAGAGGAGTTCAGTTCTACTTCAGATCTTTGGACTATGATCTTTATTCTATGTGATGAAATAGTGTTAAGGTTATTGATTGTGGTTATCAATCCAGGGAGTCTAGTGTTGGTGCGGCAGCCGACGTATCCGTACACCAGGACCCTGACTTCTGATTTCCGACATAATGCACGAAAGCATTGATTGCATGTGTTTTTCATGTTTTCTTTGTGATTAATTTGTGTCAGCTCACCATGTATAATATTTGACTGTGGAACACCTGTTTCTTTTCAGGATGGCCCCACAATGGCTGCCAGCTAGGGTTCCGAGCGTTGTGTGGGACGACAGCCCACCGAGCGACGAGGCCTCAGTACATGGCCCTTTGATAGTAGAGGCACCGATGGTACCTCTACCCACCGAGCCATTGATGCAACAAGCCCCAGCCACTGAAGAGGCGTGTCACCGTAGTGCACTACACGAGTTTCAGTGTCAGTGACCGCCCATGTTCTGTGGGGAGACGTACCCTCAGGCAGCCAAGGAATGGCTCGAAGCAGTTGTACGAGTTTTCAGGTTAGTGAGGACACCAGCTGACCTCATGGTGATCCTTGTTGCGAGCCTCCTGCACGCGGTAGACGGCAGATGGTGGATCTTGATGCTTCAGGTGCCCGACGAGGCATCTCTCCTCTGGATGGACTTTGAGAGCCTCTTCCGCTCGGAGTTCGTTCTAGCCACCCTCCGTACGGTGCGCATCCAGGAGCTTCTACAGCTGCGGTAGGGCAGCTTGACGGTCGACTAGTACTCGATGAGATTTACCGATCTCTCGCGCTATTCGACAGACATGGTATGCGACCCATTCTTCCGGGCCCAGACCATTGAGCAGTGATTGAGGCATGAGATCAGAGAATCGCTGATCTCCCTCAGTATTCCAACATAGGAAGGGGTACTAGAGGGAGCCCTTCTGATCGAGAGCTTTCTTGATGAGCCTAAATGAGCAGCGAGACCTACCACAGGGCAGCACGTAGCAGAGTCTTCTGCAGCTGGAAGTCGAAAGATGAAACATGGGTCTAGGTAGACCAGACCCTCAGGCAGACGACCTCAGGAGACTGGCTCAAAGATGCGGGGCACACAGCGCAGAGCCAGTCTCTCGATCCTTACGGCTAGAGACTCCTATGGGAGCCGACTCGACAATTACGCACTGATGCCGGTAGTGTGAGCTTACTCTAGGAGGCATGATATTTGGCTGGGATCTTCTTGTAGTGGCGTCGAGGCCTTACGAAGTCATCTTGGGAAAGGAGTATTTATCTACAGTCCATGCTCAGATCGACTGTATTTGGCACAAGATGCGGTTTGTACTCACCGAAGGGAGTCAGTTCAACTTCACCGGCGAGAATGGAGCCTCCGCAACATAGGATGGACTCTCACAGTGGAGAGGATAGCCCATCACTAATCAGTTGGCTAGCCTCATCCTATTAGCAGTTGACGTGCGGAGTTCTGGTTTTCCTGGAGTGGTGGATCAATATGCAGATGTTTTCCCGGACGACGTTCCAGGGCTATCTCCTCGCAGAGAGGTAGACTTTTATATTGATATGTACCCCGGGACAGCCCCGATATCCACCCCTGCAAATCAGATGGCTCCCGCTGAGCATCGAGAGCTACGGGTACCGTTGGAGGACTTGTATGGAAAGGGCTTCATCCGACCCGGTGTTTCATCTTGGGCTTCCCCGATATTGTTCGCCAAGAAGGCGGATAGGAGCCTGCGACATTGCGTCGACTATCGTCACCTGAACCAGGTGACCATGAGGAACATGTATCTACTATCGAGGATTGACGACCTCTTCGATCAGCTCAAGGGAGAATGGTGGTTCTCGAAGATCGACCTTCGGTCAGGCTATCATCAGCTCAGAGTTTGGGACGAGGACGTGTAGAAGACGACCTTAAGATGTTGGTATGGCCACTATGAGTTCATGGTTATGCCTTTCGGCGTGACCAATGCTCCAGCAGTGTTCATGGGTCTCATTAACAGGATCATTCAGCCATACCTCGATCGATTTGTAGTGGTCTTCATCGACGATATATTGATATACTCGACGACTGAGGAGGAGCACGACTACCACTTGCGGGTTTTACTGGACACACTCCGAGAGAACCAGCTTTATGGTAAGCTCTCGAAGTGTCAGTTCTGGATACGTGAGGTTGACTTCATGGGACATGTCATCTCTGAGGTGGGAGTTGCGGTGGATCCTGTGAAGATCGAGGAAACACTAGCTTGGGAGCCACCCAGAAGCGTGACAAAGGTGCAGAGTTTCTTGGGTCTAGTTGGGTACTACCGGAGATTTGTGCCAGACTTCTCCAGAGTTGTGGCACCACTATCTGCTTTGAAGAAGAAGGGGAAACCCTTTTTGTGGTCAGATAGGTGTTAGCAGAGCTTCCAGGAGTTGAGACAGAGTTTGACCAGCGCGCCTATCTTGATGCTATCAGAGGAGGGGAGTTGGGTACATAGTTTACTGCGATGCATCAGGGACCAGACTCGAATGTGTCCTGATGCAGGATTGGGCTGTGATCACCTATGGATAACGTCAGTTAAGGCAGCATGAGCAGAACTATTCTACCCATGACCTGGAGTTAGTAGTAGTGGTGTTCTCTCTGAAGATGTGGCGACACTATCTGATGGGCAAGCGCTTTACAGTCTATTCTGACCACCAGAGTCTCCATTATATCTTCTCGTAGAAGGACCTAAACCTGAGACTGCGGCTATGGATCGAGTTCCTCCAGGACTATAACTTTGAGATAGTCTATACTCCTAGAAAGGGGAACGTAGTAGCCGATGCACTCAACATGAGGTCGGTCATTCAACTACTTGGGGAGGCGACAGAGCAGCTAGCCGCTTTGCAGATATCCTTCGTGGATAGCTATGGAGCAACATTTCTTCATTCACTCACAGTCACTCCTCCAATGCTGCAGCGGGTCAGAGAGGCACAGCCTGGGGACGCCGACTATGAGACGTGGCGTGCGCAGATATCCTCAGGACATGCACCTGATGATTTCTCTTTAGGAGGAGAGCACGATGTACTTTTCAGAAGACGTACCTTGGTACCAGTTGATTTACGGGAGGATGTGCTAAGAGAGTTTCTCACATCCCATTTAGCAGTACATCCAGGAGTGGCGAAGATGTACCAGGACCTCAGATGACAGCACTGGTGGCCGTGTATGAAGAAGGTTGTGGCATAGTTCGTTTCTCGATGCCTCACCTGCCAGCAGGTGAAGGCAGAGCACCCGGTACCAGCAGGCTCGGTGCAGCCCATGGAGGTCCCAAAGTGGAAGTGGGACAGGATATCTATGGACTTCGTGACTGGACTTCCACGGACTTCCAGAGGGCACGACTCCATTTGGGTGATTGTCGACCGACTCACAAAATTGGCTCACTTCATACCCATCAAAGAGAAGAGTTCAGTGGAGAGCTTGGGATGCCTCTACGTTCAGGAGATTGTACGACTTCATGGTGTGACATCATCTATCGTCTCCTATCGAGATGCTCACTTTACTTCCCAGCTTTGGAAGGTGTTGCAGGAGGCATTCAGGATGCAGCTACGTCTGAGCACCGCCTCTCACACTCAGACAGATGGTCAGAGGGAGAGTACCATTCAAACTCTTGAGGACATGCTCTGCACATGTGTCCTAGAATTTGTTCGTAGCTGGGAGGACCACCTACCCTTGGTGGAGTTCGCGTACAACAAGAGCTACCACTCCACCATCGGGATGACACCATGCGAAGCGTTGTACGAACGACCTTGCAGATCTCCTCTGTGCTGGACAGTCCCTGGAGAGTCTGCACTTGTGGGATCGGAGATGGCCCAGGCCACGACAGAGAAGGTCCAGGTCATCCTGGAGTGGATTAGGACATCTCAGAGCTTGCATAAGTCTTATGATGAAAGGAGGCAGATGCCACTAGAGTTCGAGGATTGCGACCACGTCTTCTTGCGAGTCTCACCTCGATAGGGATTACAGAGATTTGGCCGAGGTGTCAAGTTTTTTCCACGCTTCATCGGACCATTCCAGGTCCTCAGCAGCATTGGCGAGGTGGTTTATCTCCTGTCTCTACAACCTCAGTTGCACTGGGTGCATAATGTTTTCCACGTATCCCAGCTGAGGAGATACGTGCCCGACCCGACGCATATCATTGACCATGGGGAGCTGGACATTGATGATGGGGAATCCTTTGCGGAGGTCCCAGTAGAGATTGAGGATTGACAAGAGCAGGTCCTACATGGACGGTCGATTCCTCTAGTGCACATTAGATGGAAGCACGGGAACCTCCCGGAGAGCACTTGGGAGCGGGAGGCTCAGAAGCATTCTCAGTACCCACTTTTGTTTCTAGTTTTGATGTATCTTTAAGGGGACGTAAAGCCCTGAGGTGGGAGTAATGTAAAGACCTATTAAATTCTAGAGAAACATTTTTATTAATTTTCATTGGGATTTTAGATGAACACAGTTTCTGGCGGCACCTAATTCCGAGGCCCGGTGTGCCCGAAATCTTTTTCTGAAGATTAGCTCGGGTACATTCAGTGAAAGAACGAGCGGGATTTTCTAACATTTGAACCGGTTCTCAGAATCGAATTCCAAGGGCACCGATGGAATTGCAGCCCCGGTAATTGCTTACAAACACCTTTTCCGGAGTTGCATTCGCTCAGGTGTGGTTTTTAAATTTTTTGGGTTAAGTAAAGGATTAAAATAAAAATGGTGCGACCAATTTTTATTTTACTTAAATTTGTTTAAGCTAAGCTTAGTTATTGGAGTGGGACCCACAATATCCTACCCACTAGGTAGGATATTTTCGAGGTGGGCCCCACATGATCCCCACTGTTTCTTTCAATTTCCTTAACCCCTATTAATTAATGTAACGCACCTGCACCCCTATTAAGTGGAAGTCAACGCTAGCGTTTTTATGTTTATGAAATGCCTCTATTAATTTGGGCAGTTTAAACGTTCCAATTAATTCATTTAATTGATTGTTTCGTTTTTGAATTTCAAAACGCATGGCTTGAAAAATAAAATAAGATAAACTCTTATTTTATTAGAGTTGTTGGGTTGTGAGTGGCTTAGGAGAATTTTATCTAGTTCTTGAAGTTCTTCCTCCTCGACGAAGAATGCGAAGAACGCCGACCTTCGACAAAAGTCGACAAGAACACCGGATCCTCGGAGATTGATGACCCAGCACCAATGAATCTTTTCTTCGCGATGCGACGATCCTCCTTCCGCGACGCCTTCTTCCGCGACGTGCATCCCACGACGATCCTTCGTTCAACTACACTCGAGGTAGGGGATTTTGTTTTTGTTCGTGAATACTTACATTTACTTTCTTCATGATACTTTTCTGCTTGATATCAATTAACGGGAGGGGGCGGACCGAACAAACAGGGCCGACCCTCCTCCCTTGTACGTTGTGTTGATGTGGTTCGATGGAAAGTGGTGCGGTGGAACGGAACCGCACGGGATCATATGGAAAGGGTGTTTGACGCCGTTGTGTCGCACCGTTGAGGTCAAACAAAGGTGTGACTCCGTCGCGACATGCCGGAGAACCTCAAAGGAACCTTGAAGACACCACGGCCAGAGCGGGGCCACGGTAGAGGGGGGTGGCACCATCGCACGGAGCAGGACGGACCAAGGCCGCGGCTTAGGCCGCGGTGATGTAGGGACCGACGGCCGGTTCTGGGCCACTGGCGTCGGAGCAGGGGGACCGGCCCATGCCGGTCCTATGGCGGCAGCAGCCGGCTTGCCAGAGCAGGCCGGCCGGTCAGAGGAGGAGCCGGGGGTTATGACCCCCGACTGGCTGGACAAAAGAGGCCCCCCACATGAGGGCTGCGGTTACGAACAGGCGGGGGGCAGCACGCCCCCACCCCCCCCCCCCCCCCCCCGCACCCCCATCCGCTCGGCCGAAACGGCCGAGCCACCTGGCCAGCCCCAGCGTGCCGGGCCGAGCCATGCCCAAGCAGGCCGGACCTGGACCCTATTCGGGTCGACCCAGTTCGGGCTGACCCAGGGGGTCTCGGGCCGTGCCCGAAACCCCCACTTCCGGCTCACTTTCGGTCTTTTGCCCATAACATGGGATAAGGACCTCCGATCGACACACCGTTAGTGGTGATGAGATCCTTGGATTGTGATGGTCTTTTCGGTATGTTACACTCAAGGTTTTGGAGTACTTTGGGTTCGGCCGGGTTGGTTCGAACATGAAACCAATCAGGCCCTCGGAGCGGAAACGCATATTACTTGAGCTCCGGACGTCCGATTGACGTGCCATCAGCTTTGATGGATTCCTCTTAGTGAGACAGACCTTTTGGCTTAATCCTCTAGAGGTTTGGATGAAATTGGAGTACGGCTGGGTTGGTTTTGACTTAAAAACCAACCGGGCCTCTAGAACGAAAAAGCCAACAACTTTCAGACCGGGTGTCCGATTGACGCGCCATCTGTGATGTCGAGTTCCTATTGACAATACAAAACTTTTGAATATATAAACTCTGGACTATGTGTCAGTTGATGTATCAGCCCCTCGGCTCGTGGAGAGGACCCTCCCGAATGAGCTTACTGTGTGCGGGAACCCTAGAGTGGGTTGCTACTGCGACGACGATGGCGACTGTACAAAAATACTTCGTGGATTCGACGACGACGACTACAACACTCAGCGATCCTACGTGGGTCAGTGCTACCGATCCTGTGTGGGTCAGATCCTGTGTGGGTCAGTGCTCAGCAGTCCTGTGTGGGCCAGCGCCTACAGATCCTGAGTGGGTCTGATCCAGTGTGTGTCATTGCGGGGGTTAGTTACCTATTGGTCCTTTGTGGGTCATTGCAGGGGTTAGTACCTATTGATCATGTGTGGGTCCGACGGCTTAGATGAATCAGTGGCTACACCTGATCATCTCTATCATCTTACGAAGAAGTATACCTTGTGAGATGAATCTTTATTTTCTTTCCTATGTGGATTGTGTTGTGCTATCCTGTGTGTATGTGATAGAACTTGGGCTCAAATGTTGGAGCCGAACCGGAATTGATGACTTAGGTATATGTATTCACCAATACATAACTAGTGTCAGATGTTACTTTGTGATTGTATCTCTACTTTGTGGGTTATCCTTTGTGGATTATGCGAGACCTTCAGGGGTCTCAGGGTCCCTACTGAGTAGCTTATACTCACCCCTGCATGGGCTATGCCTGCACTACCCTGTGTTGGTTGCAGACGACGGACAGCGCTGATCGTGGTTGAGGCTTGCAGAGAAGGTCGGTACCTGGAGGTGGGCCACTGGGCGGGACGTACACGGAGCAGAGGGCTGGACACGAGGAGCGGAGGTGGTTATCTTTTCCCACCCTTCAAGTGGGAGTACCACAGGATGGCTCGACGTTGCTGCTTTACTTTCAGTTGCTGTACTTTCTTTCTAGTTGTACATTACTTTCAGTTTGGGTTTGTATTCTGGCCCATATACTTTTCGCACTTACATTACTCAGTTTACTTAGTGTTTACTTCTGCTGGCTTACTCTATGGTGTTTTTTTACTTTTAAATGAAATGCCTTCCCTTTTTGTTGTTATTTACGCCTTGGTTCTAGTCACCGACCCCTGGCCTATGGAAGACTGTCTTGGGGTAGTCACGGCACGGGCCCTGAGGACGGGTCGTGACAATTTTAAATATACAAATTTCACATTTTTTTTTTCAAACACATTTAATGGATATAATTTTTATATTACTGATGAATTTATATTGCATATTAAAGAGTTAAACTGACCCTCTAGATTTTCAAACATGCATATAAATAAGTAAAGTTCTTGGTATGATAATTTATCTGTTTTTCTCGTACCTTAACATTGGATTTTACTAATTTTTTAGCATGAAATAAGAACATAATTATAGTGTCTTTGTATTATGTGTATGTATTATGATGAAAATGATGTCACTCATGAGTAAAGTATTATTGGGTAGTGGATGTCGGTTCAAACTACAAATTACCCATGAGGATTATATCATGTCTAGACAATTGTAAGACAATTGTTTTACTACATGACTAATCTTGTAGGGATTGTTGATTTCACATGATTATAATTAATTATATGGAATGGTTTTATATACACTATGTATGTAATGAATTTTGATATTCGTGATATCATTGGATTTTAATTTAGGTTATAAATAATATCTAGGAGTATAATAATTAGGTACACATTGATATAGTTTGAATAAGTCGTTTTTATGGAAGGAATAAGATTATAAACTAAATCATTAAAATGATTTATACAAGTTAATGGATTCAAATGAGACAAGATTTTAATATTAAATCTAATTTAAATAATTCTAAATGTTATATTCCATTCATGGTAGACACTTATCAAGACATATATCGGTTAACTAGGTAGGTTCATCCAAATTATGGTGCCCGTGAATTATTATTTTAAGTGGAAGAGGTAAATAGGATATTCTAAGTGTTAGGAGTCTTGTTTTTTGGGTTTCATGGCCACGCTCAGCTAGGAATCCCCTATGATGTAGACCTTGGGAATAATTTTGACATTATCCATTTGTTGGATTTGGAAAGGAGATAACTATGAAAAATACAAGCGAAGTTTATTATATGATTGGAATGATGGCCTTCATAAATAAATATTGGGTGATAGGTACATCAAAGTGGAATCTTTTATTAGTAAAATATAAATCATGAAACACAATTGGATATGGTGAATTTTTAATTTTGACATCATATTGTGGACCATATTTAAAAATATTAATTTATAAATAAATGTAAAAAAAATATACATTATAATAACATATATGGTTATATATATGTGGAATAATAAATAATCAACTTTTATTTTAGATCAAAATTTATATAGGATAAGCTTATAGGCTAATGTAATGATTAAAAAAATTTCATCAAAAAGATAAAAATTCTATGGGTTAGATAAATGCCTTTTGAAGTAACAAACTATTAATGTTTATCAACACATGAATCTAAATTCTTATGATAAGTATATATTCATTTGATAAATCTTTAAAAATAATTATTTGTAAAATTTATAATGTGACATTTTACAACAACCAACCCATCATGTCCCCTCATGTACCTTATGTGAGAAAATAATTTTGTTGTCAGTATGTAGCCAAAAGGCTTGGAGTTTTTGACTATCACCTGGTATGTATATATCAAAATATGTAAGGCCATAACATATGAAATCCTAAAATAATCCCAAATATATAATATACAAGATAATATGGAATACCAATAGAGCATCTATTAATATTAAACTAAAATTTAAATAATATGATGCATTATAAAAAGAGTTCTAGATCATTCTTGAAGATAAAAAATCACAAAACAGATTTGAAGAACCATCAAAAAAATAATTTGGAAAAATATCCTATCATACATTAATTTTGGGATCAATATCAACCCACAATAACCACCATTTCCAACTTGGAATATTTGGACCATGCATAAAATGTTATGTGTCACATATAGCCTTTAGGATTCGGCTCTAAACAAGAAATTCAAGTTCCAATGTCTATTCAGACCATATCTAAACTTATTCATCATCTTTACCAATAAAACATGTGTTATGACACGACCTATGTAGGAGTGAGTATAAGAGTATTCATTAAAATTCCCAAAAATATGAAAGGAAATCACTTAATAAAATTTCATCTTATCTCATAGTATTAGATGTTTTTTTGGGGGAAACAAAGTTTGAAAAATAAATATAATATCAGCTTAATGATATCGATACTGAAGAGTAAGATGAAGAATGTAAATAATAAATAATACTGAAAAATAAAATGTTATAAAAACTCAAGGACATGGATTATGTTAGGATATCATCAATACTATGCTTGAGAGTTATGTTGAACAATAAATGAGGGGTTCGTGGAGAATTTTTGAGTCCTTGAAGCCTGAAGTCGATAAAACAACACAATAACACATCTCGAAGGAAAACCCCTTAGGTGTAGTGGAATCCAATTTACCATAGAATTATAAACATAATTGTCTTTCATTAGCTATACATATCATCATTGAAGTGTGATCATTAGATTTAAGAGTACTAAATCCGATGGACCATCAACATTGTATCATTAATTAAACCTAAAACTAAAAATCCTAATGAACATTGAAGTATATCCTACTAATGATACATGATCCTGACCCCATGGAAAGGGGTGAAATATAAAATCCAAATGGCAGAATGTTTTCCTATTTGATTTCACCATAAATGTAAAATATTGACTTCATGGATGGAGGATCTTAGTCTCTTGTAAATTTGTGAAATACCAACCCTATTTGATCATAAATGTAGAGGATCCTATACCATACCAATATGGATCAAATACCAACTCTAGTGGAGTATCCCTTATAAGATGAAGGAAAACCTACCCTAAATGGAAGTTAATATTGACACTCATCCTTCCACATTAGATGGTTAGGTAAACATTTATAATCCCCAAGAACACTTCAAATCCTATGACCTCATCATAATCTCAACGGTAGTTCCATTCTAATGAAAAATGTGGGAGATAAACAAATTGAATGGTTCACATGTGAAAACCAGATTACTTTAATGTTATATGAGAACCCCTGAAGATTTACTTTGTCATACAGAGATAAATCATAATTAATCCTTTCCCATAAATTGACAAGGACAGTAAAACGAAGTGCACTGTTGCGTTCTACATGGAAAAATACTATATAGAGACAATTGAGTTTCTCAAAACATAAAACTGAAAAATATAAAATTCATTATATCAAGGATGGATGTAAAAATATTTCAGGATATGGGCCCATTCCATGAGTTGCGATTATATATCCCCAATGGGACTTGAATGACTAATCTTATATTCAGGGCTTTGATATGGTATTAATTCCATCATTTCGTTGTTTGAGTGAAATGTTAAGACCAAAAAAGGATTCCTTAAATATTAACAATAATAATATATATTCTTCAGAGGATTCAGGTGTTAGAATAAATGTACCCCTTTAAAAAACATGATCACATAATACCACCCCACACCCAAACCCTCTCTTTTCATATGTTATTTATGAATAATAATAATGAAAATGATTTATTTATTTATAATAATGCATATATTATTACTGGAAAAGATAGTTTATGGTGCTAAGATAACAGGGTGTTTCATGGTGTGTCCTAAATGAAATAATGGGGACATGATTTCATGTAGTACTCCCCATTCACACCCTATGTAGACAATAACCCAACCTCTCTTATCTATAATATATATATATATATATATTATCACTCTGTTAAATATTTATAATACGTTTATGGGGTATGTTTTATTTTGTTTTATGTGTTTTCAATCTTTTTTGAAAAAAATGTATTGGTTAAAAATAAATTTTAAATTTCAGAAATGCAGTAGGGCCCATATAGTTTTTCAATTCAATGGAAGGATGTAGATCCCCCAATCATTTCCCTGTATCAGTGACATTTTACAAGTCAGTTAGGGGTGGATAACTTTCTCATAAAGAGAACAAAATTGGTGACCGGGTGGATGGTTTCTATTAAATTAGTTGAATGCCACCATGCCACTTTTCTACTAACACCCTATAAAAGGGAACCCTCTCCCCCTCCTCCTCACTGTATAAGTCACTCTTATCTATACATTATAACCCTCTCTTGAAAAGAATTATTGTCCATCCTAGTGGATCAATAATACTAAGATATGCCTCAGTTTTATAAGAAGAATCACATAGAGGTATTTTTTTCTTATTTAACTAAAAGTTATTTGTTATTTAATTGAATTATTATTTTTTAGTTCTAAATATGTAATTTATTAAATAGTTTAGTAATATATATATTGTTAGAAATTGTAATTATTAATATTAATGAATATGTTTAGATTAACTAAATAATAACTTGGGGAAAATGATTACATAAAATTATTAGCTAATAATAATTAACTAATGAATAGGATATGATTAACTAATTATTAAGGAAAAATTAATTAAGGATGGAGTAATTATTAACTAATGAATACAGAATGCTTAACTAATTACTTAGTAATGGTTAATTATTTATTAACTTATGATTAAATTATGATTATGTAATGAATAAGTAATGATTAATGTCAAATTAAGGAATAAATAATGAAATAATGATTAACTAAAAAAATAATTTATTAACTATTGATTAAGAGATGATTAAATAAAAAATTAATTTTTTTTAAATAATGATTAATTGATGATGAAAAAATAATTATTTAATGAATAAAGAATTATTAAGCAATGATTAAAGAATGTGTAAGTAATGATTGAGGAATAATTAGCTACTTATTAACTATTTCTTAACAAGTTCATAAATAAATGTTAATTAATTATTAAATAATGATTAACTAATTTATATGTAATTATTTGTGTCATATTTTAGGATATAATATAATTTTCAAAAAATTTGGCCCCATAAATATTACGTGGTTATATAAGGAATTGAGTCCTTGTCTAGATACTATAAGTATATGTGGCTCTGGAACAGGTGAAATTAGGAGTATCAACATTAAAAAGGTTCCATAGGTTTGACTTAGGGTATCCTCGTACCTGAAAATAATTCATCCTACACAATTTGTTTTGACATTCATAGGGGATATTCTTTAGATGATTAATATTTTCATAATAATCTTATTAAAAAAATTTAGGATGATTAAAAATTGTACTATGAAAAATTATTATAATATTTTAGAATAAAATACGATTTTATAAATTTTTAGTATCATAAATATTATACGGTCAACACTCATTCTCAATTGTATACCTTGAATGATTTGGAAACTAAGGTAAAAAACGAAGAAAAAACACAAAATAATTTTATTTATCATTAATAAAATGAGAATAATGATCATATAATCAGAAATGGAGAATAGAAATCATTAAAAAAAATTAATGATTTACAATATATAAGAAATAATTTTTTAATTGAATAGTGTTTGGATTAGATTACACTAACATTGGATGTCAAATAAAAGCCAGCTTATTTTCAAGTGGTATCTTAATAAATATTCTAACGGGATATACATAATGTAAGAATTTTCAAGATCATTTTTACTTATAATGAAATATAAGATAAAATAATAGATAATTTATTAGAAGTATATAATATTTGGGAAATTAAAAACTTATGTACATCACTTTGGAAGATGTTATTATGCCACCACCGGAAAATTAGTTGGATTTTTCCTCACATCTGAAGTCCGACTCATCTCATCAAAAATCATTTCGTTTGAAAATTATATAGTATTTATTGTTTGTTGTAAATCACTCATGTGTTATTTAATGTGTTTTTCTTCTTCATCTCACATTATATATTATAAATTATCATTTTATCAGTGACAAATAATCTAATAATGTTTTATATATTATTTTTACCTCAGTTTTCAAAACATTTTATGACATATTTTCTAGTATAATTTTATATAATGAATAATAATTATAATATTTTAATCTATAAAATTACATTTTAAAAATTTAGTATAATAAGGATTGTATGGTCAACCATTATTGTCAATATTTGTTACACTATCAGAATCATAATAATTTTTGTTGGTGTAGATAGTGATGTTTTCATATCTCTATTTCTATAGGAAATTTATTCGGACTGAGCACGGATATTATTATACTACACAACCAATTTTTTTTGTACATTTGATTGTGCAACCGTAAGTGATCATCATCAAATTTTTTTGGATCCTTAAATTTTAGACCTTATCGACAGATTAAGTCTATAAGATATAGAATTTTGAAATTCTGGGATATATTGGGTCACCTTGCTTATCCAATAGTTTCTGATGCACTTTGGTTCCTGGAAATAAATTTATTTTCCTATAGTTTAGATGGTACCTTAATGGAGTAATATTTTGATGTTTATACCATAAAAAACATCCATTTATAAAATTATTTAGACTTACAAGAGTGGTTGAAGAAGGTATGCCCTGTGAAATTGAGGCTATTCCATATGATGCCAAAGTTGAAAACCAGTATGAACTCTTAGATATATAATTAAATATGGAATAGGATGAGTATTTTGTTAATGATGCAACACACCATGAGAAAAGTGATAATAAAGATAAATTATAAGAATTTGGGTAGTATATTTCTTAAAATACATTAGTTTTATAGCAGCTTCGACCAATAATAAATCATCCACCACTCTTTTCATCTTTATCGGAAGAAGTGGAATATGTACCTATATTCAACTACAATGTTCTCACACCCAAAACTGAGTTTCCATGAGTTTTAACAGATTTGTTTTGTGATCTGTAAAAAACCTTACATGTAAGAAGATATTTTCTTTGTATAGATACATTGAGAAAATGTTAAAAAAATTTCCAAATTAGAGAGAGTATAGATATTTTTTAGGAATTAGGTCATAAAAAATAAATCATAAAATGTTATTAATCGGTGGATGATTGTATATTTTGGATGAGGGTGATTCAGGATATTTCATTTGGAGTATTTTGAATTTTGATGATTGAGGAACACATACTTGAATTAATCCAATCCCCACATAATATCATACTTCATTAGATGCTAAATTTTTTTCATCCCTTTTTTATAATATTTTGACATTCCCAGATAATCGTATATACCTTGTGAATAAGAGGATACAACATACATTCTATTATATGATTTCTTATAATAAGGTAGGGATAGAGAAAACCAAAGGCAATTATGAAGGAATATATTGATTGGGATGAATCGTATTTAATGTTGCGTCAATTTATAGCAATACTGAGACATCATCCAAATTCAGAAAAATGAACTTGTTTCTCCAGATAATATACTTGATCCATCTTAAATTAAATTTCACAAGTTTTTATTTTTTATTCCTCCCTAGTATTTCCCTATTTCACTTCAGCAAATAGATTATACTGATTGATGGAATCAATATATATGGTAAAAAAAATAATTTTATTGATTGTGGAAACCCAAAATGGAAGCCATTAACCTATTCCGATTTCATTTTCCACTGAATATAATAAAAACTATGAATCAATGAGTTTTTTTGGAATGTATCAGGAACAATTTATATCACACTTGGGGTGTCTGTTTAATATCTGATTAGCATCTAGAAACCAATGAGGAAATCAATTCGTATCCTTATATAGGGATACCCCTAAAATTATATCATCGATAGTGCATCAGGAATATTTCTAGAAAACTTTAATGAACATTCCATAGCATGACTATGAAGAAGGAAATCACGGGGCTTTGTATGAAATATATTTTATATTTTTAACAATTTTAATGTAAAAATAAAATAAATTTATGTCATATATGATCACTTGTATGATTAATATGAACTGGATCAATGATGGTTTGAAGAACGTTTCAAACTAATCCATAGGGATAATGAATATGTTTATGATTATATGATGTATATTACAAAAGTGAAATGGACATTTTCATATGATGGGGGGGGGTACGAACACAAAACTACAAAAATTGTAGATTTTCATCATTGGTTTTTTCAATGGGATTCACATGTTACCTATAAATTCCCTAGATCATGAGACATTTTATCATTGTATGAAGTAGTTTATTGATATAAAAAACTATCGTCAAAAGGTATTTAGTAGTGGCTAACATATGAAATGAACATCTAACAAGTGATTGAAATGAATATTGTAGAAGACATTGGGTGTCATATCTACCTTTTATTTTAGGAAGAATCTCAATTTTATGTTCAAGGGAATTCAGAGCCTATCAATAATAGAGTCAGATAAAAAATTGTGGTTTTTCTTGAATCAAGGAAATGTCCATGTGGAATCATCCAGGGATTAATGTTTCCATCCACACATGCCAGCACACCATGTGCCTCTATGAACATATCTTGAGAAACACTTTTTGATCCAATGTAACAGCTGGACACCATTAATAAGTGTTATAATACACCATGTAATCCTATTTTAGAGTTGTTATATTTCCAAATTCCCAATGACCAGGTGATAGTGACATATGAAAACAAAAGGTTGCATAAATTATGGAGAACAAAGTATAATGGGAAGCAGAATGAGATGGAATAGCCTCATGAATAAGGTAAATGTTTGATATTCACTATATGTCACCAGTAAGGTAATAATAGGATAAGAATCCCTAACATTTCTAGATCTAGTGCACACTCTCAGCCACAATGATGTATTGTATCCAATGTGATACTCTTATATTTTTAATTATATGGTGTTTATATATGATCCTACATTTTGAAGAATTATCTGAAATTTCTGAATATTTTTTACTGTCAAGTAAAAATAATCCTTTCCAATTCAAATTAAATAGAATATGAAACATTCATGTGAGGTTACATGAAATCACAAGATATATGTTCATGGATAAACCATAAAAAAACCATACATTTAAATTATAATTAAACGTAACATCATGTTAGAAATAATATATAAATTTAAAATCACACAATTTTTTAATAGAATTTTATATAATAAAGAAATAACTTATAAATATATATATATATATATAACTTTATCTTAAAAACCCCATTTCCTTGGTAAAAACATATATCAAAAGAATTTTAGAAATATTATTTAAGAAATTTGAAGACATGGCCTTTTATTTTTCTTATAAATATTATAAAATAATTGGAAATTACATGCCATGTCTTACATTCTACAAGTCATAACATTCTACTGAACATAATTTTATATTTAAATTTTACACTTCCCACTTATTTCATTTTTTAACATAAAAATAATGTATAAAATAAAACTTAATGAGTATGATATGAATTTTTTCAACAGCTGTGATATAGGATTGCTAGTTTGAAAGATCTGGGGGTGTTGAGTGCACCATCATCATCAGAGGATGCCTCTGCCCACATTTATACTAAACCCGTTTCATGTTGAATTCTTTGACATTTTGGTATCTGATTTTAAATTTTTTATCATCACATTTTTGTTTCCCTCCTAGAGAGGTGGAGACTAGAGACACACATAGTACACCTACTGGAGAGAGAGATGACCATCACCCTTAAAGATGTGGTAAACCATACTAGTATTCCTATCTAGGGGAAGAAGCTATTTGACCCACCCTTGCATACTTTCATGAGATTGTATATAGATTTCAAGGTGTAGAAATTTTGGTTAATGATAGTACTACAAATTTTCTATCGATATCATTAGGCTATAATGAGGTTCACATTTCACATTTACCAGATGATTCTGACAAGTAGACTATCATGCATCTTGCATGTGCCTATATATTATAAAGCATTGGTGGGACATTTTGTTTTGATCACTTGGGTAAGCATGTACACATTATGTATATGGGGATATTGGAGGAATTTGATTTGGATGGGACATACCAATGGGGATATGTGTGCCAGGATTTCACATATAGAGCAGTATGCATGGAATTTCTCCCAAAACACATATATCTCAGGGATGCACCATCCTTCATAAAATGTGGTCAGGGGAGCGCATCCAATCACTCTGCCCTAATCTTTTGTGGTCACCCAAATCATATAGTGGGGTTTCATTGTGATCCATTTGGATGCTATAATAATCCTTCAACTTTATTGGTTATTGATTCTAAAAGATGTTTTTGAATTTAATATAGTATTATTTTTCAATTTTGATGTTGTGTTTTATTTGTGGTGCGAGGAACACATCATCATCATCACATTGTCAAACCATTTGGTTTCATACCATACTGGGTTTTATAGGTACATTCAAGAATAGGTAAGTATCTTAAATCTATAATTTTGAAAAATATTTTATAATATATTCCTTATTCTTTTTTATAAATGAAATTCTTTGAAAAATTTCAAATTTTATTTTAGATTTCATGGATTCCATAATGGGATTTAGTGGACCAATTTCTAGAATGTTACACTACTAGAAATCATTATATTATGGTTGTAGTTCCACTCATTCACTTTCATATTATTGAGTGGCACCATCCTAATAGATTCATGTGCAAGTTTGGATATGTATAACCCATTCCATTTCTTCCAAGATAGAAATGATAGTTCATGGTTTGAAGGTGATGGGGAGGAAGGATGTCAACTGAAGCAGATGAAATTCCAAGAACCTCAACCTCTGGGGTAGAGGACCATCAATTCATATCCAGGGTGTACATAAAATGAGATTTCATCATTCAGTGTAGGTTGGGTATGATTCATGGTATAGAATAAAGTTTATAATTTATCTTACTCAATATTAAAGAGTGATTTATGATATGTTAGGTCAATAATTGTTTATTATTATTTTACTATACTTTTTTTATTCCTTTTTAATATATTTATTGGATAATTGAGAATATAATCTTATATTATTTACTAATCCAAAATAGAAGGTGTTTCTAACATGATAATTATCCATGATGTGGTGCTGGTTCTGATGCTAACTTATCACATGGTTGAAAATATAATATTCGATCTTCCACCCTAGATATTTTAGGTTCCTTCCCATGGAGTTGGGGTTCTTCAAATTAACCTCATACAGTAGCTGTTAATTCTAAAGAGAAACAAATAAAATGACTTATACCACATCATAGTGCATGGGAGGCCTCACCTGTACCACCTGTAGTGTTTATCCATCTAACAGTCTATCCTCATCGGATTGTTGATGTGCTTTAGGAGGTATGAGATCCGTCTTTTTCTTGATAGGAAATCCACAGTTTTCCCTATATTTTATTCCTGAACCTTCACAGCCTATATGTTTCTCCCATACAATGATGGAAGGTCCTCATACTACCCTAGTGGGAGAATAATCTGGTGCGTAGGACAACATAAAACTGACACATCCTCCCAAAAATACACATACATAAATGTGATAGTCGATGTTCTTGGGGATAAGGATTGGCCCTCTCTAGATATTTAGACTCCACCCCAGCATGGAGCTCGATGATATAGAAATATGTGTTTCATTCACACACCACCATGTGGGACATAAGAACACCATACATATTTATTATACACACTCTTGAATATGTTTTCTGTCAATTAATCTAATAAATTCAATTTAATCTCAACCATTTCAACATGTTTACACACTGTTTCAATTTCAATTAATGTTTTAGTCAAAAATTATATTTTATAATATTTTAAAGTCACCTAATTGAAATAGATTAAAACATATTAACTTTCAATTAAACAATTTCAAAAGAATATAAAGTACCCACAATAAAAGGAATCTAACTTTTTTTAAACATATCGTAACCATTTAAAAAATTATTGAAATTAAAAAGAATTTAAAAAAAATAATAATTAATTTTAAATTAAATGACTGTTAAAATAGATAAGAAATATAATTATAATTATTTAAAACAATACTAATAATATATTTAAATAATATATTTATTAGTTTGAAACATTATTGATTCAAAATAAAACTAGATATTGAACCCTGATAAAATAAATACTTTCTACCGGATCTCTAACTTTTACAAGTATATTCCAACTATATAGAATATATTGAGTTACAAAATCCAAAATGTGAGTAATATAACATAATAATAGTCATTAATAGAATAAAAAAATTTTACAACTAATATCACTTCCAGTACTATAGAAATAAGGGATATATAAAAAATCCCATGTTCACTTGTCCTTTATTCAAGATGCATGATGCTTTCTTATGAGTTGTATTGTAGAAAATGGATTGAAATAATAAAATAAAATAGTAAAT
Source organism: Viscum album (assembly GCA_963277665.1). Lineage (NCBI taxonomy): Eukaryota > Viridiplantae > Streptophyta > Magnoliopsida > Santalales > Viscaceae > Viscum > Viscum album. Next base: position 973,621,370 of record OY728141.1, read on the forward strand.
TATGTATATCACAAAAAAAATATAATGTATATATATAGTATATATTTACAATCTATATATTTATAGTGAGTAATAATATTATAGTTATGTAATAATGAAAAAAGTAGATTTTGACTAAATGATATAAAGAGTACAACCCTGTTTATGATATTTATAACAATATTCAAAGGAAAATAATGATTATATTTGTTATATTAGAAATTAATGATACATTTAGAAAAATTATTGAAAATAAAAAATAACTAAAAATAAAAATATCATAAATATAATCATTAAAATATTGTATACATGTCACACAACCTATTACCTAAAACCATAACATTTTCACTTTTAAATATTAAGTTAATTACTCTAGATAACATAAAATAAACATAATATGTTAATATATATGATAATATACAATATACAATATAAATAAATATAAAAAATGTGTAATTAAATTAATTTTATATTTTTTATGAATGGGGCAGTGATTCCTCCACCTTTTGATTGAACAAACATGTGGTAGGGGCCCTACTACCATTCTATCATTATAAAATAATTTCAACATAGAAATTTTAACAAAATTCCTATTATACATAAAAAATGAGTATGTTTTATATACCCCTTATTTCATCATTGTAGGGAAATTTATTCCTTGCAATCCCGCATGTAGGTGTGCACATGGATGGTGTCTCACACACCCCATTCCCTTAGCCATTAATCATTTCTTAGTTGATCCTCCATTGAAATTTCCATCCATTACACACTTCCATTTTGATTATAAATATAATTTTCTCATCCTTTTTATTTATATTTTTCTATTACACAAATTTGGTTCATTGGGTTAGTTATATAAGCCTCCCTGTGCACTTTGCTCATTGTGCCATCATTGTTTACTTCAGACATAGCCACTGCTCGTCCAAGCTGCTATAGCCAACACAACCATTGACTTATCCCATTGTTACATGAAACTAGAGTGTAATTATGGAATTCCATCATCAAAAAAATTGAGAAATTAATTAACAATATTAGAAAGAAAATCATGATGGGTGGTGGCTATTGAGAAGCCTGACCACAATACTATTGAAGCACATATCACACCAAATTATTTTGGACTCAACCATTATCATGGATTCTAATTTTGAGGTCCTGTTTATTCGTTGTAATTAAATTTTCCAGATTATTCATTAGTAGAAGAAATATTTTATTATAATTTTTATATTATTTACATTACCTCTTCCTCACCGACATAATCTTTATGTAAAAACCATTATCTAGGCCAATGAAACAGATTAAAATGTTTTGTGGAATTTTTTGATTGTGTGAATTTACCAATTTACCCTTGGAGAGGTTTTAAGTATCTATAAATTTGAGAATGAGGGTATTTCAAACCATAAAAAATTGAGGTCACAATCCTCTCCACTATAAAATATATTTCCCCACTATTATAGATATGATCCATAATAGCATGCAAAAATGCATTTTATATTATTAAAAAAATATTGTTGTCCTCAACGTCATTAAATTGGAGTTCCCCATATTAGCAGTAAAAAATGAGAATATTAAGGAAACCCTTTATCAATAATAGTTTAGGGATAATAAAGGAGCCCCTTTATTAGAGATTTCATTACAGCTCATAAAGGCCCGACCTGCTACAGTCTTCTGTTTGTATAACTCACATTGCATAAACTAACTATAAAATGTGTGAAAAATATATAATTTATTTAAAATGAATTATACATCAATAATAAAAAATAATTACTATATACGTTTAAATAATCATTTTTATAGTTACATTTTAAATAACTATCCACAGACAATTCAAATATTTTCTGTTTCATCACATCTATCACACACAATCCCCTTTAAAAAAATTTCCTCCCACTGTATCATTGGGTGAAAAATGACCTCTACCCAAGAAATATAATCTACCTATACATATGTTAGTAATACTAAACAAATAATCATCAATATGAAAGAATTAATTATTAAAATGTAAATTTTAAATAAAAATACACAGTTGAAGTTATACTCATCACACGATGTGATTTAGTGAGGTTTGGTTGATTCATACACATTATAAATGAGTTATGTATCATTGTTCAAATGTATAAAAACAAAAACTACATTTTATTAGTTTTTATTGTGTCACCTTTTCATTTTACTAAACATATCGTAAGTTTTATATAAGGATAAACTAAGAGTTATACTGGTCACATTGTCTATCATATTGAGGTGTAGATGATTTCTACACATCAAAAATTACATTTTGATTGATGTTATAATGAATCAAAAAATATTATTGTGTTTTCTTGGATATTAGTATGTCAATTATGTTTCTTTATTAAAATTTCATTCCAAACTAGAAACATGCACATTAATTCATACTGATCACATCATGTGTTGGTTTCATGTGAGACTTCATATTACACATCACAAATGACTTATGAACTACCTTCCCAAAATATCAATATAATAAGATCACGTTTTCTTTGTTTTCATTTACTGACACACATTTTCAACTAAAATTCCCATTTTAAAATGATAATATACACATTGAGTCATACTAATCACACTATGAATCATTATTGAGGTAAATTTTATTCCATCACATCACAAATGACTCATGTATCATTTCACTACTATATCAATGCAACATGAATGTGTTTTCTCAGTTTTAGTATGTCATTTATGATTTTTTACTCTAATTTAGGTCAGTTATAAATAAAAAGACACAATTTGGGTCATATTTGTCACACCATGCATGAGATTAAGGTGCAGTTGATTCCTACACATAAAAAATTTCATATGGATCATTTTACTAAATTATAAAAACAATATGAATATGTTTTATTTTTTTTCATAATATCACCTTTTCCCTTTTAATAAAATTAATGTCACATTTAAATAAAAATACCGACTTTTAGATATACTAATCACATTGTGTGTTATATTGAGGCGAGGTTAATTGCTTCACATCCAAACAATTATGGATTTATTTCATAAAGTATAAATATAATATGAATGTGTTTGATGAGTTTTCATTATGTGACATGTTCAATCTACTTATATTAATATCAATATTAAATAAATAGACACACATGGAATTATACCAATCACATTGAACACCATATTGATGTGTGACTAATTCTAACACATCATAAATAAAATATATATCATTGTTGTAAATTAAAAGAAAATACGAATGTGTTTTCTCAATATTGAGTATAACATATGTGCTTTTTATTAATATGTTATTTGAAATTAGAAAAATACCAATTTAGTCATATCAATCACATAATATGTTCGTTTAATATTATAGTGCTACATATACATAACAACTAACATATGAATTTTTTTACTAAATTAACAAGATAATCAGAGTGATTTTTATTTGTTTTTAATGAGATACACATTTTGAACAAAAATATAAAATTTAAACTAAAAATAGTCATTTTGTGTCATACCAGTCACATCGTTCATTGGATTGAGGTCCAGTTGACTCCTACACATAAAAAATTACCTATGAATCATGTTACTCATGTATCAAAATAATAATAATGTTTTATCATTTATTAGGATTTCACATTGTCTATTTACTAGTGTTAATTCCAATTTTGAATAAAAATACTCACTTAGAGTTATACTGGTCACAACATACATATGATTTGTGTGGGGTTGATTGATACATGTGTGAAATGAATTATGGATTATTTACAATAGTATCTAAACAATCCAAATGTGTTTTCATAGTTTTTAGTATATCACTTATTATTTTTTGTAAAATATCATTTTAATCTTGAAACACACACTTTGATTTATATCACAAAAATCAATTTTTAGTTTGATGTTAGACTTCTTCATACACATCAAAAAATAAATATGAATCATTTTAAGAAATTATAACGATAATCAGAGCGTGTTAGGTTAGTTTTTAGTGGGTGACACACATTTTAAAATTAAATGAGAATTTTAAATGGAAGATAGAAAAATTGAGTCATACTTATTGCATCATGCATCATATTTATGTATGGTTGATTCATTCATCCCAAAAAATGAAAGCTAGATCATTTTCCTAATGTATCCAAACAATCTTTGTGAATTTTCTTAGTTTTTTGTATGTAACTTATTCTTTTTTACAAAATTAATTTCAATTTTAAATAAAAATACATAATTTGAGTCATACCGGTCACATCGTGTATCAGATTGATGTTTGGATGATACATACACATTAAAAATGAAATTTGGATAATTTTCCTATTGTTTCAAAATAATATGAAACCATTTTATTAGTTTTTAGTATCTAACTTGTTCATTTATATTACTTATTGGAAATTTTAAATAAAAATTCCAATGAAGAGTCATACTCGTAACACTTTGTGTGAGATTAATGTGCGGACGATTTATATGTTTCCTAAATGACATCATTATCATTTTCTTAATGAACCAAACAATCCAAATGTGATTTCAGATTTTTTAGGATGTAACATGTTTTAAAAAAATTACAATAAATTTTAAATAAAAATACACACATGATGTCATATCAGTCACATATTGTGTCAGATTTAGGTGAAGCAGAATCCTACTCATAAAAAATGACCAATTGACCATTTTCCAAAAGCAAAAAAAATATGAATGTGTTTCCTTATTTTTTAGTATGTTAGTTTTCTTTTTAAAAAAAAAAATTAATTTTAAATAAAATATCTCACTTAGAGTGGTAAATTTCACACCATATGGTAAATTAATGTGTGGATAATTCTTATATGTACCAAATGACTAACAGATCACTTTTTAAAAATACCAAAGAAATCAATACCACCAATGTCCCCATTTTTTCCATTTTTTTCATTATCGAATACCTTAAACTGTATATTGAATCGATGTTCTTAGTAGAAATACCTTCCTATACTCATCTGGTTCTAAAAAATGAGAATTAGTTTTCATCTAAAAGCATTGAGTACATATGCAGTGTTGGAAGTTCAACAATGAAAAGAAATAAAAAACATAGTAACACTACCATAAGGGAATATGCTACCTCTTTTGTGAATTTTTGTAAAAAGTTGAAAAAATATAACTTCACAAATGATCTATTTAGAAAATAATTATTAGATAAAAATAATAAGAAAATTAACTAAAAATTTAAAGACAAAAATGTAAAAAATATTAATTAAGTAAATAGTTGGAATTCACCTATTCAGAATGAATGTATGCATTATTATTTGATTTTTTTTAATTTTAATTATCTTAGTTCTAGCTTCGATATTCAATCTCTTATGACAATGATCATCTTTGAGCAAACCAAGTGAACTCAAAAAAATAATAAACTTGTATAAGAAAAAATTATTATGTGTGTAATACATAAAATAAATAAATTATACGTAAATATGAAACAGTCCATTACTTATATGGAAGTCACATCTTCAGGACATATGTATATATTCTTCTATTAGGTATGTTTTCCATTCATTTTTTTGAAAATTCTAGTTTTTTCATGTGAATATGAGAATTTTCTACAGCCTTATTATTATTGGAAATACATGAATACACAAAATTATTAATAAATATTGTAAATTAAAAAGTAATTATTGTCGAAAACACCATTTTGGGGATGCTAGTTTGTTTATGAGATACCATATGCCTTATAAATTTATAAACATAATACAAACAATATTTTCCCTTTTTTTGTTATAAACAATACCTAAACATTGATAAATATAAGTGATTTGTTTTGAAATGTGTTTGGATAGTCAAATCATATTATATATTCCATGATATTTGTCCAATTATAGAACCTTTTGAGCTCGTTGTGAACATGGACTGTCCTCAGGCCTTGATTTAAAAAATATTTAAACACCACCCTATCAAAATATAATTATAATTAATCCATAAAATAATATATATATATATATATAATTAGAGTTATAAAATATTTGATTTACTTTATTAAAAATTTAAAAAATTCTTCATCTATGGTCGGGTTGTTTTGTATCCAGGGAGTGAACCCGCGGAACAAATCATTAGAGTATCCAAATTGAATTTAATCAGCATCCAACGATCCAAAAAAACAAAAAAGGAATAATTTATAAAATAAACAAAAATATATTTTATGTGAATAAATTGTATTTTTTTACCCCTACATCGTTTGTGATACGAAGATTCTATCATCCATTAGTTTTATTTCAAATTATTTTTCCAGTTTATGAACTATTTCATTCATAATTTTATTCTAGTTATTTTAGATTATTAGAAGTGACATGAGTACTAATGATTCCAAATTTATTATCATGGTATAATCCTTTCAATTGGTATTCATACATATTCATTCCAAAAATATGAATTTTTTTTAATTAACATAGTATATAATGTAGCCTCCTATATTTCATCTAAGTGATTATTTATTTATTCATTTTATTTGTTAAATGATTTGGGGAGTTTTTTGGGAGTGTTTCAAGATCATTTTAAAAGTATTGGGATTTTCTATGGTTCCATGGTTGGTGTAGGTTTTGTGGAAAATGTGCTAAAGTAATAGGAAACCGTGCACAATGAGAAATGGGCTAGAGGGAAAGAACACGAGAAGTGCATGGTTTGTCCAAAAATGTAAAAACTAATAGGAGAAACCATGATATGTTAGATAATGTTCTATGGAATTTTTGGCACATGATTTTCCATCAATGCAAGATAACAATGTGAGGATTATATTTTAGGTAGTGTCTATTGCATGGATAGCACAAGGTTTTCCTATATGTGAGACTAATCGTGCACAATATAAATGTGGGATCTAAAAATTGTATATCTCAAATGTTTTGATCTATAACTACCTTGTTCTCCCAATAATTTGTACTTATCTCAATATTATCTCTTCCAAATTTCTAATGAATCTTATCCCATTGATTTGGAAGTGATCTAAAGGCTTATCTTGGTTTTTTGAAGCCAAATTCTCCCGATAATTCTTCATTAATAGTTTTTTGTTGGTTGACATTATGTATATGTCCTATGTAGACAGTTCTAAGATAATTGATGCTAAAAATAAATATATATCGATTTTTGAACATAGGAAAAGGCATCGATGGTTTTTTTATAATATAAACCTAGTTTTATAAGCAATTCAGTGTTGTTATTCATTTTTAGAACAAAACTAAAGGTAGAGGGATTCATTTCAAACCCTCCTTGACATAACTGACTGGATTTCACTAAAATTTATTAAAATAATTGAAATTGGTTTTGAAATTTGTGTGAAAAACATGATGGAATCCTTCTTTATTGATGGTTCATGTATTTTTGGGAAATTTTGGAATTGATGTGAAAACTTCTTGATAAATGTATTTAAAATGATTATTTGAAAATATTTTATTAGTTTGATTTATGGAAAATGTGTTCTAATAAAAAATTTGTTTGATTGAAACTATTTTAACATTAAAATTTATTTGGTATTGAAATATATTTTTTATTGGAATTGTTTGGGCACGATTGTATTGGACTGGTGTTTGAGCATTCATGGTTGTGTGTGTTCATATTGAATTATGAGGCTTGGTTGAAATATGACACTGTGCTTATTTATAATGTTTTAATGGATCATGATATTTAATTACTTTGTGATGAATTAGAATAATTGAGATAAATTTCCCATGAGTATAAACCTTTAATAACTATGAATTCATGGGTGAATTTATGGGTTTTGGAATTTAATTAGATAATCCAAAAGAAAATTTGTAATTTTTTTATGAAAATATTTGGATTCTTTCTATTGAACATGTGGTTATTTTGAGAAAATTGTTTTATATTGAACATATTTATAATTGGATAAAAATTATTTTGGAAATTGTAATATATAAACTATGCATAAAATGTTCTAACTTTCAATATCTTAGGGGTGCGAGTAGGGTAGTTATTTGGAGAAAGCCTACTGAGTTTCATTACTCAACCATGATTGGTCAATTTGGTTCTTTAGATATATGGATTATTAAAACATGTTCAATTATAATGTATCACACTTCTCTAATGATTTCAATGATACTTGGGTTATTTTGTGAAGTGAATCAGGGATAATGTTGGGGATTTGGATTTGTGGTTGTATTTGAGTTATTATTGGTTTGCTTCAACTGTGTACTTGGTTTTTTTGTAGTCTTCTGCATCGATACTTGTATTTAGTTTGATTTTAATGACACTTGTTTATTTGAAGTTTCCATCATTGATATCATGCTTCATGTAGTGGATTATTTCGTTTTTCATGATTGGATCATGATTTATATTCAATGGGAAAATCATCTTCCATATATTAATAAACCCCTTCTCATTGATTGATAGCCTTTGTGAAATTAGGTATTTGACTTAAGACTATGTAAAATTTATGTGTCATATAAAGAAAATGTGGAGGGTAAGGATGTTATAAGTGGTATCATCTTGGTCCTTCCCAATTCATTGTGGAATAAGTGTTATCATATTAGCCCATCCTAATTCCTTGTGGAACAAGTTCTTTTATCTTGGTCCTTTGCAATTCGTTGTGGAAAAAGTTGTATTAGTCTTGGTTAGTCTTTGACTTGGTATTGTTTATCCATGTTGAAGTTGAATTCATTTTTTCATATTCCTTTATTTTTGATCATAGAAATGAGTTGGATTATTTGGATATTAAATATAGAGAATAAAATACACTTCTAACGTTTTTATGAAGAACATCTAGTTACAACCGAGTTGGGTACATAAGTTGTTTGGATGCACATATAGGTTTTTCAGTCTCATTTTCATGTGCTTATCCAATGAGGTGAGCATGAAATGCTTTTGGGGAATAAATTCTCACTATGAATGCATATTTTATTTCAAGTAATAATTATTAATTTTTTTGGTAAATATTTTTTTAAAATATTTTGATATTGTTTTCTAATGTTAGATTTTGAAAAAATAACATGATTGGAGTATTTTTAAAATTATATGATTTTCAAAATCATAGTGAAATTTATCAAAAAAATTTGTGAAAATAAATATTTAATTTTGGAAAGTAATGTTGTAATATTATTATGTGGTATAATTTGAAAATTTTAATATTTCAGTTTCTAGAGAGTGAGAGAAATGGTGTTTTTTGTGTTTTAAGAAAATGGAACCTAGTTGGCACTGTAAAAAAACAACCAAAATATGTCACTTAGAATGTTCTACCACATGATCCATAGGTGACCCAATAGTTGGTTCAATGTATTTTCTGAGAATTTTATGTTGTGGATAGTGGGAATATGAGGGATGAGTTGTAGAAAGTGGATCATGAAGTCTAATTCCAAAAACAGAATCCACCTATCAGTCATGGTAATTTTGAACCAGAAAGTACATGGGGGTGGATAAATCAGATGAGTGGTATCTTTGATTTCATCAGCACACCAACACAACTAAAACTAAATCTAGAAATTTATATATCAGAATATCATTCATGATAGTTGTGGGATTTATTTTTTTGGCTATATTAGAACATGTCCATACATGGGAGGATTTATAGAAATTATTAATGAAAAAATTTTATCCCAATATGTTGTGAATTCAATGAATGACATATTTCTTTATCTTGAAGTGGGAAAATAATTCTTTCAGTGTATATGATGAAAAATTCATAAACATTCTACGATTTTCACCCAAGGGTGATGCTTTAACATCCTTGATAGAACACATCTTTGAATTGAGGAGCATAAAAGGGATTCACTCGAATATTTTCACGCTTTGTATTACCAATTACACAGATATAGTTAATAGACTTATTGTAGCATAATGATACATATCAAGAGGTGCAGGGGTGGGAGTAAGAATGTTGATACTAGTGGAAAATGGTAGGAACACTAATTTTGGGGGAAACCAGAAGAGGTACCCCATTTTTCAAGGTGGGAGTACGTATCATAATCAAATGGTAGGATTTGTGGTTCTTATTCTGAAACTAAATATCTAACCAATATTTTTTCAATGTATTTTATTATACCACATAATGTGGAATTTTTTGAAACCACCTATAGCATGACATAATTGCATTCATTTGAGGCATCTTTAGTGTTATTGTCTCAATGCTATAAGGTCAAGTGTTTGGTACACTTCTCAGGTGTCATAGACTTCGTATTATTCAACTGGATGAGAGAAGAAAAATCAATATTGTATGTAGAACAGAGCTATCCATGGTTATTCAAGGAATACCATGACTCTTAATGTAGTGTAATCTCTACCAGGAAAAACGAGCACTATGCCACAGAAGGAATTATACAGAGCTAAACAGGTTGTTCTGGATAATAATTTTGGTGCATCTATAGTGATAGATATTATTATTTTGAATTATAACCTTATAAAATAAATATTTGATACAAGTGAATACAATTCAATTATTTCTTCTTATTCTGTTGATTTCTTGAGTTTAAAACTTGAGATTATTCCTTCTTTGATAAAACTGAAAAATCCTCTTGGTCATAGAGAATTTCGAGAATTTGTGTGTAAATAATGTTCTATAACTATTTATGGAGATTATATGAAATGGTATTTGTATGTGATATAAATGGATTTCTATGAAATAATCCTAGTTATGGATTGGGTGGATACATTTAAGGATCACATCAGCTGTTATACAAGAAATATCAGTTTTATGACTAAAGATAGAATCAATCACATCTTTTATGAGGACTAGATTATTGTGGGAGGGGAAACCTATTTTTTTCTGAACGTATATGGAATGAAATAATACCTATTGTTATATTTTATTCGGTATCAATATAAGTGCTTGAGAATAACAATATTTTAGTAGTGGATGATCGGTGCGTGAATATATTTCCAGTAAATTTTTCCGGGTTTCCACACAAAAGAGAGGTAGCGTTTACGATTGATCTCTATATTGGGACCCTTTATATTTTCCTTCCATATTATTCAATGGAACCATAAAAATTAGGAAAATTAAAGGTTTAATTAGAAGAGATGGAAGGAGAATGATTTATTTGGCTGAGCACATCTCTATGGCCAACATCAGTTGCTTTTTGACAAAAATGCATATGGAACTCTTTAGATATGTGTGGATAATCATAATCTAAACCAATTTTAAATAAAAAAATACATCCATTTACACTCATTGATAATTTGTTCTATCAGCCAATATGATATCATGGGTTCTCTAAGGTTTACAAGTGATCATGATATCACCAATTGCAGGTTTGGAAGGAGTATATTTCTATGATTACTTTCATGGGAAGATATAGACACTATGGATATTTCGTTATGATTTTCAATCTAATTACTACACCAATAATCATTTTGGAATTCATGTATTAGTTATTTAATAATATTATCATTATTTCATGGTGGTGTTTTTGGACTATATGTTGGAATATTGAAAGAAAATATATAATTATGAGAAATAGTTTGTGATTGTGTTTGGAATCTTGAGGGATCAACATATGTGAGAAAAATTCTGAAAATGTGATTTTTGAATACAATAGGTATGTTTCAACGGACATGTAATATCTATAAATGGTTTTACTATGGATATTGAAGATATAGTGTATGTTATCTCATGGGAACCACTAAATAACTTCTTTGAGATATGGAGTTTTTTTGGCCTAGTCTGTTATTCCCAATGATTGTTTCTGGATTTCTCACGATTAGATATTCCTATGATAGATTTTAGGAAGAATAATGATTCATTATAAATAAAATAGGAATGAAAATTGTATTTTAAATGGTTTATAAGCCTCTTAACATCTACCCAAATATTGATTTTGGTAGAATCAGGACATGGGTACATCGTGTATTGAGATGCATAAGGATTCAAGCATGGATATTTTCTCATTCCAGGAGATCATGTTGTTTCTTATGTATTAAGTTAGTCACGAGTTCTTATGAATAACAATCAAACACATGATTTAGAGTTAAATTTCATAGTATATGATTTTATGTGATGGAATCATTACCTATTGATTGGGATATGTATTGTGTTTACAGATTATAAGAGATTTAATTATATTTTCTCAAAAAAAAGTATTTGAATATGAGACAGTGAAGATTGGTGGGATGCTCCAAATATTTTAAATTGCATTGATTCATACTGTGCGTAAAGGAAATATTGTGGATGATGAATTATCTAGAAAAACATATTCTCAGCTGGAAAAAGAAGTTTCATATCAGTGGTAGTAGAAGCAAGTGATTACAGACATAGACATGCAATGTGAAAATGAAGGTCAGTTTGTTTCCTTATTTAAAATTCTATTTGTCCCTAATTTTGTAATGATTATTAAAAAGTCATGAAAATATGATTTAGAGTGTGTAGATTTGAGGTAATGACATAGTTTTTGGGATACCATTGAGAGATGTAAGAAAGATGGATGTTATGTCTTGTAGTTCATAAATTGGATGGTCTCACCAATGTATTCTCATGAACAAGATCTTCATGAATACCACCATTAGAAATGGGTTATTATTCATATAATAAAAAGTATTTATAAATAATTAAAAGAATATTACTTGTATGTTTTTATTTAATTTAGTTTATCTGAGTTCATTCGGAAATTCTTATCTTGTCTCCATGTTAAAGAAGAGAGTCATCAACCAGTTGGTATATTGAATTATTGACATATTCATTATGGAAATGGGAGAAGATAGCTATGGATTTTTTAATATGTCTCCAAATAACTATTCAGAAACATGAATCCATATGGTTGATAGTGGATCAACTCACAATGTGGGATCATTTGATTAAAATTCACCAGTCTTAAATGGTGTATAACCTGTCATGGATCTATATCTAATAATAATTAATGGGAAATAGTGTAGATTTTTCAATATTTTTAGAACATGATAGGAGGATTTTGACTCATGGATTTTAATCAAATGAATTTTATTCCATATACTTTGACTTATATGGTGAATTTTCTAATATAGTATGTGGATAGGGAAGATAAATTACTATCTAAAAAAATCATTTATATAGTGGGCGGTTTTGAGGTAACATGGTTAGATATAGGAAGCGACAATTCAATGGGATAAATAAGTGGTCGATAAATGGTTAGAACATTTTCTAGATAACACTATTTTTTCAAATTCTAGTGATGAAAATGATAGTTGTATAGAGAATGTATCACCCCTAGTTTCAAGTAAGTAAACCTTTATTTTTACTTTTAAAGTAATTAAATATAATTTGATATGTTTAGGATATTTTGGTAAACTTTTGAAATGTTTTTAGGGAATTTTTATGGGATCATGGTTGGTTTATAGTTTTTATAAACCAATAATCACCTAAAAGAAACCATTCACAATGAGAAATAGGTTAAAGGGAAGGTACATGGTTTGTCTAAACCATGCTGAAGCCTATGAGAAATCATGTTATGTTAGAAATTTTGTTTTTTATGGTTGGATAATTCTTTTATAACTGTTCAAGGTAACCATGGGATTCTCATCTTGGTGTTAGTGGCTAGCGCACGATTTACCTAACATTGCGACTAACCAGGCATTGGATAAAAGTGAGATTAAAAAACTTATGGATCATAAAAATATCTATTTGTCCTTATACACATCCCAACTCGATATACTATCTTGACAATGGCTAAGGAATATTCCTCCATCAGTCCAGAGGAAATTCAATGGCTTCCTTTTGTGTTTTTAGAAAAACTCTCTTGGTATGTCTTTGTTCATGGTTGTTTAAGGTGGGTTTCATAGATTTACTTCTCTCTCACACTTTTATTCATAGATCAATGTCTATTGAGGATATAAATATGATTTTTTATTCCAAATATGACTAGATTTTCCTTTTTTGAGGACAACGTAAGAGATCCATGGATGGCTTTTGGAGATTCATGCCAGTTTCATTTTAGTTTGAGTGTCGTTCTTCATTATCGCCATAAAATTTTAGGTAGGTTGATTTAATCATGATTCCACATGATTGAAGTGGTTGACATAATTACAAATTTATTAAATTGATAGATATTGATTGTGAAATTAGTTTGAAAATTAGGGTGTAAAACAACTTTAGTGATGATTTTTAGATTTGTGTGAAATTCTTGAATTATCATGAGAAGATATTGATAATTGAATTTAAAATAGTTTATAGGTTTGATTTTTGGGAAAATTATTTCAATAAAAATTCTGATTTATTGAAATGGTTTTGGCATTGAAATGGGTTTTTTTGTTGGAACGGGGTTACCATGATTATATTGGCATGGTCATTGAGAATACATGGTGGTGTTTGTTCATATTTCATTTTGAAGATAGATTAATATATGAGATTATTCATGGTTCCACAGGGGAGATAGAACATGTGATTTAATTACACCATGATGACATTTAGTATTGATGAGAAAATACTCAAGAGTATTCATCTTTCATAACAAATCATGCATGTCTAGACATATGGGTTGTGGATTAGAATGAGATATTACAAAAGGAAATATGGAATTGTTTTTAATAAATTGTTTGGTTTATTTCCATATAACCTTTCCTTGTTTTGAGAAACATTTCTGATATGATTTTTTTTATATAAAATATTTTAGTAATTGTTTTATATAAAATTTTATTATTAATATGAAAAAATTTTCTATCATAGTGGAATGAGAAGGGTGTAATTTTTGGGGAATCTTATTGACATTCATTATTCATCCCTACTTTGGTAAATTGGTGATTTTTCAGATGTTGTATATATGAAAATGGTAAATGTAAAAGTACCATATTAATCTAGTGTCTCTTAGTGATACTTCAGACTTTTTGTGAAGTGGAGCATAGTGCATATTAGAGTCTGGGAGTTATGGTTGTCTTTTTTGTTTTTATTAGTTTTCATCCACTGTTTACTTGGTTTTTTTGTAGTCTTACCCTATTGTACTTGGTTATTGTATGATTTTAATGTCAATCATTGATTTTAGTTTTCTAATATTGACACCATTCATTATGTAGATGATTATTTTTTTCTATCTTTTTTTGGTTTGTGGTTTTTTTTAATGGAAAATTTCCCCCCATCTATAAATGAAGGCCATGGAATTTATTTCTAGCCTTTCGTACAATGGTGATGTCTCTTAAGGGCATGTATCAATTCTTCCCCAATGTAAGACAACGATAATGGTATGGATGTCACAAATAATCTATATTATAAATAAATCTTGAAAACACAGCTAATTTATATATTTAAAAATGTAATTGATATCCATTCATACATGAGGATTTAATTTACATTTTTCTTTGAAATTTATTCAGTAAAATCATCTCCGAACATTGGATCTTCAAAATAAACTATTTTATTACTAACAATTTTTAACCAAGTTTCTACAAGAACATTCACTATTATAAAAAAATATTATTGAATGGGTGTGTTTTTCCGATGCTTTCACCAGTGTGTTGACTCCCTGTACATTTATATGATGATGATGATGAAAAAATTGAACCCAATATTCACACTTTCCAATGGTGGGAGACATTCATCACTATCTCGAAGATCTATACATATTAATCAAAGTATGATAACCGGATGTCGGTTCCTTCTCCCTTGGATCCCTACTTGGAATTCATCTCATAGTTCGAGTCTCCATCATTGATTAATACATGTTCATGAAACTCATTTTCGGTTCCATCTCACTGTGGATGCCGATTAATTACACTGTCTCCACCAGGACATTCCATGGGGTCTGGATATGGAATCAACCTTCAGCCGAAGTAGATGGTAACATCAGAGAAGTATAGAGATCTCTAAATACATGATTTTTTGGGAACCTGTATTATTACATGTAGGAAGGAATCTCATTGAGGCATATTAGGTAAGGAATATGACACATCTTATTTTGGTCGTAAGGTATCACATTCCAAAGGCATATCTTTTGAGGTTTTCCTCAGGAATACAATGTATAACATGATATAGTTGTATGAAAGGTTGCTTGTTTAACACCTCTCATAGATGTCACAAGAGTTTGATCAAAATTCCTAATTGTGGAGGATCATAGAGTAATTTACCTATGAGGGAGCCACTAGAAAGATTACAAGATGGAAGGACATTAATGCCTATAGAAGAAGAACATGGATGGTGTGTAACATAAAGCGATGATGTCACACTATGATGGATATGTACCTTGGAGGGAGGAACCAAGTTTTACCATATAGATGAGACAAAATATCCTATGACAATAATATTGGGGTGGCGTGTCCCATAAATGGAAGATTTCATATCATGATGGGGTATATCACTACGAGGGAGGCACCAATGTGCACCAAATGAATTGGTCAAAATGACTAATGAGATATGACCTGAGGTGGTTTGTCCCCTAAAGGATTGATTTGTTACTATGATGGGGTATATCCCTTGGAGGGAGGACCCAATGATTGCCTTATGGATTGGTCAGAAAACCCAATGATAGAGGACCCAGGGTGATGTGTTCAGTAAAGAGAAGATGTCACACTATGAAGAGTAACATCCCTAAGATGGAGGCACAAATTTTTATTAGAAGGAAGGGTCATAACTCTAAATGAAAGGGGATCTGATGTGGTGTTTCCATAAAGGTATTATGTCACCCCATGAAGGGGTACATCACATGAATGGAGGCACCAAAGTTTACAAGAAAGATGGGTTAGAACTCCAAATTAGGGTCGGCCCTAGTTGGAGTGTCCCTGAATGTGATGATTCCAAATTATGAAGGCTGATATGGACACCTCTTAGGGTTGATTAATGATTTGTAACCTAATGAGGGGCACTCAAAGGTTTACCATTAGTAAATATTTAATCTCATAGTTGTATCTTACGTAACCTTTTTAGATGATATGTATCATAACTGATGTAGTTCAATGGATGGTGTGGGGCTTATGCATTGGAGGACCCATTCACCAAGGGATTCCTCTTGGTTGGATGAAAACAATTGTGTGGAGCTTACGCATGGGAGCTAAACTGGTGCTGATATAATAAATGATGTTGTATATGGGGATTACATATAGGAAAAACCTAGATGGATGGAATGATCTGATTAGGATGTGATATCCTAGGTAAAACCATGATAGATATGGATGACATGTTGAGTGGAGTTGATGGATTGGATGTATTTTTGGGGCATTGTGATTAGATCTTAGGAATTATTCCACCATATCCTAGATGATTTAGAATCAAATCCCATTTAGTTATGAATAGTATGGCACTTACGCGTATGAGATTTATGGGTGCCACTACGGGCAACAATGGGGTGGATGTTTCCTATGCATGGGAGCTTCCTGGGTGCCGCTATGGAGTGGAAATATTGTAGATGGGTCTAACTTATGGGAGATTCTAGGGTTCCTCTTTAGAGAAACCATAGTTTGGATGTCGTAAGCATGTGAGGGCTATCCAGGTGCTGCTATCAATCACCAATGGTGTGGATGAGGATTACAGGTGGGAGCTGCCCGAGTGCCACTATGAAGAGGAAATGGTGTGGATGAGGATTATAAATGTGAGTTTTCCAAGTACCAATATGGAATGAAAATGGTGTGGATGGGGATTATTGATGGGATATTCCCCGGTTTCATCCTCATATATGGCCATGATGACATCCCATGAGAATTTCATGAGATAAGAATTTAGTTTACCTCCATGTGAATGTATGAGGATCATGGGGTTTGTTCCTGGAAGCTTCAAATTCATGATTCCCCATGACATCTAAAGAGGGAATCCTAACTCGATGGTGAGCCAAGGTATTTGATTTGAGATTAAACTAGATATAGATTCATATGGCTATTTTTTAGTGTTAATATCCTAATCATGGCATAAATAATCGTATGCTAGGCACATAATGAATATCATATTTCCTTATTATCATGTCACTAGATTATGTATTTCGATTAGCATGATCCATTTCCCGTAGTTCAACAAACATGAATCCTTGTATGTCCAATATCAAACATGCTCGAGTTCTAAAAATCACAATTTCAACCAATTTATAGACTATGGGAACATCAACAATGGCTCAAAATGTTACTAAAAACATAAATAGTTTCACCACCCTCAACCATCCATAGCTGTACCACCACATTCCACATGGACATACATAAATCACTCATCGAGTGCAACCCAACAAGTTAAATCATCTATAATGTACGTCACCCCTATAGCACCACACATATAGATTATATAAACCTCAAATGGTTCAATTGAGGTTTATTGAAAATTGATAATGAAAACATAACTGATATTCTTAGTATTACACCTTTCTCTGCAGGGAAACCTCAGTCCCCAACATAATCATTGATCTACCAGGACCATAGGAATGTTTTTAAATCTAATAAGTTCTCATCACACAAGAACCACTCAAAATGTATATATATCATGAATGACATGTAACCATAATGGGATATCCGATTTAATTATAATATAATAGGTTTACTCTCTCATATATATTGTTACTCAGGAAGAATATTATGAGGCTCATGTCAATCGCATGTCCACCCATGAACCAGTGTCATTACCACACTACAACTCCAACCTATGATATCAAAAATATATCAATTGAACATTATATATCTATGATGTTAAGGAATTTCTGCAACCCTCTTTCCAGTCAATTTATAAAGGGACATTGAATCCTTAATGCATCACCTATATTGGAATGAAATATTTAAGACCTATATCTCACATCCACAAAACCTCAAAAAAATATTATAGAAATTAAATTTCATCCACAAAGAGTACCATTATAACTCCACTTCAAAATTGGCTTCTTAACATATTCATTGGTTAACAAAACTAATCCTTTCTAACTTGTGAAATTCCACAACAAGGATAATATCCCAATTATTTTTTCAAATTTCTACATCATTTTCAGATTCAACATGTTTAGGCCCCAGAATAGTCCTTACCCTTCTACATCTATCCTTAATAGTAGGGAACTCCGAGTTCCACACCCTCCAATCCACTATCAGTCAAATAACTTGCACCAAAAAGGGAAAAAAGGAATCACTATACCTATATCATATTATTGAAATTACTATCCATGAATCAATCTTGTAATGAAGGAATCGACCAAATAATTACATATTAAGGATACCAATAAGTAGGGCTTTCAACTGTAATGGTGACACCCTCATTTATTAGTATGAACCAACTCTACAAAATATCTGGTCATGTCTCAAGGTGTTGAGGACTCATACCAAGCCCAACCCATATCTCACAATAGAAAAAACACAATGTAAACCTATTGTTACCATTTTAATGAACAAGTAATCATTTGTTTCAATGCCCACTGTAGTGTCCCGTATGCACATATAATGACATCACCTCCCAAAATATCTATAAGGGGGATCATTCTCACCATGATTCCGTATATAGGACTAAACTTTGAGAATCATGAACTCAAAAGTCACGACATACATGAACATTGGAATATTAATAGGTGATTGAATTTTAGGGAAACACTATCACATAATTTATTCATGTAGAGTTCTATTCCATGATATATGTAAAAACACCATATAGGTTGTCAATGGTACATTAAATAACTAAACTCAAGAAATATTCAACCACTAGGGAATTCCAACTATGAAAATATGTTATTCATTAACATGCTAGGGGTTACATGGCATCCCATACACTGAGGAATATTTCATAATCATAGAAAAGAATATGAAACTACATTATAATGTCATTCTATTAGAAAAATACATACACACGTGTAGGTTTATCTTATTTGAATTCCCCAAAATACATATATAAGAAAACACTATATGAGAAGATCATGACACTTTAAACAAATGAGACTCTAGTTAATGAAATAAATCACAGTATAAGGCCCCTAATAGTCATGTAAATCATACATTCCTACTCATTATGGATGAGTCACATCTCACCACTATCTATGAAGAGTAAATATGTAATATCCTATGATTTTAGAATATATGTTTTCCTTTAATAATACAGAGATCGATATCATTCTTCAAATGAACTATAGTAAATGTCATTATATATTATAAAATTAAAATAAAAATCTTAAAATGATCATTATAATTACATATAATCTATCTATAAATTATTTAAAATTTTATAATTTACCAAATTAGAAAATACTTATGAAACATTATTTGAGGCAATTAATTTTTAAAATTTTTTTAATTCAAATTCATTAATTGTTATAATTTTTTCTTCTACAAAATGTAAAATATTAAATTTTTTTAAAAAGAATTATACAAAAATAAATAAGGTTTTTATTAATATTTTCAAATTGTAAATATTTTTTATTTTTAATAATTTCCAAAAAATATTGATTTTTAGTTAAAATGGGATTTTTATGAAAATTATAATTTTCAAGAATTTATCTATTTATAAGAAAGAATTAGTAGTTAACAAAATATTTTATAATATATGAAATTATGGAACAAAATAATGCATTTTGAAATATAATTTTTAATTATAAAATCCATGGAAAATATTTCTAGAATGTAAATGGATAAATTAATAATGAATAGTCTTTTGTATCAATTGTTTTAATTAATTAATATACTATTTGAATTTATTTTTTCATTTATTTCAATGTCACATAACCATAAATAAATTTATAATAATACTTTTTAGTTTCTAAAAATTATTGAAATTAATAACAATAATTGAAATCTAAATATTATGCATAAAAATTTATCTTATAAAATTATTTTATTGAGTACTATGAATGTTTATTTAAAAATTATTTTTTCAAAATATTATTAATTTAAAATTTTAAAATTAATAACATAAATTGTATTATAAAAAAATTATGTTTTAATATCAATAATAATTGATACCATTTCAATTAGTTAATAAGTGATTAATGAATATTAATTTAGGTAAAACTACACATTGGTAAAGTGAGAAGTGAAAGTAGATTCCACTAAATCTCTCAAAAGATTCTCCAAAATGAGTGTATTGAATGTGTTTAGGCCATAAGCTAAACTATAATCCATAATTTCTAACTATGAGTGTCTTTTGGACTTGAATTGTATAATAAAATAATGTAATAAATAAACATGTTTCCAAAATGATCATTTTCTTCACATTTAAATGTGGCAACTCAAAGCCTATTAAGGATAAAAATTTCCATTAGTTTCTGAGAAATAAATATTCAAATTGAAAAATAAAATCATAATATCACCTGAGACAATGTCTTATTCACTCTTTATATGGATTTATCCTTTCAATATACTTGATAATTCCAAGGTAAATCATTGATCCCAACATGAATATAACTCTTATCACAACGATTATTTTTAATTTCTCTCAACCTATTATCCCCTAAAAAAGTTAATATAATGAGTTATGTATAATATATATAATGTTAAATCAAGATTATATTTATTTCATAATAGTAATTCATTCATTTTTGTATCATCTATTAATAAAAACAAAGGCATTGATCACATGTATGTGAAGAATACTACCTCCATGATATGATGCTATTTGTTTTCAGAACAAAATATTATGTATAGAATAAATTTGGGAATTTATGAGTAATATTCTATTAATTTCTCTTAAAAATGTATGAAATGATTAAATTTTATATTAACCTTGTTTCTGTCAATTATTTAAGGATTGAAATTGTTAACCACGCCTATGTGAGGACTACCACCTTAATGATTTTCTAATCTCATTTATATTAACCAGTTATAATATGTGAATCTCAATGTATAATTAGTAATAGAATATGTTGTTTTGTGGAATTATTATAAATATTAACTGTTAATTTTTCATATACAGTATCTCTATTATTTTAATGAAAAATGTTGTCGTTATTCATGCATACAAGTAGACTACAACCTCAAGGAATGATAAATTTAATTTTTAATCACCACCCCTCATTAATGGTTATAATAATGGATTTTATGTAGTTATTTGAAATATTTAAAATTTATGTTCTTATAAGAATTTATATAAAAAAGATGAAATACCACCTTCTTATACATTCAATCATTATAATAGACTAATATTTTTATCAGTTTACTACATAGTTAAGAGTTTTAGTAATGTTTATAAGGTAAATAATTAAGGAGTGTTATATAATATTAAAAAAAATTAATAATTACTTACTAAATCTGTTATAATATATATATATTTATAATATTGATATCTAAAATGTTAATAATATATCATATTTATTCATAAAAACATTGAAAATAAATTTTTATCAAGATTCATCATCATGATACATATTTAAATCACTCACTAGATGAATTTGAACAATTATAAATACTGATTTGATATATTTTTAATTAGATTAGGTACAATAGAAATAATGAGTTTGGAATGAATTTTCTTGAAAATAATCTACAAATATAATAGAATTTGTGGTCACAAATACCCTTATTTTTTTACTATTGTTATTTAATTAAGTGAGTTTCAAGAAATTAATATTCCTTGTAATATTTAAAATAGAATTATATTCGAGTAATTAATCCAGAAGAAATATTCATCAAATCATTTGATTTTTTATGGATACATTGTTTATACCCTATGTGATAAGAATAACATAAGAATGAACCCTACATTCAGAAAAGATCATATGGATTTCATACATATGGACTGGAAACCAAAAATTCGATAATAGAATATATGGGTAATCAACCCAACATTCGAATAGAATTATAGAATATCAATGAAACATTGAAGTCTAGAATCTTTATTCATAAACTACATTTTAAAAATGGCCATATGGTTAATCAATACAATTCTACAAAAAGGAGACCTATTCTATGAAAAGTAACATAATGAAATGAAATGAGACAATACACACTAAAATTAAACCCTATTCTACACAAATAAACACCATGTTGGTCAACTCAATGTCTGATTTTTTAACCTGTTATTTCATTAGTGTTTTTACAACTATATTGATGAAATGAATGATAAATTAAAATTCATATTACGGGTAATTCAATGGATGAATATTATTTATTCAAAGAACTATATACATTGTAAATGTAACTCATATTCTTATGGGATTTTACAGGTCCCCTGGTCGATTCAAATTTGAATATCCATGATCTGGCTGACAAATTTTGTAGATCTAGAATAAAAAATAAAAATATCTCCACTCTATATATTATATTTCAATACATTTATAAAAAATATATCTGACTTTATAATTGGGAATATCATTTTAATTAATAACTTATAAAAGGAATGATCATCTTTCCTATTTTCTTAATGTGGAAACACATTGGAGATATAAATTTTCAACCTCATACTAATATAAAATTGTTTCTTGTTTGTGGAAACTTTTACTAAAGATCATTTGAAACCTGGATTTTGTTAGAGTTATTCCTTCATGAAAACATTTTTTTGTTGAATAAGATACATATTTTTTTACTTTCTATAATAACATTTATGTACAACTCAAACTATATAAAACCAAGAAATTTTTATTCATTGGAGTTTCAACTACCGATATTCATTCAAGAATAAGTGTCATATTATTGTACTATGTTAGGGAGAACTGGTTCCATGTAAAAGGAATAAAATTATCTGTTAATACTAGTTGTAAATTTATAAACTAACTACACTTACTAGAGGTATTTCTGTTCTTGTGATAATAGGAACTTTTTAGTGAAATTTACTAACGTTCCCCGAGAGAGCACTGGTAGAGTGGCCTAGGGGATATTTTTCCCCAAACCAATACATAATTGATTTTTTCATTATTTTTTTACCCTCTTATCATATTATTTATAGAAACTAACACCAAATGTCTTGATAAATCGAAAATATATTTAAAAATCAAAATCTTCCAAAATTATGGATAAGACACAATTCACCCCCTCTTGTATTTGCTTTGTTTTCTTCTGAACTAAAAATTGGTATGAGAGGTGAGATTTTATGATATTTCACTAGAAATTTCAAAATAATGATATATATACAATTATGATGGAAATTAATGATAAAAAATGCATTTCGATGATTCAAGATCCTTATTTTAATGGTGATAATTATGGATGGTCGAAATCATGATTGGTCCTACATCATTAGAATCTTGGATTCAATTTTTATTCAACAATCAACACTCTTTATGTGATTCCTAAGAAACTAGAAGCTCTAAATGATGTAACAAAAGATGAAAAGAACATAAACTAAAAGTAAATTTATGTTATCATATGTGTTATTGGTCCTAATGAATTCAATAAAGTCTCAAAATTTTTAGTTGCCTATGAAATGTGGAAGAAAATAGTTGTCAAATACAACTGAATAAATAACATGAGACAGATGAGGTATTTTACGTAAAAATTAATGTTTAAAACATTTATATTGTTAGATGGTGAAGGAATGACTCAAATAAATGAAAAATTATCAGATATTTTCAACAATATTACTTATTTGGAAGACCCCATCAGTCAATCAGATGAAGTGCTGAATTTACATAAATTAATTCCCTTTAATTGAAATGGAATTTATGAAGATTTTAGATAATAATAAACTTTCATTAATATTATTATGAAGGAAAGAATTGTAATATATATGAGATATGAAGTAGAAAAGAAATATGAAGCTCAATATCACATAGTGGTGAAATAGAAATATAATAATCTAAAAGTTTCATTTAAGAAGAATGATTGAAAATCAGACGAAAAAGTAAATATTGACAACGATTCATACAATTTAAACCCTGATATAAAACTTACTCAAATAGAAAAAATATTTATAAAATTCTATACAAATAATGTAGGAATTGAAAAAACCATTATGAATGATGAAATAGATCCAAAATATGTATGATGTTGTGAATGAAAAATGTTGGGTCACATCAGAACAGATTTTCCCAATTGGAACATGATCGAAGAATAAAAAATAAATATAAGAACTGTTATGATTATTATCATAAAGGTAAAAGATCCATGCAAGCTATGTGGAGTGTATTTGAAGACTCTAGCATGTCTTCAAAAAGAGATTCCTAAAAATTTCCAAAAATTAAAAAATTAAATATGAGATTTATAGATGAGGAAAAAATTATACAAACCTGTTAGTCATCTAATATTGATACTAATAGTTTTTCAAATACTAAACTGGCCACATTCTATTCAATACTATAATCAAAATACAATTCTTTCATAATGAAACATAAATCATTACAAAATTGTCATAATATTTATTTAGGTGAGGGAGACACTATTCTCAGGACACATTAAGATCTAATTCAAAAATTCAACTTATCTACACCAATTAGTATTGATCATGAAAAAAGAATTAAATAATTACATGATGAATATGAATATTATAAGAGTGCGACAATTACATTAAATAAAGGAGGAAAAAAATTATAAATCAAATCCTTGGATAAAATTTTATTAAATTAGAAATTTTTTTAATAGAAATAAATGGTGAAAAATCAAAATTATAAAAATGTATTTTGTGAAAAATTCTAATAAAATTTGTATCAATTATTGTTGAATGAATGGACATTTCACTATCAACTGTTGCATGTGAAAGCTTCAAATTAGTTTAATTAAAAAGGATTTTATTTCCAAAAATGTTTCCGAATATAGTAATAATTTTTTTTTAAAAAGGAATATTGGTATTCCCAAACAGTTTCTTTCTGACACAGATGGTCCCAATTAAATATGGGTAACAAAGAAAACACATGTTTAAATTATTTTACAGGATAAAGGCCATGAGATCAAAAATGATATATTTTATATGGATAGTGGCTTCCCCAAACACATATGTGGACGCTCTACATATTTCCATCTATGAGAAAAATGGTTGGAGGTATAGTCACATTTGGTGACAGTGAAAAAGGAACAATTGTTCGAGCTGGAACAGTTGGAGGTCAAAATGAAATTTCAAGGAATAATGTACTATATGCACAATGGATAAATAACACCATTATAAATATTTATCAACATTATGATTATGGTTATTTTGATTATTTATCTAACAATTACTGCTTAGTTTTGAAACATAAATTGAGTAAATTTATTCCACCCAGAACTGAGAATATTTATTCTTTGGATCTCAATTCATTGTGTAAATAAAATGTGAATTGATTAACTTCTAAGACAAATGAGTAATGTATTAGGAATATAAGGCTTGAATATTTCAATATATATGACTTAAATAATTTTTTTGATAAATAGTTATGTTTTTAATTTCATAGTCGTGATTTTTAATGATAGATATTGTGATGCATACCAAATTAGAAAACAAAAAAAAATCCAATTTCTTATCTATTTACAAAACTTATATATTTAAAACAAGAGAACATATCAATATGGATACATTTGGACCATATAGGGTTGCATGTTTGGATGTAAAGTTATAATTATATATTTTATATGATGATTCATCTTGATTTACTTTTGTATATATTCTAAAAACTCAAAATGGATGTTTTCACAATGTATGAAAGTTTTTGAATACATTTTCATAAAGAAAAAGACTTTAAAAATAATTTCATTGTGAAGTGATGTTGAGGATAATTTTAGTGTAATTAAATTAATTACTTTTTCAATAACAAAGGTATTATACACAACTTGTTATCACCATTAACAACTCAACAAAATTGACTTTTTGAAAGACGAAATAGAATTATTCAAGAAATGATAGCGATTATGCTAGATGAATATAGTATTCCTTTATAAATGTGGGATGAATATTAAATAATATCCTAATATATCATTAATAGAGTTTTAATAATATCAATTATTAAAATTAATCCCTATGAACTCTGGAATAATAGAAATCCGAACGTTAAATACCGTAATGTATTTTGATGAAAGGTATATATTTTGAATACTAAGGAAAAACTCTGTACATTTGATCCAAATATACTGAAAGAATATATATAGGTTATTTCGATACTTCTAAATCCCATATAGTGACTAATAAAAAGTCAATGATTGTTAAAAAATCAGTTCAAGTGATGTTGGATGAAAATGACCCTTTTAATAAAAAGGATGATCAAACAGATGAAATTATTGACTCTCTATACAATATGAGACTAGATTAGCCAAAACATTATTTTGAAAAAAAGGAAATTAATTCCAGTACAGAAGAACATTAATATGAAGAACATGAAATTATCTTACATAAATTATCTATAGTAATAATGAATCATCCTTTATAAAAATTTATAGGATACCTAGACACAGGAATTAAAACTAGATGAAATTTCGGAACCCTAGCTGAATTATCTACCTTTCTATCACATTTAGAACCTAAAAGTATTGAAGAATATTTAAAATATGAGAGTTCAATGTTAGAAATTAAAGAAGAAAAAAACCAATTTAGGATAAATTATATTTGTGAATTAGTATAAATACCATCGAATTATCTATTAACTAGAACCAAATGGATATTTAAAAATAAATATGTTTATTAGTGGATCATTACCATGAAAAAATACAGATCTGTAGAAAAATGATATAAATAGAAAGATATTATAGATGATGATGAAACCATTGCACCTATTTCTAGATTAGAATCCCTTAGAATATTTTTAGTTTATTCATAACATATGAATTATAAATTATATCTGAAATATGTTAAACATGATTTTTCAACTGGATATTTAACTGAGGATGTTAATATTGAACAACCCCCATGTTTTGAAAATCCACACAATCTTAGTTCTTTTTTTAAAATGTACTAAATATCCCTATGAAATTAAACAAGAACCCCTATCTTGGTATGGAATAATAATCTCTCTTTTATTAGATTATGTATTTTTAGTTGTCATAGATGATACTAATCTTTTTAATAAAACCATTTTCTCTACTATTTCCTTAGTATAAATTTCCGTTGGTGATATAATTTTATGTTCATCGAATAAAAATCATTGTTAAGATTTTTCAAATCTAATGCATAATGTATTTGAAATTTGAATTATGGGAGAATTTAATTTCATTTTAGGATTTATGATATATCAAAAACATTATGGAAATATTTTAAATTAATGAATATATAATATTTATTTATTGAAATATTTTATACATGAAAACAGGAAGACATAAACTACTCCCAAGTTCACCAATATAAAAAATGATTTAGATGAACCTAGAAAAGTAGTTGAGAATATGTTATATAGATGTATGACTGGAAGATTAGTGTATCCTACTGCTAACAGAACATAAATATTGTTTTGTATATGTCTATGTTCTAAATTTTATTCAAATCGGAAAGAATACCATACTACTTCAATGGAAATAATATATAGATATTTAAAAGAAAAAAATTTAAATACCATCATTACATGAAATTTTCTTATTCTGATTTAATTAAATTTGTTGATATTTACTATAGAGGATGTAGATTAGATTGATAAAGCATGTTAGGAACCATTCAATTTTTAAGAAAATATTATGTATCAGGCTTGACTAAGAAACAAAACTATGTTTATCTTTCAATAGTTGAGGAAGAATATGTGTCTTCTAGCAGGTTTTTTGTACTGGTGTTGTTGATAAATCACAGTCTATTGAATTTTGAACTAAATATAAATAAGTTACCTATTTTATGAGATAATAAATGTTCAATAAAATTACTAAAAACTTCTATAAGTCATTCTAGTACTAAGAATATTAATATAACATGTCATTTTCTAATAGATCATCCTCTAAAAAAGAATATATCTTTAGAATATTTAAATAATAAACATCAAATAGCTAGTATTTTTACTAAAACACTTCCTAATATAGTTTTGATTTTATTATGAGGGATTAAAAAATATATTTTTTATATAAAATATTATTAATATATTTATTTATTTTTCAATTTTTTATTTAATCATTTTATATTTATAGGTTTAATTTTTTTTTCATGATTTTAGTTTTAAAACCAACCCATTTCAAAAAAAATTTATGACCTTGTTAATCACTTATAAATCAGACCTTGTCAATCTCATGCTCTCCTTACTAAACATCCTGATCCTTCAGACTACATAGCATCTATAATATCAGTTTTCTGAATCCTTAACCTTTTAACCATAAATACTAATGTCTTTTGAAATTGATACTTCAGGTATACTTGACAATGATTATATAAATGAGCTTTTACTCTAGGTAAGGTATCATAAGGATATTAAATTCAATGTTATTGATTTTGATTGAAAAAATAAAACTAATATACACTATAAATATTCTACTTCATTTCACAGTTTGGAATTTTTTTGGAGATGTTAATTCGTGTATAATTTATGAAGTTGAAGTATATGGGTTTTTTCTAAATTATTTAATCAATTTTAGAGATGAAAAATATATTATTTTCTCTATGATTTTCCTCGAGGAATTATATATTTCGTTATTGGAAATGACTACGCTCTTGGTTTGTCTCAATAAAGGTAAATATCATATTGATTTATAAAATATTGAAAATGAGAAGTTTAATTCCAAGGATATAATTTTTTCTCTTTTTGGAACTAATAATTTCAAGAAGTTGATGATGATATACATTAATTTCGATCAAATGTCCTTTAGAAGGTTTATTCAATCTACAATTGTGACAAGGATGATGTGTTATAAAATGTTTTGTATCAGGATATGTATGTTCTATTTTTGTTAATAAACAATATTAAATTTAATTTCAGTATCTATATGATGAATTATTATAATCATTAATGTCATAAAGAAGAAAGATTAGGTTTTTTCCTTATTTAAGGATTATTTATCTTTTTTATATTTATACATGGTCAAATTCGGGACATCTCTTTAGGATCATGATGGAATCATTGTAGTGTTTTAATAATTTAGACTGTAAGGAATTCATGATAATTCTAGATTAAGTCTAGTGGTATTATTTTACATATTTTAGTATAAGAACATAAAATAATTATGTTCAACTATTATATGGATCTAAGGATGGTACCAACTATTGTTTTGTGCATCCTAGACTAGAAGATGAAGAATCCTAATCAAGTGTAGATGAAGCTGGTCATTATCAAAGGAGAAGAATTTAAATAGTTATTACTAATTCTAAATGATAGAATGAAGACATATTTTATCATGTGGATTGATTAGAATATGATGTTGAGAATGTGGGTCAAGGAGAAAATCAATTTTGAGAAGATTCATTATATTTATTGTGGGGAGTCCCCTACTAATTTTTTTCTAGTTATTTCTAATTCATTACATGCAGTTGTATCTGAATTGAGGGAAATGATAGATTTTTTTATAATAATATCCAATAATTTCTCTATTCGAAGATGGAAATCAATCCATTTATCTTTCTAATGAATCTTTTATCTCATTGAACAAAAATAAAAAATCTCAGATTCAAAATTTCAATTTTTTAATGGACATGACATTTTTCTATGACAAGAGTTGGTAGCTAAAAGGTAGAAAGTTGATGATTTAAGAAGTTATTGTATTCATTCAGATGAGTCTCATTCTTTTAAAAATCAATTTAGAGATAAAGAAGATAATTTTATTTCCATGGGGGATATTGAAGATTATATCAGGATTGTAGCTATAGAAATGTGAAATTTAACAGAATAGTATTTTAATAAATCTGATTTTGATCATTTTAAATGACATAATGGGAAGATATTTTCAACCTATAAAAGAATATCATCAGTCATAAACCACTTCACAACTTGATTCCCCAAATTTGATCAGAATATTTGATGCTATAGTAATAGTGTTATTTGATTTCATTGACAGAATTCACAATCTTTAGTGTGAAAATAATACTTTTAATTTTATATATAATAATAAAATAAACATTATAATTCAATTGGCCTCTAATGATTTTATTTTATTAATATTTCTTCATAATGTGATAGATATTTTTACAGATTTCACTCGGTTTGGTGAATCAATTAATGAATTTGTCAATGTAAGTTCGGTTAAGAACATATGGATTGATCAAACCCCATCGGGGGACAGGAGTTTCAAAATATCAATTTTGTAATTTGTTAGTAAATATAGATGATATTCATGGTGTTGTTCACTTATTTACTCATCCTTCTCTATCTTCTCCATGTTGAGAGTCATATTATGTAAAAAAATATGACCAATGTCCATCAGTTCAGTACATTTCCACAGTAGATTTTGGAATGTACTCATAATTTTAGAAAACAATTATATTTTTAAATAAATTTATTTATATTAATTTATGTATATATCTATGAGTTGTATACGATTTTATAATTTTATTGTTTGGTTAATTTTATCCAATTTTACATTGATTGAAAATTTTCTTCTTTTACTAACCAGTACAATCTATCATTAATTTATTATTCTATGAAAAATTAAATATGTTATAATTGTTTTTGTTATATAATTTATATATCACAAAAACGGGGAGAAATTGGTTAAAAAAATTCACAATTTTACATGAATCTATTCTTATAATTCAATTAATATAGGGAAATTAAAATAATACTATGGAAAAATAATTTTCAAATAAATAATTATTTTATTTTAGATAATTATTTTATTATTGTTTAAAATTCATAAATTTTTGGTAAATTTTGTTATAGGTTTTTTGGTAATATAAATGTGTGATATGTTTGACAATGTGTTGTCTCAAAAATACAGTATAATTATTATTTTATGATTCTCAAAAATATTATTGTTTGTTTTTATAGTGATATTACACTAAGTGAGTTTCAAGAAATTAATATTATTTATCAATATTTACTGTGGAATTATAATCATGTTATTAATATATAAGGAATATTCATCAAATAATATAAAAGGAATTTTAGTTTTTTCTAGAACCAATTTTCATATTGTACGTTGATAAGAAAACCCTATGTTCAAAATTGTGAGTATAGATTTCATAGCATATATTGATGGAAATTATGGATCATCGTCCCTGTACTGAATAGTTAATGTATGGATGAAAAAAACCACATTTGGTAAATGATTGTTTGTATTATAAACAAAATGTATGAATAAATGTATTTAATATCAAGTGACATTGATGTTTGGAATCTCTATTCATAACCTAGATTCAGAGAATGAATGTAGGGTTAATCAACCCTACTATATGCATGAGATCCCTACACTAAAAAATGAAACCCTATTATATGAATTTGAACCCTACTCTGTTGAATGGAACCCTATTCTATGATAAGGAACCCTATAACACATAAGGCAACCTTATGTTCATCTATTCAATATCAAAAAAATATGATCCTTGATTTTATCCATGTTTTCTGCAACAGTGTAGTATGAAATAAAGATTGATTAAAATCTATCTAACGAATGATTCAGAGGATTATTATGAATTATTCAAAGAACCATAGTCATTAGATAAAATAACTCTTATACATATAAGCGGTAACAACATCCCTAGTGGATTCGAATTAGTATATTTGTGATTTTTCATATGAGTTTTTTGGATCTAAAATACCGAAGAAAGCTATCTAATCTCTATAAATTATATCACAATGCATTTTGAAAATATATTAATTACTATATACTTGTGAATTTATTTTGAATATATTACTATTGAAAGGAACAATAGACTTATTCATTTTCTGAAATTGGTTACACTTGAAGATATACATTTTCAACCTCGTACAGTTGTGAAACTTCTGCTTGTTTGTTGCAAATTTTACAGAAGATAACATTCACATATAAAATCTCAATAGTTATTACTTCTTGAATACATTAATATCTAAAGAATAATATCCATATTTCTTAAATTGATTTTGATTTTGTGAATTATAACCCGAACAATAAACAAATCAAACTCTTATGATTAAATGGGGTTTTGACTACCTGTACAAAATTGTGATTATGTGAAAACCTATTATAATATTGTTTTGATAACTGGTTAACTATAAAAGAACTAGAAGGATCTCATTAGCCATCTTTTAAATGTGTCAACTTAGTCTACTTAGATTTTTTTTTTCACGGGCTTCTTATAAAAGGTGATTTATAGTGAAATTCAAAGAGATCACAGGGAGTGTGTTTGTGGTGTGGACTAATAGATCATTATTCCATAAACCACAATAATGGTATTGTGTTCAATATTTCTCTTTATACAATACTCATATTACATTTAAAATAAAACACTATATATCTTCATAAATTGAAATGATATTTAAAATCCATAGTCTATCAAGATTATTAAAAAGACATAATTCACCCCATGTTGTGGTATATTTGTATTATGTCGACCTAACATAATGAACATCATAGTAATTTTCAAGGATCATCATCGAAATTACGATGCGTGTGCAAGACAATTAAAATGGATAACACCTCATACTAAAAAGAAACTACAATGATCCACTATATTCATGGGAAATAATTATTACTTATTTTTATAAAATGTTTAGGGAGATGAATATGGTTCATAAATAAGTTACTAAATTTTTTTGTTTTATTTAAATTAATTTATAGTGTTATCAAATAAAAAGGGAAATAATTTATGTTATTATTCCCTCAAAATCCATTCAGTGAGAAACATTTTTTGTTATGGACAAATTTACTTTTATATGGTGTTTATACTTTCCAATTTTTATATTATCAAGAAATATATCTCATTCAAGTTTTTTAGTATCCTTCTATATAATGGATTATTTAAAAATTTCACTCAAGTTTTAATTATTTTATCCACCCATGAGATTTTTCCCATGATTCATGAAATATATTCTGAACATTGAACATCCAAGTTTCTTTTTTCTAACATTATCATTAAAAATTGTATATTAAATTATTTTATTTGTATAATAATTATATATATTAATATCCTTGCATCTATTTAAATTATTCCTCAAACACAATCATGATTTTTATAAAAATAATTCTTATCTATTCTAATAGATATTTTTCTCCCACATTCATTTTTTCTGTATCATGTTTATTTTAAACAATTTTTCTTGTGAAATTCATAATAATATTAACCTCTTATAAATTAATGGATTTAACATTAATTTTATGATCATTGTTTTAATAAATGGTTATAATATACATTCAATTTTTTCTTCAAGATTACTTTTCAAAAAAATTATTATTAAGTACTTTTTAAAATATTTCTATGATACCTTCATTCCAAATTGTGTTAAATTGGTAATTTTCAAAAACCATTAATATATATTTTTAAAGAATATTATTTAAATTATTATGTATGGGTCGTTTTAAAAAAATATGAATCTATTTTAAAAGTTTCCATGTGAGTTTATCATTGGTCGTCCATTATTTTCTAAGAGACTTTCTATCTATGATTTTAAATTTAATAAATTTAAATTCACATAATTAAGGTTTAATAAAATATCCATTTTTTAATTTTTGTAAATGAAATGGGAAACTATTATTTTTAAATACATTTTATAAATGATTCTATGATTTTTTTTCTTCTATGTCATATTCTTGATACAGTGTGAACTTAAAATTATACCCTTGGAATTTTTGTATAGATGGCATACAAATTTATCTATTACATTTCTGGGATAATTCATCACTGCTTTTGAATCTCATAATGATGCAATTATATTTGATTTATTTATTTCTTTTTCCATTCCTCTATTAAGTCCCATTGTTCAATTACATGAATGAAGGATATTCATCATGATACATGTAACATTAATTGACATGTGAAATTGTAACCAAAAGCATATAATCTTTTATTGTATACTGTAAGTATTATAATTGTAATCAACTTTTTTCTATGTTATTTAACTGGAATACTGTATACAGTCAATAGATGTCCATTTAATTTCCATCAGATATCATGTACGATTATTTAATGAATTAAGAATTCTTTATTTATGTTATTCCATTTGAACATCATCAAACTCATTCTCTTTCCTTGGGTTATATATTTTACGATGAATGATATTCATGTGGAAAACATAACTATGTAAATTTCGTTATAATGATGGGTTCAAATTCTATTTATCTCCAATGTGTTGGGTAATTTTTTCATATCACGAGATATGATGGTGTGTAGGATGTGGGTCGTGAAAAATAATATGTGTGGGTTTTTATCCTAGAATAGTTTTTTTTAATGTTTACATGATAGTGAGCTTTGAATTTATATTATGATTTCTTCATTATATTACGTCATATTCTTATGATTCCATGATCTTATAATATGATCATGATTTTTCCATTTTCTTATTCTATCTCTTTCCATGTGTTGATTTCATGCTACTAATGGTATAATTTCATGGCTTATGACGTATATATGTTTTCTCCCCATTATGACTTGCATTGATTAGTCCTTTATTGATAATTAAATCTTTCCCCTTATAATATATCCATATCCACACTATATGGAATAATTTATTATTTTTTCTCATCCTATATTTTTACCTAGTTTGAATGATTTATGTTTGATCTTGAAGAATCAATATGGAATTATTAGATTCTTTTATGGTAAAAAAATTATACATTTGATGATAATAATTTTTGTTTTCAAATTAGTGATTTTTAAAAAATATATAAACCTATAAACATAAATTTCTCTATATTTTAATTGTGAGAAATATATTTTATTTATCGATATTTTTTAAATCCAATGTTGTATAATGTGTGTTTTATACACAATATCTGGAAGCATGGGTCTAATTGGGATACTTAAAATCCATCATAAAATAATAAACCATAAAAAGTAAATGTGAATCATTCAAGGTAAAAACCAAAAAAATGTAATATTTAAAACTATAAAAATCAGTCTGAGGAACCAATTAACCTACACTTATTAGAAAAATAGGTGTTCATGATGCACCAAACATGTATCAATTACAATAAATGACATATTACAATACCTCTTAGATACCACACCCCATATATTAATAGAAAATATATATCATGATCTAAAACCACATTGTAAACACCAAACCTTGATCACTACAAACAACAAGAAAATTGGACCACCATGTGACCTTATGAAAATACCATGCATATGAGAGGATTCCAACTAGATATGGGGTTCAATGGTGGCATGGGGATGGGATTATACCACCATATAAGAGTGAAAAATAACGATAAAAATATATATACAAATAAATATGTTATAAAAATATTAAACCAGGAAAATTTAACAAAATGGAATGAAACACATAAACTCGAATGCTCATGTTTATATAAAATGTAGGAAATTTCGGATCCATGAGTAAAGCACCCAATTCAGGTGAACATCCATGGTATCCTTCTCAATCATGAAATAGATGACCTCAACCCAAGATTCACCTATAAAGGCATGTCATCTGATTATGTCTAATTTATCTGGGTTACCGAAGAATGGTATGTGTACATAACTATGTAGGGAAAAACAATGTAGTCTTGTACTATAATGGAAATGCAGTGATATTGTAACATCCCAAGTAAGTAATGAATAATAGATATTTTTATCTATGTCTATTAATGATAAAGATAGTGTTTTAGAGGCTTAAAATGAAAATAAATACAATCTTATGCATGGAATACACTAATATTCTTAAAGGATTGTTTTAGTGCCTTTTGATGGAAAACCATTTTTGAATCTATATTTTGACAATTTTAGAAACTATGTTTGTCAAAATAAAATTATCCTTTATGATTGGGACATCAAAATTTACCTTGTGTGAATTTTTGGTAATTTTCTGAAAAACTTCAATTTTGATGAATAGTGAAACCACTAAGTGGTAATCAAGCAAACTGTTTTTTTCAGTTAAATTAAAGTTTACCACTAATGTGTATTGAATTTTGAAAATCCGACATACATGGTTGTCATTAAGAAGTAAAATTTGGTTCAATGAGATTAAAATAATTTTTTGGTGAATAGTAACTTATTAAGTTCTTAATCGCGATTAGTGGTAATTAGGGTAGTTTAATGTATAAATAATGCTTTAATAATATAAAATGACCTAGACACATGTCCCAACCTCATTGGTTGTGTCATGGCCGACCAAGACAAGTCATGGCCTAACTTGGGGACCCCATGTATCCACTTTTGTTGGGAAATAACATAAATTACTTTTTATTAAATGTTAAAGTGAAAATGACACAAACATAATATGTTTTGCGAAAACAATTTTTAAGTGAGGTTATAAAAGTCCAAAATTTGATTATAAATATTCAATGGAAAGCTAAAACGATTTCCTACATCATAGTAATTTGTTTATAATTTTTAGACATTAAATAAATTTAATTATTTATGACATAATAATGATGCAGCGATGACATCATTATTTGACGATTTAAATAAAATGGAAAGATAAAATAAAATCTATGAACTACACATGTCCAAAACCAATTGGATGAATGGATTTCGATGCCTTATCACCTTATCCACGAATTCCATCAATGTGGGACCTTTTAAAACCGAAACACATTTTCAAATAATGTAATATTTCTTTACTTTCCAAAAGTGCCCCTCCTCTCCTCTTATAAAAGGCCCCCACCTCTACCTCATTTCACACACTCTTCAAGCCATTGGCTCGGCCAACCCCTGCCCATTTGCTCTCTCCACATCCCTCTCCTCATCCTAGAGGATTCCCTTTGGGCAGAATCCTTTCAAAGGAAGCCTTTAGGCTCAAACCAAAAGAAGTTACACTTTTTAAGGTATTTCATTCTCTCATGTTCCTTTGTTTTATTTTGCTTCTCCGACCCCCTAAACTCTTTTTATTTACTTCTTTTGTAACAACACCAGTATCTTCAATATACTAGGATGTTGTTATAAAATATATTTGAGCTACACTCTCACACAAATACATCAAATGGTTAAAGAACATACGGTTTCCGTGGATGGCGAAATTCTGCCTCCCGAAACGATGATTGTTCAATACTCATTTAACACCTTCAAAGGTGGCCATTATGATGTCACTATTTTTATATATGATATATTATATGTTTATGTTTTCCTTAAGCTTCTGTTTTTTTCATTTTGGGCATACCTTTATGGTTTCCATTATGGGTAAAACACGATATCTTCATTTTAGGAAGTGCGGACTACCGCCCCCTAAAAGTGATTTGATTCGTTAATACCATATGTGGGATGTGTAAAGGATAAAGTTAATGATATTATATATGTTGTTATACTGGAATTATAATATACTTTTATATCATTATGATTCCATTACAGAAAATATGAAATAGAAATGGAAGTAGCGTTCATGCGTACGTACGGCTTACCGTCTCCATGAACGATGCATTTCATTTCTTACCTCTAAATGTGATGTAATATTATAAATGAATGTATGTACTGGATATATATGACATATATGATATCTACATAATGAATACCATTCTGGATATAATGAACCTTTGACCAAATTAACAACTTGTAAGTATAAGAAGTCAATTTTTGACTTAAGAACCAAATACCGACAAAATGAACATTATTAACTTAAATGATTACATGATGTTCATAACATGGTATAAAAGGAATAATGAACTTGAAAAAGATTCATAAGCAAGTAGAGATTAACTCAAGTTTATTATTCAGGAGTTTAAAGAACGGTCGGGTCAAGTCGGATACGAGGTATGGGACTTCGTCTCAATCTCCTTTCGTTGAGGCATATTTTATTTTATACACAACTTTCTTTTATACGGTGTATAAACCCCTTTTACTTTTACGTTTACTCAAAAGGAATCTTTTTATACGAAGCATTTACTAAACGACAAAAGGGAATGTTTTTGTCGTACGTATGCGGCGACAACGACTTCCCCGCCGTCGTAACCGTTATTTGAGTTTTGGCTTCCTCTACAAGCCATACCTTTTTTTTAAAAGAAAAATAAATACCATGTTTTACTTTGGTATTGAAAATGGTTTTCATAATGTTTTTATTATATCAATGTGTTGTATTGATATCTCGTGATTGAAATGTGGAAATGTTATGTTTCCTTTATGCATGTTTTATGTGATATGATTATGTTATGGTTCTTGGGCATTATTATGAAGACGGGTGGTTCCGTGATAAACTAAGGGCGGGTGAGCCCGTTATAGCTCTCCAATGCATTGGGTAACGCGAAGGAGTGAAACGTTAAGGTTTCTCCGAAGAGATTTTAGGGAATATACTGTGATGGGTATTCCAAACGTAACCAAGAGGGTTACTCCCTACGTAAGAATGTTATGAATGCCTCAAGTTACCTTTATGTCTTATGATTTCTATTATTTATTCATGATTTTATGAGGTATGTTAAAGTGACTATGTTTTATGGGTAAAGTATGATTTCATTCTTATGTATATATGAACTCATGTTTCCTTTCCATGTTATTTTTTTATAACCCATACTGAGTTTTTATGCTCATCCCAAGTTTTTGAAATGTTTTTCACAGGTCAAGGGAAAGGTACATGATAAGATGATAGAGTCAAGGATGTGTCAAGAAATAATCCATTTTTTATTTTAAATGTGTTTCCATTGATGGGAATGAAGAATACTATCTTTATGTAACCACTTTGTTTATATGTGGAATGTAATGCAAGTTTTATGATCTAATTCTCTAAAACTCTAAACCTGAAAAGATCCTCAACGTGTAATCTTGTAATAACTCAAGATTAAGTATGGTTTAAGGCTGGGGCCTTATAGTTGGTATCAAAGGTCGGTTTAGATAACTTTAGGAGTTAGAATTCTATTAAATGATTATCCAAAAATATTTTTTTTTCTTTTTCGAAATGATATAGCATTTAAAGATTACCATGTTGCTTCATCTAAGACATGTTTGTTCAGAATGGTTTTCCGCAGAGGAAACAGGGAAGCAGTGCTAGGAAGGCATACAGAAGGAAATAACCTTCCGAATCAGCATCCAGAAATGGTCGGAATTGGAACTGAACAGTTTGTTGCAGCAATGGCGCAGTTGACTCAGGCGATAAATGGTGGTGGTATCCATGCACGAGATCAGCCAGATCAGCCGCAGAGGAACATGTCAGTGGTGGAACATTTCATGAGGCAACATCCACCATCATTCAGAGGATCATCTGACCCTGTGCAAGCTGAAGGGTGGATTAAAGCACTGGAGAAGATTTTTGATGTCATGGGGTGTTCAGACAATCAAAAGGTTAGTCTTGCTATTTACCGTTTGGAGGGTGAAGCAGATCAGTGGTGGTCTATGGTTAAAAATATCAGGGAAGCCGATGAGATTGATGCTCTTGACTGGGATGATTTCAAAGGTATGTTTCTTGAGAAGTATTTTCCTAAGGCTGTTCGACTTAGGATGGAAAAGCAATTCTTGGAATTGAGGCAAGAGGAAGACTCAGTGGCTGCCTATGAAGAAAGGTTCAATCGATTGGCAAGGTATGCTCCCAATTTTATCCGGGACCTTGATAGTAAAATCAATCGTTTTTACTCAGGATTAAAGCCAAAGTATCGAAGGGCATTAGCTTCTCGAGAGTTTAAAAGTTATGAAAAGCTTGTTCGATGTGCTGAGAAGGTGGAAATGGAGTTTGCCGATGACCAAGTGTTCTATAACAACCAGCAGAAGAAGAGACCGAGGTGGCAGGAGAAAGGTAAGAATTCTTCAAAGAAGTCTGATGGTAAGAGAACTAAGTTTCCAGTTTGTGATAAATGTGGCAAAAGGCATGCTGGGGAATGTCTTCTGAATTCTGGTAAGTGCTACCGATGTGGTAAGATGGGACATAAGGCTCGTGATTGCACTGAAAAGGATCAAGGTGAAGGTAAAAACAAATTTGATTTACAGTTAGTGAAATGTTTTAAGTGCAATGAGATGGGTCACTATGCAAACGAGTGTCCGACAAGGAGCTTGAGTGATGGGAAGCAGTTAGACTACAAGCAGAAAGGGGTGGTGAAATCCTTTGCAACTACTTCAGCGGATGTCGGGCCATCAAATGAAGTCGTATCAGGTACTTTGTTTGTTTTTTCAGACTATGCCAGTGTGTTGTTTGATTCGGGGTCTACACATTCTTTCATCTCTGAGACCTTTTCTAGTAAAATGGGAATACCATCTCAAGAAATGACTCCTGAACTTTTGGTAAAAACACCTGGGGGAAGTGTCGAGGCAAAAAGAATTTATAAGAATCTTCCTATCCTTATCTGTGGAAAGAACCTACTTGCAAACCTTATTGTTCTACCTCTAGTAGAGTTTGATGTTATCCTGGGTATGGATTGGCTCTCTATTTACCATGCTAAGATTGACTGTAGAGCTAAAGAAGTTTCTTTTCAGAAAGACTTTCAGTTTGTTTACAAGAATGAACCCTTACTTTTGATAACATATGAAGAGGCCGAGAAACTTGTAAAAGATGGAAATGAATGTTACCTTGCACACGTCGTTGAAAATAAAGGAACTGTTCAGATTAATGATGTGCCAGTGGTAAATGAGTATCCTGATGTTTTTCCTGATGAGTTGCCTGGAATAATACCAGATCGGGAAGTTGAGTTTACTGTTGACTTAGTTCCTGATGCTAAGCCAATTTCAAAACCCCCTTATCGAATGGCACAAATTGAACTTTTAGAGTTGAAGGAGCAATTGCAAGATTTATTAGAGAAAGGTTTCATTAGACCTAGCACATCACCATGGGGTGCTCCTGTTTTATTTGTTAAAAAGAAAGATGGTTCTATGAGACTTTGCATTGATTATAGAGCCTTGAATAATATCACTGTTAAGAACAAATATCCTTTGCCTCATATCGATGATTTGTTTGATCAGCTCCAGGGAGCTCAGTTTTTTTCAAAGATTGACTTGAGATCGGGGTACCATCAGCTGAAGGTAAAGGAGGCAGATATTCCGAAGACCGCTTTCCGTACGAGATATGGCCATTATGAATTTGTAGTAATGCCTTTTGGGCTAACCAATGCACCTGCTGTATTCATGGACTTAATGAATAGAATTTTCCATGAGTTCTTGGATAAGTTTGTGGTTGTTTTCATTGATGATATTTTGGTGTTTTCTAAAAGTAAAGAGGAGCATGAAAAACATTTAAGGGTTATCTTGCAAACCTTAAAAGAAAAGAAATTGTATGGGAAATTCAGCAAGTGTGAGTTTTGGTTGCAACAAATTGCTTTCCTTGGTCACATTGTTTCTAAAGATGGAATAACTGTTGATCCTGCAAAAACAAAAGTTGTGGAAGAATGGCCAAGACCCACCAATGTAACCGAGATTCGTAGCTTCCTTGGTTTGGCGGGCTATTACCGAAGGTTTGTTAGAAATTTTTCACGGTTATCTAGTCCAATGACTAAGCTAACTCGGAAGGGTGTTAAGTTTATCTCGACAAAAGAATGTGATGATTGTTTTCAGGAATTGAAAAGAAGATTGGTGAATGCTCCAGTTTTGGCACTACCTTCCAGGAATGGTGACTTTGTTATATACAGCGATGCTTCATTGAAAGGACTTGGTTGCGTCCTAATGCAGAATGATCAGGTAATTGCTTATGCTTCACGACAGTTGAAAACTCATGAGGTAAATTACCCTACACATGATTTGGAATTAGCTGCTGTTGTTTTTGCTTTAAAAATTTGGAGGCATCATTTGTATGGAGTAAAGTGTGAAATTTATACCGATCACAAAAGTTTAAAGTATATATTCACTCAGAAAGAGTTAAACATGAGACAAAGGAGATGGCTGGAATTAATCAAGGATTATGATTGTACAATTCATTACCATCCGGGAAAAGCAAATAAAGTGGCTGATGCTTTGAGTCGAAAAAGTAATGCTTCATTAACAATGTTGCTTTTGGAACGTGATCATTTGGTTAACGATTTGATGAAATTTGGCATAGAAGTTGTTGGTGCAGGAAGTCCTTCTGTTTTGTTTCAGGTATCAGTGAGATCTTCTCTATCAGATAGAATCAAGCAAGCACAGAAGCAAGACAGTGAGTTGCAGAAAAGGGTAGAGCTGGTTCAGAAAGGTAAGTTGCCTGAATTCAACATTGATAATGATTGCGTTTTGAGATTTGGGAAGAGATTGTGTGTGCCTTCTGATTCACAGTTGAAGAGAGAGTTGTTATGTGAAGCTCATAGTTCTCCGTTTTCAGTTCATCCGGGCAGTACTAAGATGTATAGAGATCTGCGGGAGTATTACTGGTGGGATGGAATGAAAAGAGATATTGATGATTTTACTGTGAAGTGTTTGACTTGTCAGCAGGTTAAAGCTGAGCGGCAGTTACCGAAAGGGATGCTTCAGCCTTTACCAGTGCCAGAGTGGAAATGGGAGAATATATCCATGGACTTTGTTGTTGGATTACCGAAGACATCTCGAGGTAATAATGCAATCTGGGTTATT
Organism: Viscum album; assembly: GCA_963277665.1. Classification (NCBI taxonomy): domain Eukaryota; kingdom Viridiplantae; phylum Streptophyta; class Magnoliopsida; order Santalales; family Viscaceae; genus Viscum; species Viscum album. The sequence goes on from OY728141.1 coordinate 973,664,337, forward strand.
GTTGATCGCTTGACCAAATCTGCTCATTTCCTTGCTATACGAGATACTTTCTCTCTTGATCAACTTTCCCGTTTGTATCTTAAAGAGATAGTCAGGTTACATGGAGTTCCCCTCTCCATTGTATCAGATCGTGATCCCAGGTTTACCTCTAACTTTTGGAAAGGCCTTCAGAAGTCGTTGGGTACTGAATTAAATTTTAGTACAGCTTTTCATCCTCAATCAGATGGGCAGTCAGAACGAACAATTCAGACATTGGAGGATATGCTACGAGCTTGTTCTATGGATTATCAGGGGAGTTGGGACCAACATCTTTCTTTGGTTGAGTTTTCATATAATAACAGTTTTCATTCCAGTATACAGATGGCACCATTTCAGGCATTATATGGGAAGCGGTGTCGAACTCCAGCTTTCTGGGATGAAGTGGGTGAAAGAAAGTTGATGGGACCAGAATTGGTAGAAGAGATGGCAGAAAAAGTTCAGCTGATTCAGAAACACATGAGAACAGCTCAGAGCAGGCAGAAGAGTTATGCGGATAACCGGAGGAAGGATCTATCTTTCGAGGTAGGTGATCATGTTTTTCTCAAGGTTTCTCCTTGGAAAAGTGTGATGAGATTTGGTAAGAAAGGAAAGTTGAGTCCAAGGTTCATTGGACCATACGAAATTCTAGAGAGAGTTGGATCAGTTGCATACCGAGTGGCTTTACCTCCGAGTTTATCTCAGGTACACAATGTTTTTCACGTTTCGATGTTGAGAAAGTATATGCCAGATCCATCTCATGTTTTGAGTCCAGAGGTAGTTCAGCTGGAAGAGAACCTATCTTATGAGGAACAACCGGTCCAGATTCTTGACCACAGGGAGCAAGTGTTACGGAATAAGGTGATTAAGCAGGTAAAGGTTTTGTGGAAAAACCACATGATTGAAGAGGCAACATGGGAATCCGAAAATGCAATGAGGGATAAGTACCCCAATTTATTTGATAAGTAAATAAATTACGGGGACGCAATTTTCTAAAGGGGGGAAGGATGTAACATCCCAAGTAAGTAATGAATAATAGATATTTTTATCTATGTCTATTAATGATAAAGATAGTGTTTTAGAGGCTTAAAATGAAAATAAATACAATCTTATGCATGGAATACACTAATATTCTTAAAGGATTGTTTTAGTGCCTTTTGATGGAAAACCATTTTTGAATCTATATTTTGACAATTTTAGAAACTATGTTTGTCAAAATAAAATTATCCTTTATGATTGGGACATCAAAATTTACCTTGTGTGAATTTTTGGTAATTTTCTGAAAAACTTCAATTTTGATGAATAGTGAAACCACTAAGTGGTAATCAAGCAAACTGTTTTTTTCAGTTAAATTAAAGTTTACCACTAATGTGTATTGAATTTTGAAAATCCGACATACATGGTTGTCATTAAGAAGTAAAATGTGGTTCAATGAGATTAAAATAATTTTTTGGTGAATAGTAACTTATTAAGTTCTTAATCGCGATTAGTGGTAATTAGGGTAGTTTAATGTATAAATAATGCTTTAATAATATAAAATGACCTAGACACATGTCCCAACCTCATTGGTTGTGTCATGGCCGACCAAGAAAAGTCATGGCCTAACTTGGGGACCCCATGTATCCACTTTTGTTGGGAAATAACATAAATTACTTTTTATTAAATGTTAAAGTGAAAATGACACAAACATAATATGTTTTGCGAAAACAATTTTTAAGTGGGGTTATACAAGTCCACAATTTGATTATAAATATTCAATGGAAAGATAAAAAGATTTCCTACATCATAGTAATTTGTTTATAATTTTTAGACATTAAATAAATTTAATTATTTATGACATAATAATGATGCAGCGATGACATCATTATTTGACGATTTAAATAAAATGGAAAGATAAAATAAAATCTATGAACTACACATGTCCAAAACCAATTGGATGAATGGATTTCGATGCCTTATCACCTTATCCACGAATTCCATCAATGTGGGACCTTTTAAAACCGAAACACATTTTCAAATAATGTAATATTTCTTTACTTTCCAAAAGTGCCCCTCCTCTCCTCTTATAAAAGGCCCCCACCTCTACCTCATTTCACACACTCTTCAAGCCATTGGCTCGGCCAACCCCTGCCCATTTGCTCTCTCCACATCCCTCTCCTCATCCTAGAGGATTCCCTTTGGGCAGAATCCTTTCAAAGGAAGCCTTTAGGCTCAAACCAAAAGAAGTTACACTTTTTAAGGTATTTCATTCTCTCATGTTCATTTGTTTTATTTTGCTTCTCCGACCCCCTAAACTCTTTTTATTTACTTCTTTTGTAACAACACCAGTATCTTCAATATACTAGGATGTTGTTATAAGATATATTTGAGCTACACTCTCACACAACTACATCAAATGGTTAAAGAACATACGGTTTCCGTGGATGGCGAAATTCTGCCTCCCGAAACGATGATTGTTCAATACTCATTTAACACCTTCAAAGGTGGCCATTATGATGTCACTATTTTTATATATGATATATTATATGTTTATGTTTTCCTTAAGCTTCTGTTTTTTTCATTTTGGGCATACCTTTATGGTTTCCATTATGGGTAAAACACGATATCTTCATTTTAGGAAGTGCGGACTACCGCCCCCTAAAAGTGATTTGATTCGTTAATACCATATGTGGGATGTGTAAAGGATAAAGTTAATGATATTATATATGTTGTTATACTGGAATTATAATATACTTTTATATCATTATGATTCCATTACAGAAAATATGAAATAGAAATGGAAGTAGCGTTCATGCGTACGTACGGCTTACCGTCTCCATGAACGATGCATTTCATTTCTTACCTCTAAATGTGATGTAATATTATAAATGAATGTATGTACTGGATATATATGACATATATGATATCTACATAATGAATACCATTCTGGATATAATGAACCTTTGACCAAATTAACAACTTGTAAGTATAAGAAGTCAATTTTTGACTTAAGAACCAAATACCGACAAAATGAACATTATTAACTTAAATGATTACATGATGTTCATAACATGGTATAAAAGGAATAATGAACTTGAAAAAGATTCATAAGCAAGTAGAGATTAACTCAAGTTTATTATTCAGGAGTTTAAAGAACGGTCGGGTCAAGTCGGATACGAGGTATGGGACTTCGTCTCAATCTCCTTTCGTTGAGGCATATTTTATTTTATACACAACTTTCTTTTATACGGTGTATAAACCCCTTTGACTTTTACGTTTACTCAAAAGGAATCTTTTTATACGAAGCGTTTACTAAACGACAAAAGGGAATGTTTTTGTCGTACGTATGCGGCGACAACGACTTCCCCGCCGTCGTAACCGTTATTTGAGTTTTGGCTTCCTCTACAAGCCATACCTTTTTTTTAAAAGAAAAATAAATACCATGTTTTACTTTGGTATTGAAAATGGTTTTCATAATGTTTTTATTATATCAATGTGTTGTATTGATATCTCGTGATTGAAATGTGGAAATGTTATGTTTCCTTTATGCATGTTTTATGTGATATGATTATGTTATGGTTCTTGGGCATTATTATGAAGACAGGTGGTTCCGTGATAAACTAAGGGCGGGTGAGCCCGTTATAGCTCTCCAATGCATTGGGTAACGCGAAGGAGTGAAACGTTAAGGTTTCTCTGAAGAGATTTTAGGGAATATACTGTGATGGGTATTCCAAACGTAACCAAGAGGGTTACTCCCTACGTAAGAATGTTATGAATGCCTCAAGTTACCTTTATGTCTTATGATTTCTATTATTTATTCATGATTTTATGAGGTATGTTAAAGTGACTATGTTTTATGGGTAAAGTATGATTTCATTCTTATGTATATATGAACTCATGTTTCCTTTCCATGTTTTTTTTTATAACCCATACTGAGTTTTTATGCTCATCCCAAGTTTTTGAAATGTTTTTCACAGGTCAAGGGAAAGGTACATGATAAGATGATAGAGTCAAGGATGTGTCAAGAAATAATCCATTTTTTATTTTAAATGTGTTTCCATTGATGGGAATGAAGAATACTATCTTTATGTAACCACTTTGTTTATATGTGGAATGTAATGCAAGTTTTATGATCTAATTCTCTAAAACTCTAAACCTGAAAAGATCCTCAACGTGTAATCTTGTAATAACTCAAGATTAAGTATGGTTTAAGGCTGGGGCCTTATAGATATATTCTTATGACATGATTAATTAAAAACAATGTATAATATGTGAAAAATAAATAAATAAATAAACCATCAACAATACATGATTCAACCCATTGTTGAAATGTCATTGATAACATCATGAGGATCATTCCAAACACACCATCTCAATATCCCTATGGATGAAAAAATATTACTAGGGCCAAACCCAATAACCATAACCAATCCACAGGTTCAAGAACCCGGTTCATCATATATTCTTTGAACTTTTTAGGTATCTTTATTCATTAACACCACCTCGGGGCAATCAATTTCCTCACATTAGGGATCCCAAGATAATGCCTCTGTAATTTTGAGTAGAGTACCCATGGGGTTCACTGCGAATTCATCATCCATAATAAATTAGGAAAAACCACATGGTAGTACCTTGGTGTTTGTCAAACGTAGGCTGAAATATAATTCCTATAAGGAGGAATACACTTATAAATTATAAAAATACTGGAATAACTACTTTTTGGTATACCTAGGGAATATAATGAAATAACCACCTAGATCCTAAAATCACTCACATGGGCATCCACATCTCATGGATCCTCTTATGAACCATAACTCATGAATACTCCAAATACTAGGGGGAATTCTAAATATAAATTGAGGTTATTATATTATCTCCCTTAAGATGTAAACATATTTTCTCAAAAACATACACTCACCTAGATGCATATAAAATAATTCAAACCCTTGTGGTAACAAGAAATACACATAGTCTAATTATATATCCATTTGAATATATCAACTCAAGAATTCATATTTGTATCATGGTAAAGTAATTTCATTAATTTTAGGGATTTCTAAAGGAATGTAATCACATATTCTATGATCATAGTTCCTAGTTACTGCCTCTATAAATTTACTCATTCATCAATCGTATCACTGGATGTTAGTTGAACTATAAGTCTTCCACCAATATATGATAATAATGGACACCAATCAAGTATTTAATCCCAGGGTCTCATCCATCTCAAGAGGTGATTCCACAACATCCTTGGAAATCACATCATTTAAAAACCCAAACACCAATTATCTAGTGTTATATTAACCATATATCGTAATACAATAATAAAATAAAAAAACAGTAGTTGGTGAATTCCCATTCCTATAACCACTATCATAGTCCCATAATCCCAAAACTTTTTTTGGTTATAGGGTAACAACCAAAATAATCTCTAGCCATGTCCACATACACCTTCTTAGGGTCAACTCGTAACATGAACTCATAGGGTCCAGTAGATTGAAACTATGGAGGATTCATATTATTTATCATTATTAATCACTACTACTCTCTAGGGCCAACAACTATCCCTTTGAGGATATTCCATTACCAGAATACATAGATTTATCAACTGACCTTATATTCCTCAAGCCTATGCCTCATGATATAGTGTATTGAGAGATGGATCTAGGACCATATCTATGTCTAAGATCACTCTAGGCTAGTTAAATAACAAAAACTCCACTAATTAACATTTTTCTATCCACCATGTCTTAACATGTACCAAGGGTGCTAACCCAGCTTGTTAGGGTTGTGCATATCAAATTACATTACACCGCGAGGTTGAAGTTTTTTTTTGTGACTACATATCTTATTAGTCCAGACCTCAACCATCAAATGCTAAGGCCTCAAGCCAATGAATTTGGTATTTATTTTCCATCTTACTTTTATCACTTCATTCAAGAAAAATTTAATATGTTCAAAATTTTAAATAAAATTACCAAATATTTTAAAATAACAAAAAATTTGAAAAAATGTGTATATGGATATGCATGTCATCAACCTTAGTAGAGGTTACACAAAAATATTAATTCATAATTAAGAAGAAAAAATTCCAAAGGGTTGGTATGTGGACCACCTACCGCGTTTTGATATTTTCCTTTTATAAACTAATGCCTTGCAGATCTGTTATTGATTTTCCATGTCTCACACTAGATCATCTTGTATCAAATATCCATCACCCACATTCGCAATCACCTACACCATACCAATACCATTTTTTAGTTATATCTATATATAATTAAATAGTAAATTTATTGAAAGAATTTATAATTTATAAAACATCATATTTTTCTTCTACCATATAAGAAACACATCCATCGGAACCCATTGGATCCTAACACACCTAAAAAATCATTCAACCCGAACTCACTAACACAAAATTCCTTTATAATTCTAAATTCAATTCAATTTTTTTGAAACATATATATAAGTTCAAACGAAATCAGAATTGAATCAAATAGATGAATGATGAAATGTGGACATTATCTCGAGACATCCCCTTTCTAGGTGTAGTATAGGCCCCACATGAATCTGCTGATTCCACCATGATTTGGATGGACCATCATCAAAACCAAAATCCTAAAAATGAAATAATAGTAAAACAAATGAGATCGAAGGAATATAAATATATAGTAAATAATGTACCATAGATCATCGAGAAACACATATTAGAACATGAAAATTAAAATATTTTATAGAGAAGAATAAGGGGAGGGATCCCCCTCAGTGTTTCTGTAAAATTAAGGATTATGAGGGTGTAACCAACATTAAATATTCAATGTATAATAGTAAATGATACCCCTTTCATCCATTATTGAGTGTTGGTACTATACTCCTGACAAGCTAATTAGTGAAGAATATATCCTGACTAGCTCAACATCCTTCAGAATCCCCACACTCGTGGGCACCATCCAACCTCCATTTCATTACCAAAATACCTCCATTGAGTAGTTAACCCTAAATTTTTCTTCCCAAATATCAGTTTTATATTTTACCCCTCTTAAAATTAAAATGTTCAATTTCCATTGAAAATTATCAACATGTACGATCACAGGATCTTACAGAGTATCATAATAAAAGGAGGGAGCTCTATATATAACTTCTGATATATCAATTATGAATCAAAAATTATTTATTGAACTATGATACCAATCATCCCACACATAATCTACCTCAATTTAATAATGTAGAATCCCTACCTCATGGAGATGTGTGAAATAGAATCTCCAATGGTGGATATTTTTAGAATTTGAAATCTTTATATTGGATATACATTGACTCTATAGAGGTTCCCATTCATGTATATGTTTGTACAATACCATCCCAATATATTCTCGTAGGTATGGGATCTCATTTTCATACATATATGGGTTAAATATAGACTCTTATGGAGTATCCCATCCCATTAAACTAATAGAAACACTAGATAAGAATGTTAACATTATCTTCAACACTTGTTTATTGGTGGAAAGGTTATTGCTTTTGGAAATACATAACATAATGTGTCCGGATCATTCTCTTGATTTTAGTACAAACCATTATTTCATCATTGTAAGATACCTATATAGAAAATCTCTTATGTCTAAATATAAATCTCATAATTCATAATTATTGGACATGAATCAAATTATTTGTACTACATAGGAACATAGAAAATTTATTATTCCTCAAAACTGGACATTGATGGACAAAAAAATTGTTCCAAAGCCTTGTAACAAGAAAACAAAAATTAAATACGATTTAAATGCTCATAATGGTCAATCAGTAAAATATATTCATTTTATCATATCAAAGATAAATGAACAAAAAAGTTGGGGTTTTATACCATTCCATGAGTTAGAATTTGGTATCTCCTATTGGTCATAAATCGTCCATCCTTGAGATATGGCCACGATTCGACATAATATCCTTCAATATGACATTTAGAAGTAAAATTATAAAAGAAAAATAGATAATATAACAAATAACAAAAAAAATCCATAGATAGGAACAAAAAAACAATAATAAATAAACAATTATTTTATTATATATATATGAAAATGATAAAATCCATAGGTGATAGAATACACTTAGGACACCCAATGTTACACTAAAAACCCTATACACTCATACCACTCTCATCGAGTAGTAATATACATGTGTATCAATATATATAATATTCAAAAATGTATACGATGTGATTTTTATATAAAGTTTTTCATTACCATTAATCATGCATATAATAATTAGTGTGTAGGGGTGTCACACATCTGACCCCCTTCCCCATGACTCCCCCTCTATTTCCTTTCACTATAATCATCTAATATTATTATTATTGTTATTTTTTTCTATTTAATTTTTTATAAATCATGGATATGTGGGTGCAGCTCCCATGGAACTCCCCATAAGAATCCCTCATTGTTATATATCTATTTACCCCAAACTAAGGGTGTCAAAGTGGCCCCACCTAGCTCGGGCTGATTATGCTCAGGAAATGTCATGTTAGGCATGACTCTATGAATATTAGGTCATAAGGAACTTTTCATTATAGGTCAAGATAATATGAATATTGTTTTTTCTTGACCCAAACATTACCTCAGGCTAACCCGATTCTTCGAGATAAGGTGGTCTTGCTGGCCTAGTCCATGAGCCGAGGGGATCAATTCCTTCATATTGAAGAAAAATAATAATTTTTCAAAATTAAAATCATGATTTTGTCATAAAATATATTTATAATTATATATCTCATATAAATATATTACTCAAAATTCATAGACTAGTTATTCTAATAGAATCCTTGGACGACAGTGATAGTAAATTAAAATCCCCCTTACATAAATTTTTTTGATGATTTTTGGGTGTTTTTGTATGATTCGGGACTAGAAGGTAGGATTATGGGCCGAGGCATAACTCTAACCATATTGTTAGTAATTTTTGGCATCTCTAGGCAAAAATATAGTGACCCAAGCCCAACCTAACTGATGACTCGACCTGATCAATATTTTTTTAGGCTTTGGGTTGGGTCAGGAATGCTTTCGGTCCACCATGCGCTATTTACTCCCCAACACCGCACACAACCCTCAATCTCATATGCCACCATTCCCAGTTTCACCTTTGATATATCATTCAACCTATATAATACTAAAATGAAATTAAATACAAGCACCCTCGAAGAAGAAAGGGAAATTATAAAAAAATATTCGAAATATAAGATTGAAGGATAATGGATGATGATAAGAACCTCCACCAAATATTATTTTACATTAGTGTTCATCTTAGAACAAAGAAATAAGATTGATAGTTATTTTAGTGGTGGATAAAATATATATCTCCAATGAATTCAATTATTCACAAATTAAGATAGACATATCATAAAAAAACCATTAGGATATAAATTTTCCCTTACATTTGAATTGTATATTTATTGAACTCCCACACATAATATTGTCAACCAATCAAATAAAAATATTATAATATTAATTAAATATAGTTATTGATGAAGAATAAATTCAGTCATACATTTTATTTGATCATTTATTTACTATCATCATAAGAAGTATTCAATGATATTTTGTGTAAATGACTTTGAATTGTAATTATTAGTATTAGTATTAGATTCTGAATGAATTCAACAAATAAATATAGAAAATTCCTACCTCATTGAAAATCAATACCAATTAAATATGTCCTTGACATAATGATATTTTGATAAAAAAATGATCCAATAATTGATATCATTTCCAATATTATATAATCCATACGATCCTTCATTGTTCCCAGAATCCTCTTTCTTCATCAACTCATTTCTCAAGGTTAACAAAAACAATAGAAGTGGATAACCCAGGATGAGGTCTATAAATAATTTTAAAATTGTATAATATCTAGTATTAATATGTAATTAAATTAAATAATTATTCATTTCATTTATCAATCTTATGTCTCTCATGAATATGAACGATATTGGTACCCAATGAAATTGAAAATTTTATTTGACCTAGGGTAAACACCACATTCCAGACACAACCATGATATCATATTCTATACTTAAAGTTTACATAACTGAATAAATTAATTATTTTGATTATTATTATGTATAAGAAAAAAATATTGTTGTATTTTTATTATATCATTTCGAAAGTTCCACTACACTCTCTCTTTCATGGCATCCCATATTTGGGTAAACCTTATATGTTGAACTCTATTGGACCATTAGAAATATTTTTGAGGTCATATGCTTTGGTAAATTGACCTTATTATGATTGTTGTGGTTACAATAAATTGAATGAAAAATAAAATAGCTATGATAAATAGATAATAATCCTTCTTTGCACCCATTTATTATCAGTAACCTTTCTCGACATGGTTGAGTATGTTATTGTACTCAAGAGACTAAATGATTTCATATATGGATTATTTTAAAAGTGAATTCATTACTTAAATAAAAATTTGAAATGTAATGAAATTTTTAATGACTTTTAGGAATGTTTACATTAATTTTCACAATGTTTCAAGGATATATGAAATGGGTTGAAATGTTGATGTTTTAGTGATGTATTTAGAGTACAAATGGGAAAAAGTTAAAACGTGAAGAAGAAAATATAGTTTTAAATCAAAAAATTTTTCTTAAAAAAAGAATATCATGATCATTGAAAACTAATGGTAATGTAAAGAGGACATAGTGTTAATATAACATAATGATTTGGAATATTTGACAGAATTTGTGAACCTCCATTGTATTTACATGTGTGATGTTAGTTTTATAAAAAAACATTCATCACTTTTAAAATATATATAATAAAAAATTTATGTTTTACAAATGTTTTAAATATACAGGGGTTTAAAATAAAGGTAATTTTTGAATATCATATATTTTTATTCAGAGGAAGAAGAACTGAGTTATTAGACCATGGATTTGGATAAAAATGTACACTTTGAACTGAGATGAATTGTTATTAACATGAGTATAATTATCATGATACATTTTTTAATAATAGAATATGTCTATTAAAAAATAAATTTGAATAAAAATTTATGTTGATTGATTTAATAAATATGGTCAAGGACTCCAAAAATGTAATAACCAGTTTGAAATGGTGTATCAAATAAGTATATTTCCTTTGGAAAATTATTCTGTTGATGTTATTTTTAAAAATAACAGGCATGAAATCCCACTACTATCTAGTAGAATATTTTTTATGAATAAAATAATCATTTCAAAATATCTCTGAAAACAAAAAGAATACAATAAATGTTATGCATAATATAATTATTTTGTTATATATTATATGTAAAGTACAATGTGAATTTTTTTTATACAAAGTAGTTTTTTTGTATCATAGCCTGACATTCTAAAAGGAATATAGATTCCAAGAAAATATTGGTTGTCTATTTTAACATGGAGATATTTAAAAATGAAAAAATAAATGATTATTCATGTCAAAATATAAATTAAATTTCACATTAATATCAATAATGGATTATTAAAGCTAAATAAATAAACAATGAAAAGTAATAATTTTTTTGTAAAAATGTGAAAATCATTCAGTATACAAAATAAATTTATAAATTAATATAAAATAGTTATATTTGTTTATATAAGTACTTAGGAAGGATATTGAGGAAAATATTTATTAGAAAGGGTTCGAAGAATGATGATGATTATGAACAAATAATAATTTTGAAATAGTTAACATATTTCATTTGTATCATATCAATGGATTTTAGGATGTAAAATAATTTTCATACAATGTGAACTGCCTTGATCATTAAAATTTGATACCTCATTGACACTAATATTTATACTAGAATACATCATAGAGGTTACCTATAGGGACTCAAAATATTTTTTCCCTAATATGAAACACATTTACCCATTTTTATCATTTATTTATTGTATTCGTACATGATTGGATAGAATTTTGTTATAATGGAGTATTTTTAAGAGGCCTAAAGTTTTGATTTGGTATTTAATTTCCCAAAACAGACAATAGTAGGGCCATGGTCAAGTCGTTGTTTCCCTAGTGTGTTCTTATGGATAAAATAGACAAGGGGGAAATAGATTGGACAATTTATGGTAAAGAAATTGAGAATGATAAGAGTTTTTTTCGAACATTACTCCCAGAACCACTTTGGAATATGTAGTAAGGGTAAATTGGAATATAGTATTAAAACATGATGTAGCATTATGTCATTTTAATGGTGTTTTATCAAGGACCCAGTCACCATGTCCATGTCGTGGTTTTGGGCATGGAAACAATAAATTTTTTAGAATGTCTTAATTTAATGTGTGTTCCATTATTATATGTTGAGTAGAAAATGATAAATACATGGGGATTAATTATGGTAACAATATTGATGTTATTAATTGGTAATCAACTCCTACTATTCAAATTGACATCGTTCTATTTCAATTTATTCATTCTCATATTCTTTTGGATGAAATTTTGATAAACCTTTTGAATGGTGTGATTTCTGATAGATTAAACATAGTTTCTCCCTAATTTAGGTCAATATTGTAATATAATTTATTGATCCAAATCTCATATGATTCTTCATTGATGGATCTTTCTATTTGTGATGATTCTTGTGAAGGTCTTCTGTAACTATCATTGTCTGAATGAATTCATCTCTTACTTGTTGGTCAATCATGGATTTTTGTTTTCATGCAATATACTATGATTCCACATGTCATATAGTCAGTCAATTCCTTCATCGGTGTATCAAAAACCTTCTTTTGGATTGATGTAATTATTCGAAGACTCAACAACATACTCTTGGAGGCTTCTCCTCTTTTTACTATCTATGTGTGATGGTTTTTTCTTCCTTAAAATTGGATATGATTTTACCATTCTCGTTAGTTTTAAATTGGTGATAATTATTTTACACCACTTATTTTTTATTCTTGTTTCATGGTCTTATATATTTTTTATTTTATGTGTAACATGTAATTGGATATATTATAATGTGAGGATGTTATGGTTTGTGTGAAAATGTGGTTAGTAATATGACACCCTTAATGAAATTGGAAGTTGGCAGCGACAACCATGAGTTATGATGTTCCATACCATGTAGGGCCTCATACAAGATCTTAACATGATATTATTGTTTATGAATGATAAACCATTCAGAATATGGGTTTATATGTTGGAAAGTCAGTGGACCTTGATACCCTTTTCTTGAATTTTGTATCTTCTTAAGAAATATTCCTATTATGATGTTTTGTTCCTCACTATGATACATGTTTCTTTTGGAATTTGATATAATGTGGAACCTTTCATAATGATAAATAATGAACATTTTTCTCTATTTTGGGTTGATGGCCACTTATAGGTGGAGTGTGATGATGTGATGATGACTACTGATTATGTCTCAATAATGTAAAGGGTAAAATCCTTGGCATTATTGTTGAAGTGGGAGTATATCATGAATGGAAATTGAGAGTAAGAAGACTATAGAATGAAGTTGGAGAAATACATTCAGTTGTGATGTGATGGATCATTTATTTCAAACATTTTATTTATAAAATACCATCAATTGTTGATAATAACCACCATCATGGATTAATGTGTTGTGTTCTTAATAATGATCACTATCCGGATGGGCTGTGAAACATTTACCTTAAATGTAATAAATTATAAATAGTACTAGAATGTTTAGTGTGACCCCCAACACTAGGACTTTTTGAGAATAATGTATCATGATGTGACTAAAATTAAAATCGTTACAGATATCATGATGAATAAGGTGATCCTGAGGTTCATGGAGTATTGGTTATAAAAATAACCATTTTCAAATTTTTTTTGTATCTTTAATTGGGAATTTTACTTATTTGAGAACATGTATTATTATATACATGTGTGTACCTATTTGAAATATGCATCAGTGGTTTCCTACTAGGTGTATTACTCACTCCTTGCATATGTAGTTTGGTGCACATACAGACTTTATGTATAGCCATATTGAAAAGGCTTAGAGATTTTAGTAGATGGTTGAACCAAAGATAAAAAAGATGGGTGTAGTAACTGTATGGAATCTAATTGATTTAATGGGGTTTATTTACCTATCATCATGAACTCTATATACATTTGTTTTTTTTCTATATTAGGAGCCATGTTTATTTTATATTCATGGCTTGTGTGCCATGTGATATTAAATTTTATTATTTAGTCACCCAAACATCACTAAAATAATTATTTCATATTTTATCTGTCCTATTTGTGTATTTTAGGAACTTATAATGAGGGTATAGTATCCCCACCGATTGAATTTCGACCATCAATTCATATCGATATCCTCTTTCATTTGTGTAGGTAAACTTGAGGTATTATGTCTCTCTAGCTCAGATCTTGTGGTTTTGGTAGTGGAATTAATAAATCGTATCAAGTAAAAGTTTCTAATTTTCTTTTAAGTAACCTAGGAAGTGGTTGAAAGGATATGGGATTTCTAGAACTTAGGTATGAGAGTATCCATGTGCCCGACCAGACCATGTGTAATAGACATCTGGGATACCATTGGAAGGATTGTTGTCACTGATTTATTTGAATTAGGTGAATTCAAGGATCATTATTAAGAATTTAAAATCAAATTACATATATATGTATATATTGTCATATATTCTAGTTCATTAATTTTACTCCATGATGTGTGATACCTATTTATGATTGATATGTATTATCTAACTGTGTGATATATCTTTTTATCATTATTATTTATAACATACAGATGCATTTTTTGTATAAATATATTAATATGAATATTATTCATTGATGGAGCCTATAGATATTCCAAGTACAGATAATCCTTGGATATTGGTAGAATCTGAGGTGAAACTTGGATTATACCATAGAATTAGTATGATCCGTCATAATGACATTAGATTTTTCCTAAGTGCTTAAATAAATATTAAGATAATGTATCTTTAGCATTGTCATGTTGGAAAAAAATTTAAGTATTATAGAATAATTACAAAAGGGAGGATGTAGAAAATTTATAAATATATGTCTAGGAGAATTATGATGATCTTGATTATACAAATTTTCTATATTTTTTGTTAATATAGAAACACCGACCATAAGTCTTATGCTTGGTGAATATATGACGAATAATGTCCTAAAAATGCTTCAATATAAATTTAATTTCAATATAAGTATTCCCCATCCTTTAGTATAATCAGAGGACCGCAAAATGATATTAAATTATTTAAAATAAAATTATAATTTATTAATCTAGTGTAGACTTTAATGTATTGGCATGCTAGTCTTGTAGTATTTATGAATCTAGAGTTTCCCATTGATGTTTATTGACACATGTTTTTATTGGACATGGATAACTTGTAAAGTTGTATTTTAAATTATTTTTAGTCAATAAATTTTTTTTTTTGAATGTGGATCATATTTTGAAATTCATGATCTGTCATATAGTCATTGATGGTTATGGAAATATATAGAACATTATTATTCTAGAGATAATGATATTAAGTGTTTCTTTGGGTATGGATTGGAAGAACAACATCCAATACCACATTTATTTATATAAAATATGTGTATTATTTATATCACCCAACAGAGAGAAGTATGTGATGAATATATAATGGGATTTGGGAGCCAGAAGAGTGGTTATTGACATGATTCAAGTTCTGAAAATCATCGTGTAGATTGTAGTCTTGGATATTTAGGTAGGACAGTTCAAAGTCCACTTATCCTTTCCTCGAGTTTTTTAATTAAATTAGTAATCCATCATAAATTAATTAAAAGTAATTCTCCTAGATATTAGAGTTGGCATTATGATATATGTCATTCGTGGAAAATAATCCATTTTGATACCCTCTAATTGTATGGTGATAGTTTGGTTGAAGGTATTAAACACGTAGCTAGAAGACAAATAGAATATACGATTTGTGAAGAAGATATCTTCACTATTGGGTGTGTCTGTTCTATTCACAAAGAAGGAATAATATTTTCATTATCTTCATTAGATTACTAGAATCCATAACAGGTGATAATGAATAATATGAATAATTTTCCTAGGATTTTGGAACACATTGATATGTTTTGGGGAACCCTATTGTTTTATAAGAGTTATCACTAATACGATCACCCCTAATTAGATAAAATTCTAAATATTGTTTATTTGATATTGTATGGGATATTCAAATACATAATGATGTTATTTGGACTAATTAATGTTCCAAAAAATATTCATGTATCTCATAAATAAGATATTACACTAATGTCACTACTAATTCATCATGGTGTTCATTAATGAAATACAAATATATTAATACACCCTATAGTAGAATACCATGAACCAGAAGATAGTGTTGAGAACACTTCATGTGCATCATGTATGTGCCAATATATCAAAGAATAACATTTGGATTCAAAATGTTATGTTATTGGGGAATTTTTTTTTGATATAGATATGTACATGGACCTAGATAATGTCTAGGAAGTTTTGTCCAAGACACATACTCTAATAATGTTAAGTACCACAAAATTTTAGGGTTTAACTCGAAACAACTAATTTTTTATCCACAAATTATCATGTTTATCATCACATAAGACTACACCGATGGATAGTGGAGTAATGTACCAGTGGTTATAAAATACTATACATAGGTTTCTTGAACTAAATAAGAGGTTGAAAACAATAACTATATTGATATTTATTAACATATTGATATGTTTTTTTCATACGTTGATGAATTAGTTGTTGTTTTGGGAGAAGTGTTAATGTAGAGGGACCAGGTAGTAGATTATAAGTTGTGTTTTCTATAATCTAACGAGTAAAACTATTCAACCCATTAAATGATTATAGAATCCATGGTCCAGTATATTAGGTGTTTATAACACTATCTATTTAGTGAGAGGTTTTTTTATTAAAGTGGATTCAAGAGAATTTATTGAATATTCTCACAGAGAGGCATTAATATGATGTAGAAGAATTTGGTAGAGTTATATAAAATATTTGACATTGATATGGCTTATAAAACTGGTAAAGGTATAGTCACGGTAGATGCACTTAACTTTAATATGCCGGTAACTCAAGAACACGATGAATGAACATTAGAGGAACTATAATTCCTAATAAGTTTATTGTCCAATGAGATTATGGATAATTTGGAGGACTATAAATCAATGATGTGTTCCCAATTGGTGGAAAAATATTATTTTTATGCCAACTAAAAGCTGTAATGGGGACTTGACCAATGTTTGTAGTTATTAAGAAACATGTAGAGAATGATGTACCAACACTCTAGTGGCCGTTGGATGATACTGATGATATCCTTGTACATGGTAGGTTTGTAGTCCATACTCCTCACATGAAATATCCAATGATATCCATATATAACTATAAGTAGTTTTTTCATCCTATTGTAGAAATGATGTACTATGTATTCAAGTCGTAGTTTTGGTGACCAATTTTAAATATGGACATTGCTAGATTCATTTCCAAATGCCTTACCCACTAGAAGATAATGTCCATACACCATAATCTCGGTTTTTTTCAACAAAAACTTATTATTACCATGAAGAAGTGGGGGGAAATCATGTTGGAAATTATGATGGTGTAACCCTAGAAAATATGGAACCATAAATCTTATTCGATGATTATAGATAAACTAATAAAAGTATTTGATTTCATATCCATCCATGAGAGTCACTCAACAAACAGGTTGGGAAGCATTATGTTCATGAGATTGTATTCTTACAAGGAGTTATCTAGGGAATTATATCTAATAGAGACACATATTTTACATTTATGTGCTGCTAGTGTTTATAGAAGGATCTAGGGACTTAATTATGGTTTAGGATAATGTACCATCCATTGATAGATATATAGTTTGACCTTATGATCCATATAAAGGGGGATATTAATTGGGCATAGTCCTTTTTCATCTCTAGGGAATGGAATGATCACCTTAACTCAATTGAATTCATATACAATAAAATTTATAATGATGTTATTCAGATGTATCATTTTCAGTATCTATTTGGTGGCCCTAGTTTTTCACTGATTTGTTGGCGTAGGGATAATGATGTAGTAGTTGTGGGGCCAGATATGGTACGGGATACCTAAAAGAGAGTTAAGTTTATTTATGAATGTTTTATCACATCTCATAGTGGGATGATTTATTATACTAGACATAAGAAGATACCATTAGAATCTATTATAGGATAATGTGTTTTTCTATGTGTTACTTCTTTTTTATTTGACTAATGTTTGAGTAAGTAAGGGAAACATGTGTCGTGCTATGATATTCAATACATTATCAGTAAGTGGGTTGGGAATGTTTGACAATCTCTATATATTTATTCATCCCACCAAAAAATACAAGACCCATTTCACGTGTCTCTTCTCTAGAGGTGCATCCCTAATACTATTCGTTTCATCAACTATGGATATGTAGATCTTGATCCAAGAGAATTATATATATGTATCTCTTATTACAGATGATAGACCATAGTGAGAAAGTCATTTAAGGAAAGATAATACCACTACCTTTTGATTCTATGGAGTAATGGAATGATCTAGGAGGAGACGTGGAAGTGGGAGTAAGAAATTATAAATATATAACAATGTTTTTTTTGAATATAAAGTCTATAAAATATTTTCTAGAACAAGAATTCATTATATTTGGGGATTATAAAGACTCTTTTTTTCTCGAAATATGAAAATGGTTTTCCCCATATTCTACTTTGTATTTTTAATTGGTCCATATTTGTATGGATAATTTTGTGATTGGACTATATTTTAGATTCTTAAATGTGAATTTATATGTCTTCCTATTCAATACATGAAATTCCAAGGCTTGGGTAAGGATGTCGTGTCCCTCATGTGTCACTCCGCGTAAAAAAAGAATGGTGGAAATTGATTGTCCATGTTGTGGCCCAACCATAGTACATGAGAAGGGTTTAATCTAACTATAGCCTATGATACCTCACCATGGATCTTATGGAGGCCATGATGAGGGTAAAATGGCCTATGGGATGGTAACATTATATAGACATTAGATGTTTTGGGAGATCATTCAAGAAAACTATTGACATAGCCATGTCGTGGGGTATTCTATTGAAATGATCACGCTGTTTTTGAAAAACCACAATTCAATTCCTCCAACCATAATGAATTTTTACTAAAGAATTAGAAATTATTATGGATTAATTTCAAATTCTTCTGGGATATTATTTATATATTTTTATCCCATATTAATTGATTCAACAAAAATATTTAACAATTTATTCATTCTCAGATACTTTTGGATGATACAATGAAATTTACATTGAATGTTACGTTTTTAATCAATTATCCTAGGTTCCTTCATTGATAGTGTAATTTTTTTGTCATCATGATTTATATATATCCTCATATCATCATTATTCACTCACTCATCAGGTTTTGGCTGATTTTTTGAAGGTCATCAATGAGTAAAATTATGGAGATAAATTTTCAATATAATTTATTTTTTATCCTAGAATGATATTTTAATATCATAGATGATGATTCCTTGTGGAATCTAATGATGATATTTCATTCTTGGTGTATCAAAAACCATATTGGGTATTGGTGGTTTTCTATAAATCCTATTTATCATTCACTTACTCTATTCTCCTCATGTCGCTGTATACGAGAGATGGGTGTTAGTTTCCTTAACTATTATTGGATTCTTTAATTTCTAGTATTCATTTATGGGTATGAATTTCTGAATACCCTAACAAGTTATTCCAGGTTCCATGCTCTAGAAATAATGTTATTTTATATGTAACATGTTCTAGAATATATTTTAATGTGATTTTATTCAAGTTGGAATGAGAATGTATATTGGGATATGTCATCATGGATGAACCATAACATTGATGATGAATTTTTTTTGTAAGAATTTTATTACCATATTCTTCCTTGTATATGATTTTTTCATGGTTTTATTTTTTTTCTTGATAACCCATTATGGATATGTTTTTTCAAGTGGGTGAGTGACTGTCCCTTGAGTCCCTTTTATTGATGTCAGATCATATTATTTTTGTGCATCCTCTTGAGAACTAATTATCATATGCATTATCATTTATTTCTATGTTACATGGTAAATGTAGTATTTAATTGAATTCAGAACCTTGATATAGGTTGTAATTTTAAAATTTTTCTAGTTTTTGTTTAGATATTTTCTTAGTGGGGGAGCATGGTGACTAAGTAGTGGCAATAGACTAAAGGTCATTGATGGTAGGGGTTGGATCATAGACATTATAGTTGAAATAGTGGTATTCCATGCATGGTAATTTAGAGTTTATCAGATTTAAAATTAATTGGTATGAATTCAAGCGTGGGTGATGTGATATTACAATTATTTTAAACTGGTCAAGTGGGAATTCCCATTTTCCAATAATAAAAACCATCATTAGAGAGTGGTGTGTATTGTTTCTGATAACAAACACTATTTTGGTGGGGCTTGAAAATTTTAATTAAATTTATATCACAGAGGTTGAAATAATAAGAATTGGGTTCCAAAAAACAATTGGACTTGTGGTATGTCTTCTGATGTGATGTGACATACATTGAAATCCTTACCGACAATATACTAAAGTAGGTGGGGATTTAATTAATGGAATATAATTTAGTGCATAATGACTCAAAAAATGTCTTCTATATAAGTATTTAATAATTTAAACTCTATAATTTTATAAAATTTTATATACTTACATCCACTTATGATAATAATAAATTAGAGGTGTCTTAAAATATTTTTTACTCGCACCCTATATAGGAATATTGGTGTGTCTATAGTCTTCATGTAAGGGATCCTAAAAAGGGAAATGGGTATGTGGTAGATGTTTGAGCTATGTAAAATAGAGCATGCAGTGGTACTAGGATTAACATTGGGTAATCATAAGATTTTATTTATCTATCATAAT
Source organism: Viscum album (assembly GCA_963277665.1). NCBI lineage: Eukaryota > Viridiplantae > Streptophyta > Magnoliopsida > Santalales > Viscaceae > Viscum > Viscum album. Next base: position 973,685,255 of record OY728141.1, read on the forward strand.
TCTAACTCTATACTTTTTTTTCCTTTCCACACTATGAGAACATAATTTTATTTTTATGACATGTGTAACATGATGTATTACATTTATTCATTTATAATTATATATGAAAATATTATTATTATGTTTTAATGTATTCTTATGTTATATTTGTATATATATTAAATTATGATGATGGTATAGTCTCTACATTGATGGAATTAAGAACCACAATACAAGTTTTAGCCTCTTTTATTTAGGGAGATGAACCTGAGATATTGATATCTTACAACAACATAGTTGTTTGGATTAGGTCATTAAATTAGACTTTTATGGGGTTTAGTAAGAGATTTCATTTAGATGTTCACATTGAGATATAGTAGTAACTATATAGACACACACCAAGTTTAATAAAACCCCATGTTTTATTGAATACAAGGCCTATATAGTGGTCCATCAAATGGGATATGATTAGATTCAGGATTATATATAGAATTTATAGTTCATTTAAAAGTGTATTAAATATTTTATGTTAAACAAAAGGTATCCTCCATTTTATTATTCCTCAACTTCATCTACAGTAGTTGTAAATCGAAAATATAATCGGCATATGAAATTACGAATTCATTTTTTATAACTATTTCTCATCATGGAGAATATTATGTTTTGAAATATTGTTATGTATAATGTGGGTGTTATTTCAAATAGTGTTAAAAAATGTTCTCATAAGGCTTAAAAGGATTCCTCTCTGTTGTATAAATTCAAATGTATACTAGATGAAGTGTCATACACTATGAAATTTATATTCTTAGAGATTTCTATTCATATTTTTATTTATATAAAACTACGTTTTATTAGTTAATGACAATTACATCATAAAAACATTTTTATAATTATTATTTTTGAATATTAAATTATATAATTTGGATGGCTTTTGAATTTGGTTGTTCATATAGTCAGTTGGAGCTTCACCAAGATCATTTTTTTCCTCTAATATGAAGAGTGTTCCATCATGGTCCAATAATAATATAGAATTAGGATGTTAATAGATCTACCTAGAAAAGGCATGCAGTTTTAAAATTTTTAGATAAGATTAATATGATATGAAAATAAATAGTAGTTAATGAAATTTTATTCATTGATATAAATGGTCATACTATACTAATAAAATCATGAATATATCCATTTCTATACAGTATTAACATAATAAATGTATTTGGGATACATGATTCCTTTGAAGAAGGGAAAATATTTATTTTAATTCCATAATATGATGTAGATATTGGACACCAATATAGAGATACATGTTATTGATGGTGACCACACATGATATTTTGTATCTTGTGTATAAATATTAATTTATTATATAAATTTATTATTTAAATTTATGTATTTTGGAATTATATTTATTTTAAATGCGATAAATTCAAATGAGATCACTTTTTTTGAATAAATTTTTATTATGTTTTCATAAACATAGTGACAACATGAATTAGTGATTTATAGTAAATCATAATGTTTTTTTGATTTTCATTAAAAAATTGTGTCATTTGATGTGATATAATGAAGAATTGATCATGGATTTGCAAAAATGTTTTGGAATATATAAAAAAAGATTTTATGATTTTATGTCACAAGTTATTATATATGATTCCATAAATGTTAAAATGGGACAATTCCTATATGTGTTTAGTGGTAGTGGGATATTAATAGAGATATTCATTAAATATGGTATACAAATAATATTATTTTGGTGATATTTTATGCTATGGAATGGGTATATTATAACACAAGGTATTTGATATCATAAAAAAATATCATTCATATTGTATGACCAAGTTATATGTTAAGGAAATATGAATTAGATAGTATGATTTATATGACATCATACAGCTAATAATTATAGCCAAATGTCATGTATTTATATATAGTTCGTCTTCTATGATGGATATTGGTTCTATATATGTTCCACATGATAATTAATATAGTAGATTATATTTTTAATTTATGTGATTAATTCAAAAAATATTGAAGTATTAACACATATGTTATGTAAAATATTAGTAAATTCAATAATGACATGAGAATTTGATGAGAGAATTCATTAATAGATAGTAATCCTTAGCTAATAAGTCATTGTGTCTTCATATGTATTCATCAAAGAATCTTATTTCTCTCCTCTCCAAATTAATTTATTTCATGAAATTTCATCATATCATGGACGGTTGGAGGATCTATCAAAAGTATTTGGTGACTCAATTCATTCAATGGACGCCCCCTAAAAGTGGTTGTCTATTCCCTCTTATTGACCTTCTTCAGATAAATGATTGAAATATATTATAACATAAATCAATGGTTTAATGTAATAACAATTTTATTTATTTTATATTTCTATATGTAATAATTTTTCATGTATAGAAAATTTTTAAATTATTTTTCTAATTAAATTTGATGTATTTGAAAGAGTGTTTTATACAATTAAAAACCCATCATTTTCTCCCATACACATAGCCTTGTTGATGTTTTTATTAACATAATGTGTAAAAAATCTTATATACATGAATAGTGATTGTAATATGAGGTATATGCGATAGAACAACCACGATAAACAAGATATATGTATCACATAACTCATTTTGTCCAATGGTTATAGAATTATTATATAGTGGTTATCATCCCATTATCTATAATGCCATGTTTTTACCTGTGAAGTATTTATTTATGGATTAGGAAGAGATATGTTAATGGGATACATTAATAATTTCAATTATAATTATAAGGGAAATGTATTAGAGAATAGAAAGATATTGTTTTGGATGATCCTTCCTTAATCTTCCTCATGTGCCTCTTAGAATTTTATGTTGTATATATTCACATTTTTACCTCAAGAATAGACACAATTCGTTTCCAAATTATTCCAAATAATGGTTATGGGATAAATTTTTCACCTTGAACTCAAGAGTAGATATCACATTATGACCACTTATTATACGAGTACCCACTTTACAGAATCATGGATAATCCTTATATAGATATGTATTATATCAAATTATCTTCTTAATCAATCCAAATAACTATATACATCATAGAATGTCTTGAATTACACCACATGAAATATTAATATAATATATTGTAACATTAATTAGGTAGGCAATATATGAGTCACATTTGAATTTATTATTTCATCCATAAATAATAGTGTATTTATTTTGATAATTTTGAAATTTTACTAACAAAAATAGTTTGATTGGGAGTGTTCCATAATACATCTCATCAAACCCTTATCTGATATTTATTTTTATACCCCCTATCATTATATATATTTTTTGGTATTTTATACCCTAAACTCATATCCCACTAGAAAAACATTCTAAGGGATATAGAAATTTCATAGTGATTCATTGAAAAAAAACTAATAAATAGTTGTGGCCATTTATACATTACATGTTATAAATGCCAATATATTCTATATAAATGGATCTAAACAACAATTTGAAACATAGATTCTTATCACCCATACATATATATATATATTCTTCCATTGACATCATATGAATCATTGTCTAATATGTTCTCAAATGTTTTTCCTTAATGCATTATATAATGGTATTGTTGAAAAACTTGTTTTGAATTTCACACCCAATAACTTCTTATAATATCATAAATGGCAACATAGTCAAAGATTATATAATATTATCATTATTATCATTAGTCATTTAAACAACATTGACTCAATATACATCAAAATGGTATTTAATTTATTAAAATCGTAAAAAATAGTTTGATTAAAATACACAGGATCCACAATTTAATACTCGAAAAACCTATATATACATAAAAATTTAATTTCATATAGAATATTATTACAACACATGAAATATTATTATTCCTCTAATTATTATCACAATATCATTTATAGCATTCTTCATGGTTTCCTAGTGAAATGTGGACATGGTAGAAAGAGCTAAGTTGAGATGAAATGAAAGGGGTAATGTAAATCAAAATAAATCATGAAATAAAAAATCATACATAATATTAAAAAAAATAAATTATAAAAAATAACTATAAAACATAAAATAATATAATAATATATATCTAGATGACATAATAAAAAATATTAACAATCACATGGATAGAATTATATAATATCATGGTGAGGAAATTCCCATCTTTAGACAGAATAAATATACCACGAAGTACTTATCCACAATATCATATATTAGTTGAAACAAAAAGAACCAGTTTAATTTGTCACTTTAGATAGATATTTCAATCTATGTGTATATAATTCATGGTCCTAGAATTACAATAATTAGTTCAATGTTTTCATAATATTAATGTAATAAATTTAAAATAACACAATGCATAATGTTCCAAATGAATCCCCTAATTAAAACAGGGATATATAAATAAATTCTTTTCCATATTGAAATAATAAAATATTTATTATAATTATTTCCCGAGTTACATAAATGGAGTAACTTTCTATATAATCACCCTCAAATATATGTTATGAGATATATGGTGCTCAGAACATTTAGAAAATGGTCTATAATTAAAATAATTATTATTTAAATCATTGAAATAGTGAAAATTGTATATAATATATCCATGAGAGATAAAACATGAAAATGGAATAAAAAGACAATTCACACGTGGGACATAATGTGTGATAGAAAACACAAACTAATGTAATTAGCAAGAGGCCCTTTGAATCAAAAGGATATGTATTGATATTATAATATATAAAAATATAAGAAAAAAATATGTTATTGATTCGATAAATAACTTATAAGTCATAGAGTATAATATATTTAACAAAAAAATCAATTCATGAAAAGAAATAACAATTATAAGTGTAAACATTACTTCTAAATAATAATGGATTAAGAAAAGGGTACAATGAAAGGTATTGGTTAATATCCAATTGATTATAAGTCAAATTTAGTATAATTCCATTGATTTATAATCATGTTTGTATATAAAGAATATTGTTAAAATTTATTATAAATTTTTTTTGAAACATAAAATGGATAAAAATTAGGGACCTTTAAATGATCCTCTATCCACTAGAATGGTTGAATTATATACATTAATTTCATAATTAAGAATAATATTAATTATACTTTCATATATTATGACAAATAGTTTTCATATTTCATTAATTTATTTAAATATTTTTCTATCCCCATACATTTAGTATTGATCATTATACATATCCAATATCAAATCAACATATAAACATTGGTCATTGGTCTTTCAAGAATGGTTTTAAAATCTATAAAAGTGTTATAATTTGGATGTTATCTCTTTCTATAAGTAATTTTTTTCAAATTAATCTATATATTTTAGGATCATATATATGGTTAACAATTTATAAATGTCATCGTATAATGGTATTCTCATTCATGTGAATTCACATTAAATAAAGAGCTCAATTTTTTATATCTAAATATATATATATACCCCGTACATAATGTGTATCATAATATTAAATCATTTTTTATTCAAAAAATGATAGTTTATTTATAATTTTTAATGATATGTTTATTTTATCATTATTTGATATTTAAAAATTTTTAATTTAGTCCTTTTTAAATTATAATTATATTAATAATATTTTAAATGTTCTCATATTGTATATAAAAAAATTGATATACATCATCTATTTAGGAGATCAATTTTCCATAATATTAGTGATGTTATCATTTTAGAAAAAATGAGAGGGAGTGGGATAATAGATATTCCCTGAGTATAGTAAAAAAAATACTAATGATATCAATGTCCTTATATTGTAATGGTTAAAGTATATTTTAAGGGTTATAAGATGAATACGATTTATAATATTTTAATAGGGTCAATTTACCTCTTCCTTGACAAACCACTATTGATATGATAGTATGGGATTTAAATAATGGAATTTGGGAAGAAAATAATACCATGTGGATGAATAAAATATTTTATGAAATTGGTTTTTTTGGAACATCCATATCAAAAAATCATAAGGTGTTAGGATAAGTGGGGTGGTGTAGGGTGCAGTTTATTAATGCAAGAGAGGGGAGTTCTTTAACAATGTATCACATAATTTATTATTTTTTAGAAGACTATTAATAGTTTACATTTTTAAGGCTATGTATAGTAATTTTCACATGGGATACTAGGTTAATAGTTTCATACACTCATCTATGTGTTAGTTGTTATTGTATATTACTTATAATACAAAATACCATATTCAAAAGTTTTTCACTATTAACTACCTTATTTTACTACTTATGAAATTATTAGAAATGTCAAAAATTAAAACGAATCAAAAAAGTGGATCCATATTTGTTATATAAATCATGAAATTATTTATATTTTATATTTAATTCTAGTATATAAAGTAATATTTAATTCTTGTATAAAAATTAATATATTATTCGATAATTATAAATATGATTTTCTAAAAATGTGTACTATTAAATATATTTGTTAAATAAATTGATTAATTATGTCAATGTATTTGGAATCATATATTTACTCCATTAATTTATTTGAACAATTACATTGATTCTTAATTAATATATTACCATAAAAGTCAATTTTAGTATTCCAATGGGAAGGATACTATTCTTATTGTCATATTACTATTTAAAAAGTATTTTTATAACATTAATATAATTTTAAATACAATATTAATATGTATTATTTATATCCTTATTTATTCTATAATATTCCTTTCATTATTATTTTAATTATATTTATTAATTTTAAAATTTGATTTTAAAAGTTTGATTTTATGGTTTACAGTTTTATTTTCATCATAAATGTTTCTAGAGATGATAAATACTATGTAATTTCAATCTATTTTTATTATTTAATACTGATTATTTTCACATTATACAATTTTCGGTAATATATAGTGTATATATATGATATAGTTTATGTATTAAATGTATGATAGTTTTAATTATACTTAATGTAACTTTATAGTTGTGTTCAAAACATATGATGAAGTAAATGATCATGTGCTATAATAAAACATCAATTATATAATATCATTTATTTTATTATTCCCAAAAATATAATTTTCATTGATATTTATGTTATATATAAATCCATGAAAAAAATACATGTAATTATTCATCCAAGCTTCATTCAATTCCAATTTTTCTTCCCCTATCTTAGAATTCCTCCAAAATTAATTCACCTATAACTTTTTCTAACATGGAAATACATTATCATAGTTTAATAACATAGCTATTATCATCATTATAAGATATGTTAGAATCAATTTAAATTTCATAAGTGGTTGGTATGATAATTTGTCCAAGCATACACGTCCATATGTATTAGACATGAATGATGGGATATGAATTATATTGTTTTAGTCGCATATCCAAATGACAATTTACTGACAACATTATTTCAACATTCTCAAAATTATATAATATAACATGATATTATATTAACCAACTTACCAAATCATATAACTCCCTTCCCAAGAGATATCTTGTAATATACATGATCACTTATATGAAATTTGATATCTTTCTTCTGATTATCAATATAGATTTTATTATCTACATTGATCCATATTGATATAATTCTTAACAATTCATACATTTTAGTTATAGCCTTAATGTGTTTTAGTCCAACAAACCTTCATTCTCTAACATTATCCCATGAAGTAAAAATATGAAATATTTTCTCAAATAAATCCATCTAGGGTTCTATGTAAATTCTTAAAAAAGATTTATTAATTTATGTAAATTATATATAAAGCTAATAATGGTCTCAATATCTTTGTAATTGAATGAAATATGTACTAAAAATTTCCTTTAATGTTCATATAGTCCTTTTATACAACCCATTAGATTTAGCATGATTGGTGGTTCTTAGAGGTATATCAACATTTAGTTTCATTTAAAGATGCTTTTAAAATTTCAAAGAGAAATTTTTGTCATGATCAGATTCAATTGAAAGAGTTATATAATGAATTAATACACATTCATTAATATAGATTCATTTAGTTTTCTTAATTTTTAGATCCTCTCTAATATCTAGAAAATTTATAGATTTTTAAGGTGATATAAAATAACTCATATTATATTATTACTCTAATATGTATTATGAATCAATGTAATAAAACAAATTTATATATTATCCCCATTAGGCATTGGTATGTGGAGAGGTTTTGTTTGACCATTTGGAAGTTGTCTCTCAGTCATTACTTGTGAGACTTATAAGTATCTAAATATATAGTCACTAATTTATCACTCCATATTGTCCCAAATATTAAATTATCCCTAAAAAATGTACACCATAGCTCTACCTTTCTGTATAGAGATATTTTATCTATAAAATTCCATTAGAAATTCCCTCTTCATCTTAGGTATTAATGGTATAAAATCCATCTTTCTAGATTTTGAAACTTCTTCTTAATAGTTTATATCCATCAGTGTCCCATTTATATATATGTATAAACATTATTAAAAAACCCATATCTTTTAGTTATGTCTTCATTATATTCTATAAAATATTTTTTGGGTAATAAAATGGGAAAGGAAATGTTTTTTACACAAACGATTTAATTTTCGCACCTATGTTCCCTAAATTCAAGTGTATTTGACCCTTTCCCATAATCACCATTGATCAAAGTAAATAATTATTCCTACATAGTATATATACCTATTTTTTTCCTTCTCAATGTGGTAGTGTATTGAATAGTTATAGTATATGTGTTGATGCAACAATATATTTTGTCTCATTTTAGAAACACCACAATTTGAATCATTGATTATTGGGGGGAATGCCAGAAATTCTTATTTGTTACATCCCATATGAAAATGGTTTCTCACTAGTTTAAGGTTTATAGAGTATCATCATGGTGATACTATGACCTAGATATTGAGTAATCATTGGAATATAGAAGGATGTGATAACAATATATATATGAATAATACAGAATAAATAAATCATTAGAGTAATATAATATATAATACATACCGACCCATGAATAAAACTATGGATTATCAGTTACATGACCCCAAAAAAATAAAAGGGTCCACACATGTAGTGTTATAAAGTCTGATCTGATATTAATTATGATAATGTAGTATCATATATCCTTGTGGAAGTTTGTCATGAAATTTCATACACTCTTGGGATCATTGTAATCAAAATCACAACCCAGAGACCATTCCCTTCACTTGATCCATGGTAATAAAACCTATACATACACTAAGATTCCCGTATAGGCTGTGATTATAAAAACTATTAGGTAAACACCAATAGGTTCTTTTCATATGTGAATAAGATATACTAGATCATGCAGTGAATGTAAAAAATAACACAAAAAAAGATACATGTACATCACAAAATCGTAAAAGTCATATCGAGTTCCAAAATATAGGATCTACATGATTTTGATATATTCTATAAAGAGTTTAATCCAGCTTCTTTACACATCCCCCATCCCCCTCAATGAGATATACCAAAAACATGATTTAATCATTACACTTGATGGGGGTAACCCATGTACACTTTAGCCAAATTTTTGAAACATCCCAATTAGGGTATGATAGTTTATATTGCTCATCCAACAAGCTGCAAAATAGAATATATAAGAACATCACATGAAATACAAGATACATGATAAAATATCAAACACCATAGACTATCAAGTGAGATTCATAGCCATCATAAATCATCCTATTATTAAACATAATGTATTTTTATATAGTTGCGTCACACACACACACGCCTCATGTGGTCAAATATCAAACATAGGTCTCACAGGGCTACTTACACCGTCCAACCCAACATTCTAAGAACCTTTAGGAATTTTACACAAAAATAAGGACCTCAAACATCATAATTCGATTTTTATGATGACCAAAACTCCCAAAATTTTAGAATGGGGTATCTAAAGCTGAAAACAATTGTTCCGAAACATTTCGGACACAATGATCAAGGAATTACAAAACGGCAATACCTTACACTAATATTTTAGTATGAATAAAGAAGAATCGTTTGAAGAGGAATTATGAAACCAAATATAAAAGATGCTGCACACAATGTTAATTAAAATATCTTCTCTAAAATTTGATTGAATGGTAAATATAAAAAATAAATAAACAATATATATTAAAAGTGGTGAAAATATGTTAGTATGAATTTAAATCACCTTAATATATATTATTCAACATTCCATCATCATGAATTAGAAATTCCTCAAAAGATGGTAGCTGAGTTAGTCAATTGAAAATTTAAAACTAGATGACAACAGATTTAGTGGGGGTTTACCAAGCTCGTAGTGGCTATGGTTGCTTCTATACAAGAGGTCAGACATATCTAGAGGAAATATCCTAGGCTTGATTCCTTTTTCAGTTTGTCCTACTCATAGCCTCCACCAAATTTGTGGTGAGGCCTCATTAGAAATGATCGATAGGGTAGACACTAACCAACCATTTCTTGTGACAGACCTTATTTTTGAAATTGTGGCTCAGTCCGAGGTGTACAGGTTCTAACCAGGAGTGAAATGGCCTTGGTTTTGGAGAGGTCAATAGTGTTTTTCACATGGAAAAGGAAAACAACTTTTTTAACCATCAACCTTACCCATTCTGATTCCTACCTCTTAAACACCAATATACATCATCAATACACAAGAGAAATTCAATAAAACGATATGTACAAGATGAAATTTTGTGTACTATAAAAAGTGGTTTTCGTAATTCCACCCACCTATATTATATTCCCATCATAAATAAGAGTCTTATGATATCTTTGGAAGTAACTAAATTCATTGGACTTGATTTTTTTTCACCCACCGCAAGTATCATCAAAGAAAAACTCATGGTTCTATTGAACCCTGATTAGAAGAATGATCTTACCGTAAAAAAATGTTTCATTGGATATCAATATGAATGGGATTATAAATTAGATATGGATCTATTAACAACTCAAAATCCATATAGTTGATCATATATACCCGATCATACTCATTCATCCATAGCTATGTCGCCTGAAATACATTATAGATACCTTAATACCATGAATGATGCTGTAATTGTGAGGCCACTATCCCTATATATTCAATAATATATAGTGACTAAAATTATAATAGTTCTAACTTCCCATTCATCCTCAACCACCTATTCCCAAAAAAAAGGAACAACTAAAAGAAAAATATATCTCAAAAAGTGAACTCAAATGGACATGTCATATGGTTTTAATAATATTTATTCATTCTATGAGTCAATAATAGTCTCTTTTGAATTAATTAAAATCACTCCGTGGTATAATGAACAATACTAGGTCTGTCAATTTAATATTCACCTACCCTATACTATCAATGTAGTTAATCACATGGCTGTCTATAGAGAGCCTCAAATAGTGCCATCTGAATTGAGAACAATAAATTATTATTGCAAGAAAAATGTATCAGAGACTACTGATCTATTCAATATAATCTTTAATCAATAATATATGCTTAAATAATATACTATAATTTATCAGTAAAACTCTATGGCTTCACATTATCCTGTGGATGATATGTCATACCCAGATTCAGTTGAGTGCCCAATTCCTCCTACAATCCTTGAAAAAAATAGGGATGTGAATTGAATGTCTCTGTTAGATACCACACTTAAATTCATTTCGTGTATCCTCAAAATATATCAGTCATAGAGCCTTAATATTTTATCAAATATGCCAATTTCTAGAATTGATATTAAATGATCAAACAAGGTAAACTGATTCACTAAAGCATTCATGGTATCTAATCCTATTGGTGTTCTAGGTAACCCCATCCCAACTTCCATCATCACCACCCCATACTAATACTAATTTATACTCTGATAAATCCAACACATTCATTCTCAGAAAATTGAAATTGAATATCCCCTTACTAGAAGAATTTTCTATCTTAGTGTCCAACTTATGTAAGAATGAATATATTTTATGTTATCCTTTAGTTTTTCTAAATGAAAAATATCTCACTGAAGAGGTACTATATAAAAAATTTCAACGAATAAATTATGAATTACAACTATATTTCCCATCTAAGAAATTATCACTCATAGAGTCATAATTTATGTGACATATATGAGATTTCATTTTGATTCTATACCAAAAATTCTCCCTGAACAACACTATATGCATAAAAAATAACTACTTACATGACTTAAGTGTTGGGAAGAATCAACATATGATTTTATATTAAACTTTTAATTAAATACAATAATGAATATTAAAATGGTTTTTCCCATTATAAAATGAATACTTTTTTTAGTGATTGTGGTTATGAGAACTAAGTGGTGATAAATTTCTTGAATGACCATCCTGTAATATCTATCCAAAATAAGGAAATCCTGAATCTCAAAAAACAATTCTGCGTGTTCTGATGATTGAAAATATTGTACATTATATAGATCAATATATATTCCTTATTGAGAAAAAAGATTCAAGATAATATACACTTATTGAATCCATAACCGGCACATCAGTTACTTAGAATGAAGAAAATGTGTTTAATGAAAACTCAATAAGATCACAAGGTGTCAAAAATATGATTATAATTTATTGTAATATATCATGATTTCATCAATGAACACAAAAATAAATAACCCCATTTATGGGTGAAAGATCTTATTCATGAAGTCCATGCACACTATAAAAGAATTCATTATTCCAAAAGGTATAACAAGAAATTAATATATCCCCTATCAATACCAAATTATTTTCATCAATATATCTTTCTCCCTTACTAGAAACAATTACTAGTTAGAACCCTATCCAATATTTGAAAACCATTTTCCTCCTATTAGTTAATCGAACAAGTCATTAATCCTATGGAATAGGTACATATTTTTCACTATGATTTGGTTCAAATTTCTATAATCCATGTAATTTTTATTAATTCCATTTGACTTCTTTGTGAACAACACTAATGTAACGTATGGATATGTTCTTATTCTAATAAAGCCATTAGCATCCTAATATGAAATAATCACACTATTCTCATTAAACTCATTTGCTGCTATGTGATATGGTGGTACCGATATATGTTGTAAAACATGAATGTGATTGATTTCATCCTCAACTCCCTGATCTGGAGGTAACCCTAAGAAATATACAGGAAATGTATATCAAAATCATCCTACCATGGTAGAAATCGAACTTATAGTCATACTTTGATCCACTACATGGATTATATTAGACACATAAATAGAAAATTATTCTCTATTATAAGGGTATGGTTCTAATATCAATTATTCTACCACCCATTATCAATTAAACCTAAAATTAACCCCTTTATATAATGTGAAATACATTTTTCACTGATAACTTTCTATTCTTACATGGATTATAGTCAACAAGTCCATACCAAGAATCCCATCAAAACCAAACATCTCAATAATTGTGAAGCCCCAGACATGCTTGATGGAAAAAATCACCATCTAAAAATCAAGGTAGATGTGATGATTATATTTTTTATTTCCATCGTGTTTAACTATTGATAACAAATATTTAATAGAACTATATTGGTTTTTCTAAATTAGTCACCACATTTAGAGATATAATAAGATGAGATATTCTTGCATCAACATATGTATCAAAGAGAGTAGAAGTGACCTGTACTATAGCATGAAATAATGATGGTCCCTCTCCACTATCAATTAGAGACATTTTACCCAAAAAAAATATTCCATCAATCACTCTATGAAACCCCAGAGGCTCATGAGTCACCTGACTCACAACCCTAGAGAAACACGATGTTGTGGTCCTCCACTAACATATTGTGCTTATTTTTATGCATGATAATGTGAATCAATACCATAAAAAAACATTAAATTTCCATTTTACCACACTTGTGACAAGTATTTAGGTGTAAAAATATACTCATTGAGATTGTTCCAATTCCTCTCCAATGTTATCACATAGAAATGTTATCTCCCATTGAGTTGATCAATGGACCTCTAATTTGATCTGACCCTCGATTGTTTCCCCAATGAAATTATGTTTACATCATTTTCCTACTACAAAAAATAAGTAACTAGAACTGATATAGGAAAAACAAAATCCAAAAATATAGAATTTGGAAGAAGAACTAGAAATCTATCTTCCTTGATGTATTATTTATCATCAGATCCCTATGCAGAACAACAGTTTAAAGCATCAGATTAGAACTCATGGCATGGTGTTTTAGAACTATATTAAGGCTATCCCGGAAATTTGATGATTTATAAGACTCATTATTTTACATAATATGTTAAAATCATACCAACTCAATGAAATATGTTGAATAGGAATAAAATGACATCACCCCCACTAAGGTTCTATGAACTCCTAGACATGATACATCTTTAATACATCTGGGAGGAAATACATGAAGAGTTACTCAGTGGTTACCCACATCATATCTTCATGGTTAATATCCTACATCATAACAACCCAATATTTTATAGTAGAACCATAAATTATATTGTTTTCATGGTTTAAATTGTGATCCATTATTTTATCTTATAGATTCTAGATCATATTGATGACTTTTAGCCAATAATTTTCATACTTAGTTATTCCAATGCCCTGGGATGATAGATGATATTGTATTTGGAAATCATGCGATTAATCAAATATCATAAATCTGACAATTCGGGGTCATGTTCCTAGAATATGTTCTAGAAAGAATTTTCTTAGCAAGATCAATTTTATATCTTATGGAACTATAACTATAATGAGAGCCTGATCAGCTGCCTTCTCCTACTCAACTAGTAGTGGAACTAGTAAATTGTTGGCAAAATGATCATCTTATTCAACTTCCCTAAGTAGATTTTGATAAAATATAAGAAGTATTATTTCATAAAATTATATAAATAACATTTGGTGAATCCAACATCATGACCACAAAGATTGATAACATATATTATGAACACACACTGGTTTCCAACAAACTTCAACCTATAAGGATACAATAAATATGGTATAAACCCATATAATAAACCCATTTATAATGATAATATTACATAACCTTTATGTTAGTTAAAACCATGCATATACTCTCAATAAAAGAATACTCATGCTCAAATAAATCATTAAACGAACAATAAATAAATATTATCATGATATCAACAATAATTTTAACTATTTAGGATTTATATAATTTGAGAAACGTGAATATGTTATGTGATCCTTCATTTCTATAAATTATTCGTTAATACATTATAAATTCCAAAAATCAGTATATCAACACATTGTGTATCACCCAATTTGAATTAAATCAATAGAAACATAGAACAAAAAGAATATACAATTCCAATTTATTTGTAACTTTTTTGTCTAATGTACAATGCTTTAAAGAAATTTGAATAGATATACTTTATGAGTATCAACTCTTATATATCTTATCTTCCTCTCACAAATCAAGTCAAGGAATGGAAACAAGTTAGTGAACATGGTTCTATGATCCCAATATTTAACACCCTGACCCAAATCACTAGGTCTTATTAAGAATTCCCCATGATCACATGTGTGCCAACCCATATGAATGATATTGATTAACAGTAAGGATGAATAAGAGGATCATACTTGGTAGAATATTACCTCATAATTTATTATTTGACATAGTACACAATGGAAACGATGATGATATAAATAAACAATAAATAATAAATGAATTATTAGTGTATAAAAATATATATAATGTAATAACCCACACTATTGAAATATTGAATATCAATCATAAAAACCTAAAATAAGAACAAGGATTCCAAAAGGTAGTGAATCAATGTATTAGATGAGTCTATATATGAAAAATTTGAATAATATATCCAAGATGAATTCCATCGTATAGGTTGTTGGTCTGAGTAGATTACACAAGTGGGGAGGGGTGGATTGAGTAACTATAAAAAAAATTGTAAATATTATTTTGAAAAGATTTCCCCAAAATTAAATAAAGCATAGTTAATCAAGGTTATACATTTATAAGAGTCTAATTGTTTGAATAACTTCTTAAAATATTGAATAATTTTAAGTAATCTTAATATCAGTTATTAATATTACATTTGACGATATTCTACTAAGACAAAACAATTATATATTCTTTCCAACACTAACTATCAAAGTGGATTTAGTGATTTATGAATTATACTATAGATTAGTAAAACAGAGAAGACTAAATTATGCCACAAAACAGATATTAAACAAGTGGTTCAGTCTCAAGGCGAGACCTAATCCACTCCACTTGGTGATCACCTGCCACCCAGCCGTTTATATAAATAAACATTGATCCAAACCTTGGATCGAGGTTAAACAATAGTATACAGGACTGTGCAGGCCACACAGGGACATCTTACATAGTTATTTGTGGGTGTAAATAACCCGGCCATGCAAGGACCTCTTCCTCACAAATTTGTGGGTATTAACAAGTGTAAATAGATGTTTGATTAAGGATATCTTGCATTCTTCAGTTTGATGAAGGAGATAGAGTGTGTTATTATACAGGAACTCACTATACTCGAATGTTAATAAAAAGATACATAAGAGAGAAAAAAATATAGATATAGGTTTAGAAGTTCTCTGAGTGTTTGTCCTTGCAGCTTTCGTTTTATGAGATGAAGCAGATACAGAATTCAAGTCATCGTCTGAAAAAACTGTGTGTCGTAAGTCAGAAAGATTTGGCTTGTGTTCTTCATTGTGTTCTACAGTGCAGAGATGTTCTCGGTATTCTAGTATGTTCGATGTGTTCTTCATCACAATAGAGTTGTGTGAGAAAATTCTCCAAAATGTATATTGTTCTCATGTTCATGTCCACAAGAATGTTCTTTGTGTTGTGCTACTGCATACAAGTTTTTCTCGATTTTTTTGATTCTGGCCCGCACTACTAATTTATCTTGGAGTGAATTTGTTGGGGCCAACAGGTTGCATGTATTCTTCACCTTGTACCTCGTAATGTCTGATGATATGTATACAAAAAACATTAATTATGTCACTGCATTAAAGTCTTCAAATATGGCCATTAGAGATTAAATTAAAAGGCGACAAAATATATTAGGAAACGGTGTCACAGTATGTCATGGAAATGGTGTCTCCTTCACACGGTGTCTTTATTGGTCACAATGTATCATAGTCACAGTGTCTGGATTGGTCACGATGTCTCATAGTCATGGTGTCTTGCAGTCACGGTGTCTTGTTCAATGTGTCTTCATCATAGTTTCCGGTTCATTGTGTCTGCATCACGCTGTCTGCTTCACTGTGTCTACTTCACTGTGTCTGATTCACGGTGTCTGCTTCACAGTGCCAGAAAGACACATCTCATGGAAGACTCACTATGTCTTTAGAATTTTCAAGATAACTATATTCAAACTTATGAAATTATGATTAAAGAATGGATTATACAAAATCATTTGTCAAAGAAGATATAATAAAAGTAAATTAAGGATAGATTAATGTAATTAAAGTGAATGTAGATCAATTAGGATATTGAAATCCTTTTATTAAATAATTATAATACTTAATCAATAATACACATGATTTAATATATATTACTGGATTTAACAAGGTTGAATAGGATTTGTGATCATTAAAACATGATTAGTTCATGAGGAGTCCAAAAATATCCCCCATTTTGATGATCAAAAATCATGTAAATTAAAGTGTTTATTTGATTCAACTATAGATATAGAGTTAAATGTATAACATATATAATTGTCTAACATGTAGAGATTTCTCCCCCTTTTGGGATTATAAAAATGATAAATAAGAGTGGTCCTGAAAATTGCATATATCATTAATGAAAATAAGATCCAGGACAAACAGAAATAGAGTAAAACAAAAGCAAAATTATTCCAATCAAAAAGGAGTTATCACTGTTCATCTTTAGGGGCTAGCCGTCTCTTTTCCATTGTCAGTAGTAGCAGAATAGAAAGGCATAGGAACTGAAGTGGAGATAGAATAAGGGAGTGAGCTGGATGATAAAGAAGGTAAAGGAATGCATTTAAAAACATATGGAGCCAGAGTAGGTGCAGTAGAAGATCGAGCAAGTTATTGATCAAGGATCACAGTCTTGATCTGAATCAGAGCATGGCTGACAGACATAGTAGTGGAGGAAATGGAAGAAGTGAAGTTAGGAAATCCAGGTCTTAGAGGTGTATCCATATGAGAAATAATGGATATACTCTAGACATGATGACAGTGCCTCACGAGTTTGATAAAATCTACAATGATCTCCCCACCATACTACATGGCTTTCTCAAAATCATCCTTGTTCTCTATAAACTTCTATAGAAACCGAGTAAACATTGTGATCATTTGGACATGGGTCATGAAAGATTGAGTAATAGGTGGAATCCACAGATTTTAGACAAGATAATTCAAATGATTTTTCATATGAGTTTTAGAGAATATCTGGTTGAAGTAGAAATCCAATTTCTTTGCAATCTCTTTCTGAGAATCATTAGAAATTTTAGAATGGATTTGGACCAGGTCAAGAACTCGGTCACTGTTCTTTATAACAACAGAGAGAGAATCTTTATTGAAGCCACTAAGCATAGTCTAAAGCTCTTCTTTGACAATTGTTCTTAGAAGGTTACTATCTAAAGAGGGTTGAGAGGATTGACTAGAGGATTTAGAATCATTGACAATGGTGGTGAGAGATTTCATTTGGTTCATATCATTCTGAAGACATACTATAGACTCATTAGTGAGAGTGTTTAGATTACCCACAATCTCTCGCATTTCATTCAAAATTTGTTTATTCATTTCAGTGACCTTTTCATCTAAAGAAGAAAAATAAGTTTGAATTTGAGACACATCATCTTGAGGGGTTTAAGTAACAACATGTTCTACAGGACATGGAACTATCAGTTTTGGTTCTTCAGTGGATTCCAGATTTGGAGATTTCTCACCATCAATAGTTGAATCCTTCATAGGACTGAGAGGTTTAAGATCTTTATCTAATTCCCCAAACTCATCTCATATTTCTTCTCCCATTTCTTTCCAAGCCATTTGAAAAGCTATCTCCAACCTTTCCTCAGCTTAAGGGATTATCTTAGGAATATATTGTTCCACTGGGAGTTCCTCAAGGGCAGTTCCTTGCATAACAGGTAGCTATTACACTATAGGTTCCTCCACAACATTATTCTCGATATGTTGGAAAATAGAGTTTGTCCCAACCACAGGTTGATCTTCTATATTGATAACATCATTAGGAGTAGGGTCTTCATCTTCATGAACATTAAAATAAATAGTAGTACTATATTCCTCAATAGAAACAGTTTCTTTGGGAGGCACAAAAACCTCTTCTTCTTCTTCATTAGAAGAGTAATCAACAATGTCATCTAGTTCCAAACCATTATCAGCTATATTTATTGGTCTTAAATTATGTTCTACTAGATTGAATTTCACATAAACTCTATCATTGTCTTCTACCCCTTCAATTTTCCAAGGGTTCCAATTTATCTTCATCCTCTTGATAGTGACTTTTGAAAGGCAGTAATCATAATCCTTTATAACATCCTCATTAGGTCCAACCATACCATTTTCATGTGAAGCATGACTGAGATAATATGAGATTATAACAGGAAGGTTCACCTGGATGTGGCTTTAATCACTTCAAAAATGTGGTGAATGATATAAATGCAAAGATTGATCTTATGCCCATTTTTTCATATGGTGGATGAGAAACACATCATGATATTTCAAGACAGCAAAAATAAGCTTTTCTGGGGATAACCAGATTCTTTATAAACTTGAACATAAGCCTTTATTCTCCATTTAGTTCAGCAGGAATTGCTCTCCTCTTGGTGCCATTTCCAAATAAAGTATTCAAAGCATCCTCCAGATCAAAGAATTTGGTTAATGGTGGGGGTCCTCAATGATAATCCTCACAGATGCCTTCATGAGGTATCCTAAGGCATGCATCCCAAAACCTTGAAGAGAATAAACATTTATGCGCATTGATCCAGATTCTCACATCATATCCATATTCAGACTCAAAGGAGAACTGATCATATAGATATAACTGAGCCACCAACTTAGGATAGATAGGTATGTCTTCATTGAAAAACCACTATTACCAGCCTTGCTATTCTAAAACATTAAAAACAAAGCACTTTTTAGTTAGAATCCATTTGGGGAGAATCTCGTTTTTTGGTACAATGACTCGGTTTACTAGATTTTGATTTAGAGGTCCTTAGAGTGCTAGCTTAGGTGCAATCTTCTTCTTCTTTGAGTGGCGCTTCTCCGGAGTCGACGATGAAGGGTGCTTAATCCTGGGAATCTACTGAAGATTTGAGAGAGAGAAAAGAGTTGCAGGGTTAAAGAAGGATTCAAAATGTGTAAATAGAAGAAACCCCGTGTGAAAAATCAGGTCATACTTTCATTATTTTATCATTTAGGAATACCAAACGTCGCAAAAGTAAAGAAGAGGGAAATTAACGAGGTGAAATGAATAACTATCATGATATGTTTTTTTTTAATAAAAGTCATAAAGAATTATTTTATTACAGTGAGACCGTGTATGAGTGTTACGATGAGACAAAGAATGAATTTTATGGTGAGACAGTAACTGAGCATTACGGTGAGATAATGAAGACGAACATTACCGTGAGACAGTAACTGAGTGTTATGGAGAGACATTGACTGTGAGACAGTAATCATGAAGCATTAACTATGATACCATAAAAATGATACAATAAGATTTCTATTTGAGGTTTTTCATGACTAGGTCATGTATGATGTAGTCTATTCTCTCATAATTTAGTGGTTTGGTGAATATGTCATCAAGCTAATACTAAGTACCAATGAATTCCAAAATGATATCACCTTTTTGATAATGATCACTTAAAAAGTTATGTCTTACATCGTTATGCATTATCGTAGAATGAGAAACAATATATTTCGAGATGTTAATAGAACTTGTGTTGTCACGGTTTATAGGTACATACCTGAATTGATATCCATAATCTAGTAATGTTTGTTTCATCTACAAAATTTGTGCACAAAAACATCTAGTAGCTATGTATTTAGTATCAACAATAGATAATGCAACCAAATTTTTTTTCTTACTACACCATGATAATAGTGACTTGCCTAAAAATTGACATGTTTCTCAGGTGCTTTTTCTCTCTATCTTACAACAATGGATGTCAGCATCAGAATAACCAACTATTTCAATCGATTTTCCTCTAGGATAGAACAATCCTAGATTGGGTGTATTCTTGAGGTATTTGAAAATTTTTTTTGCAGCATTTAAATGAGATTCCATAGGGTTTTCCTGAAAACGAGCACACATACACACACTAAACATAATGTCAGGACGGATAGCAGTTAAGAATAGTAAACATCCAGTCATTCTTCTATAAGTGGATTGACCAAAAGATTTTCCATCTTCATCAAGATCCAACTTAAAAGTTGTACTCATGGGAGTGTTACTACATTTAGTTCTATCGAATCAAAAATGTTTTAGAAGATATATAGTATATTTACACTGAGTTAAAATAATAATATAATTATTTTGAAAGATTTGAAATACAAGAAAAAAATTTAATTCACCCATTAAACTCATTTCAAATTCATTTTGCATCGTTTTAGAAAAATCAACACATAAAGAATTTTTTGAAGATCCAAAAATGATATCATCTACATATATTTGAACAACTAACACATCATTTGTAATTCATATTATAAAAAGGGTAGGATCGTCTATTCCTTTCATAAAACCACTGGAAGTAAGAAAATTACATAATCAATCATACCGGGCTCTTGGAGCTTATTTTAAACCATATAATGTTGTGGGTAATTTAATAATATGATTTAGAAAATGGGGGTTTGAAAATCTAGGGGGGTTGTTCAAAAAACAATCTAAACTATATACCCATTTAAGAATGCACTTTTAACATCCATTTGATATAGTTTGAAATTCAAATGAGCAGCATAGGCAAGCAGGATTCTGATGGCTTCAAGTCTAGATACTGGTTAAAAAGTATCCTCAGAGTCAAATACTTCTTAATGACTATATAATTATGCAACTAATCTAGTCTTGTTTCTAACTATATTACCAACCTCATCTACATTATCTCTAAACACCCATTTAGTGCCTATGGTGAATGTGTCCTTAGGTCTTTAAACAATTTTCCAAAATTTGTTCCTTTCAAACTGATTAAGTTCTTCTTGCATAGTCATCACCCAAAATTCAACAATGATAGAATCATTGATGTTTTTAGGTTCAAGTTGTGACATTAAGACTTGATGTTCAACCTTATTTCTAATATAAGCTCTCATTTGAGTTTCTTTGTCTAAGTCTCCAATAACAACATCTATGGGATGGTTCATGAGAGTTCTAACAACTATAGAAAAAGAAGGACTAGTGATTTCAGGTTTTATCAACAGATTCAATTTCATTGTAACTTGATTCTAATGAATTTCCAGAATTGGATGTTTTCATAGATTCTTTCACAGAATGGTCTGAATATTTTGGATTTATTTTCTGATTTGATACATCATCCTCCAGGTTCCCTAGAATGGTTTTAGGCTCATGTGGATCTGTTTCATCAAATTTTACATGAACAGATTCTTCCACACATTTAGTACTTTTATTTAAGACTCTATAGGCTTTAATAGACACAATATATCCTAAAAATAAACCTTCATCACTTTTGGGTGTAAAATTTTCAAGACTGTTCTTAGTATTAAGGATAAAGTGTTTATAAAAAAACTTTTAAGTAGTTAACCTTGGGTTTTCTATTATTACATAACTCATAAGGATCCTACTTAAGAATAGGTCAGATCAACACTATATTGATTATGTAGGATTCTATATTGATTACTTCAGAAAAAAATAAATAGTTAGGTCGTATTCACTAAGCATTGTTCTAGCTATCTCTTGAATTGGTCTATTTATTCATTCTACAACCCCATTTTTTTGGGGGTGTTCTAGGGGAACAGAAATTGTTACTATAAACACTTTGGGAGAAAAATTATTCAATCTCTTGATTCTCAAACTCACATCCATGATCACTTCCTAATGATTTAATTCGAATTCCACAAAGGTTTTCTACATACTTGGCATATTTAGTAAGATAAGAGAATGCTTCACTCTTGTGAGCCATAAAGAATAACCAAATATATCTAGAGAAGTCATCTACAAGAACATAAAAATAGTGCATCACATTTAAAATAGAAAATCTAGATGGTCCAAACAAATTCATGTGAACTGGATCGAGAGGTTAAGAAGTTCACACTTCTTTCTTTGGTTTGATGGAAACTTTTTGTTGTTTTCTATTTTGACAAGAATTACAAACTTTTTCATTTGGGAACTCTAGTTTGGGCAAGGCTTTAACTATTATTTTCTAGTTATCTTTATAAGGGAGTGAACATTACAGTTTCCTAGCCTCCTATTCCAGTACCAGGACATTTTATGAAATACACTTAAACATGAATAATTTTGAGAAGCTAAGGAATCTATATCAACAGAGTAAACATTTTCATTTCATAAAGAAGAAAACTCAAATTCATATTTAGAATTAAAGACATTACAAGCGTCATTTTCAACTATAACAAGAAATCCATCATCACATAATTGTGAGATTCTAAGAAAATTATATTTTAATCCATCAAAAAACAGTACATTATAAATTAAAACTAAGATAGAGATACCGATTTGGATGAGACCCATAATCTTTCCTTTGGAATTATCTCCAAATGTGACATGTCCTCCATATATTTTTATTAGATTTTTAATTCATGAGGAGTCTTTGGTCGCATGCCTTAAAGAACCACTGTCCAAGTACCATACACTTTTACAGGAACTCTTTAAGCAGCTTTCCTAAAAAATGATCAAGAAAAAACATATTTTGGTGCCCATACTTGTTTGGGTCCATTAATATTAGAAATAAGTTCTTTAAGAACCCATATTTTCCTAATAGGTTTCCTATAAGCATTGAGTAATGTATTTTAAAAATAAACTCTATTCAGTCCACAAAAACATGAAACTATAGAATATGTATCCTGAATTGAATTAGTTGACTTCTGTCCAGAACTGGGAGTAATGAAATATGTCCTAGATCTTGAAACAAAATTTTATCTACCAATATTTCTTTCTCCATGTTTATAACCAATGAACGTCTTGTATTTATGGAAAATCTGTTTTCTAATAATTTTACTAAGGGTATTCTTACCATTTGTAAGCATTTCAGGGTCATTATTCAATTGCTTATTAGACATTTTAATTCATTTTTTTCTTTAAGTAGTTGATCAGTTTTCTCCTTTTCAATTGGGAGTTCAGATTTAATAGTTACAGTAAGAGAATGTTGTTTCTTCAATGATTTATATTTGTCTTTTTGTTAATTGATTGTTTCTTCAAGCATGGTACAATATTCAACCCTTAATTCATTAATTATGTTTTAGAGTCACTCTCATCTCCATAATAGTATGAATTATGTACAGAGGAGTCCAGTGTTCCCGAAGATGTGTTTTTCATAAAACACATATTGGGTTTGTTTTATTGTTCATCATGTGATGTTTCTGAGTCACTTGAACTGTCCTCAGAAGCACTCCAGGTTGCTTTCATGGACTTTTTATACTTCTTGTCCTTGTCCGCATATTTCTTTTATTACTTGAGCTTTGTAGTGTCTTCCTTGATATGTCCTTTGTGCTTACATTCATAGCAGACAATTTCATTAATCTTGTCACTTTTTTGCAGTCCTTTTTCTAATTTCGTTTTTGGTCATATTTTCCATTGATGTTAGGCTTTTTGAAAATTTCATTCTTTTAGTAAAATCTCTTGAATATTTTGGCTAATTGAGCCATATCCTCATCACTATCAGGTGATGATTGTCCACTATTGGATCATGCTACAGAAACATCCGGTTTCTCTTTGTCTTTGTGTTTAGAGGCGGTGGTCTTGAATGCAACAGATTTCCTCTTTATCTATTCCTCCTCCTCCTTGTTGACTGTAGGCTCTTCCTCATACATCATCAGTTTCCCAATGATTTATTTTACATGTATTTTTCTAATTTCTCACGATTTTCTAATAGAGACTGTGGTTCCCCTCCATCTGTGAGGTAGACATATAAGGATTATAATGATTTTTTCTTTGGCAGTGACATCTCTTCCAAGCGAGATCATTGTGTTGACAATCTCATTGAATCTAAGATACATGTAAAATATATGTTCATCATGTCTAATCTTAAAATTATCATATATAATAGTATAAGTATTAATTCTAATTTCATTAACACTAGATGTTCCTTCATGTGAGACAGACAGGGTATCCCAAATTTCATGGGCAATTTTACATGGAGAAATTCTATTGAATTCCTCATCTCCTAAGGAGCAGTATAATGCATTCATAGCATTGCAATTGTTATTGTAGGCAACTTTGGTAGGTTCATCCCATGTGATTCTATCAATACTAGGAAACTTATGTTCATCTTTAATGGAAGACCAAATTTCAAACCTCATACTCTCTAAATGCATTTTCATTTTAATTTTCAATTGAGCATAGTTTATTCCATTAATGAATGGTGGTATTTTGGTTGCAACACCTTCCAATCTATTATCCATGGTAACAAAATAGGTTTAAAGAGATAGAAATATAGAAATAATAGAAAATTATAGATCTTTAATGTTAAACTACAATCACAGTTGAATAATATTAAACAGAGTTCAAATAAACAACCTATGATACCAAATGTTGGTCAGAGTAGATTACTCAAGAGGGGCGGGGTGAATTGAGTAACTATAAAAAATTTCAATAAAAATAATTTCTAAAATGTTTCCCAAAAATTAAATAAATCCTAGTTAAACAAGGTTTTATGGTTATAAGAGTTTTACTATTCGAATAACTTCTTAGAAGATTGATTAGTTATCAGTTTTCTTAATATCAGTTATTAATATTACTTTTGAAGCTATCCTACTGAGACAAAATAGTTATAACTAATTTCAAAGTCTAACTATCAAAGTGATATTAGTGATTTCTGAATTATAGAATAGAGTAATAAAATAGAGACAACTAAATTAATAAGCACAACAGATATGAAACAAGTGGTTTAGTCTCAAGCTGAGACCAAATCCACACCATGTAGTGATCACCTGCCATCAACCAGTTCATATAAATAAACATTGATCCACAACCTCGATCATGGTTAAAAAATAGTACACATGACTATCCCGACCACACATGGACCTCTTCCATAGTTCTTCATGGGTGTAAATAACCAGGCCATGCAAGGACCTCTTCCACACTTATCTGTGGGTATACACAAGTGTAAATAGATGATTTAGTAAGGATATATTTTATCATTTAGTTTGATGCAGGAGAAAGAGCGTGTTATTATACAGGGACACACACTTCTCCGAAGATAATAAAATGATACATAACAGAGTAGAAATATTGACAGAGGATTAAAAGTGATCTGAGTTTTTGTTTTTGCTGCTCTAGTCTTCTAAGATGAATCAGATGAAGATTTCGAGTCCTCGTCTGAAAAAACAGAGTGTCGTGAGTCAGACAGATTTGGATTTTTCTTCGTGGTGTACTACAACACGAAGATGTTCTTGGGATTCTAGTATGCTTTCTGTGTTCTTCAATAGAAATGAGTTGCATGAGCCAATTATCCAAAATGTATATTGTTCTCATGTTCATTCCCACCAGCTTTTTCATTGTGGCGTGCTACTGCACACACGTTTTTATTGCTTTTTGTTTTTGTTTTTAGGCCGCACTACTCTTTTATCATGGAGTTCATGTGTTGGGGCCGACAAGTTGCATGTATTCTACACCTCTTACCTTGTACTGTTTGATGATATGTCTTCATAGAATCATTAATCATGTCAGTGCATTAATGTCTTCAAATATGACCATTAGATATTAAATTAAAAGATAAAAAATATATTATGAAACAGTGTCACCGTATGTGATGGAAATGGTGTCTCAATCACAAGGTTTCTGGATTGGTCATGGTGTCTCATAGTCACAGTGTCTGGATTTGTCACGGTGTCTCGTAGTCATGTTGTCTCACGGTTACGGGGTCTTGTTCACAGTATCTTGTTCATGGTGTCTTCTTCATGGTGTCTGCTTCATGGTGTTTTCTTCACAGTGTCTGTTTCATAGTGTCTACTTCACAGTGCCATAAAGACATAACCTATGGTAGACTCTTGGGGTCTTTAGACATTCTAAGAAAACTAAATTCATACTGGAGCAATGATGATCATAGAATTGATTAGACTTAATCATTTGTCAAGGAAGATATTATAAATGTAAATCAAGGATAGTATAAGGTAATTAAACTGAATGTATAGCAATTAAGATCTTGAATGGAAATTCCTAAAGTATTATAATACTTAAACAATAATACACATGATTTGATATAGTTTACAAGATTTAACCAGGTTGAATAGGATTTGTGACCATTAAATCCTAATACGTTCACATGGATTCCAAAATAGGTCACTAAATTATCATTCCTATCCTACTAAATATCCCACCACATGGCTTATTCCCTTGAGTAATCACTAGTCATAAACTACAATGTCCTTTGAGGTTTCCATTTAGTGTGTGAGTATAATACCAAATTTTCAACCTGAAATATTTTGTTAATATATATTCATAATATTTACTGGTGTATTCTGTGAATGTAAAATTAGTTCAGATAAGAAAAAAGTACATCAAATGTTAGTGAAATATATGATATATACCAAGAGATCATTTATACTAGATTTGGATCCATGATAATGAAATTTATACCATCCACCTAACACATCCCCCTTGATCAGATACCCTGAAAAGATGTATGGCACGTTCCTCTAAAAGGTATATTGATAGTACATACCCAAAAAATGTCCAAGACATCCCACTTGTGGGGGATAGTCTATATGGATCAAACAACAAGAACAATTGTAGATGATATATGACCATCACTTGTAATAAATGATATATGATGATAGATCAAAAATCATGTTATTTTTAGAATGATTCATAACTTTCACAAATTGTCATATCAGAATGCATCTTACATAGGTATCCCATATTTACACATGAACACATCATGTGATAAAAACAACCATTGGTCTCACTAGGCTACCGATGCACACTAATCCATCATTCTAGGATCTGCAACAAATATATGCAAATGATAATGATCAATTACCTCACACATGGGTCCACATGAAAATATAATTTGAAAACCAATAAGAATGGGGATCCAAAAATAGAAAGATGAGTTTAAAAATATTTACTACACAATGATCAAGGAAATACAATATCAAATTCCCTAAATTTAAACCCCCATAATGGAATAATAATAACTAAGCATATAGAAACCAGAACCACTATTTCAAAAGATTGATGAAATAAGGCTCTTCAAAGAAATATTTTCTAGAACTAGCTAGAAGAGAAACCTTATTAATAAAATAAAAATAAGCTTAATTTAGAGGAATACCCATCCAAAAATCATTTATCACACCTCATTTATATTCCCATTATTTACATCAATAGGATTAATATATTTTTCAAAATTATGTGACCAAATAAACAATTTGAAAAATCTAAACTAGAAGACACCATGATGTGGTGGGGGTTCACCACGCTCATTCTGGCCTCATTCACTATGCACCAAGAGGCTCAACATGACAGGAGGACATATCTGAACCTCAATCTTGTATAATTTTTTTTCTATAAATGAACTTCATGGCATAAATTGTGAGGGATTAATATCCTTATTTGATAGGGTTTATATCAACCAACTACGCCATCTGCCACATCGTACACTATGTGATGTGGATCATCCCATGGAACACATGCTCTACCAAGGTGTTAAATTTCATTAAATATGGTGTAGTCATACCTGTTTTTGATGGGAAAATAAAAAACCCATTTTTTTAAACAAAAGCCAATATTTTTTCATTTCCATCATCTTGACAACCTAAAACCTACCCGAAAATAATTTACTTCATAAAAAACTTTATAGCCCAAAATGAGGTATACCTTATAATTATTGAACCATAATGTTTATCTCTCTCTAAGAAACTATATATATAGTAATCTCTCATGATCTGTATATATATATATATCATTTATTTCTCCAAAAATATAGTTTCTAAATATCTATAAGTCAATAATGACTATGACCAACTAAAAAATATGAGTTAGACAATATTTTGAGGGGTTATTATTTATTTTGATGCATAATCATCAACTATATTTTTTCATAATGTAAAACCACAGTGTATTGTTTGATGATTCATAAAATATAACAAATACATAGATAAATGTACAGTTTAAAAGGATTCATTTATTAATATAATATTTACTACATAAATAAATTATTCCCATTTCATGAACCACGTAAATTTTTCCACTTTTCATATCAAATTAGTCAAAGGGTTATATAAATAATGATATTTGTTGAATAAATTAAAAGATTTTATCCTAGTAATCAAATGAAACAAAATGAATTATTTTAATTTTTTTGTGTGTTGAATTCTTCGCTAACATTCATCTTTTAATGTTCAATGGGTATTCTATCCACGATATAATGTGTGAAATAAAAAAAAATATTTTTCAATGCCAAATTTTTCACACTAAATATAAAAAATAACACACATTTGGAAGTCTAGTGAATAACATTTATATGCTTCTCATGGAAATCATATTTTATTTAATGTTACGATATAATAAATAAGTACCCAATTTAATTAAAAATATATTAATTGAATATAAAGTTCATCACAATCCAAAATATATAAGGGAATTTATTAATCAAAGAAATACAATGAATTCATAATTTCTATTACTTGAATAAATATAAATATTTGGTATATTATCCTTCATCTTTTTTAATTGATAAAAACTAGAATAATGGGAAATTATCTAAAAGCACTGATATCCTAGATGTTCATTTAATATATCATAAATTCATAGTGACAGAAACATGTTCTTAATATTGATTTAATTGATTACCATACTGTGGATTGGAACACCATAATATATTATTTTATATTCACGTAAATGAGTCATTTTTTCTATAGCGTGTTCCCTATGTAATAGCGAGCTTAAAAAAATAAAAAATTATTATTTAAATATATAATTGATATAACAATGTTTTTGGTTTCTGTGTATAAATAAATGATAAAAATATATGAAATAAATTTTAAAAAAATTATAATAAGAAAATAAATATTAATTCATAGTAAATTAGTAACAAATTATTAATAGGAGTTATATCATATATAGTTATTAACAGTTGATGTTTAAAAGGGTCATTTTTCCAATTAATGAGGGTTTTCATTAGATTTAATATGTTTTGTTCTAAATAGAAATGTATATTATATATATTGTTAAATTGAACTGAAAATTTCATTTTTAATGTGAAAAATTGTCTGGATTATTTAAAACATTTATATTGATTTTGTTTGAAATGAAGATAAATTTATTTGATGATAAAATGTATATTTTTATGAAATGTTTTTATGTGAACT
This sequence comes from Viscum album, assembly GCA_963277665.1. Classification (NCBI taxonomy): domain Eukaryota; kingdom Viridiplantae; phylum Streptophyta; class Magnoliopsida; order Santalales; family Viscaceae; genus Viscum; species Viscum album. Next base: position 973,715,684 of record OY728141.1, read on the forward strand.
TTGTATTTATAACCTAATCACATATAATATTCCATATTTATTATTTATATTGATTTAATGTTTTAAAAATATATTCAATAAAATAAATTAAAAAATTATTTATATTGAGAATGTAATGAGAATAAATTCTTTTTTTTTCAAAATATATATTTTCGAAATTTGTTTTTACACATATTATTCTTAGATAATTGAATTAGCATCAACAAATTTAAGAAAATTTATTTTATTAAATAAAAAGGATACTTGGGTTAATAATATTTGATTTTATGTTTGGATATTTTGTCATATATTAATGATGTTGTTGTTTTCTTCATTAAATAGTTTAAAGCACTGATCTAAGAGATATTGCAACTTTAATAATTCCTCATGATTTATCCCACATTTAAACATTCATAAAGCATTTCTCTAAATGATATATATGATTAAGAAGAAAAATAAATCGTCTAAAAACATTATTTTGAATTTTTATGTGTATCGACCCATGAAGTTGGTAAATACATTTACTAACATCATGTTAGTAGCTTTTCAGGTGTGTGACATCAAAAGAAAGTAGTCACCATGAAACTAATAAAAAATAAAATTATTAAATATCACCATTATTCTATATCTATGAAATTTTTGGGTATCAATGAAAAGTATACACCACATGAAAATGAAGTAAAGGTATAATAAAATAATGCTTATTTAATGCTATAAAATATAATTTTATTATCAAAAAAATGGAATTTACTAATTCAATGTGCCAATATGAAAAATTAATTTTGTTCTCACTCATAAAAAATTTATTTTGTAAAATATATTTTTTTATTTTAATAATTAGGTATATAGAATATTAAAAGGCCAATTATTTTTGGATATAAACATAGACATACTAATATTAAGGGTAATAACCATGATAATGGTAAAACCGCTATTTAATTAACATTTTGTAATTTTTATATAATAATATAAATTAAGATATTATAAAAATTTTATTTATTATATTTAAAAAAAATACATATAAATATATAATCCATTATTTAACTGGAATTATATTCTAAATTGTACTAAGAACATTTAATGTTAACAGACCATTTGTTTCTATTTTTTCTATATGTTAATAAATTAAAGTTCAAATTTTTTATTTGTATTATTTATATACTTAGTTAGATAAAATATGGTTAATATTTAGGATCTTCACACCCAGATATAGTATGAACGTTTATTATATATTTTCTAAAAAAATATATTACATAGTTTAATACTAGTTACCTAAGAAATATTAAATATGGTAAAATATAAATAAATAATTCTAAATGATATTAAAATTGTTTAAAACTAGATAAAAAATGAGTGTTATAGTATTTTTGAACCATATACACCTATAAATACATTATTTATGGATTTTGAAGCCACTATCACGTTAATAGTGTCACAACATCAATACAATGCTATGGGTATTAAAAAAAATTCTTCCTCTACCAATGAAGCTAGATCAATTCCCCCACATTTATCCACCAATTGCAATTCTTTTTTGCCACCAAAACTCAACACAGGTATCTTCTCATCCATCTCGTCATTTTTGAGATGCCTTGGGAATTCCAAAATACAATTCTATAGAGACTGATGTTGTTACCCAAGTAAGAACATCCAAAAAGAGAAGGAAATTATTTCAATGATAATGAAATAGTTTCTTTCTACTTATACCATATATTACCATTAATATAATAGAATTTATGATAACATAAAATATATTAACATTAAAAATATTATTATACTATTTAGATATCATTTTTAGTATTCCTCCAAATCCTTTTTAAAAATGAACATATCACCATGAGTTTGTGTGGACTGCCACCCCTAGGAACAATGAGTTCTATTTTTAAAAAACTCATCATTTGGCCTGCCAAAAAATTTTAATTAATAAATAAATATAATAATTACAATATTATTTGGATTATTATGTAATACATGTTTTAATTTTATACCCCATCTAATTCTATGAGAAATTTGACCATCTTCTATGTATGTTCACAGTACCGCCACCACAGAACGATGCATTTCTTTCCTCTATTACATCCTAACATGGTTGAAATTAAAATATTATAATATATATAAAATTTATATTAATGACAATATCTATATTATAGAATGATATTGTATGCCAATCTATGAGTAAAATTGAAAATTAATTTTTATACAAAATCTATCCAAATTAAATAAAAATACCAAATCAAATTTCATAACATTAATATAATTTTGAAGCCTATGGAATTTTTATATTCTTTTATAATAGAATAATAATGTATATAAACATATAATATAATATATTGTATTAAAAAAATTATAATTACATTGAAAAGGTTAATATACTAAGAGGGTTATAGATACATTTACTATACGACCTAATGTGACTAACAAAGGAAAAGAAATTTTAATAAATGAATAATTAGTGGTAATAAATAGCACATATAATATTAAATATTAGAAAAAAATGCTAACATGGTTTTTAATAAACATAATTAGGGTTTCAGGGATGTTATTGACAGCTAAATAATGAACCAGTATCATAGGTATGAGTTTTTTTAACTCAGATTCATTTTTTGATTCATAATGATTACTTTTCAAATATTGTTATACAAGATGGATTAATTATTTTATGAAATGATATTATAATTCCTCCTCTACCTCTATTTCTATCAATATAGTGACATTTTAATTCAAATCATCACCTTGATGAATTTCATTCTCAAAAGTCTATCACTATTGATAATGATTCCCATCCTCTTTAATAACACTTTTCCTCCCTATTCATATATCACATTTCATCCAATATATTCATTTTAATATGGAAAACTAATTACATGCTATTTTTGGAATCCATTTTATTTTTCTTGGCCACTTTTAAAAATATTTTTAATTACTCTATTTAAAATATGAGTTTTTAACCATGGATTTTTTAAAATATCACAAAAATTTCCTTCATTTCATAATCAATTTCCTTGGCTTCCCCAAAACATTTAAAGTTAATTACTTTGTTTCATTAAAAGGTAATTTTGTAAATATTTTTTTAAATGTAAATATTCTTTTACAATTTCTCAGTATAGAATATTTAATTTTTTTTGTTAAATATGACCCATAACTACTTATTTTATATTTAAAATTAAAATCATTTTCTTAAAAACACTTTTATGATATCTCACTCATTTTCCTAACTATTGTAAAATGTTTTTTTCTATAATATTTTTTCATTAATCAAAATTTTAATATTCATATGAAGTACAGTTTTTGGTGATTAAATGTCAGGTATCAATCAGATACATCATTGAGGTGAATTCTGGTGATACAATTTCGAAATGTGATGAATCCCATTTTTCAATTCATGTTTTTTCTGTGACTAATGAAGAAAATTGTAATAAAATTGGATTTAATTTTATATTGAATGAATTATATCTTATAAAAAACATGTATTTTTATGATAATGGTTGGGATCATGTATCACCCTCTAATACATTAATTATTATTTTCTTTATCATTATATAATTTTGTGTGATCCTTGTTAAATATGATAAAATATAAATGTTTATACTTCGTGGATATTCTCACAAAATACTGGGCGAGCCTTCATAAATATGATCACAAACTATAGACTGAGAGTTCTTGGATATGATCAAGATTTGATAATAATAAATGCTTATATTTATGATAAATCTCATTATTTTTCTATATCACGTGGGAACGTTACATTTTCATTCAATATTTATATTCTTATGATTTAATCCATATGTTTATTATGTCATGTCTACACACTCATTCTCTATGGTATAGAAATTTTCATACATATTATTCTGTCATGACTCATGGAAAAATATCAATGTTTTTCATTCATTTATTATGTTATTTCTACCTTGATCATGTTTTTTTATGATTTTGATCTGAACCCTAATAACTTGGTTATATTTTTTAGTATACAATGAGTGTGAGATCAACAATTTCTTATGTTTCTATTCACATGGTGAGAAAATCATATTAACTTAAGATTATTTATATGGGAATCTAGTGTGTCCCCATTAAATAGGAATGTTGAAAAAAGTTATAGAATATGTTGTTTATCTATCCATCCCATAAATACACTAAACCTTCCAGTCATGAAATTATTTTTTGATTTTCAAGTTTTAATTTTTTTTATGAATATTATGTTCAATAATTACATTTTTAACATGAGTGAATATAGTTGGTATCCAAGAAAAGTTTAGTTATTTTTAAGGATTAGTGTTGTTATTTTTGTGTTACATGATAAAACAGTAATAGAGTCCCTAAGGATAAATAAATGGTATAAGACTATGTATATGATAACGTTTTATTTTATTGGTATTGTAATGATTGTGTAGTTTCTAGGGAATTACAAGCCTATCATGATTCATAAATTTTGATGCAATTCTAGCACAAATTCACCCAGGGTGTAATCACCCTGTAAATGGTTTGTTGAGTATCAACTGAATATTCTATTTAGTACACGATGAGTGTGCCTAATAACTATCTCATTTCTAGTCACTCTTAATTTATATGCTTGGGAATTGAACCACTCTTTAGGAAACATTATAAAGGATTAGAGAATATCATTACTGTATGGTTGGAGGACCTAATAGCAATTTGAAAATAAATTACTATTTTTAAAACTGATATATTTATGTCACTTAGAATTTATTCAATTTAATTTAATAGTTCAGTTTTTAGAATAGTTATTTTTACCATTAACAATTCATTAATTTGAAAATATTTAAAAGGAATAATAAATATAATTTTTGGATTTATGGTAAATTTTATGGTTGTACCAATGAGAAACTGAACATGACTAGATAAGAAGTGTAAATTTTATGGTGATTATCACGCCAATCTCCCATGCAATGAATAATAATTAAATCCATGTTAATATCCTGAATCACCCATGGAAGAAGAAAGTTACAATATAATATTTTAGGTTATATTATCCACCCTCTATTAGGTGATATTTTAATTCAGTTATTACAGTATAATGGATTAGTACAATAGAGAATATATTTTTTATTCTATAACTCTGGAAACATGATATAGATATTCCATTCATTGATTATTTGGATAGTGAGGTAATCCAACTATGGAATGTCAATTGTAATATAACGTAAAATGATGATTTATACTTAATGGAAGAATAAGAGTTTATGAAAGTGTTCTTAACTATGTTTTTCTCTCAAACGAATCCCATGAAAATATAGATAGAAATCCCAGAGTTAAAATAAAATATGGATAAATCCATTTACATATATAAAGAGAACATATAAAGTATTACATGGTATGCCTTTTTATGTATATTTTAAAATGACTGTACAATAATTCACATCAATATTTTCATAATAATATAATTTTCTATAAGATACATTATAATCTACGATGATATTTTTTGATCATCACTGATAGAGGATACATAAACTTGAGAGTCACATTATTCTAAAGAGGGAAATTATATTGCATATTATAATGGATTATCCAATGATAATTCACTAGGGGGAATGAATGTTTGATTTCCAATATATAAAAGATGTGATATGAAGAACCCATGTAACATCCTCTGAGGAACACAAAAGTAGTTCAAGTGTGGTATGATTTTATTTAGAGATGAGTATTTATATAATGGTTTCAGAGGTATAGTCAATCTGATGTAGAAAATTAATGTCCCATATAATTAAATTATGACAATTAAATTATTAATATAAATAGATATTGGGTGTTCTTAAAATTAATACTCAAACCCTATATCTAATGAAGAAAATATTCTATATAAACTACTATAATAAAAAGATTAACAAATAGTGTATCACATCACTACCACTATATTATATAACTATAATTAATTGATTCATTGTATACTCACTCTCCACTCTATAGATGTACTTTTTTTATTAGATTATAATTATTTTTATTTCATTATATGATTCATTTTTCCAAGGATTATTGATTCAAAAAATCAAGATTTTAAATTTACCTATCATTAAAAAAACATGTGGCACAATTATCATTTCAATGTTATTTAATTCTTCTCCAATACAATTTTTTGATAAGATTCATCATGTGGACCTTGTTATCCATAATATTTTATGGAGAGCATACGAACCTTGGTTGTTGTTAAAATAATCTTTCATTAAATATACTGTCTCCAAAAACCCTATTAGTGGATCTTCCAAAATTAATATAAAATTAATTAACTAAGACATAAGAATTTATTACATTCACATAGGATCTTTTTTTCGATGATGTTTTTGATATTATAAAACCATTTGGATTTCTTTCATTTTTCTATGATGATTCATTTTTATAATTAATCTTTCAGTGATCTATATAAGATACATTGATCATAGAGAAAAGCTAATTGATTTCTAGGTGCTATGTGAATCGGTTGTCTTTCATTCATCATCTTAATCACTCAAGTATCATTAGGCATTGAATGATTTCTGCTCATTCACGAGAGGAATATAGGATTAATTCACGAGATTGAGAGAAGTTAGTTTTGATCAATGATTCTCTATTCACAATTTTTAATTATACAAATATAATAGACAAACCATCTATTTATTGATATATGGGTTTGATTATTTTTTTTAATTAACCTTAAATTATATTATAATCATTAATAGTCACACTCAATATAATAATAATATTGTAATTTTTTTTCATGTCTGATAACTTCCATAGTAACAAATATAATTTTACTTGCTTGTAATTTAATTTTTATCTCTATATGTGATCTATAGATATTCAAAAAATGCTATAATTTACAAAATAGATGAATAAATAAATAATTAAATTTTTTTTTCATCAATAAATATTTTACAGTCAATAAAAAATGAATAAAATTATTCCTCATTCATGATAATGATATTTATTTTAATAATGAAATTAAAACTGAATTTTAATCAAGATCAATAGAAACACATAGTGTGTGAGCCTATGAGGTTATTTATAATTGGAATTAGGTGGTATTGAATAATTTAAAAATTAATTAATTGTAATTTGGAAATAAACCCATGAGAAAGAACATTATATCATAATATTGACAACTAAAAATAAACACTAGCTATGAAATATAATCCCTTTATTTTGAAATCTCATCAAGAAGGTTTCACATATGTATCAACAACATATATGATTGAAATTTTTTTCATTGATTATCTCCTAAAAAAATTTCATTGCACCATGTCCATGTATTTTAATCTGACAATTTTATTCCTGACAAAGGACTATGATATTAATTTCCATAATTATGGAAGGAAAAAATCCATCCCCAACTAATTAATTAATAACACATCAATAATGGAACCCATAATATATCCAACTACACCTTGAGCTATTATAATCATGGATTATGAAATAAATATTGATGAAATATTTGTGACATTTATTATTATTAATCATTATTTATATGGACCATTAAACACATATTTAGATAGTACTATCAGATGACAACAATACATAAAGATTTCCTACATGTAGGTCTATTTTCTTAGTCACCCAATAATGAGAATAATAAATTCATTCTTTTTCAGAATATATCACATCATGGTATGGGTACACAGAACTAATTTTCAAATTCTCTTTATCCAATAAAATAATCATATCTGACCATAAAACTATATTTAAAAATATTTTGATTATATTTCAAGGTTGCCATGATAGTTGGGAACTCCTATGATCTTACAAATGAGGAAGATACTCTAGGATAATATTAAATTAATTCATGTTATTGTCCCTTTATTTTAGTATTTAAAAATATTAGTACAAGGTAAATAATTATAATGATATTTACAATGATGGGATTGCATTACTATACTGGTGTCTGTATCAACCAAATGTTTACAAAATTATAATGTCCAAAAAGATAATGTTGTGATCATCTCTAATATTCCAATCTTTGAAAATGCATCTTCATCATGATTCTATTCTCTCTATACATATGAGAAATTCAAATTTATTTCATTTTCCAGATTGAGACTTTCAATCCGATATGGAAGGAGTCGCTATAGATCATTCGTGGATCGTCACTTCAAGGCTTTCCCAGTAAGCTCGAAGTCAAATTCTACCCATACTGGACTCAATATATGATAAGTAGATTGCATGATGGACGTAATTCATTCACATATTTCTCACAATACTAATTTATTTTTAAGATAAAAATTTTCCAAATCCATGGTGGTGGTGGAAAACACCTTCACATCCTTAGGGACCTGATACATCAACTACTACACCATCGACATCAAATTTTATCCCGGAAATAATTGGGAGAATCTAGCACATGTACGTAAGAGCTAAATGTTTTTTGGGTACTCCTTATATGATAAATAATTTTTGAATTTTGAGTTTATTCATAGTGTTTCTCATTTCATAATGTTTTATAAATTCCACAGTGTGTACCTACCTATGAATTTTTGCATCTCCATTAAATGTAACCTTATTCATGATGAAGGTATGTGTATTTCTTTGATTCTGTATTGAAAAAATAAAAGAAACAATATCATATAAAAGTAGATGCTAAACCATCCTAGTTACACCTACATTAGAAATATGTTCCAAAAGATTTTATAGGCTCATGGTCGTGTTGTTTTTTATTTTAAAAATTCTACAAATATAGTTTCAAACATGATGAACAAAGTTGGAATTGACAACCAAGTGTTGGAAATTTCCCACATCTTGAAAACATAGTCAAAATCTTAATGAAAACTATTTTCCAACACTCTTTTATGGATCATGTGTAGACAATGTGATTTTCTTTATTTTATAAAGGATGATAAAACTAGAGGATTTAAAGAAAGGCTCCTTAATTTCCATCCACCATGATGGTGGAATAAAAGAGAGAACACAATTCATACTGTAGTATTCCATTGTTTCAAATTGATCATTTTTGTTATGTGTTCATATGAGTGTATCTGAATCATGAATATTTTCCCTTCCTAGAGAACAGACTCCAACAAACCGACACCTAGAATAGATCCAAATTCAAATGAATTTAAATTCACTAAAACTCAAATTATATTCATGATTCGATTGAGACATGGATTTATTAATGGTGTCCCCAATGTTCTCTTCATTAGATATTCTACTGAATATTAATTCCCATTTGTTAGAATAATCCCTCAAATGATGAATCTTATGAACTATGTTATTTTTCCACTGACGAGACCTTGTATTTTAGAAATGAGTCACCACTGTAGTATTATCAAAATAGTGTGTGATGTGATATTTTATATTCGGCACCACATCAAGATCCTAGATGAAGTTTTTTAACCCAAAAAATTATTTACTTTCTATAATATAAAATATATACTCATAATAAACCTTAAAATCTACCACAATAGTCTTGATTGAGCACTTCCAAATCACAACACGTTCATTTAGAGAGAATATTTTTACCGTGTCTGATTTTGGATCATGTTGATATATTTAGAGCCTAGAATCTTCATACAATGTGATGAAAAGTTACTCAAATCATCCATAAAAAATAACCCATCCTTAATTTTCCATAGGTACTTAAGGATATTTTTGACTTCCATCCAGTGGTGGTCAGCAATGTCAAATTCATATCTACCTACCACACTTAAGGTGTATGATACATCTATCCTAGTACATACAACATCATACAAAATTGATCTAATCACCGACACATGGGTATTGCATTCCATTTTTTTATTCCACATGTATCCTATGAAGTAATTTCCATGAATGATTAGATATATGTGACATTCATAAAAAATCCCCATTGGATTGTTCCATACTGAAACTATTGTGTGACTTGTCTATATATATTCCTTGAATTGGTTTGAGTAGCCTCCTAGTTCTATCCTCATGTATCTTTATCCCAAGAATATAATCTTCCTCACCCAAGTCCTTTTTATATATATAATTGTCCTAAGAATACAATACAGACTATAAGACCAGTATCTCATTTCAAATATGTAATATTTCATCTACATAAAATATTATGGAAATGACCGCACAACCCTTAGACTATTCATAGACATAAGGATATCATTCTTTCTTTATGAAAAAAAACTCCATTATGTTATCATTAAAATTAACATTAAATGACCTAGATTCTATCTTTAATCCACACATATATCTTTTCAATTACATATTTATTTTGGAATCCTTTGAGGACATGATCACATTTGGGTGTGTCAAATGGTCAACATCCAGAGGTTTTCTATTATGTTTGGTTTTTTTTGAAATCCATTATCCAGATATCATATTCATAGAATTTACAAATGTAAATTATAATTCTAATGGATTTCATCTCTACTATTAGTTAAAATGTTTCATCATATTCAATGTATTGAAGTTGGTTAAACCATCTTTCATATATCAAAACCACAAAAGTATCTATTTTATAATCCATGTCCAATTTATTTTGGAATACTCATTGACAAACAACATTCTTTACATCCAAAATAGAATCTACAAAAATATATGTGTGTTTTTCGAACATTGAATCAATTTCATTATTCAGGGATTCCTTCTAAATTAAATCATTTATTAAACTTACTCAATCTCTGTCTATTATAGAATTAGTATTATCATCCAATAATGACTTATAATCATCACTTCCAGTAATAACATACTTTTCTAGTTCTATAACATCTCTTTTACTCCAATGTAGTACAAGAGTCTTTGCAACATCTTCTTATATTGGGTGTTGTGGAATATAATCCTTTTTAAATAATTGTTTATCATCATCATGGAAATCATAGAAGTTAATAAGGCTCCCACTATTTAATTTTGACAAATATCCTTATCATATAATGTGGTTTTTCTATTAATCAGTTCCTTTTTATCTAAATAATTTTATTAGCAGTATCCCACAATTCGTATGTGATATCCTATAATGATACACTTTGTTCCTTAGGGTGAAATTGTGTTACATAGAGATTCCTTAAAAAATTCACATATAAATAGATATAAATATGAAAATTGAGGTTTCATTCCATTCCAAAATAATTATACGATACCAACATCCACATTTTTTGGAACTCAGTTTAGTGTGTATGCTGTTGTTTATAAGTCTCATAACCAAAATGAAAATGGATGACCCACATGGATAATCATTGATCTCAATATGTCCAAAAATGTATGCATCCACCTTTTTCATAAAATAGTCCATTTTATTTTATAAGATAGAGCTAGTTGGTATAAAATGAAAAACAACCTTAAATAAAAAATGATATATTGATTAATATATTCTCCAACATGGTCTTAGTGTTGTTTCTTAGTCATGTAACCACACTGGTTCTCAAATAATTTTTTATATTCCATGAATCCCTCAATGGAATCCCACATAAACCTCATCAAGTAGATGTATCCATAACTAATATAATTATATATAAATGTTATGAAGTATGATTACCTAACCATTTATTCAAAGTGAAATATTCTAGACACATCAGTTTAAACTAATTGAAGAATCAATTTGGAACATTCAAAATTTCCACAAAATGGGTATTTCATCATATTTTCTAGTAAACATGGGTGAAATAAACAAAGTGTATTTAGTTAAAAATAATCACAATATACCACTTTGTTTAATTTATTCGAACTTTTTTTACAAGCCGTTACTGGTGTTTCTAATGATTGGTATGGTATGAGTCATGTGATGAATTTTTATTAACAATTACTATTACTTAGATCATGTAATCCAATAGATATATATTGTTAATTAAAAATATCTTACCATAATAAATACTATATTTCTAAAAGAAAAAATATTTTATTTCTAAATTTTGATAGAAATCCATCCATATCATGTTTGGATATAGAAATATTTTTTTAATAATGGATAGAACCTAATAGTTATCAACTAAAACCATTATTATTCTAGTAAGAAATATTATATTTTTGTCATTATTAACAACATCTTAAATGTTAGCAGTAGTGGGTACTCTTATATATACACACACCCTTAGTTAATTTCTCTCAATATACTGGGTTACTATATTTCAATAAATATTTGGGAATCTAATGCTATCTTCAATAACCAATTTCTAGAAACATATAAATTGAACATGATAAAAAATTCTCTTGAGTAATAACCTTACTTCTTAGAGCAGTTCCATATTTTCTTCTAGTGTACCTTCTTTCCACATGTGGAAAATTTTCATGATGTTATATTGATCTCCCCTTGATCATTCTCTTTATGGAAGGTAATTGTTATATAAATTTGGAATTTTTTCTATTTTTATAGACATTAAGTTTGTTAACCATAAGAACAACATGCTTTTCAATTGTTATCTTATTATCAATACGGAAGATAAAAATATGCAGATCTGATAGATACTTCACAATGATGTAAATATTAATATTAAAGAAAATTAGGGAGAATCTATGAGGTGGTGATGTATTACTTACATTGGTGAATAGTTTATCATGACTTTTAAAAACATGAACTCCTTGAATCTCAATGTATCCAATGTGTTTGATTAAATATGTCCCATTTGGACCTCCCTTCTAATGTTTACTCTCGAATAGTGGCCTTGATATCTCAAATAGTTCAAATATTTCCCATTGTCCCTCACCTCCTTATCATGAGGACCATGAAGTGAGGATTTTAACACAAAAGATTTTTGTTCATTTAACAACATAGACTGAAAGTTTTCAAACCAAACATGAAATTAACTAGTTGTGATGAGATAGTTTTTATGTAGTATTAATCCCATGTATAGTGTGGATGATGAGGTTTCCACTGATTCTACAATTTAATCGATAAAATTATTATTACTTTTAATGATTGAAATTTATATGGTACATAATGAAATTATTTTTATTATATCTCCCAATATTTTACAAATCCTACAAATCCCTCACCATTGAACTCACAATCTTCCATCAAATAAGAAAATATCATGGAAGGGCTCCTCATATCAATTCTCTATGATCCAGAAATCGACCATGGAAGCCATAAGACATTATTTAGGTAACTGGTCATACCAAATATTGGATTCCACCCCCTTCATCATTTTTTATACTACACAATCCTAAACTCCTAACATATATTATGTTAAAACATTCCTACAAATTATTATTGATGTGACTTCATCCATTAAACTTAGTACAATCAGGATTAATTCAACCAAAAACTCTCATGAAAACTCAGTTAACAAAGGAAATTAAACAAAATTTAGGCATGTAGACACAAAGTTCAATGGTTTCATTCACAATAAATTAAGGGGAGTATTACTCTAATATATTATCGAGTTTAGAGATTAAAATTTTTTAGGCTTGAATTTTTTGTTTTTTATCATTAACAAGAATTTTTGAAATAAATGTATTTTAATTAATTAATTAACCATGATAGAGTAATCATTTATGCATAATTTATTTATTTATATTCTATATTTTCATAGTAATTAAATTATTTATTTGAGCATGGTATTTAATTCATAAAATAAATATTTAATATATATAATTAAATAAATTAAAAAAAGAAATGACTTTATCATGAGGTCATCTGATGTTTGATTTATTGAGTGGGAAAAAATCAAAATATAACGAAGGAAAATAAGTTATTTTTCTAATATTGGCATGTGTTTCAGTATTCCACGTATCCACATGTCTATCACATGGTTTGGAATAACTATTTTTCTATCTTGAACTACCTCCATGTTCCTTGGGATACTCCCTTCATTACATGTATTTATAACTCACAGAAATTTTGAAAAGAACAAAACGAGTGGTTAAGGGGAATTATATGAATAACCATATACATACATGTCATACATAATAATTGAATGATTGATGATTAACATTCCATCAAATATGATTAAATATTAAATAATTTAAATTTAAATAACAAAGGTATACATAAGTCTTAGTGAACTTCTAAATGATCATATATGCAACAAATAATAAAAAGTATAACTAGTTAACATTCATTTCTCATTCATTATTTATTATTAATATAGTAAATATTGAATTATTTTATGGATTAATTAAATAAATCTATTTCATATTATTGAACATAAACATTATATTGAGATGCCCATCCTAAAAAAATTCTTGGAAAATAAGGGGTATAACAAATATTTATAAATTATTACAATAAATTAATTTCGCAATTAAGAATCATTATAACCATTATAAAATATTCAATGATAATATTCTACATTAAATAAAATAAGTTTTTAATACTAAAATTAGTAATATAATATAAATTTAATTTTGTAATTCTTTGAGATAATATATGGTGTGGACTATCTTGATGAAATTCATGTATCACATTAGCCATTGTAACGAACCGAAATTTTGAATAAATTTTGATTCCTAACAATGTGTGTCACATTATTTTATACTCAAAAAAACTATTTCATTCAATTAAAATTAGTATTATTAGAATGGGACCGTTGGGTTTCGACTATTATATGACTGTTGGTCAGTATGAATGTCGGAAACTAAATTTTGCAATAATTGTCTACAAATACAAGTTATCGTGTTTAGTTAATAAAGAAAGAAGATTCGATGGCCCCATCCAGTAGTCTCAAGCTGATCGAAGCTCATATGATGGAACTCAGGAAAGAGGTAGCACCTTTGGGCTTTGTACTAGACCAAACCCAAATCAAACTTCATCGTGTAAAGCTGGAACGAAATCGACTTTGCGAGAAGTTCAAGCTGATAGAAATCAGAAATCAGGCAATGTTGGTCGAGCCGCCCCAAGATTTTATCACCCAAGCACACCTTACTCTTAGTTACTATGCTGGTGTTATAAGGGGCTATGTAACAAGATGGTAACTGCCATGAGTAATCCTTCGATTTAAATAAAAATTGTGATTTCTTCTTATAGTGACGTTTTTGAATTTTCAAATGTCCAAATAATGATAGTATGCATATTATTGATGAATTTTAGAAAAAGGATATTTTTAAAAATATTCATGTAACCTTAAATAATTAATAATGCGTAATGATTTTCAAAAAATGGTATTCTACAATTATGTTCAGTAAGAAATTTGGAGTCTAATAAGATCTATTTTATTTTTGGTAAATAGTAAATTATGAATAGTGATTTTATTTTTATGATTAGTAATATGATTAAATGGATTAATTAACCTCACTTAAGAAAGTATTAATATAATCTAGGCACCTTGGTTAAGTAATGTGATTCAATAAAATAGGTAAATATTTGTTCCAAAAATTATTGGTTATGTATTAGTTTTTTTGGGTGAATAGTGTTTTTATTTTAAAATTAAATTAAAAATATTTAGAAAATTATGTTTATAAAATAGAGTTAATTTTTTAAATCAGAGCATCGATATTTGGTTAAGGTGAATTTTTGGGATTTTTCTGAAACAGTTGAATTTTCAGTGAATAGTGTTTTTATTTAAAAATTAAATTAACAATATTTAGAAAATTGTTTAAACAAAATAGAGTTCATTTTTGAAATCAGAGCATCCATATTTATTTATGGTGAAAATTTGAGATTTTTCTGAGAAAGTTGAATTTTCGGTGAATAGTTAAAATACAGCTTTTGTGTTTTGGGTGTTTAATGACATCATTAAGGATGTAATAATTATGAAATAATTCTTCTCGACTTATTAATAGTAATATAAGGTATGAATTGTCCCTAGTGGCCAATACCATGAGAAAATAACATGGGAAAGCCGTGGGTTTTCCAATACCACTGATGAGGTGTCCCTTGGCAATTAATGCTTTGTCCACTCAATTCTCCTATAAATTCCAAGACTTTCCCTCATTCATTTAATTAACAAATCCTCCCCATCTATGATTTGGTCTCTTTACCTCCCAAGGTGTCCTCCCAAGGTGCCCCAATCCCTCAAGGCCCCATCCTTAGAGTTTTAAGAGTTACGTTTTAAGGTAAGTGATCCCACATCTCTCTTTCTTTTCCAGGACACTTTTATTTGTCATTTCATTTAAGCCCCATTTTCTAATGTTGGGGGAATTTTTTTTTTTAATATTACTTCCATTTTCATGATCATATGATGTGATATCCCCTCTTCCTCTCATCATTTCGTTTTATGAATTTTTAAGTGGTGTCGTTAGGCTGCCGAATTTTTGTATGGGATTCTTCCACCCTTCTCATTTTTCAAGATCTATATTCATTTAATTTCTTTCAAGTTCCTTTCCTTATGGAGGGTTATGATCTTCTATATCTATCATAATTTACTTTTTATGTTCATATGATGAGATACCCTGTTTTACCTCATCAATTCATTTTTTGAAGTTTTAAGTAACGTCGTTAGGCGACCGAATTTTCAGAAGAGAAATCTTATTTTTGTCTTCCTTTCAAGTTCTTCATTTAACATGGCATATCATTCAAATTTCATTACCATGTTCATAAATCCATTATATTCTGTCCCCCTACTGTTTTATGGAACATTTATGAGTGGGTGAAGCATGTCCCCGCTCTTTTTAAATGTTTTCTAGAACCCTCTAACATAGCCGTTATGATGCAGAATTTTCATCTCCAAATGTCTTTCACTCTTTCTCAAATTATTTTATTTTATTAAGTGAATAATCAATGATATTTCTTCTATAGGGTTATTCACATATATATAAAAATTCTCTATTTTAATTCTTTTATTTAAATACACGAAACCCACTTTCCTTTTCTGTGGGTTTAAAGTGTCATAAAGATCTTGTCTTTAAAGCAGTTTTTTAAAACGTTATGATTATGAAATGAAACCAATTTCATTTATGCTTTTTGGGTTATTTACTAAATGTTTTATGATTATATATGTGGATCACATGTATTTGATGACAAATTAAGGGTGTGCCCTGATAGCGCTCCAACGCACTGGGTAAATACTTAATCTCTAGAGATGACCATTTTAACGATACCTTGGTGAATAACCTTGGTAATTTTTTAATGACCCCTTGGGGATGGACCATGGTGATATGGAAATTATTGTCAAAGTTAAATTTTGTAGACACATATTAATGTCAGGAAACACGTTATTTTTATAATGATATGCCTCATGATCTCCTTCTCATTCCATAATGTTATTTATCCTGAATTTATTGATGTATCTCAAGTTTACATGTAAAATGTTTCTCTTGTTTCCCTAACTGGGCCTTCTACTCACCCTTTCCTTTTATGTATGCTCCTAGGTTATGAGATGATGTAATGAACATAGGATGACCAAATGAAGAATCCTTTAAAGTGTTTAAGAAGTTTGTTTTATGTCTTCATGTATTAAGTTCCTAATTTCCAAGACAATAAACCATAAAGATCCTCCGTTTTGTATAATGTGATGAATGTTTATGTGATAATAAGGTGGGATGCTATAATTGGTATCAAAGGATAAGTTTAGTTATTTCTGGAAATTAGGATATAAAAACTGTATGAAGAACCATATATAAAATTTTAAATATATGAATTCTTCCTAGTATTTTGGTGAGTATTGAGTAAGTGGTTTATCAAGAAAATACAACCCTATCTGGATACGAGCAGGTAGAGGTGGCTCTATCACTAATGTATATAGGGGTAAAACCCGAAAACACCACTTTGAGCTATACTTGAATGGGAACTGGTACACGACAACGGGTCTTGCTGCACTTTTAGTTACGACACTCCCGGGGGATATGTTTGGTTAATCACAAGCTTATTATGAATCATTATGAAGTAATTGTAGAAAAATGTAATTGTATAATAATTATATTTTAAGACATAAAATCCTTTTTAGATAAAAGATTCTAAATGAAATAATTTTCTCAAGGAGGATTTATTCTTTTAGAAAATTTCTCCATTGTCCAGGAATACACTGAAATATTTACTAAGGAGTTACCCAGACCTCTCACAGAAAGAGCGGTAGAGTTCTCTATTGAACTCATACCTAGATCTCATCTGATGTCAAAGACCCCCTACAGGATGGAAAATGTGGAGCTTGAGGAATTAATGAAACAACTCTGTGATCCTTTGGAGAATGGGTTTTTCTGACCAACTGGGTCTCCTTCAGAAGAACCTGTTCTTTTTGTAAAGAAGAAGGATGGATCGATTAAACTATGTATTGATTATAGAGAACTGAATGGGATCACAATGAAGAATAAATACTCTCTTCAAAGAATTGATGACTTATTTGACTAATGTTGTGGGGCTCAAATCTTCTCTAATATTGATCCTCATTCTTGTTATCATCAATTGAGGGTGAAGAAAAATTATATTCCGAAGACCGCCTTCCAATCATGAAATATGCATTATGAGTTTGTTGTTATGCCCTTTAGACAGACTAATGCACCTGCTATTTTATGGATCAAAAATAAGATTATTTTTGAAACTTATGTTTATCAAATGTATATCCTTTGTATAGGAAAATGATTTGGTGATTAAATGATAACAGTTACTTTAGATGATGTTTTCTCTTTTTGAGTACTATATACCAAGGGGAAATAAAATACAATATGATTTAAATTAAGGGATAATGGTTGATTTTTTTGTAATAATTTATGTATTTATTGTGGACATATGGTTATCTGGGATTTTTATGGTATATGATGAACCTATCAAAAAGAATATGTAAATATAATAATTACACTTCAGTATGAGACTTTAATAGTAGTTCATGTTATTTGGAGATAAATGTTATGATTTATTGGGGAAGACTATGATTAAATCCTTCTGAGTTTTGGGTTCCAATATTATTTTGGATTAATCTGAATAATTTTAAGGATGATTGTGTATTGAATGGACTTTATAGAAAGTTCGATACTATTGTTGAATTTTGGAGATTAATAGTAGTTTTTTTATATAGGATTATCCTTTTGGGGGATTATATGATATCGTACTAACCTTTTTAGTTTTAGTTTATGACTAAAGACAGGGGACAAATATAGTTCTTCTTCTGTGGATTATGTGATTCTCTAGAAGATGAATCTCGTGCTTTTTATGAGACTAAGTATTTTTGAATTCTCATTGTTTGGAGAAAAGATTAGTCTTGGTGGAAACATATTAAGGGATGAAACTCTACTTGAAGGTAAGTATATGTCCTTATGATTTTATTTTATGTAGTAAATGAATTTCTCAAAATTATGAAAAGGAATGTAAAACAAAAACGTTGTTGGTTTATTTTTCTTTCTGGGTAATCAAAGACTGTTTAACACATCTTATTTTTGTGATCTTCTTGTGGTTAATTTTCTCCTAAACATGTTTTCTATCACTCTCCATCCGAACATGACCCATTGTTTTCTCTTCCATATCCATGTTTTCTTTCATGGAATCCTAGTATTGGTTAACTCGGGTGACCTTTGTACTTCCCTTTCATTATTTTAATGTAATAGTTTTACTGACTCCTTTTCTGATGTGGGAATTTCAACGAAATTTCTAGGTCCAATTTTAAAATTTGCGAGAACACAATTTCTTAAGTGGGGAAGATTGTAAAGACCCAAAATTTTGAATAATTTTTGTTTCCTAACTTTGTGTGTTAATTTATTTTATACTCAGAAATACATTTTCATTTAATAAAATGATTATAATTAGAATGGGACCATTGGGTTTCGACTGTTATATGACGGTTGGTCAGTATAACCATTGGAAACAAAATGTTGCGATTATTGATTACAAATAAAAGTGATATGGGTTAACTAATATTCAATAAAGATTCGATAGCCCCATCTAGTAGTCTCGGGACGATCAAATCCCATCTGAAGGAACTTGGGAAGGAGGTAGAACCTTCGGGCTTTGGATTGGACCAAACCCAAGCCGAACATCATCGTGTGAAGTTGGAACGTAATCGCATTCGTGAGATGTTCAAGATGATAGAATTCACTACTCGGGCAATTTTGTTCGAGCCTCCTGAATATTCTATCACCCTAGCTCACCTTACTCTTAGGTCCTATGCTGGTGTTATAAGGGGCTATGTAACAAGACCGTAACTTCCTTGTGTAATCCTTTGATTTAAATAAAAATTTTGATTTCTTCATATGTTGTAGTTTTTGAATTTTCAAATGTCTGGATAAATATAGAATGCATATTATTGATGAATTTTAGTAAAATTATATTTTTAAAAATATTTATGTAAACCATATATAATTAATAATGTCTAATGATTTTACAAAATTGGTCTTCTACAGTTATAATCAGTATGAAATTTAGAGTCTAATAAGATCTAATTAATTTTTGATAAATAGTAAATTATGAATATTGATTTTATGCTTATGATTAGTAATGTGATCAAATGGATTAAGTAAACTCACTTACAAAAGTATTAGTATAATCTAGGCACCTTGATTAAGTAAAGTGATTCAATAAAATAGGTAAATAATTTTTCCAAAAAGAATTGGATATGTATTAGTTTTTTTGGGTGAATAGTTTTTTTAATTTTAATATTAAATAAAAAATATTTAGAAAAATATTTTTATAAAATGGAGTTCATTTTTCAAATCATAGCATCGATATTTGGTTGTGGCGAATTTTTGAGATTTTTATGAAGTAGTAGAATTTTCAGTGAATAGTGTTTTTATTTAAAAAATAAATTAAAAATATTAAGAAAATTATTTTCCTAAAATGGAGTTCATTTTTGAAATTAGAGCATCGATATTTGGTTAAGGTGAAATATTTGGATTTTTCTGAGAATGCTGAATTTTCGGTGAATAATGAAAATACAGTTGTTGTGTTTCGGGTGCCTGATGCCATCATTAAGGAGGTAATAATAATGCAATAATTCTGGTCTACTTATGAAATGTATGATAAGTTATGAGGAGTCCCATGTGTCCAATACCATGGGAAATACCATGGTCAAGCCCATGGTTTTGCAAATACCACTGATGAGGTGTCCCATGGCATTTAATGCTTTGTCCCCTCACTTCACTTTTAAATGACAATCCTTTCCCTCATTAATTTTATTTTTAAATCCTCTCTAATGATGTTCTGGTCTCTTTTCCTACCATGGAGTCCTCACAAGGTTCCCCCACACCCTCAAGGTCCCAACCTTCGAGTTTAATGAGTAACATTTTAAGCTAAGGGATCATACCTCTCTCTTTATTTTCAAGTACTCCTTTGTATGTCATTTCATTTAATCCCCATTTTATTATATTGGGGGATGTTGTTTTATATTCATATTACATACCTTTTCATTATCATATTATTATATATCCCCTCTTACTCTAATCATTTTTTTTATTTAATGTATATGTGGAGCTGTTAGGCTGCTGAATTTTTGTAAGGTATTCTTCCACCCTTCTCATTTTTCAAGTTCTATTTTCATGTCATTTCATTCAAGATCTTTTTATTATGTTGGTGTATAATATTATATATATATATATATCATAATTTATGTTTTATAACATATGATGAGAGACCCTTTTGATCTCATTAAGTAATTTTTTGATGTTTTAAGTAATGCCATTAGGCTGCCGAATTTTCATAAGAGAAATATTATTTTTGTCTTCCTTTCATGTTCTTCATTTCATATGGTAAATCTTTCAAATTTCATTACCATATTCTTAAATCTTTTATATTATTTCTCCCTATGGTTTAATCGATCATATATTAGTGGGTGACCCATGTCCCCGCTCTTTTCAATGTTTTCTAAAACCTTGTAATATAGTCGTTATGCTCCAAAATTATCGCCTCAAAATGTCTTTATCTTTTTCCCAAATTATTTTATTTTATCAAGTGAATACTCAAAGATCATTTTTATACGAGGGGTATTCAAGTATATATGAAAATATTCAATTTTAATTCTATTATTTACATACATGAAACCCACTTTCATTTTCCGTGGGTTTAAAGTGACATAAAGATCATGTCATTAAAGTAGTTTTTTAAGACGGTATGATTATGAAATGAAACCCATTTCTTTTATGCTATATGGGTTATTTATGAAATTTTTGATGATGATATATTTGGATCACATCTATGTAAAGACAAATTAAGGGTTCTCCCTGATAGCGCTCCAATGCATTGGGTAAAGACATAATCTCTAGAGATGACCATTTTAAAGCTACATTGGTGAATAACAATGGTAATTTTTTAATGACACCACAGGGATGGACCTTGATGATACAAAAATGATTGTCTATGTTAAATTTTGTAGCCAAATCTGCATGTTATGAAACATGTTATTTTTATTATGATATTCTTCCTGATCTCTTTCTCATTCCTTAAAGTTATTTATCAAGACTTTATTGATGTATCTCAAGTTCACATGTAAAATATTTCTCTTGTTTTTCTTACTGGGCCTTCTTCTCACCCTTTCCTTTGATGTATTCACCCAGGTTATGAGAAGCTGTAATGATCTTATGATGAACAAATGAAGAAGCCTTTAAAATGTTTAAGAATAATGTCGTCTTTTTTCATGTTTTAAGTTCTTGATTTCCAAGACACTAAACCTTAATGATCCTAGATTTTGTATGATGTAATAAAAGTTTATGTGATAAAATGGAGGGATGCTATATCCATGTATCCTAGGTACAAACCTGTGAATTTAGTGTGTTCCTAATATGTAATACATATTTTTACAATCCAACTATATGTATTGTGTTCCACATTCTATGTATTTTCATAGCATGCTGATAAATTCGGCATGTTCATTGAATGTGGGATGACACGACGTGTATAATTTAACAACATGTCATGTATCTAATAGGTCAGTTGTCTACATAACTATATATGGAAATCATACTATACTTTGGATGTCATTATAAATAAACTATACCCCATGTATACCGATTAAATGTCATTTACTTATTTAATCATCAAGGATTTAATTCTCATGCAGTATTGACATTTATTTCACCACATGGTTTGCATGAATTTTACCACTAAATATATTAGAATACATGATGTTCATGATATAAATAGATATTGTAATTTGAAATTTCCTTTTCTAGGTTTCCTTTGTCCTGTTATATTTTTCAATAAATTAAACATGTGTAATGACAGTTGGCCACATCTTGTATCCCATGACTTTGCCAACTGAAGTGGACCTGTGTACATGATGTGGACTCTTGGCACATGATGTGTAACCATGTGACATCTCTTTACAATTTTATCAGGTACACCATTATCCTCATCATGGATTTCCATCCTATAAAATCAAAATAAAACCTATAATGGTAAATTTAGATATTTTTTGAACAGTCAACTTTAACCATTATTTTCTATAGGATGGGGCAATATTTCATATCGTGTAACTTTGTTACATTCCATGTAACTATTTTTGGGAACAATTCATGAATGTGGATTCACTCTATGAATGATACATTTCATGAAAGGGGATTCACCTCATAAGTTCTTTAAATAATGGATTTGAAATCAGAGGAGATAGAATCTTCATCATACTTGTACATTTTTTATTTTACAATTTTTAACTATATTACATATCATGACATGGCCCACGTATAGTTTTTAAAAGTTTAGAGTTACTATTCTTTCAGGGATCCTTCTCCAAACCTCTTATCTCTGGAACCAAAACCAATCTTAGGCGGTTTTTGGAGACTCTTGAACATTTAGAATGATTCATTTGGCATCATCCCTCTATTGCGATTGTATTGAGTCTCACCGGATAAGAAACCTTACCAAATCTTCGTTTCTTTGATCATGATATCACTGTTTGGTGGCATCATTGGAGATATTTGATTAAGACATTGTTTTCTTCTTGGTTTCTCTTAGATATGTTCTGTGATCTCATTATGGGGTTTTTTTTCTTCATTTTAAGGATGCGGCAGGCATTCATGTTTGAGCTATATTAGTTTCATCTCTTCCACCAACCCCTTTCCTTCTTAATTGAATAAATATTGATTTGGATTTTATTATAGGGCCTTCTTTGACATTGTTTGGTTTTATTGATTTTGTTATTTTGTTATAGGCAAGTTAGAACTCTGTTTTGAGGTATGTGGTTCCGTCTCTAGCATATGATGACTTACTAGATTGTTTTTCTTTATAAATTACTTTGTATATTGAAATTGGAATGTTTTTTTATAAAATGGTTAATAATGAAAAATTAATTTTCATTGGTTGTTGATAAATGGAGTGGAAATGGGAATTTTTAAATCAATGAAATGGAATTTTAAAAATGGTTTTGAAATGGTTTTCAAATCACTGAAATGAATTGTAAAAAAGAGAGCATGGGTGTCATTGAATATATAGGTGGGAGGTTTACCTTGGAGAAATAATCGATTATTTTGATATTATCAAGTAGGTTTTTTTGGGGTTTCCTCTGTTTTCTAGGGATATTCTTCTGGGGGACCAATATTGACATTATTGGGGGGTGTCTACTCATGTGGTATTCCTTTAAT
The DNA here is from genome assembly GCA_963277665.1 of Viscum album. NCBI lineage: Eukaryota > Viridiplantae > Streptophyta > Magnoliopsida > Santalales > Viscaceae > Viscum > Viscum album. The sequence goes on from OY728141.1 coordinate 973,739,924, forward strand.
TCAGCAGCCTTTTGTTTTCAAACTAGTTTGTGCACTTTATCATTATGGTATTATTATTCTGTGGCCTATACCTATAGTATTCATTGGTGCTTTGATATATATTATTTCATTTTCTATTGAATGAATTTCTTACTTAACCATGATATTCTTTGTTATGCTTGTGAAAAATGATATAGAAGTTGTTCTTTGAAATTAATATAACTACTTTTTAATAACATTTGAAAATTGAAAATTTTTCCATGTTTTCCATAAAACAGATTTACTACTTATCATGCCATGTTTTTACATAAAATTAGTGTTCGTAACATGTTCTATAGAGGAATGTTATAAAACAGCTGGGGTGGGATCCCACTAACCCTATTAGCTCACACCCTATGCACCACGTCATTGGTGCATAGACCTTTTATCATCTTTCAATGTAAGGAAATGAAAGGTTTCATAGTGAGGAAGCAAGGTTCGCGTCATCTGGTTGGAAATCTAGTGGTGAGATGGTTGTACTTTCTCCTTTCCATTATTTGGACTATCTTTTTGGTATGGGGACTTTGTAGTTGGACTTATCTTATACAGTTTTTAGCTACTTCTATTGTTTTATTTTTTTTATAGTTATAAGAGATTTATATCTAGTTCATCTTATATTTTCCCCTTTTGTTTAGTATATATATTCCATGTTATTGTTTAGGTTGGGAAAAATTGTTCCCTATACTGTGTCGTTTAATGCCTGGGTGCTTTTCGTTAGCCCGTGGGGATTGGGAATTCCCCTTGGGTATCTAATGGAATGGGTTGGGTTCCATGTTTTACCAAATCCAATGTTAGTGTATTATAATTTAGTATTAGATGAGGTATATCCATAGTATTCAATTTAATGGGACATCTGTTAGGATCAAGATAGGATTTTTGGACATGTGTGGTATGTTGCGATATCCTCCGATCCACCTCTTGTCGCAATGAGACTTATGTATCTTTGGGACGTGGGGATGGATGCCCCTAGAATTGGTTTTTACTGAAAAAATATTAGTTTTTTGATAATGTGATTTCTATTTGTAGATGATATTTTTTCTCTTGTCTGATCGTTCTTACGTTTCGGTGTGCATCAATATGCCTCAGAGGTGACTTCCATGAGTTTCCTAGGAAGGTACACCTAAATTTACATAAGGTAACTAACCTATAGATATGACTCTCAATAATACTATCATATGATATGTCTATGTTGTTGATCATGATGATCCATGACATTGGAATATTATTGTTATGGTTCATCCAGAAGACAGATGAGAGATTGATTGATCACATGAGTTCCTAGGTGAGAAACCATGATCTATTAAAAAAATAAATGAGTATAAATAGGTGGGGGACTAGATGGATAAGATTTATCAAATATTCTAATTTCATGAGAAACCTAAGAATTAGGTTAATTTCCATATGGTTAGAGTCGAGGTGTTTGAAAAGCGATGGTGGGATTCTATAATCCAGGAAAAAAAACACATGGACATAGATTAGAAGGATTTCAAAACATTGTTCTTTTAGTAGTTTTTCTAGAGTTTCATATTCTAGAGAAGTATCTATAATTATTTTCTTTAAAATATATATATCATTCACTATCATCGTACACCAATCATCTTCATCAACATGTCTATTTTTCCCAAACATGGTGAAGAATGACCAACTAAAGGCTCAGAAGTAACTATGGGTTTGTGAAAAAATATCAAATTATCAGTGTTTATGTTTAAAATATATAACTATATAAATATGGAAAATAAATTTATGATGGAAAAAATTAATATTTTTGGAATGGTTGAATTTTACACTACTTCACTCTCACTGGGTTTCAACTTTAGTGGATCACATTGGGAGAAGAGGATGTGGAATTATCATTGCAAGTGTATTTGATGTGGGTCTTACTAGTGAGCCTAAAATTCACCATATTTTATAGTGGGTAATGTGCCTTTGACATTATATCAGTGTGGAAATAGAAAACACAAAATACATTCTTATGCTATTCCTGTGAATACGTGCAATATCTTTGGACATGTTGGTCACTTATAGTGCTTCTATCAGTCTATGAATACATCATATTATGATCTGGGTTCATCGAATCAAAAGGCTACTACAGTGAAGTCAGATGCTTTAAAGACTACATGGGTCCAGCCACATGCTTGAATAGTGAATCATTTTAAATAAATATATGAGAGTCCAATGATAGTTTAGGTAAGGCTAAAAACCATGAGATGCACTATCCATATTGCATCTTCAGTTTAATGTATTAATGTGGTACTAGCGCTTGCCACTCGTTTATATCTTCACATTTTGTTGATATCCGTAAACATCAAATATAACTTATTTACTTTGAAATGGAGTAGGAGACACCTATTGGTATGAAGAAAGAGAAGGGGTTCATGTTTATTTCATGTTCATTAATGATTTTTGATACTACATTGGTTTGGGATTTTCTCATTCATGATCATCGACATGTTTCTTTTCATGCTATAGATGAGATACCTTATTTATTTCACGAGTAGTGTAACCCGATGTCAAATCATACATGACCTTCCCAAAAAAATCTCAGGAGTTTATCGGTTTCTATTACGTTTGATCCTAATGATGTATCTTTGAAAATTTATCTTCTCGTTGTTGTTTGGGACTTTCCCAACATTTTCCCAGATGATTTCTATGGTCTTCTTCTAGATATAGGGGTACATTTTATAATTTACCTAGTTTAAGGTACACAACTATTATTGATACTTTCTTATCATAATCCCCAAGATGATATTAATGAGATAAAGATTCATATTGATAACCTATTATAAAAATGGTTTGTTTTACCTAGAATTCACCTTGGGTAGACCTTGTGATCTATTCCATGAAAGAAGAAGGTCCACTTCATTTATTTCTGGAAAATCAGAAGTTGAACTGGGTAATGATCAACAAAAATATCCTTTGCCTCATGTGGATGATTTGTTTGATTAGTTAAATGGGGAAAAAGTGATTTAAATGAGTGATCGTCGATTAGGTTATCATAAAACCATAGTTTGGGTGTCTGATATATAGAAGCTAGCTTACTTGAGAATTTATAGAGATTATGAATATGTTGTGATTCCTTTTGGTCTAACTAGAGCTTATGTAGTTTTTATGGATTTGATGAATTAGATATTCCATCAATATCTTGACACAATTTTGGTAGTATTCATGGATGATATTCAGATTTATTCGAAATCTGAGCGTGAGCACGAGCACACTATGAGTTTGGTTCTAGAAATATTGTTATGTTACAGTTTTTATGGAATGAATTCAAAATTTAGTTTTTGGATTCAAGAAGTGATGTTCCGTGGGAACAAAATTTCTGAGCATGGATTGTGGGTTGATCTAGAAAAGGGTATGGTTTTTTTTCATGGATGGAACCACCAACTGTCATTGAGATACAAATTTTCTACGATATTATTGGATAGTACCAAAGGAATGTCAATTAATTATCTATGTTGGTGTAACTGTTGACTGATCTAACCAATAATGTTGTAAAATTCATCTAGGATACGAAGTGTAAGACTTATTTTGATGAACTAACAAGGCTTCTAATATTGGATCTTATTCGAATTTTACCTAATAATTATAATGGACATGCGGTGTGTTTCAATTCCTCTATAGCTAGTTTGGGATGTGTGCATATGCAGGATGACCATGTGATAGATTATTTATCTTATTAGCTTCAACCACATGAGAAGTATAACCAACTAATGATTCTGAGCTTTCTGCGATCATACATGTGCATAAATGTTGGCTTCAATATCTTTTTGGAGAGTTTATCAGGGTCTTCTATGAGCATACATATATGAGATATATAATGTCTCAAAAAGGAATAAATCTCAAACATTGACTATGGGTAGTAATACTCCTGACATTTGACTTTGATACTTCCTAGACATAACATACATGAAAATATGTTGTAGACAATCTTATTATAAAATTACCATAAAAGGATGTTCTCAAATCAAAGAAAGAGTGGAACCTTATGGTGATTTTCACTCATATGCACCTGGATTCTGAAGATGATATTTAAGGCATGTTTTTGAATTGTGTTCATTTATCATCATCTCTTATGGGGTCTAGTCTTGTAGTCTTAGTGGTAGGATGATTAGTTTCAAATGAATTGAGAAATTCTTTATGGTGGGGAGACAATTTCTGGTTTGTCTCTCTTTCCAGATTGTATTCATCACTTCATAAAAGGTTTTCATCCCAACATCTATGAGGAGATTATTCTTGTTAGACAGTCACACATCATCATAGAACATTCAACCCAGAACTATGATGATTTATTATTACATGAGGTGGAAATTCTGGTTGTCAGGTATGAAGTGTAACATAACATAGTTTTTCTCTGAACGTTTCACCTGATAACGGATAACCTAAGATCACTAGAATCCATTTGGATTTATTTAGCCTCTAATGTTGTTGATCTACAAATGGGATGAGATATCCATGGATTTTATTATTAGATTACCATATAATCTCCAAAGGAAGAATTCTATGTGGGTGGTTGTTGATTTGTTGATGAAGTCTTCTCATTTCATACCAAGAACATACACCATTTATGTTGAAGATATAGGTAAGATGTATGTGCATGATATTGTGAGGCTAAATAGGATTCCTTCTTACATTACTTCAGATAGGGATATTTGTTTTACCTAAATGTTCTAGATGAGTTTACAAGGGAAAATATAACTCTGGTCAAGGTAATCACATCTTTCCATCCACAGATAGACGGTCAAATGGAGTGAGTAATTTAGATTCTATAGGAAATGCTCTGCACTTGTGTCTTGGATTTTAAAGGATCATGGGATTTCAATCTGGGACTGTTTGAGTTTGTTTACAAAAATTGTTATCAATCATCGTTACAATTGTCTCCCATCAACACCTTGTATGGTCTCCCTGATAGATATCATCTTTTTTATTATGAGGTCGGTGACATATCTTTAGTTTGACCTAATTTTTTTCAAGAAACATCCGCAAAGATTCGGGGTGAACATTGATGCCTAGATAAAACATTGAGTAAAAAAGAATCACATGTGGATCAGTAGCATATATCAGTGGATATTTTCATAGGAGAAAAGGTTTTCTAGAAATTTTGTCTTCAGTTGGGTCAGTGTCCACTTGGAATGCACGAAATTTGGGTTCTGAAATATGTTAGACAATTTTAAGTCACTAAGAGGCTAAGACAAGTTTCTTATTAGTTAAAATTAATAGGTTAATTAATAGATATTCCTAATCATTTTCATATATATCCACATAGGAAGTATTATCCTGACCCCACTCACATTTTGAGTTGGGAAGAAATTGATATTGATCCATATGTATCTGTTTTAAAGAAACTAGTTGACAATATTGAATCTCACGTGAATGTATTTCCTAGGGAGTCGATTATCTTAGTCAGAGCGATATGGAATCAAGGATCAAATTCTCATGAGACTTGGGAACATGAATCATTGATGTTGGAGTAGTGTTCTCATCTCTTTCTTGGGATTACATCATGTACCTGAATTCCTTGGGACGAATAATTTTTATTGTGGGGAGTTGGTAACATCCAGTTACCCTTTTATTAGGTTCCACCTTAGCCTTATAATTTTCCCCCTCGTTTTATATTGGGAGGATACCTACAATGGGTAATTGAATACTTTTTGGTCTTTCAACTTTACCCATCATTTTCTACATGATGCATGAAGATGTCAATCTATGTAACTGGGATGCACGTCAAGTAACTGTGTTACACATCGTGTAAATTTTTCTAGGTACAATCCATGAAAGGAGATTAAAAATGTGAAATTTAAACATTTTGAAAGTGTTTTTGATGTCACGAATTCTTTAAATAATGGATTTTAAATCATAGGTGATTTTTTATTTAGTGTACTTATACACTGTGGATTTCATGGTGTGTAGCTATATTACATGTCGTGAAATGGAACACATATAGTTTTTTAAAAGGGTGGTAAATTGTTTTTTCTTGGATCCATCTCCAACATCTTGGATATCAAAAAAGAACTCATCCTAGGATATTTTGGTGGACTCGTCTATATCCAAAATGATTCGTTTGGAATCTGATATCTGTTGTGATTGCATTTCATCTCTTCGGGTAAGTAGCCATTACATTCCTTAGTTTTTTTTATTAGGGTATCACTATTTGGTGGAATCTATGGATCTTCTAGTTTAGGATGGTGTTTTATATTCGGTTTCTCCTAGATCCTTTTGGTGATCTCATTCCGGTGGAATTTATATTCATTAGTCATGGTGGAACAATATTTCTTCTTTGAGGTATGTATGTTTCCCCTCTTCTTCTGACCCCTTATTTTATAAATTGAATCAATCAGGATGTGGATTAGATAATAGGGAACTCATTGAAATTATTGGGTTTCGTTGATTTCGAATTTATGTTACAAGAGTGTGTGTTCCACGTTTTTTTGTAGGTGGATTCGTCTATAGCCTATAATGATGAAACTGATTATTTTTATTCATAATTTTTTTTATATTTAAATTGGAATGATTGTTTTGTGTGTATTGAAAATGGTTTTTAATAAGAAATGGGGTTTTCCAAGTTATTGATAAACAGAGAAAAAATGGGTATTTTCAATGCATTGAAATGTTATTTGTAAAATGGTATTCAAATGTGTTTCAAAGCATTTAAAAGAATTATGAAATAAAGAACAGGGGTTCACTAGAAAATAATTAGTTTTTTCCGATAGGGGTATATCTTTTGGTAAAAGTTCATTTTCTGTTGGTAAAACTTTTTACCAAAAAAATTGTTCTTTCACTAAACTGTTGGTAAAAACTCTGTTGCTAAATGTTATTGCAATAGATAAAATGGTTCTATTGAAATTATAATAATACCAACAGATAATAAATATGTCAGTAAAAATGCTTAGTAAAGTATTAATACGAGTGATATATCTGTTTGTAATATTATTAGCATTTGTAAACAATATCAAAAATTAATATTTTTTTTTGTTAATTATACTCTAAATGTTGATATTCAAATATTTTTTGTTAAAATTTTATATTATATTTATTAATATAATTATATATAATATATTATTATATTTATTATATAATAATTACAAAATTAGATTATATAAAATACCAAATTCAAGTCTTTATTTGAAAAAAACATGGTCCAATATAATTTAAATATATGTTCAAACTTCATAAAAAGACAAGATGCTTCAAAAAACATATTACAAACATGATAAAACACTAAGAGAGTTTACATGAAACTCAATGTAACTTCCTTAGAAATCTATTTATCGCAAACATCAGACGTCACTATTGTGGAATCTCCAAAACTTAATAGGAGCTATTATATGTTGTAGTGGATTAAGACACGCACAACTTCACTACCATCCCTTTAACTCCAGCGGACTGACCCTTCTATACTTGAAGCATCACTTATCCCATCTCCCTCAACATTAGACAAGAATCATCATCATGGACAAATTTCTGATCACACAATCAAAACAATTGAAAAATATTTTTCCTTTAAATGAAAGAGATAAATGTCATAATTCATGATATAAAACTACTGTACAAAATTATAATCTAACCAGTGGAAACAACAACCATAAGATAGTGAACTTTTTTTTCAAAAAACTGTGGCATGAATTGGTTACCCAATTCATGCCCCAAATACATTTATTAAAGAAAAAGTATTAGAATAAAAACTTGAGTTGTAATGAGCTTAAACCATCTGATAATTAAGGGATATACCTGATGGTGTAACAATAAAACATGAACAAAAACTCAAAATCCATTATACCTGTTAGAAAAATCCTTCATGTAAGAAATATCCTCATTCAAAAAAGGAAGCAACACCATGATATCACCAAAACCTCATAAGTATGACATGTAGTCTTTAGGAGACACATTAAAGAACTCTCAAACACATCAATGTGGGATTAGTGACATCATAAATGAAAGCTGTAGAAGTTATAGGACTACCCAATGAAAAAAACCACAAGTAAAAAATGCACTCCCATCATGTGTAGAAGATCAATGAATATCATCCAAAAATAATGCACTGGAAATTTTCCAGTGCTTGAAAAATACGCTAAAGAAACCAAAGGGGGATCATAGAAGGTCACCGCTAGCTTTATAATGGACCGTAAGTCCATACATCTTTATAAACATCGGAATGTTTCAGTAAAGCAAGGAGCCTATATTATTTCTCTTAAATAGAAATTAGAATTAGGATATGAGGAACCATGCATAAAATATGAACAGGCAGCCTATGGAATCCAACAAATCATAAAAATCAACTGATTTAGGAACCATAGAATAAGAGAGGTAATTCCCCAACACTCTGCTCAAACAGGAAGAAGACTAGTCCACAAAGAAAAGTTAGGGAAGCATGTGTCAAACTTCTCCCAATTATATCTGCTTCTATGTAGACACTCAAAAACATCAAATGCATTCTATCAAGTATCAAGACAAAGATCCAAAAAACATTAAGGTCCACTAGCACCGTAATCCTCTAGCCAAAGTCAGTTGCCACAAAAAACAACCAATAGATCACTACGAGAATATATAATGAATACTCATTTAAAATAATTAAAAACATGGAATGTATAAATTGATATTGAGGGTGATGATTTAAAATATTAATCTCAACTGTAAATAAATCAATAACTAGAAAATTCACAAGAACACTTCAAAAATAAGAATGTTTCAGCACATAGAGACAAAAGAAGTATGGCTCAAAAATTTACAACAGAATAAAATTCAGAAAATAAATGTGACAAGTAAAATAGATACTCCCTGAAAGAATGCAGTTTTATCCTCTGAATTTAGCCACAAAACATCACCATTCATCTTAAAAAGAATTAAACCTTGTTGAAATCTACAATTCAAAACAGTGTTAACCATTAATTACAACAATGGAGTTAAATTTAAAAAGGCATAACAAGATAGTAAAAAAAATATTAGAAGATGGAAGTTATCTCAATAACCTCTAGTTGTTAAGGATGAATTCAAATGTAGCCTGAAATTGTTCCAACAATTGGGCACCACAATCTCTTTGTTGCCATTACTGTCGAGTTTTATTTTTCCAACAAAACAGAGTGATTTAAACATGAGATGCATCATCATAGTTAAAGAGGAAAGATCAAGCCACAATTAGAGTGGTGATGTAAAGAATATCCTAGGACAAATGTTCATTTTTATTTTGAAACCCAAGGCCCAAAATGTCACACAAACTAAGAGAATGAAACAACAACATGTGAAAAGACACTTCATCCACTATTAAAAGAATACAGTTTTTGATACTTGGAACCTTATAGTGAGAAGATATTGATATGTTAAAACTCATCTTTAAACCTCGAGAGGGATAAAACATAGTTTGAGGAGGAAAAGTGCTTCCAAAACATAAAGGTAATAATATGGTTAAAAAATCATTCCTCCCTAAAGTAACCAGTTTCATCCATTTTGAAAGAAAATTCAATGCAAACATGAATTAGTTAAGTGAAAACTCAAAATGATTTACAATTAAACGCACAAAACAACACGTAAAGAAGCACTTTTCAGTAGGATAAGAGTCAAATTTAATGAACATTTAACATTACAATCAACATGAAAACATTTATTAATAACAACTCTATGACTCACATTCAACAAAATAATAATGAAATATAAATTTCAAAATAAACATCAGCATGTATTGAATCTCAACACTCTTCATGGTTTACCAGAAGCTAAGAAGATTTTCAAAAACCAGTCTAAACAGATTCAGTGAAATAACATCATCATGAAAAGTATTTAAGAGTCAAGCACAAACACTCGTCAATAAATAACCATAAAATGAAGTACATACTCATGGAGAAAAACTCCAGCATGCCTTTAGACTCAATGAACAACTTGTTTTATAAGAAATCGAGTAGTTTTCAAATATCCAAGTTGTACAGACATAGTGTAGTGATTATTTGAATGAAAATAGTAGGAACTAACACACAACCATCATAACAAAGGGGTTTCCAAAAGAAAAAAAATGAATGAGAAATTTGATTCAGATTATAATTAAATGAAGAAATTACATCCTTACAATGTGAGGGTGTTATCCTTGAGCCATCCATCTTTCTATTTTTAAATTTCACTCAACCTGATGGTGGGTGGTAGCGAATCTACGTTGATAGGGGTTGTGGATGCTAGGTGATGCAGAGTAGGGATAGTGTGACTGTGGAAGGCAGGTTGTGGTAGGGTTGCATAAGGATATCGGGGATAGGGGTGTGCTGGGACACCACTGATGGAGGGGTCATAGGGGGATGTTAAGGCAGTTGGATGTTGGGGATAGAGGTGTCTCAGGGCGATTCTAGTCGAGAATCGGATAGGGGTTCGCACGAGGTTGTCGGCGGGAAATCCATGGATGATGAAAGTGCTGAAAAACATGTAGGTCACACTATTGAGTGAAATGGATAAGGGTGGGGGAGGACATGGTAGGGCGATGGGAGGTAAGGTTTAAGCAGGTAAGGGTTGGATGTGAGGTGGGAGAGCGGGATGAGAGGGAGTTCTGTGGGAAGCGAAACACGGGGCGGTGATGGGTCACTTATTAGGGACAATAACAAAGGTTCCACAAAAATAAAAAGAAAATAATCATTTCAAACAATGGTTGATATGTAAAAACTGAACATTCTAAATAGGCCACAACAATTTGAAGAAAGTTCCTATATTCTTTTCAATGGTTTATCCTGATATCCCCGTTTGAAGAAATAAAACATCCATGATTATTGGAACTCATTAAATCAAGAATATCTAGAAAATAAATGAACTTGTTCCCACAATAATTAGTATGTATTGAACAAAACATTCATGCGACTATTAGAGATTCCCACATTCATAAACCTAAACCCATTATTATCATAGTATCTTCATTTATTGGAGGCCCAAAATATTCTTCTTCCAAAATAGTTAGAAAAACCCTACACTAAATGGTTCAATTTGCTACATGAGAATGAATAAACACTACGAACAGCTCAATAATGAAGATAAAACACATTTTCACTGAGATTTTAAATGTTCTACAAAGATGTATAAAACAGGTCGAACATCCTAGCAGATAATAATGAAGCTATGATTTGTGGTCATCGAATGCTATGTATAAGCATCCAATGGATTTTAATTATACTATCAGAGAGTTCAAAAAAAAATACAATATACTGGAGCCATGGGTAAAGGGAAGTCACCTGACATCAATCCATAAATAGGTTTTCCTACCCAAAGTGACACAATGTCATACAATAAAATCAATTGAATTGCTAGTTATTCAGCCATCCTCCAATCCAAAAAATTGGGATCTTTAATCTGGGGAAACATTTGTAATATCTATGAATGATTGAGAAATTAAACTGAGAAAAAATGAAGTAGGAAGGATGGAGGCGAGTTATGGTGGAGACAACAAGGTGGGCGATGTGTGGGATGGAGGCGGGCAATGTGTGGTCGATGGGATGGATTGGGGATTGTGGTGAGAAGGAGGCAGGATGAAGGCAGGACAAAGACAGGACAAAGGCGGGATGAGGTCGGGCAATAAGAGGTCAATGGTATATATTGGGGATGGAAAAATAGATCAGGGATTGTGGTGACAAAAATCCAGGACGGAGGCAGGAAAGAGGCGGGATGGAGGAGGGTCGATGGGATAAATTGGGGTGGTGGGATAGATCGAGGATGGCGGCAATAAGGAGGCAGGACGGAGGGGGGCAACGTGTGGTCGATGGGTCTCCGATTAGGGTTTAGTGGTGTTATTTTTTTTATAAAAAGTATTTATAATTTTATTAAATAAATAATATTGGAAGATATAAAATCATTTAATATTTTGAGAAAATTGAATAAACAATATTGAAAAATATTAAAAACATTAAATATTTTTTGAAAATTGATAATTAAAATAAATTATGAGATTTTTTAAATAAAACTCATGTAAATAAAAACATACTTTAGTCATATAAATAATATATATATAAATATATATACTATGTTTCTCTTTATTGGATATTGATAAAATCTTTTTTTATTGAATGGTTTATTTTAATAGCTTTTGTTGATGAAAAAAATAATTTTTGGTAATAATGTTATTTATAACAAATTCATGTGTTAGTAAAAAAATGTTGGTATTAGTATGATAAAGCAATAGATTCAACTATTGGAAAATGATTTTTTGGTATTAAATGATCAATATCTACAGATCTATCTGTTGGTAAAATGAAGTGTTGGTATTAAAAATTAATACTAATAAAACATAATATGTGTTGGAAATGCTAATTTTTACCAACAAATATACTATCTGTCAATAAATTTCTGTTGTTATAAGAGTTTTCTTGTTGTGGTTACCGTCGTAACTGAGGTGGAAGTCATAGATTTCACCCATATTCAATGTTTAGTGTTTATAAAGTAGTTTTGTCTTTGGGATTTCATATTTTACAAGGATCATTGTTCTAGGGAACTAATGTTGACATTGTGGGGGGGGGGTTACTCATGGAGAATTACTCTGCTTCCTAATTCAGTTTTTCTAAGAACATTTTTATTCTATTGAATATTGTGATACAATTAGTATGCACCTTGGATATAAATTTTTACTTGGTGTTGTAATACCTATGCTTCTATTTCGTATATCTTGGCATTCTGAGTTATCCTTGATATACGTTTTTATCATTATGGAATACGATATTGATAATGTTGATTGAAATTGATATACCTGATTTTGTTTAGAACTCTGTAAAAATAGAAAGGTTTAACATTTTTTCTATATAAAATCCTTACTTATATTCATGTAGTGATTTTATTAAAATTGAGCATTCAATAAATATTATATAAATACATTTTTTGGAACACCTGGTTGGGATTTGATTGAGACTATTATCTCACGCGCTATACACCTCTTCGGTGGTGCATAGACCATTGTTTGACTTACAGTGCTGGTAACGGGAATGCACTACAGTGAGGTGGTGAGGGTGATGTTAGCTAGTTGGGTATATGGCAGTGAGATGGTTGGAGTTCATCCATGTAATCATTTCAAGTAGCTATTTGGCATGTGTACATTGCAGTTGGACTTGTCTTTTAGAGTTTTCAGAAACTCTCACTGATAAATTTTTACATTTTTCATAGAGTTATGGAACATATATATCTTATCACACTTACACTATCCCCTTTTTTACATTTATGCCATGAGGTTTTTTAGGCTGGGAATTTTTTTCCCTCTACTGTGTCGTTCGATACCTAGGTGATTTTTTTACCGAAATGGGGATCGGGGAAACCCTTCATGTTTGTAATAAAATGAGCCAGGTTATGGGTTTTTGGGAACCCTAGGTCTGTAAATTTCAAACCACATGCTATCAAGATATTTTCATAAATCATTAACAATGACATCTCTAGTCATTCTCCTTGTATTCTTGTACTTATGAAATTTTGAATCTAGATTGTATAAATTTCAATGTTGATGGAATTTGATATTAAAAAATTATATTAAATAATTAATAATTATTAAAATGAAAAAATTTCAAGTATTGCTTATATATCAATAATGAAATAAATAATTATAAATTTTACATTTTTATCCTCTCATACGACATGTTGTTTTTGGGAATATCAGAAGTTCCTCTATGGGTGTTATATTAATTTTTTTTGAAAATAATGTTTCTTAATAACCCAATTGAGGATATTGCATGATAAATTTTTAAATAAATTATATAGATATAAAAAAAATTTTCCTAAATTAATAATGTTACATTTATTATTTTCTTGATATTATGAAAATCAGTTTGCATTAACTTCTTTGATCTATATGGATTCAAGTGTAGAATCCCTCTAGTGGTGATTGACACCTTTTACTTGGATCTTCAAGAAACCCTAATTTTTTTCATGTGCTAGGGAGGTGAATCAATTGGTTTTCATTGATCTTCTTGATCGCTCCATGATCCATCATGCTTGAAGGAGTTACTCTTATTCTAGAGAAGAAGACTAGAGGAATTGAAGAGAGTGACATATATATATATATATATATGTGTTTTTTTCAATGATTCTCTATTCAATATTTTCAAACAAACATATATAATAGACATGATGATATATTTTTAGAGGTATGGTTTAGATTAAAAAAGTATTTAATTTTATATCGAGGAATAAATAATATTATAAACATTATTAATAAATATTTCTTGTTGGTTAAATCATGAATAATCATTTTCTTTATTATTGAAAATAATATTTATCCTAATAATTAAATTCAAATAAAATTTTATCAAGATCAATGGATAAAAATTGTGCGTGTCCCTCTAGGATTTTATCTCATTTTATCTATTCGGGATTTATAAAAGTAAAATATTACAATCTACAAATGGTTTATTAAACCAAATATAAATAACTTAACATCACAAAATCGATTAAAACATAGGAATGCTTCATTGTAATAAAATACCATTGTCTCAATATATCATCAAGTAGGTTTCACATATATGTAACCAAACTATAGACTCAATAAATCATTATTTTTCTATAAGATATAAACACATTGTCACACCATGTAAATGGAATTTTTTTCGAAAGTTACATTCAAATCAAAGGGCCTCAATATCAATATACATAAAGATAAAATGGGTAAAAATCATTGAATTATTTATTAATAACACATCACTTGTGACTCACCCAAAATATCCAACTTATCCATGAACTTTTATCATCTTTATTTATGAAAGACATGTAAGTGTGGGATATATAACATACAATAACATTATTATTAAAGATAAAAGGCCATTAAATATGTTTGAAGATAGGGATATTTGATAAAATCAAAACATGTCAAATTTCTACTAGAAGGTCTGTTCTCGTATTCTCATATCATAGTGAATACAAATTTTTAATTTCTATAGAAGAAATATCATCCCCTTATCAGTACTCACAGAATCATTAATATTCAATGTGTCCCATCATAAAATATTATCTGAACATATAACTCTATTTATGTGCATTGTGATTAAATTTCATGGTTCTAAAAATATAATATAGCTTCTAGGACATTATAAAAGTGACCTATACTATTGGACATTATTACATTAATTCTATATAGATAAATGAATTATATTTGACAACATATTTTAATAATATTCAAAATCATCAAATATACATGTAATAATAGAACAAACAGCTGGATTTAGGACACCAAAACCAACATTTTCGTCCAATTGTAAAATTTGACATAATAATGGTTGTGGAATATTTTTCCCTATAAATAATATAATTTGATTAGATAAAAAAATTTCATTTCATATAATGAATTTACATTTTAAAAAAATATCAACATAGGGATGAACATGGAATCCATTTAGATGTAAATTTTGTACTATGAGTCATGAAACCTAAAAATGATGGACTTCTATATCATATGATTTGGTAGGAATTCTACATTGTATAAATACTTATTGTATTGGAATATACAAATGTATTTCTAGATTAACTACAAGGTCATCTCCTAGAGCATGCAGTTGAATTTTTGATTTCACTCATACCTCAATCGAGTTATATTCTAGACATTTATTATTGATTAGACCGTGTTGAATTGTAATAATTAAATAAGTGAATACCATAAAATATAAAAAAGGGTTTTATATAAAATAATAATTCCCCTTGGTGTGAATTGATAATATTTATCAAAATGAAGGATAGATCAATTTGAATTTTCTTTAATTATTCTAAGATTAGTACAATCAATATCAAGAACAAGTATCATCTAAATTGTATCAATGTTCAGTTCGATCAACTCAAATATCAATTATTCTTAAATATTATCTTTAGATATGGATATAATTAGATCACGGTAAAAAGGAGGATACTTTCAAAACGACTTCTTAATGAGGTATGTAAAATATGAATTATAGTGAATCCATTTTGACATATTAATATTCATTCGATTTCCTTGGATATAATGAATATAGTATTTACATATTCCAATGATCAATTTTCATTTTTATTTATAAATTATATAATTATATATTCAAAAAGAAGAAAATAACATGTAGTTCATTATATGATCATGTTGATGTAGTTTAGAAAATATTAATGTATACCATGTTTATAAACTATGAATTATGGAAACAAAAAGTATCATTATTATACAATTTAATCATTATTATGGGAATATATATTTGTATATTCTTAAATGAATGATGTTATTGTGCAATATTATAGACCAATGAAAATAATCAATATCCATAGCTTTCTTAGGTTAGTTGGCTGTTATCAAATATTTTTTAATATTTTCTCAAGGATAAGAAATAATTTAAAAAAAATAATGTTGAAGGGAGTGAAGTTTCTATCAATAGAGGAATTGGAAGAATGTTTCATAGAATTAAATAAGATATTGGTTACTATAGTAATACATACATTTCATAGGCGTGGGTAAGGGTTTTAATATACAATGTTAATTCATTGTAGTTCCTATAATATAACATAATATTTATTTATAAGATAATATATTATTTCACATGAAATTAATAGACTCATGGTGAAAATTAGAAAATGGATGATAAAAATATGGATGTAGTGAAAATTGCATTAAATATTTGGAATCATTATATCTATAGTGAAAAGTGTGATATATATAATGAATTTAGGAGGCAAAAATATATTTTATAATATATTAATATTGACATATTCCATGGAAGATTATTTTAATTGATTTTTTTAATGATTGATCAGTACATTACCACCCTAGGAAGGAAAAAAAGGTTTTCAACAAACTGAGATGAAAATATTATTCTACCCTATCAATGATGAGGATAAAAAATAATCCAATACTCTTGGATTTGAAATGTATGAGAATCTAATACATTAGGGGAGGTAAAAAATATTATATTTCTAAAATAACAATACAATAATCCATTAACATAATGATAAAAGTTGATTTGTATTATGATATACTGAATATAAAAAATATTGTAAGTATTATGATGTTTAACTGTTATAATTATATAATTATATGGTTTAGAACCCATTTATGTGACCAATGAATAATATAAATTATGAGGTAAGTCTTTGATGAAGATCAAAGATCAATATTCTCTGTACATACAAAAATTCTGAAAATGTGTATAGATATAAAGGAAATAATATGGTGGGAAAGCTTGAAGAGGTACATCATAAAATACATATCTTTTTGCCTATTTTTCTAAGATGTTACTATTGAGAAAAATAATTATTTCTAGATGATGAAATCATTACATATACTATCATCAATGTATGAAAAAATTTCCATGCCTATCATTATAGGACTCCCCAATATCTATAAATAATATATTATATTTTTTATTATAGATGATATCTTTTAAAAAATAGTTCATTTAATTAAAATTATAGAATATTTAACTCTAAACAATCACTATGATATATATATATGGTAGTTGGTTAGGCTAGATGATGTTCTACATATTATCTGAAATAGATCCTTGGTTTACCTTGAGGTTGTAAAAATCATTTCAGTGAGATTTATAGGTAGATTTGATTTTGATCACTTCTCATAACCCCAAAATAGATAGTCAGTCTCCAAGAAACATTAAAATATCTAGTATAAGATAATTTTTTTAATAATTGATTTCCACAGTTTGTGTGTTATATACATTCCCCTAGAAATCATATAATATATTATAAATGACTATTTTAGCATTTATATGGAACTATATGAGGCTCTTTATGGGAAAACATGAAGGAAACAAACATTCTAGGTATTTTTTGAGAGAGGAAGCAAATATGGAATGAAATTAAACATGAAATCAAATATATGGTTAATATATTTTTGGACATTTGAATGAGACATATTTTTTTAAAAGTGTTATGTGGATAATAGTCGTTGAGATTGAGTGTTTGAAGACAGTGATAAATTCTTCATATAGATGCCTCATTGGACGATGGTCATGAGATTATAGCGGAATGTGATGTTAATACAAAAGTATATTGATCCCCTTATGATATTTAATCATGTCACTATGTATCTTTTCAATAAATATAGACTCTAGAACTATTAAAATAATTTTTTTTTCTTCACGTATCTCTTTTGAGGATGTAAAATCTAAAACATTCACATGTACCAAACTCATAATTTATGGAACATCAATGTGATCTATCATAGGAGGAACAACCAGTAGAAATTTTTTATCAAAGAGATTATGTATTTTAGAATAATAATATTCACATGGTACTTGGTATATAGAGGATTAATATGTTTGAATAATATTAATGGTAACTCGAAGATTTAATTAGTGAATAGTACCACAACTTTTTATCATCATTTTATAAAAATATTAAGGAAAAAATTCCATTTACTAGGGTTAGAATGTAACTATGCATGATTTTACTAAATACTTTTCCTTAAAGAATATTTAGTATCTTGTCTTGTGCGCAATACCAAACTAAAATTAAAAACATGAAAATTAATAAAAAAATATTAAATATGGTAACCTTATTATATGAATAAAAATATTAGTTACAAATAATAATAATATTCTTTAATACAATGGTGAAAAGCATAAAATAAAAAAAATTCATTTTTTCATGAAAATGCAGTTTTACTAAAAAATGGTTTTACACAGTAAGTGTGCTAACAAGAAAAATTACTTTTTCCTAACTCATTAAAATATTATCTTATAAAATGGTTTTATTATTTGGACTAATTAGGTCTAAAATATGTTTTATTGGTAATTTCATTTTCTTGGTATAAAGATAACATTATTTTTACTAATGTTAATTACCACATTAACTGTAATACTGATTTTTTATTAACATTATGTTATTATTATCTAATAAAATAAATTCATATATTTGAAAAAGGAATCTAACAAAAAAAATTTAAATTCATATAAATATTTTAAAACTCATTATATTGAAAATTAATACTTTATTGTTGTGGAAATAAATAAATGTAAAAAAATATTTTCCATACAAAGAAATTTTTTTAATATATTACATGTTTTAATTTTGAAGATAATTTTGAATTGTTTTGAAATTAAATTATATTAAATAGAGGTAACATCTATGTTTATAACAACCAAAGGTGGAGTGATTAATTAATATTTATTTTTATTAACACACATTTAATAATGTTAATAATTAGTAACCTTTTTTAAAAATAACATGATTAAATATAATATCCTAATGCTTAATGATTGGATATTTTTTAACACATTTTTGTTAAAGAGTTATAGAGGCTTGATAAAAATTAAATCTCCAAAAAAAATTCCTCATTAAAAACATTTAAGTCAATTTACCCGTGATAAGTTGCATGTAATCATTTATAAATTAAGGGTATTTATAAAAATCAATTTTCACCAACTTATAAAAAGAGATCAATTCCACAAAATCTATCAACTAATTAAAATGAGTTATATATAATAAAACTATATATTAGTCTATCCTCAATGGTATACCAATATAATAAAAATCCCATCTATTCCAAATTACCGAGGAATGGAGCTTCAAAGTGTTACCCATGGGAGAAAAAACAATGGGAGAATGTAATATTATTGGTCGATCACTCATGGATTCCTTCTACTCTAAACATCTCAAAAAATTTATATACTTGAATGTGTGATAAATTTTTTATTATAAATTTTATGGATATTATCATCCTAATTATATAATACTAATATACCCTCAACAAAAACTTTTCAATAAATGAAGATGTCATCAACAATTTCTGTAGAGTACCACCTCCATGACCAAAATGTTCTATTTTCCATAAACTCATTAAATGGACGATATAAAAAACAAAAATAATGTAAAAATTAAATAGAGATGAAATTATTAATATTTATAAATGGTAATTATTTTATTTTTATTCCCCCTCCCACTCTGTGAATTATGATAACATTGTCCATGTAGGTGCGGACTACCTCTTACATGGAATGGTTTATTTAATTTTTCCATTAACACCTTTAATGTATGATAATAAAATTGTATCTAATTCAAAAAATAATCCTTATGTATATATTAATATTAAATAATTATAATAATCTAATAATAAATAGGCAATAATAATAATAAATTATTATAATAATTTTAACTGCATTAAATGACCAAATCACGACACATCTCTTAATTTGAGTACATTTTGGAAACATATAGAAATGTATATAATTTATGAAAAATGAAAAATATATTTTGAAAATTTTTATAATTTTAGTGATTATTAATCTATTTTACCTCACATATGAAAATGTTCAACATACCTATAATGTTACAAAAAAATATCCACACAATCACATGTAGATAACAGAAGATTAAACTATTTAATTAATGAATAATAAAAGATAATGAATAGACTATATAAAATTTTTTATAGATGAAAACATTTCATAATAATTTTTATAATGAATGTAATTTTATTATTAATGTATTTATCCATATAACACCATATGAAACACCACCATTGGCCATGTCAACCATCTATTTGGCATCCAAATTCCTCTCACATGCTATGTGACATGTAATATCCCCTTCCATTTATGCTTTCTTATTCACCTCCACTATATCTCAAATTTGAGATGTCTGTCACCACATTCATACAATAATAATTAATTTTACCCAAAAGAAAATGGAATTGTCGTACTTATAATGCTCCTTAGTGGGATGTTATCCTACTGGTCATGAGTCTGAGTAGTGAGGGAGGGGGAATAAAAAAACCCAGATGGAAGGGGAAAGTGATTTCCATGTGAATGTGGAGAGGATTTTGGCCACAACATGGGCATTTTATGTGGATTATAACATTGTTCGATATGGGATACAAAGGATCATTACATAAAATTCCCCTTTTTTACATAACGATAATTTGTAGGCTATAAGCCACTCGACAATCAACCACATCAACTAGAAATGTGTTGTCCAAAAGCATCCCCATTACCATATTGTAGGTATTATCCCTTACCATATAGTTTTTTTATTCCACCTTCCCCGTAAATTAAAATCATGACCACAAGAATAACATCCAACCAATGAGCATTATGAGTACCACTATGCAAACACATCTATTATACTCATAAAGCTCCTCGGTGGGATATTATTCCAGAGGCCCTAAGATCATTTTATTGTGGATCCATAATAAGAACAACATCTATAAAGGGATGATACCTACCATGGGGAATATGGAGTAGCATTTTTTCACCACATGGTTGGTTTATGTGGTTGATTAGTGTGTGGTGTATGACGTTATGAGGATCGATAAATAAAAAAAGAAAATTTTATTTTAATTATCCTCGATAGTTCATAAATTACACCACAATAAATATTGTGATAGAGCTAAATAGATTCCAAATGACTCTACACAGGCCACGTGGTAGGTACAATCCCAAGGAACTAGGGGTTTTATTCAACGTCCCATGTACATTGACCTCAGGACCTCTGGAATTATATCCCACTATGGAGAATTAGCAGTAGTACTAGTCCCTCAACATAGTAGTAGTCATAGTGATACTCGATGGTATAAAATGAAAGAGGTCATTAGTTCTAGTTATAGGGGAGGAAGAATAAAAACCTCGAATGGTAGGGGATAATACTTACCACTTGGAATGTGTCGAAGAATTTTCCCACCACATGGATAGTTTATGTGGCCAATTATTTTTTAGGGTATTGACTACGAATGATCATTACATAAAAACATCATACAACCATATCCATGATTCGAACTATGTATCTCAATAACCACCACCTAAATACTATGATTTCCTCTCAATAGGGGTAGCCACGTCCACATTTAAGGCTGTTAGGACAGTGTTTAGATGGTTAATTTTCTACAGGACATCGTAACTATCAGCCTCATGGCTCCACCTATGTATCATAGTATCCTATAACTCTCCACAATGTTTTTATTATCTTTAAGTGTATTCATTATATCCATTAATGATGTTAGAACCACGTAAAGTTGGGTAACCTCATACACACAACCTCATGGATCTACATGGGTATCATGTTATCTTCCAGTTTTGTACTATGATTTTATCTATTCATAGGTAAGCATTATGGACTTATAATATATATGTACTTCCTCATGTTGAGTAAATAAAGGATTGTATTACTATGATTAATCAAAATAATTCCAATAAATTATAAGAGGACAATTTTGAAGAATTTTTTAATTCTAAATTCATATAAATCTCAAAATGTAATTGTAATAAACTATCAATATATAATTATAAAAGAATATTTTCTATAAATTATTATATGATAATTATAAAATTATAATATATAAGTAATTATCTAAAATAATTACAAAATGATGTTTTATATGAACCTATAAATAAAAAATTATAAAATGATAATTGGTGATAAAATAAAAAAATATTATTATAAATGATAAGTTATGATAAAATATAAAAATTTGATTTTATAGGAATATTTTGGATAAATTATCAGGGATATTTATAACAAGGTAATTTATGACAAAATTTCATGAAAAAATTATGAAAGGAATAAATATGACAAATTATGAGAAGATAATTATTTGTAAGGACAATTTTGTTATCACATTTACTGTCCTAAAATGATAATCCAAAAAATTATAATGATAAATATTGTATCATATCTTGTGATAGTTGATTTATTTTTGAAATATTGTAATTGGATATTGTTCTAGGAACCCTTAATGATTTTCATGAATTGAAAAGATTTTGATTATGATTACAGGGCCTATGAGTACATGTTCGTGACTATTGAGGTTTCTACTTCATCTTTCAATTTAACATGTTTTTTATGATTTACATTGATGTTTTGGTCTTTTGAGTTAGGATATTCATTATCTTTGAAATTTAATTAGACTAGTCGTGTGGTGGAAAACTAACACTCAACATTCCACATGGAAGGTAATATATCCTACAATCTGTGGTATCTATTTTCCATTACCATAATTTAAACTTAGATTATCTTTAATAATAGCCCACTAAGGTGAAAAAATGAGTAAAACTAAGACAATATTCATGTGGTACTCATATTAATCCTTGATGGGTTATTATTTCTATGGCCCATAATTTTAGTGTTGTGGGTGGCAGAATAAAATCCCACAACTGAGGGGATAATACCTTCTATAAGGCATGTGTGGAGGAATTTGGATTTCATATAGATGGTAGAAATGGCTGATTATGGTTTGGAATATTTCCTCTTTAAGATCATTATAATACAAAACATTACTCGCCTTAGAAGAAAAAATCAAGATATATGGTATTATTTTTCATTTATCAAACTTTATTCAAGGGTTATATTGAATTTATTTTGACTGGTTTTTTAACGTTTAAATAAAAATTTTCATTAGGATACTATAATTCCACCTCTATATATGGGAAGTTAATTTAATATTTTAAATATGTACATTAAATCAAGTATTTCAAAAAATTATATCGTTGTTGATAATTATTCATATATTTTTAAATAACTATTTCCCCTCATTGAATATATTTTCATTTCAAACCCATGTTCCACATTTTATGTGGAAACAAATTTATGTGTTATATTTAATGACCTTCAAAATTTCCTTATATATTTAGAAACTAATTTAAACTAATTATGATGTGGGTTTTGTGATAAAATATTTAAAAATATTCGAATGGTTAAAAATAATTCTATAGTGAAATGGTTTATCATCCACCCAATATATCTATGAGATCACCATTGTATATTTTCAATGATGTATTTTTAATGTTTCTCTTCAAAATAAAATTACTTTTTTATTAAATAAATTCCCATAACCATATAAAATATTTATTTTGACTATGATCCAATACTACTTATTTTACTAAAAAAGATATAACTGTTATACATATATATACTATATGAATATCAGTTTTCTCAATATGTTAAGAGGATTAATTTAAATGAAAAATATTTTTAATGAATGAACCTTTCAATGTCTTTCTGAAATACCATTTGGGTGATATAAATTTGGGTAATAAATGATTATATTCTTTATTTAAATTTAATTGATACCAATTGGAAATGTTGTGAAAAACATATATCATTGCTTTTGTTTCTTATGCTAATATTAACGGAACCAATTTAAATACCATCTGTTTATTTTATTGAATGATATATTACGAAACATATATGTATGGATAATGATGGATGAGTTTTTGATATCACCTACAAATTCATTGGTTACTTTTTTGTATCTCCTTAGATAATTTAGTGTTATTGTTACTAAATATGCTCACAAACTAAACTATGATCCTTCATAGTTATTCTCGAAAATAATAGGTTGATTATTTTTTGATATTATCACAAAATAAAGGTTGGGGATTCTTATATATGATACCAATATTATGATACCCTGTTTTTTCCAATGATCACTGTTATACTATGTCTTAAGGGAAATCCATATTACCATTCAATGTTTCTATTGTTATGCTCCATAGAACATGTTTATTATCACATAGTTCCTCACTCTTTTTCCATGACATAGGTTTGTTCTTACATGTTCCTCTATCATGACACATGAAAAAAATCATGGTTCTATATTAATTTAATAATATATTTATTCAATAATAATGTTTTATCTTATTCTTTATGATCTATGAATTGATGAAAGATTTATAATAATTACTATATTGAGAGTTTGATCTTAAAATATTCATATGTTTTTGTTCCCAAGGATATGAATATGATTATAAATATAAAAATTCTAGAACTTTATCATGTGTGACAAAAATGTGGCGGAATGTTTTGATGTTTGTTTGAATAAGTTACTTATGATGATATTCATTAAAATATATAAAGCCTTTCATTCTATGGATTTTAAATGATTAATATTATCATTATGAAATTAATTTCGAACAATGATATGTTTATCTTGGGTTTATATAGTAAACCAATCATTTACTTTTTGGATGTTAAGTCATATATTTTTTTATTTATAAAATATTTCTTGATTTTCTAATTTAATATTGTGGTTGGAAGGTGTCATTTAGTTAAAAAATGAAATTATGGTTATCTAACCTTCCTTATATTATTTATAATTTAAATATATTTTTCTAAATAGATAATTTGATTAATTTTATTATAAAATAATTATACCCCTTAAAATTCATATTTTTGATTAAAGGGTTCTGATTGTGTTTTGTTAACATATATTAAAATTGATTTTATCAATTTATATGTTTTTTTATTATATAAAATTATTTAAATATTTGGTATTAGTACATTATTATATTTTGATCAGTCCCATACATTTTTATGTAATAATAAATAGTAACAACTGTAATAAAATTATCAATACGGTACATGGTAAAAAGGGTTAATCATGTTTAAAACAATGGGATATCCTATATTAATCACTTAAATAGTTCCCAATTTTTTTTTACGATTTTATTTTTATATTATTCATCTTAAAAGTTTAAAAATGGAAAATTGGTTACATTTTAAATTTATTATGACCCTGAATTTGTTTTTGGTTATGAGTTTATTTTTAAATAAAATATTTACATATAACTTATAAGAAGGGAATAATATATGAACATATGAGATTAAAATGGAAGTGAATAATTATTGGGATATAAATATATATTCTCATACTTATGGAATGTATAATTTTGGACATCACAATCATAACATCAAGGCCTTATCCAAGAGATCATACATAAATGGGTATGAATAAACAAAATATCAATGCTATTTTATCTCATGAGACATACCAATTCATCCATGTGTAATATATTACCATTACATACATGACCAATAATTATTCCAATGAATAAATCATATGATAAGAATATATAGATAAATAATAAAACACATATTATTCTATAAAGAATTCATCAAATAAACATAGATACATAATCAATAATTATATATTATAAAATAATAGGAATATGGATTGAGATGGATGATAGTAAGCTAGTATGTGATCAAATCTGTTTTCAATTCCTAAAATATACCCCATTACCAATATTATATTGATTATTTATTTATTTGGTTGAAATGAAAAATACAAAATATTAACTATTGCTTTTCATTTTGATATAGAACCTATTTTGGGGAATACATAAATTATGTTATTAATTTATATATGTGTGATTTGTATGAATTTAATATTTTACTTTGATTTTTTCTGATTTTTTCATGAAATTATATTTACTATATGAGAATGGTGTTTTAAATAAATATAATGAGATGATGATTAGAAATGTTGTAGATGATAAGTCGTGTTTGTGAAAAAAATCTAAGAATATGATTTAATCATTCTTATTTCCTACATAATGATTTACCATGTATTATTATAATTGATTATATAACATCTAATACTTTTGAATAGGTCATAAATATTTTTATCCCATTTTTTTGATATAGAGGATGAGTGTTGGACTAGTATGAAAATTATAATATTAACTTGGGAATTTTCATTAGTAGTTATTTTTCAAATGATATCACTATTTTTATTGAAGAAAGACAATATATGTAGATTTATTAGGTATTAATTTCATCCAATAAAATATATGAGCTATATTATAGAGAAATTTTCAGAAAAATATAAACATTATAGTTAGATTTACCAATTCAATGTACT
This sequence comes from Viscum album, assembly GCA_963277665.1. NCBI lineage: Eukaryota > Viridiplantae > Streptophyta > Magnoliopsida > Santalales > Viscaceae > Viscum > Viscum album. Next base: position 973,766,466 of record OY728141.1, read on the forward strand.
TAATTGAAATGATTCAATAACAAGTGCATGTTAATCAACATGATGGTTTCTTTTGAACATAAATATACATTTATCAACTTATAATGTTATGTAATTTAATTTGGTGAAAACACTGCTAAAATTATTATGAGTTGATTTATAGTTTATAAAAACAATCAATGACTTGAGATAATTTTCCTAAAAGGTTACAAAATATATTTTTTTCTAAAAAAATAATTTTCAAACAATATTTATATTAAACATTAAATTATGATTTAAATTAAAAATTCAGTGATAATATAATGTGTATTAGTTTCTGTGTTTTTGGAATATTTATATTAAATTATATTTTTTTATAAAATATTTGTATATGAGTTTTTGTTTTGTGAAAATATAAATTTACTCTATTGTGTATAGAAACAATTGTATTTAATGAAATATATTAAAATTTAAAAAACATATTTCAAACATAGAGTAATAATATTAGTAAATAAATGATTATAATTTCTTTATATGTTTCTATGAGATATATATATATAAATAAATATTTATATATAAATATATTGGGACATAAAAAACTAAAATTTATAAAAAATGAATAAATAAAGATCATTCAGAAAAAATATACACAATAAAATGGCCTTTATATGGAAAATGATTTATGTTGAGGAAAAAAAAATAAATATCCAATAAAAAATTACAAAAATATAAATTATATAAAAGTATATGAAATATTTATATACTTGGAAAAGATTGTTATAAATTAGATAAAATTATAATAATTTAAACTTATGATGAATATATTCTATGACATATGTCAATGGATAGAAAAATCAATAACCATATTATGCTAAAAAAATCATCGAACACGTTATGTTCTATGAAAATAATTTTAATTGGTTATAAAATAATATAATTTTATTCTTAATGAAAATTTATAAAAAATGATCACATAAAATACAAAAAAATAATGAGTTATAAAAAACCATATAACATTATTTTGAAATATACCAAGAAAGCACAGTTAGTGGAATTCCTTTGACCCTCTGTTAAAATAATGGAAATGTACAGAAAGAGAGGAATGAGAGTACAGAAATATGGCTCATCCACTTCCAAATATCGGTTCCAACTAGAATAGGAAAACTACATATAATACTAATCACAATTCCCACCACATCCATAATAAGGTGCATCCTTCGCAGAAGCCGACACCCATTCAGAGTTTGTATCATATGTCATCAATACCTTGGCATACATCCTTTTGATCTCCAGTTGCTCCAAAAATAGTTTCTCCCTATTTTATTTCTTGCTCACAGGGTACTTTTTAGGATTATGGGAATCCCTTTTTTCCTTCTAGGATGAGGACCTGGTGGATAATGGCTTCGGTACGTAAGATTAGTCCATTCACGATCTCCTCATGGGTGCAGCAGTCACAATGCCTTAACATTCAGACAACGTATTCTGGCCACCTTGAACAATATCACTGTAAGAAGGTCTTGAAACCCCTATATAATTCTCCATGTCACTATTAGAGACATTTCTCCATTTACCAGTGAGATTCACATGGATGATGTTTTCTGCAGCCAATTTCTTTCCCCACCAAGACACCATCTGAAGATGTCAGAGACTCTACTCCAATCATCTAAGAGAGACTATTGTGATCAATCAAATAAAGGAATTGATGGTCCACCTTATTTCCAAGGTCCTCAAGAGTCTTCGTCCTTGTACATCCACTACAACCTTTTCTGGATTACTGGAACCAATTTGCAGATTTAAGACTGCTTGCACATGCGGATCGACCATCACAGTGGGTGGCTCCTCCTGCTCCAAGCCCACGAACCTATTACCTAAGAGGACCTATCCACCTAGTACATCAGACACTCCTCCTTATTCTTAGTTTATACTTCCTGATACAGACTGCACATGACCAAAAGCACGATCTAGAAAGGGAAACTCCTCAACACCAGGACCACATTTTATCCTCTCAACGACCTGCTTCACTGATGGATTGGGTGACTCCCACACATCTTTCTTTGCACAATCAGGAATACTTGACTCTGTGTAAATAGCTTGATGCAAATACCACTCAATGTATGTACCCATAACAACCTCACCGAGATAGTGGACTCCCATATGATCACACCGCTCAATAGAAACTGAAGGACACCGCACTCTATAAGGCCACCCCTGCCTCCATTTTTATTCCCTCACACAATCACATATACATCAGAATTGGTTATGCCCAGAATTTGAACCAATACATTGGTCCAACCACCATCGAAGCTTTTCTTTTCAACTACCCGTGAAGAACCAAGCACCCTTCCCCTGTGACAAACTAGATCCAGATGAAAAATCGAGATCACTTCACACAATAACGCATCCACGACTCAAATAAGTCATCCTTTCTCTAGCAGATCTCATTATTATCAATGTTCCAGACAGAGTCCACTTGTGGCCTTGAGACATCAACCTACTTAAAGATCTGTGGAAAAATCTGGTGACATAGGGACTCGGTTCGACGATCAGAACATAAGTATCAGTCGATCATATTGCCAATTGCACATAAAATCGAAGGATTCTGAAAAGAAAGAGGTAATCCTTGGTGACTTACCCACATTGAAATCGTCACGTGACCACATAACATGTGAAAATCAATTCTCCCAAGAAACATAAATAAGGTAAAACAGTTGCATCTTTGAGGAGCTCGAGACCAAGCTGCAATCAAGTCTGCTTGTAAGACAAAACAGATCCTTATATGCCTCTGATCAAGAAGAAAAACAACCATGCATTCCTGTAGCTCCCAATATTCTGATACAAATCACCCGAACAAGTCAACCATTGGTTATTGTGTAAAAAATTGTGAAACCAAGGTTTGCTTCCATAAATTCACAATACCATTGATCTCAGTAGGGAAAATGGGAAGCTGTAGTGCCTCCTGAAGAAGATCTGGATCCTTTGGGGAGAGGTAAATCCTTGGGAAAGGTAGAAGCAATCAATACTGAGGGATACCCTTATCTAGAGGTTGTAGAGCTCCCCCCTCCAATTGGGAGGGGGAAGTAGAGCTCTTCTACACCAGATCTATGGAATCTTCGTGCCGTCATTATGAAATATAAATATGCATTAGAATAATATTATCTTGGGAACAACATATAGAAAAATTGTTTATATTTATCATTGAAAAACAATAAAAGAATTTACTAGACTACTTGATATATGTTGATATTACATAAATATGAAATATGCATCACTTAATATTTGAAATAAATGTCAACAATAAACTTATTATATTATAAAATCTGGTTTTATCAAGATTATTTTATATTATACATGATTGAATTTATAATTCATATATTTTATGGGGTTATATTCCTCAATTTTTTGGATATGGATATAAAATAAGGGTTGTTATTTTATCTAGAATTTATAAAATATTGAAGCATGAAAAATAAAATTCCCAATGGTATGGTACTTTTTACATGATAGAGAAGGAAGTTGTCTGTTGATTCAGAACGGGCCACTAAGAGGCTGATATTCTCAAATCTAGTAGCTCTGGTCCACTATGTTGGTAATGTAGATTATTTTGGTACATAGTTGGTTTTTTGTGCAATTTCTTGATTTTATAATCAAACAGTATGTGAAGTCCATCATTTCATAGAATTTGAATAAGTTTTCATATATAAATTATTGGATGATATTCTAATTTTGGTATGTGAGTGATCATATTTTCATGAAAATGATGTTAAACTAAATGAAGAAAAAATTATAATAATTTTAAAGAGTTATATATATTTTAAAAAGTTTATTTAAGTTTTAAATACATATTTAGCCGTGTAAAATTTTTTATAGATGGGGAAAATTTATGATTAAATATGGAGAAAGATTATATGATTATAAATAAAATTTTTTGTTAATTTTTTTTATTAAAATAATTTTTTTTTCTGTTATATTATGTGAAATTGTTTCTTAATATGATCAAAATTCATACTAATTTTGAATAAATTAATGTTGATTGGTTGATAATTAATTACACTTTTTTATATATTTTTTGGAATTTCATGACATAATAATTATTATCATGCATAATAATTTTATTATTTTGGGTAAATTTCATGACAATAATTTATAAAATTATTTTTTGAATTTTTATAATCCGATACTGATTTTTTTATCATGAAAACTTATTTATTCTTCAATGAAACGATATTTCGGAAAATGTAATAGCTATATAAAATGAAGAATTAATTAATATTTATGATTATAATAAAAAATTTGGATATAATGGAATATATAGGGATTTGAAATTTAAATTTCCTTCTTTGGAAATGAATATATTAAAATATGAAATATATTCCAGGGAATTAATTTTTTTATGGAAAAATTAGAACATAAGTGAATTCTTTTCATATGATTTGTAAAGGTATAATGATATATTGTTGGGATAAATTCAGTTTAATGTTTATTATATTGTGGAATAATTATTCTTCATCAAAATCTATGGTGTTCGATAATTTTTATGGAGAATTTGTTTGTATACATACAATCGAAAGTGTTTTTTATCAATTTACATTGGATTCGTAGTATTTTTTATCTTTATTTATTTATTCCTTTTACTTGGTATAAGATTCATGTTTTCAATGTGTTTCTCTACATAATTCCATAATTGATTTCTAGATAATCCACCAATATATGACATAATAGGTATATCGTTTCCTATTTTACATGGTTAAAACATAATGTTTTGAAATTCATGGTGTGAATGACATGACCAACTCACTTAATTTTTATAGCTCTTTTATATATAATCATGTTAAATTACATGGAATGTTTAAATACGCAATTGTTTCTATTTGGAATTTATTTCTAACAAATATTATGCGAACACATTTTATACATATAGATTGTATTGATAAATCTTCATGTAGAGGAAAGAGTCCATATTTGTAGAGAGATAATGTTATAAGATGTCTTCTATGTAAATTTTAATGTTACTAATGGAATCTTAATGGGATATTTTCGAGTAAATTTTGGACCCATTTTTATTGTATTGTATATAGCAAGATAAATTTCTATTAATTTAATGTATTCATTTTACGTATGACACATTTCATCATTTATAAGATATTATAATAATTTTATGGAGGATGTTATTAATTATTCCCAAAACATATTGACATTGTGTTATTTGTATCAGACATTTTTGGTTTTGATGAAGCAATAATGTGTAAATCTCCCTCTGATGTATTCTCATCAATTCTCAACAATATTTAGTTTCTTGTATTGATTAACAGGAATAATTTTGCTCAATTATCACATTCCATAGTTGAAAAATCATGATAGGTGGAGAATTACACAATTTTTCATGGGTAGTTTCTTTTATATTGTATTGATAGACATGAAAATTATAGAAATGAATCTATAGGTTAGGACAACATACAAATGATATTATTATGTGTTTGGTCTGAGAAATCTAATTGGAGATATATGTTTTTATGAATTTATGCACATAAGAAGGGTTTATTTATAAATTAAAATTTAGGGTATGATAATCCAATTAGATAGGGGTCACAAATGTGTTATCTTGAATTTTTATAGGTGTACGGGTTATGTGTATGTGAATGTGAAAGTGAGCGATTATTGATTTTATTTTAGTTTAATGATTATATTGTTAGTAAACTAACACCATTTTTATTAAATGTTTATTAGTAACTAACTAGTTAAATAAAATACATGATTAACAAATGAAAATGTAAATTGGTTTCATTAATTTGAATAATATAGTTTAGATCATGTATGGGTGATGATGTAAAATGTGTTTATTTAATTTATCTTTTTACATTATTTAATTACTCATGTGTTTATTATTTAAGTAATTATATCTCAAAAGAATAATATCAATTTTTCTGAAGGTAATAAGACACAATATAAATTATTTAACGAGATAAACATAGTGGGAGAGGCATGGAATATTCATTAATAATAATAACATGACAAACTACTGCAGAGAAATATTACAGACATTCTACATAAACAAATTATGATCATTGATGGAAATCCATACTAAGAGGTTATAGCCAATAAATTTAGTTTTTTTCGATATTTTGGCATGATGTTGCCTTGTGTTTAAATGATATTTTATTATTTAGGGTGCAGAGGAGAAGATAGTGGTAATCTTCATGTTTTTTTTGGTTTATTGATGCTCCAAAGTTGAATAAGGTATAGATGGAAGTCATTATTCTTGAAGAACTAATACAACGTCAGTGGGATATATTGTTCTAGGTAATGTGGGCTAGGAAATTAATGTGGTTCTCTTTTCATGACCCATTTTACCTATAAATGTATAGTATGAGTATGGTTTCTGAGTTCAAGTAATTAATATTTTGGAACACTTTATTTAAATATTATTGCTCTATGTATATGTACTTTATTTCTCTCAATCTTTTTGTGGATTTGACTACTCAAAATCTCATCATTTGGAGTATGGGTTGATGTTAGAAGTTAATTTCAGTATTTATGTCTTTTTTGGTACTTTCACAGAATTGGTGAAAAATCATCTAATGGATGATAATGATATGAAGGAGAAATGAGGTTTATAGTGGGTATTGGTGGATTTAGAGGCAGAAATAAGGGAATAAAGGATGAATTAATATATATTTTGTGGGATTGGATGGATATGATATGTCCATTTCTTCTCCTTCTTCTAGAGAAGATACCTTTGGATTGGTATCACTATGTCAAAAAATCCATACATAATATGTACATCATATCAATACAAAGGAATTTACTTTTTATGGTATAACTATAAACCATTATAAATATTATAAATTTTGATATTAAAGATATAACGTTTAATATTATGCATCAAATCAATCATATAGTGTATTTTATAGTGCATATAATAAGAGAGTATGTTCAATATCTACAGTGAAGTCTTGAAACAATTTTGGTTAGGATGCAGTGCTGCTAGGTTTGTTGACCATGGGGTAGAGTACTGGTTCATGTCCTAGTTAGGTATTTTTTATATATTTGGAACCATTTTAACCTACATTATTACCTTCTATATACTTTGAAACAATTATCGATAAATCAACCATGAAATACATAATATTTTATATGGGTTCTTCCCATTTGTTCTATTTTACATTATTTTTATGAAATTTTTGTTTTAATATTTTGTTTTTATCTAAATATTTACCTATAGAATCATTTTTTTGGAAAAATAGGGAAACCCATGAATGGGAATATATTCTATGAAAATGATATTTTTCTATTTTGACATATTTATATATTTTTTATTCTATTGTTGATATATTTGGAGGTGAAAATTAAGTGGATTGATTGACATATTTCAATGAATGAATTGATCATTTATTACGACCCACTTACACCAATAAGAGAGAAGGGAAAGCAGATTGCCAGACCCTTTCTTCTTCAAGTTAAAGAAGAGAAAATGACCCCTGAGACCTGCCTTCAATAGTTCCTGGAGTGGTGAGTAGAACCAAGGGTATAAGATCACACACAAGATGGAAGTAATTACCTTTTTTATTTAATAGGATCGGGAGAAAAGATGGTAAATCCCAACAACACCTAAACTGGTGGTAAAGTAAAGCCAAAAGATAACCATTCGAATAGGCATTACCAAATGTAAATTCTACAAAAGTACAAGAAAACCCCAAATGAAAGTACCAAATAAAAGAAAAATAGCAACAAAAACGGTCCCATGGTCCGAACTAGGATGGTTCTGCATGATCCTATAAGTCCTCCTGGAAACCTGAAAGTAGTTTTACATACATAGGCTAAGTATAAAGGTATACTGAGTAGAGAAAACCAAAATCTATCATACACAAGTGGCAAGGAATTCTAATGCCCGTGAGAAAAGGAGTAAACCAGAACACCTAGCAAGGAAACTATCCACTAAAACCTCACATGGAAAACACCCAAAAATAATGAAATTCAAGTAAGGTAATAGTAATAACACATTGATGTTTGGGCACCCGCACCACTTTCCCATGGGTTATTAAAGACATCCTACACATTAGACCTCCCCTGACATTCTCACTGCAGTCCCACTGCCACACACCTCTCGCACACACCTGGGATATCACAATCACACATCCCACCCGCAAACACCTGGGCTATCACTACCACACATCCCTCCCCTAAACATGTAGGCCAAAAAAACCAAACCTAACCACACCAACACAAAACTCGTTCTGAAGAAATACAACCACACCCGAAAGCACCTGGGCCTCATCCAAAATACACTTGGGAAACCACCTGCCTGAACACACCTAGGCCAATCACCACCACATAACCTACCCAAAAAATATAGCTATATAATGGACCTCAGGCCATCAAAACCTACCCAAATAGTCCTGGGCTACTCGAGAAAGGGAGAAAAAAGGTGCAAATAACTAGCCACTCATAAGAGTGTTAGGAAAAATACCCTCCCCCTAGAAATGGTGGTGTTCGACACTAAGTGCTCAACATGGGCGGGGTGTTAATATGAAACATAAAAAACATAATTATATATAAAGGTAACAAGCAGTAATCCCAGCTTAGGGGATCCATAACCAAACTGTACACAAACACCCTCATTAATATTCATAAATCGTAGAACGCTGACGGCCATGTCTGTACTCATTCCCAGAAAGAAATTCCCATTGAACCCATTCATGTTTTCATATTATAGAGATTCCATTTAAGTAATTTTTCACTAATGGGAATCTAACAGACATAGCCATAATCCAAGGAATGAGAAAACAACCAAACAAAAAAATTAAGCATTCACACTCGGTTTTCTTGTAAAGTCATAAAAACAAAAGGGATCTGTGAGATCCCTCGAAGTGAGGGAACCAAACCAAGCCCCACCATACAGCCTCAGATCCAAAACAGATGACTACACAATAGCAGGGGATCCCATTCCCACCAATGTCACCCAACAAGCCTCAAGAAGAACAACCACCAATGTTACCAAGATAGAACAAGGAATTTTTCAGATTAAAATACACCATTCATTAAGTTACTTCTTTCTGTTTTATTAACCATGGTGCTCACACACGATTTTTATTCACTAGACATTTATTTAATTAACCGAGTTTACGCGATCAACTAATTCATATGTCACAGCCATTCAAACATCATATAAGACAAGAGTTCATTAGTGCTAAAGAAAGGACCGCCAACGGCCACAATTTTTGGTGGACACAAGCCTATATAATCCACAACATATATGCATTGATAAAAGAGTACAGTAGAATCATCGAACACACCCATTAATTATTTAAAAGTCCACTTTCTATCTTAAATAAGGTTTGGATTCATTCATTACCATAGAAACATTAGAATACCCTCCCCACATGATACAAATTAAAGAGATACGAAGAAAAAACCCTACTAGGTTGATAAATGACCGAAGTTTTCTCTCTGCATACCAACAACTGGGGATGCATGATTTGAATGGAAGGAATGTCGAGGACTCCAATAGTGAGATGAAAAGCTCAGCACTGGAACATGACTTTATTTGGGAAGGGGGGACTCCAAATTCACCATGGAGAAGATGGAAACCATCCAAGAATAAGAATTAAAGAATTCTAGTGCGATAAACAAAGGTGAGATCTTGGAGTTACATGATATCAAAATCTTCAATGGCATTTAAAGAAGATCGTGGTATAACAATGTGGTTGAGTGTTGAAAAATGATATAATTGATTGATATTTAATAATTCTTATAATATTGGGGTCCATTACAGCTAAGAGTTAAAGTATTTTCATTAATAAAAGGAAAACACATGTAATAAGGGTGGAATCAGATGGTATAGGGAAAGGGTGTGACACTGAGAAAAAGCAACGCGTTTTGGTAAGTCAAGGGTTTCTCAGCTATTCAAGAATTTTAGATATCATTAATGGGTTTTAAATGGCTTTGAAAGGGGTATTTAAACATTTTTACGTCAAGGGATACATTTTGGGAGCGAAAAAAATCAGAAACTAGAAAAAAGAAACAAGGGTCGCACACCGTTTTGTGAGACACCGTCAGTGGTGACACAATCCTGGTGCCACCCTCATGGTGCCACAATCACGGTGATAGTATAATAGTACCACCGTTATGGTTCTATCCTCACAGTGCTACCATTTTGGTGTGCGACTGTGGAAGTGTGACCATTATGGTGCCACCTTCACGGTGCCACTATTACAGTGTCGTTGTCATGGTGCTGCCATCACAGTGGCACCGTCACGGTGCCGCCATCACGGTGTCGCCGTCATGGTGTCGTCGTCATGGTGCCGTAGTAAGCGGTTCCACTTAATGCGGTGCCACTATTTTGATGGAACTGTTTGATGGGACCATGTTTTTGGAAAGGTACTGGACCAGGAGGGTCCATTCCATTACATTAGATACCTCTCAAACTATTCTCTCACTCAAGAATCATTCTTCACCTGAAGGAAAAAAAAGAGGGGGTTCGAACAACCACCTCGAAAGATACCTATCAGGAGTAAACTTCCATGATATCTGGGAATAACTCTTCCTCATCTATATTTTGAATGACAACAGATACACTACTACTCATCAAACCAAAGTGACCACACAAACATTAAAGGTTCATACCGTCCAGTCATATGGATTATGGAGTTCCTTCAACTATATCAAGATACTATATACTTTGGGCGACAATGACTCGCTCACACGAGTTTAAACACATCCACATTAATGCATCGTGATTAGGGATCATGCCTTCACCACCCCATAGTCAGGACTCTTCACACACATTTAGATAATAAGGATAACATCCCATATCATATCTAACAAGATTATTTACTACATACCAAACAAGTATGAAGTAGAATAGAACAACACTCAAAACAACTATTTGTACTGGGCACACATTTGTGCCTCCCATTCCAAGGTACTCTTCTCGAGGGATCCATTCCTCCATAACACACGAACCAAGGGAATGGTTCATCCACGAAGAACATTCTCCTCTCGATCTTCGATCATCACAGGACGCTCTATAAACATCGCATCATTCTCTATATCTAGATTTCCCCATTCAAGGTTATGCGAATCGATGTCTAGATACCGACGAAGCTGAGACACATGGAAGACGTCATTCACTCTTAGAAGAGGTGGCGGTAGCACTAGCTGATAAGACACTTCACCAACCCACCGCAACACTTTTGAGGGTACGACGAACCTGGGAGAAAGCTTACTCCCCAAGCCGAACCTCTGTTGTCCACATTAAGGGGAGACCTTCAAGAACATGTTGTCCCCAACCTCGAACTCCAAGGGTCTCCTCCTACTATCAAAATATAACTTCTGACGGTTATGGGATACATTCATCATTTATCATATAAGATAAATCTTCTTCGTTGTGCTCTGGACCACTTCCAAGCCAAGAACACTTGCTTCTTCAACATCCTTCTGGAACATGGTTGAGTAACATGACCTCCCGTAAAAAGCATCAAATGGAGCCAAGCCAATGGTAGAGTGATAGCTATTGTTGTAGGAAAACTCTACCAGAGGCATGTTTCTTACCCACGATCCCCCAAAGTCCAAAACACATGCACGTATCATATCCTCCATTGTGTGGATGACTTTCTCTATCTACGCATCTGTCTGGGAGTGGAAAGTAGTTCTAAGGCATAGCCAGGTGCCTATTGTATGTTGCAATCCTTTCCAGACCTGTGAGGTAAACTGAGTATCCTGATCAAGGACTATGGACCTTGGAACTCCATGAAACTGCACCACCTAATCCACGTACCTCTATGGTAGGGAATCCACCACACTCGACTCCTTGATTTTCCGGATGTGAGTAGATTTCATTACTCGGTCCACCACTAACCAGATGGAATCACAACCCCCTTGAACTCTAGGTTGTCAAGTGACGAAATCCATCGATATGTCATCCCACTTCCACTCGGGGACATATAAGGGCTATTTTCGACCTTCTGGAATGTGGTGTTCAGCCTTCACTTGATGACACAGTATGCACCATTCCAAAAAACTCTTCAACTACCCATTTCACCCCAGGCCACCCAAACAGACCTCTCCAGCCCTAGTACATAATGGAATCTCCTAGGTTCACCACCAGGGGTGATTTGTGGAACTCACCCAGAACACTCTTTCACATTTCTACTGGGATGACCAACTTCCCATGAAACATCATTTGATTCCGCCCATCTTCCAACCATCCTTCCGGGGCATTGCCATGGCTGACACGATTTCACATCCCAATAGCCTTTGTGTCTCCCCACTGAGACTCCTCCACCTGCTGCAATAGAGAGGACTGCACTATCATATAAAATATAGATCATCTACCATTATCCACCCTTGCATCTAGGTGTAGGGCGTCCAGTTCCTCCATTGCCTTCCAAGCATCTACTGACACTCGAACCGCATCCTTCTACGACTTCTTTCTCAAGACATCAGCCACTACATTCCAAATTCCCGAGATATAGGAAATTTCTAAGTCGTAGTCTTGAATAATCTCCATCAACCTTCGATGTCGCATTTAAGGCCCAGCAAGGAGAAGATATAACTCATGCTCTTATGATCCGTGAAGACCATGAAGCACAACCCAATGAGGTAGTGATGCCAAAACATTAGTGAGAACACTACCAATACAAGCTCCAATTTGTGGGTCTCATAGTTACGCTCATGAGGACGTTACTGCATAGATCCATAAGAGATCACCCATGCTGTTTAATCAATACACACCCCAATCTTGGTCCTAAAGCATCATAGAATAACTCAAACTTCACCCCTTCTTATGGAAAAATCTACACTAAGACACTACACAAATTCCCCTTTAGATAATGGAAGGATACCTCACACTATCCACTGCACATGAAAGCCTGTTATTTCTTGGTCAAGGATGACAACAGTGCCACAACTTAGGATAATTTGGGCAGGAACCATTGGTAGTAACCTTCTAGACCTAAGCAACTACAGACTTCTACCACGGTCTTGGGTGCTTTCCAAGAAACAACTTCCTCGATCATATATGGATCAATCGCTATTCCCTTCTCAAACACCACATGTTCAAGGATGTTCACTTAGTGCGTCTAGAACTTTCACTTGGAATATTTCACTTAGAGTTGGTGGTGTCGGAGGAACTCTAAAACCATTCGTAGATGCTCAACTTGATCCTCCTATGATCTTGAGTACATCAGGATGTCGTTAATAAACATGACTATGAACCGGTCTAGATATTCATGGAAGAGAAAGTTCATGAGCCCCAAGAACACATCTTGTGCGTTCATAATGCCAAAAAACATGACTACAAACTCAAAGTTCCCAAATATTCACCTAAAGGTAGTCTTCAAGATGTCCCACTCTTTAACCATCAATTGGTGATATCCGGACTGTAGGTCGATCTTGGAGAACCATCTTGCCCCTTTTAACAGGTCAAAAAAAGATCTTCTATCCTCGAGAGGGGGTAACAATTCTTGACCATTACCTGATTCAGTCTCTGTAGTCTATACACAGCCTGAGACCACCATCCTCCTTATTTGAAAATAGGATGGGGTCACCCCACAACGACACTCTTGGTCGAACAAAACCATTCTTCATCATATCATTGATTTGAATTCGTAAATCCCACAGCTCAGAAGGATCCATCTAATAGGGAGCCATCAAAATCCAATGGTCACTCGGTTTCAAGTCTATCATGATCTTAAGAACATGTCAAGGGGGTAGAGTCACCACTTCTTCAGGGAAGACACCCATGAACTCACTAACGACACCCGAGACATCCACCATCATGTATCTATAAACTCCACTGACAGCTCAGCTAACATGTAAAGGAGGGGCTCTACTCGCCGGTTGCCTTCCTGGAAACCCCGCTCGCCGGCGAAAATCACACGATGGACATCCTCATCGGTGAACATGAATATTCTTCAGAAATAGATGATAACAACTTGTATAGAAAATAGCCAGTCGATGTCCAGGATGACATCATATGGCTGTATCTACAATAGTAGAAGATACATTCTAGAATGATGTGTCCCTATCATCAGTCTACACCCTCACCAACATAAAACAAGTCGGTTTGACCTCCGATTATCATACTCAACACCATGGGCTCTAGAAGTCTCTCAATGTCAAAACCCAAAGCACAAGCCAGATTGGGTTCAAAAAGGGAGTGTGAAGCTCCTGTATCAAACAAGACATATGCAAGAGTACTAAACAATTTGATCGTATATTGAACGACTTCATGCCCAGCTGGAACTGCAACCTTTGCGGTGTGTAACTACCCACTCCCAAATCCTCTTACCCTTAGCTGATGACTGCCTCCCCGGCCTTTCCCTGGTCGAGGTCCCTGAGGAGTTCCCTGAGGTCGGCCTCCTCCCTCAATGTCTACTCTCAGAGGATAGGGAGCTTGATGACCCTACTACTGCTGCTGAAAGGGCCTAGCTAGACACTACTACTCCTAAGGTGGGTGCTGAACCAGCCTACCCCAAATTTACTACACTCTTTCTGGGAACTGATTCTGAAGGATCCCAGGGCTGCCACAAATGAAGTATCTTGGTCCTGGGACTGAAATGAAAGGGAAAGGACCGGGAGATCGAAACTGGAACTGTTTGGGCCTGCTCCCCACTGGTCTAAACCTATAAGGCCCGGATGATGGAGGCCTACTACTGACGACCTTTCCCCTGTACTAGCCGAACTCGAGACCTCTCGTGTTAGCCCTCCCAGTGTGTGCATCCTCTCCACCACTTCAACCTTGTTATGGAACTCCATGTACGTTGGTAGGGTGAAATGGGTAATAGCGTATTGTAGAGAAGTTCGGAGTGACTACACTAAATGCCCCGCCCGAGACTCCTCATTGAGAAAGAGGTCTGTAGAAAAGAGAAGGAGATCCTTGAACTTGATCCCCAACTGTATCACTAACATACTACCATGCTGAAGTGAGATTAGATTCTGCCTCTTCTTACCTGTAACGCCTCGACCCCAGTTACCCAGAGTCGGTGCATTGTTACATAACATTGGCAAGATCACAAAGGATCAAGTTTCAAAAGACAGATTAGTTTAGTAGCCTTGCAAACACTAGATATATTCATAATGTTTACATTACATCAATAAGTGAAAAACTAAAACAACATATTGTCTTTATATCCCCTCATACTATCCCTATAGGACATTCATAAATTACTTCTTCACATCCTGGGAAAAATATAACATAGAAAAGGGGTGAGATCAAATGCCCAGTAAGGATAACAGTATAGAGGAAACATTCATATATTTGAATAAACATTTAAGGCAATCTATAAATAAAACAAAAGCCTTTTAATCTTGAACTTCTACATAGTATGGAAAAAATAAAATGAAATAATGCCATTTACTTATTCACATGGATATTCTACTAATCGAATAATCACATGAAATATCAATAACCATATTCATAATTATGGAATGCATAATGTCAGACTATAATAACCACATATCCAAGGCCTCGTGCCAAGACTACAAATAAGATTTTGTCAAGGTCTTGTTCCAAGACAGTAGTTTGTCTCATGAGACCTACCGATGCATCGAGGAACTATAGCAGGCTCCACCTGTCACTTACTAAGTCCAATGTATTCCTCATATGAAAAGTTTTAAACATAACATAAACATTCGTATTAAAACTAGCATATGAAATGTCAACACTTTATCCAGAAACCATGAATGGTATAAAATAGCACATCCACATTCAAACATAACTCATTCGATACAATATGGAAGATTTTATTGTATTATATTAACCTCAATCGAGAATGATGAAGGATATTGACATAGATGAAAATAATCATCAAAACAATTAGAGTGAAATATCCCCCTTTTTCTATAAATCATTTAAAAATCACACTATTTGTCAAGAATCCATTTAAAATAGATTTTAGAATCAAAGTGTCCCATACCACTTTGAAACATTTAAAAGGAATTTTGATTTGAAAACATTAATGTCCATATAAATAAATCCTTAAAACCATTTTTAAAACACGGACATTAATGAGAAAGATTTAGAATAATCAATCTTTAAAACATTTTAAAATGTCATTTTAGTTAGAGTTCCTAACAAAAAGAGAGACACTTGAATAAAAATAATTGAGGAAATAAAAAATTTGCAATATCATGAGAATAAATGGATTCATGATATATTATGTCAAAGTACATTATATACACCATATAAAAGTGATTTGGTGTATAACAATTAAGGAGTCTCAATGGAATGTAAATAGAAATGAAATCTCTCATAAAGGTCGTATCCTTAGGTTATGGATAAATCAACTACATAATTATGAGGGAAAAATATAAATACACTCAATATAATTTTATATTCAGTGTAAAACAGTAAATGGAAATTCACACATATTCTTGTAAAAACAACACCAATGAATTGGATGTTTAACTCAACAAATTGAGATTGAGTAAAAATTACTCTTATTAAGTTCATACCGATGACATGATAATTTATCAATGGGGTGATTATGTGTATCAAAAGTATATCCACAGAAAGGGGAGTGGAATTTATGACATAATCAAATGAATATTTATTCACGTAATCTTGGAGTAAAATAATCAATGAAGTATGCGTAAAGCGGAATGAGTAGAAATTGAAATTTAAAATTCCCTTTTTGATTTGGTAACTTACAAAACATAGACCCATGAAAGAAGGATAATACATTGATGATGTGAATATCTATAAATTAATGTATATTACACAATGAATACAACCATGGGAAGTACACACACCACATACAATAAATAAGTGGTGAACAATGGAATTCTCATGGAATTAAAAGTGAGATAAGAAACCCCTTACTTTGTACTTTTTTCCATGGTCGAGGGTAGGATAACCTCCTATATAATGGTGAAGTAATTGTTATTAAATTATAAAATAATTATATACATTAATATTATATCATATATGATCTTTTAACATTGCTTTGTTAATAATATCATAGAATTATTGTCGTTTCGGGTGTTAACGGGTTCATTTTCCTTTATATTCTTTGTTATTTAAGCCATATTTGTTTTTAATGGGATGTATATTATTCATATCCATAATGATATAAAATGTTTAAAAATTATTTTTGATCATTAAACTAGAATTAGTCATGAATGGATACGATGGAGAATGAATCTCATCGCATTCGTGGAGACGGTTGTTCGTACGTACGCACGAGCGGCAATGTCATTCTTTCAATGTTAGAATAATATTTAATTGTATTGAATATCATATATACCGAATCATTCTCATGTTATATTTAATATTTACTTGAATTACATATCATTACTATACCCATACAAATAATAATGTTTTGAATAACAATTGCACCACGACGTGGAGACGGTAAGCCGTACGTACGCACGTATGGTGACATGTCTTTCAAAGGATGGATAGAATACTGAAATATGGTTGTACCATGTTAATAATAACATAAAATTATATACAATATAATGGAGTTATTATTTTAGAATGGTAATAACAAATAAAGAAGAAGTGGAAGAAGAAAGGAATTGGAAAAAGGGTGGTGAAATCATTATCTCTTATTCGGGTTCTTCCTTTTGATTTGATCAAAAGGGCACCATAGGATGGCTTTATGACTAAAGGAAGGCCTCTAGTATGAAGTTAGGGAAGTTGAGAGAGTATTTGGGTAGGGTTTGGCCGAGCCAAAATGCTTTGAATGTGTGAATTAGTTAGAAGGGGGAGTGCCCTTTTATAAGATGGGTTAGGGGCACCTTTGGAAAAGCTACAAATATTATTTTATAATAAATTAATATTCGGTTTCTAATGGCTCCAAAGTGGATTATTTAAATTTTAAGGTAGGGATGTGTCGAAAACCACTCAACCAATAGGATTTAGACAGGTTTGGTTTACTGTATTAACCATATCTTTATGTGTTAACTCTTAGTTAATTAGTTTCACTTTTACAATGTCTCTTTGTATTTTTATATTATATGGTTAATAAACATACTATATATAACCAAGAGACCCCCAAGTGGTCCATTGATGATACAACTATCATAATATAATTCTATTGGCTGAACATTAGATTTTTAAGAATTTAATATCAATTAATAATATAATATTTGTTTTAAAAACTCATTTTTTTCAATTTTGAAACTTTTCAATAATTGAGTTTTTTAATAATCATAACAGAATGATTACTTCGAATAAAGTTAATTAAATAAATTTTAACATGTCATATTAACGTACAAAATTATTGGTATTTATAGAAAGTATAAATTACATTTATTTGGGTATTTATAATATCAATTAATCTAATTTTTCATTAATTAAGTAATTACTGCATGATAATTGTGTCATAAATAAATTAAATTATATAATGTCTAAAAAATATAAATAAAATACCAGGATGTAAGAAATATTTTTATCTTTCTTATGAATAATTTCAATCAACTTTATCTTATGTATAACCCTATATTGAAAATGTTTTAGTAAATAAACTTTGATTTAACTCTTTTAACTCTTCTTTGAATTAAATAATAATAAATGTCCTAATCTAATACAAGTGGACCAAAATGATAATATTTTACTCCTATGGTTGATTTTGGTCGAGATACACTTGTCCAATAGAATTAGGAAATGTGTTAGGGTAATATTAATATCACATTTACCCATAATTACCCTATTTACTTTTAACCGTGGTAAATAAAAGTAACAAGTTACTATTCACCAAGAATTATTTTCATCTCATTGAACCACATTTTACTCCTTGATAATAACTGTGTCTCTCAGATTTTCTAAATTCAACTCACAAAAGCGGTAAAATTATGTTTTATGAATAATTTTAGTTTTTTAGCTACCACTAAGTGGTTTCACTATTCATCAAAATATGAAAGTTTCCAGAAAAATACCAAAAATTAGGCCTAATCTATATCTAATATTATGAATTCAAAAATGATGTCTATTTTACCAAATTCAAAACTTATCAGTTGCATTGATTAATTTAAAAATTATTTCCCATCGTCAAAACAAATAGCGTGTTTTTAAAAGATAATAACTATCAAAAGATTGACACTTGTTTATGTCTGGTTTAAATGTGAAATTACATCCAATGACCAAAATTGTATTAAATTGTTAAAATATATTCTAAATATACTTTAAAACCACTCAAATTAATAATTTATCACTATTAATTATTTCGATTAAAAAATTTGTTTTTAATTAAAATTTAGTAATTTTTAATATTCATCAAAATATGAAAGTTATCCGAAACTACGAAAATTTTACCATAAGCTAATTTCAATATTACAAATAAAAAATGAATTCCATTTCTAAAGATAAAATTTATAAAATTTCAAAAAGTAGGTATTATTGTTCATAACGGTAGGTTTGATTGGTTGTGGTGTGTTTGAATCTCGAAGTTGCGTATAATGTACCCCATTGTATTATTCAAAGGGAAACGTACCGTGGAATCTTGGGGTGTTACATTCTCCTCTCTGTCAATAAATTGCATCCTCGCCATTTTTTTAATATTGGGCTTGAGAATATAATGGAATGTCCCGCATCGAAAAAAGAGTCAATAAAACTATCACTTTAAAAGAAAGGAAGAGAGGTATAAATGTCACCCAAGATAACCCATACTAGGATTCCATGTTGGAAAACATGGATATGGATGATAAACTAAGTGTTCAGTTCTAATGGAGAGGTATAGAAAACATGATCAGGAGAATGTTAACAATAATAAAATCACAAACATGTGTTGAGACAGACGGTCATTAGTCTCCCAGTAGGAAAAGTAAACGGACAACATTTTTTGTTTTAAGTTACATTACATTAGGACGAGGAATTAATTTATGATATTGACTAAGAACATAAAGAGATATACATAATTTTTAAGTATAATTTAATTCTTTAATAAATATTTACCACTAAATCAATTTTTTTGAACAATTAGTATTCAAGAAGACTTGGTCATAATGGAGAAGCTAGAATAAACTTCTAAAGAAATACATGATCCATGTAGGATAAACTATATATTTACCTTGTCTTTAGAGATTAATCAAACCAAAAATGGTTAGTATAATATCTGATGATCCCCCAAATGGATATTCCATTAGAGAAAAAAACACTAATCTTAATTTCTAAAATTATTCCTTCAATACCCCAAAGTTAAATAAATACCAATCAATAATAAAATGTCCTTAAATTCCTTTAATATAATCCAAACTAATATTGAAACCCTAAACTTATAAGAATGTAGTCTTCCACGTTAAATTTTATCTCAAAATGACATTAATTACTCTTAAAGTCACATACATAAAAGTAATTAACCTAATAATTTCCATAAATAACCCAAATTACTATAAATCCACAATAAAAACATAGATAAAAATCCACCACTACTCCTCAAATTAAATCCCATACTATTCTATTTTCCTTGGGAATATAGTGTTCACAAAAAAGTGAACAACTTCCAAAATAACATTTATCACTTAATCACCAAATCATTTTCCTATACTATGGGTATTCATTTGATAAGACATAAGATACCTAATGAAATTATTATTGATCAATAAAATCATTTACCTAAAAATAATAGTCACACTAACCAGGGACTTCACGTAGTCCAGTTGTAGGCGATAAATCGCAATCACACTTTTGTTGTGGGTTCGATTCCCACAGATTGTCCAACGTGACAGGTTGTCACACGGTCTGCGTGTTGTCCTTTTTCAAAAACTATATTTTACAACTTTACCAAAATGATATAAATTCCTCAAAATAACCATAAAATAATATAACCACAAATGTTATCTCATACCTTTCATTTTCATCCCAAATTATAATAACTTGTAATTACCTCAAACCCAATGATCATATAAAACCAAATGGTTATTCATAACTATATCCACAAGAGAAAAGATAATTCTTTATAAAATATCATTCTCACATGGAAAACAGTAGGGTTTCAAATACAAGAGAAAATCATTCCAAAGTAAACCCATCAACAAGGAGCACTAATAATTTTTAAACATTTCTCCAACCATTTATTTATACATAGCTTCTTCTTTGACCAAGAAAATGTCCTATAGAATAGGGAATTCACTCAGGTAATGGCTAGGTCCCCTACATTTACGGAAAATGACTGTAAATGGATTCTTGGGACCATTTTTATCTTCTTCCATAGTACTATTCATTTTTTGCGGCAATTCATTACATTATGTCCATCCTTCCCGCACGTAAAGCATTTGATTGTTCCATTGAGACACTTTCCTGGGTTTCTCCTTCCACATTTATTGCATGATGTAAATTGAGTATTCCTTTCTCCATGGTCTCCACTACTAGAGCAGTTATCATTTATCACCTTTCTCTTCTTTTTTAAGTCCGGGAATTGGTTAAAATATATATTGTTGATCATATTTTTGGAAAATTGATTTAGCATGAAGATGATATATTTTACGCCTATCATAATTCTATTTTTTTTCTCATAACCACCACCGTTCCCACCTTGTACATCATTCTCAAAGTCTCTATGACTTCCTTGGAATCCAGCCATTGACTAAAACCAGAAAGAATTGTGTGAGTAAAAGTAGTCATAAAATCATTTAGAGATTAACATGTCACCATATTCTCAATTTGAAACACATTAGGATTAACCATGGTCATTTACTCTCATATTATATATATAATACATGAAATCGGTTTGTAATGAAAATGTAAATTATCCTAAGCATATCCCCTGAGAGTGTCGTAACCAAGAGTGCAACAAGGCCCGTTGTCGTGCACCAGTTCCCGTTCGAGTCTAGCTCAAAGCGGTGTTTTCAGGTTATACCCCTAGGTACATCTGTGCCAGAGCCGCCTCTACCTGCTCGTATCCAGATAGGGATGTATTGCTCGGAATGCTCACAAAATCTCTACAATACCGAAATTCTATGATGTTATTCTATACCCATCCTCAAATTCCATCTTAGGTCTATGTGCTCTAATGAGAGTTTATCTAAATCTAGCTTCCATGGTTTGTACTAAACATTCTCTGATACCAACTGTAACGCCCCGGCCCCAGTTACCCAGAGTCGGTGCATTATTACATAACATTGGCATGATCACAATGGATCATGTATCGAATGACCGATTAGTTTAGTAGCCTTGGAAACACTATATATATTCATAAATTTTACATTACATCAATAAGTTAAAAACTACAACAACATATTCTCTTTATATCCCCTCATACTATCCCTGCAGGTCATTCATAAATTACTTCTTCACATCCTAGGAAAAATATAACATAGAAAAGGGGTGAGCTCAAATTCCCAGTAAGGATTACAATATAGTGAAGACATTCATAAATAAGAATAAACATTTAAGGCAATGTATAACTAAATAAACCTTTTAAACATGAACTTCAACATAGTATGGAAAAAATAAAATGAAATAATTCCATTTACTTATTCACAAGGATATTCTACTAATTGAATAATCACATGAAATATCAATAACCACTTTCATAGTGATGGAATGCATAATCCCAGACTATCTTAGCTACATATCCAAGGCCTCGTGCCAAGACTACCAAAAAGATTTTTTCAAGGCCTTGTGCCAAGACACTAGTTTGTCTCCTGAGACCTACCGATGCATTGAGGAGCAATAGCGGGCTCCACCCGTCACTTACTAAGACCAATTCATTCTTCATATGAACAGTTTTAAACATAACAAAAACATTCGTATTAAAACTAGCATAGGAAATATCAATACTTTATCCACAAACCATGAATGGTATAAAAATAACACATCCACAGTCAAAAATAACTCATTAGATACAATATAGAAGATTGTATTGTATTATATTAACCTCAATGAAGAATGATGAAGTATATAGACATAGATGAAAATAATCATCAAAACAATTAGAGTGAAATGTCCCCCTTTTTATTGAAATCATTTAAAAGTCACACTATTTGTCAAGAATCCACATAAAATAGATTTTAGAATCAAAGTGTCCCATACCACATTGAAAATTTTAAAATGAATTTTGATTTGAAAACATTAATGTCCATATAAATAAATCCTTAAAACCATTTTCAAAACACAGACATTAATGAGAAATATTTAGAATAATCAATCTTTAAAACATTTTAAAATGTAATTTTAGTTATAGTTCCTAACCAAAAGATAGACACTTGAATAAAAATAATTGAGGAAATTAAAACTTTGTAATATCATGAGAATAAAAGGATTCATGATATATTATGTCAAAATACATTATATACACCATATAAAAGTGATTTTGTGTATAACAATAAAGGAGTCTCAATGGAATGTAAATTGAGATGAAATCTCTCATAAAGGCCATATCCTTAGGTTAAGGATAAATCAACGACTTAGTTATTAGTGAAAAATATAAATACACTCAATATTATTTTATATTATGTGTAAAACAATAAAAGGACATTCACACATATTCTTGCAAAAACAACACCAATGAATTGGATGTTTAACTCAACAAATCGAGATTCAGTAAAAATTACTCTTATCAAGTTGATACCGATGACCTGATAATTTATCAATGGAGTGATTATGTGTATCAAAAGTATATCCACATAAAGGGGAGTGTAATTTATGACATAATCAAATTAATAGTGATTCACAAAATCTTGGAGTAAAATAATCAATGAATTATGCGTAAAGCTGAATGAGTGGAAATTGAAATTTCAAATTCCCTTTTCAATTTGGTAACATACAAGACATACACCCATGAAAGAAGGATAATACAATGATGATGTAAATATCCTTCAATTAATCATAATTACACAATGAATACAATCATGGGTAGTACACACAGCACGTGCAATAAATAAGTGGTGAACAATGGAATTCTCACGTAATTAAAAGTGAGATAAGAAACCCCTTACATTGTACTTTTTCCTTGGTCGAGGGTAGGTTAACCTCATGTATAATGGTGAAATAATTGTTATTAAATTATACAAGAATAATATACATTTATATGCTATCATATATGATCTTTTAACATTGCTTTGTTAATAATATCACAGAATTATCGTTGTTTCGTGGGTTAACGGGTTAATTTTTCTTTATATTCTTTGTTATTTGAGCCATTTTTGTTATTAATGGGATGTATATTATTCATATTAAGAATGATATAAAATATTTAAACATTATTTGTAATCGTTAAATGATAATTAGTCTTGAATGGATACGATGGAGAATGAATCTCATCGCGTTCGTGGAGACGGTAGTCCGTATGTACGCACGAGCGACAATATCATTCTTTTGATATTAAAATAATATTGAATTTGATTTTATCTCATATATACAGAATAATTATCATGTTATATTTATTATTTACATGAATTAGACATCATTATTATACCCATCCAAATAATAATGTTTTGAATAACAATTACACCACGACGTGGAGACGGTAAGTCGTACGTACGTACGTATTGTGACATGTCATTCAAATGATGTATAGAATACTGAAATATTGTCGTACCATGTTTATAATAACCTAAAAGTATATATAATATACTGGAGTTATTATTTTAGAATGGTAATAACAAAGAATGAAGAAGTGGAAGAAGAAAGCAACTTGAAAAAGGGTGGTGAAATCATTACCTCTTATTCGGGTTCTTCCTTTTGATTTGATCAAATGGGCTCCATAGGATGGATTTATGACTAAACAAAGGCCTCTAGGATGAAGTGAGGGAATTTGAGAGAGTACTTGGGTAGGGGATGGCCGTTCCAAAAGGCTTTGAATGTGTAAACTAGTGAGAAGGGGGAGTGCCATTTTATAAGTGGGGTGAGGGGCACCTTTGGAAAAGTTACAAATATTATTTTATAATAAATTCATATTCGGTTTCTAATGGATCCAAAGTGATTATTTAAAGTTTAAGGTAGGTATGGGTCGCAAACCAATCAACCAATAGGATTTAGACAGGTTTGGGTTACTACATTAACCATATCTTTAAGTACTAACTCTTTGTTAATTAGTTTCACTTTTACAATGTCTCTTTTTATTTTTATATTATATGGTTAATAAACATACTATATACATCCAAGAGACACCCAAGTGGTCCATTAATGATACAAATATCATGATATAAGTCTCTTGGCCGATCCTTAGATTTTTAGGAATTTAATATCAATTAATAATATAATATTTTTTAAAAACTCTTTTATGTCAATTTTGACACAATTCAATAATTGATTTTTGTAAAAATCATTACAGAATGATTATGTCGAATAAAGTTAATTAAATCAATCCTAACATGTCATATTAACCTATAAAAATATTATTATTTATAAAAAGTCTAAATTACATTTATTTGGGTATTTATAATATCAATTAATCTAATGTTTCATTAATTAGGTAATTACTGCATCACAATTGTTTCTTAAATAAACTAAATTATATATTGTCTAAAAAATATAAATAAAATACCAGGATGTAGGAAATATTTTTATCTTTCTAATTAATAATTTCAATCGATTTTATCTTATGTAAATCCCTGTATTGAAAATGTTTTAGTAAATAAACATTGATTTAACTCTTTTAACTATTCTTTGAATTTAAATAATAATAAATGTCCTAATATAATACAAGTGGACCTAAATGATAATATTTTACTCCAAAGGTTGTTTTTGGTCGAGATACACTTTTCCAATAGAATAAGGACATGTGTTAGGGAAATAATAATATCATTTTTACCGTTAATTACCCTATTTACTTTTAACCGTGGTAAATAAAAGTAAAAAGTTACTATTCACCCAAAACAATTTTCATCTCATTAAACAACATTTTACTCCTTGATATTAACTGTGTCTCTCGGATTTTTGAAATTCCCCTCACAGAAGAGGTAAAAATAAGTTTTATGAAAATTTTAGTTTTTTAACTACCACTTAGTGGTTTCACTATTCATCAAAATATGAAAGTTTCCAGAAAAATACCAAAAATTAGGCCTAAGCTATATTTCATATTATGAATTAAAAAATGATTTCTATTTTACCAAATTCAAAACATATCAGTTGCATTAATTAATTTATGAATTAATTCCCTTCGTCAAAACAAATAGCGCATTTTTAAGAGATAATAACTATCATAAGATTGACACTTGTTTATGTCTGGTTTAAATGTGAAATTACATCAAATGACCAACATTGTATTAAATTTTTAAAATATATTCTAAATATACTTTAAAACCACTCAAATTAATAATGTATCACTATTAATTATTTCGAATAAAAAAGTTGTTTTTAATTACAATTTAGTAATTTTCAATCTTCATCAAAATATGAAAGTTATCTGAAAAGTACCAAAATTTCACCCTAAGCTAATTTCAATATTACGAATCCAAAAATGAAGTCCATTTCGAATGATAAAATTTATAAAATTTCAAAAAGAATGTATTACTATTCATAATGGCTAGTTTGATTGGTTATGGTTTATTATAAACTTGAAATTGCGTTCAATGCACGCCATTTCATTATTCAAAGAGAAACATACTATGGAAGCTTGGGGTGTTACATTATCTCCTCCTTCAATAAATTGCATCCTCGCAATTTTTTTAATATTGGGATTGAGAATATAATGGTAAGTCCCACATCAGAAAAAGAGTCAATAAAACTATCACTTTAAAAGAAAGGAAGAGAGGTATAAAGGTCACCCCAGATAACCAATACTAGGATTCCATGTAAGGAAACATGGATATGGATGAAAACTAAGTGTTCAGTTCTGATGGAGAGGGATAGAAAACATTATCAGGAGAATGTTAACAATAAGAAAATCACAAACTAGTGTTCGGACAAACAATCATTAGTCTCCGAGTAGGAAAAGTAAACGGAAAAACTTTTTTGTTTTAAGTTACATTATATAAGGACGAGGAATTCATTTATTATATTGACTAAGAACATAAAGTGATATACTTAATTTTTAAGTAGAGTTTCATTCTTTAATAAATTTTTACCACTAAGACATTTTTTTGAACAATGAGTATTCAGGAAGACTTGGTCATAATGGAAGAGGTAGAATAAACTTCTATAGAAATACATGATCCACTTAGGATAAACTATATATTTACCTTGTCTTTAGAGGTTAATCAATACCAAAATGGCTAGTATAAGATCTGATGATCCCCCAAATGGATATTTCATTAGAGAAAAAAACACTAATCTTAATTTCTAAAATGAAACCATCAATACCGTAAAGTTAAATAAATACCATTCAATAATAAATTATCCTTAAAATCCTTCAATATAATCCAAACTAATATTGAAATCCTAAACATATAAGAATGTAGTCTTCCACATTAAATTTTATCTCCAAATGTCATTAATTACACTTAAAGTTGAGTACTTAAAAGTAATTAAACTAATCATTTCCATAGATAACCCAAATCACTATAAATCCAGAACAAAAACATAGATAAAAATCCACCATTACTCCTCAAATTAAATACCATACTATTCTTTTTTCTTTGGGCATATAGTGTTCACAACAAAGCAAACAACTTCCAAAATAACATTTATCACTTAATCACCAAACCATTTTCCTATAGTAAGGGTATTAATTTGATAAGACATAAGATCCCAAATCAAATTATTATTGATCAATAAAATTATTTAACTAAAAATAATAGTCACACTAATCAGGGACTTCATGTAGTCCAGTGGTAGGCGATAAATTCCAATCGCACTTTGGGTGTGGGTTCGATTCCCACCGCTTTTTCCGACGTGACGGGTTGTCACACGGTCTACGTGTTTTCCTTTTTGAAAAACTATATTTTACAACATTACCAAAATGAGATAAATTCATCAAAATAACCATAACATAATTTAATGACAAATGTTATCTCCTACCTTTCATTTTCATCCCAAATTAAAATAACTTTTAATTTCCTCAAACCCAATGATCATATAATACCAAATGGTTATTTATAACTATATCCACAAGAGAAAAGATAATTCTTCATAAAATATCATTCTCACATGGAAAACTATAGGGTTACAAATACAAGAGAAAATTATTCCCAAGTAAACCCGTCAACAAGGAGTACTAATACTTTTTAATCATTTCTCCAACAATTTATTTCTACATAGATTCTTAATTGACCAAGAAATTATCCTATAGAATAGGGCATTCAATCAGGTAATGGCTAGGTCCCCTACATTTATAGAAAATGACTGTAAATGGATTCTTGGGACCATTTTTATCTTCTTCCATAGTACTCTTCATTTTTTTGGCAATTTTTACGTTATGTCCTTCCTTACCACACGTAAAGCATTTCTTTGTTCCATTGAGACTCTTTCCCGGGTGTCTCCTTCCACATTTATTGCATGATGGAAATTGAGTATTCCTTTCTCCATGGTCTCCAATGCTTGAGGTCTTATCATTCATCACCTTTCTCTTCTTTTTTGAGTCCGGGAATTTGCAAATATATTTATTGATGATCATATTTTTGGAAAATTTATTTGGCATGAAGACGATATCTTTTATGCATATCAATATTCCATTTTGTTGCTCATTACCACCATCGTTCACAGCTTGTACATCATTCTCAATGTCACTATGACTTCCATGGAATCCAACCATTGACTAAAAGTAGAAAGCATTGTGTGAGTAACAGTAGTCAAAAAATCATTTAGAGATTATCATGGTACCATATTCTCAATTTGAAACACATTAGGATTAACCAAGTTCATTTAATCTCATCTTCTATATATAGTACTTCAAATAGGGTTGTAAAGAAAATGTAAATTATCCTATGCATATCCCCCGTGAGTGTCGTAACCAAGAGTTCAGCAAGGCCCATTTTCGTGCACCAATTCCCGTTCGAGTCTAGCTCAAAGCGGTGTTTTTGGGTTTTACCCCTAGGTACATCTGTGCCAGAGCCGCCTATACCTGCTCGTATCTAGATAGGGATGTATTGCTCGGAATTCTCAAAAAATCTCTACAATACCAAAATTCTAGAAATTTATTCTATACTAATCCACAAATCCATCTTAGGTATATGTGATCTAATCAAGGTTTATCTAAATCTAGCTTCCATGGTTTGTTCTAAACTTCCTCTCATACCAACTGTAATGCCCCGACCCCAGTTACCTAGAGTCGGTGCATTATTACATATCATTGGCATGATCACAAAGGATCAAGTCTCGAAAGAACGATTAGTTTAGTAGCCTTGGAAAAAATAGATATATTCATAAAGTTTACATTACATCAATAAGTGAAAAACTACAACAAAATATTGTCTTTATATCCCCTTATACTATCACTGCAGGTAATTCATAAATTACTTCTTCACATCCTGGAAAAAATATAACATAGAAAAGGGGTGAGCTCAAATGCCTAGTAAGGATAACAATATAGCAGAAACTTTCATAAATAAGAATAAACATTTAAGGCAATATATAACTAAAACAAAATCCTTTTAAACTTGATCTCAAACATAGTATGGATAAAATAAAATGAAATAATTTCCTTTACTTATTCACATGGATATTCTACTAATCGAATAATCACATGCAATATCAATAACCAATTTCATAATGATGGAATGCTTAATTCAAGTCTATCATAACCACATATCCAATGTCTCGTTCTAAGACTACAAATAAGATTTTGTCAAGGCATTGTGCCAAGACACTAGTTTGTCTCATGAGACTTACCGATGCATCGAGGAGGTATAGCGGGCTCCACCCATCACTTGCTAAGTCCAATGCATTCCTCATATGAAATTTTTTAAACATAACATAAACATTCGTATTAAAACCAGCATATGAAATGTCAATACATTATCCACAAACCATGAATGGTATAAAAAAATAACATCTACAGTCAAACAAAACTCATTCGATACAATATAGATGATTTTAATGTATTATATTAACCACAATCGATAATGATAATGGATATTGACATAGATGAAAATAATCATCAAAAAAATTAGAGTGAAATATCCCCCTTTTTCTTGAAATCATTTAAAAGTCACACTATTTGTCAAGAATTCATTTAAAATAGATTTTAGAATCAAAGTGTCCCATACCACATTAAAACATCTAAAATGAATTTTTATTTGAAAACATTAATGTCCATATAAATAAATCATTAAAACCATTTTTAAAACACAGACATTAATGAGAAAGATTTAGAATAATCAATCTTTAAAACATTTTAAAATGTCATTTTAGTTAGAGTTCCTAACCAAAAGAGAGACACCTGAATAAAAATAATTGAGGAAATAAAAACATTGTAATATCATGAGAATAAAGGAATTCATGATATATTATGTCAAAGTACATTATATACACCATATAAATGTGATTTGGTGTATAATAATAAAGGAGTCTCAATGGAATGTAAATTGAAATGAAATATCTCATAAAAGCCATATCCTTAGGTTAAGGATAAATCAACGACATAATTATGAGTGAAAAATATAAATACACTCAAAATGATTGAATATTCATTGTAAAACAATAATAGGACATTCACACATATTCGTGTAAAAACAACACCAATTAATTGGATGTTTAACTCAACAAATCGAGATTGAGTAAAAATTAATCTTATCAAGTTCATACCGATGACCTCATAATTTATCAATGGAGTGATTATGTGTATCAAAAGTATATCCACAGAAAGGGGAGTGTAATTTATGATATAATCAATTGAATAGTGATTCACACTATCTTGGGGTAAAATAATCAATGAAGTATGTGTAAAGAAGAATGAGTGGAAATTGAAATTTCAAATTCCCTTTTCGATTTGGTAACATATGAAACACACACCCATGATAGAATGAAAATACAATGATTATTTAAAAATTTATAAATTAACGTAAATTACAGAATGAATACAATCATGGTCATTACATACACCACATGCAATAAATAAGTGGTGAACAATGGAATTCTCACGGAAATAAAAGTGTGATAAGAAACCACTTACTTTGTAATTTTTCCAGGGTAGAGGGTAGGTTAAACTGCTGTATAATGGTGATATAATTTTTATTAAATTATACAAAAATAATATACATTAATATGATATCATATACAATCTTTTAACATTGCTTTTTTAATAATATCACAGAATTATCGTCGTTTCGTGTGTTAACAGGTTCATTTTCCTTTATATTCTTTGTTATTTGAGACATATTTTTTATTAATGTGATGTATATTATAAATATCCAAAATGATATCAAATATTTAAGCATTATTTTTAATCATTAAATGAGAATTAGTCTTGAAAGAATACGATGGAGAATGATTCTCATCGCGTTCGTAGAGACGGTAGTCCGTACGTACGCACGAGCGACAATATCATTCTTGTTATATTAAAATAATATTTAATTTATTTTATATCATATATACAGAATCATTATCATGTTATATTTATTATTTAGATGAATAACACATCATTATTATACCCATAAAAATAACAATGTTTTGAATAACAATTACACCACGATGTGGAGACGGTAAGCTGTAAGTACGCACGTTTGGTGACATGTCATTCAAAGGATGGATAGAATAATGAAATATGGTTGTGACATGTTTATAATAACCTAAAATTATATATAATATTCTGGAGTTAGTATTTTAGAATGGTAATAACAAAGAATGATGAAGTGGAAGAAGAAAGGAACTTGAAAAATGGTGGTGAAATCATTACCACTTATTCGGGTTCTTCCTTTTGAATTGATCAAAAGGGCTCCTTAGGTTGGCTTTATGACTAAAGGAAGGCCTCTAGGATGAATTGAGGGATGTTGAGAGAGTATTTGTTAAGGTTTTTTCCAAGCCAAAATTCTTGGAATGTGTGAATTAGTGAGAAGGGGAGTGCCCTTTTATAAGAGGGGTGAGGGGCACCTTTGGAAAAGCTACAAATATTATTTCATAATAAATTCATATTCGGTTTATAATAACTCAAAAGTAGATTTTTAAAGGTTACGGTGGATATGGGTCGAAAAACACTCAAAAAATAGTATTTAGATAGGTTTGGGTTACTATATTAACCATATCATTAATTGTTAACTCTTAGTTAATTAGTTTCACTTTTACAATGTCTCTTTGTATTTTTATATTATATGGTTAATAAAATTACTATATACATCCAATATACCCCCCAAGTGGTCCATTGATGATACACATATCATTATATAAGTCTCTTGGCTGATCCTTATATTTTTAGGAATTTAATATCAATTAATAATATACTATTTGTTTTAAAAACTCTTTTATGTCAACTGTGACACTATTCAATAATTGATTTTTGTAAAAATCATAACACAATGATTACTTCGACTAAAGTTAATTACATAAATTCTGACATGTCATGTTAACCTATAAAATTATTGGTATTTATAAAAAGTCTCAAAATACATTTATTTGGGTATTTATAATATCAATTATTCTAATTTTTCATTAATTAGGTAATTACTGCATCACAATTGTGTCATAAATAAAATAAATTATTTAATGTCTAAAAAATATAAATAAAATACCATGATGTAGGAAATCTTTTTATCTTTATAATTAATAATTAAAATCTAATTTATATTATGTATAACTTTATATTAAAAATATTTTACTAAATAAAATTTGATTTAACTCTTTTAACTCTTCTTTGAATTAAATAATAATAAATGTCCTAATCTAATACAAGTGGACCTAAATGATAATATTTTACTCCTAAGTTTGTTTTTGGTCGAGATAAAATTTTCCAATAGAGTTAGGCCATGTGTTAGGGTAATATTAATATCATTTTTACCCTTAATTACCCTATTTACTTTTAACAGTGGTAAATAAAATTAAAAAGTTACTATTCACCAAAAATTATTTTCATCTCATTGAACCAAATTTTACTCCTTGATATTAACCGTCTCTCAAATTTTTTAAATTCCACTCACAGAAGTGGTAAAATTATGTCTTATGAAAAATTTTAGTTTTTTAAGAACCTCTTAGTGGTTTCATTATTCTTCAAAAAATGAATGTTTCCAGAAAAATACCAAAAATTAGGCCTAATCTATATTTGATATTATGAATTCAAAAATGATGTATATTTTACAAAATTGAAAACATATCATTTGAATTAATTAATTTAAAAATTAATTTCCATCGTCAAAACAATTAGTGTGTTTTTATGAGATAATAACTATAAAAAGATTGACACTTATTTATGTCTGGTTTAAATGTAAAATTAAATCCAATGACCAAAATTGTATTAAATTATAAAAATATATTCTAAATATACTTTAAAACCACTCAAATTTATAATTTATCACTATTAATTATTTCGATTAAAAAAATTATTTTTAATTAAATTATAGTAATTTTCAATATTCATCAAAATATGAAAGTTATCCGAAAAGTACCAAATATTCTCCCTAAGCTAATTTCGATATTACAAATCCAAAAATGAAGTCCATTTCAAAAGATAAAAATTATAAAATTTCAAAAAGTAATTTTTACTATTCATAACGGCTAGTTTGATTGGTTGTGGTGTGTTAAATCTCGATGTTGTGTACAATGCACGCCATTGCATTATTCAAAGTGAAACATATTGTGGATGCTTGGGGTGTTACATCACACTTCATCGTGGAAGAGAAAAATTATGCCTGGAACTACCTCTCAATGAATGTCCATATTACCTCAGCCTCCCCCTTCACACAAAGGTAGAGCATCCACAACTGATGCACTGATCCCCACATATATCTTACAATCAGAGGAACCCAGTACTCTGTCAAGCCCGGATCAATCCAAAATCTATCACTAGATCCTCGAGCCAGCAATCCGTCTCTATATCTGAGGTGCTTCCCTCGTACATCCCAAGGGTCTGTTGCTGAAAGGCACGAAGCGTCATCTACCACTGATCATCCTCCTCCTCCTGGTCAGTCCTCTGTCAATCATCCAAGCCAACAACTTAGGCCTCGATTGCCTACACTACTCGTGACCATCATCCAGGTACCATAGCTAAAAGGTAAACACGCAATGCCTAGGCTCGAGTAGTGTAGAAGACTGCTTTTAAATTTTATAATACTTCTTATTCATTTTAAGTCCCCAAAAAACCCAAGAAACACAAGAACATAAGTCATTATGGTGAATGAAACTTTCCTAGGGTCATAACCATGTAATTAGTGTAGCCTCAACTAGTCATTTGGTAGGACCAGATTCCTTGCATCCGATCACAGGGGGGGAAACCCGTGTCCTTGCCAGTCTTCCCTGGCCTATTTCATGCACCATGATTTCCTAACACTGTTTCCCTACCATCCCACACAATCCTCACTGTTCCTAACTCCGGACTCCATCATATCTCTCAACTCGCCTCTAATACCATTCTATCAAGACCCGCCTTCACCAAGATAAGGGAAGGGTCAATAGATTGTTAGACCCTTCCTTATTCAAGTTGAAGAAGAGATAATGACCCCCGTGACCCGCCTTCAATAGGTCTCAGAGTGGTGACTAGCACCTAGGGTATATGATAACACATAACATGGAAGGAATTTCCCTTTTTATTTAGTAGGATCGGGAGATAAGATGGTAAATCCCAAAAACACAAAAACTGGAAGTAAAAGTAAAGCCAAAAGCTAACCATTTTCATATGAATTTCCAAAAGTTAATGCTACAAAAGTTCAAGAAAACCCCAAAGGGAAGTACCAATGAAAAGAAAAAAAGAAAAAGTAACTGTCCTAGGGTATGAACTAGTACGGTCTTGCATGATCCCTGAAGTCCTCCTAGAAACCTGAAAACAATTTTACATATGTAGGGTTAGTATACATGTATAATAAGTTGGGAAAACCAAAATCTCTAATGCACAAGTGGGGAGGAATTCTAATGGTCGTGAGAAAAAGAAGATAACTAGAGAACCTTGCATGGAAACTATCCATCCATACCTCACCAAGGAACACTCCACAAATAACCAAAGTCAATTAAGGTAATATTAATAGAAGATCGATGATCGGGTACCCCGCACAACTTTTCCAATAATTATTGAAGACATCCTATGTATCAGACTTCTCCTGCCATTCTCACTATAGTCCCACTGGCACACCACACCCAAACACACCTGGGCTATCACAATCGTGCATCCCACCCGCAAACACCTAGGCTATCACTACGACACATCCATCCCACAAACACCTGGTCCACAACAACCAAACGTAACCACACCCACACACACCTAGGTCCGAACAACTACTGCCACGCCCAAAGACACATGGGCCTTATCCCGAAGACACATGGGAAACCACATGCCTGCACACATCTGGGCTAACCACCACCACAAACCCTGCCCAAGGAATATAGGGATATAATGGACCTCAGGCAATCACAGCCTTCCCAAAGTGTCTTGGGCCACTTGGGAAAGGGAGTAGAAAATGAGCTAATAAACATCCACTCATAGGAGTGTTGGAAAAAACACCCTCCCCAATGAAATGGGGGTGTTCAGCATGTAGTGCTCCACGTGGGTGGGGTGTGAATAAGAAACATAAAAAATGTAATTACACATATAGGTAATAAGAACTCATCCCAGCTTTGGGGTTCCATAACCAACCTATACAAAAACACCCTCGTTACTATTCATAAACTGCACAACACCAATGGCTAAGGCACAACTCATTCCTAAAAATCAATTCCCATTGAACCCATTCTTTCTTTCATATTCAAGACATTCCATTTTTTTAATTCATTACTACTAGGAAACTGACATGAATTTCCACAAGCCACGTAAGGAGAAAACAACCAAACACAAAATTTAAGCATTCACACCAGTTATATTGTAAAGTCACAAAAACAAAAGGGATCTGTGAGATCCCTCGAAGTACTGGAAGCAAACCAATCCCCAAAATACGACCCCACATAACCTTATATCCAAAACCAATGACTTCACAATAGCAGGGGACCCCATCACCACCCATGTCACCCAATAAGCCTCAAGAAGAAGCACCACCCATGTTACCAAGATAGAGCAAGGGAGTTTTCATATTAAAACACGCCATTCATTAAGTTCCTCCATTCTGTTTGATCAAACAGGGTGATCACACAATATTATTAATCAGTAGACATTCATTTAATTAACCAAGTTTAAGCGATGAAATAATTCATTCGTCACATCCATTCAATCATCATAGAAGAGAGGCATTCATTAGTTCACAAGAAAGGACGGCCAACAAACTTAATTTTCAGTGAACATAAGCCCATATAATCCAAACCATATAAGAATTAATAAAAGAGTACATCAGAATCATCAATCACACCCCTACACTGTTTAAAAGTTCATTTTTTATCTTCATTATGGTTTGGTTTCATCCATTCCCATAGAGACATTAGCATACCAAACCACACAAGATACAATGTAAAGAGGGATGAAGGAATATAATTACATGGATGATCAAAGATCAATGTTTTCTCTCTGACCTCCATGAACTGGGGATGCACAACATGCATGGATGGAATGTCGAGGCTCCATCATTGACCAGAAAAGATCAGCACCAGTGCCCCACTTGCCTCAGGGAGGGGGGGGGGACTCCAAATGCACCAAATAGAAGAAGGAAACTAGCCATGAAGAATAAAGAAATTATTCTAGTGCGATAAAAGAAAGGTGAGATCCTGAAGTTACGAGATATCAAAATCTTGAATGATTTTAAAAGAGGATCGTGGTTTCACTATGCAGTTGGGTGGTTACACACTATATAATTGATTTAAATTTAATAATTCACATCGGAGTGGTGTCCATAATGGCTAAGAGTTATATTATTTCCATTAAACATAGGAAAACGCATGTAACAGTGGAGGAATTGGATGGTATGGGGAAAGGTAGTGACATAGTAAAAATCCAAGTGTTTTGGTAAGTGAAGTTTTGCTCGACTCTTTAGAAATTTTAGATATCATTTATAAATTTTAAATTGATTTGAAAAGGGTATTAAAACATTTTTACATCAACAAATACGTTGCGGGACAGGAAAATGTTGGAAACTTGAAAAAGAAACAAGGTTTAGAAAATGTTTGGCAAGACACCGTAAGTGGTGACATGGTCATGGTGCCACCCTCACAGTGCCACTGTCACGGTGCCATGCTCACAGTGCCACTTTCACGGTTCCAACCTCATGGTGCCACCGTTTCGGTGTGCGAACGTGATAGTGCGACCATTATGGTCCCACCGTCACGGTGCCGCCATCACGGTGCCACCATAAGAATTAACACTATAAGCAGTGCCACCTTAACTGGTGCCACCATTTCGGTGGAACCGTTTGATGGGACCAATTTTTTGGAAATGTATTGGACCTGGAGGTTCCATGCCATTACATCCTTACTGAGTATGAGTGACCATATTTACATAATGTAAAAAAATTGTTTTTTATGGAAGAGATGGACTTCCATTCTTGTAGTTTTGACTATGATTTACTGTAATTTAGGAAGATCACATCCCATTTCAATATAATGGATCATGGATTTACTCAAATAGTTAGGAATTTGGGTTTTCTTACTATAGTAGATAGGTATAAACACATATTTTCTAAATGTTTTTAGGGCCAATGTAGGAGAGGTATTTTTTTCATGATTTATATGATACCATGTATTAGTAATTTCGAAATACCTCCTAATAAAATGTATCTAGCATAGATCGTTGAATTGAAACCTAATTTAGATGATCTTTTATATAAGGGATTCATTCTAAATATTGTACCACCAGAGTGTGGTCTAGGGCTTACATCCATGTTTCCTAAGGTGATCATGAAAATGTGTGTTTATTATTGAATGCCTAATCAGGATACAATTAAAAATGGGTGACCTCTATTATGTATTGATTATTTTTTAAATAGATGAGTATATTTTAATGATTTTTTATGATTTATCATTGGTCAAGTAAAAATCAACTAATAGTATGGTCCAATGATGTTCATAACAAAAATTTCCAAATAATATATCCACCAATTATTTTACTAAATAACTTTCTTTAAAACATTTTTATTAATTTTTATTATACACATCAACTAAATTGAATAAAAAATGGGACACATTAATAAAATAAATTTATTAAAATTACCTATATATTATTTCCAATATAATAGCGGTTATCAATATAATTAACCAGAGTATGATAAATTTTTAAAAACATATAATAATTAAATAACCATATTATACCTAAAAAATTAACCATTCAAACAAATTTTTTTACAAAAAAAATCATGTTAATTTGAAAACCAATCATTCAAAACATTTTAGATTATATTTGGTAAAACGTAAATTATATTTTGAATCATCATAAATAAATTATATATAAAAATTAAATTTAAATATTTTGTATAAAATATTATTAATAAGTTTAAAATTAATTACCACAATAATGGTAATGAAATTATTATCAATTAATTATTTTATTAACATAGTAAAATTTTAATAGAGTAAAATAGTTAAATAAATTCAAAAAATTAAATCTAATAATTTTTTTAAAAATGTTTCAAAATATTTTAACCTTTCTTTAGATTGTAATAAAAACTACAGAATATTAAGAACACATTCGAGTGAAAAAAATATACTTCAACAAATAATATTTTTTATATATCAATTTTTTTAATATGAATGTCAATGTTCCATTATTTAGAAATGGAATTATATTATATTGGGTATAAAAATATTCTTATTACCCTAAATGTTTCAAATATGGGTTACCTTTTAAAAAACAATAAGTTTATTAACTAAAATATTGTTACCAAATTAAAAATAACCAAAATATAAAATGTAAAAAAACTATTTGTAAAAGGATTGAGAATTTTATAAAAAATTATTTTAAATTAGTGGTTAAGTATGTATTGTCCATATATATCCAATAAATCCTTATTAAAATATTTTTAATCCATTAACAACAGATTAGTTTCATTCCATTATTGAAAAATTATTGGTATTCCAAAAAAATCTATTTTCATATGCTATGAAAGGGGTATAATTATACCCCTTTATGTCACATATTTCCCCTTAAAATATTTTTAAGTATAAAATTTCAATACCAATATATCCCTATATAATTTTTTATACTTTGGTTCCTCATTATTTTAGAAACCCCTTTTAAACCGAGGATGTTGCCAAGATACAATTAATTTATACAACATATGTATCTCACCTCTCATTATTTTTTGTTCCATAATTTCATTTCTTATACCCATAAATAGATTTAAAA
This sequence comes from Viscum album, assembly GCA_963277665.1. Classification (NCBI taxonomy): domain Eukaryota; kingdom Viridiplantae; phylum Streptophyta; class Magnoliopsida; order Santalales; family Viscaceae; genus Viscum; species Viscum album. The sequence continues at coordinate 973,805,579 of OY728141.1, forward strand.
ATAATTAATAATTTAATAATAATTTTATGAAATTTTATTATATTATCCTAAAAACCATTATTTATTCCTCCCCATTAACTTATAAAAAAATGAACATTTATCTGACATACATGAGGATTGTCACCACTGAAACAAATAATGATTTCTATTTTTAATCAGGATTATAATTAATTATGAAGTCATTTTAAAGTATTATTTAAATATATAAACATACAAATAATAAATTTATTAATCCATTATTATAATATTTTGTTAAAATAAAATATTTTATTAATGTACCCAACCCTTAAATTATAACATGGTTATGTGTGGGTTAGTATAACCAAATACCTAAATTATTAAAAATTAAATTTTCTTGGATGGATATGGAAACATAAATACTATTTTAATTTGATAGATATAAAAATAATATTTTATGGATTATGGTTTTGGAATGTCCATATTAATATTCAAATTGTCATTGATGGACCAAAAATTATTTTTAGAAATTAATATATGAAAATAATATCGAACACCACAATGATATTTATAATGGATAATTATTTTTATATAATATCATCCCAATGTTTTAGAAATGTAGAGACTGTGAGGTTATCCTAATAATTTCATCCATGTGTTGATACTTCTATGTGGATTCGATAGTAGAACATATTCAACTAGAGGGAATCAACCTGAAAAAGGATGGTTGAATATCAATATAATATCTACGCTAGTGCATGATGACCAAGAAAAAGACTACCCACCTAGATTAAAAATATAAGGGAATATGATTTATTTAAATTACTTTATCTTTATAAAACATATCAAGGGTTTGAAAAATATAACTAATTCTATTAGTAAAATGAAAATAGATATTATAGATTTAAATCTAGTGATACATATGTTAATGCATGGATTCCATATATGAAATACACCATCTATGGTGATAGTTTCTTTTTATATAAATTTATAAATATATTTATAATCATTACCGATATTAATTTATTTATGTTAATGGAGGTAATCCGAATGAATGAAGATAGAAATCATTGTGAATAATAATTTGGATATTTCCTCAATAGTAAAACTAAATAAATTAGAGGCAGGGGGAGAACATTCATGTAAATGATCACAAGAATATAACATAATGAGAGAAACTACTCAATTTTTTGAGCTTCTAAGTACACTGTGGAAGTAATATATCACTATGATGAAATTTATGTGGAGACATCCCCCCAACTTTATGTGGGACATATAATCCACTAGTTTTTAGTATTGGATTTATGAAATGTAATTGAAATTTTCCTTTCTCTAATTATAAAAACATTAGAATTCCATTTATTGAGTATAACATTTATAAGGAGAAGCAAGAAAGTGGTGGAATCTCATTCAAAATAACTTGGAAGAGGTGGAAGTGGACTCTATTAAATTGGACGACTTTATGATAATTTTTTTCTTTAGATACTTTGATTGATTGTGAAACAAGAATTCAGTGAATTAAACTTACAAGATTATGAAAATATTTGAACATATGAAGAGAATTATACAAAACTCATGGTGTATTACTTAGATTGCATCTCATATAATGAAATTTAAATTGATGTTTTTCTAACTATCTTAAATTTTACAATTCTATGGCTATTGGAAATAAAATAATTTCATAGCTATGAAATGTTTTATTTCTCTAAAAATATAGTTGAAAAAAAATACTATTATTATTTTGGAAATCATAATGAAATTGTAGTATCATGGAATCTTTAATGATAAGACATAGTGTGAGAAAATGAATTATTTTCTAACTACAATAAATGTGACAGGAATACCCTATGTAACAACCTTATCTGATCAAGGAAGTGATTTACATGTGGTAATGTAGGAAAAAAATTTGATAACATAAAATGTTTTGATAATAGGTTGTTAAAAAAATATAGTTTAAGAAATCCCTTCTTAATTAGAATACTACACTATAATTCACCCAATGTAATCATTTTGATAATTATGTTAATAAATTACATAAACCTAAAGAATACGATTATATTAGACCCCCCAAAACCAACTAATAAAATTGAACATGGGATTGTATATATAATCACCATTATTTAGGTGGATCATAATAATAATTTAATGAATAGTAAAATAATGTTCACTGTAAATATGTGAATGCATTATATGATCCGAGTAAATTTATTTATTTTTATATCAAATGAGTTTGATTGGAATGGTTATTCACACCTTCTATCAATATATATTAAACTGTATAGGTAAAATCATTGTGCACTGATTATTAAGTCTTGAATATATAACTCCTATCAATTTATTATTTATGAGAATATATAACCAATGAATCTAGTAAAACATATATTTAATGAATTATATTATTTATTTAAGAACAAATTAGGTATATATATAGATAATATTCTAATGGAATGGAAATTTAAACCAGATGTAGTATCCCATATAATCCTATTAAAAAGAATCTGTGTAACAATTGTTATGAATTTCACATTAAAATAATTATTTAATATTGATCATGATTACCAGCACTGAGTGAATCCTAGATCTAGTTATCATGGAAGAAGTAACCATTGCATTCATGCCAATTATAAATATGTAGATTGATATCATTATAGATAAATTTCCTTGCTATCCCCTAGAACCAGATGATTATTTTTCAATCAGAAACATACCTAGATCCATGTCTATCTCAAGTAGTCCTCATAGAATATTTCCCAATTAGTTTGAGGAATTAATGAATAAAATGAAAAAAATATAAAACAAGGGTTTATATACCCTAGTGCATCAATATGGGTCAATCAATATAATATTTAAAAAATAAGGATTTATTTTATCATCCTTGAATGGATTATATTGGTCGTTATAAAACTGTGATCATGAAAAAGAATCTTTTACTCCAAATATAGTATTTTTTGGATCAACTCAAAAGAGTTAATTAGTCCTCAATTATTGAACTTAAATTGGGATGTCATTAGTTAATGGCCAAATTGGAGGTAATTTCTATGATATTTATCCATATGAGTTATACACACAATGAATATATAAGGATGAAATTTTTACTTATAAATGCTCCCACAGTGTTCAAAGTTATTTAGGATAATGAATTTATTAACTGAACTAGTCAATTTTTACATATCCCTATAGAATTTTTTTTTGTATATTTCATGAGAAATGTATATCCTGAAGATCAATTGTTGGGTTTATAAATACATTTATAATTGATAAAATATAGGAAAAATTTATAATTTTTGACATTTTGAGGTGTAATGTATGCTTTTAAGGTTGAGTAATCACAAGAACGAGAATATTAGTAGATCTATCATAGATGGATGTTATCTGGAAATGGAATAAGCTGGACAATGTAATCATGGAATCTAGTTTTATTGGGATGAAAATATATTATTAATGACTTAAGAGTAATTTATTTAAGTTGAAAAATTCATTAGCCAATTTGAATATGTTGCGAGTGTATTTCCTTTAGATTGATGAATCTGAAGAATGATTAATGGAAAAAAGTGGTTAGTCAATGCTCTTATATATCAATTAAAAAATAATGGGGATGTTTATGTAATATAAAATGAATATTCAAATAGTTTTTTAGTTTCAACACCATATATATTGATAAAGTAGTTACTCATTCCACATACTAATTATTAGCTCATCCAGAAAATTAATCGATGCATGATTTAGAGTAGGAATTAGAAATCATTACATATGGATTTGGTAAAATTATTCATATAGAGAAATGTGTGGTATATATATATTGATAACATGAACATGAAATATATAATCACATAAAATAAGATGAATATTCACCATAGTTTATGGTCATAATTGATACATTTCTATCACTACTCAATATATTATAACCCGATGAAGGAAAATAAAATGGTTGATAATCTCATGAGGAAAGAAAATAATACCATATTAGTGAAATGTATATAAAAGTAAACAATACTCATTGATTTTCATAGGATGATTTTTGAATTCATAATGAACCATATATCCACATGAAGATCATGGATGTATTATAATATTATATAGAGATACAACAAAATATAGTGAATATTTTAATGTTATGCTTTGATAACAGCAGAGTTATATGGTTTGGAACCTGAATATGTGTTCCATTAATAATTGAAAAAAATTAATGATGTGTAAAATCATCATTATCTATAAAAAAATGATGTGTTAATATGTAATGATATCTAAAACAAAACATTTAATGTGATTACATGAAGATATAAATTGAAAATTTTGTATCTCTAGGATTTTTATTCAATTTAGTTAAGGAATAATGAAGATAGTATAATTTTATGATGAAACCATTACACATGATAATATTGAAATTGGAAAACATCACCATGTATTTTTTCATGGGACCCTCTAAATCATAATGCTTAAAAATTCAATTTCTATAATAGTCAATTTCATTTAAAAGTACTATTATTTTATTTCCGTCCAAACTGATTTCATTATTGTCCAAATCATCAATATTTACATGAGGGATTTCATATATATTAATGGAGTACCAATATCCATTATATTTGATTGGGATATAATATTTTTCTTGAGGTTATAGAGAAGCCTTTAGAAGTTATTTCTGACAGAGCCATGTTTTTATCACTACTTATCATCATCAGACAGATGAGTATTTTAACAGAACCATTTTAACTCTATAGGATATGATAATAATATATTAAATGGAAATAAATTTATGTTGGGAAAATCATGCCTGAATCATAGAATTATCAGAAAATAATAGTTTCCCTTTAATTATTCAAATAAAATAATATGAGGCTCTTAATAGGAAGATATGTATTTACCAAACATTCTTGGATGAATTTGGAGTGGGGAAGAAGATAAGCCCTTACCATGTCTATGAAATGTTAGTTATGTTATATACCATGTCTTGGATTATCAGAGTTGTGAAACTCATAAATATAGTTATAAATATAATCACATATGACATATAATGTTTGATTTTTGTGTAAATGTGTTCCTTCATAAAAATCCTAAATAAATATTATGTGATTAGGAAGGAATGAGAAGTTGATACATAGATGAATTGATCCTTTTATGATTCATTATCATTTCATGGTCATTGTTTATTATGTAGAACTCCATTTGTACCTCTATAAAGTTAATTGTGCGTTTCATGTATCTCTTTTAAGAACATACATATCACATCCATCACATGAACTATCCTAAAAAACTAAACAATTGGAACAAGAAAAATAATATAAATAATAAAATGTGGATATATAATATTTAAGAGTCAAGGTTATGATATACAAGTCCACCCATATGGTTAATTTTATATGGAGGAATCATATGTTTGATAAGGATATATGGGATCTTGAGGATATTATGTAAGGATATTATTCTCACTTTTTTATTCAATATAATAAAATATTTAGTGTGAATTTCTTTTTATTCTATGTATAATTTAATGTTCCACAATTTAAGTAAATTATTTTCTTCAAACCATATTTACTATGTTTTATTGTATTAAATAGAAAACTAAAATAAAAACTATGATACCTTATGAAAAAAAAATTATTAATCATTACTAATATATTAAAATTTTTAAATTTAAGGGTATCAATATAACTAACCACCTAATGAATTTTTTTAAAAGGAATAATAAAACAATGTTAATTTAAAAATTTTAAAATAATCTTTTCAAAAACATAATAATATGTGTGCTAATAAGGAAATATAGTTTTCTCTATATTAAAAGTGTTATTTGATAAAATATATTTTCTATTTCAAATAAAAATTGTAATGTTGTATTAAATGTCCCATTTAATTCTTAGTGAAAATAATATTACTATTATTGATGTTAAATAAAATGATATTGTTATAACTATTACTTGAAATTATTATTTCATGAAAATTGTAAAATATTTTAACAAATAAAATGGTTTTATATATTATAAAATTTTAATCTAATTAAATTTTTGATGATTTATTTAAATTTATTTACATTCATTCAATTGATATCCAATACTAAAAAATATATGGAAAATATAATGGTTAAAATAAATTTTTTATACAAAATTGTTTTCGATTATTTGGAATTTTTGTGTTTAAATAATAATATTTTCATATTTTTAAATATAAATAGATTATATTGGGATTATATTTAGGTACAATATATATATATTTGGTAAATTTGGTCATCCTTTCAGAAATAAAACATATATTTCTTAGTAAAAAACTTTATTCAAAACTAGAATAAGAAATGATAAAAATAAAAATTATTTTTGTGAAACACTTGATAGATGTCCCATAGCTATGAAAAAATTAATTGATGAAGATATATGGACTTTATTAACTCAAATTTATAGTATTTCCCAATTTTTTATAAATTTACCCCTAATAGTTTCATGTAATTATTGAAAAATAATGGGTGTTCAAAAAAGTGAATTTTTATTGGTTTATAAAAGGGACACAATTCCACAAACATATGTTACAAATATCACTTATGAATTATTCTTAATAAACTAAAAATTTCCCCCAATAGAAAACGTTTACAGGTTTTTGATATATTGGCTCTACAAGATTTCCCAAAACACTTTTTAATCAAGGAAGTTACCAAGGGATGAATAATTTCTTCAATATATGTGTCAAGATTTTGATTAGTTTTTATTCTATGTTTTATTCTATTACCACCACCAAATTCATTTATATATAATGAAATAAGTACTAACACTTTTTATTTATTAATATTAATGGACACAAATTATTTTTCCTTCCAAAATAATTATATATATAGAAAATGTCAATCATTTGTATGTGTAGACTACCTCCAACACTGTATAATGTAAAAAAAACTCTTGAAAACATTAATTAATTATAAAAATTTCATAAAACATTATTATAACCCATTAAATATACTAAATATTATAATTAATCTTCTCTAATATTTATATAATGTCCAACTAAACAATTTCATAACCATACTCTCCCATCAAATTACAATATGCTCACGTTTGGGTTGGTTTAACCACCTATATGAATGATTCTAAAAACATTACAATATATATATTTGGAGACACAAAAAAATGTGATTTGATATTAATTAATAGATAATGATGGTTTTATGGCTCTGGAATGGTAAAATTCTTATTTGATGAATTATTAATAATCCACCCTTTATTTGTTATCAGTCACCAAAACAAAAATTTCATCATTTTCATTATCACGTAACATAATTAAAATTATCATTGAATTAGATAACAACTATATAAATAAATAAATACAAAATATATATTAAATTAACTTAATTGATATATCAATGATATATATAAATTTAATTAATGGGTATTGAAGTTAAAATTTTATAACTTGCATGAAAAAATTTAAAAACACAAATACACAGTGCTAAAGAGAATCCATAATTGACTTATATATTGTACTTAAATGGTAATAGTTTAAGTAAAAAATAATGAATAAAAAAATAATATGATTTTCAGATATGAAATTACGAAATTTATTTTTTATAGTAGGTTACAGTGTAATCATATAAGGCAGAATTCAATGTAAGGGTTTAATCAACATAAATTTTAATTCAATTGGTCATAATGGTTCCTACATTAATTTTATATTCAATAACTATTTTATAATAGGATTCCTATATTTCATATTTTATTTCCACTTTATCTTTGTGTAAATTTATCTTCATCAACAATAACCATGTATATGAAAAAATCATTTTTGAAATAAATGTTATCAATGATAATAATAGATTTCATTAATAAAAATAAATCATTTGATGTATATACATGTTTTGCAAATAAATATTGTATTAATTAAAAAATATTAATATTTTAACTAATTTATATTCATAATATTTTTCACTGACACTTGTAGGAAATGAAATTATTCCAATCTTTCGTTAATGTGTGGGTTTCTTTAAAATTTATTTATCATCTTAATAATTGGTTATATTTTCATCATTTTCCACTTCCAATTTATTAGCATGTTTTATTTTTTTCATTTCAAGGATACTCTATTTAGAAATAATTATTAAATTATTTTAAAACTTATTCTCCTTTCATTAATTTTTTATTTAACTTAATTTTCACGTCATCTTTTTATAATAATGTTGTATGTTATTTTGAGAAAATATTTTTATTTTCACTAATTTTATTCCTAAAAGGTTGTTATCTAATGATGTAATGTTAGGATCACCCAAGAAATTTTATTTTGATATTCTTAAATTTTTAATGATTATTCTTATACCCAATGATTTTATAAGCTCGTTTTGTATGTTGTATTTGAAAATACTACGAAACCCATTATTTTTTCATGAGTTTTTTATAATATGATAACAATTGGTTTTATCTGATATGAATTTTCAAGAATTTTTTTGATTGGGGACCTTTATCAAAAAATAAATTCATTGGTTTATTTTAATATATCATTTTATATTCATGTGTGAACATAACTTGTATGTTCTCATGGAAAATGATATAATTATTTTCCCACAAATTAATGCATGATCATAATGCGTTTTTTCACATTAGTGTGAGCATAAGGAGTTTGATTTTTGAGATTTTCATGCACATATGGTTGTGTCACATTTTATTGTTTTTTTATCAGGCTATTAAAAAATTATAATATTATTTTTATTTTCTTGACATTCCATGGTTTCATGTGAAGATATATTTTAAAATATATTTCACTCTTTTGTTATTATCAAATGTTTAATATTTTTGAGAAATATTTTGAGCAATGTAATTAGTTTTATACTAACATAATGAATTTTTTTAAGATATTATGTTTCTATACTATATTTTTTCTTCTTCATATAGGGATTGAGGATATTTTAATAATATATTTATCCATCCTCATGACCACTTTTATGTTTATTACATGTAAATTTTAAAAAGTTATTAATTTAACAAAAATACAGAATCCCCAAATTAATTTTTATCAATTAACTAAGTTATGATGATGATTATATCATGTTACAAGTATAATAAGGGTTATATGGGGGAGATATTATGCAAAAAATGTTTACATGTGGTTTAAAAAAAGTATTTTATAAACCTAAAATCCATTCTAATAAACCTTTAGGAATAAGGGATGTGTAACAATTTGTGAGAAATATTATCAAATTCATGAAAATAAATTACAATTGCCGTTAAATTTATAATGGGTAACGTAAAAAAATAATAAAAAATTTAAAATTCAGTGTGATTTCATTTATGGTGAAAAATTATGAATCATCATGTTTACTATTATATATATATTATAATATTATTTGAGTCAATGTGAAATGTGAATTTTATATATTGTAACTTTTTTGATAGTTTCATGGTTTGGTAAGGAATCATGGGAAAGGATTAGTGAATGTGTTTTATAATAATATTGATGATATGGGAGATAAATTTGGTATTCGTAGTCACGAGACCATGATTGGAGACCATGAGTTATTAAACAAAAACTCAAAACTCTATTTTTCATTTTTAGTCTCCCTATACCATTCTAAAATTTTTAGATGAATTAATATACATTTATTTAAAGTGTAATTCACTGTTATAATTATTGGGACGATTATATTAAACATTTTTCACACATTTTTTAATGTGTTGCATCATAAATTATATGTATTTATGTTATTATTGGTGTTATTGGTGTTATATATATCAATATAAATTTTATGTTAATTAGTAATTAACATGGAATTATGATGGAGTTGTTACTATTATTCATGGACTAGTAGATTTACTTTTGATATCAGTATACTATTTTAATAAAGAATAGTATAACTATAATTATTATTATTTATCATTTTTACAAATAATATTATAATATATAAAATATGAAATAATAATTTAGTCTCCCACCACGTGGATGAATAAAATATGATGTTGGTAATAAGTCCCCTTAACTTAACCTATTCAATCTCAAATGGGGATTCACTAAGAATTGTAATGGTATGTATTTATCTATTTCATCTAAAAGAACCTATCCTTATTTTCATCCAAATAATTTCATCCCAAATCAAGGGTCCATAGAAAGATGGGGTTTCACTACATCCAGGTGAAATATGTGAAAACTATATAGGTTTTTTTTAATATTTTAATTATAGTCATCATCAATTTTTATTAATATATTTATATTTTTCCCGTACCCATATCCAAGGATAGTGATAATTTCCACATTGGGGATTTGGCAGATAATATGATATTAACGTTTTCCTTTTATTATCTTTTTAAATTATTATTTTGGTCTCAAATTATTGATTTATAAATATAATAACAACTAATTTTAATTAGAATAAATTAATGGTCGGTGGTGTAAGAAAATTTCTATTTTTTAACATTCCCATTGATGCATTCATATTTCATATGGGGTGATTCTAATATAAAAATAGTTTAAAATATCTATGATTATTTTCTATAATATTTTTATTGTTAATATTAATATTTATTTTACTTAAATGGGATCCTTTATGGGGGATTTATGAAAACTATTATCATTGAATTATTTAATAAAACAGGTTTTATGAAATTAAAATTTTATGTTTTTTATGAAATAATTGAGATATATTTTTTGGAATGTTTTTTATGATTTATAACATATCAATATCATCATTTTTATGAATTTTTTAATACAAAAATATTGTTATTCATTTTTAATGTTATTTTACGTTATGTATTATTCCAATGAGGATATTTTAATATTTTCATAATATTAATTAAATATTTAATTCTTGTTTATGAATTCATAATTGGTGAATATTTAAATAAAAAAGGACGTTTTCTTAAATTGTAGTGGTATATAATAAAATATCTTAATAAATATTGTACTAAATTGATTATTGGATTTTTTTCAGTTAAACATCATGTGATTTATTAGGTAATCAATTGGGATAACATGGATTACTACTATAGGGAGCTAACGAGGGAACCCTAATGAAGACAAGATGAATGTCAAGAAGACCTTTGGTGAACATCAGGATAATTAAAGGATTTTGTAATCATAGATGGATAAATGTAACAAATGTTATATATAGTTTATTCGATTTTTTTCAAATCATTTTCTATATCAAATTATGTACCTAAGAGTGTAAAATAGAACTATTTATTGAAAATTTCATAAATAAATCCAGGATATTAAAATTTAAGTGGTTTATTAGAAACTAATAACATAAAAATATTAAAAATAAGTCATGAATAATCATTCCCAATTAAAAAGATAATGAAGCACAAACCATCGTTGATTTGTTAATTTATGAATCTTATCCCCCATAAATGATGTAATTAAAATATAACAGAAATTATGATGATGTATTAAAAATTATTATATAATTTTTATAGGTGATGTATATAAAACATTTAATACAAATTAGGTGTATAAAAGATCATGCATCTCAAAGAAGGATATCTTGAGACATATACTCTTATATTGAGTCAAAGATTATCATATATGTATTTTACGTAATATATAATAAACTCCAATAAAATATTTTTTCTTAAATAAATTTTCCAGGATTAATCCATTAGTATTAAACTATTTAAATCATTAACATTATTGATGTATTTTACTACTAAATCAGTTATGTCTAGAAAAAGTGTTTTGAGGACACTGTATTTTTAATTTCAAAACAACATTAGTGTATTGATATTGGTAAAATGTTTCAATATTCCATGATATGAACAATGATAAACATGATATAATTATAATATTAAAAAATAAATATTAATTTTAAAAATAAAAATGAATTAAGATTATGTTAAATTAATTTCATTACAATAGAGGAGTTGATAGGTCGTACATACACATGTATAACATTTACAATTTTCAACCGTCCTGATGGAATGACTGAAGGTTTTTTTATATTTAAGAAAATTTATTAATATCATTAATTAAATATTATTTCAATAAATATACATATGAATACCATCCATATGATGCAATAATAAAAATGAATCACATCGCATAATTAGGAGGCAGCCTATTGTACAGACGAATGACATTATCCTTTTTTCTATAGATGGTACATTAGATGGAATATTATATATGATTTTTTTTAAAAATAATATATCATTAATTTTAAATATTAACATTAAATCCATATTACAGAACATAAATTATAGGTGATGATTGAAGATGAATTACATTGGTCTGCACGATGGTAGTTCATCTTACACTTGATCGAAGGATTCATCTCTGATTTTATGGAAGTGGAGGTGGATTTATGATATTTAATTAACATAATTACATATTTTTTCATTTTATAAATATTTTATCGAATATATATATGTATATGTATATTATATGGAACAATTCAAGACGGGGTGAATTGTAGGTTTAAAAACTATGGGTTTAAACACATAAGAGATTTGTTTAAAAGGTCTTAAACTAATACAATTCAAACAACCACAATTGTATTGAATATAAAGGTATGATGTAATATAATACTATTAGAAATGTAATGTAATTGTATTCAAGATGAATACAATAATCAGAGTAATATATGTGTGAGAGATTCTACCATAAAGCATATAAAATCTATTAATACAATATGTAATAGAATAATTGTAATTGAAACAATTACAATTGAAAGTGTAATGAAGAAAGGAAACAATACAAATTCCATTCTAATATAAATAGCAGCAGAAATGTAAAAATATTACAATTCTATTGACCCAAAGAGAAGGGTTATCCTTTCACCTAGGATAAGAGGTATTCTTACCACCACCTTGGTAATCCCTCTATACGATGATCGATTCGTCTGTCTGCCTATCCACAAAAGACCTCAATACGATGATCGGTTCGTCTGTCTGCCTATCCCCGATAGCCCTCAATATGATGATCAGTTTGTCTGTCTGCCTATCCCCAGCAGCCCTCGATTTTGTAGGCAATCGGCACCTCTGTCTTTCAACACTTGAAATCCCTCGATTCGAATATCGGTCACATAAAGCAAAAAGCATGAGAGAAGTCACAACGTTTCTCTCTAGAACTTAATGGAAGCAAAGTATCACCATTATTTTTTATTGGCTTCAAATGACCTCTTATTTATAGTCATCAGGTTCCAGCGGCCACATTTCCTCCAACGGTCATATTTTTCTGAAAAACTCGGAGGGACTTGGACACCTGACATTATAACGGTCGTATTGAAATAGAAATCATGACATAGTTTTGATTAGTTTGTAAATAACTCAATAACATCACATTGGTTAAAACAAAAGATATATGAAGATGATAAAAAAGAGTACAATTAACATGAAACATGTGTTTTTGACTAAGTACCAAAATAAGAAAGTAATTAATGTATGAGTATTATATGTACTACTAAATGTAATGTATTGGTATGATACAATGTAAGATACATGAAAGTGAGTATAATTTACAGAGACAGTACGGTATGATTGACAGAGTCATTGCGATATGATTGATAGTGTCAGTAAGAAAATTATAGTTTGTACGGTCAGTATGGTCAGTACGATTATCATGGTCAGTACAATCATTATGGTCAGTATGATCGGCATGTTCAGTATGATCATCATGGTCAGTACGATCGGCATGGTCAGTACGATCATCATGGTTAGTATGATCATCATGGTTAGTACGATCATCATGGTCAGTAAGATCAGTATGGTAAAAGATATTTCTGATTTCCAAATCACTGTATAGAAGTCAAAAGAAAAATTTTGACTCAACAATCTCCCCCGTTTTGGAAAGCACAAAACACAAAGTAAAGACAACAAGAAAAACTTATCTTCCCCTGAGTTATTGGAAACTCTTCTGAATATGAGATTGAATACAACTAACTCCCCCTTAGGTATATACATTCCTAAGGATTGTATTCATAGATTTTCCTTGTTTTCAAAGTATTTGATTAAATCATTCTCCATTTCTAAAACATTCTCCGCCTTTATAAAACATTCTCTCCCTTGGTGATTTACAAAAAGAAACAGGGTAACCTTGATATTCCTGAAAGATTTAGAGAAAAATAATTACAGGGAAAAAGAAAGAGTATCATAAAATTCATTTCAAAACAAAGAAAGTTTACATTTGAAATGAAAAACAAAAACAATAGTTATTTGTTTTCTCTTTCCTTTTCCTTCTTTATCAGCTCATGAAGAACAACTTTAAATATTTTTTTATTTCTTTCTTGTCTTCAGAAATTGAGTCACCCTGATATATGATAAGCTCTTGTTGGTCGAAAAAAAGTAGATCTTGATTCTTGATAGTCTCCTCCTAGACTCTGATTACTTCCTCAAGAGTATCAATTCTGTTTTGAAAATTCTTGTTATCTTTGGATAACATAGAATTTTGTTTCTTCAAGAAAACTATTTCATCTTTGAAGGATAAAACCTTTGAGAATTCAGAATGAAAATCATTCATTCTCTCTTGCAATTCTTTCACCGAAGGAATATCGGCTCCATGAGTTACCAGATTCAATATTTCTACAGTGTCTTTGTCAATATTATTGAAAGAAATCGCAAGATTTTTTGAAAACCTCTTTATATCTTTAATTTCTATCTCATGGTCATTCACTGAGCCTTCTGTTTTATATGACCACTTGGTCAACCTGTTTCAAGCCTTCTTATGAGCATATGATGTTTCAGATAGAACTTTCAAATCAGATTCAACTGACAAAACCTTCTTTCTTAATTCTCTTACAGAACCAAATTTCTTTTTCTGATTGTCAGTACTGAAATCAATTTTACATTCCAGCCTGGGAAAGTATGGAATAGTCTTTTCAACCCTTCTTAAAACATGAAAAATGTAATCACTTGTCTTGAGAGAGATTGTCTGTTCTGAATCAGTATCATCATCGTACGAAACCAGTTCATTTGATCGTCTTGAGTCAACAATTGGCTGTTTTCTTTTTGATTTTTTCTTCCTCGTTCTTTCTTCTTATACTTTGTCATTGTTGACAATAAATTTTTCAGTATGAGAAGATTGAGCACCTTACTTTGCTTGAGAGGCTGTTTTATCCAACATTTCAAATGTTTCAATATGTGCTTGATCTTCATGAGGAACTTGTTGAATACCTTCACTCTGCTTTTGATAAGATTTTTCTTTACTCTTTTTCGAACTTTGAAGGAATTCTAAAAGAAAATATTCTTATTCTTCAACTTCTTCTATCTCTTCCAACATCTGTTTTCAATTTTCTTTCTCTAGAGTACATTGTATGATAGGTTCTTGATGTAATTCTTTCGTTATTTGAGCACTAGCATCCTCAACCATTTTCAGTAATTTAGAGATATCAAATTCATGAGCCTTTCTTTTCAAAATAGTATTCTTTTTCTTTTCAGATTGAAGGGTTTCCTCTACCCTTATTCTCTCTAAAAAATCTTCAGCTGGGTCAAGACTGAACTGTGGATCACCTTCCTTTCTCTGTTTTCTTTATTTTGTTCACTTGGACATAACCTCCTTACTGTACTTTGGTTTCTTCTTTGGCTTTGAACTGGTTTGTGGATCTGACATTTGAGGATCACCCATAGAAGGATTGTGTTTGACTGGCATAGTTTCTTATTGATTCTCAGCCAATTCAACTTTTAAATCTTTTACAAATAGTTTTAAATTCGGGTCAAAAAAACATTCAACTTATTCAAAGTACTCTTACTAATCCAGGAGCGCCTCAAACCTTTCAGATTTCCCGTCAAAGGAATATTAAAAAACTTCATACTCTCGAGAATGAATTTTGCAAGAATAGCTGGATACATAATCAAATGGGACTTAATTCCGCCTGACTTAAAATTCTTGATAGTTTCAAAAACATATCCCATGAGATTTTATTTTCTCATATTTACAAGATATTCAAGCATAAAAACATCAGAAACTTTCATAGTTTTTCTATCTCCTTTACTTGGGATAAGAAAACATTGCATCTAGAGAGTCACAAATCTATTGTCCGGAGAATGATGAACTACTTTCCTATTTTCTTTATTAATAATAAACAAATACTTTTCATAATTATTTTTGATAAACGTACCAACATCCTCTGGTACTTTATGAGATGGACAGAAAGAGTCACCATCTATCAGAACATTCAGAAAATGAGCTACTTGATTCACAGACATATAAATCATTCTATCGTACACATCAAAGTTGATAGTAATGTTTTTATCAAACGATATGGTTTTATAAAACTGAGTGACATCATCAAAAAGAACTGGATATTGAGATACTAGTTTTTCAATACATAAATGTTCCCAGCCTTGAAAAAAATGATTCTTCTGATTGTAGAATCGTAGGAATCAAAAAATCCCTGAGAAACTATCCTTTCTTTGAAAAAGTCTTTCTATGTAAAAGTCTTTGATGACATTTCAGTGGGATTATTAGTAGAGGACTGAGACATATACAATCAATCATCATGAACTGATGAAGTAAAATAATACCATCAATCATCATGCCGATAGAAAACAAATTCGTTACCATTAACTGACAAGCCAATGGAAAACAATCTTGTTACCATTAACTGACAAGCTGATGGAAAACAAACTTGTTACCATGAACTAACATGCCGATGGAAAAGAAATTCATTACCATGAATAGACATACCGATGGAAAAAGAATTCATTACCATGAACATATGGGCCGATGGAAAACAATATTGTTACCAAGAGCTGACAAGCCGATGGAAAAAAAACTTGTTACCATGAACTGACAAGCCAATGGAAAACAAACATGTTACCATGAACTAACATGATGATGGAAATGAAATTCATTACCATGCATGTACATGCCGATGGAAAAGAAATTCATTTCCATGAATGAACATGCCGATGGAAAACAATCTTGTTACCATGAACTGACAAGCCAATGGAAAAGAAACTTGTTACCATGAACTGACAAGATGTTGAAAAACAAACTTGATACCATGACCTGACGTGCCGATAGAAAAGAAACTTGTTACCATGAACTGACAATCCAATGGAAAACAAACTTGTTACCATGAACTAACATGGCGATGGAAAATATATGCAATACCATGAACAGACGTGCCGATGGAAAAGAAAGTCATTACCATGAATGGACGTGCCGATGAAAAACAATCTAGTTACCATGAACTGACAAACCGATGGAAATGAAATTTGTTACCATGAACTGAAAAGCCTGTGGAAAACAAACTTGTTACCATGAACTGACGTGCCGATGGAAAAGGAATTAATTACCATGAACGGACGTTACGATAAGTAGATAGGTAAATAATACAATAAAACTGTCAATACGATAACTAGAAAGGTAAATAATACGATAAATCTGTCAATACGATAATCAGAAAGGTAAATAATTTGATAAATCTGTCAATACGATAAACAAAAAAGTAAATAATACATACCAAGAGTATAAATAATTAAGGATCATAAGATAAGAAGAAACACAGTAAGAAATGTTATCCCCCTTTCTAGAGGAGTTGTTTGATGTAAGGAGAAATGTAAAACAAGAAGTAGATATGAATGATTATTTTAATTTAATCATTCCTATATTCTATTTTATAAACTCAAATCTATCAAAAGGTAATGGTTTTGTAAAAATGTATGCATGTTTTTCTTGCATTATGATGAATTGTAAAATAATATATTCTTTTTCTGTGTGATCCCTAAGAAATTGATGTCTAACATCTTTGTGTTTTTCACGAGAGTGATGTGATCGGTTCTTACTAAGAGCTATGGCACTATTATTATCACATAGAATTTGTGTTTTGGAAAAACTCAATCCATAGTCAGTAAGTGTGTGTTGCATCCACAACACTTGAGCACAACAACTTCCAACTGCTACATATTCAGCTTTAGGAGTGGAAAGTGCTATGGAGTGTTGTTTCTTGCAGGACTAAGAAACTAAAGAATCTCTTATGAAATGACATGTTTCAGATGTACTTTTTCTATCCA
This sequence comes from Viscum album, assembly GCA_963277665.1. NCBI lineage: Eukaryota > Viridiplantae > Streptophyta > Magnoliopsida > Santalales > Viscaceae > Viscum > Viscum album. The sequence continues at coordinate 973,823,440 of OY728141.1, forward strand.
TTCTACAACCACTAAAGTTAGCATCTGATAAACACTTTAAAACAAAATCATTTCCAGAAGAGTAAAAAAGTCCTAAATCCATAGTGCATTTTAAATACCTAAAGATTCTCTTTATGGATTTTAAATGACACTATTTTGGATTAGATTGATATCTTGCACATAAGCATATAAAAAACAGTAAGTCTGGTCGACTAGCTATCAAGTATAGAAAACTTCCTATCATACCTCTAATTTTTTTTGATCTACTGGTTTCCCAGTTTCATCTAGATCAAGTGAATTTGAGGTACCAATTGGAGTGCTAATACTCTTAGTATTGTTGTATCCATAGTTTTTGAGAAAATATTTAATATACATATGTTGGGATATATATGTTCCTTCTAGTTTTTGAGAAATTTTAAAACCTACAAATAATGTTAAATCACCCATAATACTCATTTCAAACTCAGAATTCATTAAATTTGCAAAAGAATCAGTTAATGATTACTTAGTTGATCCAAATATTATGTCATCATCATAGATTTGAACAATCAAAAACTTTTTATTTTCTATTTTTATAAAAAGGGTTGGATCTGCTATACCTTTTGTATAATTGTTTTCTAAAAGAAAATATGTATGTCTATCATACCATGCTCTAGGGGCTTGTTTAAGACCATATAGGGCCTTGGTATGTTTAAAAACAAGATTAGGATGTTTTGGGTCTAGAAAACCAGGAGGTTGTTCAGCAAAAACTTCATCTTGAAAAAAACCATTTATAAAAGCACATTTAACATCCATTTGAAATAGTTTGAAGTTAATTTATGCTGCAAAGGATAATAGAATTCGAATAGATTCAAGTCTAGCTTCCGGAGAATTTGTTTCTTTATAGTCTATTCACTCTTGTTGATTATAGCCCTTAGCAAAAAGTCTTGCTTTATTTCGTACAATGATTCCATTTTCATCAAATTTTTTTTCTTCTAAAAACCCATTTTACTGCAATTACAGTTGTTTCTTTAGGTTTTTTAACTAAAGTCCAGACTTGATTCCTCTCGTATTCATTTAGTTCATCATGCATTACTTTGATCCAATCTTCATCACATAAGGCCTCTCTTGGACTTTAATGTTAAAATTGGGAAAGAAAAGAGAGATGTTCTATTTCATTTCTTAAGGAATTTCTGGTCCTTACGGGTTGATTTACATCACCAATGATATTATCACTGAGATGATTCCTAAGAAACTATTGAATTCGATTTTGTAAAATCTGTTCATCAACATATGGTAGGAATTATTCTATGTAAAATGTTTTAGAAGTATCTTCTTGAACATTTTCCTTATCAAAAGGATCTTCTAAAAAAGGTTGATAATCAGTTTTTGAAAACACATCTGAGGATAGAGGTTGGGATGATTTAAAAACAAAAGGATCGGTTTCATCAAATTTTACATGTACTGTTTCCTCAACTGTATAAGTGTTTTTATTGAAAAATCTATAATCCTTAGAAGTTGTGGAGTAACATAGAAAGATTACTTCATCATATTTGGGTGCGAATTTGTGTAGATTATCTTTTGTATTCAGAATTAATACTTTTCACACGAAAACTTTGAAGTATGAAACTTTAGGTTTTCAGCCAGTCCATAACTCATAAGGTGTTTTATTAAGAAAATGTCTAGTTAAAACATGACTTATAGTATAACAAGCAGTACTAATGGCTTCAGACCAAAAGTGCTTAGCAATAGAGTATTCACTCAACATGGTTCTACTCATTTCCTGAAGAATACGATTTCTTCTTTCTACAACACCATTTTGCTGAGGAGTTATTGGAGATGAGAAATTGTGAGTAATACCTTTCTTACTACAAAAAGTTTCAAATTCACAATTTTGAAATTCACCACCATGATCACTATGAATAGTTATCAATGGTAGTTTTTTCTCATTTTTAACTTGGTCTCTAAAAGTTTTGAAATAGGAAAAGGCGTCAGATTTCTTTGATAGAAAATAGACCCATGTAAATCTAGTAAAGACATCAACTAAAACAAATACATAGTATTTTCTTCCAATGCTTCCTGTTTGTGTAGGACCAAAAAGATCCATGTGCACTAGCTGTAATGCATTATAAGTTGGAATATCATTAATTAATTTAATGATATTTATATGTTTCATGCCAAATTGACAAGGATCACAGACTTTTGAAGAATCATATCGAAGATCCGGTAGTCCCTTTACAAGTATTTTCTTTGAGAGTTTACAATATTTTCTTAGATTGCAGTGTCCTAATATTCTATTCCATATCCATGAATGGTCTTCTATTGCACTTAATAATGGTAAATTTTGGCTCCTAAGGTCTTCTAAGTTAATTGTGTATACATTCTATTTCCTATGGGCAGATAGAATAAACTCATCCTTGGAATTGTGAACTAGACACTTATCATTTATAAAATTAACAAGGTATCCTTAATCACATAATTGACTTATGCTGATGAGATTGTGCCTAAGACCATTAACAAAAAAAAATTTAGATAAAAACATTTCCATGAAAAACAATATTACCAATACCAACAATCTTTCCTTGAGCCTTATCTCCAAAGGTAACTTTTCCTCCTTTTGTTTTGATGATCTTTTCAAAGAAATCTTTGTTTCCAGTCATGGGTTGAGAACAACCACTATCCATTTACCAAATATTCTTGTTGGTAGACTTCTCATATTCCTGAAAAAAGAAAAAATTAGTTTTTTAGAATCCTAACTTGATTGGATCCAGAAGGGTTAGATATGAGAATTTTAGGAATCCATATTTGTTTTACAAAATGAGCATTATGAAATCCTAAAGATTGAGTTTTATTAAGAGAAAACTCTCTTTTACTATGTCCATCACATTGGCACTTAGTACAGAAAGGGTTACTTTGTGGAAAAAAATAGTTATTACTAAAAATATGTTTGGAATTAGTATAACCAATACCTAAATGATTCCTCAAAGGTAGGATTTGGGAATACATTTTGTCAATGTGTTCCTTTCCATGAGTAAAGATTGACAAACATTTCGTTTAAGAAAAAATTTCTGACTTTAGTTTTAAAAATATGTTTTTATCTTCCAAAACATATTATTTTAAACTAGAGTTAGAATATAAAACATTTTTCTTAGAAATATCATTTTCTAGATCTTTAAAAAGATTATCCTTATCTGATTTGACTCTCTCACTGGTTTTTAAAATACTTTCAAAATCAGAAGTTTTTGTATAAATATCCTTAGAAAGATCTGATACTTCTTTAGTTAAAACTGAAATTCTAGAATTTTGTTTATGAAGATTTTTCTTTAGTTTAGAATTTTCATTTTCAAGTAATTTAGCAAACCTAGATACTTCTTCAAAATAAGGTAATGTATCATCTTCTGATGATGAAGAATTGTCATTCGAAGATTCATAATATTAATTATCAGTATAATTTGAATTTAAAAAGACATTTGTAATAGCTTCATAAATATGTACCTTGGCCATAGGATAATGATATTTAATTGGTAATCTGGCTATAAGTTCAATATTTCTCTATCCTGTGGACACATATTCTGAATAATTGTCTGAAGAATCGCTACCACTTTCACTCCAAATATCATTTTCTTTCAAGACTTTCTTTTTCTTAGAATACCATTTCTTATTTATTTCAGAATGTTTCTCTTTTCTATCTTTTCTCTTCAGTAAAGGACAATCAGGCCTTATATAACCCACATTCTTACATTCATAACAAGTTACCTCTGAATCTTTCTTATCCTTCCTATCTTTCTTTTTGAATCTGTATTGGAAGTCTTTCTTTCCCACAATCTTGTTCATCCTTCGAGAAAGATTAGCTAACTCATTTTCTGAGTGATTACTATCACATGATTCTGATATAACAAAATTCTTGGCTTTGGATCTTGTTATCCTTTTAGGTGTGTTAGCATTATATGTAAAGGCTACACTTCCATTCCCATTTTTCTTCTTGTTGAAATCAGCATCGATTTTCATTCTTGACTCATGTTGTAAAGAGTTCAAAAGAGTTCATCAGGAGTAATCTGGAAAACTTCTCTATTTTTATCAATAGATGTCCTTTTTGACTCCGATTCAATTTCCATTATATAAATAATCTTATGTACAAGTGCTTCATCATCAAGAACTTTTTCACTCATATATTTTAAACTGTTGACAATTGTCATAAATCTTTTCTGCACTTTACAAACCGGTTCTCCATAAGGAAAAATAAATCCATGATACTCTGCTCGAAGCATTGCTCTTCTTGTTTCTATAACCATGGATGTACCAAAATCTGTGACTTCTAATTTCTTCCAAATACAGTTGGATGCTTCATAAGATGATATCTGACTGTATATATTCCTGGTAATAGAACATAGTAAAGTATTGCATACCTTGTAATTCAGTTTATATTCTTGCTTCTCTTGATTAGTGAAAGTACTGACATCTTTGTCAGGAATTTTGTAACCTCCATTAAGCAAAATAAAAGTGTCTACACTAGTATTGATAACAAATGTCTTCATTTGACCTCCCCAGTACTCATAATCCTTCCCATTAAGGGTAGGTGGTCTAGAAGGATTTAGATTGTCTATTGACCTAATATTCATTCCTTCCATCTAATGAAAAAAAATCTTTTCCACTCCACATGTTAGTGTAGAAAGTAGTTAAAATGAAAGTTTGAAAGAAATAGAGAAATTAATACAAATAAGTGTAAACCTGCTCTAATACCAATTGTTGGATCGAATATATAGATGTATATGTATATTAGATGGAACAATAAAAGAGGGGGGGGGGTTGAATTGTAGGTTTAAAAACTATGTGTTTAAACACTTAAGGGATTAGTTTAAAAGGTCTTAAAATAATACAATTCAAACAACCACAATTGTATTGAATATAAAGGTATGATGTAATGAAATACTATTATAAAAGTAAAGTAATTTTATTCAGTATGAATACAATAATTAGAGTAATATAAGTGTGAGAGATTCTACCATGAAGTGTATAGAATGTATTAATACAATATGTAATAGAATAATTGTAATTGAAACTATTATTATTGAAAGTGTAATAAAGAAAGGAAACAATACAAAATCCTTTATAATATAAGCAACAACGAAAATGTAAAAGTATTAAAATTATTTTGACCCAAATAGAAGGGTTATCCTTTCACCTATGAGAAGTGGTCTATGTTACCACCACCTTGGTAAGCCCTCGATGCGATGATCGGTTCGTCTGTCTGCATATCCCCAGCAGCCCTCGATATGATGATTGGTTCATCTATCTGCCTATCCCCAGCAGCCCTTGATACGATGATCGGTTCGTCTCTCTTCCTGTCCCCAGTAGCCCTCGATTTTGTAGGTAATCGGAACCTCTGTCTTTCAACACTTGAATGCCCTCGATACGAATATCAGTCACACAAATTACAAAGCATGTGAGAAGTCACATCGTCTCTCTTTAGATCTTAATGGAAACAAAGTATCACCATTCATTTTTCTAAGCTTTAAATGACCTCTTATTTATATGCCTTAGGTTCCAATGGTAACATTTCCTCTAAAAGTCATATTTCGTTGAAAAACTCGGAGGGACTTGGACAACTAGCATTATAACGGGCATATTGAAACAGAAATAATGACATTGTTTTGATTAGTTTGTAACTAACTCAAAGACATCGAATTTGTTAAAACAAACGATATATGAAGATGATAAACAAGAGTAGGATTAATATGAAACATATGTTTTTGACTAAGTACCAAAACAAGAAAGTAATGAATGTATGAGTATTATAAGTTCTACTAAATGTAATTTATTGATTTGATACATAGTAAGATACACAAAGGTGAGTATAATTGACACAGACAGTACGATACGATTGACAGAGTCATTGCGAAACGATTGATAGAGTCAGTAAGAAAATTATAGTTCGTACGATCAGTATGGTCAGTATGATCAGCGTGGTCAGTACGATCATCATGGTCAGTACGATCGGCATGGTCAGTACAATCATCGTGGTTAGTACGATCCACCTGGTCAGTATGATCATCATGGTCAGTACGATCATCATGGTCAGTACGATCATCATGGTCAGTATGATCAGTATGGTAAAAGACATTTGTGATTTCCAAAACAAGGTATATAAGTCAAAATAAAATATTTGACACAATAATAAACTTGTAGTACTATATTTTTTTGATTTAGTAATTGTTTAATTTGGTACAAATGATATTAAAAAATAATTCACAGTTTGTAATTTTAACTCTTCATCGAGCCACCTCCTTAGGATTATACATATTAACTTCCAAGATTGTATTTCTATTAATAAGTATGATAAGGTTAGGAGATGAAATATAGGAATTTATTCAATATATTTTTGTCTGAACCAATGTGTTTTTGAATTTTTTAATGGTGAGGAGAGGGACATCCTTTTTATAAAGGAAGGGGAGTTGAATTAATTTAAATACAAAAAATATTCAATAATGGAAAGTCACATTCAATCCATATGCCTAAAAAATTGAGAAATAAAGTATTTGAGAATATTTAAGGCTGATAAAAACCTATAACATTCAAATGTTACATTTTTTAAACATGTTTTCATTTTTACCTCTAATGTTATTGACTTTTTTCCTTTTATTATTTTTACCATTTTAACTATTCTTTTACTTTTATTTATATTATTTTTAACAAATAATTATATTAAACAAAAAATATTATATTAGATACTATTATAAAAAAACTAATATATTTTATATCAACCAATTCAAATAAGTGGTATAATTTAATATAAAATAAAATCTATAGACATTTTGAAAATAGTTGAAAAAAATACATTTTCATGAACAGGATGATCTTATAATATCTATATGACATGAAATAATAATGAAATGAATATAAATAAATATTTATAGACATATAATCTGTAAATTTTATTTAAATATTTATTCATATTTTGTTATTTTAATTATTTATTACCGAGAAACATTATGAAGAAAAAAAGATAAGTTTAAAATAAAGTCTTTTAAATCCAAACAATAAGCATGTATTAAAAACCAATAAAAATTATTTTCATGTAATTAATTTAACTAAATACTATAAAATAATATATAGGTTATTTTTAATAAAAGTAAAATATATATAAAATTTTTAATCACATAAATACTTAAAAAAATTATAGTTTTACGAAAAATATGTATTTTTCACTACTCACCGAATAATCAATATATTTCAAAAAATTGAGATATTTAACCCTATGTTAATATGGATACCAATATTTTCATAATTATATTATATATATAACGTAAAATGTTTAATGATTCTAAAACCAAATTATAATAATTTCTCACAAAAAAAGAAATATTTTTTATAAAAAAGACATTCATTTTATAATATAGAATATCATTATTAATGATGCATGATTATTTATTATAAACATGTAACATAATATATATTTATTTAAGATTATAAACTATAAAAACAATTTTTTATGGTATTTCACTTCTTAAAAAAATTCAATTTCATTGACAGCTTCTATTACACAGAATACCGAATTTAAGCAAACATTTTGACATTATTATCTAATTTGGAGAGTTATAGACTGTCTATTTGAATGGGATAAATAAATGAGATTAACAAAAATTTTGAAATATATTTTACACATCTTGAAAAAATATATTTATTCATTAAAAATTAATTATAAAATAAAAATGAGAACCTCCTAAACATAGATGATGTGTTTTTATAAAAAAACTATTTTTATGCCCGAGGTGACATTTTATCATAATAAAATGAATTAATAACTATTATTTAAATTTACTAATGAAATTTATATGTTTTATATTAAATAAAATGTTTTTAAATTCATCCAAAATGTTTTATAAGCTTAAGATAAGAACATATCAAATTTCTAGCATTAAAAGATATATATTTTTAAAGGATGTTTTGCTGCATTTTGACTATTAAACTATTTAAAATCCCAATTTTCACACTATAATACGTTTTATATGAAACTATTAAATTTTAATTTGGATACCAGGATATCAAAATTTGATTATTTTTATTTTTTCTATTTTTATGATACTTATATTTTGTGGATGAATAGTGAAAGATAATACATTTAACTTGAAAACTATTGTTTCATTTAATTTAATTATATAGTAAAATTTAAATATAATATGTTATTAAATAATCATTAAATCAAGTATACATATATAAAAAAAACTTTGTTAATTGCAATCAAATTCCACTAGAAATGGGGTAGGAAAATATTTTAATCTTTTGAACATTGAACTTCCAAAACACTCTTCTACATTGTGTATGTGGGATTAATTCTATGTCTATATATCAAAATATTATTAATTTAATTTGGTGAAATTTATTTCATATTTTAATTAATAATTTCTATATTAGGTATTATGGTAAATTTATTTTTTAGGAATAAAAAGTATACTGTGTAAAAAAATTTATTTACATGAGGATAGGTAAATTAAAGATAAGGGTTAAAGATTATTAGAAAAAACATAACATACCTAAACATTAAAAATTTAAATTATTGTTTGATGTATTTTTAATCAAAAACATCCTCCGTAAAATTAATTAAGAATACAATTCAATGAAATTAATTCCTCCCCAGTGTAGTTGTCTTTATTTATAAAAAATTCATTACTTAATCACTTAATCCCACTTATCCAGTAGTTTTAAATCCAAGCCTCACCACACCATTTAAATTGAAAAACGATTTCTACCCTAAAATATCGTCCCAAAATACTCATCCTAAATCTATCCATTTTCATGTTCTTCTTGTCTTACCAAGATCCCATATCTATGGTCGTCATGGATTCCTCCAATGATGTGATATTTAAGAGGTAATTTTATCAAAACACCTATATTATTTTCCATTATTTTTCTTCATTGTACTCACATAATTCATCAATAAAAGCATAGTAATTGAATAATAATTTATGTAATATAATATTATGTTTTTCAATAAAAATAGTATAGACGTACATTTTACTTCCCCCTCTCATTGAAATGAAAAAAACCATTTTCCATGTTATAGAGACTAATTGTCTTGGTAAATATTTTTTTCGTTTTTGCATAATAAATTTATTGTATTTAACTAAAACAGTTAATATAATAAATAAATATATTAAGAAGAATATTATATCATATTTCACATTCTCAATATAGTATATACTCATAATAGTAAATAAATCAATACTAGTTGACGATATTCAGAAATATCACTAAAATAAACAAAACAATATCATGAAGATTTTATATAATAAATAACAATTATGATATAAAAAATGATATAATGGTCCATTTATACTCATTGATGTTATTTAATACTATTTCATACCACTTATTTTGTTTAATATAATTTTATAGGAACAATCATAATATTATACAAGTTATACTGATCACGAAACCACACATCTAAAGAAATTGAATCCATACAAATAATGAATTATTATTAATGAATGTGTAATAATATGTTATAATATCCTCACACAAGGAATTATAAAAATCAATTTCATTATAAAATTAGTGTAATGCATTTTTAAACCATCATAAAATAGTATAATGGACACTATAGTAAAGGGAATCATGAGGTATGGGTATTTCTTATATCAGTTTTTCATATATGAGATATATTCCTTATTCAACACATATATTATTATGTGTGGTGTATGTATGATTCCATTTTATATATCATATAATGAATCTATTTATCTTCATGGGGTTAAATGTTTCATTTGGTATATATTACATTTATGGATAATATGATTTGACTAATTACAAGTGGTAAGAAATTTATTAATTATATTTTGATTAATTGGGTTCAACATTTATTTCCATTAATATGTCATGCTAAAGATTTGGTGGAAAATACTTTTGAATATCTAATTATTTATTTCAGCTTTTTCTATATTAATTTAATAAAAATATATAAAATTGTATCATTTAATTAATGAATTGATTATTGTAGGTTACTTCATATAAATGTCCATTCATTAAGGCATACTTTAATGATACACAACAACCTATTTTTAATATTTGTATTTATAACCCATTTTACAAATCATATCATTATTATTATGTTTAATGTTTTGTTAAATTATATTCTGTCATGGTCTTGCAATTAAAATATTTCAAATTGGAATGGGACACATTGTTTTGAAAATATGTTTCTTAATTGATTATTTGACATATATATATATATATATATATATATATAATGATTGGGATGCAAGAAAATGTGGGTAATGCATATTGAAAATCCACATGATAAATAAGTAGTATCATGATGTAATTTTTGGGACCTCTCGAGTATAATAATTTTTCAAAATCTTGTGGTTGGTGTGTTCTTGGAGGCAACGATAACTCATTGAAAGCGTTTGAAAAAATTACAGTTTTTCCAATGGTAGGATGCATCCGTTAATCAGCATGAGTAGCTTAGCATCATTATTTTAGGGTTTCTGTTGGTCAGGACATCAGTGAGTCAGGGCTTCAGTGATCATTGCATTAGTACGTCTATTCATCGGTAGGTCAAGGAATCAGTAGGTCGATCCATCGGTAAGATGAGGCGTTAGTAGGATGAGGTGTTGGTAGGTCAAGGTATAGTGAGTCATGCTATTGGAGAGTCACATCATTAAATCAATGTCAATGGATCATACATTGGTGAGTCAGAAATTAGTGGGTCACTATCTGTGTCTCGTGTCGGTGACACACTCATTGGTGATTCATTTCCAGTTTTCCCAGTTTGTCTAGTTCCGTCCATAGAACATTTTATTTGACATAAATCATATATAAATCATTGTTTGAGTGTTTATAAAGGTATTTCAAATGATATTTATTATTTTATAATTTCCAAATTCTATGTATACAATGAAATTGTCAAACCATGTGGTCATGACCACGATCCGACATTAATGGAATTTAAAACAGTTTCCCATATATTGGTATAGGATCTTGCTATTCTATGGTCAAGATCCTCTCTCCCTTTGAACCCTTCTATATCCTCTTCATGCACTCAAATCTTTTCTTCCCCAATGAGTATCATTTGTACAATAGATTTGGATTCAGTTATCTTTGGAGTCTTTCATGATACTTTTGTGACCCCTAGTTTTTACCACTAGGAGGAGTTATTGATCATATATTGTCAAAGTAGGGATCCCTTCATCTCTCATTTAATTATTTATCATGCGGGGTGGGTGTACCCATGTCCCATTTGTAATATAGTTGGACCCAAATTTATTGAAGATAATAAGACTTAATAAATGTTGGGCTGTGAAGGTGATTATGATCATTGCATTTTTTTTATATGTTTTCCTTGATATTTTTTGTGTTTTGTGAGAGTTTTATGCCTTCTGAAAATCATGGCCATTTGTCACATCTGTTTGCGCACAAGAATGAATTGTGAATATTTTTTGTTACTTCTTTATCAAACAACTAATATTATGAAATTGATTTACCACATACACCTAATAAAATATATGTATTCCAAAGTATAAAACGTATTTTGTGATCACCCATGAATTATAAAAGTGAAAATAATTAACGAGGATTTCCAAACCAGAATATTCCATTCTCTATGGTGTGGCTATGTGATTTGTATGGTTCTATTGAGCATGAGTTTCTTACTGGGTGTGTGTTTCTATTATTTGGAGTGTGGCTATGATTACGGGGTACTATGGGTGATGTAAAGGAATCTTAGGTTAAGAGTTTGGTTGATTGTGGAATGGATTAACTTATTATGCATTGTGACTACATTTGGTAAGTGGATAAGACACTTGGATATAGATTCATGTAGTGTTATGTTTATGTTACTCTGTGTGCTGGGTCTGACATTTTTATATAGTGGCATGGCCGAGTATGGTTATGATGATGATTTTTGGAGGATTACTTATTGATATAAAGGAAATGGAGGAATAAGATTGAAAATGATAGAGGGGGTGTTCATGAAAGGGGAGTGTGAAGTGAAACTACAAGCTGGTTGAATTTATTTTATGTATGTGGTTTTTTTATGCAGTGTGGTTACCCAGGATGGTTTATAACGAATTTGTTTTAAGAAGGATGGTGTAACCTACTATGGACCTTTTTCCCATAGTTTCTAGATAAATTTTTGAAGTGAATGGCAGTTATGTTTTTACTAGTGTTGTTCTTCAATTTTAAGTTTCTCAGGAAGGGATGGAATAATTAGTAAATTCATAAAATAATCAATTTGATTAAATGTTATGATGTTTCATTTTAATCAGTACAGAATGGAAAATTGTTTGTGGTGATACATTCATGTTGGATTGGTACTAAGGAAAGTATTGTGTGGTATGGTTGTTTTTTTTGAAACCCCAAAGGTTGGGATGAGTGATTGGTACATATATATATATTTACTTGTAGCTCATTGTGATTTCAATACACACCCCACTCATATTGATAACTATGTGGAAAACACACCAATTGTTAATGGAGAGGGTTTCCTTTCCCAACATCCTAGTCAGAGGATGGATGGATAGTTAATGGGTCTTTTATGCTCCCTCTTCTAGTCTTTGGTAGCCCTAGACTCTTTAGGAAGGTTGTGGGGCAGTTGTGAGGCCATGGTTTTGGCAGGTGATGTTTTCCTTCATGGTATTTTCAAAATGAGATATATTGTTCTTTATCACATGTTTTTGGGACGAGGTTCTGAATTGGGGGATAAGGTGTATATGGGTGGGATGTGATGTGGTTTGTGGCCCAGGTATTTGAGGGAAGGTTGTGACAGTGGGGCTTCTAGAAGAGCACAATAGCATCAAGACGTTCTCTATTAGGGATGAGGGGTTGACTAGTTGAATGTGGTGTGGGGAACCCTATTATTGATTGGCTAACTGTTTAATTTACATAACATTCATTATATGGTGAGTGTGACTTGGTTAGGTTGGGGTGGATATTATACCTTGTTAGGGGATTTTGAGTTTCTGTTGTTATCCTCATAGGTGAATTAGTATACTTCCCCAATTTTTACATGAGAGTCTTTGTTTTTTTTCTACTATTTATACTTGTATGTGGACCAGGCATATATATAACTTTTTTAAGGATTCTAGGAAGATTATTTGGACCATGTGGGACCTTATTTTCTTAGATTTTGTTATAGTTTTAATTTCGATGCTTATTTTTGTTCTTCTAGTATTTACTTTGGATAGTTTCATTTTACTTGTAGCAGTTTTACCATAAACATGCTTGTGGGATGTATTTTGACTAATTTCATAGAGGTATTTCATTGAGTTTTTTGGAGGTTGATAAATCCTATCTACTGATCATCATTGATATAAAAGGGTAATTCCTCCCATCTTTGTGATGTTTCAATACCCTATGTGATAGTCTCCACAATGGGGCCTATTGTAGGTGGGACTTTGGGGTCATTATCTATTTTTCATCTCGAAGAAGGAAGGACATGGTATCATTCCATTTCTTACCTCATCATGAAGAACGAGGTTTGTGACAGACTGGCGTTAGAGGGGAGGTTGTGAGATACGATGAAGTTTGGAGTTAGGAATAATGGGGATTTCATGGGATGGTAGGGAAATAGTATTAGGTGATATTGTTGCTTGAAATATTATAGGGAATACCAGATACAACACGTGATTTTAGGGACCCCATGATATAATGCTAGGACTTTAAACATACCAAAAGTCCATGTGAGTTTACAATTTTTTGGTGGTAGACACCCTTGGAAATGTACATGTCTCATGTTGACTAGTGTTCTTATATGTTTTGGGAATTTTTGGGAAATTAAAATAAACAATGACTTAAAAGAAATCCAAAATAAATTCCATACTACCCGGACATAGTAGTTCCTTGTTTACCTTTCATCTATAGCACCCAATCGTCGCCCATGATCTACTCATGCAGTGGAGGATCGATACTCCAATATGACAGATCGAAGGAGGATTGATCAATAGGAGGAGGAAAATCACATGAATAAGTTTCTTCATGATTGCTAGTGGTAAACTCTAGAAAAATACCACGACAGTGTCTCGAACATGGACGTATAGAGATGGCCCAAGGAGCATGATATCACCTTCAACATCTTCCAGGAACCGACATAATACATGCTTATGTAAGATGTTAGTTAGATGGGGGGATATGCATGTCAGTGGTGGATGCATTACCTAGGGGAGAGAAGGGAGGGTGAGGTTCTGTGGGTCTATTTTGCAAAGTATTTATAGGCTGAATTCCATTCTTAGGAATGAAGGCCAAGAAAATAAATGTGTTACTCTCCCTACAGTAGGGAATTATGTTAGTATGTGAACAAGGGATCTTGTTCAAGGATCTCCTTCACTTTTCTTTGGATCTCTTTCTAGATGAGTAGTCATGGGAATGATGCTTAGAGGAGGCACTCCATCCATCCCTCCAGTACGTAGTTACTCCATTCACATTACTAACAAACCTAGAGGTATAGAAGTAGGTAGAAGTAGTTGAGAGGATAAAATGTTGAGGAGGTATACCATGATATGGGAGACCAAAGGGTTCTAGAAAGGTCATAGATTTCCAAAATAGATATCTGGCACTAGGGAATTTGAAGTTTTAGCCAGCTAGGAGTCGACCTCAGTAGTTTAATTTTCAACCTTTAGGTCCTCAAGACTTTCCCATAGTATTGGGACAGAGATGTTTCTCTTGTGGAGGATGTGAGTACATTTAGAGTTAGTTCCCATTTAGAGCTCAGTATGGTGTAGGTTGGTAGGTTCAGTGCCTACCTCCGTATTAGTTTCTGGATTGAATGTTTCAACAGGTGGGTCTGTAGGATCCTACTCCACCGAGGGGAGATAGAGCAGGTGTAGGTCGACCTCAAGTTGTTCCTCAGGTACCTCATCATGGACATTGTCAAGGAGGCATTAGACAAAATAGGGGGAGAGGATCTGGGAATGGTAAGTTGCACGACGTTGAGGTAGAAGGTCCAAGAGGGGCTTGGTATCTTTCATGGAATGATCAGTGTGTTATGTAATCATTCCTATGGTTATTTGATTCAGTAGTTTCTCACTACTTTGATGATCCCAGTATAGCCCATGATACATGAATAGACAAATAGAGACTTTCTATTCCATTTGTTTTGAGTACATCGGTCGGAGGTTATACAATCTTCATTGATGTTTATCAGAGAATTTAGACTAAGGATGGGCACACATCAATCCAGTTGGGATATCTTCTTTCTATAGATGATTCCATATGGCGTCATCTATGTCATTGACTAGATTTTTTTCCTTGTATGATGTTGTCAACTATTTCCATACGAGAGTCATGTTTCCATACGTGGATGGATAACATTTTTAGTTTTTTGGTGAGATGATTTTTCTGATGGTAAGTCACCATTTGGGTGTTCTTATTTCCTCATTGGAGGAGATGTTAGTGAAGTAAATGGATATTGATATGGTTGGGGTGTCTAGATTAGTTGGGGAGTTATTTGATGTTTTTCCCAAGGAGAATGTGAAACTAACTCCTTGACTTGACATTGTGTTTATGATATAAATTGAGCTCAATTATTATCTGATTTTGATTTATCCTTATTGGATGGAACCTTCTAAGCTGTGTGAGATAAGGATTCAGATTGATGATATATGGAATAAGGGATTTATCCGACCTAGAGTGTCTCTGAGCGGTGCTATGGACTTGTTTATAAAGATGGTAGATGGTGGTATGAGGTTTTGTATAGACTACAAGATATTGAATCAGGTAATGTTAAATAATTTTTACCATCTCTTAATGATGCATGAAAATTTTTAATAGATGATGGGAGCATGTTGGCTTTATAAGATTGATCTATGGTCTGGGTATCACTAGTTGAGGGTAAAGAAGGGTGAAATCCCAAAGACTGCTATTAGGGGAAGGTATAGGCACTTCGAGTTTATGGTTATTCCATTAGGTGTTTTAAATGCATTGATCATGTTCATGTGAATTATGAAATCCATCTTCTGTGAGATATTGGACCAGTTCATCGTAATGTTCATTGATGACATCCCTATCTACTCATATTCAGAGGAGGATAATATTGTGAATCTCAAAACTATATTGGAAGATCTTTGACACCACCATCTCTATGTGAAGTTCTTCATGTCTGTGTTTGGGACATGGTAGGAAAATTCATTGGACATGTAGTGTCTTATATGTGTGTAATAATAGATCTATCGATGGTCAAATCCATTATATCTTGGTCAACACACATGAATTTGGTAGAGGTTTTCGGTTTTCGTAGTCTTGTATTCTATTAACAAAGGATTGTACCTAATTTCATTCATGTAAAATCATTTTTGATGGATCAGTCCCAAAAGGACTAGCAATTTGTGTGGAGTGAGAAGTGTTAGACATATTTCAACTGCCTAAAGGGGATGCTGGTTAGTGATCATGTGGTCCATTTTCCAGTGGAAGGGTGATGTTCATGTTGTTCTATGATGCTTCCAATCTGAGAATGGTATTTCTACCAATGAAGCAGTGTGGAGTGATATCGTATTGGTCTAAGTGGTTTCATCTCCACTAACATTACTATTCCACCCATGATCTTTAGCTTGTAGTGGTCATGTTCATGCTAAAGTTGGTGTGGAATTACCTCATTAGGGATTTCTTTATAGTGATAATAGATCAAAAATGCATGAGGTATATCTTTTCCCAGAGATAACTAAACATGTGGTAGAAGAGGTGGATGGAGTTCCTACAGGATTAAAACATTGATATCTTTTACACATCGATATAGGGGAATGTTTTGGATGATGCTTTGACCACGAAGTCGCAGAAGGTGGTTTTTAGGAATCTGCAGACACCAAGAGGACGATAGATGTTTTGGATACTTTTCAAATAAAATATGGAATGTATGGAGGAATAGGCTATCAGTTTTTGATGATAGCGTTGTCACCTTTGATGTAGTAGGTAAAGGAGTCTTGATAGGGATACTCAGGAGTAGGTTTATGAATGATCATATTGAATGGGATCATGTTTCATATGGGAAATCAGAGGATGGTCAGAATAAGATATTGTTTTGTGGGAAGCTATTTGTTCATGTTGCAATGCGTGAGGCAGTTCTTGGTGAGTTTCATATCTCATGATTAGTGGTACACACATGAGTTTTCAAGATGTAAGAATTCCTAAAGGAGTAGTTTTGGTGGCCAAGGGTGAAGAGGGTTGTGGCAGAGTTTTTGGAAAAGTTTCCAGTGTTCCACCAGGTGAAGGCTGAGCAACATGTTTCTGTTGGTCTATTCCAACCCCTATATTGCCTTGATTTTATGTGGGATTACATCTCAGTAAATTTTTTCAAAAGAGTACCTATGTCTCAGGGAGGATGTGATGCAATCTGGGTAATATTGAATTGGATGATGAGATTGGATGACTTCATATAAATTATGGAGTTAGGATTAGTGGATACCTTAGCTTATATGTATATAAATGAGTTGGTGTGGCTAAAAAGAGTTATGAGATCTGTTTTCTCAGATCAGAATATGAACTTTACCTCCCCAGTCTAGAGTGGATTACAAAATGCTTTGGGCACTTAGTTACTCTTGTGAACTAATTTCCACCCTCATATAGATTAAAAATATAAAATAACGTGAAGACATTATAAAACAGGCTATGAGTATGCGTCTTTTAATTTGGTGGGTATTGGGTGTGTCAACTTACCATGTTAGTGATTTATTGTAATAATATTTACCACTATTCTATTAGTATGTCTACATTCAAGCACCTTTATGGGATAACATTTCATTTAGCTTTATGCTGGATAGAAACTATGGAGGTAGATTTCCTTGGTCCATAAATGGTGCAAAGTACGACAAAAGAGGATTATCTTGTCAATTAGAAGATAAAGGCAGCCCCATTCAAATAGAAATCATATGTCCAACCTAGGAGAATTCCTGTGGTGTTCATGGTTGGGAACCAAATGTTCTTAATGATTTCCCCACGACATGGGAAACATGGGTTTGTTTAATGGGGAAAACATTCTCCAATTTTCATCAAATATTTCTTAGTGTTGCGGTGAGTTAAAGAGGGGAATACCAGTTTGAATTACCAGCGCAGTTAGAGAGGATCCACAATGTCTTTCATGTCTCCAAACATCGTCGGTATCTTCACGATGACTCCCATGCCATTGGCCTGGGGGTGTTTGATATCAGGGATGATAGAACATTTATGTAGTGTCAATTAGAGATCAAGGATCATCAGTATAAGGTTCTATATGGGTGGACCATTCATTTGGATTGTCTTTTTGGAGGAATTGTGTCCTAGATGAGAGTAATTGAGAGAGATAGATAAAAATGTGTACCATATACCCCGAGTTGTTTGGGGGTTTTTAATATGTGTGTTGATTTTTGATGTAGTTCATAAACCATTTTTTATATAATATAGGTTTCTTACATGTTTTATAGTGTGTGAAGAAGTCATAAAATATGAAATTTGGGAGAAAAGATTCCTAATTAAGATGCATTAATTGAGATGCGATTAAACCTCTTCAGGCGAGTCAGTGTTGCCAAGAGTGATTAATATCTTAACATTATGGAAGGAATTCATTAATTCATGTGTCTGGATAGTTTATTCTCATTTGGGTTATCATTTGGATATCTGGGTTAGTATTTGTGGGAGGATTTGTTGTTTTATTACGAGGTTTCACAATATATTTTTAACAACACATGGGATTTTATCCTTGAGAGGTATCTTACGGTGTTATTGTGCATCCCCCTCTTTGTAACACCCCAAGATTTCATAGTGTGTTGTTTCTTCAAAATAATTCAATAACTTGCACTACACACCACACCAAGTTCAAGAACACCATGACTTACCAAACAAGCCGTTCAAAAGAGGTTATGAACAGTATTAACTAAAATTTAAACATTATATAATCCTTATAATTTTAGAATCCATATTATGAGTTTCTTAGACATAATGTAAAAACAAATTAATTTTCAGTATTGCACTTTTACCAACTTTTAATAGTGAAACCTTTTTAAATCCAATATTTTAAACTTTTATATATTCAATTTGACTGAAAAATTTACTTTTTAGAATGGGGATATCAAAATTTACAATGAAACATTTCAAGCTTCCACGGTACGCATTCCTTTGAATAATATAGAAGCATGTGTTGTACGCAACATCGAGTTCTAACACACACCACAACCAATCAAATTAGCCGTTATGAATAGTAATACCTAATTTTTGAAATTATATATATATTATATTTCAAAATGGACTTCATTTTTGGATACGGAATATTGAAATTATCATAAGTTTATTTTTTGGTATTTTTTTTACAAGTTCCATTTTTTATGAATAGTGAAAAATACTTAAAAACAACTTTTTTAATCAAAATAATTTATAGTGATAAATTATATTATTGAGAGGTTTTAAATTATAATTAGAATGTATTTTTACCATTTTATCCAATGGTGTCCATTATAATTAATTTCACTTTGAAATTGGACCTAAACAATTGTCAATCTTTTGATATATATTGTTTCTTAAAAACACGCTATTCGTTGTGACATCGGTAATTAATTATAAAATTAATTATTGCAACTTATATGTTTGGAATTTTGTAAAATAGAAATCATTTTTGAATCTGGAATATCAATTATAGATGAGGGTGAAATTTTGGCATTGTTCTGAAAAACTTTAATTTTTGATGAATAGTGAAACTACTAAGTGGTAGTTAAAAAAATAAAATTTTTCATAAAACTTAATTTTACCGCTTCTGTGAATGGAATTTAGAAAATCCGAGACACATGGTTAATATCAAGAAGTAAAACGTGGTTCAATGGGATGAAAATAATTTTTGGTGAATAGAAACTTTTTACTTTTATTTACCATGGTTAAATGTAAATAGGCTAATTAAGGGTAAAAATGATATAAATATTACCCTAACACATGTCCTAATTCCATTTTACAAGTGTATCGCAACAAAAAACAACCTTAGGAATAAAATATTATCATTTAGCTCCACTTAGATTAGATTAGGACATTTATTATTATTTAATTCAAAGAAGAGTTAAAAGAGTTAAAATCAATGTTTATTTACTAAAACATTTTTAATATAGGGTTATACATAAGCTAAATTCGATTGTAAATATTAATTAGAAAAATAATAAGATTTCCTACATATTGATATTTTATTTACAATTTTTAGACTTTAAATAATTTAGTTTATTTATGACACAATGATGATGCAGTAATTACCATAAAAGTGATAAATTAAAATAATTTATATTATAAATACCCAAATAAATATAATTTTATACTTTTAATGAATTACAATAATTTTCAAGGATAATATGACATGTTAGGATTGATTTAGTTAACATTGGGAGAATTAATAATTCTGTTATGAGTTTCACAAAATCAACTATTGAATAGTGTCAAAATTGACATAAAAGAGTTTTTAAAACAAATATTATATTATTAATTGATATTAAATTCCTAAAAATCTAAGGTTTGGCCAAGAGACTTATATCATGATAGGTGTATCATTAATGGACTACTTGGGGGTCGGTTTGATGTATATAGTATGTTTATTAACTATATATTATAAAAATACAAAGTGACATGGTAAATGTCAAACTAATTATTTAAGAGTTAAAACTGAAAGATAAGGTTAATATAGTAACCAAAACCTGTCTAAATTCTATTGTTTGAATGGTTTTAGACCTATCCCCATCTTAACCTTTTAATAATAAACTTTTGAGCCATTAGAAACCGAATATGAATTTATTATAAATTAATATTTCTAGCTTTTCCAAAGGTTCCCCTCACCCCTCTTATAAAAGGGCACTCATCCTTCTCATTTATTCACACGTTCAAAGCCTTTTGGTTCTGAAAACCCTTTCCCAAATACTCTCTCAACTTCCCTAAATTCATCATAGGGGACTTCCTTTAGTCATAATTCCAACTTAAGGGGCCCTTCTGATCAAATCAAAAGGAAGAACCCAAAGAAGAGGTAATGATTTCACCACCCTTTTTCAAGTTCCTTTCTTCTTCCACTTATTCTTCCTTTGTTGTTACCATTCTAAAATAATAACTCCAGTATCATGTATATACTGTGATGTTATTATAAATATGGTACAACCATATTCACTATTCTATCCATCCTTTGAATAACATGTCACCATACGTGCGTACGTACGGGTTACCATCACCACGTCGTGGTGTAATTGTTATTCAATAAATTATTATTTGGATGGGTATAATAATTATGTGTAATTCATATAAATAATAAATTTAACATGATAATGATTCTGTATATATGATATAACATCCAATTATATATTATTTTAATATCAAAACAATGATATTGTTGCTCGTGCATACGTACGGACTACTGTCTCCACAAACGCGATGAGATTCATTCTCCATCGTATCGATTAAAGTATAATTCTCATTTTATGATTAATAATTTTATTTATGGTCTTGATATAATTTGGGATATGAATAAGATAAAACCTATCCATGAAAAAATGGATTACGTAACAAAACATATAAAATAAAACGAGTAAGTTGACATCCGAAACGACGATAATTCTAAGATATTATTAACAAATCAATGTTAAAAGATCATATATGATATCATATTAATATATATGATTACTATATAATTTAATAACAATTATTTCACCATTATACAGGAAGTTAACCTACCCCAACCAAGGAAAAGTACAAGGTAATAGTTATTTCACAATCTCTTCATTATCCAAGGTTGTTTATACGTAATAATCTACTAGGATCTCTTTATCATCTACATCCATGTTTCTTAAAAATGTATTTAATTTTTTTACTATTTAAATAATACAGGTTCATTTCATTTAAACCCTTGTTTTACTTTTTATAAGAGTTTTATAAACGAATCTTTCCATCATTTTCCAAACAAGGTGCTTTTTAACCTTTCAGACAGAATTAAGGTAAGAATGTTTTTTTAACTTATACGGCGGGTGCGGCTATTTTGCGCCGTTATAAAATCTTCGAAGCTTCCCTTACAAGCTTATAAGAATATTTTCAAAGAAAATGTGGTATTTTATAAATATATGACACATAAATGATTTCAAAATAGAAAGAGATATTTCTTTAAAAAGAGTTTTGATTTCATTTATGTCAACATCCTTTGATAGATTTTATGCTTATTTATTATTGATTTATTATGATACAAAACTTCTATATTGTATTGAAGGTTTTTTGATATGTTTGACTATGGATGTGCTATTTTTATAACATTCATAGTTTATGGTGAAAGTATTGACATTTCGTATGCTAGTTTTAATGTGAATGTTTATGTTATGTTTAAACCTTTTCATATGGGAATGCATTGGACTTAATATGTGATGGGTGGAGCCCTCTATAGCTCCTCAATGCATCGGTAGGTCTCATGAGACAAACTAGTGTCTTGGCACAAGGCCTTGACAAAATATTATTTGTAGTCTTGGCACGAGGCCTTGGCTATGTGGTTATGATAGTCTGGCATTATGCATTCCATCATTATGAAAGTGGTTATTGATATTTCATGTGATTATTCGATTAGTAGAATATCAATGTGAATAAAAAAATGGAATTATTTCATTTTTCTTTTGCCATACTATGTTGAGGTTCACGTTTAAAAGGATTTTGTTTTACTTAAACATTGCCTTAAATGTTTATGCTTATTTTTGGATGTTTCCGCTATATTGTTATCCTTACTGGGCATTTGAGCTCACCCCTTTTCTATTTTTTATTTTTCCCAGGATGTGAAGAAGTATGTTATGAATGACCGGAAGGGATATTATGTGGGGATATGAGTGTGGAATATGGAGACTATGTTATTGTAGTAGTTTTTCACTATACGATGTAATGTAAAACTTTATGAATATATCCAGTGTTTTTAAGGCTACTACACCAATCGGTATTTCGAGATTTGATCTTTCTTGTGATCATGCCAATGTAATGTAATAATGCACTGACTCTCGGTAACTAGGGTCGGGGCGTTATAGTTGGTATCAAAGGAAGTTTAGCAATAACCTTGGAAACTAGATTTAGATAAACACTGATTAGAGCACATAGCTCTAATATAGACTTTGAGGATTAGTATAGAAGAACATTCTAGAATTTTGGTATTGTAGAGAGTTTCTGAGTTTTCCGAGAAATACATCCCTATCTGGATACGAGTAGGTAGAGGCGGCTCTGGCACAAACGTACCTAGGGGTAAAACCCGAAAACACCGCTTTTAGCTAGACTCGAACGGGAACTGGTGCAAGACAACGGGCCTTTCGGCACTCGTGGTTACGACACTCCATGGGGATATACTTAGGATAACTCTCATTTTCTATAAAAATCATTATGAAGGGTTTATGAGTATATACTTCCTCAACGAATTTTTTTTATGATTGTGGATTATATCCATAAATAGTTCAATTTATGTTAAGTGTTTTTCAAGTATGGAATTATGTATTTTGATTCATAAACTGATCTAGTTTATGTCATTGTTTAGAAATGCCGATAGAAGGAATGAGAACTCCAACAATATGCGTGATCCAAAGAGTAAGGAGGATCATATCTTTCATGCTCTTAATCCAGAATTTAGAAGGGAAATAGTCTCCCACGTGTTATCATCATATGAAGAAATAATATCACGTGTTGATAAGATATGTAATGAAATCCCAGAGTCCTATGGATTTGAAGGGAAGCCAGAGAAGGAAAGTATGGTAGAGAGAAGGACAGATAAACGAAATAAGGTAAAGAAGGATTTTCCGATAAGTGATAACTGTGGGACGAAACACCCTAGAACATTCTTGAAAGGAATGAGAGTTTGTTATATGTGTGGAGGAAAAGGGCACAATGTACGTGACTGCAAGGGTAAGAAAATGGTTTCAAATGTACAATGCTTTATATGCAAGGAGTTTGGACACTACGCGAACCTATGTCTCAATCATCACACTATGCCACAAATGATTCTATTGGATAATAATCAAGTTATGATACTATCACAGATGAAGAGGAATGATTAGAGTTCTTATGTTGATTATGTCATTTGAGTGTTGTATCAACAATGTACTTGTTAAAATAATTATGGAGTATATAAGGATTTTACTACAGTAGTATTTCATTATGGACTTGAGATTGTGTGGAACAATGAAAAGTGACTCAATAGCAGGTTAAATTTTTGGAAAATATATGGTTGAGAGAAAGATAAACCATAATATGGTTCTGATACTGAGGTTGTGATTTTAGAATAATACATGATTGTTTTGGATAAATTATATTGGATATTCTTGACTACCTTGAAACTGATTAATGATTTGTATATTCCATCATTGTTTAGGTTTACAACATATTTGATTGAAGGAGTATATCTATTATTCTATGAGGAATAAGGGATCATGAATGTAATCAATAAGGTTTTATGATAGTTCAGGATGTTGTAGTGTTTTAAAAGAATACATGATGAAGGTTATCACATGTTATTACGCGACA
Organism: Viscum album; assembly: GCA_963277665.1. NCBI lineage: Eukaryota > Viridiplantae > Streptophyta > Magnoliopsida > Santalales > Viscaceae > Viscum > Viscum album. The sequence continues at coordinate 973,847,839 of OY728141.1, forward strand.
AAAAAAGGATCTTTATTGTGTTTACCTTCCTTATAAATTTTGGACTAATGTATTTCGGATAGTTCTAGTTTGGGTTATTTTGGATTGCCATAAAAGGACAACCCGAAGGTCGGGCGACAACCCATCGCGTCCTGCAAGGCCGCGAGACTTGAACCCACAACCGATGGGTGACAAGGGTGTATCACCTACCACTGACCCACGTGATGTCCTGGTTTGAATAATGTCGTTTTTTAATGGTTCTTCTAGATGAATTATAAATTCAATTTTTAACCCTATACGAATAGGATAAATAGAATATTATTTTTAAGTTCTATTATCTTTTAGATTAAAAGATGAGTTTTTGGTAGAACTTAGTTAATGGTTGAGACTCTACATGTCAAGTATATATTTTTCTTCTTCTCTTATTCAATGAAGAAATTAATTCTTATACTTTAGTGAAGGGATCTTAAAAAAATTTGTTATCTTAATACCATATGTTTTTCTGAACCGATGGTATTTTAAATCATCATAGATTGATGAATTTAAGGCCCTAAATTTTACACATGTTTGTGATTGATGACCTCAATAACTACCTGTAAACATTTACGTTTTTCCTCGAATTATATATCACTAATTACCACCAATTTTCTCTGAATAGAGATCATAATTTGGTGGTGACCCTTTTATTTCTCTTTTCCTTATATTAAGACTAAACTTTATGAACCCAATTTCCAATGTGGGTTTTCCCACAAAGATATTTTCTATATTCAATCTTCTAATTTCTAAGAACAATTTCAAATTGCGAGGACGCAATTTATTGAAGGAGGGGAGAATGTAACACCCCAAGATTTCATAGTGTGTTATTTCTTCAAAATAATTCAATAACATGCACTACACACCACACCGAGTTCAAGCACACCATGACGTACCAAACAAGCCGTTCAAAAGAGGTTATGAATAGTATTAACTAAATTTTAATCTTTTTATAATCCTTATAATTTTATAATCCATATTATGAGTTTCTTAGACATAATGTAAGAACAAATTCATTTTCATTATTGCACTTTTACCAACTTTTAATAGTGAACCCTTTTTAAATCCAATATTTTAAACTTTTATATATTCAATTTGACTAAAAAATTTACTCTTTAGAATGGGGAAATAAAAATTTACAATGAAACATTTCAAGCTTCCACGGTACGCTTTCCTTTGAATAATATAGTAGCGTGTGTTGTACGCAACTTCGAGTTCTAACACACACCACAACCAATCAAACTAGCCGTTATGAATAGTAATACATAATTTTTGAAATTATATATATATTATATTTCAAAATTTATTTCATTTTTGGATACAAAATATTGAAATTATCATAAGTTGAATTTTTGGTATTTTTCGGACAACTTTCAATTTTTATGAATAGTGAAAAATACTTTAGAACATCTTTTTTAATCAAAATAATTTATAGTGACAAATTATATTATTGAGTGGTTTTAAAGTATAATTAGAATATATTTTTACCATTTTATCCAATGGTGTCCATTAGAATGAATTTCACTTTGAAATTGGACCTAAACAATTGTGAATCTTTTGATATATATTGTTTCTTAAAAACACGCTATTTTTTTGACATCGGAAATTAATTATAAAATTAATTATTGAAACTTATATGTTTGGAATTTTGTATAATAGACATCATTTTTGAATTTGGAATATCAATAATATCATAGGGTGAAATTTGGGCATTGTTCTGGAAAACATCAATTTTTGATGAATAGTGAAACTACTAAGTGGTAGTTAAAAAACTGAATTTTTTCATAAAACATAATTTTACCGCATATGTGAATGGAATTTCGAAAATCCGAGAGACACAGTTAATATCAAAAAGTAAAATGTGGTTCAAAGAGATGAAAATAATTTTTGGGGAATAGTAACTTTTTACTTTTATTTACAACGGTTAAAAGTAAATAGGGTAATTAAGGGTAAAAATGATATTAATATTACCCTAACACATGTCGTAATTCCATTGTACAAGTGTATCTCAACCAAAAACAACATTTGGAATTATATATTATAATTTAGTTCCACTTCGATTAGATTAGGACATTTATTATTATTTAATTCAAAGAAGAGTTAATAGAGTTAAAATAAAAGTTTATTTACTTAAACATTTTTAATATAGGGTTATACATAAGATAAATTCGATTTTAAATATTCATTAGAAAAATAATAAGAGTTCCTACATAATGATATTTTATTTATAATTTTTAGACTTTAAATAATTTAGTTTATTTACGACACAATGATGATGTAGTAATTACCATAATAGTGAAAAATTAAAATAATTGATATTATAAATACCCAACTAAATATAATTTGAGAATTTTAATGAATTAAAATAATTTTCTAGGATAATATGACATGTTAGTATTGATTTAATTAACTTTGGTTGAAGTAATAATTCTTTTATGAGTTTCACAAAAATCAACTATTGAATAGTGTCAAAATTAACATAAAAGAGTTTTTAAAACAAATATTATATTATTAATTGATATTGAATTCCTAAAAATTTAAGGGATGGCAATGAGACTTATATCACGATAGGTGTATCATTAATGGACAACTTGGGGGGTCGGTAGGATGTATATAGTATGTTTATTAACTATATATTATAAAAATACAAAGTGACATGGTAAATGTCAAACTAATTAACTAGGAGTTAAAACTAAAAGATAAGGTTAATATAGTAACCCAAACCTGACTAAATTCTATTGGTTGAATGTTTTCAGACCTATCCCTACCTTAAACTTTTAATAATAAACTTTGGATCCATTAGAAATCGAATATGAATTTATTATAAATTAATATTTCTAGCTTTTCCAAAGGTGCCCCTCACCACTCTTATAAAAGGGCACTCCTCCTTCTCATTTATTCACACCATCAAAGCCTTTTGGTTCTGCCAAACCCTGCCCATATACTCTCGTAACTTCCCTCACTTTATCCTAGAGGCATTACTTTAGTCAGAAAGCCATCTTAAGGAGCTCTTTTCATCAAATCAAAAGGAAGAACCCAAAGAAGAGGTAATGATTTCACCGACCTTTTTCAAGTTCCATTCTTCTTCCACTTCTTCTTCCTTTGTTGTTACCATTCAAAAATAATAACTCCAGTATCATATATATACTATAATGTTTTTATAAATATGGTACAACCACATTCAGTATTCTATCCATCCTTTGAATAAAATGTCACCATACGAGCGTACATACGACTTACCGTCTCCACGTCGTGGTGTAATTGTTATTCAATAAATTATTATTTGGATGGGTATAATAATGATGTGTAATTCATATAAATAATAAATGTAAGAAGATAATGATTCTGTATATATAATATACCATCCAATTATATTTATTTTAATATTAAAAGAATGATATTGTCGCTCGTGCGTACGTACGGACTACCGTCTCCACGAACGCGATGAGATTCATTCTCCATCATATCTATTCAAGTATAATTCTCATCTTATGATTAATAATTGTATTTAAGGATTTGATATCATTCTGGATATGAATAATATACAACCTATCCATGAAAAACATGGCTTACGTAACAAAACATATAAAAGAAAACGAGTAAGTTAACACCTGAAACGACGATAATTCTAAGATATTATTAACAAATCAATGTTAAAAGATCATATAAGATATCATATTAATATATATAATTATTGTATTATTTTATAACAATTATTTCACCATTATATAGGAGTTTAAACTACCCCAACCTATGAAAAGTACAAGGTAAGGGTTATTTCACAATCTATTCATTATCCGAGGTTGTTTATACGTAATAATCTACAGGGATCTCTTTATCATCCACATCCATGTTTCTAAAAAATGTATTTCAAAACATTTTTTACTATTTAAAATAATATTGGATAAAGTCATTTATACCCTTTTTTGACTTTGTATAAGAGTTTTATAAAGGAATCTTCCCTTCATTTTCCAAACAAGGTGATTTTTAACCTTTCCGACAAAATTAAGGTAAGAATGTTTTTTTAAATTATACGGCGGGTGCTGCTATTTTTCACCGTTATAAAATATTCGAAGCTTCCCTTACAAGCTTATAAGAATATTTTCAAATAAAATGTTTTATTTTATAAATATTTGACTCTTAAATGATTTCAAAATAGAAAGAGATATTTCTCAAAAAAGAGTTTTTATTTCATCTATGTCAACATCCTTTGATGGATTTTATGCTTATTTTTAGTTGATTTATTATGATACAAAACTTCTATATTGTATTGAAGGTTTTGTGATATGTTTGACTGTGGATGTGCTATTTTTATACCATTCATCGTTTATGGTGAAAGTATTTACATTTTGTATGCTTGTTTTAATACGAATGTTTATGTTATGTTTAAACCATTTCATATGGGAATGCATTGGACTTAATATGTGACGGGTGGAGCTCACTATAGCTCCTCGATGCATCGGTTGGTCTAATGGGACCAACTAGTGTCTTGGCACAAGGCCTTGACAAAATCTTATTTATAGTCTTGGCACGAGACCTTGGCTATGTGGTTATGATAGTATGGCATTATGCATTCCATCATTATGAAAGTGGTTATTATTATTTCATGTGATTATTCGATTAGTAGAATATCCATGTGAATAAGTAAATGGCATTATTTCATTTAACTTTTGCCATACTATGTTGAAGTTCAAGTTTAAAAGGCTTTTGTTTTAGTTATACATTGCCTTAAATGTTTATTCTTATTTTTGAATGTTTCTTCTATATTGTTATCCTTACTGGGAATTTGAGCTCACCACTTTTCTATGTTTTATTTTTCCCAGGATGTGAAGAAGTAAGTTATGAATGACCTGCAGGGATAGTATGTGGGGATATGAGTGTGGAATATGGAGACTATGTTGTTGTAGTAGTTTTTCACTTTATGATGTAATGTAAAACTTTATGAATATATCTAGTGTTTCCAAGGCTACTAAACCAATCGGTCTTTTGAGATTTGATCTTTCTTGTGATCATTCCAATGTAATGTAATAATTCACTGACTCTGGGTAACTAGGGTCAGGGCGTTACACTCTTTATTATAAGTTTGGTTTTAAATTCATGTGGTTGAGAATATTTTTAGAGCTATCTGATGTAATGGTCCAGACCACCCTACTCCATTAAATTTCAAAAATATTGTTTTTGGGTGTTTTGGGAGGCTGTTCTATCTGATTTCACGAGTTTCCCAAAATTCTAGTTTTTTCAACGGTGTGCCATGTTAGTTAGTCATCATTTGAAGCTCAGTGTTCGTATGTCAGGGCATTGAAAGGATGAGATGTCGATGATTCTATGTGTTGGTGATTCAGGGTGTTGATAGGTTGAGGTGTTGGTATTTGAATCCATGGTAGGTCGAGGCATCAATAGCTTTAGGTTTTTGTCGGTTGAGGAATCAGTAGGTCGAGGCGTCAATAGGTCGAGGTGTCGGTAGGTCGAGTGTTAGTGAGTCAGGCATTAGTAAGTCTTATCAGGGACTCACTGCCAGTGAACCGCATCGATGACACAACATTGGTGTCTCATGTGTTAGCAATTTTTGTGTCGCTGACTCACTGTCGGCGACTCATGTCAGTGAATCACACATCGGCCAGTCATTTCTAGTTTTTTCATGTTTTTCTACTTTCACCCCACTAAATATTTTTTTAAGAAAATCATGTTTAAATTATTATTTGAGAATATATAAAGACAATTTAAATTATATTATTTATGTATTTAATATCCTAATTCTCTAGGGACATTGATATAATCAAGTCGCATGGTCTTGACCATGATCTGACTTTAAAGGACATTGAAACCGCTTCACTTCCATTGATATAGGATCTGGTTTTTCTAAAATTGAGATCATTTCTTCATTTTAACACTTAAATTTCCACTTCCAATGCCATGGAAAATTCTTCCCCGAGGATTCACATCTATGTTGTACCCTTGTATTCATTTTATCTTATAGTCTTTCCTTTTACTTGCAAGACCCACTGTTTTTCGCACAAGGAGGAATTATTGATCGTCTGTTGATCCAATTAGGGATCCCTTTGTCTCTGTTTTAATGATATATCATGTGGGATTGGTGTACCAGTGTCTCCTTGGAAATATAGTTTTAAATTAATGTTACATATATAATAATAAGAAATAAATGAGTGTATGGACAGACGATGATGTTGATTTTTTTATATGTTATCTTTTATCCATGTCGTGTTTTGTATGTGATGAATGGTTTTTGAAAATCATGGTCATTGGTGGCCTCTGTTTGTGAACTTGTATGAATTTTGAATATTTGTTTTTTCTTATATATAATGGATAAAATTATGAAATATAATATCCAAATACATGAAATTAAATATATATATTCCCCAATATCAAACATGTTCTATGATCACCCATGAATTATCAAAGTCGAATTAATGAACAAGGGTTTCTAAATATGCATACACCATACTATTTGGTGTGGCTGTGTGTTGTGTATGGTTCTGTGGACCTTGTGTTTTTTTCTAGTACAGTTGTTTTATGAATGAGAGTTTGGATGTGAGTACGTGGTGGTATGGGTGGTGTAATTGAATCTCATGTTGATAGATTGGTTTATTATAGAATGGATGAACTTATTCAACAGTGGGACTACATCTGAGTTGTGGTTGGAAAGATGGGCATCATGTTTGGTTTGTGATATGTTTATGTTACTAGTTTTTTTAGGTGTGATGATTTAATGTAGTGTTTCTACTATCTTCGGGTTTGACGATGTCTGTTGTGGGTTTACATATTGAAAGGAAGGACTGGGAGGCACTACATTGAATAACGATAGTGGGGTGTTCATGAAAGGGGAGTGTGAAGTGGGACTGCAAGATGGTTGGGTTTTTTTTGTTTTTCTATATGTGGTACTTTTATTGTAGTTTTTCTATTGATGATGGTTTAGGAGGGATAATTTGAATGAAGGTTGGTGTTACCTCTCATGGGCCTTTCACCCAGAGATTCCATAGACATTTTTGAAGTGATTGTGGGATATGACTGTAAATGTAGTGTGTTTTGGTTTGTAATTGACCATGTAGGAATGAATTAACTATTAAATGAATAATATAATCGACGTGATTAAATGTTAGGTGGCTCCCTTTTTTCCATTACATATGTGCCTGTCTTTTATTGTGATACATGCATGTTTGGTCACCAATATGTGATTTTTTGTGGGGGATGGTTTATTTTTTTGAAAACCCATAGGTTTGGATGAGTGATTAGTATATATATATATATATTTTATTTCCTTGTTATTTCTATGCGCGCCCACCTATGATGGGCACTACATGATGAACACCCTCATTGATATGGGGGAGGGTATCTTTTCCCAACATCCTTGTTGGTTGATGGATGGATGATTGTTTTATCTTCTCGACTCCATAATATATTCATTGGTAGCCCTAGACTCTTTGGGAAGGCTGGGGTGTGGTTGGGAAGCCCAGGTTTCTACAGTCAAGGTGTGCATCCCATGTTTCATTAGAATGAGATATGATTCCCTTTCCAAGGTGTCTTTGGGAGGAGCTTGCGGTTTGGTGGCCTATGTGTCTGTGGGATGGATGTGATGTGGTATGTGGCCCAATTGTGTGCTGGTAGGTTTTGATAGTGTGGATTATAGAAGAGCGTGGTAGTGTAAGGAAATTTTCTATTAGGTATGAGAAGTTAACTAGTGGGATGTGGTGAGGGTCACCCTATCATTTATGTTAATACTATTTACATTACTTGACATGCATTATTTTGTGAGTGTGCCTTGGAAAGGTTGGTGAGGATAGTATACTCTGTTATGTGATTATGAGTTTATTCTGTTTTACGCACAGGGTCATTAGTATGCTTCCTCAACATTTTCATGAGAGACATTGGTTTTTCCTATTGATTATACTTGTATGCTCCCACTACACATTTAATATTGTTTTTAGGTTTTTAGGGAGATTACACGGACTATACTGGACATTACATTCTCGGATTTTGGGATTATTTTCATGATGCTTCTTATTATTCTTCTTTTTGTATTTACTTTGGTTCTTCTCATTGTATTTCTAGTACTATTAACTAAAATATGCACATTACATGAATTTTGGATTATTTTATATTTATTTATATATATATATTAAAGTTATTTTGAGTTTGAAACATATTATCTCTCTATAGTGGATTCAATAAAAAGGGTAATGCCTCCCATCATTGTGATATTTTAATATCGTTGGTTTTGGTCTCCACCCTAGGGCCTGTTGGATGTGGGACATAAGGATTATTATCTCATTTTCAATTTTAAGAAGGAAGGTCACACCATTTTTTCATTCCATTCCTCATCTTGAAGAAGGATGGTTGTGACACATGAGATGAATTTTTTTCCAAATTACGTTTGTTATTCAATTAATTATTAAAAAAATTGTGAATGATCTTCATTAAAGAGGTTCGTGTGTCAATTACACGACTTCTAATAATTAATCATTCGCTACAATGAAGAATTCAGTCATTATTATCCAAAGGGTTTTCACTATGAAAAAATATATATATTATTTTATTTCTCATCTTATTGATTTAATGTCATGTTTTTTAGTTATTTATCTATCCATATAGATTATTCTATTTAATTAGATATATATTCATTGTGCGTAACTGTTACTGAGAATATGAGATCACCCTTTTATTTGTTATATTCTCTCCAAGTGATGAAGATAAAATGATTGAATTACTTCCAGGAATAAAACCACATTCCTTTGTTATGTTTTTTTATTTCCAATGTAATAAGGCCACCTTGTATGTATTTGGTCATTAAATAATACTAAACTATTCTTTCCATTTGTATTAGAATAATGTATTATATAAAAAGTAAAAAATAAAGGCACCGACTTTGGGATACTAGGGTTGGGGTAGTTACAGTTGGTATGATAGATATATTTGTTAAAACATTTTAAACTAAATTTAGGAAATAAAATATTAGGCAACATAACCCTATGATATAATTTGAGAATAATTATAGTAGAAAATTCTATGAAAATATCATTATGAATATGGTATTAGATACATATGGTATTTTTATTTTTTGTTTATTATTACACTAGTTTTAGGTACTATTAAATATATTTCATAATGATAATATCTAATATATGTGTTTTTCATCATTTAGAAATGGACTATATGAGAAAGAATGTGAACCTCACAAATTCAAGTATTTTGAAGATTAATAATTATTACATCTTTTGAAAGCTAAATACAATATTTTGATGGGATGTAGTCTCCTTAATATTATCATCGTATGTGGACATAATATAATGTTTTGAAAATAAATTTAATGAATTATCAATGTCTTAGAATATTTAGGGATAGAAAGAGATAATTTAATGATAGAGAAAGATATAGATAATGGGAAAAGGGGGAAAATAATTTCCCTTCATACAATAATTGTTGATGGAAACACCTTTGTATATGGTTAATAAGAAAAGGAGTCTACTAAAGAGTGGGTAAAAAGACCACCATGATCATGATTGCAATATAAAGAATGAAAATTACAATATTATATGATTCAAATATATGTATATGTGGATATATGAAAAATAATACCCCAAGAATAACATGAATATACCTAATGATACCTAAGAGATCATGGTAAATGTTTTGATATTACCACAGATTAGGTGGATTTATTAATGTGGCTATTATTTGATTCAACAATAATACCATTTAAGTATTATATCAATGATGTACTAGTAAAAACAGTTATGAAATGTGAAATTATTTTACTATAGTACTTATTCTTTATGCAATTTGAAGCATGTGATGAACAACTACAGTAACCAATATAAGTGATTCTATTATGAGTTGATCTTTTGAAAAACTCATTATTTGGGAATGATAAGCATAAAAATGAGAATGATGTTGGGATAATAATTAATTTATGTTGATGGGATGTATTGGTGACCAAGGATATAGTAAGTGATTTTATTGTTTATGTTATGTTGTATGTAACGATTAGGTGCTTGGATATAAAGAATATATTCAAACACCTATGATTATTCAACTAGAAGTATGAATGTTTTCTTAATGTTTTAATTTTTTTAGAGTATTCATATATTATGGGTGTTTTAATTAGAAATAAATTACATTAATAAAATATGATGTTATGTTGATTTAATAAATTTAGTTACCTCCCCTTAAAATTCATGATTTCTGAATTTGGAATGGAATATTTTAGATGAACCATAAAATTAAATACTTATGAATGGATTACATTTAAAAATATATTTCATCATTTAAGGCTAAATTATGATTTACTATATTTAATTTTGTGGCCAATTTGGATTCAGAAATAATTAAAATCATGATAAAAGGAATTTTAGATCATATGATTCATTAATGTGTATCAAGAATAAAGAAAATTCATTCTGAAATTTCATCTCTTGGTGTATGGAATGAAGTTAATGTAGATCAAAACACCAAAAATGGTTGAGATTATGTGGATTAAATGGAAATTATTCACATAGGATTATTTTTCTCATGTTCTTACCTAAATACATAAATAATCCCTCACCTCTTATAAAGAAATTTTGAATGAACGGTATATTAATTTAATATTTTAGATTGAAATCGATGGACTCCTTAACAGAACATAGGATTATAGTTTTGTAATGGTATATATTTTTATGACAGTGTTCTCTATCACAATCCATCAGAACCTGATTGTCATATTTTTATTCCATCTAAATTTTTTTACTATCCATTAATGTTATCCTATTCAAAATCCTATTTTTGTAGATATTGACTTTTCTCTTTCCCTCTTATCAAGGGTACTTTTAACACTATATTCATTGTAGGTTTACCACTATGGAATATTCATACATCAGGATTTTATTTTAAAAGTGTAGTTTCAATTTGAGGGAAATAAATTTAATGATGGATGGTACAATGTATCACTCCATTATTTTACAGTTTTCACTTCTTAAAAAAATTAAAAAATTTCGACAATTAGCTTTACACATAACACTGGGTTTAAAAATGGTTAATTACTATTAATTAATTATTATAATCATCACCTAGCCATTGGAATTTTGGTAATAAATGAGACTAACTAAATTATGAAAAAATAGTTTATATACGTTTTAAAAACAAATTCATTGGTTACCAATTATTTATAAATAAACATGAAATCCACTTTAACATAAAGAATGCGTTTTTATAAAAAAACATATCCTATGACCACCAAGAAATTTATCTTAATAAATTTAATTATTAAATATTAGTGAAATATATTAAGGAAATTTTTATGTCATATATTCCACATTTTTTTGAATTCCTACAATATTAATTATAGTATTAGGAAAATTATAAATATAATTTAATGCAGAAAAACAATATATTTCTAAAGGAATTTTCCTCCTTTTGTTGGGTGAACTATTTTAAATAATATTTTTGAAACTATTATAAGTTTTATATGAACAAATATTCTAAATTTTTTAGATAGTGATTCCAAAATTGTCTTATACTGAATATTTTTTATTTTCTGATATGTTTATTTTTATGAATAGTAAAAAATGTTGTATTTTATTTTAGAACTGCGTTTTTGTCTAATTTAAATATATATTTAAGTTATATTTTAAGTTGGATAAAAATAATAATTAGTTACATTATATAAAAATAAAACCAATTTAGTTATTTCGATTCAATTCCACATTTAAATTCGATATAAAAAATTTCAGCCTTTTATACATTCCACATTAAAAACCTTCCTTTTCATTGTGTCTGTAGGATAAGATTTAAATATAATTTTTCGAAATATGTTAATTAAATGTGATTAAATGGATTATATATTTAGAATTATAAATAAAATCTACGGTCTATGGTAAATTTTATTTTTAGGTACAAATATGTTACAGTGGTAAAAAATATTTACTAAATTATTGGTAAATTATTAGAAATGGTAAAAGTTAAAATGAAAAAGTTTAACATACCAAAATATTAAGAAAATTAATAGTTTTCAGAGCTATTTATAGACCAAAAACAGATTAAATACATATTATTTAAAAATATAATTCATTTAAATTAATTCCCCCTCAATTTATTTGTAATTTATTATAAAAAATTTAATTATTTAATCACTTAAACCAACCACTATCCATGAATAAATACCACCCCTCACAACCCCATTTCAACATAAAAATTGAATCTCCTAAAATCGCATACGAAACCACTAATACCCACTCTCCCCAAATCACATTTCATCTAGTCTGGCCAAAATTTAAAATATAAGGTATTTGAGGGTTCCTCCAAGGAGGTGATATATAAGAGGTAATTTTCTCAAAACACATCTCTAATTTTCTTTTATTTTTATAATGTTTCCTTAACTCCCTCATACATAGAGAAATAATAATTCAATAATCTTTTAAATAATTTTATTTTAATTTTCTAGTGAAATTTATTATATCTATCACTTTTATTACCTCATATTATTTAATACAGTTAAATACTTGTACATGTTATTGTGATTGAATGTCCCTGTGAATAATGTATTTTCATTTTCTATTAATTCCCTCATGGATGGCCATAAACCTATCTTATAGTTAAATAATATATTAAAAATTATATTATATCAAATTTGATGTGATGGAACAAATAAAAACTAGTAATAGTAAATAAAATGAAACTAGTTGGTGATGATTAGATAAACTGGTAAAATAAACAATTCATTTATCAGTAACATTTTATCTAATGAATTTATATAATGTTATAATAACTGATATATCAGGTCATTTATATTCCTAGAATATAGTTAATACAACTCCATTTCACTTCTATAGTTTTAATTCCATTTTATATGAACATATTTAATTTTATATTAGTAAAATTGATCATGAGTCCCAGAATTGAACGCAACGAAACCAGGATAATATTGAAATATTATTAATGAACAAGTCATAAGATTCCCTAAAATCATAAAATAAGGAATTATAAATATGACTATTTTTTTAATGAGTTAATATAATATATTTCAATAATAATAAAATAAGATAATGAAAATTTCATAAAAGGGAAGTGTGAGGTAAGGGTTTTTTTCTCAACTCACTTTTACATCTATGAGATATATATCTTCTTTAATATATATTTCTTGTCTATGGTATATATATATAAATCTCTATGATATTTAATATCCTGAATCACATTATAGTCATGTTATTAAAATTTTAATTTAATTAATATAAATATTATGACACATACAATTTGACTGACTACAAGTGGTAAGAGATTTCTTAATTTAATTTTCATTTATCTGGTCAAAAATTTATTTCATTGATTATTCTATTATAATTTTTAGTGTCAAACTATCTTTTATTATATCCCTTTTTATTTCCAATTTTTTATGTTAATTTATAGTGAATACAAAAAATAATTCTTTTTAATTAAAGAAATTTTCATTGTAAGGTACTTTGTCCCAATATCCATTCATTGAGGGATATTTTGCTGATATACACCCACCTTATTTTATAAGGTCTATATATAGATCCTATGACATATCATTTCATTATCATGTTATTTAATCTTTTTTTTAAATTATATTATTCCATGGTATTATCATAAAAATATTTCAAAGTGTTATGTGGTTGTGATTGAAATATTTCAATGTGGTATATGACAAATTTATTTAAAAATATGTTTAAAAAAATAATATACGATATATTATGAATGCATTGGATGAAACAACAGGAGGGGACCGTATATTGAAAATACCGTTGATATATTAGTACTATCACAAGATGAATAATGTTTTCAAATAAAATGGGTTTTATCCACAAATGATTAGACCATCATGTGAAAGGTCTTGATGATAGTTTTTCATATTCCAGATACCTGACTTCAAATAATTTTGAATTGCCTAAATTCAAAATTCATTCCTTATTATCCATTTGATTTTCACTATGACGGAATATATGGATGAAATTCATTTTTAGTTTATTGATTACATGGCATGTGTGTGAAGTTATTTTCCGTTCCATGTTTATTACTCTCTTAAATTCAATATTGTTTCTATTGTAATTAACTCTTACTATGAATATGATAAGACCCTTTTAATTTTTTTCTTTTCAATAGGGGATGCAGTTTAAATGTTTGAATGACATCAATGATGAAAATTATATTCCTTTATCTGTTTAATATTAAATTACCAATATAATAAGGGTACCATGGATATATCTAGTTATTCAAGACTATTATACTATTTTTTCTTTTTGGATATGAATCTTTTATCAATTTCAAAGTCAAAAAAATAGAAATGGAGGCATGATTATAAGTCCCCTACCTTAAACATTACATAATATTTAATTAATTTAATAATTCATATTTAATTACTATTTAGGTTTATAGATTTAGAGAATTAGTTCATAACATATACATTAACACATGAATATTACAAGTAGACACTTATATTCATTATCCATTTATTTCATAAAATAAAATAAAATTCGTAATAAAACGATACATGTCCACTTCCATGTTTTAGACAACATAAATTTTCCATGATCCCATCCTTCACCCTATTCATCATTAATTCATATGTAAAACATTTCAAAAACATTGTATGCACATAAAAATCATTGTAAGGGGTATAATATAAGGGTGGAAAAAATTATCCCATCAATAATTAAAAATCAATGAAACCATAATTTTCAATCATAAAATACCTTATGAAATCAAAATATTTGTGAAAAACACACATAAATAATAAAACATAATGATATCCTATGGAATACATAACATACATATATTGTAGATTTCACAAACACATAGGGATTTATGTTTGGAATACCCATCAAAGTATATTCCACAAATCTCTTAGGATAAATATTAACATTTACCTCTTTTGTGTTACCCAATGCATTGGATATCTATCTCAGGAACACTCGCCATATGTTTATCATGGAACCACCCATATACGTAAACATTCCCCACGAACCATAAAATATTCATAACACATAAAATAAGCATAAAGGAATGATTAAATTTCCACATTTCAACCACAATATATCATTTCCGGATATTTATATAATCAATTCATTATAAAACCATTTTCAAAACCACTTAATAACGATATTTTTTGAATTAATGTGTCCCATACCACTTTGAAACTATTGAAAGGAATTTTAATTTCAATCATTAATATCCATATAAATAATTCCTTAAAACTTATTTTAATATAAAAACACTAACGAGAATGATTTAGAAGAATAAATCATTAAAACAATATTTTAGTTAACGGGTTCATAACATAATGATAGATGATGGAATAAAAATAATTTTGGAATAAAATTTAAACAAAACATTATAATATCATTAAAATAAAGGTATTCATAATATAATATTCCAAAGGATAGTATATACACCATATAAAATTGAATTGGTGCATAACAACAATGAAGTCTCGATGAAATGAAAATTGAGACAAATCCATTATAAAGAAGGTATCCTTAGATTAAGGATAAATAAATTAAAAAATAATATGTGAAAAATATAAATACACTCAATATTATTGGTTATTAAGTGTAAATCAATCAAAGGTCATTCACAAATTCTTTTTCTAGAAACAAAAACATTGACTTGGAAGTTTAACTTAATTAACATAAATTGTGTTATGATTACCCTTATCATGTTCATATAAATGACTTGAGAATTTATAAATGGAGTTATTATGTGTATCAAAAGAATATCCAAATGAATGGGAGTGGAATTTACTATATAAATAAATAAATAGAGATTCAACATATAATATTTGAAAAAAATAATCAAGGAAGTATGTGTAAAACCCAATGAGTGAAAATTGAAAATTGAAATTCCCTTACCAATTTGGTAGCTTACAAAACATACGCCCCATGAAAGAAGGATCAAAAAATGAATATATAAATACCCTTAAATTAATGTATATTACACAAAGAATAAAATCATGGGTAGTATATACACCATATACAAGTAAATAGTGGAAATTATAGCATGAATCTCATGGGAATAAAAGTGAGATTAAACCCCTTACCTCAAGCTGGGCTTGTTTTGTATGTTCCTTTTTTTCCTTGAATAATAATATACTGTTAATTTATACTTTCTTAAAAACATTTATAAAGGTTATTATTAATATTATAAAACTTATTACCTTGATAGAACAATTAGTTAATTATTTCAGATCATATCGGACAATTTTTCGATGTTCGGAACCTGCTTCAAAAATGAACATGTTAAAATTACAAATTGTCTATGTGTTAAAAAGTGAATTATCTATAGAATGATATTCGTGATTTAGATTTCATATATATCATATATATACAGTATATATTTATTTATAATAGTCTTTATCAGTTGGATATATGCAATTGAAATGCACCGTTCATAGAGACGGTAAGCCGTACATACTCATGAATGCTGCTTTCATTAAAATTTTTTCAATTTTAAAAGAACAAATATAATTGATACATAAGTATATTATTATTCCAGTATAAAATAATATTATATATATGTTACATAAGTTCATTAACACCATCCTGTATACGCTCTGTGTATGGTATGATTTTTTAACGCCCCAACCCGGCTCACCTCTAAGATGGTGGTCAGACCGGTGGGTTACATAACGTCATGTGCATCTCCCTGAACACCAGAGGCTTCCAACTACCAGAGAGGTATCTTTGGTGTCCATATGGGAGACTATGCCCACATAAGTAATAAATAATATCATAGAGAAGGTAAATAAACAATATTAAATAGAAGAATCATGTAAATGAATAAACTGTAGTAAAAGGAATATAAATAAATCCAACATAAAGATAAAAACCAATTGCGAAATCTCACAAAAGAGTGTCATTACATTATATGACTCTAAATGGGAATTATGGAAAACAAAACTCAAACACACATTCAAATAAAAGAAAATACACAAGCAGCAACTGCATCGTGAGCAAGGCCCGGTCCTCTGCCCCAGTCTCCATCCTAAGTAGTAATGAAAAATCAAGCATCAGAAGCAGCACACTTCTGCTTGCCAATACCTGGAAGAAATTAATCTACTCAGGTGTCGACGATGCCCGAGCATGGTGTGAGATAAAATCCCAATAGGCTGGCACCCATGGTGTCTAAACCATTACATTTAATGCAAAAATAAAAAATGCAGTGTTCCATCACATAACCATTTCAAATAAATTAAGTGTAGTGAAATGAGATAAATAAGTTGGTCTGGGTCCCAAATGGCACCCATGCCTGGTCACATACTTCAGCCAAAGCTGGTAGTCTGAAAGGGTACCTATCAACAGATACAAGAACACATACACATATAGATAACCCATAAATCAATGTAAAACTATGAAAATTTATACCCCATGCTTGTGCTTTATCTTGGGGTTGAAGTCCAGTGTCAGCCAGACACACATCCACATATCAGGGAAAATTTATCAATTTCAAGAGACTCAATTAGAAATAACAGAAACTTTATATGCCTCGTTATTTAAGGTTTATGTTGAGATTTGGTGTCCGAGCCGGTCTCGAAGGTATCTTTATGAAACATCCATCAATTTGTCCAATGCCACTGAGCCCGTCTGAGGCAATATTTTGAAAGACCAAGTATCACCTGAGGCATGGAATTACCTAGTGTCCATCCCAATCTTGAAAAAAGGTGGTCGAGTGTCATACAAGGAAGGATTAGCCACATTTCCAATGTATCCATCCCAATGGGACCTTTTGGAACCCGTATCACTCAAAAGAATTAGAAAGTCCAGGGAAGTCTCGGTCCAACAAAGCCAATGACACCGCCCCCCGACACATAGATGCAACCGATCACGAACGGAGGATCTTGGCGTGGACCTTAATACAGGACCATCCCCCTTTGCCCTCCTTGAATTTAATTATTTTTTTCACAGCAGCAGATATGACATTATTAGCATATGAAGTCACAGCTTGAAAACTAACCAGATACACTCACATCACAAGGCATAAATCTAACAGTATAGTATAATAACTTGCAAGGAAAAATACATATCTTATCTACCTCAGTAGATAATGCACATTTAAATAATAATAATTTCATCATAACAACATGAAAAGAAATATATATATCATATCATTTTCATCGAATTATGCACATTTAAATAATAATCAGTTCAGTATAACATGTGCCAATGATCCAACATTTCATGTTAATGTCCAAAGAAACTATTTATTAAATTTAATTACAATAAAAATGGGAGTTGCAACACATGCAATTAATTAAACAATAAAATCACCTAAAAACTAATACACTAATCATGTCGACACACCCAAAAAGGTGTCCAACTATGTTTCAATAATTCAAAAAACTATTCATTTAATTTAAAAAACAACAAAAAGGGGTTGTGCATTACTTGCAGCTAATTAAATTAATAACCTGACAAACAAAAAAATACACATAATATGTCGGAACACCCAAGGGGGTGTGAAATATTTTTGAAACCATTAAAACAAATTAAATTATTATGATTAAGGAATCAACAATTAAGAAACACTATTAATGTAATTTAATTGGGTAAAATTGCACAATACCAGTAGCCACCGACTAACGGAAAAATGACACGTTTTTATAAATCATAACGAAACAGAGGGAAAGTGAGTTGGAACCCTAACATATAGTCATATATGACTCTAAGACCCACGGTGGGATTTGATTTGACCTAAAATGGATGAAGTCAAATGATTTTATAAAACTGCCAAAATAGGGTAAAAATCTTCCGTGATGAACTACGTGCAGATTACTCAAAGAAAAATGAAAGATTCCAATTGTGAACTTTATCTTTTGCCTATGGTTCACTACAACATATATGGTGAAGGAATAAGATATTGGATTGAGGATAAATTACCTTCCAAAGGTGCTGCTGGTTAGTGTGCCGGGATTGAGGGGTGTGACATGATGAGTTGGAGAGAGAGAGGTGAGGGAAAAAAGTAAAAGTGAGAAAAGAATAAAAATGAAAGGAAAAGAAAAATAAGGGAAAAATAAAAGATAAGGAAAAAAAGGAAATAAAAGAGAAAGATAAAATAAACAAATTAATAGAATGGAAAATAATAAAAATAATTAAAAACAGAAATCCCCCATTTTAATTATTTTCATTTTTCCCATATCCCCCTCTTTATTTAATTTCAGAATTTCTTTTTATCCCTTATTTATTTATTTAAATATTATTTATATATCTTATTTCAATTTTCCAATACATAATTAAATATTTAAAACCCTAACACCATGAAAAAGCATGACGTGACATTTTTCATGAAATTGCTGCAAATAATTAAATGAAATAAAAATTTGTCCGTGAACCCTAGTGAGGTGCACATGCACGCACCCAGGGTCACTTAATTAATTATTCTACCTTAAATTAAAAATTTTCCGTACCAGATTAAGGCCAGGACATTACAACCTATCCTCATTAAGACAAATCTTCCCCGGGTTTCCCTTCTGTGGGTAGTGGAATGTCGCCAGAGGAGAGTTCCAGCCAGTGCACACGTACAACCATCTCTCGCTCCCTGTCTCATCTTGAACGCATCTGTGTTTCCACAACACCCAGACCAATGGGACTGACTTGCCTCAGAGGACTTTCATACTAAGGTCGATGATACAGTTCGGATGCTCCGCAAAGGATGCATCAGCGTCAATCTCGATGTCATCAGGGTCAAAAGAATGAGACCGGTCTTGATGATATTTTCAAAGATGAGATAAATGGAAAATGTCATGCATGTAATAGTAACTTTGAGGTAGCAGTAGCCAGTAGACAACCGACCCAACTCTTTCCACTATCTCAAACAACCCGATGTATCTTGGTGATAACTTCCCCTGCCGCTTGATCCGCGTGTGACCCAACCTCGGAGGAACACACAAAAAGACTCGATGCCCCACATCATACTCTAGAGGTCTGTGGTGACAATCAATATAAGACTTTTTCCTGGACTGATCTGTAGTCATACTCTTCTAAATAAGATGATATTTCTTAGAAGTCTCTTGAACAAGATGAGGACCCGACCAAGTTGCATCACCTACTTCGAGCCAGCATAAAGACGAATGAAACAGTCTACCATAGAGATCCTCGTACGGATCCATTTGGATTGTCACCTTGAAGCTATTATTATAGGTAAAATCGAAAATAGGTAAATTATTCTCCCTAGAACCTCCAAAGTAATGGATACATTCCCATAACAAATCCTCTAACACTTGCATACTTCTCTCGGACTGCCCATCGGTCAGAGGGTTATATGATGTACTCAGAAGTAGCTATGATCCTAGTACCTTTTGCAACCATTTCCATAAATATGAAGTAAAGGGTGCATCCCCATCCCAGACAATAGAATGAGGTACATCATGAAGTCACACAATTTCTCAGATATACATCCTTTCCAACTCATTAATCACAAATGACTCTCAAACAGGCAAGAAGTGTGCAACCTTGGATAACCTATCGATAACCCCCCATACTGCATCGCTGCATCGAGGATATCTTGGAAAATCTGTAATCAAATCCATTGTGATTTCATTCTATTTCTATTCATGAATGGATAGAGGTTGTAGGAGTCCAACAGGTCGCTGGTGATATGTCCTCACCTATTGGCAGGTGGAGCACCGAGAGATGAAACCGGTTGTCTACATTTTCATACCAGGCCACCAATACTGTCAAAACATTTCTCCGTACATCTTGGTCAGCCCAGGATGAACTGCCCAAATAGAGGTGTGATATTCCTTCATCATCTCTTCCAGCATACCTATAGGTACCCATACATGGCCTTGGTAAAGGAGGGTTCCACTGCCAAAAACAACCCAACCAAGGGGTGGGTTCGCTCCTGTAACACTTTCCCTTAAAATGAGTCCCTCAGGGGAAGTCAAATGTTGCCTGTGGATATACTCCAAAAGAGAGGACATCATTGTAAGAGCTTCTAGAACTGGTTTTCCACTCTGCTCCAGAATCTCTAGATGCCTCTCAGAAAACAAGGCCATCATCTACCACTCACTACTGGCTACATGTAAGAACTGGGTCTATGCCTTGCAGATTAATGCATCTGCCACATCATTACACTTACCAGGGGTATAATAAATCTCCATGTTGAATGAATGCAAGTAATCAACTCATCTGCATTGCCTTGAGTTCAAGTCTCGTTGAGTGGATTTATATTTCAAGCCATTATGATCCGTGTAAACAAAAAATATCTTATCCAACAAATAGTGTCTCCAACATTGTAGACCCTGAACCATAGCCGCCAACTCAAGGTCGTGGGTAGGATAGTTCCACTCGTGAAGTCTCAGCTGGAGGGATCCATTATCCATGTCTTGATCACCCTGCATCAATACTGACCCTAGTCCAATTCCTGAAACATCAAAATAACATATATATCTCTTACCAAGATCAGGAAGAATCAGGATTGGGGATGAGGTTAGTCTTCCTTTTAATTTCTGAAAAGTCTTTTCACATGATTCTGACCAGATGAACTATACACCTTTCTTAGTCAGGGATGTAAGATGCTCTGCAAAGTGGGATAAATCCTGGATGAATAACCAATAATAGCTAGAAATACCTAAGAAAGAGTGGATGTCGAAGTCACTCTTGGGATTCTCCCATGAAACCATGATACTCACTATTTCTGGGTCCATCTATACCCCTGTTTCAAATATAATATAACCCTAGAAGTATACTTTATCAATCCATAAGTGGCATTTACTAAGCGTAGCGTATGACTGTTTCTCTTTCAGTGTACTCATCATGATCTCAATATGGCTTGAATGGTCGTGTATGGAATTTGAATACACTAATATTTCATACATGAAGACTACCACAATGGAATAAACATACATATGAAAAACACGGTTCATTAGGTCCATGAATACTACTAGTGCATTCTTGAGGCCTAAAGGAATAACTAGATACTCATAAATACCATAACTGCTTCAAAATTACCTACGTGTTACGTATGATGGTCGCACACGCACCTGGTGATATCCTGACCTCAGATCAATCTTGTAGAAAATAGTTTCTCCCTAGAGCTTGTCAAAGAGATCATTTATATGAGGTGATGGATGTCTATTATTTACCATGAGCTTGTTGAGTCGACTATAATCCACGCATAACCAAATGTTTTCATCTACCATCTTGGAAAAAAGGACAGGTGAACCCCATGAAGATGTTCTAGGTCTGATGAAACCCTTATATTTTAGGTCTTCAAGCTACTTTTTGAGTTCTTGAATCTCTGTTGGTGCCATTTTGTAAGGAGGAATAGATACTAGTGTTGCATCTAGCATGAGAACTATAGTGAACTCCACGTCCCTCAAAGGAGGTAAGCTAGAGAAATAATTTGGGAAGATGACTTTGAAAAGATCCACCACTAGGGGGAATTCAACTATTTGTGTTCCCTAATCACTCATGAAGAGACCTTCCAACTGAGGGGTCACTCTGCCCAACCCTGAATATTTACTCATAACTCAGTTTTCCTACAGATCCCATTATCCTTTGTAAAGATACGTGTTTCCCTCAGGGGATGTGAAGGAATCTCGATGACGATAGCAATTCACTTAATCACGATAAAGGGTGATCCAGTTCATACCAATAATTAATTCGATGCCAGACATATTAAGGATATAGAAATTTAAAACATAACGGTACCCACCTATCTCGTTGGGGCACTTTTGGCGCTGGCGTATTCCCGCTGTCCTGATCCCATGTGGAGTGTCGAGAGACATGATGTCGGAGTGATACACAATTGGAAAACCAGGACTCTCAACAACAGTAGCAGATATAAAGGAGTGTGATTCACCAGTATCGAAAAGAGTTGAAACTAAATTAGAGGCTACTAGGATAGTACCACTCACTATAGATGGTCTTACAATATTATCCCTAGGTGTTGATTGCACTACGTACATGTGACCTGAGCCACAACCATGATACACTTCCTGGATGGCCTGAGCAGGTCCACTCTACTTATGAAGATAATCTTGGACATGATTTCCTCAACCAAAAACTCCACCATTACATCAGCCTAATCAACTTGTGGAAAGAAAACATCCAACCTGCTGTGGATTCATAGATCCCCTACCTGAAGGAGGTGCAGATGAAAATCATATTCTATTGGAAGATGAAGATAAGGAATGGTATAAACGATGAAGGTGACCCATCCTACCGCAATCTCGACACTCCTTCAGATCCCCCGTGCACTGCGGATTCTTGTGACCATCCCTACTTCCCTGATAACAAGTGAAAGAGCAATAAAGACGTGTTGCATAGATACGATTTCCCCAACGTGGACTTTAAAAATGACATTTCTTGCTGCCAGAAGAGCCATTACCCTATCTTGGAACAGAACCACCCTGGTTTACTGGTTTATCTTTCCTGACATTTCACTCTAATATTGGAGCCTGGTTCACAATCTCCATATTTGTGATCAAACAGATGATGTTCACCTATGAGAAGATAGTATACTCAAGTCCATCCTAAAAGTGCCTCACAGTAGTCTGCGCGTCGCCAGTCAGAGATGGGGAAAACACAGATGTTCCGTAAAACTTGTAGAACACTCTAACACAGTCATAGAGCCATGCTGAAGAAGTAGAAACTCAAACTCATGATCATATCTCAGAGTCAGTGGGAAAAAGTGATTGGAGAAGGCTTCTGGGAAATCGGCCCAAGACATGTCACTGGCATACTCCACCTGAGAAACAACGTCCCACTAGCGTTTTGTGGTGTCATGAAGCATGTAGAATCAAAGATGACACGTTTCTCTGGAGGTGACTCAAGGTGGTCAATGATAGAACATACAGCTTCTATCCATGATTCTACAGTATGAGGGCCACCACTCCCTAAGAAGGTAGGAGGGTGCTGCTGCAGAAAGTCCCACGTAAGTTCTACAATAGACAGGGCAAGTCTGGGGGTATTTTGAACTGACTTCATAAACCTGAGGAGACTATCACTGAACTGAGTGTCAGTGTCTCTTAAAAGATCAACAAGAGTTATTTCCTTAGGGTTCCTTATGAGAGGTACCACTGGTGGTTCATGACCCACCATCTCGGGAATTTTCTTTCCACTCTCCTGAGGCACAACAAAAAGATATCGTTGTGTCATTAGTTAACAACAGCTAACACACCGCTTAGACAAGGAGTAAAGGATGTGAGAAAACAAGTATGGTGAAAAATGAGGTTATGTACATAGCCTTAATTTGAACACTAAACAATAGAAAACTCGTCTCAAGGGATGGGTTTTGATATAGAAGAGACAATTAAAAAAATTACTAAACAAGTTCTACATCCCACTCTTAGGTTGAGTAGGACTATCTTATAATATACTAACACAAATATATTTTTAATAAACCAAAAATTCAAAATTTTACCACTAGGTATAACGTCACTCACATGCAACAGGCAAATGAACGATGAAAGTTAAAATGGCATGGGAATATGCAGGGCATTTAAATCCCATAGTTCCTATTATGATGCATGGGAAGTTTTTCACTCATATCATTGGGATGAAATGGTAAACACATTATTTCTATAATACCAGCATAATAACGATGAAATACAAGTGAGTCACCCAGGGTGAAATCATATCAACAGTAACTGGCATAATCAATAACTGCAATCCCAACCCAGGAATTTGTGTTTTCCCCTGTACATGGTTTAGCTACATCCAAGCACATAATACATCCCAAATCCCGATATCGTAGTCTCCTTTCTATCCCAAAAAATAAGAAAAAACTAAAAACTAGCTTTGATACCACTTTATAACGCCCCGGCCCAGATCACCTCTAGGACGGTGGCCATACCGGTGGGTTACATAACATCAAACGCATCTCCCCGAATGCCAGATGCGGCCGACTAGAAATGAGGGATCTTTTGTGTTCGTGGGGGAGATTATGTCCTCATAAGTAATAAATAATATCATAGAAGAAGTAACCAGAAAAAATAATCAATATCTGAAGCATGAAAATCAATAATCTACAGCATAAGCAATATAAATAAATTCATCTAGAATATAAAAACCAAATTTGAATCTCATAAAAGAGTGTCATACCATGATATGAGTCTAAACTGAAAGTACATAAAACATAACTCAAACACACAGTAAACTACAACAAATGCCACAAGCAACAATTACATCGTGAGCGAGGCCTGATCCTCTGCCCCAATATCCTTCCTAAGTAGTAATTAACAGTCAATCATCGGAAGC
The DNA here is from genome assembly GCA_963277665.1 of Viscum album. NCBI lineage: Eukaryota > Viridiplantae > Streptophyta > Magnoliopsida > Santalales > Viscaceae > Viscum > Viscum album. Next base: position 973,873,053 of record OY728141.1, read on the forward strand.
AGCACACTTCCACTTGTCAATACCTACGAGCTTGTTATATACCCGTGTGTCGATGATGCATGAGCAGGGTGTGAGATAAAATCCCAATATGCTAACATCCACAGTGTCTAATGCTTTCTATTTAGTAAAAAAATAAAAATTCAGTGGTCCATCACATAATGATTTAAAATAAATTAATTTTAGTGCAATAAAATAAATACGTTGGTCCGGGTCACAAACGGCACCCATGCCTGGTCACCTGCTTCAGCCTAAGATGGTAGTCTAAAAGGGTACCTATCAGTAGAAATGAAAAAAAATTCATATATTTATATATATATAACCAAGAATTCAATGTAATACCAGGAAAAATTATACCCCAATCTTGTTTCTTTTATTTTAGTTGACTGTGTGTTTGAGGTAATCATTACATCATCTATGTGTCATAAATAAATTTATTTATTTGATGTGTAAAAATTATAAATAAAATAGGATGATGTAGGACATATTTATAGATTTATCCTGACTAAATATATTCAACAATGTCAATTATATAACCACATATTAAATTTGTTTTAGAAAAACTATACATGTTTATGATATTTGTATTTTTACTTTAAATAAAATGTTATTAATGTAATTATCTTACCCAAGTGGATTCAAAAGGCCAAAATTTGTACCCATGGATATTATTGGTCATACATGACTCATCAAATATGTTTAGGTCAAGTGTTATAGAAATTCTATATTATTATAATATTATTTTTACCTTGAATTACCATAATAACCATTAACCGCGGTAAATAAAATTCAAAAGATACTATTTACCAAAAACTATTTTGGTCATATTGAACCACATATTTCTTACTAATCACAAAAATGTATGTCATATTTTATAAATTCAATTAACAGAAGTTGTAAAATTTCATTTAAATGAAAACGTTTGTTTTAAAACTACTAGGTTGTGTTTTTCACTATTATTCCTAAATTGAATGTTTTCCAAGAAATAACAAAAATTAACACTAATCTAAAATTGATATTCCAAATTGAAAAACGATTCATATTTTACAGAATTCAAAATATAGAAGTTTCATTAAGTAATTTAAAATTAATTTCCATTGTCAAAACTAGACAGTGTGTTTTTATGAAGTAAAAACTATCAAAAGATTGAACTTTGTTTAAGTCAAATGTAAATGTGAAATTACATCCAAAGAAAAAAAATTGGATTAAATTATAAACATATAATAAAATTAATCTTTAAAACCAATTAAAATAATAATATAACTATATAAATAAATTAGATGAAAATGTAGTTTTGAATTAAAATGAAGTACTTTCACTATTAATTAAAAAATGAATTTTTTCTGGAAAATAAAAAAAAATCATCCAAAGTAAATTTTTATTTCTAGATTCTAATGAAGAATGATATTTTTTTTTAAATTTAACATATAAAAGTGAAAGAAATTAAATTTAAAAAGGTTTCTCCATCGAAAGGTGGTAAAATGACATTTTAAAGAATATTAGAGTATTCATGATTAAATTTGGATTCTTTTTTTATTTTAAGCCTCCAAAACTTATTAGATAACAGTAAAAACATTTCAAAAACATTTCTAGTCATATTTCATTTAGTTCTGTTCATTCCTGCCAATAAAATTTCTAGGAATTAATAACCATTTAAAATTATAAAATTATTATATTATTTTTTTGGTATAACTCAATGTTGTGTGCAACGTAAGATTTAAAAGAAACCCATTGTTTCATGTTGACTACACTATCACACATATCATCTCATTTAAAGTAAAATTAATTTTTAATTCACAAATATTAATAAATATGAAAAATTCATATTCTTTATTTACCAATGATGTTACATCCTTCCCCCTTTTGGAAATTGCGTCCTCAGAATTTTAAATTTTTGGTTGGAAACATCATTGAATTCCCCACATCACGAAAAAGGTCAATAAAATTATCACATTAAAAGAAAGATAGATAAGTTCAAATGTCACTAGAGATAAACCATACTCATATTCCTTGAAAACATGGATATGGAGGAGAAAATAAATGTTAGGTTCTGATGGAGTGTGATAGAAACATGATCAGGAGAATGTTAACGATCTGAAAACCATAAACTTGTGATGGCATAAATGGTATTAGATTCCAAAATTTGAAAAGTAAACAGAAAATGTGTTTGTTTTAAGATCCATTTCATAATGTTGAGGAACATATTTAAGAGCTTCAGTTAGAACATAAGAAAACATACATACTAGTCATGTACACTTTAATCATTTACAAAATTTCAAACAAAAAGTAATACTGGAGTGTAATTAACCAAATCACATATTCTCTATGATTGTTTAATCATTTTCATAAATAATACAAATATCCATATGTCCAAAATAAAACATAGATTCGTCCAAAATAACATTTCAACCATTACTCAAAAATTAAATCCCATCATCAATAGAGAATTAATACTAATAAGCATTTTATCATCCTAAAATCGATAATAAATCTTGAGTCCATTATATGTATACTTCTTACCCATTGAATGTTATTCATGATCAATTAACCATTCATTCCCTACATATTTTGTAATACTTCTTTGATAAAAAAAAACTTGAGTCACATCCTAAGATTCAATAATGTCAAAACATCTGCAACGAAATAATCCATACAATTCATTGGTCATTGTCAGTTTCCTCATCACCAATTGAAATGGAAAATGGAATTGGTTAAAATATATTGGTATGATCCTGATGATAAAATTATCAAAACATCTTCTTTGGAAATCTATTTGTATAATGACAATGGACACCTCATTTAAAACATTCAATTGATCCTTCGAAAAGAAATTCTTTCCCTTTCTTAGATTCAACCTGATGATTCCTTTTTCCATGGAGGGTCCTAACTTTACGACCTTCATTACTACATCTAAAAAATCTTCCCATACCATTGAATAATTATACAAGGTGTTTATTCCAACATCCTTGACACATAGGTTTTTGAATAAACATAACTTTATGATTATTACCCAATCTTCCTTAGGGAATTATTTCTTACATATATGATTCTTTAACCAATCACCCAGGTTCAGGTGGTCAATCATGAATCCAGATAGTTGGATGAGAATAACCAAAATAGTTCTCATTGTAGCTCTAATTTCATTGAGTTTCTTATTCTGATAATTGTCATATTTTTCTTCACATCAATTTTTATGTTGGTTCCTGCTAGATCCAACCATTTAATTATACCAAAAAGGTCATTGTAAGTATAACATCATATAATATCTTGTGAGGAGGGTAAACACTAAGATACACTTATTCATGTTATCTTAAACTAATTCCATTTATCTAAAATAACTATGATCTATTCTAATATTCAATCTATTATGGTTATTTCACATATGCTTAAATAACAGCATAACCTCTAATGTTATCAAAACCAACCTCTAAAATAAACTATAAGGCCCCAATCTTCATCATTATATAATATTTACTTATTTTAATAATTCACATTGAGGATATTTTCATGATTAGAGATTTAGATAATTAGGTCTTAACATATACATAAAAAAATTAATATTACATGTTGACACATATACTCAGTATCCATTTATTATATAAAAAAATTCATAAATAAAGAGACATATCTAGTTCCATGTTTTAGACATCATTACTTTTCCTTGATCCCATACTTTACTCAATTCATCATTAAGTGCTGTGGAAGAAATTTAAAAAACATAGGATGAACATAAAAACATCAATGAGGGTTATAAAGTAGTTAAAGAAATCATTATCCCCTCAATAAATACAAATCAATGAAACCATACTTTTCAATCATAACATACCTTATGAAATCATAATATTTATGAATAACACATAGAAATCATAAATCATAAATTTTTATTTTAACATAAATAACATACTTATAATGTAGCTTTCACATCCACTTAAGAAGTTACACATGGAATACCCATTATAGTATATTCCCTAAATCTCTTATGAGAAACATTAACGTTTACCACTGTCAAGTTACCCAAGGCATAAAAGAGCTACCTCAGGCTCAATCCCCATATGTTTATCCCAGAACCACACATATAAATAATCAATGCACAAGAAATATAACATATTTATACCACATAAAACAAGCATAATGGTTAGAAAAAATTTCCACATTGTAGTCACAATATATCATTTCAAGATATTGACATAATCAATTATTTATCTAACCATTTTCAAAAACCATTTTATAAAGATATTTTTTAAACCAAAGTGTTCGATACCACTTTGAATCATTTGAATGGAATTTAAATTTCAAACATTCATATCCATATAAAAAAATCCTTAAAAATAGTTTTAAAACATGGACAATAATTATAATTATTTAGCAGAAGAAATCATTAAAACGATATTTTAGTTAAGGAGTTCTTAACACAATGAGAGATGCTTGAATAAAAATAATTGAGGAATAAAATTTAATAAAAACATTATAATATTATGACAATAATGTTATTTAGGATATAAAATTCCAATTTTTATATCCAACATATTAAAGTGAATTGGTTCTTAAAAACAATGAAGTCTCAATGGAATGAAAATTAAGGCGAAATGCCTCATACATACGGTATCCTTAGATTAAGGATTATTATATTACATAATTATGTGTTAAAAATGTAAATAAACTCAATATTATTGAATATTAAGTGTAAATAAATAATAGGAAATTCATAAATTTTTTTACAAACAAAACTAATGACTTGGAATTTTAACTCAATGAACGAAAATTGAGTTAAGATTACCCTTATCAAGTTCTTATCAATGAATTGAGAATTTATCAATGGAGTTATTATGTGTATAAAAAGTATATCCACACAAAGGGGAGTTTAAATTACATCATAAATAAATAAATATATATTAAACAATTAATTTTGAGTAAAATAATTATTTATGTTTGTGTAAAACCCAATGAGGATAAATTGAAATTTGAAATTCCCTTTCTGATTTGGTAGCTTACGAAACATAAACCCCATTGAATAAGGATAATAAAATGAAGATGTAAATACCCATAAACTAAAGTACATTATGAAATGAATACAATCATGATCATTACATACACCACACAAAAGGAAATAGTGGCAATTATTGCACGAATCTCACAGGAATAAAAGTGAGATGAAACCCCTTACCTCAAGTCCGACTTGTCTTGTATGTTCCTTGTTCATCCTGAATAAGAAACATAAGTAAATTTATACTTGATTAAGAACCTATTTGAAGTTTTTTATTCCTTATCTATCAGTTATTACCTTTCTATAAAAAAAAGATAATTATTTGAGTTAATATCAGACACTTTGTCGATGTTCGGAACTTGAGTAAAAAATGAACATATTATAATCACAAATTGTCCATGTGGTCAAAATTACATTATCTCAAGAATGAAATTCATGAATTAGATATCATATATATCATATATATCCTGTATAATTGTATTTATAATAGTACATATCATTTGGGTATATGAAAATGAAATGCACCGTTTATAGAGATAGTAAGTCGTACGTATGCATGCATGCTACTTTCATTTCATTTTTTTCATTTTTAATGGAATGAAAACTAAATGATACATATTTTTTTATTTATTCCAGTATAATACCATATTTTATATAAATAAAATAATATTATTAACACCATCCTTTATATATTCCATGTATGGTATGAATGAGTCATACCACATTGATGGGGCGGTAGCTTGCACTTCCTCAATTAAATTTTCGTATTTACCCATTATGGAAACCATAAAGGAATTCCATAAATGAAAAATACCGAAGCATAGAGACAATATAAATAAAATATATATCACATATAAATATATTTCCAACGTAATGACCACCATGATAGGCGGTATAAGATAATTGAACAATCATCGTTTCATGAGGCAGTAGTTCACCGTCCAAAGGAATAATATGTTATAAAAACATTAGATGGAGGTGTGTGTAAGTGTATTTTGAATCCTTAACAAAAAAACAACCTACAATATTATGTATAATTTTGTTTTTATCTAAACAAATAATTATAAGATCATTGGGAGTGAAGATGTAAAATAAAAGAAGAGAATGTGAGGGAAGACATTATCTTTAAATTGGGTAACTCCCTTTGGTTTGAACCAAAACGATTTATTGAAGTTCCTTCTTCATAAGGTAAGGGTTAAAGGTGAAATAGAGGGATTTTGGGAGCATATTTGGTCTGGGTTTGGCTGAGACAGGGTTCTTGATAGGTGTGAGTAATGGGTTAGAGGTTGTGTCTTTTAAAAAGAGGGAGGAGGGTCTCTTTAGGAATGTTTGAAAGTATTATTTCATTATAAAAGTATTTTCAGTTTCAAAAGTTCCTTAACTAATTAAATTATAATATATGATGACTATTATTATAAATACTTTTCACAGATATGTTTCATAGGGGTTTTGGTTTCATTTTTATCCTTATCATTTAGCTTTAACCCATAGTTAACTAATTTAGCTCTTACCATGTCTTAATGTATATTCATACTATATAGTTAATTTAGTTACCATAAAATGAAAATAAAACATCAAGTAATGCATTATTGAATTATTCAACATTATATAAGTCATAGGCTGAATTTTATATTTTTTGGATTATTATATCATTTAATAAAATAATATATGTTTTAAAAACTCATTTAGATCAATTTATATACTATTCATAACATAAATTTTAATAAACCGATGAGAACTTTATTATTTCAAAAAAATCATTAATTAAAATATATGAAGTCATAATCATCCCAAAATTAATAGATGTAATAAAAAGTATCAAAATAATTTTTTTAAATATTTATAATCTCAATTCTTTAAAATATTTCTTAAAGAGGTAATCATTACATCATCATTGTGTGATAAATAAATTTATTTATTTGATATATAAAATTATAAATTAAATAACATGATGTAGGAAATATTTTTTTCAATTTAATTACTATTTATAGTCTAATATATCAATTTTATAACCCCACATTAGTTTTTTTAACAAAAATAATACATGTTAATGATATTTTTATTTTCACTTTAAAAAAGTATTTATTTATGAAATTATCTTACCCAAGTGGATTAAAAAAGAAAAAATTTATACTCAAGGATTTTATTGGCCGACCATGACTCATCAAATAAGGTTAGGACATATGTTAAGGTAATTTTATATTATTATAATATTTTTTTACCTTGAATAACCTTATTAACCATTAACCGTGGTAAATAAAAATCAAAAGTTACTATTAACCAAAAATTAATTTCATCCTATTGAACCTCATTTTACGTACTGATGAAAACCGTTTATGCAGTATTTTTGAAATTCAATTCAAAAATGTGGTAAAATTTCATCTAAATGAAAAAGTCGGTTTTTTAATCACTTGGCAGTGTTTTTCCCTATTCATAATAAATTGATCATTTTCTGAAAAATACAAAAAATTCATACTAAGATAAATATTATATTAATAATTCAAAAAGGATTTATATTTTACAAAATTCAAAACATAGAAGTTTATTTAATTAATATAAAAATAATCTCCATTGTCAAAATTAGAAAGTGTGTTTTTAATATGTAAAAACTATCAAAAGAATGACATTTGATTAAGTCCAATTTAAATGTGAAATTACTTCCAATAACCGAAATTGTATTAAATGGTAAAAACATATTCCAATAACACTTTCAAACCAATTAAAAACAATCTAAATATAAAAATAAATTAGATGAAAAGGCATTTTTGAATTAAAATACAGTATTTTCACTATTCAATAAAAATGAACTTTATTATAAAAATACCAAAATTTCTTCCAAAGTAACATTGGATGTCCCAATACAAATGAATAATTTTATTTTTTAAAATAGAACATATAAAAGTGATAAAAACAAGATTTAAAAAGGGGTGTCCTTTAAAAGGAGGTAAATCGACTTTTTAAAGAATATTAGAGTATTAATGGTTAAAATTGGATTCATTTTTATTTTAAGCCTCCAAATCATATTGGATAAGAGTAAAAAAATTTAAAAAAAATTTGTAATAATATTTCAGTTAGTTATGTTCATTTTCTTCAATAAAATGTCTTTGCATTAATTACCATTTAAAATACTATTATTATTATAGTAAATTTTGGGTATAACATAATGTTGTGTACAACGTATGATTTCAAAGAAAAATAAAGTTTCATGATGAGTATGCTATCAGACATTGCATACCCATTAAAGTAAAATAAATATTTAATACAATAATATTAAAAAATATTAAAATGGAATATTCATTATTTATTTGGGATGTTACAATGATAATGGGTCTGGGTCATTAAGTAAAAAAATCCATAAATTAGTTAGTAGTATACATACATGAGAATGTAAGATCTATTTTATATTAGTCATGTTTAAAAAAATGATATTTTAATATTAGGTCATGGTTTTTTTTTCATATTAGTGTTCCATGTTGTATATGCCCTGATACGTAGTTTTGTTTTAAAATATTACGATGAAAAAACATAAACTATAAGGACCTAGCCTTAAATGTTTCATAATATTTAGTTAATTCAAGTATTAAAATTAAGGATCTTTTTATGTTTTGAGGTTTAATTAATTAGTCCATAAATATTACATAAAAAATATAAATACAATGTGGACACTTCCAAGAGTATCTTTTTCTTCCATAACACTTAAACTTTTAAAAAGAATCATGGTTTTTTTGACATATATTCATAATTACTTTTCCTTAATTCCATACATGACTCTATTCATCCTTAAATCCGATGAAAACATTAAAAAACTTGGGATGAGCACAAAAAGTTCAGAAAGGGAAATATAAATAAATAAAAAACAATTAGTCTAGTTAAAACATGATAACTAATTCAATGTTCATTGATTGGTTGAAGTAACGAATTTTCACATAATCAACACTCATACATTATTCTCAATTAAGAACACTAAAAATAGCAAGAAATTAAAACTCTATTAGGTGTCTTAGAACATCATATACATGAAAATATTTCAAATATCATCCAATTGGATTAACCAAATTGTTGAAATCTAAATTGCAGATCTATAATTGGGGTCACCCATCATTTAAGCTATATTCAACTCCCCTGTGAGATATAATGGGGCTCAACCCATTTTATATGCTCAGTTGGGCTCACCCAGGAGCAATAATGGGGCTCAACCATTCATATAAGATATATCGAGATCACCTCTGAGCTATAATGGGGATAAACCCTTTGTATAATCAATATATTTGAAACTTGTTTCATATAAATATCAAGTACCATTTCATGAATTAAACATGTTCATCACAAAACACCTTTTTTGGAATCATATTATATTCCCCCATGAAAAAAATTTTCTTATAAAATTAAAATTTTTATTTAAGAACACATTTTCAATTCCAAGATACCCAAATAAAATAATAAACTATTTATTTTCATTTTAAAAGACATTAAATCTTATAAAGGATGCCAAATATCAAATGACAGTTACAACATTAAAGAATTAATTTTCGCCATATATGATAAAAAACATTCCATTTTTCATTTTATAAAGAAAGTAAAACAATTCAGATAAAATAATTCCTTATGAAAAAATTTATTGAAATTCAATATTGAAAAAAAAATTCATATATATTCTTTTTATACCCATATAAATAAATAAGTAATTTAATATCGGGGAGAAAATTATTTGACAATTTAATCATTGAATGTCGAAGTTTTCCCATACCATATTGAACATTTAAATATTAATCTCAAATATTTAATAAATATGCTATTAAAGATAAAATTTGGATATGATATGTTATAGTGTCTTAATATACACTATATAAATGAATATTGGTGCATATTATCATGAAATTACTCACTGAATGGTGATTTAGACGAATTCCCTTAATTTGAATCTAAATTGTATCGTTCATTATTTAATTTCATGAATAATACTATTAGGTTAATTTCTACATATTTTAGAAACTTTTTAATTAATATTATTAATTTTATTCCACTTATTACTATGTTGTAGAAATTAGTTAATTATTTGAGTTCATATCAGATGTTTTTTCATTGTTCTATATTTGACTAAAAAATAAACTTTTTTTGATGAATGTTATCCATATGGTCATAAGTCCATTACCTCCATAAAATTATTCATGATTTAAATATAATATAAATCTAGTATAAATTTATTTATAATTGTCCATGACATTAGTAGTTATGAAATGAAATTCACCATTTGTGGAGATAGTGGGTCGTACAAACACATAAACGCTACTTTCATTTGTTTTTTATATTAAAGGATTAAAAAAATAAAAGATACAAATGTATATTATGATTCCCGTATAATATATATGTTATATATGTTATATATATTATATAAGTTACTTAATTCCATCCTTTATGTGTTCCATGTATGGCATGAATGAGTCATATCACTTTGAGGGGGAGGTAGTCCACACATCCTCAAATTAAATTATCGTATTAACACATTATAAAAAACTTAAAGGTATATTTTAAATAAAAATTACTTAATCATATAGATAATATAAATATAATATATATCATATATAAATAAATTTAAATCATAATGTCCACCATGAGAGGTTGTTGGAGAAAATTGAACAATCATCATTTCGTGTGGCAGTGGTTCATAGTACACATAAGCATTATGTTCTATATCAATTACATGGTGGTTTGAGTAAGTGCAGGTTGAAAACATTGAATAATGAAATACTAGTATATTGAGGATACTGTTGTTTTTATAAAATAATGGAATAATGGTTGGTTTTGAGGTTGGATGTGGAAAATAAATGAATGGATCTTTAGATAAGACGTTGCATCTAAATTGGGAGCTTCTTTTAATTTTTGTCAAAATGATTTTTTGAAATTACTTATGGATGAGTTAAGGATTATTTATGCATGGGAGGGATGTTGGGAGTTTATTTGAGATTTATTTGGATGATTAAATGGTTTGGAGATGCTGGATTAAATGGGTAGAGCTAGTTGACGTTTATAAAAGGGTGGGAAAATTTAGGAATGTCATGAAATATTATATTATTATAAATTGTTTTTAAAATTATATTTTTTCCAAGGTGAAACATAACAAGGATAAGATAAGGATGGGTTGAAAGCCCCACAACCAATATTTTTTAGACAATTTTATGTCACAAAATTAAAATTATGTTTTTGTTTTATCCTTTATAGTTAACATCATTAACCCTAACCATGTTTTCTTTTATTTAAATATTATATAGTTATAATAATATTTATAAAATGAACAGAGAACCAAAATTGGATCATTAATCTAATTTTTAACATTATATATATATATTTTGTTGAATCTTTTATTTTTAGGACTGTTATATAATTTAATAAAATAGTAATTTTTTTAAAAAACTAATTTATGTCAACTTTCAAAATATTATGAAATTTATTTTTTTTAAGTCATAACAATATTATTCATTCAAAAAATACATTAACTCACCATTCACATCTCAATTTCATACAAAAAATTATAGGATGGCATCAAAATGTTGAAATTTCTTTATTTTAATATTTATAATATCATTTATTAGAATATTTCACTAATAAGGTAATCATTTAATTATCACTGTGCATAAATATATTTAATTATTCATTGTCTAAAAATTGTAAATAAAATACTATTATGTAGAAAAAAAATTATATTTATAATTACAATTTTTAGTAGAATATATCATTTATACGAAAAAAATTAAAATTGTTTTCAGGTAGGAGATATATGTTTATGTTATATTACCCATTTCTATAAATTAAATGTTATAAAAGGTCATTATCACACCCAAGTGGCTCCATTGGGTTCTAAATTAGAACCAAGAATCTTAAGGGTCATAAATATCTCATTAAATAGAATTAGGATAGACTTTGGGTTATTTTTATATTATTATAACATTATTTTTTACCTTTATATAGTTGATTTACAATTTAACCATGGTAAATAAAAAAATTAATAAAGATAATATTAATAATTTAAAAAAATAAAAGGAACATATGTACATACTTTGGGACTACTGATTCCAAATATGGCATCAACTTTTCCAAATTCAAAACTCTGAATTTGAAGAAATGAATTTAAGATTAATTCATGTTTTCAAAACCTGAAAACAGGTTTTTATGAAGTAAAAACTATCAAAATATTGGCATGTGTTTATGCCCAATTTAAATTTGAAATTACTAAAAATGATAATAATTGGATTCAATGATAAATAAATGATAAAATTACACTTTAAAATCAATTAAAATTAAAATTTATCTGTATACATAAATAATATGAAAATTCATTTTTGAATTAAAATGCAGTATATTTCACAATTCATAAAAATATGGATTTAATTAGAAAATTACCAATGTTTCAAAAAAAAACTTTTCTATCCTCAGAAATAATAATATAATATTATCATATATAACATATAAATGTGAGAAAACTATTTTCCGAAAGGGTTTTCAATCAAAAGGTGGTAAAATGATCCTTTATAAATATTCGAGTATTTTATGCTTAAAATTGGATTCATTATCATTTTAAGACTCTAAAATTTGTTATATAAATGTAAAGGAATTTAATAAATATGTAAACTCATAATATAGATAATTCTATTCATTCATGCCAGTATATTTCTAGGTTTTTACTTCCATTTATAATAATAGTATAATTATTGTAATATTTTTCTGTATAACTCAATGTTGTGTGCAATGTATGATTTCCGAAAAACTTGTAATTTCATATCAAGTATGATATCATACACAGTGTTACCTTAAATCTAAAATTCATATTAAATTCAATAATATTAATATATATATATATATATGAAAGTGTAGTATTCTATAAATACCTGGTATGTTACATTATTTCCCTCGATTAGAAATTCTGTCACTGCAATATTAAAATTGGGTCGGAAACATCATTGTAAATCCCATAATAGAAAAAGAAACAGTAAAACTATCAATTTAAAAGAATTAAAGATAAGTAAAAAGGTCACCAGAGATATCATATTCTAGGTTTCCCTATAGCAAAACATAGTCATGGATTATAACACTAACTCTCAAAAACTAATAAAGAGTGATAAAGGACATAATCATTAGAAGGTTATCCATCACAAAACCATAATTATGTGATTGGTTAAAAGATCATTGATAAATGTTAGTGAATTATGATTATTTAATATACCTTTGATATAGTTTAGGAATTATATTACTTCCTATAATATGAACATTATGAAACATAATTAATTGATGTATTTTTATTTTATATGCATAATTTCATCCTCATAATATTCCCAAATTATTATGTACATCCCAAATAATAACCTTACGTATAAAAGATCACACAAAACATAAAGTATATTAATATCTTATAACTGAGATATAAAATTAATGGAATACATCCACATTAATAAAATCTATACATAAAATTAACCCCACAATACATCTCCTAGAAAGGTCCTTAATTACTTATTATCACATCACATAAAATCTGAAAATCTGTGTCTAAAACCATGAACAAATGATTATCCTATGAAAAATATCATGATCTTAGTAGATTCCATCACATCACCAGATGTCTCAAAATCAATTTTAGTATCAGAAAAAGATTATTCCTTCCATTTTATTTATGATCATACTGATTTCCTCTCTTTATAATTATCCTTTGACACTTATTCGAGTAATTCCCTAACTCATTGGAGCTAAATAATCTTACTAAATACTGGATATATGTTATATCATTATTGGAATTTTCAAGACCATTTTCTTTTCATTCAATAACCTTGTGACCAAACATACCACACTGGTAACACATTTTTAATAATGACATACAGTCCAAAAATGTATTTTACTACACATGGAACAAGTTTTGGGCTTACCTATAGAATCTAAGTTGTTTTCTCCTCTATTTCCTTCCACCTTGACCATTTCTTACTCATATTATCTTGTGTAAAATGTGTGTCATAAAACACCTTTTCAACATTATCAGCACATCTATCCACTTTTTCAGGACTTTTAAATTCACGAGAAGGAAAACATCTCTGTATCCATAGTTTCAATCCTGAGTAAAATCTATTAAATTTAATTTCATTGTATCGAATAAAATCCAGAACATACATGGACAATATTGTGATTTTTTCTTCGTATTCCACAACTAAATCATTAACATTTTTCTTTAACTCCATGAATAGTTTCACCATTCAAATATGAACAACCTTAGGGAAATATTTCTCAACGAAAATATCTTTATATTATTCCTATTCCATGGAATCAATATAAAATTTCTCTCTAGTATTCTTAACTAATTACCTTCTTATATTAGCTTCACCTAAAAAATGATAGATGCAAAGAGTTACGTTTTGATGTTCTGAACATCCCATGAATAAAAATATCTTCTTCTAGGTGTTGATCCATCTTCTAACTACCATTGGAGAAGATGTTACATTGAATTATAGTGGATGTGGCCTCATAAAATGTTCAAACACTAACATATAATTTAATGGTTGATTATGATAATATCTTCCATGGGTACCACTACAATTTATATCCTGAGTCAATTTCTCCATCATTACAACAAATTTTTTAGTTCTAATAATCACCACCTCATGTTTATGATTATTAATGTTTTTCCTCTCAATGACATCCCATTATAGCTTTCTTATTTTTTCTATGGGAAATCATTCAAAAAGGAAATAGTTTAGATGAATAGATATGGTAATATTAAAATTATACATTATTTCAAAATTACCATAATATAATATCCTCAAAAAAATCCAAACCATTAAATATATTTAAACTGATATTTGATACCAACTATTGTGCCCCTGTATTAAACGGTACATAATCTTGAGTTAAGTAAAAAAATCAAATTGAGGTTCTTTTTTACGTTTAGTGATTTTGATATTTTGGCCATAAATACTACATAAAAACATAAAAATATATATTGGACACTTCCAATAGTATCCATTAAATCTATAACATACAATTTTCTAAAAATAAACATGGCTTATTTTCATATTTAATCCTCACAACTTTTTCATTGAGTCCATCCTAGACTCTATTATCCCTTAACTAAATTGAAAATCTTTGAAAACCCAGTATGATCAAAAATGATCAGTTAGGGAATAAAAATAATAAAAAAACCATTAGTCTAGTTAAAATATGATAACCCATTCAATGTTATTTGAGCGGATGAAACCAAACATGTTCCCATGAATAACACTCATGACTTTTATTCAATGAAAAACACTTAAACCTATATCATGATATTAGAACTCATTTAGGGGACATATATAATCATATACATAAAAATATTTCAAATATCATCTAAGTAGAATTAATAAATGGTTGACTTATAATTTGGAGATCTATAATGGGGATCGGCCTCTGTATAAGCTATATTAGGCTCACCTATGGGCTATAATGTGGCTCAACCCTTCATATATGTTATGTTGGGCACACATGTGAGCTATAATGGTGATCAACCCATCTGATATGTTATATAGTACTCACATGTGAGTTATAGTGGGTATAAACCCTTTGTATATGCTATATTGTGCTCACTTGTTTTAAATAATTATCATGTACCATTTTATGAATAAAACATGTTCATCATAAAACCCCTTTTTTGATTGCCTCTTCAAATCTCATAGGAAAACCATTACCATATAAAAATAATATTTTCATTTAAGAACCCATTTTTAATACCAAGATACCTAAATAAAGTAATAGGGGATTTATTTGAAATTTAAAATACATTAAGTCTTATAGAGGAAGCCAAATATCAAATAATGGTTACCGTGACTGAGAAGTCATTGTCGCCATATATGTTAAAAAACATTCCTTTTTTCAATTTTTTTACAAAAAATAAAATTATTCACATAAAAATATTCATTTTTAATACCTTGAATGAAATTATATATTTACATAAAATTTCTAGTATATTACTTTTATACCCATATAAATAAATATTTAATTTTATATATGGAAAAAAATTTGATAATAAAATCATTAAATGTTCCAGGTGGCCCATACCACCTCTACTATTTAAATATTAATATCTATGATTTAATAAATAAATTTATTATAGATCAAATATAGATATTAAATATAATAGTGTCTGCATATAAACTATAAAAATGAATAATGTTGCATATTATCAAGAAATTCCTCAATAAAAGGAGATTGAGACGAAGTCCCTTATCTTCTATCTGACATGTCCCATTCATACTTTAATTTCAGGAATAATAAACCTAGGTTAATTTATAATTTTTTATAACATTTTAAAATTATATTATTCATTTTATATCACTTATTACCATGTTATATCAATTAGTTAATTATTTGGTTCATATTGGACGTGTTGTCTATGTTCAGTATTTAACTAACAAATGAACTTGTATTGATGAAAACTATCCATGTGGTCATAAGAACATTATCTACATAATATTATTCATGATTTAAATATCCTATATATCCATTATATATTTATTTATAATATTCCATAACATTTATAGATAAGAAAGGAAATAGACCATTCATTGAGAAGGTATGCCATACGTACACATGAACGGTACTATCATTTCATTGTTATATTAAATGAATAAAAAATAAAAAATAAATAGTTATATTATAATTTAATTATATTATCTATTTTATATGTGTTAAATAATTTCAATAATTCCATCTTTTATACATTCCATGTGTGGAATGAATGAGCCATATCCCTTTGAGGGTGTGGTAGTCCACACTACCCCAAATGGAATTATTGTATTTACACATTATAGAAAGCATAAATGTATGTCGTAATGAAAATAAAGAATAATAAATACTATATAAATATAATATTATCATATATATATACATTTCCATCATAATGGAAACCATGATTGCTGGTAGGATAAAAATGAACAATCGTTGTTTCGTGAGGTAGTAGTTCACCGTACACAGAAACAATATGTTCTATATCCATTATATGGAGGTGTGTGTAAGTGACGATAAAAATACAAGAATAAAAATATCCTAGTATATTTATAACACATGTTTTTTTTATGTAATAATTTATTAATTATAGGTTCGTGGCTTGGATGCATAAAATAAATGAAAAGAGTTTGAGAGAATATATTACCTCTAAAACATGTAATTTCTATTGATTTTGGCTAAAAAGAATTAATGAATTGCCTTATCAAAAGGTAAGGATTATATGATAAATGTAGGTATGTTTGCATCTTGTTTTAGTAGTTTTTCAATTATTTACGGTTCTTTAGAGGTTTGATTATGTTGGTAGAGGTGGTGGCCTTTTATAGGAAGGAGGAGGGGCACTTTAGTAAATTCTTGAAATATTTTTTTATTATAATATTTTTTTCGAATTAAAAAATTAAAATATTGAAATATTTAGAGGATTAGATGTGTATGGCTCTAAATAATCTCTGACAATAGGTTCTAGAAATGATTAGGTCTTAAAATTTACCTTATCTTTAACTTTAACTCTTAGTTAAAACATCAACAGTGACCATGTCTTCTTGTATTTTCATAATATGTGGATACTATAGTTATATTAAAATTAAAATTTTACCAAAAGTAAAACTTTAATGAAATTTGTAACATTATATAATTTAGCTGGATGATTCATAAATTTTTGGGACTATTATATCATTTAATGAAATAATATTTGTTTTAAAAACTTATTCATGTCAATTTGGCACAATTTAGAACTTGATTTTTGTTAAAGTCATGAAATCTGTATTCATTCAATAAAAAGTCATTAAATCATCTCCCACAAGTCAATATCATCCAAAAATTAATTTTAAGGAATAAAAATGTTCAAATTACATTTATTTTAATATTTTTAATAACATTTATTGAATAATTCATTAATAAGGAAATCGATGCATCATCATTACGTAATAAATATATATATTTATTTAATTACTGTAAATTATAAACACAATACAATGATTTTGGATATATTTATATCGTTATAATTAATACTTATAGTTGAGTATATCATTTATACAAAAAATATTAAAATTGTTTTTATTTATGATATACATGTTTATGTTATATTTCCATTTTCTGTATATGAAATATTAAAAACGGTAATTATTACACCCATGTTTCTCCACAGGGTCATAAATTTGGACCATGGATAATAATTCTTGGAATTATCTCGTCCAATAGGATTAAGACATGTGTTAGGGTTGTTTTATATTATTATAATATTATTTTTTACCCTTATTTACCTGATTTACCCTTTAACCAAGGTAAATAAAATAATTTCTGAAGCTATTATTCATAATGTCAAAAAATAAAAGATAAATACTGATATAATTTTTACCTTATGATTCCAAATATGGAATCCAATTTTTAAAATTCAAAACAAATAATTTTCAGAAATTAATTTAATATTATTTCCTATTGTTAAAACCAAAAAACTGGTTTTTGAGAAGTAAAAACTATCAAAATATTGACATGGGTTTATGTCCAATTTAAATGTAATGATATTTAAAAAGGCCAAAATTGAATTAAATTATAAAAAATTAATCCAATTACATTTGTAAACCATTTAAAATGACAATATAACTATATAAATTAATTTGATGAAATATCCATTTTCAATTAAAATCAGGTAAATTTCACTATTCTTAAAAATATATATATTATAAAAAATAATAGAATAATCTGAACCAAAGTTAATATTCATGTACCCATTCTAAATAAGATTATTATTTTATATAATATAACATAAAATGTGACAATTTTTTTTTCAAAAAGGGTTCTCGCTCAAAAGGCGGTAAATATACCTTTTAAAAATATTAGAGTATTTTATGCTTAAAATTGATTTAATTATCAATTTAACACACTAAAATTTATTTTATGAATGTAAAAAATATAAAAAATATGTAAAACCATAATATAGTCAATTCATTTTATTCCCGCCAATACAACGACAAGGCACAATCATCCATTTACAATAATAATATTATTGGTGTATTATTTTTTGTTATAACTTACTGTAGTGTGTAATGTAAGATTTCAGAGATTCACATTTTTTTTAGTTTTATGTACACTATCATACATAGTGTCCCTTTTAAACTAATATTAATATCAAATTCAGAAATATTAATTGATATTTAAATTTATTATTTTATAAATACATGGGATATTATATACACAAACCCTTTCCATTATCAAAAAATATGTATTTGATTTGTAAATACAAAAAAAAATTACATTACCAATGCCCTAAAAGAGTTTTTTACTTGAAATATATTATTTTATACAATTTTTTTTAAATATTGATCAAATAGAATATAAGGAATTAATAATATTATATACTTCTAATTGCATTTATATTAAAGAGGATTTTTGTATAATTTCTTCTCTCATAATTTATACATGAATAACAAGGATATTTGTGGTGAACACTGAATGAGTCCTAAATAATGAAAATTGATATGGAAATAAATAATTATTAATTGGGATTATATTTAATCAAAGAATTTTGAATGAGAGAGCATAAAATTTATCATAATGTATAAGGATTAAAATTAATTTCCAGATATAACATCTATAATTGGTGTTTTGTAAATATTATAATGGATATTAGAAATAAGATACAAAACATGCCTCAAAAATAGGATATTTTAGATGGAATCTTTTACCCCATGTCCTCTCATTCATGAACATACGTTGACTTATTATGTCACAATCATAAATATTTTAATCAAATATTCCAAAACCATAATCATATAAAATTTCATTTGTACTTATATATATTGATATTATCCATACATATTATATATAAAGCTTTTACTATTTTCCCACATCATGTGGTCATAGTTTTATTGATTTCACTTGTTTCATAATAGTAGTTTTTACATTTATTACTCATGTTGGGAACCTTGAGATTTCATTTTAGGATCAATTTAAAATAGATGGATTGTGCTAGAATGATTTCAATATATAGTAATGGAAGAAATAGAAGATTCAATGGAATAGAAAAAAGGGTATGGTTTTTTTAGGATGTTATCATTTACATGTGGTATTAAAGTGGTAGTGAGTGGACCCTTTTATAAGTGAAAATTGATAGATTGTTTTTGTAAATAACCATAACATTTTAACAATCGAAAGTCACTTTAATGGGAATTTGAATTTTTTAGAAATAATGTGGTGGGGAACCAATTAGGTAAATAAATAATCATCCAAAAAATTTAATATATATATATATATATATATTTTAAAAAAAAAATTTATAATTTCATTTCTACTTTTACCATTTCAACTAGTACAGTTGTAACTACTTCTTATATTTCTAATTTATAATTTAGGTATATTTGTTTTTCATTTTCTAAATTAAATAGACATAATAATACTTAATAATAAATATAGTTATTATGATTAAATTTATACATGTAATGCATGATATGATATAAAAAGTAAATTTGTAGAGAATGAAGGAAAATTCATTAAAAATGTGATGCCATATTTAAAATGTAATATATATGTTTTATGTATTGAAATATTATTTTAAATATTATTATTATACTTATCAAACATGTTACTTCAAGAAAATTCTTTTATGGTGTTCATTTTATGGTGAAATCCTAGTAATGGAAAAAAATTCACAGTTTTAAAAAGAATGGTATTTTCATTATTAATCTAAATATAAATCATTTTAGAAAATCCCAAAATTTCATCATAATATAATAAATTTATTAAAATATAAAATATGAATTTAATTTTATTAAAAATAAAATTATTAATTTTAAGATATAAAATTTTAAATATACTCATGAATAAATGATCATTAAAGTGCACATTGAGTTTTAGTTCATGATATGTTGATTAAATGATATAGTAGGGTCTTCAGATTAAACATTTAATATTTATTATAAATTTATGTATGGTAAATGTGTTTATATATTGGATTAAATTTTTGATTAGAGTTATTTTTATAATAAATTGATATATATTATTATAGAAAAACTATAAAATTTTAATAAAAAATAATTAGAAATTACAGTTTCATAATTATCTCAAGAATTAATATTATTCGGATTATTTATACTGTTATGATTAAAAATGATATTAGGGTTCGTAAATTATATGAACATGTCGATCAGAAATTTTCAATATATTGTCTTTGATTTAATTTCTATATACATTGAAATTTAATTTTTAATAAAATTGAATTAAATTTGTTTTTGAGTTTAATAATAATTAGGTTTCCAAAATGAAAAACGCTTTTATAAGTTAAAAATGTGTGTTTATAATACATATATATATATTGAAATAGTTTAATATAATTTAACGGCATTAGTGTGATTATATTCACCAAATCACACCTAAAAATAAATTTTTTTAGAAAAAAAATATTCAAAATTTATAATAAATAAATTTTTTTATTTTATATAAAAAATAATAATTTTATTTTCTCTAATTGATATTATAAAAATTAATTTTTTTTTCTGATATGAAATATATGTAAAATATATTTTTCTAAAAAATATCCATTTTTTAAAAACCCAAAATGAAAATTGTGTTAATTAAGTATTATAAATAACTTATAAATATAATATATACCATTTTATATATTCCTAATTTCTAGTTTTATATCCCATAAATATCTCTTTGTATGATATATGAAATATTTAAACATTGGTGGTTGATGAGGTTAGTAATTATTCTACCATATATCACATGGAAATTCCTAAGATATTAAATTTCTCCCAAATATGATTTTTCTAATATAATAATAGTTTGATTACAAATTGGAATTGTTCTACATAAAACGGTTTCAAAAATAATTTATCCCTATCTTAGATTCAACATCTTTATAAGGATTACATCTATAAAATGACTTTTAATTCCATTTTGATCATTGATTTAAAAATATGGTAACATACTTTTATATGGAAAAATATATCTTCTATATTGAAATGGAAAAATTTTATTTTTACATCACATGGTATAATTTTAGTTCAGTGCTCTGTTATGAATAGATTTCTTGCATATTATGTACATAATGAAAATATATAGTGATTTTTATGATCATTACATCCCCCTTAAAGAAATCATGACTTCAAAATGTTAATTATTGGTAAATTATGATAAAGGTAAGGGTGTTCGTAAGATAAAAATGATTATATATTTAATTTATATTGATGGTTCAACAATTTTATTCCTTTTTGTAAATGGTGAGAAAATACTTTCCCAAATAATATGAATATATTTAATGTCAAGTTCAATTCTAAAAAATAACAAGACTAATTTTCTTAGGTAATTTATAGTTATCATTGAATTAACAATTTATCATGCATTGATTTTAATTCTAAATTTCATATTTTTGAAATTAACTTAGACCCTAAGTGGATATTAAAAATCTATTCCTTTTATAACATAAAAATTAAATAAATGATTGGTAATAACATTTTATATGAAACACATTCCTATCATCATCTATTAAAGGTGTTTTATAAAATTGGGATAAAATAATATTACCAATAGATGATTTTATCAATAATTAAACATATAGTTTTCAATGTAATGATTTATTACTCTTACAAAAAACTATATGTATAATGGGGATGGATGATGAAGAAAACATTAAAATACATTTAGTTAATAAGATCGTAAAATGTGTTACTTGTTCTATAATTTCATCAAAATCACTTCTATAGGTGTTATTACATAGGAATTCTCTTCTATTTGTTGTTTGTAGTCCATATAATGATAATTACTTGTGGTTTATGACATTGATTTGAATAATGTCTATGTTTCCTACATTTTAGATTCTGAATTGTTACTTCTACTTTAAGATAAACTATTTTTTCCATTCATAATGTCCACTAATCTCTATAAAATTGCTTTGAAATTAGTTTCCCTATATCCTAAATTTCCATTGACAAGGAATCTTAAAATTACATAATAGTATTCTCTTTATTTCTTCTTCCAGAATATTTTACATAAGGGAAATTTAATCTTTTAACCTTTATCATTTTCATCATCCAATCTTCCATGAGACTCCGTCATTATTTTATCTGGTCTTTTTTGAAAACTAAAACAAAAATAACATCATTTATAATGATTCAGGATAGTCAGTTCTGTATAGTTATAATGTTTCTCACATTTTTTATTATCCTATTCGGTTCCAAATAGGGATAATATTATTATTTTTTCATGTAAAACATTATTAACTTGATTCGTTCGGTCTTTAGAATATACAGAAACTAAAATGGGTTAATGTGAGTTATGAACAACGTAAATGAATTATTGTAAGATATTGAAATTAATACACAAAAATCCATTCTTGTTGGTATTATTATATCATCATTCACTTTAAACAAAAACTCTATAGGTTTAATCTAGCTTTCTTTCAGATTGATTCACTCACACTTCTTGTTGGTGAGATTAGGACACAAAAAAATTGGGCAAATTGTGTTCTTATAAAAATTTCTATTTTAAAATATTTATTATGAGTCCCCAGTTTAAAAACAAAACATGACACTTAAACAAATTTTTAGTTCTAAAATATATTTCAATATTCAATTAATTTCTCAAAAGATTTATTAATTCTCAGTTAAAGCCACTTGAAAGACTGATATAACCTTGTAATGAAATTTTATAAATAGAAAATTGTTATAAAAACTATCAATGATTATCTATTAATGCAATTTAATGTTTTCTAGTTTAAAAAAAATGATAAACAAGAAAACATAACATTAACATAATAGAAAAAACAAGGGGTTATGTCTCAAGAAGACACACAGTCCTCTCCACTTAGTTATCAGTAGCCAACAAGAACATTATATAATAAAGTTTGATCCACACCCTAGATTAGGGTTTAAAACAATACACAAGCAGTCTAGTTCAACAAGACCACTACCACAGTTTTATGTGGGATGAAAAATATAACCAGATCACAGAGATACCACATTAATAGTTATGTGTGGGAGTAAAATGGTTTAGAAATATGAGTGAGTGAGGATATCATAGATCCTCTATCTTAGATCAAGAGATAGTGTATATTTGTGATGCAAATATTCACACTACTCAAAAATTAGTAAAAAAATACACAACACATAAGAGACAATGATAGAGGTTCTGTAATGCTCTAAATGATTTGCTTGGTGTGTCTGGACTTCTTGAGTAGGCAGATATGATTCCTGAGTTCACTTTTAGAAAATAGACACCAAAACAGAGTTTTGATTATACTCTGTATTCAGGTTTCCAGTGAGATTCTTATTTTAGTTTCTTTACATCAATTCTTTTTGGAAAATATGTTCCCACTATTTGGTTTACAACAAATTATTTATTGTTCATTCTTATCAGGATTGGCGTGTATTTCTTATCTCTTTCGTGGTCATTTATATCACACAACATATGTCAATATGCTTCCACAACTCTTTTATTTGTTCTCAGGTGTTTTTCTTTTGGACGATAGAGAGAATGATATCCATCACATGAAGGTACATCAAACCTAGTACTCCTAATGACAAGGGTAAAAATGATCATTATTAACATCGATATCAATAAATAACTCAAATATGCCCATTTTTAATAATTTAAAATTTAAATGATAATTGATGAAATTACTAAGTCTAGAATGGTGTCACAGGAGTAGTGAAACAGACGTGTTGACTCAGCCGTTGTCCCTGAACGGTGTGTTAAGAATGATGTATCAAAATTTGAAAATGTTTTGGACCTGTGTCATAAGAACGATGTCTCAGATATTGTGAAAATCATGCAACGATGTTTGTTCCACTATGAAAATTATAAACAAATAGGAATAATGTCTTGTCCTTTTCGAGAATTGTGAACTGGTAGGAATGGTGTCTTGTCCTTTTGGATAATTTTGAACTGGTAGGATTGATATATTATCTATGTCAACAATTTTTCTTCTGTTATGAAAATTATAGATCGGTTGATTGAAACAACAATGTTTCATATTTTATCAAATTTCAGACTGAGTGCTGTAACTACAACAGTGACTCACACATTACCTATATTTCAAATGAACGATGAGTCTGGGGGGATGTGAGGTCACTAACTGGTGATAACAAGTCTATATAAAGGGGACACATACCCATCCAAATATTTTCAAAATTTATTATGAAATAATACTTGACAGAATAGATAATGATTATATATAGGCATGATGAATCATAGTGAAACAAGATTAAGCAGGATGAAACCTGATTGAACATGATTTGTGAGCATTAAAACATGAGGATTCAAACTATCACCCCCTTTTGATGATAAAAATTTATAGAATTTATAGGCCGTACATAATTATTAATGAATGATAATGAGAAATTAAGACATAAAGATAGATAAATTTTATTACAATAAAGGATTCATATAATACAATATTTTAATACCACAATGATTTTTAGGTGAGTTAAATGTCATCTCCAATTTATCCTCCTTTTGGGATGATCATAAAGAAAACAAGGAACTTATAATTAAGAATTATCCCAAATCTTCATCAACATGTGAACAAAAGAGTGACCATATTTCGTTGAATACATCAATGTTTTTCAATCAGAAAATGTAATTCATAGCCCTATCAAAATTCTTCCAATAACAGTATCTCTATCTCACCACCTCATTGACCATGTGAGAGACATCATGTAGAGAATTAGGAGGTTCAGAAGTGGTAGTGGTTGGAGGTTCAGATTGGATACAGAGAGGAGGTAGTTTCACTCTTTAAATAATATAAGTTTCATAGAGTGGCCTGGAGGAAGACTGAGCTAATAGATTCTCATTAAGGAATAGTATGATCTAACTCATAGAATGAGTAGGGGTCATGAATACAGGTGATAAATAAGTATAGGTAGAACGAATCAAGCCAAGTCTCAAAGGGGAAGTGGAAAGGGCAATGATTGTTGTGTTGTGATGATGTCAATAAGGCATCAATAGATTGAGGAACCCTTTTATAACTTCACCACCATACATCATAGCATTATCAATATCATCCTTGTTCTCCATGAAATTCTCTATGTTGGGAGTAAATTCCATCAACTATTTGACATAATTATTGAAAAATAGAGTCACTGGAGGTAGATTCAAATTTTGGCCTAAATACATGAAATAATTTGTCATTTGGTGCTTGGTATATATCATCTTAAAATAATAATCCATATTTTGGGATATTTCTGGTTGAGCATTAGTGTCCATTTTTGTGTTATATCTTACAATGTCATGCACATTATCAGTGTTCTTTTGAATCTTACTAATACATTCCTGTTC
This sequence comes from Viscum album, assembly GCA_963277665.1. NCBI lineage: Eukaryota > Viridiplantae > Streptophyta > Magnoliopsida > Santalales > Viscaceae > Viscum > Viscum album. The sequence continues at coordinate 973,899,319 of OY728141.1, forward strand.
AAAACCACCAATAGAAACTTGAAGCTCTTCTCTCATAACAAATATGTTAAAATATGTGTCCAATGGTAGAGTGGTATTTTCAGAATCTGACTAAACTGGAGTAGCTAAGGTGATGATATTTTTACTTTTATGAACCACCTGTAAATATCGTTTATATTCATCTATAACTCAATTGATTGTAGACACAAGACTGTACATTTCATTGAATAATTTATTGTTGTTCGTGAACAATTCATAAACCACAAAAATCGAATTAGTTTGAATCTTAGATACATATATTTTTGAGAGCATGACATATTCAACCTCATATAGACTAGAAATTGAAACTGGAGTAGGATCAGCTTGCAATCCATTCCTCTTCTCCTCAACCAAAGATTTTAATGAATCAAATTCATCACTTGACTATATACATTCATGCCTTTCCACTTGTATTTCATTAAGAATTTTGGGTTGAGTTTTCAATATTAACATTTTTATATTCATTCCAGCATCCCCTTCACTAAGATTAGTCTTAAGAGCTTGTTGTGACTTCATAAAAGTCCCAATACCACATAAAATATTTAACAAAAATGTTTTTAATTTTTCATTACTCATATAGTTTGGGGTTTCTTGTAAAAGTGAAAAAATAGGAACTGTATCTTGAACATAAACCAATTCCTTAAATGAGATGGATTTGAGTTGAAACACTAATGAACGGTACATTTCCTTAACTAAGGATCACTGAGAGACATCAACATCTGAATATATTCTAAACATGTACACTACATTAAATAGACTTTGATCAAGAGGATTTGGAACATCATTCCACTATAGATGGGGGATTTTATCCCCCTAAATGGATTCTTACCTTGGATAAATAAGTGATTCCATCACCTAAAATGTTTCTATATATCCTACTATCTTTTCATACATTTCAGTCTGAGCTACATTTTCTTATAATTGAACAAAATTTTCAATAATGTTTCCACCATGTAAGGAGACTTATATTTCACTTCCTTTATCAATAATGTAGTAATTACCCTCACTCGTCACTTTTCCATATTCTTTACTCATTTATTAGGTTCTTAATCATCATAGATATTGGATTGTCCTTCTTAAAATTATTCTTCTTGTTTATCTTTATAAAAAAATTATTCCACATCAGCTTCTTTCTCATTAAAAAAATTACCATTAGTTTCATTTTTTAAAAATTCATCACCAGTTATTGTAGAGAGCCAAGTCTGACATACATGGACTTTATGTTACATTTTTGGAATACATAATACATGACAAGAAATACTCCCAAAGACCATATTAGTTTTCATATTTGGAAACTTTAAGAATAATATTCTAACTTGGTGAATCATCTTCAATATCTCTCATAATTCTATTCCCCTTTTGTTTTCCTACCTAAAAAATTTCATTATATCCTAGGGAAAATAAAACATAACAAGGGTGAGCTCAAATGATCAATAATTTTAAACATGGATAACATAAAACAAACCATAAATAGTTGAACGTAAAAACATAAAAAGAATGTTTAAAGATCAAAATCATGAGTCATGAAATAAATCTTGGCAGTACGTATGACCTAGATCATATAAGAACATTCACCATGATAGAATAAAATTTTAATAAAACATGTTGTTTTTGGAAACAAATAATCACATAATATGATTTCTAAAGTATCCAATGTATTGCTTCCAATACCATCATTTTGGACAAAGCCCATTACTAAACTTGGTTTACATTCCGTTCCATCCATGTATTAATGAACTGGATTTACATGTCATTCTACTCATGTCTATCTCATGAGGTATAAATCATTACCCAATGCGTTGGAGGGGGATATAGGTCCCACCCATATTATAATGAAATAATTATTACAGGTGCCACAAAAAACATAAATAATTCTTCATAGCATAACCTAATAAATAAAATGGGTTTCTTAAACATCATTCATTCTGAACATAATCCATATAAAATAAATTAACATCACAAAAAAAATTCCTACATAAATACAATAATATAAATGTAATAATTTGGATAAAAACATAACCATATTCCACATTATATGGATAATTTTTTAGATAAAACACTTTAAATTAATTCCTATGTATAATATCCTTTTATCTCGAAAAATGAAATTTTTTCTCAAAACTCAATGAAATTTTAAATGAAAATAATTTAGTTAAAAATAAACATGAAAGCATATAGAGGATTTTTCATGGAAATAAGGGATAATTATACCATAAAAATCCATTCAGGCCATATATGTTTAAATAACATTCTCCTCCTAATTTTTCTAGAAAATTATAAAAGTAAATTGTATGGTAAAAAAAAGATATATTTCTTCCATTAAATGTAGTAAAAGTAAAAAATGGGAAAAAATGAATAAAAAATTACATAGAATAATAGTATAAATTGTATTAAGAAATCTTTATGAAACATTGGCATGGATGATACATATACCCATAATAAATAATTATGTATAAACAATCTCAAATAAAAATGATAGTGAAAAATTATCCCTTACCGTGTACTTTTCATTAGTCGAGGGTGTGGTCACATGCTGTATAATTTTTTTAAACATATTATTAACATATATCAGAATTAATATAATATATTTTTTGCCATATATTATTCTTTTATGACTTTATATTACCTTTTAATTAACATTTTCATGTTAATGCAATATTTTGGGTAATATCGCTTTGTTTATCATATGTGTTTTGACTTGATATTCCTGATAATATTACTTATATAATGATTTAATTATGTAAATAATGTATAAATTTATTTATATATCATATATATTCATAATATAAATATGTATAATAGATAGATATATAAAATGAAATACCCCGTTTATGGATACGATAGGTTGTACGTACACATGAACACTGTTTCTGTTTTCTTATCATATTGAATGGATGTCAGTTAAAGAAATATATGTACATATATATATATATCATTCTAGTGAAAATATTATGTCATATATTTCATAATTATGAATAATATATTTTTATATATATTTATAATCATTATTGGATGGTTAAATTGGAGAATGAATCTCATCGCGTCGTGAAGATGGTAGGTTGTATATACGTACGAGAAACGATATCATTCATTTAAGGATAAAATGATATGAAACTGGATGATATATTAATTATAAAGAATAATAATCACATAATATTAATTATTAATTTCTATTATACTCATCAATATACTCATCCAAATAATGTATTATGGAATAACAAATTACACCACAACATGGAGATAGTAATCTATACATACGAACACATGGTGATACTATTATTATTAGGATGGATATAATGATAAATATAACTATCTGTTGATTATATGAACATATCAATATATTGATGATATTGTATTTATTACTTTGTTATGGAAAAATGTATAAATAAGATGTATAATAAGAAAAGAACATTGTATGAAAGGACAAAATGATTACATCTTTTTCAGGTGTTTCCTTTTGATTTCTAAAAATGGCTCTCTAAGATGGATCTCTAAATTTTTTTTTTCCTCTAGGATGACAAGAAGGATTTTGGGAGGCTAAATGGGTTGATTTAGTCCAAACCAAGGGGCTTTAAAGGTGTGAGTTGAAGAGAAAGGGATGTTCCTTTTTATAAGAGAGGTGAGGATAACTTTAGAAAAAATAATGAAATATTAATTTATTATAAAATAATTTTCAGTTTATAATAGATCAAAATTAATTTATTTATAAGATCAGATTATTATGGCTCAAAATAATCTCAACCAATAGGTTTTCAAAATGTTTTGGTTATAAAACTAAACTTATCTTTTAGATTTATCCCATTGTAAAATAATATAATCTTACCATGTCCTCATGTATTATATACTAAATGGGTAATATGTCTAATATAAAATTACAAGAGAAAAAAAATTGGATAATTTATGAAATTTTTATAACTATCCATGTTATTTGTCTAAACTGTATATTTTAGGAAATTTAATATCATTTAATAAAATAGTATTTGTTTTAAAAACACATTTATGTCAAATTTGAAAATATTTAGTAATTGATTTTTGTTAAAGTCATAACCACACGATTACTTTGAAAAGAAGGAATAAAAAAATCGATAATATGTAAATTTAATCTAGAAAATTAGTTGATGGAATCAAAATATTTAAATAACATTTATTTTAATATTTATAAATTATTTTATTATAATATTTCATTAACGAGGTAATCTAAAAATCAATATTGTATCTAAATAATTTTATTTGTCTAATGTTTAAAAATTAGAAATAAAATACAATGATGTAGGAAATATAGTGATCATTCTAAATACTATTTATAGATATAGATATAAGTGATATATTTCTATATTTAAATCTATTTGGTAAAATATATATGTTTAGGTTATAATTATATTTAATTTAAATTAATTCTTATAAAATGTTATTTTCACATCCAAGTGAGTCCACGGGGTCCAAAAATCAACCCATGGATGACCATGGTCAGACATATCTCATCCATTAGAATTAGTACCTGTTTTTGGGTAGTTTATTATTATAATAATAATATTTTTTACCCTTATTTACTATATATACCCATTAACCATAATAAATAAAAAAATTACTGAAGTTACTAATCATAATGTCCAAAAAATAACAGGTACATATTCAACCAGTTTGGACCTTATGATTCCAAATATGGAATCCATTTTAAAAAATTCATATCATACCAGTTGTAATAATTAATTTAATATTAATTCCCTATTTTCAATACCAAAAAGTTGGTTTTTTTAAGAAGTAATAATTTTCAAAATATTGGCATGTGTTCGTGTCCAATTTAAATGTGAAATTATTTCCAATGACCAAAATTGGATTAACTTATAATAATAGAATCCAATTAAACATTAAAAAAATTAAAAATATATTCTATCTATAAAAATAAATTATATGAAAAGGCAATTTCAAATTTAAATGCAGTATTTTTCACTATTAATTAAAATTTTACTTTTATCAGAAATATTCCAAAAATTAAAAAAAGTAACTTTATTTCCCTCTTCCGAAGAAGTAGTTTATTTTTTCAAATTTAACATATAAATGTGTCAAAAGGTAGATGTAAAATTGGTTCTCTACAAAAGGTGGTAAAACTAATTTTTTTAAATTCTTCAATTATCTGAAAATTGATTTTGTTCTCATATTATGTTCTTGAAAATGTGTAAGAGGCATGCTAATGTTATATAAAATTGAAAATGTTGTTAATCATATTTAAAATGGCTAGTTTATATCTCATTAAAGAATAAAATTTTAATAATATATCATTATTTATTGAATCTCATAATCACGTAAGACACAATCTATTGAGGTTGGGTTCTCTTTCATGCAACACAAGCCATGTTAATGTTACGTGTATTAAAATATTCCATTCGTGATGCGTATAACATAATACAATCTTATTTAATTTATACATTGAAAAAAATATGTACTCAGTGTTGCGTGAAATGAATTATATCAAGATTACTTGAAATTGTGTGTATCACATGCCATTAATAGTGTTTCATATACTACAATCTAATACAATGTTTCATATAGAGAAATCTAATCTTGCTGTAGCTTTCAACACAAAACATCAAAGAAATTAAAGAGAATCTATCTCATATAATCTTGGGGTGTTACATTCTACCCCCCTTAAAATAAATTTCGTCGTCGAAATTCATCGGGGTTATAAATGGTTTCATAATTTAATGTTTCTTTTATGGAAACTGAAATCATAAAAAGGGATACAAAAACATCATTTTAAAAAACGTTTGAAACATAACGGTTGCCTAAGGTAACTTGTCACAAGGATTCTATATAGGATAACAAGGGTGGGAAGTGAAATCATGTATATGGGAGAGAAACAAAACCAAAATGTTCTGATGGATATTGATACAAAATAAGTTTTGGATAATGTAAACTACCAGAAATCCATAAATATGTGATGATTTATGGGACCATCTAATTCATTGGATAAGGTAATATTAGGATAAATTTTTTGGTTTCAAGATCCTTTTCTTAAAGAAGATTATTTTTTCATGAGAATAAATACATAATTGATTTTTGTATAAAATCACCGTTGTTCATGCCTTGAAAATTTTTCACATAATCACATATTTAACGAAATGAAGTCGAATTTGTTATTTTTGATGTGTTAGAAGATCATGTCGTAAAATGATAGTTTATTCTATTTATCTTAACAAAAAGGATAGCACATGTAATAAAATATGAATTATCCCACCTATAGTTAGATAAATCATTAATCTAACAAAAATATTCAAGAATATAACATATACTATCCATCAATGGATAATATTAAAATCCTTGCAAAAACTGAAAAATATATAACCTTAGAAGGAGGTGAACTAAATCGACTTAACACTTTTCTTTCATATCTCATTTCACTGTTCCTGTTTTTCACGTTCCAAACATGTGAATACCTTAATCATATATTCTCTTTAAATGTGATTATAACATAAATTACCATAGAACATTATTGAAAACATGAATTATATCAAAATTATCTCATTACCCACACCAAAAATACCAAAAAATATATATTCAAACCCTGATATAAATTTTTCCTTATATGATTCATGAGATAATTAATACTATCAAACACCTTATTACCTCATTTTCACTTCATTATGTGAATATCATGTGCTTTCCAAAATAAAATTTTCAATCACTTTTCATGGTTACCAGAACCATATACATATTGAAAGCCACAATAGAACAGTACATATATAATCTAATATTCCATAATACTATAAAAGAGATTCAAAAACACTATTTTGAAATCCATTTAAATAAACACAAAATCATTCAACCACTTCATTGTCATACTCAACTTCACCAATAGTGATCACATGTGATCTTCCTTCATCTTTGGCCTTATGAGGTTGTGGACATTAATAATCATCCATAACCCTTAGATTTGGACATTGGTTAGCATGATACCACATTTCATTTCACATTTAACCTTGATTTGTGGGAGGTTCACTCTTTTGAGATTTATATTTATTCCCCTTACTTCAGTAGTAAAATTTTTTATGACCTTTTTTCCCACACTTAAATTTTTTTTTGAGTCCCCTTAAGACAGTTTTCTCCATGTTTCCTTCCACACATTGTGAATAAACAAAATCTAATATTCTATTCCCTTTAATTATTATAGTTTCCTTTGAATTATATCATTATTTTTATCATTACTATGAGATAGATGAGAAACTATAATCTCTCATTTTGTAAGAAGATTATATGGAAGGTACACACTGAAAAATTAGTTCTTATACTCATCCTAATCAATGGAGTCATTTTAATTTCATTTCCTTGTATTATTAAAAATGTAACACCACATATTCTATTTACCTTCAATGAAATATGTAATAAACATAACCATTTCATGTTATGAACAACAAAGTGTGAATAATAACTTTTCAACCATACAAATCCATTTCTCTGTGACTATTGGACCAGTCATTCCTTTAAAATAGTGTGGATGTTTCCTTAAGAAAAAATCAGAAGAAGATTGTTCCCACCATTGGTAAATTGGAAGCATAACATGATTTGTGGTCATAAAAACAAGATTATTTATTATATCCCTCATAATATTTGGTTGTTCATGAGGGAAATCATTGCATCTCCCATCTCATCCAGTATTAATGTGGTTCTATTGGGTTCCATCCAAAGTCTAAAACCCAAAAGAATAGTGTGAGAGGCAGAGATCATACTTGGAGAACAACATAATCAAGGTGGACTAATTTAAATCAATAAAACCATAGGTTTAATCCCATATTATTCACGATTATTACCATAATTCTAGGACTAAAATATATATTGTCGCAAACCCTTAGGGACATCCCCAGACATACCTTATAAATATATCTATGGATCACACCAAATTTTCACATCTCAGTTTCCAAAGGGTAACTAATCCTTCGATCTGATGAAAACTATAGAGACCCAAGCATGTCATATATAGAAATTACATTATTTTCTAGAATACTTATTACATGACACAAACTTTCTCCTAAATACTATATTAGATAAGTTTCTTTGGGAACTTGGAACATAAAATTTTAACTTGGTTAATGATCTCCAACATCTCCCATAAATATATTTCACTTTTTTTCCTAACAAAAACCATTCTTAATATCCTAGGGAATATAAAGAATAAAAATGGTGAGCTAAAATTCTATGTAAGTCTAAACATGGATAAAATAAAATGAACAATATGATTTTTAACATAAAAACATGAACGTAAAATCTAAACATCAAAATATTGAGTCATGAAATAAACATTGGAAGTATGTGAGAAATATATTATAAAGGAAAATTAACCATGATATAATATAATTGGAATAAAATATGTAATTGTGGAAAACTAATAAGCACATAATATGATTTCCATAGTTGCCAAGGCATTACAGCCAAGACTATCATAGTTTAAAAAATCCATTCCTAATATAGGTTTTCTTGTCGTTCCAACCTTATATTACTGAACCACATTTACTTTTCATTCCAATCATTTCTATCTCAGGGGATATAAATTTTTACCCAATGAAATAAAGGGAGATATAGGTCCCACCCATATCATAATTATATCATTCATAGATTTTCCAAAAAAAACATAAATCATTCATCATAGCATAACCCAAGAAATAAAATGGGTTTCATAAGCCTCATTAAATCATAACATAAACCATATAAAATAGTTGTACTTAATAAAAATAATTCCATTATAAACATAATAAAATGAATATAATAATAGGTATAGAAACTTAAAACTATGACATCATATATGGAAAATTATTTTGATAAAACACTTGGACTTAACTCTTAATAAAATTATCCTTTCCTTTTCAAAAATGATTTCTTATATCAGAATTCCATGACATTTTAAATGGAAAGTATTTAGTTGAAAATACAAATAAAAAATGTATAGGATGATTCAAGGAAATAATGTTTCATAAAACCATAAAAGTACATTCATAAAGTATATGTTAAAAAACATTCTGCTCAAAAGTTTTCCAAAAAAGTCAAAAAGTACATCGTATGGTAAACAAAAGATAGATTCCTTCCATACCATGTAGTAAAAGTAAAAAATGGGTAAATATGACACTAAATATACATTAAAAAATATTTAAAATTTTATGAAACTATTTTTAATAAACATGGACATGGATGATAAATATACAGCCATTAAATACTTATGTATAAACAATCTCAGATTAAAACGTTAATTGGAAAATTATCCCTTACCTTGTACATTTCGTTAGACGAGGGTGTGGTCACATCATGTATAATGTTTTTAAAAATATTATTAACTTATAAAAGAATCATAATAACATTTATTATATCATATATCATTCTTTTATGACTTCATATTTCTCGTTTATTAAAAATTTCATGTTAACGGAACATTTCTGGTAATATCGCTTTGTTTATCATATATGTTTGGGATTATTATTCATGATCATATTACTTAGATCATGATTTAAATACTTCCAGAATGTATAATATGATTTATATATCATATATACCCATAATATAAATATATATAGTAGATATATATATAAATTTTAATACACCATTCATGGAGGCGGCTGGTCATACGTACTCGAGATCACTGTGTCCGTTTTCATATCATATTGAATGGAAGTAAGCGAATGACATATATGCACATACATACATACATACATATATATATATATATCATTATAGTATAATTTTTGTGTAATATATTCCATTATATGAATAATATATATATATATATACATATATACATAATTATTCTTGTATAGTTAAAGTGGAGAATGAATCTCAAAGCATCATGGAGACGGTATGTCGTACGTTTGCATGACAGACGATATCCTTCCATTAATGATAAAATGATATAGAAATAGATGGTATATTGATTAAAAAGAAACATAATCATGTCAAATTCATTATTTATTTCTATTATAGTCATCATTATACTCATTCCAATAAACTAAGGTGGAATAAAAAACTACACCTTGGCGTGGAGACAATAAGCTGTATGTACAGACACATGTTGATATTATTATTCAAAGGATGTATAAAATAATAAATAAAATTGTACCAGGATTATATTAAAATCTCATTATATAAATGTTAAGGTATTAATTAATATTTTATGGAAAAAATATATAAATAAAAAGTAAAATAAGAAAATATATTTGAAGTAAGGGATAAAACAATTACCTATTCTTTATGTGTTTCTTTTTAATTTAAACAAAATGGATATTTACAATGGCTATCTGCCTAAATTTATACATCAAGGATGATATGGGGGATTTTTTGAGGGAAAATGGGTCGAGTTTGTCTAATCCCATGGGATATTGAGGTGTGAGTTAAATAGAAAGGCATGTTCACTTTTATAACATATGTGAGGGGAATTTTAGGAAAAAGCATGAAATATTAATTTGATATAAAAATATTATCAGTTTATAATAGCTCAAAATTAATTTATTTAGAGTATAAAATGGGTATGAGTAAAATTAAACTCATCTAATATGTTTTAGACATGTTTTGGTCTTAAAATTAACAATATCTCTTAGATTTAACCCTTTGTAAAATAAGTTAACTCCTACATTTTCCTCTTGTATTTGTATACTACAAGGTAAATATCATTACTATAAAATTACGAGAGAACCTAAAGGTGATATTTTAGGACAATTTTTTCACTATAAAAGTTATTTGGATGAAAATTATATTTTTATGATTTTTATATCATTTAATAAAATAGTATTCATTTTCGAAACACATTTATGTCAATTTTGACACTATCTTGTAATTATTTTTTTAAATTCATAAAAACACGATTCCTTCAAAAAATACATTAAATAATACCTAATATTTAAATTTCATCCAGAAAATTCTTAGATGGAATCAAAATGTTTAAATTAAATTTATTTTAATATATATATATTCATTTAATTGAATATTTCCGTAATGAGATAGTCACTAAATAATAATTGCGTCATAAATTAATATATTTATCTAATGCATAAAAATTAAAAATAAAATACCATGATGTAGGAAATATTTTATGATTTATAATGACTATTTATATACATATATATCTGATATATAACCATATATTTAAATAAATATAGTAAAAGATATATGTTTATGTTATAATTATCATTACATTAAATTAATTCTTATAAAATGTCATGTTCACATCGAAGTGAATCCATGAGGACCCAAAATCGACCAAAGGATGAACATGTTCAGAAATATATCATCCAATAGGATTATGATATTTGTTATGGAAGTTTAATATTATTATAATATTATTCTTTTACCATTATTTACCAGATTAACCTTTTAACAATGGTAAATAAAATAATTATTAAAGTAACTATTCATAATAAACAATAAATTAAAGGTAACTATTCAGAAATCTGGACATCAATATTCCAAATATGGAATCCATTTCTGAAAATTCCCGACACATTATTCATTATTAATTAATTTAAAATTAATTCCTGTTTTCAAAACCAAAAGGCGGGTTTTTTGAGAAGTAATAAATATCAAAAGATAGCTATTTGTTTATGTAAAATTTAAAAGTTCAATTACTTCCAAGGACCAAAATTGAATTAAATGTTAAAATATGATCCAACTAAACTTTAAAACCAATTAAAAATTTAATCTAACTATATAAATAAATTCAATGAAAGTGAAGTTTCAAATTAAAAGGTAGTATTTTCACTATTCATTATAATTCAATTTTTTTCATAAAAGAACAAATAAATAAGGAAAAAGGTAATGTTTTATGTCCCAATTCCATGGAAGAAGTTTATTTTTGTCAAATTTAACTTATAAAAGTGTCAAAAACTAGATTTAATGTCTATACACCATCAAAAGGTGGTAAAATCACATCTGTTGAAAAATACTTCCTCTATTTGAAAAATTAATTTTGTTCCCATATCATGTTATTGAAAATTTATAAGTTGAATGATAATATTATATAATATTAATATTGTTGTTAATAATATTCATATCGGATAATTTATATCCCATTAAATAATAATATTTTAATAATATATTTTTGTTTCGTGAAACTCAGTATCACATACAACGCAAGATACCGAGGAAGGTATCTCTTGTGTGTAACACATGTTAGGATAGTCTTTCACATAGTTAAATAATCCATTTGGGTTTCCTATAACATAATCCAAACATAGTTCATTTATACAATGATTAAAATCTATACTTAGTGTTTCATGAAATGAATTATATCAATAGAACGTGAAATTGTATGTAACACAAGGCAGGAATAGAACTGCATATACTATAAGGTAATATCGTGTTACGTATAGAGCAATATAATAATGGTGTAGCATTAAATAGAATATATAAAATAAATTAAAAATAATATATCCCATAAAATCTTAGGTTGCTATAATACCATTATTTCCTTCTCTATCAGAAACATTATCTTCTTCAACATCAACTTATATTTCATTATCTGAGAAATCAACTACCTCATATTGTTCAAAACTACAGTAAATGATATTGTCGGGTCTTGAGGGATGTTAAATAGGATAAAATCCTCTTAAATATTTTCATTTTCTCCATCCCACACCTTCTATAGGGGATTCCTTTTTTTCTTCATCTTCCTATATATTACCTTAGACAAAAAAATCATAATCCTCAATAGTTTATTCATTATTCCTTACCATTCCTTTTTCGTTTTTGTATTGGAGAGATGAACCATGATTATAGCATGGAAGTGTATTTGGAGGAGGTTTTTATCATATCACACATATGAATGAAAAGATATTGGGAACATATTATCTTAAGACCAATTTCAAGATATGTAACATGATCACATCTTGATATTTCAGGGAAGAAAATTCACATTTACTTATGAGGAATGAACATTTATAGAGATACAGTATCTCCAATTAAATTAGTAGTAATAGGTCTTCTCCTCCTTCCATCTCCAGTTAAATAACCAAAAGACTCTTCCAGGAAAAAAATTCCACATGGAGGTTGAGGTCCTCCTTGACGATCCTTAATGATACCTTCATATGGTAATAAAAACAACCCGACCACATCATTGAAGAAAAGAGAAAAAATCTACCATTACCTTGCTTCTAACTACGAAATCATAAAAAAATTGAAATCAAACTCAACGTACTGATAAAACTAGAAAAAATATTCAGGTGCAAGGGTTTCTTATCATTTGTAAACCACTTTATCCATATCTGCTCTACCAGTACCCTATGATCAAGTGAATTACATGAAAGAATCATTTATTTACAAACTTCCTTTTATGGAAGGACTAATAAATTTTCAAGAGAAGGGTTTATAAGTTTTTTAGGGATTCTGATCGAAGCCTTTTTCAATTTCTTCTATGATCGATGTTTTTTTGGGTTTGAAGAATATGGATGCTTCAATATCACAATTCCCAACATATAGAGAGATTTCAAAGGATAATTAAGGGTTTTAGAGATAATTGGATTGGTTTTTGGAGTTCGATAAAAATATTTAAGTGAGAAGTGATTTGGATTTACCAGGATTTATAATTTATGGATTTCAAAGTCATAAATCGAAATTGTAATATAAAAATTAAATAAGATAATTGAATATTTGTTGAATTAAAAATTACTAAGTATAAAATAGAGAGTCAATAGATTGTTCTATCAAAATATTCATCACAATGATGTCACATTGACCGATGAGACATCAACTGATGATATTTTAAATGGTGATACAACAACCAATGAGACCACTAATGTTGATAAGACAAAAAATGTGAAAATAAATGAGGAGAAAAAAAATATTTACTCAAAAATGATCATACCTAATTCATAAATAATGTATCTTATTACCTCATAATTTAATGTCTTAGATAAAATTCTAGTAATATTATTTTCTATGCAAATGAATTTTAAAATAATATCAACATTTTGATATTGATCTCTCAAAATTTTCTGTCTTAGGTCAATATGATTCCTTCTTATAAGAGAAAATATAATATTGATGATTTTAATAGTAGTTGTGTTATCAAAGTATATAGAGACATGTCTAAATTGATATATGTAAACTAGAAAACGGTGTCTCATCCACCAAAATTTAAGCACAAGAATTAGTAGTGGGCATGAATTCAGCTTCAGTAGTTGATAATGAAACATAATTTTTCTTTTTAAACTACACCATGATACTGGAGACTTTCCCAAAAATTTAAATGTTCCAATGGTGCTTAATATATCTAACATGAAACCACCAAAATTAGCATGAAAATAAGTAACTAATTCGAATTACTTTACTCTAGGAAAAAACGGTCCTACATTGTTAGTATGTTTGAGGTATTTTTGAAATTATTTTAATAGTACGATGATGTGACTCTTTATGATTTTCTTCAAAATGAACAAAAACACATAAACTGAACTTAATATCAGTTTGTATAATGGTCATTTATAGTAGACTTCCAATCATCCCTCTATAATTGGTTTGATCAACATACATTTTATGTTCATTAATATCGATCTTACATGTGGTATTCATTAGAGTATCAATACATTTTTTACTATAAAGGATTAAAAATTTTATAAGATATTAAATATGATTAAATTGTTTTAAAATAATACTTAATTTATTTTGATAAATGGGAAATCCTATAAAGAATTTATGTTCACCCATTAAAATAATTTCAAACTCATTTTTCATCATTTTTTGAAAAATCAACACATAAAGACTGTTTTGAATATACCAAAATAATATCATCAGGATAGATTTTAAATAAAAAATCATCATTAGAAATTATTTTATAAAATTTGTAAGATAAATTATACCTTTTCAAAAACATTTTGAAATAATAAAATTACTTAGCCTATCATACCATGCTCTTGGATCATATTTTAAACCAAAAGATTATTTTGTTAAATTAATTATAGGATTTGGAAAATGAGGATTTGTAAAACAAGGGGTTGTTAAAAAAATACTCAACTATATACCCATTTAGGAATGCACACTTATCAAACAGATGATAAATCATGATATTGAAATGTGAGGAATTGGATAGTAAGATTTTATAGATTATGTATGGATACAGCTGGAATGGTTTCTTTATAGGAAATTTCATATTATTGACTATATCCCTCTGCAAACAGTATTTCATTATTTTTTAACTATGGTGCCATATTAATCCACATTATTTCTAAACACTCTTTTATTACGTATAGTCATGATTTATTTTAGTCTATGAACTAGTTCCCTATATTTAGTTCATTCAAAATAATTTTATTCTTCTATAATATCCATTTACTATAATTCATAATTATTGTCAATAGGTTCAATATGTGACACAAAGGATTGATGTTCAACCTAATTTCTAAGACAATATCTTTTCGGTGTCCCTTTATCTATGTATCCAACAACGTCATATACTGGATGGTTCTTAAGGGATATAATCAGTCAATAAAAAAATATATAGTTATTTTAGGTTCATATTTTGGTTCAGGATCACTCAGATTAGAGTCTAGTGATTTTCTATAACTAGTGTATTTAATAGATTTCTTAACAGCATGGTCTGGAAGAATATAATTTATGTCCAGATTGGAAACATCATCTTCAATATTTTAAAGAGGGGATACAGTTTTATATTGATCTATTGCATCAAATTTTATATTATACATATTCTTAAACACATTTAGTTTATGTATTATAAATCTATAGGATTTTTTAATGTTTGAATAACCCAGTTAGATTTCTTCAACACTTTTGGATGAAAATTTTTCAGGATTTTATTTGTGTTAAGAATATAAACTTTGAAACCAAAGACAATGTAGTAACTAACATTGGGTTTTCTACTATTCCACAACTCGTAAGGGGATTTCATAATAATTGGTCGGTTAAAATGTATTAATAATATAATAAGTTGTATTCATAGCTTCTTCCCAGAATTAAATAGGTATATAATATTTATTAATCATAGTTCAGGCTATTTCTTGTTGGGTTCTATTTATTCTTTCTACAAATCCATTCTTCTAGGGTGTCATATCAATGAAAAAGTTATGAATTTATCCATTTTGTTAGAAAAAATAATTAAAACTTTTGTTTTCAAACCCACAACCATGGTCACTATTTATGTATTTAATTCCATGACCACTTTGTTTCTTTACTGTTCTATCATACATTGTAATGTTGGAATAAATTTCACATTTTGAGTTAAAAAGAATGTCCATGTATAACTAAAGAAGTTATCTACATGATCATAAAAAATTTCTTCCTATTAATATATGAAACTCTTGATGATCCAAAATGATCCTTGTAAACCAAATCAAGTGGTTGAGATGTTGAAACACCTTTCATTATGTTGAATGATATTTTGTTTTTTCCCTTTTGACCACGATCACCGACTTTATTATATTGAAATTATTGGTTTAGTAGATCATTGAATAACATTTTCCTTTTATGATTTCAATGTTAGTGAGTATTATAGTGGCATAATCTCCTATGCCAAATCCAGGTCTCTCTATGAATTGTAATTAATGAAGGTCAATTTTGAGAAACTAATGAATCCAAATTAATAGCTTGGACTTTTTCATTCCTTTGGGAAGTAAATAGTAAATCATTATTAGAATTAAACACACTCCAGGAATCATTTCCAAATGTAACATTAAAAAAATCACCACATAATTAAGAGATGATATGAAGATTGTATTTTAAAAAATAAAAAATTGAACTATAGAGAATAAAATGGATTTTGAGATATTGATATGGCCAAGGAAAACAATTTTTCCTTTTCCATTATCACCAATGGTGACATTCCCACAATATTTTTTTTGAATCATGAATCATGAATTATCTTATTTAATGTGTCTTAAAAATCCACTATCCAAGCACCATATGATTTTATAAGAACTATTGATGAAGCATCCTTACAAAAAAATAACATAGAAAACACTTTGGTACCCATATTATCAGGGGTCTAGTAATATTGGTCATAAAGTATTTGGGATCCCAGATTTGTTTCATGGGTTTCCTATAAACGGTTTTAAGGATTTGGTAATATAAATAGTATTTTTTCTAGAAAAACCGGAAGTAGTGAATGATTGCCCATTGCTATAACAAGTATAATTTTTTTTGTATGGAAAAAATATATTTTCAAGAATTTGATGAAAAATTTATCTTTCTATGTTGGTATCTAATACTCTTAGGATATTTTTTTCATCCTATTTACCAATAATTTTTGTTATTGTATATTTACTATTTGTGAATTTCATTAAATCATTCATTAATTTCTCAATAGATAGTCTGATTTAATTATTCTCATGTATTAGTTAAGAATTATTTTATATTTTCACATGTGATTTTAGACTTAATGGAGGAACTAAAAGCATGTTATTTCATGGTATATTTGTACTTCTCTTTCAGTTTGATACATGTATACTCAATCATTTTATAGTATTCAAAAATTTATTTATTTGTCATGTTTTTAGAGTCATATTCATCTCCATAATAAAATTAATTTTGTACATGAGAGTTATGGGTTACCTTGGATCTATTTTTCCTGATGAACATGTTAAAATTTTTACCTTTCTCATCATGTGAAGACTCTAACTCACTGAAGCTGTCCTTATAGTTAGTACAGGTGTCCATTATTTCCATTTTCTATTTTTTTATCCTTATCCTCATATTTCATTTTATATTTTAATTTCGGGCTATCAAAATTATCATGACCTCTTCTCTTATACATATAAAAAACCATTTCAATATCATTTTCACTTTTATTACAATCATTTTTACAATTTGCCATATTTTCATACTTTCCATTGTATATGGTATTTTGAAAAAACTTTTTCTTCCTATAGAATTTTTTGAATCCTACGACAATCTAAGATACTTCCTCATCATATCAGTTGATGGTTTCATTGCCTGAACACTGAGAATGAGTTTTTTCCTTCCCTTTTTCATTATTTTTAGATTTAGATTATATAAATAGTGGTGATCCACACACAATAATTGTAACAGCCCAAGATTTTATAAAAAAATATTTTTTTTAATTTTATTAATGTCTTGTGTTGTACGCTACACCAAAAAGAGCTTGCACAACACACATCCTTGACTTGTCTTGCATTACACGCAATCGCGACCTTCCTCGATAGCGTGTGTAGTACGCAATACCGAGTTTCACTAAACAACGATATGCTATAAAAATATTATTAAAACTAGCCGTTATGAATAGTAATAACCACTTTTTGAAATCCAGTAAATCTTATTTTTCAAAATGAACTTTATTTTTGGATTCGGAGTATAGAATTTAGCCTAAGGAGAAATTTTGGTACTTTTCGGATAACTTTCATATTCTGATGAATAATGAAAATTACTAAATTATAATTAAAAACAACTTTTTTAATCGAAAAAATTAATAGTGATAAATCATTAATTTGAGTGGTTTTAAAGTATATTTAGAATATATTTTTACAATTTAATACAATGTTGGTAATTGGATGTAATTTCACATTTAAACTAGACATAAACAAGTGTCAATCTTTTGATAGATATTGTTTCTTAAAAACACGTTATTTGTTTTAACAGCGGGATTTAATTATAAAATTAATTAATGCAACTTTTATGTTATGAATTTGGTAAAATAGACTTCATTTTTGAATTCGGAATATGAAATATAGCTTGGGATGAAATTTTGGCATTGTTCTGAAAAACATCAATTTTTGATGAATAGTGAAACCACTAAGTGGTAGGTTAAAAACTGAATTTTGCATAAAACTTAATTTTACCGCTTCTGTGAATGGAATTTCGAAAATCCGAGAGACACGGTTAATATCAAGGACTAAAATGTGGTTCAATGAGATGAAAATAATTTTTGGTGAATAGTAACTTTTTACTTTTTTTTACCGCGGTTAATAGTAAATAGGGTAACTAAGGGTAAATATGATATTAATATTACCCTAACACATGTCCTAATTCTATTGGACAAGTGTAATTCGACCAAAAACAAACTTAGGAATAAAATATGACCATTTAGGCCCACTTGGATTAGATTAGGACATTTATTATTAATTTATTTAAAGAAGGGTTAAAATAGTTAAAATCAAAGTTTAATAAGTAAATCATTTTTAATATGGGGTTATACATAAGATAAATTAGACTATAAATATTCATTAGAAAGCTAAAAAGCTTTCCTACATGATGGAATTTTATTTGTAATTTTTAGACATCAAATAATATAATTTATTTATGACACAAAGATGATGCAGTAATTATCTTATTAATGAAATATTGACATAATTGATAATATAAATACCAAAATAAATGTAATTTAAGACTTTTTATGAATTCCACTAATTTTCTAGGTTACTATGATATATTAGTGATGATTTATTCAACTTGTTTTGAATATATAATTCTGTTATGACTTTCACAAAAAATCATATATCAAATAGTGTCAAAATTGACACAAAATAGTTTTTAAATCAAATATTATATTACTAATTGTTATTTTATTCCTAAAAATCTAAGGTTCGGCCAAATGACTTAGATAAGGATATATGTATTAATAATATACAATTTGGGGTTCGTTTGTCATGTTATAGTAAGTTTATTAACCATATAGTGAAATAAAACAAAAAGACACAGTAAAAGTTAAATTATTTAACTTAGAGTTAAATCTAATTGATAAGGTTAAAATAATTCCCTAAACTTGTCTAAATCCTATTGGTTGATAGGATTTCGAACCATCCCCACTTTAGCTTCGAAATAAGACCCTTTTGAACCATTATAAACCGATTTTGACTTTAATATAAAATAATATTTTGAGATATTCCTAAGGTGCCCCTCTCCTCCCCTATAAAAGGACACCTCCTCCCCCTCCTCCTCACACCAATTTGAGCACTCAAGCTCGGCCAACCCCTGCCAATTTCTCCTCTCCACTTCCCTAGAAACATCCTAGAGGTTCTGGTCTTCTTCAAAGACCAATTTTAGTGCCCTAAGAGGAGGTATCAAAGAGGCACTTCAAAGAAGAGGTAAGTACCGTTACCAATTCTTTCATCTTTATTTCTTCTTCCACTTCTTCTTCTTAGGTTGTTTCATTATGAAGTAATAAAATCAGTATCACTCATATACTGATATGTTATTATAAGTATGAAACAACCCTATTTCACCATCTATCCATCCTACGGAAAAAGAAATCACCGCGCGTGCGTACGTACGGAATAACGTCTCCACGCCGTGGTGTAATCTATTTTCCACCACCACCTTACATGGATGGGTATAATGGTGTAAAGAATAACTATACATAGTTATTACAACATCATATTGATTCTGATATATTGTATAATCCACTCCAATTCAATTCAATATTTATAGAAATGATATCATCGCTCGTGCGTACGTACGGACTACCGTCTCCACGACGCGATGAGATTCATTCTCCATGTTAACCATTTAAGAATGATTATAATGTATATATAAGAAATAATAATGAAATATATGAAATTATAAAGCTACTGGATTTATGTATATATATACATATGTATGTCATCTACTTACTTCCATTTCAAGACAATAAGGAAAGGAAAACAGCGTTCATGCGTACGTACGGACTACCGTCTCCATGAACGTTGTTTTTCATTTTATTTATCTACCTATTATATATATATATATACTGAATATATATGATATATAAATCATATTTTATATTCTGGAAGTAAGTAAATCATGATATAATTAATAATGATGTCAAGAACAACAAGTCAAAACACCTACGATAAATGAAACGATTTTACCCAAAACGCTTCTTTAACATGGAGTTTACAAAAGAACGGGTAATATAATGTCATAAGTGAACCATATATGATATCATAACAATGAATATGATTCTGTAATAAGTCAATAACATGATTTAAATAATTATACAGGAGGTTCGGACACTTACAAAGCAAGTCGGACCTAAGGTAAGGGAAATTTCACAATCTCATTTTTATCCGAGATTGTTTATTCGTAAGTATTTACTGGGGTGTATTTTATCATCCACATCCATGTTCCCTCAATATGTAATATTGTTTCCATCCACTTACAATAGTTTAAATCCAATTTTACCCTTAGGTGAGTTTTTAGTTAAGAATATGAAAGGAATCTTTTGTCGCTTTTTCGTACGAGGTACATTTTGACTTTTTCGACAAAAGTACAAAGAATGTTTTTTTTAACTTATACGGCACGAACAGATTTCTACTGTTTTATAAAGCCTTATTTTCATGAAGCTTCCTCTAAAAGATTTCATGACTATTTTCAATAAAATCTCTTTCTTTTAAAATTGCATGATGTTTTGTGAAAAGAAATTGATTTTGAAGAAGAAAGGATATTTTCCTCAAGAATTCATTTCAAGTGTTTTATCAAAATTATTTTCCATCTAAGATAATAAAGGGTTCTGTTTCTATCCATATTTTTACATTGATTTGACTATGTTGTGATGGAATTATGTTTATGAATTCCTTTATCTTATAAGAATGGTTTTATGATGTCATGTTGTTTAAGAATCCCATTTTTATTACATGGGTTATGAAATGATATATGATTTATGATTTTGTGGCACACATAAGAAAGGATTCATTATAAGATGGGTGGGACCTATATCTCCCTCCAATGAATTGGGTAAAGATTTCATATCTCATGAGATAGACATGGCTGGAATGGTAGGTTATACCGGTTCAGTGAAACAGGACTGAAACGAGGATCACTCGATTCAGAAAGGGACTTTGTCCACTAATATAGTCTTGGCAATGAGTCTTGACTAACAAGAAATGATTCTCTATGATTATGTGTGTATGCCACAATGAGTAATGTTTTAAGTAAGGGTTTCATTTTCACTACTATGATTTATCCCATTTTATGAAAATATGCTCTCTTTTGTAGGTTAAGATTTCCAAAAATGTTATGTTCTTATGAAAATTATGTGATTGATATTTCTTTTGTTTACCCTTACTGAGCATTTGAGCTCACCCTTTTATGTTTTCTTTTCCCCAGGATATAAAGAAAGGTTTTAGGTAAAAAAAAAAGGAAGATCTTTGTGGGAGATTTTGAAGATCTTTCACCAGGATTAGAAGATTACGTTCCGAGTTTCCAAAGACACTAAACTATTACGATCCTTGTGTGTGTGTTTTTGTTATGTACTAAGTATTCCGCAAAAGTAATGTAATGTCAATGTACGTCAAGATACGGGTCTCTACAGTTGGTATCAGAGGAAAGGTTTAGTCAACCTTTGGAAACTAGGATGCGAAAACGTTAGTGAGATCCCTAGAGATATTTCTAAGTTATGTCTAGGGATGTCTCTAAGGTTAAGTATACGTATAGGTTATAGTAATAGAATTACGCTAACGATCATAGAATTAAACCTAAGATGTTGGATATTTAAGGTACTCCCCCTTTATTATGTTGTTTTCCCTAGCATGATTTTTGCCTCTCACACTATTCTTTATGGGTTTTAGACGATGGCTGGAACCCGAAGGAACCGTGTTGATCAATGCAATGGACAATGCAATGATTTCCCTCCTGAACAAACAAATGTTATGGGAGATGGAGTGAAAAATATTATTGCTATACTTACACAAGCTATGAATCATTCTGGACTTCCAAATGAGCAGAGAAGGGAACAATATTCTATTGAGTCCTTCATGAGGCAACGTCCACCTTCTTTCAGTGGGTCTACTGATCCATTAGTTACTGAACAATGGATTAGTACTACTGAAAAGATATTTTCAGTTCTTCAATGTTCTGAACATGATAAAGTCATCTTAGCAGTATATCGTTTGGAAGGTGAAGCTGATCAATGGTGGAATCTTATCAAGAATACGAGGCCAAGAGATGAAATTGAGTCCATGGAATGGGACGAGTTCAAGAACTTGTTTTTCAGTAAGTACTTCCCTCGTATTCTTCGAACAAAGATGGAGAAAGAGTTTCTTGAACTGAAGCAAAGGGATGATGAATCTGTTGGTAGCTATGAAGAAAGTTTTACAAGACTTGCAAGGTATGCTTCTGGAATTATCATCCAACCTGAAAGTAAAGTTGATCGATTTTTCAGTGGCTTAAAACCAAGTCTTCGAAGGGCATTATCTATAAGAGACTTCAGTAGCTATGAAGAAATTGTGCGTTGTGCTATCAAGGTAGAAATGGAAGTTGGTGTTACATATCCATCTCATGGTTTTGACAAGAAACGAAAGATGGAGTTCAAGGAGAAATCCCAGAATAATGGTGAAAAGAAGATGAATGTTTCCTTATGCACAAAGTGTGGAAAGAAGCATGGTGGAGATTGTCTTAAAGGGACTAGAAAATGTTTTAAGTGTGGAAAAGAAGGTCATCGAGCAGCTGAGTGTCGAAGTAATGGAAAAAGGTTTTCTAATGATGTGAATAATGCAAACACTGCAGAGAACGCACTACCAACACTTCAATGCTTCAAGTGCAAAGAAATGGGGCATTATGCTAATAATTGCCCTAATCCATGGGTTAGTGATGATCAACATGAGCAACCACTTAAGGCAAAGGACAAAGGGAAGACACATGCGATCACTATTGGCGATGCTGAATATGACAATGATGTGGTGGAATGATTAAGTGTTTATGTAATGGGATTCCAAAATAATGTTTTATCATGGAGTATTGGAATATTTATGTATTGGTCTAATGTGGTATTAAAAGTGATTGAGATATTATGCGCATAATGAAGGGAAAATGAGAAAATTAATTGTTTAACAGTATTCATGAGCTCATGATTGATATAAGGACTAAGTGATATCATGGTTCGAGTATATAGAATTTTGAGGATTTTGGTATGTGGAAAGTGTTAACTTTTAACTGCACTCATGTTTTCACTAAGGTATTCAAGAGAATACACGATTAAGGACTTTGAATGTTTGGAATGTGACCAACAAGACATATCTTATGATATGTGGGGATCAACGACAGTATTAAATCTCTGGTAATCGATGTCACTATATTATGAGAGTGGACTGCAGTATTATGTATAAGCCTAAAGATTAGACTGGATTATGTTGGACATAAGTTAGTATTGTTTAAGGATAGAAGATTTTCGATATTATTGATGGGATGTTATAGTAATGTAGTTTTAGAAAAAGGGACAACCTACAGGACGGGCGACGGCCCATCGCTTCGGACAAGGCTGTAGGAATCGAACCCACAACCGAAGTGCGACTGGCCTTTATCGCCTACCACTAGCCTACAGGAAGTCCCTGTTTAGTAGAAACTAGTTTTATTATATTAAGCAGTATGATATATGAAGTATAAGTCCATATGTGATTAATCTCACTATAGATCGACTTATGTATATAATTTTGCTAACCTTTTGTTTGAAACAGATGGAATGACCCGTCATTCTATCACATGATCTGCTAACACTTCACGAATAACAAATTCAACTTCATTTATTTAAGAGATGAAGTGGAAATTGTTAAAGGCACGAACAACAGTGAGATTGTACCAAAATAAAGTAAGTATTTATTCTAATTCAAATTCTTTAACTTTAGGGAAATGATCTTGAAAACCAAAAATGTTGTCCTAGTTCTCTTATACCTGATGAATCAGATGGTACCTTATATCATCACAAATCTATGGATTTGTGATTACTGGATTTTCCATAGCCATGTTCTCTACCACTCTCCATCAGAACATGATGCTTAGATTTCTCTTCCATATCCATATTTTCACCTATGTGGAAACCCAGTGGTTAGTTTATTTGGGTAATCGTTACATTTCATACTTTAGTTTTTAAAGCCATGTTTTGGTATTCCCTTTTACTATGTGGGTTTCTATTAAAGAAACTTTCAAATAGTAAACCATTTATAACCCCGACGAATTTCGAGGGCGAAATTCATTTTAAGGGGGGTAGAATGTAACAGCCCAAGATTTTATAAAAAAATATTCTTTTTAATTTTATTAATGTCTTGTGTTGTACGCTACACCAAAAGGAGCTTGCACAACACACATCCTTGACTTGTCTTGCATTACACGCAATCACGACCTTCCTCGATAGCATGTGTAGTACGCAATACCGAGTTTCACTAAACAACGATATGCTATAAAAATATTATTAAAACTAGCCGTTATGAATAGTAATAACCACTTTTTGAAATCCAGTAAATCTTATTTTTCAAAATGAACTTTATTTTTGGATTCGGAGTATCGAATTTAGCCTAAGGTGAAATTTTGGTACTTTTCGGATAACTTTCATATTCTGATGAATAGTGAAAATTACTAAATTATAATTAAAAACAACTTTTTTAATCGAAATAATTAATAGTGATAAATCATTAATTTGAGTGGTTTTAAAGTATATTTAGAATATATTTTTACAATTTAATACAATGTTGGTCATTGGATATAATTTCACATTTAAACTAGATATAAACAAGTGTCAATCTTTTGATAGATATTGTTTCTTAAAAACACGTTATTTGTTTTAACAACGGGATTTAATTATAAAATTAATTAATGCAACTTTTATGTTATGAATTTGGTAAAATAGACTTCATTTTTGAATTCGGAATATGAAATATAGCTTGGGATGAAATTTTGGCATTGTTCTGAAAAACATCAATTTTTGATGAATAGTGAAACCACTAAGTGGTAGGTTAAAAACTGAATTTTGCATAAAACTTAATTTTACCGCTTCTGTGAATGGAATTTCGAAAATCCGAGAGACACGGTTAATATCAAGGACTAAAATGTGGTTCAATGAGATGAAAATAATTTTTGGTGAATAGTAACTTTTCACTTTTTTTTACCGCGGTTAATAGTAAATAGGGTAACTAAGGGTAAATATGATATTAATATTACCCTAACACATGTCCTAATTCTATTGGACAAGTGTAATTCGACCAAAAACAAACTTAGGAATAAAATATGACCATTTAGGCCCACTTGGATTAGATTAGGACATTTATTATTAATTTACTTAAAGAAGGGTTAAAATAGTTAAAATCAAAGTTTAATAAGTAAATCATTTTTAATATGGGGTTATACATAAGATAAATTAGACTATAAATATTAATTAGAAAGCTAAAAAGATTTCCTACATGATGGTATTTTATTTGTAATTTTTAGACATCAAATAATATAATTTATTAATGACACAAAGATGATGCAGTAATTATCTTATTAATGAAATATTGACATAATTGATAATATAAATACCAAAATAAATGTAATTTAAGACTTTTTATGAATTCCACTAATTTTATAGGTTACTATGATATATTAGTGATGATTTAATCAACTTGGTTCGAACATATAATTCTGTTATGACTTTCACAAAAAATCATATATCAAATAGTGTCAAAATTGACACAAAATAGTTTTTAAATCAAATATTATATTACTAATTGTTATTTTATTCCTAAAAATCTAAGGTTCGGCCAAATGACTTAGATAAGGATATATGTATTAATAATATACAATTTGGGGTTCGTTTGTCATGTTATAGTAAGTTTATTAACCATATAGTGAAAGAAAACAAAAAGACACGGTAAAAGTTAAATTATTTAACTTAGAGTTAAATCTAATTGATAAGGTTAAAATAATACCCTAAACTTGTCTAAATCCTATTGGTTGATAGGATTTCGACCCATCCCCACTTTAGCTTCTAAATAAGACCCTTTTGAACCATTATAAACCGATTTTGACTTTAATATAAAATAATATTTTGAGATATTCCTAAGGTGCCCCTCTCCTCCCCTATAAAAGGACACCTCCTCCCCCTCCTCCTCACACCAATTTGAGCACTCAAGCTCGGCCAACCCCTGCCAATTTCTCCTCTCCACTTCCCTAGAAACATCCTAGAGGTTCTGGTCTTCTTCAAAGACCAATTTTAGTGACCTAAGAGGAGGTCTCAAAGAGGCACTTCAAAGAAGAGGTAAATACCGTTACCAATTCTTTCATCTTTATTTCTTCTTCCACTTCTTCTTCTTAGGTTGTTTCATTATGAAGTAATAACATCAGTATCACTAATATACTGATATGTTATTATAAGTATGAAACAACCCTATTTCACCATCTATCCATCCTACGGAAAAAGAAATCACCGCGCGTGCGTACGTACGGAATACCGTCTCCACGCCGTGGTGTAATCTATTTTCCACCACCACCTTACATGGATGGGTATAATGGTGTAAAGAATAACTATACATAGTTATTACAACATCATATTGATTCTGATATATTGTATAATCCACTCCAATTCAATTCAATATTTATAGAAATGATATCATCGCTCGTGCGTACGTACGGACTACCGTCTCCACGACGCGATGAGATTCATTCTCCATGTTAACCATTTAAGAATGATTATAATGTATATATAAGAAATAATAATGAAATATATGACATTATAAATCTACTGGATTTATGTATATATATACATAAGTATGTCATCTACTTACTTCCATTTCAAGACAATAAGGAAAGGAAAACATCGTTCATGCGTACGTACGGACTACCGTCTCCATGAACGGTGTTTTTCATTTTATTTATCTACCTGTTATATATATATATATACTGAATATATATGATATATAAATCATATTTTATATTCTGGAAGTAAGTAAATCATGATATAAGTAATAATGATGTCAAGAACAACAAGTCAAAACACCTACGATAAATGAAACGATTTTACCCAAAACGCTTCTTTAACATGGAGTTTACAAAAGAACGGGTAATATAATGTCATAAGTGAACCATATATGATATCATAACAATGAATATGATTTTTTAATTAGTCAATAACATGATTTAAATCATTATACAGGAGGTTCGGACACTTACAAATCAAGTCGGACCTAAGGTAAGGGAAATTTCACAATCTCATTTTTATCCGAGATTGTTTATTCGTAAGTATTTACTGGGGTGTATTTTATCATCCACATCCATGTTCCCTCAATATGTAATATTGTTTCCATCCACTTACAATAGTTTAAATCCAATTTTACCCTTAGGTGAGTTTTTAGTAAAGAATATGAAAGGAATCTTTTGTCGCTTTTTCGTACGAGGTACATTTTGACTTTTTCGAAAACAGTACAAAGAATGTTTTTTTTAACTTATACGGCACGAACGGATTTCTACTGTTTTATAAAGCCTTATTTTCATGAAGCTTCCTCTAAAAGATTTCATGACTATTTTCAATAAAATCTCTTTCTTTTAAAATTAAATGATGTTTTGTGAAAAGAAATTGATTTTGAAGAAGAAAGGATATTTTCCCCAAGAATTCATTTCAAGTGTTTTATCAAAATTATTTTCCATCTAAGATAATAAAGGGTTCTGTTTCTATCCATATTTTTACATTGATTTGACTATGTTGTGATGGAATTATGTTTATGAATTCCTTTATCATATAAGAATGGTTTTATGATGTCATGTTGTTTAAGAATCCCATTTTTATTACATGGGTTATGAAATGATGTATGATTTATGATTTTGTGGCACACATAAGAAAGGATTCATTATAAGATGGGTGGGACCTATATCTCCCTCCAATGCATTGGGTAAAGATTTCATATCTCATGAGATAGACATGGCTGGAATGGTAGGTTATACCGGTTCAGTGAAACAGGACTGAAACGAGGATCACTCGATTCAGAAAGGGACTTTGTCCACTAAGATAGTCTTGGCAATGAGCCTTGACTAACAAGAAATGATTCTCTATGATTATGTGTGTATGCCACAATGAGTAATGTTTTAAGTAAGGGTTTCATTTTCACTACTATGATTTATCCCATGTTATGAAATTATGCTCTCTTTTGCAGGTTAAGATTTCCAAAAATGTTATGTTATTATGAAAATTATGTGATTGATATTTCTTTTGTTTACCCTTACTGAGCATTTGAGCTCACCCTTTTATGTTTTCTTTTCCCCAGGATATAAAGAAAGGTTTTAGGTAAAAAAAAGGAAGATCTTTGTGGGAGATTTTGAAGATCTTTCACCAGGATTAGAAGATTACGTTCCGAGTTTCCAAAGACACTAAACTATTACGATCCTTGTGTGTGTGTTTTTGTTATGTACTAAGTATTCCGAAAAAGTAATGTAATGTCAATGTACGTCAAGATACGGGTCTCTACAATAATAACCTTTAAAATATAATACAAGCTATCCAGGTCAACTAGAGCTCTACTATAGTTTCACATGGGAATCAAAATACAACCAGATAAAATAGAGACCTCTTCTACAACTATACATGGGGGTAAAATGGTATGGAAAGATGAGTGAGTGAGGGTATATTGTATCCTCTATATTGGAGAATGATATAGTTTGTGTTTGTGATGTATATAATGAAAATACTCAAAAAGTAGTAAAATTATTTACAATATAACAGAAATAATGATAGTTTGTTTAGAATGCACTGAGTGATGTTATTTATGCTTCTTGGCATCATGAGTATGTACATGTGAATATTGAGTCTACTTCAGGGGAAAACAACAAAAGATTGTGTCATCTATTCTTAGTGTTCTTGTTTCTAAAGAGATTCATCTGTTAGATTATATGTTTTCATTTGTTACTTTATGGATGGTTCCACTCTCAGGTTCATAGAAAATTATTGCTTATTCATAGCTAGTAGGTTTGGCACATATCTGTTATATTTTTCTTCATATTACATGTCACACCATGTCTATCCATATGCTTACACACCTCTTTTATTTATTCTCGTGAGGTTTTATTTATGCTGATTGGGTGCAGGATCTTCATAACGTGCAGGTACATCATACCTTTTATTTCCTACCTACAATGGTATAAATGATAATTAAAATTATTTGTATAATTAAATAGATCAAATATGAACATTAGTAATAATTATTAATTAAAATTATAAATATAGAAATGACTGTGTTTGGAATGATGTAACAAGAGCGGTGACACAGAAGTTGTGAGCTAGCCATTATTTCTGAATGATTTATTATGAATGCTGTCTGAGACATTGTGAAAATTCTAGACCAGTGTCATAACAATGGTTCCTCATAAATTGAAAAAATCTAGTAATGATGTTTGGTCCATTGTGAAAAATATAAACTGGAAGGAACATTGTCATGTCCTTTGCAATAATTCAGAACTATTTGGAATAGTGTATTGTTCTTTTTGAGAATTCAGA
Source organism: Viscum album (assembly GCA_963277665.1). NCBI lineage: Eukaryota > Viridiplantae > Streptophyta > Magnoliopsida > Santalales > Viscaceae > Viscum > Viscum album. The sequence continues at coordinate 973,929,473 of OY728141.1, forward strand.
ACTAGAATGAATCTTGTCCTGTCCAGGTCAAAGGTGTCTGGTCCTTTGTGAAAAATCTATACATGTATATCGAAATAATAGTTTCTCCTACTTTATTGAATTTTAGGCTGAGAGGTGTCATAATAATGGTCACTCATACTTTGCAAAAGTTCTGACTGCACGGTGAGACCAGGGACTATGAGGTCACTAGCTGAGGACTACGAGTCCATCGACCAGTGACTCATTCTTACACAATTATTTGAAACCTATATTATGAGATACTATTTGATAGAATAGATTAATATTTTACATAGGCATGGTAAAATATACAGAGATAAGATTATGCATGATTAAACTTGATTAAACATGATTTACGAGCACTAAAAATTGTGGAATCGTACACGTCTTATCATAATTCGTTAAAATAATAAATCATTAATATTTTATTATAAATAGAATGTGATTAACAAAAAAATATAATTTGCGAGTGATTATGAATGATTATATTATAAGACCCACATCATATTCCCATGAGTGATAATTTACTATGTTCTAAATTAGCCTATTGTTGGGTGAATACCTACACATGGATTTGTGTCATTTTTAAATACACATGATCATATTTGTAAGATGGTGTATTTATTAGGCGAACCAAAAGATATCACCTTTAATAAAACTTTGCGAAGACATCTTATTCATAGAATAATCCATTAGAGATATCTTGATGTTTTTCAATGAAGATAAATTCTCGTAATACATAAAATATTCAATATTTTCACAATCAACCTAAAGAGTTATATTTACAATTTATATTATATAATAACTTATGTTATCAAATAGTAATTCAATTTACACCACCAAAATTATCCTTAAAAAATAACATCATAATATTTATTGAAATTTAATCCATTATATGATACCAATTATGATTCTTTATACCCTCACACCATTATCCAGATATGAATACACATACATTACATAATTTCAATAAAAAACCTATAACAACCCATAAACAATTATCGAATAATTTCTAGACATAAAGTCAATATTTCATTCAAATAAATTCTAATGACATTTTATTGTGGTTTTAGGGTTTTAGGATAAAATAATAACCAATGAACACCATTTTCATTATATAAAATGGATATGTTCCAATTATATAATAAATCACTTAATATATAATAACTCTTCAACATCTCTCACCTTTTCACAAAAAAATATATTCGTTCATGAGAATCATGTTTAATACAATTATTCAAAACATAGGTAATAAGAATCATATTAAATGGTGATACCAAACTCTTTGTAAGGGTAAAAATAAGTTATAAAAATTATAATAACTAAGAATAATATGATCATAATAAATATGATAGCAATATATAATCGAAATTATTACATAATTAAAATAAACAATTAGTATCACATATCTACGAATTCAATATAAAAAAATTAACTCATGGATATTAATAATTTTTTAAATTAGTGATTAAATGAATAACAATATATCACTACTTTCATACTGTGAACCATGACAACATGATCATAAGCATCATTACCTTTGGTTCAAGGGATTTTCTATTGGAAATATTATATTCTAGTTTGGAATATATTAAATTTATCAAACTAAATTTTCATATGAGACCTATTGTGGAATTATGGAGATATCTATACTGGTACACACCTATTTCTACTTAATCATAATGCATTCATCATATGAAGGATTGAATTAAATTAACAATACATAAAAATACATTCCTTTAAAATTAATTAATGTTTATATTGAAATAATATGAATAAATATTTATAATTTTTCACTTTTAACTAATTGGAATATCTGTTTGTTTAATAATCCCACAATAAGAATATATATGGAATAATGCTATATTTTTATGTAAATAATTTTTCTCAATGAATAAATTAAAGAAAATACATTTTTTAATATATTAAAATATTATTTCGAGAAACACACATCATAAAAATGGATTTCATGGTATCATTATTAAAAGTGGATAGTGGAAATGTAATGTAAAAATGAGGTAACCCATAATACAGTTTATAATTGTAAATTATTATACTTTTCAAAATTTGAAATATGGACATATAGGGGAAACTATTGTTTATAAGGATGTAAATTATTCTGAAAAATGATATATAATTGACACAAAAATTTTATCAATGAAAATGTTTTAAATTAAATGTATAATTTACATCATAAATTAAGAGAAAATAAAATTATATAAATCATCTAGATTTATGAAACCAATATTATAATACTTAAGCTCAACAAAATGAATTTTTCTAATGAAAGGGAGTCAATTTCCCAAAAATACTTATGATAATGGAAATAAAATAATCGAATGAATAATAGAGGGAAAATGGCCTGGATAATTAAATATATTTAAATTTACTATATTTAATATATTTAATGGTAATGGTAACATGAATAGACCATACTAATAAAATTATGGTGTGAAATTTCATACTAGTCTTAGGGAATTCAAAATGATGATAAATAACAGTTATGAATTTAGATACAATTCTATGAAAATCCTCTGATCAGTGTAATTTAAAGTCAATAATGACATGTGATGATTCTGTAGTGGATAATGATACAATATATTAATGATTTTGTAGATAAACAAAAACCTTTAAACCATGGTGTATAGTTTTATTTATGTCATAAGGGATTGAAAAATGAGATAGGTAAATGAACACCCTGTCATGTAAATTACAAGGAATTTAACATTGGAAATCATTGAATGTAAGAAATTAATGATACAAAATGAAAACGATATAGTATTTGAAGCAATTAAAATAATTAATTGTGTATAACATAAAAATTTATCATGGAATTAATATTTGAGACAAAGAACCCTTAAATTTTTAATGACCTGTTTTACCGAAGCACCTATCATTATATATAATCAAATAATGTTTAGTACGTAACATCATAGGAACATTATTCATAAATATTTCAATTAATATGTTCCATTTATTATCATTGAAAATTTATTAATTACATATCCCTTTATTATGTTATCATGAACATTTAAATGGTGTCAGATTATTTTTGAAATTATAACGATCAATTATGATATTTTAATAAGAAGTTATATAATTAATATAACCATTATTGAATCAAATAAAATCATTAATTTGTTTTTTTTAATTATATTAATATTAGTATTGAAGTTCCCATGGTCATCCAAAATAGGTTTCTTTATCAGTATTCAAGTAATTAGTCAAAACAACCCAAATAAACACACTATATCTGTGAGTATATATTGTTAAGGTAATATATAATATCATTATTATATAATTAAATTTATATAATTCATATTATTTTATGATTTTTGATCACACATTATATTCTTTGGATGATTAACTAAAAGAATTTTGAAAAATAAGAAATGTTACTTTGCGGAGGTGGTAGTCCACACAACACTTGACTAACATTTAATTTTCTCAATAAATGATATGGAATTAAATTATTTGATAATATGAAATTTAATAAAAGTATTAATATTATATATATCATTTTTATAATTAAATAAAATCATTATAAAAAAAATTAGAACTTGTATGAAAAACATTGTTTATCGATTCGTGGATTTAGTCGTCCGTACAGACGACCCGGCGATGATTTTGTTTTTCTTTGTGTAATGAGAGGAACAATTATAGGGTTTTTACATTAATTTAATAATACTAAATTATCAAAATTATACATATTTAATAATATTATATTATATATATATATATATGATATTTTGAATTTTATGATAAAGAATTAAATATTTTTAAGGATATAATACATAAATTGAGGGATTGAGTTTTCCCTTAGAAATAACCTATGAAATGGTGACCTCCACCTAAATAATGGTGGCTAGAGGACTAAGGAATTAGGAAATGGTTTTCTTAGAAACAATATGGTATCTTTTTTGGAATTAAAATCTATTAATATGGGTTGGATGATTTTTCAGAAGTGTTCCCCATTTATATGTGCAAAAATGTTACCTTTGTGAAAACCAATTAATTTGTAATGATATAATTTCTCTATTAAAAATTCAATGGTTCCAAAAATGAGAAATAAATATTTATATGTTTAATATGATATATAAATCCTCAACATCCCATTTTATCAGAAGTGATAAACACAATACATTTTTTTTTCACCACTTCATTTTTTAATTTTAAAATTTTGGTTATTACCTTGGAAACTAGTTTATAAAATAATATTATATATTTAATTTGAAATATATAGTAACCATTTTAGTAAAATTTTGATTTAATAAATATAATTTAGTCTTTATGTATTCTAATTAAATTTATATATAGAAAAAATTTACTTCTAAATTATAAAATTAAATATATATAAAAAAAATGTTTTTTTGAAAATTGTTGTTTTTACACTAGGTGTTCAGAATATTATTTTATATTGATTATACATATAGTGATTAAAAATGTTTTATAAATTTGTATAAAAATAATATTTGGTTCATTTTTTAGAATATATATATATATATTTTACTAGATAAAAATAATAAAATTGTTATAAAAAAATTCCCTGAGAATATAATATTTATCCTTATAACAATAATTAACATTAATCTTAAGAATATTAATGTTTTAATAATGATAATTTATTTATTACTTATTACAACAATATTAATATATATTATGAAAAAAGTATATTTAATTTCTATAAGTTATTAAACCTTCTTACTAATATAAACGAATGAAAATAAATTATAGTAAAATATCATTTCAGTTTCTAAAAAAATAATAATGAATTTATAAATTGAGAATATTATTTTTAAATTACTTATATAATATTAAAAAATATATTTTAAATATGTGGGTACAAAAACAATTTCGTCATTAAATTTTCAGTGTTATAAAACTCATTACTTTTTCACTTATAAATCAATTATTAAAAATATAACAAAAAATAACCATATTATAATGATAACTGTAAAAATTAAAAAAAATATATATTATTTTTATCTAATTTAGAATATAAAATTTATTATTTTAATTTTAAAATTTAAATTAAATATAAAAATTTTTGTTGAAAAATTTTATTTTTTTAATTTAAAATGATAAATTTGTAAATACATTTGATAAATAATTAATTAAACTAATTAAAACATAATTATATCATGCAAATATCATGTTACACATCCCAATATATTCATTTATTGATATTTAAGAACAAGTTATGGGCTTATTGAAGTAAAAAATGGTTATTCTACAACCATAGATCACTTGAAAATTTCCAAGAGATTGAATTTCACTCATGTACAATTTCACTCATACCAAAAATGGTTTAATTTTTCTCCAAATTATTTGGAAGAAATAAATATCTAATCTACCGCCTTCACAAGATCAAACAAATTAGATTTATTTGGAAATATTTTGTTACTCGATTCCATTTCATTCCATTTTGATAGTATATTTCATTTTTTTGTCAAATAAATTTATACCCACTAATTGAATATCTATATTATACTAGTAATATGTTCTTTTAGACCTATCATTAAATAATATTAGTTTAGTGAGGAAATTATAATATGTTATTAATATATTATATACATATATAAAGTATATTTTTAGGTTTCATGTTGTGACATGAAAGAATATGAAAACCTATATACTGCTAATAATTTTTATTAATAATGAAGTTTATTTTATTATTAATTATTTATTATCAATTTTTTAGAAAAAAATTATATACATTAAATTCAATTATGAATATATTTATTTCCAAAAAATTAATTTAAAGTGTTTTAGTACGATATTTCACTATATGTTCTATTAAATGATTTTTTGACAACATGACTATATCAAACACATAAATTAATTTATCATCAATATTTTGTAATTCATGAAACCATGGATGAGACTAACGAATGATATCTGACAAACTGATGCTTTTATGGGAGATAAAATGGTTAACACCGAAATATTTATTTTAATAATGATTAATATATGTTTTAGTATTATGTTATAATAATTGGATGGTATAAAATAAATTAAACATGAATATGTTTTGTAGTTATATTAATAATAATCCAAAATATATTATACCATGATTTTGAAGCGCATACAACTAAATATGGATCTATGGTATTAGTTTTCTCCACAAAATATAATTTTCATTGAGTTAGAAAACATATTTATTGAATATATAATTCTTTGTTTATCATTTTGAATAATTATTTTACTTCAAATAGTATCTTTACTTATCATTTATTGAATTAAAATTTTCACTGTAAAAAATTTTAATTTGTATATTATATTCCACATACAAATTTATGTTTTTCTAATTAATTCTCTTTAGTTCCAATGGTACCATTTCATCCTTTTCCATATATTTTATTTAGTATAAATAATATCTATATATAATTTTCAATTACTATTAAATTCCACATTTAATGATTATTAAATTACTTTTCTAAAGGAATATTTTTTTATATTTTCTATGAAAGTCATTTATTAAAATATTTAAAAAAGGAAAAAGTAATTTTATTTAAAATTTACCCCCTAATCTCCTTTTTCTATATTCATGAACAATTTTGTTATTATACTTCTCTTTTATCTTCCCATGTCGTAATAATGAAAATCAAATTCCCATTATACTCGGTTTTTTCATTTAGTTTTTTTAATATTTTTTTTAAATAAATAATGGTATTTTCATATATTTATACATATTTTTATCTTCTACTACACATTTAGTATCATTAAAACCAATTTAATTAAAATAATAAATACTTGAAAATTTTTTAAATAAATATTTCGATCTTAAATTTTTTCGCATTTAAAATGGGGTTTTCAAGTGACATAGATGTAATATTTTTTTTAATCATGTTTAAATAAAATTGTGATTTTTTTTAATAATGTAACATAAAATTACTTATATACATAAAAAATATATCATTAATTTTTTAATTAGAATTATCACACGCTTTGTATTTTAATGATGTAATTTGTTTGGGAGATTGAATTTTCTGTACGAACTAATGAAATCCATTTTTCATTTTATGTGATTCAATTTGAAACCCATTTCAATTTGACAGTTTTTTTATTATAAGTTGAATGATGTATTCTTTTTGGAATAAAATTGTACGGTATACCATTATTTAATGTGTATAGTATTATCTAGACCTGTAATTCATTGTTTATTATATTATATCTCATGAAATAATTATGAGACATGGGTTATGAGGCTCGATCCACTACATCATGCATGTCATGATGTTTGATAGATAATTTAATGGGAAATATACAATTATTCCAAATCAATAGGAGGTTTGTAACCAAGAAATATTCCATTGATTTCTTATTATTACCCTTATAAAACAATACTATGTTATGACTCCATACCATGTTTGGATCATTGTGTCATGCTTTATAACACCCCTTCCATAGTCAATAATAGTTAATGGGTTATTTCTGAAATGGTAATTAGATTACTATAGGTTAAATTACCCAAATCTCAGTTAAGTATTCCTTAAGTGGCAGGATAATTAAATATTAAATTACATAATATAAATTTCCAACATTTCAGTAAAAATAATTATTCATAATTATTTTACATAGGGTTAATCATGTATAATATTCCAATTAATTACATGGGGAAATGATAAAAGTAAATGGAGAGATGAAATATGATTCAAGGGATAGAGATCTGGGGAATATAACATAGAAAAAAAAAATAATGGTTACATATAAAGAACTGATACATTATGTAATATTCCGTGAATATAAAATGATATAAATGAGTAAATGATCACATAGTTGTAGAAATGATAGCAATGCATAATACGGGGTATCATAAACATACCCATGAAGTGTTGTGAACAGTCATCAAATATAAATATTAAAGATTATCCCATTACAACGACTTTTTTGTTTCTTGTGACCTACTATTGAAATGAGAGGATATAGATTTCAATGCCCCACCCCTCACATAAAATTACAGTTCATTCCATGACATTCCTAATAATTATGGGTTATACATACCCTAATAAAAATAAATTTTTCCACATAACATTCATAATGGGTCTTATCATATATGATATTCCCATATTGGACATATTTTTAATTGGAATGGAGATTACATCCCCTAATTAATGAATAAATAATAATAATTCCCATGACTCTTATAATGGGTTATTATGTCCTGATAACATTCAAATAGTCAATCTTATTATATAATGTGTATGGAATTTATGTATTTGGTAATTTTAAATGGCTTTCATGATCAAGGTGATTGGGAAATTTGATTCAATGTACATAAAATGGCAGTATATAAATAGAATGTTTTAAAACCCATTTATATTCATTTTCTAAATTGGGTTAATATTATTTAAAACATATTTCCCTAGGAGTATAAAATCAGGTTTTCACTCAGGCCCACTAATCATGTATTAGATTGATGATTGTGCTGTAACAAAACATTTCATGGTTTTCACCGAAAGTTGAATCTATACATGTCATTCATTATTTTTTTTGTATCTATAAAGGGGTGGGGTTTCTATGAAATCCAATCAATCTATATACTAAGAAACTCATAGTATGGTTTAAGGATATGAGAAAAATATTTAATTATAAAGTCTTTTGAGGGTTGTATAATGAGATGAAATGGTTATTTACCATTGATAACATGATATGGAATTTTTATAAATGAATCAAAATATCATCTATCGTTGAAATGAAACTAAATAATAAATGATCAAAAAATAGAGGAAAATAATCATTTAGTTATTATTTCATTGAATGGTAGCTTCTTCAATATTGTGAACATAACTATTGAAAAATAGAAACCCCTTTAATAGATCATAGAGTGATGAACTGTGTAGATATTCATAGTCCAAGTATTTTTTTTGTGGAGAAAAGGGAGATTATATTTGGGTATTTATAGTAAACATGAGAGGATTGTATATTAATTTCTAAATAATTTTTTTTGAAATATATGTTGTGGAAATTTAAAAATAATTTTATAACCCATTTTTGACATTTAATGATATTTTTGTGATATTTTAATGTTTTTAAATCCATGATTCATTATATTATTTATATTAGACATGAAAAAAAATTTCAGCCAAATAAGATTTTAAAGTTCATAATTTATATTATTCAATTTGGAAAATATTTTATAGTTTTGGAAAATGAATTTCATTCATTAAATAATAATAATAATAAAATAATATATATTTATTATGGATGAAATTGATTTAAATAGTATATCATTTTAAAATTATAATTTTTCATTATAGTTTACATATATTAACATTGGATTTTTTTATTCAACAAAGAATCAGTAAATAATTAAAAATTCAAAATTAGTTGATTTCAATGTGTTGTGGTCAATTTCTGTATCTTCCTTTTTAAAATTATTTATTTATAAGTGAATTTAATATTTAAAACAAATTTAGGGTAATTCAAAATAATGTGTTTTAGGAGAACATTTTATAAACTCTTCCCACTAATAAATATTATTTTAATACTATGTAAAATGTTTGTCATAATATTACAATTAATTTATTAATAAATTTTTATTATTTATAATTTAAATTATTATCAAATAGATGTAATTAGTTTCTAGAAAAGTTTATGAATAAATACTGCAATACTGTTACAATGATTGGATTTCAAATGATCAGATTGAAAAAATAAGATCACAATGGTCATATTACCTCTTATATATATAATGTTCATTACATAATCCCAATATAATTTGTAACCCATCCATAACAACTATTTATATCCATTTTTTTTAAATGATTTTTTGAATAACAATTTTCCTCATATACTCATTATTCTATATTAGTATGATCATATATATTAAAAAATTATGATTTTTTACTATATCATTACCTTCAAAATAGTATTAGTTTTAACTATTATTATATATGTATGTTTATTTTTTTAATTGTAATAATATTTTTTTTGTAATATAATAATTTAAAATGAATCATTTTTATTCATTTGTAGAATTTATGAGGTATTACATTCTCACAACTTATAAAAACAACTGTCATAAAATTTTAAATCAACAAAAAATGAAATTTGGATAAGCCTTTATCACTACCACTTATTGCTACCTTGTTTAATAATTTAAAAAATGTTTTTTTCCAAATAACCATTAATAGATTAATTTTTCGATTCCACTACACTTTGTATCTCATATGATGAATCTGAATTTATTATTCATTATGTGACATGTCAGGATCCAACTAGCATGATACACCATTGGTATATGGAAAAGGGTTTGTCATAATCTTCAGTAAAAATGATATATTGAAAAACAAATGCACTAATTATTGGTTTAGTGGTATGATCAAAATATATTCCATGGCTCCTACCATTTCTAATATTCCAAACCAGAATATTCAATTGACTTAATTTATGTTTTTCCATAACCTCATGACACATTTCCCAAGGGATATCATCAAGAATCCATTGTACCCTAAATAGAATTGATTATACTTTCCATAGTTTCTATTATAATTCTCTTATCTACACATGTATTTCCAGGATGTTGTCGTAGATGGATATTAACTTCTCTATTGTCTGTTAAATATGGTATAGACCTATTAACTTATTGTTAATAACGTTATTCCAACATGTTGGAGTCTAAAATTCCACTCCTGATAATACATTATATGGTGTTATTTTAATTTTGTAGTGATAACTATTATTGTTACCATACTTCACATGAGATTAATACGAATCACAATTTCAATATAAGTAATGAGATATTGATCTTATCATATACTTTCATTTTTAGATAGTCCATCATTAATTCCTCTTATTTTTGGGTGATAGGTTTTTCTAATAATAATATATTTATGGAAATCCTTTAAGATAATCATCTAAATTTTTAATTAATATTTATCCCTTGACAAGATACTATAGAAATAGGTGATACATGAAGTCTCAAAACATTATTTATATAAAACATAACAAGAACGTCAAGAGGTAAATCTTATCAAAATGATAGTTAATGAATCGTATTTTTACAGATGTTCACAATAACCCATAATTTATTATTACACAAGGATTTCTTAGGAATCCTAGTGAAAAAAATACATATCGGTATTAAATAACTTTAACATTAGTATTTTTCATATTTTCTTTACACCCTTGAGAGGTTTCCTAATATCCACTACATGTTGGGATAAATATAATATTATAGTATAACATTCAATATCTAACTTTTTATTTTCCTATTATAAATTTTCCCAGATGTCCTCACATATTAGAATTCTTCTAGGGTGTTTAAACACTGATCATTATCTAATAAATATTTTAACTGTGATATTTATGTAACACATAACTATAAACCAAACCATAACACCCTACCATCACTAATATTAAAATTTGATAATTGTTTGTTTTTAATCAAACATATTCTTTATTATGCTTGTTTTATCATGATGGTTTTCTCTAATCTTCTATAATATAGAAGGTTAGGTAATTCTATAGAATAAAAATTACGTTTCTCATTTTATTATGACATTAATTTACATTGATAATAAATCCATGAGAATTGAATTATTCTACCACTCTTTATCGATAATATTTTTTGGAGTTTTCTACTACATGAAAATGATACCTTATTTGACTTACTTTGGAGATAGTGTAATGAAAAATCATAATAATTGATTAAACAAATCATATCCTTTTCTTAAAATTTAGATATTTTGAAACAAAATATGATTTAAAACTCATTTTTACCATGTATAAATAATATCTTCCTCCATAGATTTAATTTATACAAATATATTGATAAATTATCACTACCACAAATACCATGTCACATGTTGCATAACTCACCTCGTGAGGCTTCAACTATAGAGTTCCATGCTTAGAATATATTAATATCACATCATTTTATATTAATATTCCAAACATAAGAAAAATATGCCTGAGGAACATAATAGTTGTTTGTCTTTGTAAACTGAGAATACCTCCTTCTTATTTGGTGAATGATCTTTAACATATCCTATAAATATCATTCCATATTAGTTTTCGTAATATAAAAAATTCTTTCTAACCTGGGTAATGAAACATACTAAATGTTGAGTTCAAAAGTTTTGTACTGAAAATAAAGGAGATATATAAGTATAACATGGATAGAAGTGTATGAGATCATGAAAATAACATCAGAAGATCATATCCTTCTTGTCAATGATCATATCCATTTGTCATGCCCTAATCATTGGATATTTAGAAAACATGATTCATAATTGAATCAAGATAAAAATATATAAGAACATAACATTGGAATGAATCATTAACTTATGGTGTAGACATGAGCTTATAACATTGTGAACCTGTTTAAATAGAAAAATGTTCACTCATTTTGTTAATGTAATGGAATTGGGCTCTTAGAGAAACTACTGGACATGAAAACTTGTTCGTGCATAATATTGTGAATATGTCATGAGGTCTACGAATAAAAGTCATTCCTTAGAAGTCAATAATAATTTCCAAAACACAATAGGGAACTTCTCATGGACTTCACCAACTGGGTGGGAAACACCATCATCCCTAGTCAGAGTCCATTCTTTATAATGGATCATGTTTCCCCTTCTTCACATAGAGCATTGTCTTTTTCTATCATCCCATAGTGGATCAATTTTTCCCATTCTCCCTTAGTGTATTAAGGCACACTTTTTTCCCATTAATAAAAAAGATTATCATTTTTATTCCCATCATTGTTTCATGAGATATAAAGAATTACCCAATACATTTAGGGGATGCAAAGATTCACCCATGACATAATAAAATCACAAATACTTCTCTTTTCACATAATAACATTAGAATCATATCAACACCCAAAAAAGAGATGGGTTTTATAAACATCATATCATAACCCATGAAATGGAATTGGTGTCATAAAAATGATATTATATCATAACCAATGAAAAAGATACAAGTATCATAATCATTTAAACAAATCACTAACCACTAAAATAAGATGGATTCATAATAAATTTATTATGGTATGTCCATTGTAATAAAAATGGGTTCCATAAATAACATTACATTTAAAATATAAACCATTTAGAAAAGGAATGAGAATGATTTTTTATATATTATCCTCTGTAATTAATACTCTATGAAACTATGTAATATTGTATTTATAATTATTTTCAATGATAACACATATCATTTCATAAGGATCATAAAATTTGATTTTATATCACTTTTTAAGACATAAAATAGTATCAAAATCGATTTCATTGAATAACACATTGGAAACATTTAAATTTATCTTTAAAAATAACATCAAATATTTATTGAGGAAAATATCATGTCATCACTGAATTCTTTTTTTTTTGAAACATAATACCCATTTAAAACAATATTCTTTGAAAATAAAATACAAAATTATAAAGGAAACAAGAAAACATTTTGATGTTTTTTTACTTTACTATATATAATATAATATAAAAAATATTCTTTTCAAAAAATTCCTTTAAAAAATATTATATAATCTTAATTTTTTTTAAACCTTATTCTTTGAGAAAATATATTAAACATGAAATCAACACTTTGAAAAATATTTTAATAAACTATTATTCAAAAATAATTTTTGAAATATTTTTTATTTGAAAATATTATTTAATAAATATAAATGATGAATTTAAAACATTTTAAAACATTTTTAAAAAGTTTTTTTTGAAATTCATTTTTATTTGAAATATATATTAACAAAATCAATTTACAGAATATATATGAATAATATTTTCAGTTAAAAATAAAATTTTAATCATTAAAGTGTTGCATCAAGGAAATGATAGTCATGATGATGGGTAAATATGTATATGCTGAGAATTTCTTTATCACTGTAAAATGTTTAGAAATGTGAATTTATCATAAAATAAAAAAAAATTATATTAAAATAGTTTTTAAATAAAAAGTCAAATCATGGGTATAAATTTATTTGACAGAACATATTAAAACATATTTTATCTCATTTTTAGAAAACATGGTATTCTGAATAAAATAAATCTCTGACCAAAGAGATAAATAATGTTAGATTTTCTTTAAAACAATATTTTAATTAGCATAATTACCAATTCATTGAAAATGGGAACCAATACATGGATTGTATTGCACCGACCCTAGTTACCTAGAGCTGGTGCATTGTTACACAATATTGGCAGGATACAAGGAATCATGTCCCAAAATACTGATCAGTTTAGTATACATTGAAGTTCATGATACATACATAAGTTTTACATTACATAATGAAATAATGAAAAACAACATTATTGTGTCCCCTTTGAACAGACTATTATCCCTTAGCCTATTCCTGCAGGTTAATTGTAAAATACTACTTCACATCCTGGAAAAGATAAAACATTAGAAAGGGGATGAGCTCCGATTCTTAGTAAGGATAACAATAAAGCGAACACATTCATAAATAAGCATATATTTTTTAAGGAAATGTATAAGATTAAATCATAAGCATTTTAAACATAAAATTCAGCATAATATGGACAATATAAATCAAATAATTCCATTTCCATACTCACATTTATATTCTACTAGTGAACTAATAACATGCAATATCAATAACAAATTTTATAATGATGGAATGCATAATTCCAAAAATCATAACCACATATTCAAGGCCTCATACCAAGACTACAAATAATATATCTTCAATCCCTTGTGCCAAGAAACTAGTTTGTCTCATGTAACCTACCGATGAATCGATGAGCTATTGCAGGCTCCACCTGTCACTTACTAAGTCTAATGCATTCCTCAGATGGAAAGGTTGATAAAAAACATAAATATTCTTATAAAAAGAAGAATATGAAGTTTGAATACGAGAAACCTAATCCATGAATGGTATAAAAATAACACATACGTAGTAAAACATATCATAAAACCATCAATACAATATGGAAGATTAAATCATAATAAATCAACTTCAAACAAGTGTAAAATCAATCAAAGGATTTTGACATAGATGAAATCAAAACTAATTGATAGAAATATCTCTTTCTACACTGAAATAATTTAAAAGTCATGTAATTCTAAAAGAAACCAGTTAATCTGAAAATATTCTTATATGATTTTAAGAGAATCTTAGAAGGTGTTATTATGGCGGAATATAACTTCACATGCTGTATATGTTAAAAAAAATTATTACATTAATTCGTTGAAAAGGTCATAAGTACCTTGATTTGAAAATGATAGAAAGTTTCATTTCAAAAAAATTTATACAAATTCAAAAAAGGGTATAAATTACTTCAAACAATATTATAGGAAATAGAAAAAAAAATTGAAATACATTTTCAAGAAACATGGATGTGGAAGATTATGAAGTCCCATTAGATACTTACGTATTAATAACATCAGATAATAAAGACAGTGAAAAATTTACCCTTACCATGTACTTTTCCTAGGTAAATGCTACTTTAACCATGTGTATAATAGATAATTCATTTTTATTAAATTATACAAGAACCACATACAAAAACATGATATCATATATGATCTTTTAATATAGCTTTTGTAATGACATTTCAGTTGTATCATTGTTTCAGGTGTTAATTGATTTGTTTTAATTTATATGTTTTTTTAGTAATGTAGTGTTTATTATAGATATGATGTATTTTATTCAAATCCCGAAGGATATTATGTTCAAACAGATAATTATTTTTTAATAATAAAATAGTTTTTATTCTAGAATGGCTACTATGGGGAATGAATCACATCGTGTTCATGGAGACGATAATCTATACGTATGCACGATCAACAATACCATTCTATTGATGGTGAAATCGTATGTAATTGGATGGTATATCATATATAAAGAATAATTAAAATGTTTTTTTGTTACTTAAATTAGTTATACTCATTAATATACCCATCAAAACAGTGATGTGTTGAATGACAAACTACATCACGATGTGAAGACGTTAAGTCGTAGGTACACACGTATGGTGAATTTGTAATTTATAGGATAGATAGAATAAATTATCTGGTTGAACTAAATTTATAATAACATCATAGTATGTATAAGGTACTTGAGTCATTATTTTTGTATGGAAACAAAAACTAAATGAGAAGTGGAAAAAGAAAAGAACTTGAAAGTGGTGATGGAATTATTACCACTTCTTTGGGTTTATCCTTTGGATTTGATCAAAAGGCTCAATAGGCTGGCTTTCAGATCAAAGTAAGGCCTATAAGTTTAAGGGAGGGATGTTGGGAGGATATTTGGATAGGGGTTTTCCGAGTCAAATGGATTTGGAGGTGTGATTTTAGGAGAAGGGGAAGTACCCTTTTATAAGAGAGGTGAGGGTCACTTTAGGAATGGCTTGAAATATTAGTTTATTATACAATAATTTTCGATTTATAATGGATAAAAATAGATTTATTTCAAGGTTAAGGTGGGTATGGGTATAAATCCACTCAACCAAATGGTTTTATACTGGATTATGTCTCTATATTGACCATATTGTTTAGATTCTAATCGTGGTTAAATAGCTTATCATTTACCATGTATTCTTTTATTAGTTTAATAAATTGTTAATAAACATGCTATAAAAATCCAAGAGATCCCCAAGTGGTTAATTATTGATAAATATAACCTTATTTGAGTCCTTTGGATGAACCTTATATTTTTAGGAATATCATATCAATCAATAATATAGTATTTGGTTCAAAAACTCATTTATGTCAATTCTGACACGATTTAGTAATTGATTTTTGTTAAAGTCATAAAAACCTGATTACATTAGAAAAAATGTTTTTAATCAACAAATAAATTTATATTAACCTATGAAATTCGTGGTATTCATTTAATGTCTCAATTTCATTTATTTGGATATTTATAACTTCAATTATTTTAATCTTTCATTAATAAGGTAATTATTGAATCATCATTGTGTCATAAATAAATTAAAATATTTAATGTCTAATAATTATTTTTAAAATACCATTATATAGAAAATATCATTATATTTCTAATGAATACATATAGCCGAATTTATATTATGTTTAACATTATATTAATAATGGTTTAGTTTTGAAAAGATGAATTTAACACTTTTAACACTTCAAAAAATAAAATCGAAATAAATTTCCTAATCCAGTCCAAGAGGACCAAAATTATGATATTTTATTTTGAATGTTTATTTTGGTCTAAATACACTTGTCCAATAGAATTTGGACATTTTTTAGGGTAATTATAATATGATTTTTACCTTTAATTACCCTATTAACTTTTTACCGTGGTAAATAAAAGACAAAAGTTACTATTCACCAAAAACCATTTTCATCTTATTGAACCAAATTTTACATACTGATATTAAACATGTCTCTTGGATTTTTGAAATTCAATTTACAGATGTTTTGAAACTACGTTTTATGCAAATTTCCTAACGTGCCTAGAAGGTGGGTAAAAGATGGTATAAAGTTCAATAAAAATTTATATATCAAATCCTATTATAAAACAACTCCAATGAATTTAATTGGACTAATATAGGTATTATGTATCTCATTTGACCTAAAATAAATATAAATAAAAGAAATAAGTATTTAAATAAAATCCCTGTACTAAAAAATAACGGAGTGTTTTTCACTATTCATCAAATATTTAGTGTTTTCAGAAAAATACCAAAAATTCACCCAGAGCTAAATTGGATATTATGAATCCAAAAATGAAGTCCATTTTAAAATAAAAAATTTATAAAAGGTCAAAATTTGGGTATGAATATTCATTACGGCTGGTTTTATTGGACGTTGTGTGTTAGAACTCGATGTTGCGTACATTGCATGCTGTTGTATTATTGAAAGGGAAACGTGATGTAGAAGTTTGAGGTGTAACATTATCCCCTCCTTAAAATAATTTTTCCTCTAAATGTCAAGAATACTACGGCAAAAAAATATTTTGGTGGTTCTTCATCATATGTTCCACGGGTTCCCACATTACCTCTTACATCTTATGGTTTCTCCATATAATTTTTACCAGATGACTCGTCCGATTTCTCAGCACTTTTTCTCTAGTATCAAGAATCATGATAGGCTCTTCATAGTAAGAAAGATCATGTTCCAGTTCTATTTCTTCATTGGTGTGTACATGAATATGGACATGCATGTATTTTTACAATTGTGATATGTGGAACACATCAATAACTTTCAAGAGACTTCGCATGTAACACCCCAAGCTTCCACGGTACGTTTCCCATTGAATAATACAATAGCTTGTGTTGTACGCAACCACGAGTTCAAACACACCACATCCAATAGAACTAAAAATTATAAATTGTAATACTCATTTTCTGATATTTTATAAATTTTAAATTTCAAAATGGACTTCATTTTTGGATTTTGAATATCGAAATTATCTTAGGGTGAATTTTTTGTATTTTTATGAAAACATTCAATTTTTGATGAATATTAAAAAAACACTGCGTTATTGGTTATAACTGAATTTTTATTTAAGTAATTATTTATTTTATTTAAATTAATTTTAGAAACAAATAGACAAATATTACCTATATATGTTCAATGTAATTCATTGGATCCATTTTATAATAAGTGTAGATATATAAAATTTTATCGAACATTTTACCGTCTTTTACCCAACTCCTAGGAGCACTTCCAAATTTGTATAAAACATAATTTTACCTCTCTTGTGAGTTTAATTTCAAAAATACTATAGACACGGTTTATATCAGTAGGAAAAATTTGGTTCAATAAGATGAAAATAATTTTTGGTGAATAGTAACTGTTAACTTTTATTTACCACAATTAAAAGTAAATAATGTAATTAAAGGTAAAATTAATGTTATTATTACCATAAAAAATTTCCTAATCTTAGTGGATAAGTTTTATTCAGCCAAAAAAAACCTTATGAATAAAATAGTATCCTTTAGGTCCACAAGGATTATATAAGAACATTTATTATTATTTAATTCAAACAAGAGTTAAAAGTTCTAAATTCATGTTTTAATATCTAAACTATTTATAATATATGGTTATAAATTATGTAAATTAGACTATAAATATTAATTAGAAATATAAAGAGATTTCCGACATAATTTTATTTCATTTTTAAATTTTATAAATTAAATATTTAAATTTATTTATGACATAATGATGATGAAATAATAACCTTATTAATGAATTATTATACTAATTGATATTATAAATATCCAAATAAATCTAATTTAATACATTTAATGAATTAAACTAATTTTAAAGGATAATATGACATGTTACGGTTTATTAAATGATTATTTATAAGTAATATTGTTTTTATGAATTTAAAAGATACAAAATTCCAATTAGTGTCAAAATTGACATAAATGAGTTTTTAAAACAAATATTATATTATTAATTGATATTTTATTACTGAAATTCCATGGTTCTAAAAAAGGGATTAAATAATATTATATATGTCATTAATGAACCACTTTAGGTTATATTGGATGTTTATAGTATGTTTCTTAACCATATAATATAAAAATAGAAAGAGACATGGTAAATGTAAAACTATTTAACTAAGAGTTAAATCTAGAATATTAGGTTAATATATTAACCCAAACCTGTCTAAAACCTACTGGTTGAGTGGTTTTCTATTCATACTGACCTTAGAAACGAAATAAATCATTTTTGTGGCATTAGAAATAGAAAATGTGTTTATTATAAAATAATATTTCAAGATTTTCCTAAAGTGACTCTCACCTCTCTTATAAAAGGGAACTTCCCCTTCTATCAAATTCACACCTGAAAATCCATTCAGCTCAACAAATCCCTACCCACAAATCCTATAAAATAACCTACTTTAATCCTAGAGGCCTTCCTTTTGTCATAAATCTGACCTATGGAGTCCTTTTGATCTAATCATAAAGAAGAACACGAAGAAGAGGTAAATATTTCATCACCTCTTTCTAGTTCTTTTTTTCTTCCACTTCCTCACTCCTTTTTGTTTCTATTTTAAAATAAAAAATCTGGTATATTCTATATAAATTTATGTTTTTATAAAAATTTTATAACCATATCCATTATTATATCCATCATATGAATGGAAAAGTCACCATACGTGTGTACGTACGACTTACCATCTCCACGTTGTGGTGTAGTTGTGATTCAATACATTATTTTTTTGAATGGGTATAATAATGTCTTGTTATTGATGTAAATAATAAATATTAAATTATAATTATTCTTTATATGTGATATATAATCTATTTATATACTATTTTAAAATCAAAAAATTATATTGTCGCCCGTGCGTACGTACCGATTACCGACTCCATGAACGCGATGATATTCATTCCCCATCATATCCATTCAAGACTAATATTCATTTTATGATTAAAAATAACGATTAAAAAAATATAATTCTAAATATTAATATGATATGCCCTACCTATATCAAACATTACTTACGTAACAATGCTTATAATTTAAAACGAATCAGTTAACACCTCAAACGATGATACTACTAAAATATTATTAACAAAGTAGTGTTAAAATATCATATATGATATCATATTTACATATATGGTTATTGTATAATTTAATAACAATAATTTAACTATTATAAAGGACTTTAACCTACCCTGACCAAGGAAAAGTACATGTTAAGGGTTAATTTCACAATCTCTTTATTATCCGAGGTTGTTTTATACGTCAGTATCTATTGGGACCTCTTTATCATCTACACCCATGTTTTCATAAAATGCATTTAAAAACATTTTTACTTTTTCCTAGAATATGGGTTAATGTCATTTATACCCTTATTTGACCATATATGTTTTTTAATGGAATCTTATCTTCGTTTTCCAAAGAAGGCACTTTACCACCTTTTCGAAAAGATTAAGGAGAGAATGTTTTTATATTATATGATGGGTGGAGCTATTTTATCTCAACATAAAACCTTCTATGATTTCCTTAAAAGATTATATGAATATTTCAAAAATAAATGTTCTCTTTTAAATGGTTTCAAAATAGAACAATGCATTTCTGTCAAATAGTTTTCATTTCATCAATGTCAAAATCCTTTGATGGATTTTAAACATGTTTGAAGTTGATTAATTATGATACAAATATTCCATATTGTATTGAAGATTTTGTGATATGTTTGACAATGGATGTACTATTTTTATACCATTCCTGGTTTATTTCTAAAGTATTGAAATTTCATATGCTAGTTTTAATATGATTTTTTTTGTTATTTTTAAAACTTTTCATATGAGGAATGCATTGGACATAGTAAGTGATGAGTGGAGCCCGCTATAGCTCCTCAATGCATCGATAGGTCTCAAGAGACAAACTAGTGTCTTGGAAAAGGGCCTTGAAAAAATATTATTTGTAGTTTTGGAAGAATGACATGAATATGTTGTTATGAAGTCTGGAATTATGAATTCCATCATTAAGAATTTGTCCTTTGATATTTCATGTGATTATTCGACTAGTAGAATATCCTTATGAATAGGTAAATGGAATTATTTGATTTTATCTTTTTCATATTATGTTGAAGTTCATGTTTAAAAGGCTTTTGTTTTAGTATTATATATTGCCTTAAATTTTTGTGATTATTTAAGAATGTTTCCTCTATATTGTTTTCCTTACCGAGCATCTGATATCACCCCTTTCTATGTTTTATTTTTTCCAAGATGCGAAAAGGTATATTATGTCTAACCTATAGGGATAGATTAAGGGATATGAGAGTGGCCTATGGAGACTATGTTGTTGCAGTTTTTAATTTTATACTGTAATTTAAAACTTATTCATGTATCTAGTATTCCAAGGCCACTAAATGGATCGGTCATTCGAGACATGATTTTTTATATCATGACAATGTTATGAAACAATGCACCGACTCAGGGTAACTAGGTTTTGGGCGTAACATATAGGATTTTCCAAATGATAAACTATACCCCAAATTCATTCTATTATTTCAAAAGGTTTGATACACATGTGTCTCAATTTACCCTTCTCTCTGAATCGTATAACACCCTTCATGTAGATACCTTCATGAAAACATGATCACCTACATGAAATTACAAATCCTTCCTTTGGTTATTGGCATAGATCTTTTTCCTACTTTGAGTAGCTTTGATGTGGGTTTGGATAATCATCACCATTTCCATAGTTTCCTCAACATGTTATGGGCCAACAAGTTTTCTTTCACCATCATTATCCCAACAAGTTGGTGTGTGGCATCTCTTTCCATATAATGCTTCACATGGTTCCATCATAATACTTGAATGGATGTTGTTGTTATAGGAAAATTTAATAGGGGAAAATATTGATCACACATACCTTGAATTTCAAGAGATCAAGAGATCAATATTTCTTCTATGGTTTGAATAGTCCATTATTATAGTCCATCAATTTTATGGTGGTAGGTAGTGTTCAAACGATGTTTAGTATCTAGGGCCTTGTAAATAATTTTCCATAATTTTAATGTAAAACGGGGATCAATATCAGAAATAATAAAATGGGGTACTTAATGAAGTCTTAAAACTTTACTAATATATAGTATTTCTAAATGCTCAAGTGGAAAATCTTCTCTTATAGAAACAAAATGTGCTGACTCTGTATGATGATTAACAATGACCCATATTTCATCATTCCTTATAGGAGTATTTGGTATCCCTATGATAAACTTTATCGTAATATCATCCCATTTCCACTTAGGTATGGGAATAAGTATCATGACTCATCTAGGATGTTTTCTTCTAGCTTTCACATATTGAAAATCCATATATCATGAAACATAATCAACAATCTCCCCGTCATGTTGTCACACTGAAAATGTTCCTTCAAATCTCTATACATCTTGGTGCTCCCATAGTGTATAGAGAAATTAGAGCTATGATCACCATCCAACAATTAACATTTTAGATTAGGTATGTCATGAATAGAAAGACTCTTTCCTAATTTCAATATCCCATATTCATATATGAAGTCGATAAATCTCCCATCGTTCACAACTGTTATTTTCCTTTGAAACACCTCATCATCACCCTGTATACTTTTTATCCATTTTATTAATGATTCTTTCGAAACCAATTGAAACGGTGTTGATGTTTCACCCTCTATGATTATTTCCATATCCATCTTTACTAGTTCCATGAACATATGATCCCTTTCAATTGTTATCTTGTTCAAAAATACATGATCCTTTCTACTCAAAACATCTTCCACGATATTTTCCTTCCCTAGGTGGTAGTGTATAGTGAAATCATAATCATTGAATAGTTCAATCCATCTCTTATGCCTCATGTTGAGTTATTTTTTTTTTGAGAAAATGTACTTCAAACATTTTTTATCGGTATATGTCTCACATTTTTCACCATAGAGATAGTGTCTCCATATCTTCAAGGAAAATATTATATCTTCTCTTTAGTTATTCAAATCATAATTCACACACTTTTGTACAAAAAAATTTATCCCCTTTACATGTGAGATTCGTTATTGAGTTAGACAAATGAGTAATATTAAAGAAGAGACACTAATAATAACCTGATAAAACACCAAATCTTCATATCACAATTATAATCATCGGTTCTAGCCATTTGTTTATTTCTCTTGACTTTGAAGGATCAATATAGATTCCATCCAAAGAGAAAATATGGCCAATAAAATAAATTTTCTGAAACCATAATTCACATTTCCTGAACATCCCATATAATTCATTTCTTATAAGAGTCATTAAAATAATGTGAATGTGATTTTCATGATCTTATTAGCTTTTAGAGTATAATAATATATCTTCAATAAATACCACTACAAAGTAATCAAGATATACCGTGAAAACTCAAATCATTAGATCCATGAAAACAGAGGGTGCATTAGTCAGTCCAAAAAGAATCATTGTAAACTCATAATGCCCATACCTGGTTAGAAATGTTGTCTTTGGAATGTCTTCCTTCTTCACGCACAACTGATGGTATCCAGATCGTAGATCAATCTTTGATAAATATTGAGCTTTGTGAAATTGATCATATCAATCATCAAGGGGAGGAATTGAAAACCTGTTCTTTATTGATATAGAATTGATCTCCCGGTAGACAATACACAACCTCATAGATCCATCTTTATTCTTAACAAAAAGTATAGGGGATCCCCATGGAGAAACACAAGGGTTAATAAATACTTTATTACTCAACTCCCCTACTTGTTTCCTTAGTTCCACTAATTCCACTATGTCTATTCTATAAGGGGTCACTGATATAGTCCTTGAACCAGGAATTAACTCAATGTAAACTCAATTTCTCGTTTTGGAGGATAACCATGTAAATCCTCTAGAAACACATGAACAAATTCTTTCGTAATAGGCATTTCATCTATTTGAGCATTCCATTCCACAACCATAGTTATTTCACTCTCTTCCTACCCAATAATTGAATTCAATATAGCTATTGTGGGTGGATCGAGAGAAGAATCAGATTGTGATAATTCTTCTCTAAAGATAATTTACTCCTTATCATCATCGAAAATTGTACCCTCGTTCTTTTGAAAATATGTTTTTGCATCATGGTCCAAAATAAAATCCATACTAAGTATTATATCAAATTCAATCCTGGGTATGACGATGAGATCAGCAGATAATTAAATTTTATATACCTTAATGGGAATTTATTGTCAAACATTTCTTGCTATGATACCTCACTGAAGATTATTTACTAACAAATCCCTTTCTAAATTAAATTGAAAATATCAAATTTTCAAAGAAAACTAGGAATATATGAAATAATGCAATGATCAAGAATCCAATAAATAATTGGCTAAATATGAGTAAACCATTAAATTAACTTCTACCACATCATTTGAAACGTCAAATTCATCATTAGTGATTGCATAATCCTAGTTTTTTGCTTTGTCCTTTTCTGAGGTAATTTTTCATGGATGTTCGGGAATTATTTTTCATAATTCCCCATTTCTCTACAATTGTAGCATTGGACATTGACAACCTCTTTCTTTCCTTTATAATAAAGAGTTTGGTGGCCTTTTTCCCCACACTTGTAACAGACTCCCATTCCACTCAAGCAAGTACCAAGGTATTTATTATCACATTTAATTCACCATTGAAATTCAAATTTTCCCTTCATCCCATTATTTCCATTTATAGAGTGTTATGAAGATCTATTCTTATCCTTATGTTCATTAAATTCATAAGACATAGAGAATTTTATTTCTGTCTTGATAGCACATGAGACAATATCTTTGTATGATGAAAAGGATTATGAGACTAATGCTCACTCTAGAAATAGTTTTAAACCATAAAATAATTGATCAATATTACTCCTTGGGTTATGTATATAATCTGAAGCATGCCTTTCTATCCTTGTAAATTTAGCCTCATACTTTACGACATTCTCATCCTCCATTTTCCTTAGACTCAGAAATTGTCATTCCATATCCGCTAGATGGTCATGAGGAAATTATTTTTCTAGGAAAAGTCATTTAAGCTCCCACTATTCCATATTTGATACCTCTTCATCCTCCATTGTGTATTAAAATAATGACCAACATTGATATGCATCTCTTGTGTGGTGATAAACTACCATGACAACTTTTTCCCTTTCGCTACTCTCCAAAACATGAAATATTTTATATAAATAACATATCCATTACTCATCTACAAATTCATTTGTATTACCATTCAGTGTTGGTGGATGTTTCTTCATGAAGATTTATAAAATTTATCATCCATGTTTTAGATCAGTGATCTCAATAGTGGTAAGGTTATTATTCATAAGATGAGTGAGTTTTCCCAGTATAGTGATAATCTTATCAGCACCAGTTGCATCACTAGGTCTACTATAATTATCTTGAGTTGGAGGGAAGTCATTGCAAGGATTACGTGCGTTGATACACTTTCCATTTCTTCCACTAGGCACTATTTCTAAACAATGGCATATACGAGATTAGTTTATGAATCACAGTACCTACTTCCAATCATGTAAAACAAATAACATAAATTGAAAAAATTTATGGATATATTCCATAATCATAAAAATGTTTTCATTGAGGAAGTATATACTCATAAATTAGTTATAATGGTTTTTAATGAAAATGAGAATTATCCTAAGCATATCCCTCTGGGGTGTCATAACCATGAGTGAAGCAAGGCCTGTTGTCGGGTACCCGGATACCCTAGGTCAAGCCCAAAACTCCATGTCGGAGTTTTTTCTCCATGGTATTTCTATGAAAGAGCCGCCGCTACATGATCGTATCCAGACAAGGATTTATTTCTTAGAAAATACACAAAATCTCTACCTTACAAAAATTCTAGGAAGTTCTTCCATACTAATCTTCAATGTGTATCTTAGGGTAATGTTCTCTAATCAATGTTTTTCTAAATCTAGCATCCATGTTTTGAACTAAAATTAATTTGATACCAACTGTAATGCCCTGATCGTAGTTACCATATGTTGGTAAATTATTACATAAAATTGGCATGATACAAGGAATCATGTCCTGAAATACCGATCATTTTAATAGCCTTAGAACTGCTAAATACATACATATATTTTACATTACTTCATGAAATAATTAAAAACAACATCATTGTGCCCTCTTTGAACACTCTCTTATCCCTTAGCCAATTCCTTCTAGTTAATCGTAAAATATTTCTTCACATAATAGGAAAAATAAAACATAAGAAATGGGGTGAGCTCAAATGCTCAGTAAGGATAACGATAAAGCATAATCATTCATAAATAAGAATAAAAATATTAAGGAAACTTATAAGACTAAAACATATGAATTTTGAACTTAATCATTAGCATAATATGGAAAATATAAATTAAATAATTATATTTTCTTTATTCACATCGATATTATACTAGTTGAATAATCACATGCAATATCAATAGCCAATTTCATAATGATGGAATGCATAGTGCCAGAGAACATAACCACATAGTCAAGGCCTCTTGCAAAGGCTAAATTTTTCTTTTCATTGCCTTGTTTCCATACACAAGTTTGTCTCATGAGACCTACCAATGGATCAAGGAGCTATAGCAGGCTCCACCCAACATTTACTAAGTCCAACACATTCCTTGTATGAAAAGGTTGAAAGATAATATATTCATTCATATTAAAAGTAGCATACGATATGTAAATACTTTAACCATCAACCATGAATGGTATAAAAATTACACATCCATTTTAAAACATATCTCAAAACCTTCAACTCAATATGAATTATTGTATTATAAAAAATAAAATTTAAACAATTGTAAAATCCATCAAAGGATGTTGACATAGATGAAATGAAAACTATTTGAGAGAAACATCTTATTCTATTTTGAAATAACAAAAATTTCATATAATTATAAAAAAACATTCATTTTTAAAATATTATTATAAACTGATAAAAGAAGAATCAAAGGTGTCATAAAGGCATAAAATTTCCACACTTTCCATATATTTTAAAAGAACATTCTTACCTTAATTCGTCGAAAAGGTCATAAAGTACATTATTTGGAAAATGACAGAATAATTATTTTAAAATTTTATTTATAAAAATTAAAATAAGTTTATAAATGAATTTAACCCATATTAAAGGAAATAGTAAAAATGTTTTGAAATACATTTTCATGTAACACATATGAGGATGACAAAGAAGTCCCAGTAGATACTTTTTTATTAACAACCATAGATAATAAAGAGATTGTAAAATTAAACATTAACATGTACTTTTCCTTTGTCGATGGTACTTTAACTACTTGTATAATATTTAAATCATTGTTATTAAATTAAGTTAGAACCACTTATATAATTATGATATAATATATTATCTTATAATATTTCTTTGTTAATGATATTTCAGTAGTATAATCGTTTCGAGTGTTAATTGATTCATTTTCTATTATATGTTTTGTTATGTAAGTTGTGTTTGTTATCAGTAGTTTGTTTTTGATTAATATCTATAATGATATTATGTTCGTTAACATTATTATTTTTTAATCTTAACATGGTATTTATTCTAGAATGGTTATGATGGGGATTGAATCTCATCGCGTTTATGTAGACGGTAATTCGTACGTACGCACGAGCGATAATACCATTCTATTCATGGTGAAATTGTATTTAATTGGATAGAATATCATATATACAGAATCATTAACATTTTTATTATTTATTTACATCAGTTATACTAATTATTATACCCATCAAAATGGTGATGTGTTGAATGACCAACTACACCACAACGTGGAGATCGTAAGCTGCACGTATCCACACATGATGACTTTTTCATTTATAGAATGGATTGAATAATGAGTATGATTGTTCCATATTTATAATAAAATAAAAGTATGTATAAGGTACTATATTCATTATTTTTTTTATGGAAACAACTATGAATGAGTAAGTGGAAGAAGAAAATAAAAGAAACAGGTTATGGAATTGTTACCTCTTCTTCGGGGGATTCCTTTTTATTTGATCAAAATGATCAATAGGATGAACTTATGATCAATTTGAAAACTCTAGGATGAATTGAGGGACGTTTGGGAGATATTTGGATATGGTTTCTCCAAGAAAAAGTGCTTTGGAGTATTGATTTTGATAGAAGGGGAAGTAACCTTTTATAAGAGACTTGATGGCCACATTAGGAATGGCTTAAAATTTTAGTTTATCGTACAATCGTTTTTGGTTTATAATATCTAATCATAAATTTATTTAGAGGATAAGCTGGGTATGTGTCGAAATCATGTCAAAAAATAGGTTTTA
Organism: Viscum album; assembly: GCA_963277665.1. Taxonomy (NCBI): domain Eukaryota; kingdom Viridiplantae; phylum Streptophyta; class Magnoliopsida; order Santalales; family Viscaceae; genus Viscum; species Viscum album. Next base: position 973,958,184 of record OY728141.1, read on the forward strand.
GATAGGTTTAGGTCACCTTATTAACCCTTACTTTAATATTTAACATCTGGTTTAATAGTTTATCATTTACCATGTATTCTTCTACTTTTAAAATAAATGGTTAATAAACATACTATAAAAATCCAATCAAACATGAAGTATTTCATTATTGACATATATATCCTTATTTTTGTTCATTGGATGAACCATATATTTTTAGGAATATAATATCAATCAATAATATAGCATTTGTTTTAAAAACACATTTATGTCAATTTTGAAACTATTTAGTAACTAATTTTTGTTAAAGTCCAAAAAATATTATTAATTCGAAAAAATTCATTTAATTAACCCTAACTTGTCAAAATAACTTATAAAATTAGTATAATTCATCAAAAGACTCAATTTACATTTATTTGGATATTTATAATATCAATTAATTTAATCTTTCATTAATAAGGTAATTACTGCATCATCATTGTGTCATAAATAAATTAAATTATTTAATGTCTAAACATTTTAGATAAAATAAAATTATGAAAGAAATATTTTAATATTTATAATGAATATTTATATTATACTTTATATTATCTGTAACCATATATTTTAAATGGTTTTGTTAGGAAAAATAAAATTTAAAACATTTAACTCTTCTTTAAATAAAATAATGATAAATGTCTTAATCTAATCCAAGTGAACCAAAAGGATCATATTTTATTGTTAAAGTTGATTTTGGTCTAAATAAACTTATCCAATATAAGTAGGACATGTGTTATGATAATTATAATATTATTTTTACCATTAATTACCATATTTATATTAAACCAAGGTAAATAAAAGCAAAATTTACTATTGACCAAAAATTATTTTCATCTTAATTTAACCAAATTTTACCTACATATATCTACAGTTTCTGTTGGAGTTTTTAAATTCAATTCACAAATATGGTAAAATTACATTTTATTAAAATTTGCTAATGTGCCTAGAAGGTGGGTAAAAGATGGTTAAAAGTTTAATAAAATTTTATATATATAATCTTTTTATAAAATGAAAACAATGAATTAAAATGGAATAATAGTGGTATTATATATCTATTTTTACCTATAATAACTTTAAATTAGATAAAAAATTATTTAAATAAAATGTTGGTTTTAAACAATAACACAATGTTTTTCATTATTCATAAGAAATTGAAAATTTTAACAAAAATATCAAAAATTCACCGTAAGATAATTTAGATATTCCGAATCAAAAAATGAAAACAATTTTGAAAAATAAAATTTAAAAAATTTCCAAAAGTAGGAATTAATTTTCATAACGGCTAGATTGATTGGTCATGGTTTGTTAGAACTCGATGTTGCTTACAACACAAGCTGATATATTATTGAAAGGGAACATACCATGGAAGCTTGGTGTATTACATGGATATATCCTGGACAACTAGAGAATATGAAACATCATGGTTATTCCAGGATATGGATCATAATATCTCATAAATTGAAGCATAATAATAAACAATCTCGATAGACAATGCGATTTTAGAAATAGACCTTTACAACTTTGGTACCATTGAATCAAAATTTTATGGAAATAATATCATTAAATGAAACATAAAATATCACTAAAATAAATATATTCCTGATATAAGATTTCAATAGGATTTATATACACCTCATATAGAAATATAGGTTTTTTGCAAGACCTATATCAAGAAGAAGGAATTTTGAGATACAATTATACTATCAATTTGGCAACATTGGAACCATAAACCACATGAATGAAATATCATAAAATGAATATGAAAATTAAAAACACATTATTTATAATAATAAAAATATAAATTCATGGTATTTATATTAGTCACAGAAATGAAATGAGCAGTGTGTAATGCATTAGTCTTGCCAAAATTACAGTGAGATGAGAAATCCCTTACCTTAAGTACCCACTTTACTCATACTCTTTAAATATTCATGAATAATAAGTATATGTTTTTTTAAAATCCATGAAAGATCCATATTATAAATTATATAATATCATAAATGATTTATTTTGACTTTATATCACCTGTTTAATTTCAATTCCAAGTTATGTTTATATTTCGGTTATTATCAATTATTTTAGTATTTGTTTTTCCTTGTTATTCAAGATCTTTTTACATAGACTAGTGCTCAGATTCTTATAAAAGGTAAAACATGATACAAATATAAATTATATTAATAATATATATATATATATATATATATATATATAATTTTATAAAAATGGAAATGTGAAATGGGACAGACCGTTCATAGAGAGGGTAGGATGCACATATGCATAATTGTTGTTTCTTTTTTATTATCGTATTGATTGAATAAAAAAACATGAAATATATGTATTTATAATATAATTATAGTAGAACAATAATTTCATATATAATATAAAATTTCACCAAAATAGTCTTTATTACATTCTATTAATTATGGAAAGATTCATATCGCTTTGCAAAGGCGACATTCCACTTATCTAGAAACAAATTTTTCCTATTTAAACAAAATGGAAAGAATGATGTTTTTTATATAATAATTAAATAGGAATAAATAAATCATAAATATCATATATATATATATATTATTCCTTTATTAATTTCCTACAATGAAAGGTGGGGAAGAAAATTGAACAATATTGTTTCTGGATGCAGTAGTCCACCAGACACATGAACTGTAACATCATTACACATTTAATGGATGTGTGAGTTACTGTAGGCATACACCAGAAAATAAAAAGATATTAGTATACTTATTATATTGATGTTATTATATAATCATTGAATAATAATATTTGAGAGTGTCTAGAAATAAATAAAATGAATGTTCTTATCGGTGGGTGTTAGCTCTTCTTTGGGAAACTACTTTTGGTTTTCCCCAAAGGGCTTCCTTATATGTATTTATACCCAAAATGGATGTTCTAAGATATATTTAAAATATTTTATAGGATATTTGGATTGGTTTTTTATGATCCAATTTTTTTTAGCGGTGTAATGATATGGGAGGAGAGGAGGGCTTTTATATGTAGAGAAAAAGAAACATTGGGTGTTCTTTTAGAGATTTGTCTACTTCTCATGTTGTAGTTATCTCCAAATGATTAAAAATGTTTTATTATATATCCATATAGTTTTAATGGTCTAATGATGGTTATAATATTTTTTTTTCATGTGTAGTAAAATTTCTGCAGCTTATTTTTTTATGATTAATCACTAATTAATCTATCTTTTACCAAAATTGTTGTATTTAATTTTAATTACATTCACTAATTTTTGTCCAAAGAAACTATGCTTACCTTATTAGAAATTATAAAATTTTATTATTAAAAATATTGATTTTATTTTTCAATATTATCATCATAGAAGTTATAGAAAATTATTTAATATTAATCACACATAGGGGATGAGACGACCAGTTTTTACTATAAAAAAATACAAAATATTGTACTATTTTTATATCTAATTTCATTGATAATTTTTTTAAATAAAATTTGTTGAATTAATATATATATAATTTATTTATTTAATATTTTAAATAAAATTGAAATATAATTTATCTATATAATCAAATTAGCTGGAAATGCATTTTTGAATTAAAAACAATTACTTTTCACTACTCATCATAACATGAATCATATATTAAAATACGAAACCTTTACCTGATGTAAAGTTTGATATTAATATTTTAAAAATGGAGATTATTTTATCATATATAAAAATAAAAGTTTCATAAATTAGATTTAAAATTTATTCTCTTTCAAAATACAGTAAAATTAACCTTTTGAAAAACGCATATTTTCATTCATAAAATCGGAGTAGTTCTTATATTATTTCTATGAAATATATTGGATGATTGTAATTTTTATTGAATATTTAATATATAATTTTTATTAATTTTTCTATCAAAAGTTGATTGTTTATTTTATAGAGATATAATGGTGTTTGTTTATAGAAAGTTACTTTTCATGGAAATGTAATTTCATTGTTCTCAAATAGTAATTACATGGATTTTCTACTAATCGATAACCAATTGATTCGTTTTATATACAGTAATAAACCATATTTTTATATTGTATTTATTATCATTTATATATTTCATTCTAATATCTATATAATATTAATAATATATGTTAGTTTGAAAAAACTCATCTTTTTAGGTAACACAAGATATCTATGGGACTCTAAATTGTGTGAAACAAAATTTAAAAAATATTATTGTTTACACAAAAGGCTACACTATGAGTTTCACGTAGAACAATATCATATTTTTTGTATATATATAATGAATAACATGGTTCGTTCATATAATACAAGTTAAATATTGTGTTGCGTGAAATAAAAAATTTCAAAAATAGTATATTAAATTAAAAAAAATATTTTAGAAAAATACGGGGGGTTGCATTCCACCCCCTAAAAATAAATTTCATCCTCAAAATATGTCTATGTTATCAATGGTTTAATGCATGAATGTTACTTTCTTATTGACCTATATCATATAAATGAATACTAAAACATACTTTATGAAGGGAATGTTTGAACCATATTAGTTACCTAAATTAACACCTAACTAGGTTTAAACAAATGATAACATAGTTTGTTAGAGAATATTCTACATCGAATAAAATCATAAATAATAATAGAAACTAACAAATATCACTGATCAGTAGTAATTGAAAAATCAATATAATTTTGTGTGCATCAAAATGATAAACCTGAGATAGTTTATATGACCACCAATTGCATTGAAATGATATATTAGGATTATTATTGTCAATATAATTTTACTAATGTTTAAAAATTATTTTACTATCTACAAAAATATGGAAACAAAAATACCTATTTTCATTCCTTTACATTTTCATAATAGTAACACTGATTATTCATTTATTGATTTTCACTTCATCTCTTTCTCTATGAAATTAAGGAAGATTTGTTCATTAATGAAGTTATAATAGATCACGAGGTATAATGAAAAGTGATTACATGTACCTTGACATAACATCGCAACCAAATTCTTATCACATGTTGTCCAATATGGATAAATCCTTATATGGCTATGTTATAATTTAATATTTGTAAAACATCATTTGATGTTTATTATAACCCATTGCATAAATGGTTAACCCTGTAACCCTTCCAAAATATAAAAATAAAATACATTATCTGTTAGATCAATAATTATATTAACATTGACCCCACACGTGTCAGAGTTTGTTTATTGGGTTTCACATTACAATAAGGCGAATAGATTTATTATATATGGTAAAGACCTAAATTACAATATATTATTTATTAAAAATGCATGATTCTTTATTACAATGATTACATGATAAATTCATTAAATCCATGATTTTCTAAACATTATCCATGATATGATATACCACGTTTCAACATATCCTTTACCATTTCCGAGGTCATAAATACTATCCAAATTACTTTGACTTTTAAATAATCTCTATATACCTACAAAATATCATTTTTTTCATCCTTTTGAAAATGTTAATCATTACCATCCCTTAACATAACCTTTCCATGAAATCAACTATCTAGGCCATCCGTATAATTTATCATATTATTGAAAATAATTAAAAAAAATCTATAAGAAATACTTATATTATTCATGATTGATATTTCATAATCATTTAATTTCAAAACATATATACTTAAATCATCGATATTTTTTCTTAAACCATTACTTGGGGTTTATCAACTAACACTTGAATACATATTTCCAATAATATGATATATAAATCATATCTTATGGTTCCTCAACCTCAATCTAATGAAGATTAATCTATTTAATGTAAAAAATATAGGAAAAACATCCCTTGAATTTAAATTATTTTTCATAGTATAATTATCTTTAGTAGTATTAACAATACTCAAAAAAACTATTCTCATTCTCTTCATGAGATTTCCACTTCGATCATTAACCTTATAATTATCATAATTTCTACATCTGAATCATTAAATGATAACATTGTTCCTCTTAGCTCTATATATGGGATAATATCATAATGCGGATTGTGAGAAACACATATCATAGGAGAAAACAACATAATCCAGAAAATAAATATATATATATAATACTAAATCACAAAACAGACTTTTAAATATACAACATTTTTTTTTACAATTTGATACATCCCTCAAAATAACATTAGAAAAAAAAATATATGGATATAACCGATGTTTTTTTATCCTAACATCCACAGATGACTAAAAAAATCTATTTGATACAAACTAGAGTGACTCAGGCATAACATACATGGGTATTACTTCATTTTATATCACTATCCAATCCATTACAAAAATAAATTCCCAAAGACCATAATAGTTTTGTGTTAATGAATACTTTATACAAATTATTCTTATTTGGTGAAAAGTCCTCATCATATAAAATAAATACATTTCCTCTATTTTAATATTACCTAAAATTTTTCTTCATAACTTTGGGAAAGGATACATCAAAAATGTTGATCTTATATGCTTAGTAAGGGTAAAAAATGGTGATATGTATGTATATCAAGGACAAAAGTGTGTGAAATCATGATAATTACATTTTCAGGTCATACCCTCTATTTCAATGATCATATAAATGAGTAATGGAATAAAGATTAACAATTCAAAAAACATGATTTATAATAGAATCAATAGAATAAGACATGAGGGAATATCATATGAATAAAACATAGTCTTGTCATGTACACATGATCTTGTAACATTGTGAACAATTTTAAAGTGAAAAATTCTCACTCATTAAGTTAATGAAATGGAATCATGATATTGCATAAACATAGAAACATGTAACCAGGTCCATGTTTATCATTTTCAACATTTAATTAGATTTATACCTAAAAATGATTCACTGGATGTCAATCTCCCTGACTAGATTCCCATCATTAACTCATTTTCTATAAATATTCACCAAATTATTTTTAGGGTGATATAGGTCCCACCCATTAAATAATAAAATCCTACAAACATGTTCCAATAGTTATTTAAACATACATTATATCAGGACACAAAAAGAGAGAGAAATTTCATAAACAATATATCATAAGACATGAACTGAAATGGGTATCATAAAAATTACACCATATCATAACTTATCGAAAATATATATTTTACAAAAAAAAATCATCAAATAAAAATCCATGAAAAAATTGGGATTCGTAATATTTTTATCATGGTATATCATTTTAAAGATAATTTGGTTTCATAAAAAACATGCCATCCTAGACATAAAACATTTAGAGAAATATTTGTAATGGTGTCCTTATATCATTTCCTATGTAAATAATAAACAATATCAAAGGATTTAATATAAACTGTTTTTCTCAACTATAACAAAGATAATTTCATTAGTCAAAGAAAAATCCATTAAAAAGAACATTATAATGAATAAAAAATATTCAATAAAATATTTTTTAAAACCACATTGTAATCATTTAAAATTAACTTTGAAAATAACATAATTTTATTTTTGGAAAATATCACTTTTGTTTAGAAAATATGTTTTCAAACATAAAACCACTTAAAATCTATTTTCTCTGAAAATATCCAAGAAAAAGATAAAGGTACATGAAAAAAATAATATAATTTTATTTGAAACAAATAAACGATGATTAATAAAAATTGAAAATCATTTTCTTGAAAACATATAAAGGAATCATGAAAGCAATTTGAAATATTTGGTCCTTGAAAATAGTTGTTAGAACCTATAAAGGATGATTTAAACCCATTTTAAAACTCTTTTAATCTTGAAAAAAATTTTAAAACCCTTTTTCATTGAAAATAACATTGAAATCATGAAATTGAATCTCTGAAATTGATTTGAAAAAAAAACAGTTAAGAATTATTTGTTTTGAAAAAATAGTTAAGAATTATTTGTTTTGAAAAAACACTTAATTGATAAAAAAATTAAATCAATGAATTTTTATAATATTAGGGAAACACAATTATTTTAAAAAAATAACCTTCTATATAATCAACAGAATCATCATGCAAATGATGGTTAAGATATCGTGTAAATTGTTACATGAAAAAAACTCAATTTTCTCCGTAAAAACATTAGAGAAGTGACTTTATCAAAAAATTACATGGAGATTAATTTTAATTTTTTTTATTATAATGGAAAACGTTTAATAATTTATTTTACAAATCAAATTAATACATTTTTGAACACATTTTTTGAAAATGTGTTTTTTCGAATAAAACAAATATTTGAATGAAGAGATAATCCATGTTGGATTTTCTTAAGAATACCTTCCGAATTATCATAAGTAATAAATAGTGGAAATGGTGATAATAAATTTCTATATTGTGGATAAATAGATGATAAGATACATAATTAATTTTTTTAGATATGCCTTTTAATATTTCAACAATTTAACAACACCCTTAAACAATCTCATTATAAGATAATATTATAGAAATAAAATGTTACAAATTTTGATTCTACGAATCCTAATACGATTGAAATAATTAAAATAGAGGAATTATAAAATTTTATGAAAATAATTATATTCATGATATAATTTTAAATGGTCAATATATACCCCACATACTAAAATATAGTTGTATAAAATGGAATGTATCTCAAGGAATTAAATTTTAAACAAAATAATCCTACCAATTTGGTAACTATTGAATCATAAACTCTATGAAAGATGTATCATTAAATATATATGTATATACCCACAAATTTATGTAAAATAATAGTATAATAAATTCATTGGAATTATACAAAACACAAAATATAATTGGGTTGTGAATAAGGATTATGTATTAATGAAATAAATGTTTAATGAGAAAAAACATAACAACATCTTGAATTTATTGCAACATGATAAAACAAACTCTATAATATATATATGTGTGTGTGTGTGTGTGTTTATTATAAATACACCAAATATCAATATAATTATGTATATCATATCATATATGATTTTATTATGACTTTGAATTACCCATTTATTAAATATTCTATGTTAAAGTTATGTTTTAGGTAATATTTTGTTTTTTTTTCATATATTTGTTTATTTATTATTCATGACCCTCATACATAGATAGTGTGTTACTTATATAATTAATGTAATTATATATATATAAAATATAAATTACATATATAAATATTGATATTAATATATAGAAGATATTAATATGAAATGAAATGTACATTTCATGGAGACAGGAGGTTGTGCATACATGTAAACACTATATATGTTTTATTATCATATTTAATGAAGGAAAAAATATAATATATGAATATATAATATAATTATAATACAAATTAATTTTATATATATTTATTTATTTCTTTAATATAATCTTACTAAAATCATCCTTAATACATTCAATGTAATGTGGGAACGAATCACATCGCTTTGAGGAGGGAGTGGTGCACTCATCCACAAAAGAAGTTATATAATTCACAAAAAATATAATGCCTTATATTATGTCCGATATAATAATTTCACAAGATTAATTAATTTTTTTATATAAAATATAATAGTATTTAAATAATAATTTCCAACCCTGAGAGGTGGTAATAGGAAAAAACAACATTGTTTTGTGATATAGTAGTCATTCGTACAAATGAATGGTATGTTCGTTACACGTTTGATGGAATTGTGTTTAGGGTTAATCAAAACTAAATATTAACAAAAATTTACTATATTTTTGATAATATGATTATTATATAATCATGGAATAATAATATTTTATAGGTTGAACAAATAAATAAAATCAATGTGCATGTTAATGGGTGTTACCACTTCTTTGTGTAACTCATTTTGGTTTTCACCAAAGGGTGTTCTCAGTTTTATTTCATCCCATATGGGGGAATCTTGGATTAATGTAGGATTGATTGTATGATATTTGTATAGAGGATGGAAAAGACAATCAGCATTTTGGGGTGTTAATTGAGGTAGTGTTGTGGGGTCCTTTTACATATTTGGAAAAGAATACATTGGGAATTCTAGAAAATATCTTGGTGCACCCCTAGTTTTGCTTGTCCCCCAAGGGCACCAAATGTATATTTATGGATACATAGAGGTTTAATTATATAAATATCAATATAAAGTAATTTATTTTCATGTTAATTATCATTTTAGACCATATTATTAATATTTATAAATTAAATAATGATGTTTTAACTTAATGACAATTTTTTTTTATTTACATTCACCAATATTTTGTCTAAAAAAATATTATTTAACATTATTAAATATTATTATTAAATATGTTTGATCTATTTTTTAAAATTATTTTCACATAAGTGGAAAAAATTTAATTTAAAATAATTTCCACAGATGGGATGAGATCAATGGGTTTTTATGTGAAATAGTTCTGATGTTTAAAATGTTTTATATACATTTTCAATATTAAATATATAGTAATGAAATATAATGGTTTAATTTATTAATAATTTATATTATTAAACATTAAAACCAAATTATAATATAATTTAACTATATGAACAAATTAGATGAATCGAATATTTGAATTAAAATTCGGTATTTTTCACTATTCATTGAAACATGAAACTTCATAGAAAAATAAAAAATCCATTGAAAAGTTTTTATTATTCATTAAAAATGAATTTTTTTTTCATATTAACATTAAAAGAGTGTCGAAAATTTTTATATTTGTGTTCTCCGTTACAATCGGTAAAATTACCCTTTTAAAAAATATATCTTTTTATTCATAGAATTGGACTCATTATTATATTATTCATTTAAAATATAGGTTATGGGTGCCAAAAAGTTTAATTGAGTATGTAATATATAGATATTATTAGTTAAAATAATCAAAAATGGTGTTTTAATTTTTTTTGAGATAAAATGGTTTATGGATATTTAAAAAAATAGTTATTTCAAAAAAAAATTATTTATGCCCAAATAGTTCTTACATTAATTTATAATTGATAATAAAAGGAATCATATTATAAACATTTTTAAATAATATATTAATAATGTAGTCATTATCCTTAACATCTTCAATTATAATGATTATATAATTTCAATCGTATATTTGAGTTTGGTTGAACTCAGCTTCTCATACAACACAATCTATCGAAGGGACTCAGTATTTTGTCGAACAAAACCCAAAAATATTTTTACTTGTACCAATATCTGATCTATTTGTTACATGTTGCACAAGATCAACCTTATATTTGATATACAACTATAATAACTTGTTTCATTCATATAACATAAGATAATTTCAATTTTTCATGAAATGTATATTTTCAAAAACCATTAAATAAAAAAATGTATTTAAAAAAAAATAGAGTATTAAAAACATTTTGAGATGCGTAATTCACCAATTAGTCCTTTTTTATGAACACATCCATGAGTATTCAATTATGTATCATGGTTATTGAAAAACTCATATTTACTAGATTGAAGAGTCAGTATAGGTGAATTTATCTATCTCTTATTCAATTATTTAATCCAATATTGATATTCAATTATCAATTTGATTTTTACCAATGTAAATTTTTTCATTATATAAAAGTTTATCAATTGAGTGATTTTTTCATAAAACCACTTATGATAATCTTTTAATCAATTTAAACTATATATTTCAATTATGTGGTTGGTATGGACCATTCCATATTAACCTTTTTAAGGTTCAAAATATATACCATCATTGGAAACCATATGTTCCAGAAAAGAAAATATTCCAATTTAAAATTCATATTTAATGAAATTAACATATATGTCCTTTTTCACTAGTACATCAATATTAATGCATACATGATAATCAAAATCCTCAATAATCATATAGTCTATAAGAATATCCAAAAAAATTCCACAAAAATTGTTCATGATAGTCATTGAATACATAATTAATCATGTTTATAAACACAAAGATTGTATTTTATAAACCAAAATGATTTCATTAGAACTCAACCTGACCAAGGCACATATGAAAACCCATGATTGGGATATCCTCTTTCATAACATTTAACTAATGAAAATAATAACCCTTAGTAATATTTCAACATTATTTAGTGGAATGAAACTGATAAAATAAGTCATCAGTATTAAAAAATGGTGAATTTTTATTTATAATAATTCCAATGACATACCTATAATCAATGTGTAACCCCATCAATTGATACATCTTGTATATGAATAAAATTTTTGCTCCCTATGGTGAAAAACTCAAAAAAAAAATTCAAACCATATCCCTTATGTCTTTTAATTACATCTTCAAATTAACCAACTCCATTGGATCAATTCTATAATATGTCATATATATTTATTTTCCAGCTAGGGTTTGATCAACAGTGAACTCAACATCTATATTAGTGTGAAATTTGTTTATATCACCATGAATTACATCTATGTACTCTTCACAATAAGAATACATTCTACTAAAAAAACCCCATTTAAATATTAATTATTGAACTTCCTCTATATATTTTTGAAGGATTTCATTAGGCTATATTGTATGGGGCAATTCCATATATGTTTTAGGTAATGAAATTCTCCTTAAAAAACAATTTCTTCCATAATTTAGTTTCTAATTCTATCATTCTTCTCTACATAATATAGTATTTCCTTATAATTTGAGAGACAATCTATCCCCTTGATCATATTAAATCTCACTATCGATATGATAATTTGTTTTTTAACAAGGCAATACCGATGAAATTTAACATTAATTTCCTAATGTATAGTCATTCTATTTAATGTATCACGATGTGTTCTAAAATATAAATCAATGTATAATGAATCAATGTGTTATTGAATATTATTAGAAAATATTCATGATATAAATGCGTGTTGGATCCAAAATAATGTAATTTAAAAGTATACATTGTGTGTATAATAAAATTACCTACTTTGGCATCATTTTGGGCATCAAATTCAATTTATGTTTTTATAAAATCTTGAACCTTTTTATTTATGATTTTATGTGAATATGTAGAATGATTCTGGAACCAGATGTACAATATATCCCGAAACCTCCAAATATAAATTAGGATACGATTTCATTCTTATTATATCACATTATAGAACTATTATTTTTATTGACAACTTCTATTTTTTATTAATGTTCATCCGATATATATCTATTGTAAACCACCATTCATGGATGGGTATAAACATGTTTTAAAGGATATATTCCCAATTTATGTATATATTAAAAGGTTATTAAAGGGACATTCTCTACTTTCATTGCCTATTTTAATTTACAAATCAATTAAATGTTTTATAATATATATGATATATAAAAACAATAATTTATAAATATTAACATGTTTTTCATTTATAGTTTTATGGAAACTATTATAATCATATACTTTTTAAATATCTTTACTCTTTTCCCTAAAACACTATATGTATACATCATTTCCAAAGATACCTATCCTCTATTTTGCATATAATTACTTCATCTAAAAATAATTTATCAGGATATGTGATTATTATTGACCTATTAGATTCCATGAATGTTTTAATTCCTTTATTAATAGAAACCAACATGATTTGTCACATGGTTATACTAAAAGAAATGATTATAAAACTCATTTCTTTTAATGGGTATTATTTTTTCCTTACCTTATGTATGATTTATATTCATATAATTCAAATGAATTTATAGGTTATGGTGGGTACACCTAGATAAATCATCAATTCATTAGGTAATGTTTGTATTTTTTGTATTTTATATTCATGGGATTTGGCTATACACCTAATGCATTATGGAATCTCTCCACCATGTGATGTTTTCCTGACAGTAAACCTTCACTTATTCTTTTTTCCTGTTTCATATTTTTTACACATTACTATGTTTTAATGATATTATTATTACATGTTATATATGTTATTTTCCCATATGATTTCTCATTACGCATTTATTTTATGATATCAGGATATTCTTTTCTTCTCACATGATATGCTTCATTATCATGTACATTATCTTACCATGTAATTTATGGCAACCTATTTTTATTATTGCCAAACTTATCTTATAATATTATAAGAAATCAAAGGGATTTAGGACATCATTATGAATGATTAAATATATATGTTTTACTTTAGTTAAATTGTTATGTATTATGAACATAGACTTCCAAAGACACTAGGACAATCGATATTTGGTTTGGGTTTATAAAATATTTATATTTAAAATCTTGTAATTATATTTTTAAAAGTAATGGGTCACTATATTAGGAATGTTTCTCAATTTTCATTAACAATAATTTCACTAATTTAAACTGGATAAAATTATTCTTTTCTATATCATATTATAAATCATAATTTGAATTATAACTGTTTTTAGCATTTTAGATTTATGAAAATAATAAAAAAAATGGAAGAAAAAATATAGTAGTTCATTATTTATTGAATAACACTCTATGAATTTGTATTATTTAATGATTCACTAGGTACATTTGAATTAATTATTTATGAGGTAAATTCTTATAATGATATCTTCAATAATTTTAAATTTTTACGTCACATGAGATCAATATTCTTGGATTATGTTTCCTTATTAATTTATGAAAATAATTTATGAAAATAATTAACTCCATAATTCCATTTTAATGGTAATCACTATGATAATTCATAAATTAATAATTTGATACATGATGATGAAAATTATTTCATTATCATGTATTGTTATAATGTTTTCTCTTTATCTATGTTTTCTATTGATGTGTTTTTATTTCACAAGATTATAACTAACCTAGTAGTTTTGTTACATTATTGGGATATTTAGATATCCATTTTTTATGTATATCCCCCATATATCATATGTTGTAATAAAATAATTAGTAAAACTAGTAGCCTTATATGATAAATTGAAAAAATAATAATGTTTTTAACAACTTCTATTTTGTATTTAGTCACCCATATACTGTGTACCTCATGAATTCTTGGTTTCAAATGGATATTTATTTTAAAATTTTAGTTCATGTATTTATATGAGAAAGAGTTTATAATATAATTCATGAAGTTGAAATCTTATAATAGAAAATTTTTTATATAATTTATTCATTTATATACCATATATATAATCAACCTAACAAATTATATCCCCAATTTATATGTGGATATACGACATAACATGGGATATATATTATTATTCCATAGTGGTATGATTTTTAATATGGTTGTATTTAAATTTTTATTGCATATTTTAAATAGATCTTGACATATTATGTTTGATTATTTATATATTTTTAATTTATTATTTTGATATTGATGAAACATTCTCCCCAAATATGATTATAGAAACAAACCACTAGTTAGTAAAAATTACAATATATGTTTGTTTGACTAAGTTTTCAAGAGTTTATGATTCTTTATGAAATATAATCTTTAAAATAAATCTGGATACATGTTTTGGTATATTAATTTGTGTAGTCCCAGTATATAATTATTGGGTTTTGAATACATGGGATATATGATGTGAATGGGCCTTGTTGGCACAAATATTGTGATAGTCCATGTTTCATAGGAGTGTGGTAATTTTTTCATTTCTAATACTAGATAAGATTTTTTAAAGAGAATGATATTACAGTTTATTGATTTGTTATTACACTCATGTGGGTTGAAGTTACATGTAGATGTATCACACTATGAATTTGGGTTCAAATGAAATATATATGATAATGTGTTATTATAAAATACTATTTACAAAATGGTATTTAATAAATTTATTATATATATTTACTGGTGATTAATATGATAACCTTGGAATGGGTTTTACGATATCCCTAGTGTGGGTTATGATAGAATTATATTCCTATGTTTATGGTGATAATGAAATGATAGATGATTGGATTCATTTGAATTTTTTATAAGGAAATGATGTAAGGTAAATTAAATTTGAGTATAATCCAAGTGATGACTTAAATGATACATAATTGTATTAGTTGAGTGTTTTATTGAGTAATTGAATGTGTACTCTTGTTTCTACATTGGATAAATTATCACATCATTAATTATGGAAATTTTTTCCAACTCACTTACATAAAATTTCCTAATATTCAACCTTATCGATTTCCATTGAGATATATGATGTTTTTCTATATTATCATCCTATAGTTGAACAGATATGTTATACTCATGGGTATATGACGGTGAACATACTAATTATTCTAGTATTTGGATGGATGAATATCATATGGTAAGCCTAATATAGATGATATCACCTTAAAGTAAATGATTATTCATCCACCCTTATTTTTCGGAGATATTAAATCATAGATTTTTGGGGAAAGTCATAAGGGGATCTAAATATAGTGAAATAATGTTTTCTATATTGGTTTAATGAATTTTTATAACATTTCAACTAATAAATTTTTTTCTTGGATCATTATCAATATTTTTTACACATCAGTAACAGTAACAGACATGATAAATTATTCTTAAATTTAGATTTCTCAAAACTGCAATAGAAACCATAATAAAACTAAAAATTTTGAATGGGTTGTCACATTAGTTGTATTATACCAGATTTAAAAAATAACTTTTCATATCGGTTTTTTAATATAAGTAATTTGGAAATCAACTTCTCTAATCCTTACATAGGTTATGTATGAAAAAATTGAAAAATAATTTTTATAAAAAGATGAATTCCAAAAAATTATCCCAATAGTAGAATAGAAAGACTAGGAAAAAATAGAAGATAAACCCGTAATAAAGAAGAATAAATCAATAGTACACTAATATTTCATGAAAAAAGAAACATATTAAATATTAAAATATAAAAAACCTACATAAATTATAATATTTTGAACATTAAAATTATATATTTAAAGAGTAAATAATATTTAAAAAAATGTAAAACCTAATCAATCTTGTGAAGTATCCTGCTGATTCTCTATTAATTTCATTTAGAAATTGTTCTTAATGAAGGTGAGGGTCATTAATAAGCTATAAATAAAAATGAAATTATTTTTCAGTTTTCTCAATATAATTATAAGATAAAATAAATGAATTTCTATATTAAATTATATCATCATAGAATTTTGAAACGGTCACGGTGATAGTAATTTCAAACAAAAATCATATAACTTTCTATCCAAATTCAATTAATATTACATTCATATGACAATTATATTTCAAAATATTTTTTTCAATTCGTAATAAATTTTCTATAATTTCAGACAAAATGTATTAATTATAAATTGGAAGTAACATTTTCTT
Source organism: Viscum album (assembly GCA_963277665.1). NCBI lineage: Eukaryota > Viridiplantae > Streptophyta > Magnoliopsida > Santalales > Viscaceae > Viscum > Viscum album. The sequence goes on from OY728141.1 coordinate 973,975,362, forward strand.
TTACATATTTGATATCGGTAGTCCACTCTCCCACTGACTTTCTATATTTATATCACTCCTTGTTTGAAAGTGATAAATATGAAATAAAATTAAATGATTTTAAAATCATAATGTATTTACATATTAAACTATACAAGTTCAATTTGTTCTTAAAATTCTCATTCACATCACCATGTACATATCATAAAAAATATGATGTATTATGTCATAAAAGAAAAAAGTCAAAATAAAATTGGATACTAATATATGAATAATATAATGTGAGTGATTATTCACTCAAGATAAATAACACTTTGTGGAATATATGTTCCATAACACTTCAGATAAGGATGAATTTAATAGTAAATTACATTATTTTGAAATTGTTTAGCAATATATATTATTCTTTATAAATCATTCCATTTCAACACTATTGGTGAAATTCACTGTGGGCCAAATAATCCATATACTAATGTCATATCATATTTTATAAAAAGTTCATACAGATACCTAATACAAAAAATAAACATATGTATTATGTTTTTATAATTAAAAATTTCATAATGATATATGGTATTAAACATACATTGAAAATACTAACATCAAGTTGATTCCCAAAAAATATATACATTCACAATATATGATATTATATTTACAACCATCATTATCAGTTCATTCCATCAAATCATAGTATCCATAAAAATCACCTAAAAATGATAAAAATGATTTATAAAATGATAATATATTATGTCTTTAAGATATAATATCTAAATTCATGATATCATATTCATAGTTTTGTCTAAATAATATTTATTTACATTTAAATTAATCTGGTAAAAATATAAATAATTTAATTTCAAATTAACAAACATATTTATAGAAATACGAAAAAAATATATAATTTATATAATCGTTACTCAAAATTTTTATAAAATATTTGATGGAAAAAAATTGATGATATTTTGTATAACTTTAGTGACCACATTTTTAGGTAATAATACCCTTACTAATCTATTAATAATATCATTCATAGTTACCCTAACCTAGTTAATATCTATGATTTATAGATAAATAATATCCTAAATATAATATATAATACTATATGTAATAATATAATGTTTAGGATCCTCCACACATAACCTATAATATATGGGAAGCTTCAAAGGAAGATGTATAGGAGTTTGATAAAAAGGGGGAGGTAGATTAGTGGGATATACATGTAGAGGTAGAGGAGTCAAATTCTTGTTTCAAGGTGGAGGAATGGGATTAGTATCCAGAAACTACTTTTTCATATCAATATACATAGACTATTCCAACTCTCAGGTCATGAACTTCATTATCCCACTAGTCTCCTAATCATTATGATATGAATCCACTATTTTTCATTTATATAAATAATCCATTGAAAAAATACATAATTTCCAATTTTGTTTAAAAATACTCCTAGTGCATATCCAAATATTCAACAAAGTTGTTTGGGATTTCCCATTGTGGTAACTAAAATATCCTGACTACCCTCAGGAATGAAGGATCAGTGACTACTCTTCTCTTCAAGGGATTCCAAAAAAAATAGGATTTTGAAAAAATTAATTTTGAATTGAAATTCATAAATTTTTGAATTGTTAAATATAAAATAAATGAATTAAATAAATTGTTAAAATACACTTCATTATATCCGTAAAATCATCATTAAGATATTTTACAGTTATTATCATTCAGATAGACTTATATTTTTAATATTTGGTGGGTAGATGGAGGGACACCTCTGTAGATTCTGAAGACTCAGATATAATTTTTATAATTTTTTTCACCCATGATTTGTACTTATAATAATTTATAACATCAAAATGATAAATAATGGGGGTATAAATTTTTTGGATTCCATATCTTGATGGTATCTCCTTGTTTTTTATAAATTAAAAATAATCAAATCATTAATTTTATAAATATTAAAAAAATTATAAACGATAAAATTGAAATTTTAAAAACTAATTATTTCAATCTACTTTCAACAAACCACTTCCCTAAATCATCATTTAGAAAAGGTTATGTATCACATATTTTTTATATTTTAATTTCTGAAAAATGAAATTTGATGTTAAAGTTGATTCAACAACTCAACATCTCTAAATAGAGAAAATAAGAAAACCTATTGATTGATACTACTAATTGCACATTGATTGAATGATTCAATGGTATTTCCTTCAATGATGCTCTTACATGCACTAATCTGTATAAAACTACCTCGATGAAACGACCTCTTTTCATAAAATTGGATGATGGTCGCTTCTCTGTTGAGGCAGATCATGATGCCCTTCAACATCGTACTCAAATGTGTATGTTTTCAATTACGGGTTGCATTTCATATATCAAACGATATAAACCCCAGTTCTATCCCGATAATATACATATAGTTTCACAGGTCTAGGGATTCACATATTGGAAACTTTTTCCAATTGGCAGGGGTTAATTACAAATTTTTTAAAAATACCAAGGGGAATTAGATAATGTTAGGATGTTGTGTAATATATATCTCAAACATGGTCTTATAAGAATATCTAAATGGGATTATTATTTTAATAACCATACTCATGGGAAAACTATAGCTTAGTTCTGGGTTAGATTTTCTGGTCTCAATTGGTTTTTCTATCACACGAAGATATTGAATGACATCTTCTCTTACATAAAAACTACCCATCAGATTTATTAGCTAAATATAAATTCATATTTAGGGTTATATGCAAGATTTATGGTGGCGATCAATATGAACTAAAAAATCCAATAATTTTATTTTTATTAATGTGAAAGATTACAAAATGGAGGTTAGGATCATGTTTGAACATAAATCCCAATTCAGTGAACTATTTAAAATCATTGTGGATTCCATTTTAAAATGTTGTTTGGTGAAAAATCTAGTTGCTCAACTAAAAGAAAAATAATACATAGAATTTGGAAGAAAAATTGAAGATATGGGTACAGTTATAGATAAACCCTATCCCTCAAAGAAGAAAATTAATATATGGGGGATAAAATCCAAATTTTCTAACCATTCAAGAGATAATTTGGATAAAAAATGGGTTTAAGTAGTTGATGAGGAGGATAATGATACTTTAGAATTGGAAATTTTAAAAGAAATAGAATAACTAGTCTTGGATGATACTGAACAGTCCGATGATGAACATGTAATAGCTAAATCACATAAGGGGACCTCTAATGAAACTAAACATCATGGTATTGATGGCAATGATTATACTGTGGTACGTACTGATAAAAATGTATTCACGAATGATATTATAATTTTTTTTATAAGAATACTTTGGTATAATAACATGTGAATGAGATTTTTCTTAATGCAATGGAATAAAGTACACATCAGCCTGAGGATCCCAAAACCTCCATGGATCTTGGGAATGCCAATGCTCAAATGGGTTTCAATGCTTCAATTAATGCTTCACAATTTCAAATGGAGTAGAGGCTTTTGGATTTGGGAAATTCCATGGAAGGCGCTATCCATCCCTCCACAGATGCTTTTGAATAAAATTGTATTGAAATTATGTACACTCAAAATGAAATCAATGTTGATAACTCCAAAACGGATCATACAGAACATGTTATGTGTATGGTTTCCCTAGGCACTATTACAGGTACTACCTCAAAATCTACTACTACATTACATGAACATTCCTCAGATATAGTATGAACACACCACACTATATCTACATTATATTATATTAATTTTACCAATGATCAGATTCAAATCATATAATTACCCTCTGTTTTAACCCTGTGGTTACACCATTGAAGCCTAAAAATTTGAAATAACTCAGTGTGATGCTAATGCAGGCACCAATAAAATTTCATATCATTCTTATATAAGTAAATACGGAAATAAAATATGTCTGAACTCATAATTTTTTAAGAGATCTACTAGGGGGAAGGTCTTGGGATGTAAAAAAGAGGTTTTCGACCCCCAATTCAGGTATCAATGAATTTTCTTTTTTGGAATTATATTTGTATTGCATCCCTGACACTATTATTTTCCTTAAATGATTTATTTATACTCATAAACCTATAATAGTTTCTATTTATAAACCTAAAATCAACTTTTACTCAAAAATTATGCACCTTTTCTCATATGGTTATAATTCTTTTGGTGCATGAAAAGATGGTATTTTATAGAAATTCACTGGATTTTAAATCATTCAACTCTAAAAAATGTGAATGTTTTCAAATTTTATAAGTAGATTTTTTACTTGTGAATTTTATGTTGAATATTATCACATTTTTTTATATATGGATTCTTCTAATATATACCAAGATATAAGACTTATTTTCCATGACATTACTATTTTACTAAAAACATTTATGATCCCTGGTTTCTGATTGGTGATTTTAATGATATTCTAACCTCTGGGGAGGAAATTGGGGCATACCACACTTCTATATCCACAAGAGAATTTAAAGAATCTATTAAGGACAACAATTTTGTGGAAGTCAACTTTTTTGGTGCCAATTTCCATTTGTATATAAGGAACTTAAACATGGTAGTTTCTAGATAAGTGGATAGATCATTCACTAATGAATCTACACAAGATAAATAAGACACCATATATATAATTACCCTTTAAAGATTAAGTATGATCATAATACCATTCTTGTGAGTAGTGAAATCAAAATACCAAAACCCATTCTTTCATTCAGATTTAATAAAACTTGGTCCTCTTAATCTGAGTGTTCTAACATCATCAAAAATTTTGGCGTCTATGTGTCAATAAAATGATTCTTTTGCTTGTATCATCAAGATAAAACATAAAAGGTTGTTTCTTAAAGGTTTTTTAGTTCCAAATCTATATAAATTTACAATTACATCTCTTTTCATGATAATGAACATATCCAACATAAAGAAACCACTACATGATATGATTTCACTATAGATCCTCAACCTGAAATCATAACTTCTGTGAAACTTAATGCATTTATCATCCTAAAATAAAACATGTTTAAGAAAACCTTCAAACTGAAATGGATCTCAGATGGGGAGATAAAGACTATGTTCTACAACTATCATCATTGAATCATGAATATTTTTAGACCACACACATTTCATAGAGTTGGGGACAACCTCAATGATACTGATGATTGCATTTCTAATCATGTTGCCTCTATTTAAATTATTTATTTCCTAGACATTAACAAAGTCCTCTTTCCTGATGTCATCCTTGAAATGGTCCATTAAGAAGTTAACAATTATCTTTTACACAACCCTCTTGATCATGAAATCTATGATAATGTTTTTAGCCTTAATCCTGGTAGTTCTTGAGGCCATGATGGGTTCAATAATGGTTTCTATCAACACTTCTTTGAGGTTATTAAAATTCATTTTTGAAACAATTTAAAATATTTTTTCCCAATGGTATGATTCCTCATGGTTTGAATGAGAAATTCTATCCTCTAATTCATAAGAGTAAAATTATTTATAGAATTAGCTCTACAGACTTGTTGCGCTTATTAACAATCTTTGAAAAATCATCATGAATATTATTACTAATAGACATTTTACTATAAAAAATAAAATTGTCTTGTCGAATCAATTAAGATTTATCAAGGGTTTTTATATAACAGATTTATTTTTTCATTCCCTTGAATGTACTAACACATTAAACAAAGCCACCAAGGGAGACAATATTTCTATTAAACATGATATCATAGAATCCTTTGATACTGGTGATTGGAGTTTTATTTTCATGCATATTTAGTGATTTTTATTTTAATTATTCCTTTATTAGTGGAATAATTTTTTTATTTAAATCGGATACCATATCCATCCTTTTCAACAGTTCCCTGAAGGGTTACTTTAAATGCTCTAATAAATTTACAAAATTTGATCTCATCTGATCCATTTTTTTCAATTACGAAATATTATTTAAGAATATTTATCAATCTCCTTTTTATCTATAACAATATTAAACCTATTCAATATTCTAGGAACATAAATGTTCACACAAATTTTTTTATTCAGATGATATAATCTTTTTCTTACAAGCATTAAAATGAATATTCAAATTCTTAAAATTTCCCTCTCACATTATGAATAAATATCTGGTCAAACAATTAGTTGGAAAAAATATTTTCTCTTCATAGGGATATTTTTTTCCTTAGAGCAGAAAAGGTAATTTTATTAATTAATTATATATCAATTAACGATCCTTCACTTTTATATATCTTGATGTACCCATTTTTCAGGGAAGGCCTAAATCAAGTTAATTTTATACCACTATTGAACAAATACTAAATCAACTTTCCCTTTCTGGGGTAAATACCACTCTATGGATGGAATAATCTATCCTGTAAAATATATATTTGTCTCTAAAGTGGTCCACTCATTTATGGATTACAAATGCATTACTCGTATCCATAATAAAATAAATGTTTACATCCAAAAAAAATTTAGGACCTGAAGAACTCTTTAGAGGAAACATGTGACCATTCCATGGAATACATTATATAAGCCTTTAGATAAGGGTTGTATTGGAATTAAAAATAATAAACATTTTTATGATTATTTACAATCCCAAATCACTTGGAACCTAATTCATAATAACTCAGATTCCATTGCATTTCTCAAACAAATATTCATTTACCAGTTAAATAATGGAGTTATAAATTATATTAGCTCTTCCATGTGGTCATCCATTAAGAAATCCTCTTCCAATATCATGATTAAATCTAGATAAATGGTTAGTACCGAATCTTTAATGAATATTTTGTTGCAAAAAAGGACTAGTGTTCCTTTAATCTCCTTGTTTCCATCAAATAATTTAACAAACCTCACCAAAAATACTATTAAGGATGATTTAAATTCTAATAAATTCAATATTACTAATAACATTATTCATTTTATTGAAAATTATCACTATTTAAATTATGATTATTTCCTAATTTGGGAATCTTCTTATAATGAAATCCTAGAATCCAAAAAATTTGATAACCAAAATATTATAAATATAGATAATAATTTCATTTGGTTTTTTTTTTAAAAACAATGGATTACAACCTTAGTCCTTACTCTTGTTTAAAAGATTACTCACAATAGTGTAAATATTGACATTTGTCTTCAATATTTTGGGATTTATCTTTTATCTAAATGTCATATTTATAACCAACAAAGAGAATAAACTAACTGTATTTTTCTGTCCCGTGTTAGGACTTCAGTAATTTGGAACTAGATTTTTTTAAACATTCAAATGAATATGCATACTTCTTTATTCAATCAACTCTAAACTATCACATTATTTGGATATATAAAAATCTCTAAAAAAGAAGAATGATTTATTAACTGTTTTTGCTGAGCTTCTCCGTGTGATATGGTATGATATAAATGTTATATGTCATAATAATTGCTCATCTATTATAAAGGCAGGTTTTACATAGATACTCCTAGCAATTTTGGAAGCTACCTCGATTTAGAGGCTAATTATGATAACACTATTATTAAAATTGAGATCCTTTAATGATTTCTGATTTATTGAATTTTTCATCAACCTAGACACAATTTTTATGTTTTTTGTCATTCCCTTCACCCATGTTGGATTAATGTTAATGTTTATGGAACTTATAAAGTTAATCTGGGACCCTTGAGTTGTGGTGTTTTTTTTCAGAAACCTCCTTGGGTAGTGTCTCAGATGATTCTATGATAGCACTATAATCACATCGTCTCTAGAAACTATAAGTAAGAGTGTGATATGTGATGTTTCCTTCTCTTAGAAACATGGTTGGAACAATATTTGTATTGAAAGTGATTTGACCTATATTTTCCAGGCTTTTTAGAATCATGTGGTGCATCTTCCCTGGCCGCTTACTACCCATTAGATGAACTGCCTCTTTTCACATCTGGAGATCTGCTACATTTTCACCCATACCATTCATGAAGCGAATATAGTTGTGGATAAACTTTTGTATCAAGTAGTTATTCAGTAAATAACATGGATGGATGACCTTATTATTGACTTACATACTCTTTATGATAATAACTATAAAAATATTCTGTCTTTTAGACTCAAGTATCCACTTTTTCATTGAATAATATTTTTTCATGGGTCATTGACGAGGGAACCACCTTATTAAAAAATATATCTCATCTGATATTAAGGGAAAAAACCTATATTTGTAAAAAATCTTTTTATGTTAAATAATCAAAAAATAATATTTCCAAAATTTTATCCCACAGTTGATATATTTTGTCTTTATTAACCTGTATCAACCAACAAATCAAAATAATAAATTGTTATTTAGAATTTACTATGACAGTTTTCTTAAATTGTTTCGAATTTGTGCCCATAGGAATATTGCCATCATATAATTTAATTGGTAACCACTAATCCTAGATAAAAGAAACTGATACTTTTGGAAAGTAACTTCTCCATCATTTTACAACCATGGAGGTCCTCTTCTATCCTCATGATGTACATTTAAATGTATTAGGAGTAACCTTAGTATTAGTGTTTATATATTCAACCTAAGAAGTTATTATCCACTAATATTCATGATCTTTCATTATCCTAGAAATAAAATTAATAAATATAATTAAACAACAATTTGAAAACAATGAAACTAATTTAACAATTATATAAAAAATAAAATTCAAAAGGAACAATAATCTAAATAAATTTAAACTAATTTAAGGCATTAATATTAATATTTTTAATAATAGAGAACTATTATAGTGGTAAAATTAATAAAATATTAAATACGTGTCTACCCAACTCCTTATTACAAATTATTTCATGATTTACTAAATTATATTACACATAATATAAATCAAAAGGCAAAAGAGTATATTTTATTTGAGAATTAAATACATTATAAAATAACAGAAAACATGGATTTCATATTCATTATTCCAAACATCCTTAATGTGATCATGTCATTCCTTCTTACATAAAACTTCATGGGATAACCTAGTATGTATATATGGAGGGGGTGAGATATATATCCCATTGAGGGAATAAAAATGGAAGAACATGATGAAATCAATACATTTTAGAAAATAGGCATTACAATGGTCAATAAAGGTTGTGATAGTAATAAACATAAATATTAATTAATAAATATTACAGGATAACATAAATACAATATGGGAAATGTGGAACAACATACAACACTACATAATAAACATATGTAAAGGGTAACAACCTAGATAATGATGATGGGAAACATCATGTGATATATTAGGTTCAATCCTTAATCCCTTGTTTGATGTATTATGAGAATAAAAATTTACCCAATTATTTGGAGCACTAAATAATTTTAGTGGCACCCCTAACTTTCATTTAATTATCAGGCTTATTTGGGCCACTATTTCATAAAACACAGAATCATTTATCATAAAATTTAAATCCACAAATTTTTTTTGGAATACATACATTTGAATCCCAAACAAAATTCTTATTATTTATTTATATTGAGGACCCTTGATAGTATTTTGGTTTGTGTATTCACTGTACAATTCATTGGCATGGAAAATCATGGGGAAATATTGAAATCATAATGGTGGCCAATAAATGTTCATGGGAGGGATTGATTAGAGTGATTGGGTGTATTATCATTTAGAAAAATAATTTAGTTTTGGAATATTGAATAACATTCCCCAATATTAGGGAATGGATAGAAATGATATGATAATAATGATTCATGAATAAATATGAGGAGAAGAATATCCCTTACTAAAATTCATCATGGTATGAGTTGTTCATAATGGTTCATGGGAGGGTTTAATGACAGTGAAATGGGTCTTTCATCATTAATACGACACATTTACAGTAATGAGTATATGAAATATAATATACCAACTAGAAGAAAAAGAAATTTTAGATGTATAATATAAAATGCGTGCTTCAATAAAAGGAAAATGGATGTTCCCATACTGAATTTTAGCATGGTAAGACATGTATGTAATGGATCTTGGGATGGATTAATGTGATTAAATGGGGTCCCTAATCATTTAATAAATTATATTTACAACAATGGGGGTATGGAAGAACATATCCCAATAGTAATAATTGAAAAAGGGCATAAAATGAACAAGATTCATGAATTAAAAAGTGGAGAGAGGGGTCCCTTAACATTAGAGACTGATTCCCAAGAGCATTGGAGAAGTTTATTTATATGTTGGAGGAACCATTGGAGGCAAATATAGATTATAAGGTATATTATGAACGTTTCCCATGGTTTTTTTTGTGATGATAAGTAGGATATGGTGTTGGTTTATGTAGGTGTTGTGAGGGGATTTCATTAGTAATTCCCCAACATAGATTTTGGAATCTATAAAATAACATAAACAAAACAAAAAATCCTACCAAGGGATTTTCATGTGGTCTGTATCAATTAGAAGTTGTATCCATTATTTTATAATTAAATGGGAAAAAATTATTAAAATAACACCCATGATGATGTTGAGGTGAGTCCCGTACATAATGAAATTATTTTACAACCTAAAAATATATAATTGAGGTTTTATGATTCATAAATGCCATATAAAATAAATTAAATATTCAAAATTTATATATTTTTTGGTTTATAGTTATTGTGTTTTCTTATTATGGATCCCTTTTGTACCTTATTATGATTAGATAATCCAAATCACATATAATATGTTTTATTATTCCTCTAATTGAATGAAATCATGATATTACTGATAAATAATGTAAATATAATGTGGTCGGTGATATTTTTTATAGGATCCCTAATTCTCCATAAAATTACTCATGTATCTACATTTCTATTATTTCCATGTTTCTTCATAAGCAATTGGATTCAGTGAATTATTTATTTCCTGGTATGATAATAATGTAAAATTTTTTTGTATCATTCATTCCATGTTATTAAAATAAAAACTAGGATGATCATCTTAAATAGGAGTCACATTAGTATATTTGGGAATACACATACCAGTTTCTCACCTACAGTGAACATTTAAAAAGGTTTTGTTTGCAAATAGTTTTTTTTTATTTTTTTTCTACATTGTTGCATATGGAATCCAATTTATCTTTCAATTTAACACACATAAGGTACTAAATTGTAGTATATTTTAGAATAGAATTTTTAATACACCCATGACTTATTAATATCTTTCCCTCATTATAAATATTTGGGAGCCAAAATATTCTTTATGTTTGGATATCATTGGTTTATTAGTACTAATATGGGTTCTTCTTTTTTTAACTATAAAATACATGAAAATATTCATTGGTATGTTGTAATATTTTGATTATCTAAAGCTTATGACCCTAAATCCACTGGTAAATATTTGGTGAATAATATATAGGTAAAAATGTTCTTGAGAAAATTTTCCAATTTATTAGAAATTATTGTAGTCTTATAATCTATGATGAATTTTGGGAATACCAAACTACATTAAAAATGCTCATTATCATGTAACCATCTTTTAGGATTGTTTCTTCACCATCATATTCAAATAGAGAAATGATCCCATTAGGATGTTAAGAAATGTAATTCTAATCATTATGGTATAGATTCATAGTGTAAATTCCATATTCAGGATATAGGGGACACGAAAATGGATTCATATATAAACATTTATATTTATATTGAAAGAACAAGGGTTTTCCTTGACTACCTCACTCTTCATATATAGTTAAACATAGTGAAAAAAATCATTTGTTTTGAAATGATAAAATTTCACCCATGTATTATGTTTTCCCATTTATTTGGTCCATAAACTATAAATAATGGTTATAATATTTGTATTATGAATAATCAAAATGAGTAAACCCAAAAATCATTCACTATGAGAAGTAGCTAAATGGAATCCATGAAACAATATAACAGTCCCCAATAGTGGAAATATACCATCACTATGGTATCTCTAAGTGTTACCATGTAGTTTATATCATTTAACCTCATCTTCACATAAATTATTATAAGAAAACTATAAATTGTATGTGTTGGGAGAGATAATTTCATTTTTAATATTAGACTCTTATCTCTTTTCATTTTTCTCATTATTAATTATTATTTTTTATTTTTATATATCGTTTCCTTTATTATTATTCTCATTCATTATTGTTAGAATACACATATTAAATTATTATATCATTATGTAAGTTTTTAAAAAATTATATAAAATTTCATTTTTAATATTTTGTTTAATATTTAAAGAAAATATATTTCAAAGAGGATATGGGATTTTATGAAATAATATTTTCGATACTGGAATCTTTGATTATCATTTGTAATATTTTGGTTATATAATCATATATATATAAACACTTATATTGGTATTCCATTTGTGTGATAAATATTTTTTTTTACCATTTCATGGGACTAATGTACACAACCATGCACAAAAGAAAAATTTATAAATATTTATTACATAATCGATCGTATATATATGTTAGGTTAATATTTTTATATTAACAAATTGGTATTCTTATATGTTAATTAAATATATGATAAAATTCAATACAATAATAGATTTAATTATTCATGTGTATGTGTTATCTAAATATTATATACCCTTAATAATAGAAAGTAAAAACAAATAATTAGGGGAATGATGAAATATATAATAAATATGGATATATAGGTTTGCAGATTGAGGATTGATTTTTGGGAATTAATAATTGGGTGGGTTTTCCAAATTTATTGAAAAATATATGTGGAAACTTCACTAGAAAATACTAGTTAAGTATAAATTCTTATAATTGACTTATATTTAATAGATAGAAATTGGAAATATTAGTATCAAATGGTTTTTAGATGAACATGTCGTGATTTAGTGGTATGTTTGACTTGTGGGTTTTATCTCTATGAAGAATATCATGTGTGTATTTGGTTTTTATTATTAATGAATTTTTAATGCATGAATTTCCTTGAATACCATGATCAACTAATTTTTGTTGTTCATGTGTTTCTCACAATGCTACCATTTATTTAATTCCCATTAAACGATAAATAATCATGATAAAGTGATGTTATTTTTACATTATATTTTGAAATGTGACTTTTCCCGTTAGTGAAATCGTATACAAATTGGGGTATGTGTGAATTACAATTCACTAATATATTACACTCTTATCCGCTAATGTTTATTTGTTTGTAAATAATTTTTTAATAATTTTATAATCGAGTGAACATATCATTATTTTTAATAATATAATGTTAAATACTATTACATCGATAAATTTCACTTTTTTTGTTTTTTATATGATAGGAGGTGGTGATTTGGATGTCCCCGGATGTAGATAATGAAAAATGTGCCACACTTTATAGATGATCAAGAACTATTATGAAATGATTATAGGAATCTAAAAATAATATTCATCCCCCTAGAATAATATTATATGTGTGGATCCAAGATATCATATAATTTAAAATGTTAGAATAAAATGTATCCCAATACATAAATATTAAATCACGTGTTATTTTATTTTTATAACAACCCATAAGTTCTCTATACTCAGTGTATAACTATGTAAAGTAATAATATCAAAATAATATATGTTTGATGGAATTTTTTTAACACATATACATCAAATAATCTATGATACAACTCTTTTTTAAAAATTATACATACGATTTCGTACCCATCTAAATCTAATATATAATTGGTATTATGATAAATAGTTTCTAAAAATCACACTCCCCTTTTCCTATAAATTGGATCCTTGGGATTTCATATTGTAATATCAATCATGGGGGTAAAATTTTTCCCTTTTTATTTTAAAATGAGTAACATCCATCATCCAATACGTTCTATATATCTATGTCTTCATGATAATTTTTAAATAAATAAGGTGGGTCCTCATGAGCCTCCTCATCCACTATATAGTGAGATAAATATAATTCTATCATTTCAAGGGAGATACTCACAAATATAGTTAGTTTTAAAGTTTATTATTCTAATGGTTTCGAGTATTTCATTTTTTATGACATTTCATTTAGACCGATATTATCCAGTTTCTAATTTTAATTACTTTTTTGGATATGAATGTGAAGTTACATGATTATTGTGAATCACTGAGTGGGGAAATAATGATTCCATAATCCATTTAAATCATTTTACTAGTTGATTCTTTTCAATTAACCCTCTTTGGCTGGTTGAATCCTTTATCCAGTATTTTATTATCTCTCATCCTTACATCAAATGATGTTTTAAATTCAATGACATTGAACAAAAAAAATTAAGGTTCAGTTCAAATGCCTACTCCATAATGTGTTAATTATTCTCCCCAAAACAGATTCTCTACTATAATCAGATGGAAAATTACAATGGTGGATACATAGTTACACTGTTTCTCTCTTGAGTACAATATGGGGTTCATCTCATAGTGTTACCTGAATCATACTATCCAACTCTATATTCTCAATGATTTATTTTTCTCCTAAGTCTCACATGATACCCCTTTCTCATGAACCACACATGATTCTACCTATTTGAAGATTATGATTCTCTGAATATTGATATTATATTTTTCCCCAATGAGATTGTGAAATCACACATGTCTGTGTATCTGTTAAAGAATATTCAACAGTATTAGGTATGGTTTTTTGGACTCTCCCAATGATTCTGATCATCTATGTTGGTAAGTTTCCTTAGTGCAACAATGCATGGGATATTATTACTTCTTCTGATGAAGACCCATACACACATATATGTGTGAAAGTGGTGCACACATATTCTTAAAGATTATCAACAAGAATGAATGATATTGCACAATGTCATTAAAAGATGTTTTATTGAAATCATAAATACTATGAACTCTGTTATAGGATATTATATAAATCTACCAATATTTAGTTTCAATTGAATTTCACTTCATTCTTATGTTTTATGGAATTATATCTTCTAGTATTTGGGTATCTAACTTAATTATGATTCATGCATGAGTTTCATGGCATTAAAATCTTATAGGCATGGATATCTCATTTACTTCTCACTTGTGCATGTTCTAAAGTCTGATTTAATGAATATAAAATATGTTTCTTGTCAACTCAGACAAACACTATTCATGTTTCAATAGTTTTTGGTCAATGAGCATGTCTCATGAACACTCAACATAGTTTATTCACTGAATATGGACACATACAATTTATTCTCCCTTGGTTCGTTGTACACAGATAGTAGTTGTTTACCGTGGATTCTATATATGTCTGTTATTTTTTTCGAAACCCGGATACATAATGTCTCTTACTTTTATCCCATTTTCAAATGCCTTTTATTAATGATTTAAATAATATAATCTAAGAGATGATCACATGTTACATTTATCCTCCTCTTGCGCACAAATCCATATGGGTAAATTTTTTATGTTTGTGTTGAATCTTCATAATTCTCAAGGGGTAGTGTTCTACATGTAAAAGCCAAATGGGTATGTTATTACATGTGGATGTTATTATAATGTCTTCAGATATCTCACACAAACATGGGAGGATTCATACTTCTGGATGTTTTACGCAAACAAGGGAGGTTTGGCACACTTTCCCATTTATGGTTTCAGAAACTTGATTCTTCACAAAGTACGAAGAGGGTTTATTAAACCAATTTCTTCTCCGTAGTTTTCCTTCAAACAAAGGGTATAATGTTCCATTAATCATACGGCACATAAAGAGTTCATAAATATTGTTCAAGGAATGTGGATTCCTTGCTTTCTCCTTCACATTGAGAGACAAATATGAAATTCTCTATTTCTGAAAATAGGAACTCACGAAGAGATGCAATGGGTAGAAATGTTCCTCAACTCGGGATTCTCTTTTTTTATGTGAAGGTCAGTTCTTTTGAGTGGTGAAATAATGTAGGATATGATGTGAAAATCAAATCCTTTATTACATGAGATCATTAGTTCATTAAAAAATTCATACCGTGGATATGATATGGCACATATTTCAGTTATATTTTGTTCACCAAGGGATCATCATTTAATGTGAAAACATCAGAAGAATGCACTAAGGTTTGCATGTGAATCTTGATCATGAACACCCAATATTGATGACATGGTCTCACACCTTCGATTGGTTCAGCCAATGTTTGATCTTCATGTTTTGTTTCATGCATGAAAATTCCATTCAATGCATGGTATCTTGAAATCCCGAAATTCCTCATGAAATGGTTTGGTTCATCAATGGTGTCTAGAAAAGAGATTATGGAGGTGTGTCTGTGCTACAACATGGCTATGGAATTAGAGTGTTTCATGGTTGAAGATGCCGACATTGAGAATCAATGGACATTAGATCAGCTCATATTGGACGAATGTGATATGTCTGAGTTTTTAAAACAGTTTGATGGTTTTGATGGCACATGATCCGATCAGATGGCAGGGATCACTTCTGCATTATTAAACCGTGAACAATATCAATGTATCATTCTAACTTCAAACTAGAGATGCGGCATCAACATAGTTTATCAATCAATCTTCTCTAACCACTACTCAAACTACTCCTTCCGCCGTTGTGGCCATTCCCCTAAATGTGTTCTCTTCGGGCGCACTTTTCACCCACTCTCCTCATAGCCCATAGAACATACTGTGCACAGGCTCACCCCATGTGGTCTGGTGGGCCATAAAACTCCCCTTATGATTACTAGCTGGCTTGGATGGCCTCATTTATCAGTGGTTGACCACTGTGTCCCACATGTTCTCGGGGATGAGGCATGCATTTTTCTTAGTGTTTTGGCCTAAATTTATATGTTAGCCCCTAAAAATTTATCTTTTTATAAAATACAAGGCCCCATAGAAGTTCAATAATACATGGATACCTCTCTTTAAATTCCAATCCCATGCACCATTCCTTATCTTTTAATCTTCTTCATTTTCATTTGTGAAAATGAATCCCAAAGAACTTTACTCATCTTTATTCATCCATCCATGGACTAAGATCTTCTTCCACTCCTCATGCATTGAAACACAATTCATGTAAACATTGTAGTAAACAATGTGTTCTCTGGAACACATGTATTGTTCCTTGATGATCAGCACAACCAATCATCTGATTTGTTCACTAATATCATCCAACTAGATGTTGTTTGATGAATCTTCCAAATTCACCATGTAATAGAGTGTTACATATCCTTCATAAAATGTGGTAACAATGTGTCATGCATTGAAACATGTCTTTGAACTCAGGATCAGTTCAACAATCATCTGAATTAACAACATGGAGAATTTCTCAAACATGGAGTCCAATGCTATGAATCCATCACATCTCTCCATAAATAATTATCATTGTAACATATTCATCAAAATTATAACAATGAGATAATCCCATTTCATTGATAACCATTTCCTTCCAAAAATTATTGGAATTAGTTGTTTGCTAATACAATTCATTATCAAAGAGTTATTCTCACTGAGCCAATAAAATTACTTTAAGTATCACAACTGAAATCTCCATCCTCACTTCAGTCACTAACATTCCTTACACATATTTACACATTATTGAAGACAAATGCAACACTAGACTTAATAATCTACCATATGTATTTTTTCTCAGTATATTCTAATAACACATTTAATGGGTTAATATATGTACCAATATTTTCTCACCATTATTGGCATCTAAATGAAGTGGTTTGGTGGGGAGTGTTCAAAATCTTGTTCAGATCCCTTTAAAAAAATATGTTATTGAATATTTCTGAGAGAGGGATGATGTCCCATGGTTCACATAACAAAGAGCCTTTTGTAAATCAAGACTATGTATACTTGGGCTAAACCAGTGTATGAAACAATAGAGGTATGAACAAGGTATTCAATGATGTCCATAAACAACCATGAATGTGAAATATTGCTCAAAATTTATTAATTCATAACCAGGGGGATGAAAATAATAAAATTTATTAATGAATAGACGAATCCTGCATATACGTCAACAAGCATATTAAAGAGATCAAATGAAAAGATATAGATCCCCCTTCATCCCATCATTTCATCTATCAAGCACTCCACCTTAACTAACATGATATATAAAATTAAGAACATGTGGTGAAAGTGAGATTGGAATACCTCAAGTTTAAACTTCTAGAGGTGATATAAATTTCAAGATTTGTCGGGAAATAATCCTAGATATCACCTCCTCAATATTTTCTCCCCATCATGGGATGAAATACCTTTGATTTACCATGATAAAAAATATCATCCAATAATATTCAATATATTCATGATGATAATCATCGAATGTGGAACATTCCATGTATTTATCAAATTTGGAATAATCAATCCAACTTGTTGTTCTATACATTTTCCATTCAATTATCATCTTGAGAATGACCATCATCTTTAATTCCCAACAATGTAATCACACATATACTACAATAGTATAATGAAATATTATGGAACACATGTGAGATTATTAATAGGAGCAACATGGCTGAGAATTTCCTCTCAACCAAAGAAATCCATTCCTCGTAGCTCTAATATGTCTGGTACATTTATTGAATGTTTCTTGTCCCCATTTTACATTTTGACCATTCATTGTTAGATTGTACACTTTACATCCATTAATATTCAACATATGTGGATTATTTATCCTTGTATCTTCCAGTATTGATGTCACTTCTACTAGGGCATGTATTTCAATTTTCAACATATCCTTTTGAAATGGTAACACAATATTACAATTTTTTCTTTATGTCCAACCTTTAGACTCCATCCACTCAATACATGTGAGACACATTAGCTTTCATCTGTTGAAAACCTCTCAATAACTTTAAATTCACCCCCATGTGACATTATATGTTTCCCCTTTTTGTTGGTTTTAGCTAGTTCTTTATCTTTATCTTTTTGAAATTCTATAGAAACTTGGAATTGATCAAGCCAGATAATTGAACACCCCTTATTATCATATTCTTGTTTATAGATTCTATATGGTTTTTAAATTCATTCTTCTTACCTTTCTTTTTAATATTATTAAAATAATCTTCAATAATATCTCTAGTCAACCTTATCTTCTCTTCGATTGATTCTCCTTTTAAATTCAACTAACATCCAATCATTTATATAACATCCCTGGTAAATAAAGAATAAACCATTTTTATATTTATTAAAATTTGTGAATTAAATATTAATTTTAATTTATAAGGGATTATATGTTCGATGGAATATCTGATACACAACAATGGGTTTCATTGGAATCTTATGTTGCAAAAAACATTGGGTCATACTGAATAATATTAATATAATATTATTATTTTAAACGATAGTTCACGCCTAGCCATTGTAATGGTCGGAATAAATAGAACTAACTACAATATGATCATATAGGACTATTAAATGTTTTTTACATTTATCCACATAATGCTAGACGCTTAAATGTGAATGAATCTAATTTTAAGCATAAATACTCTAATATTCATTAAAATATCGATTTACCGCCATTTGATGGATAACTCTCACTAATTATAGTTTTGGTCACATTCATATTTTATATATGAAAAAATAAAATATTTATCATGAATTGGTACATCAAAATATACTTTGGTTAATTTTTTTGAATCTTTTTGATAAAATTAATTTTTAATGAATAGTTAAAAATAATGTATTTTAATTAAAAACTTCCTTTTAATCTTATATTTTTATATGGTTAGATTATATTTTTATTTGGTTCAAAAGTGAAATTATAATATATAATTATCATTTAATCCAATGTTGGTCATTAAAAGTAAATTAAATTTGAAATTGGAGATAAACAAGTGTCAATCTTTTGATAGATAATATTTCTTAAAAACATGATTTTTTGTTTTGACAAAGGAAATTAATTTTAAATTAATTAATCCAACATATATGTTTTGAATATGGTAAAATAGAAATCATTTTTGAATTCAGAATATCAAATAAAGATTAGGCTGAAATCTTGGTATTTTTCTGAAAAACAGCACTTTTTTATTAATAGTGAAACCACTAACTAGTAGTTAAAAACGAACTTTTTCATTTAAATGAAACTTTATCACCTCTGTGATTAGAATTTCGAAAATACTACATACATTTTTTATTATTAAGTAAAATTTGGTTCAATTAGATGAAAATAATTTTTAGCGAGTAGTAAATTTTAACTTTTAATTACCACTTTCAAAGGTAAATAGGTTAAGTAAAGGTAAAAATAATATCATCATATTACAAAATTACCTTAACACATGTCTTAACCTTATTTGATGAGTCATGGACGACCATGGTCATACTTGGGATGATTTGGGGTCCTCATTAAGCCACACATGAAGTGATAATGACACATTTTTTTAATTAACATTATGTAAAGGAAAAAATGACATAAACGAATATCATTATTAAATAAATTTTTATATGGGGTTATATATGTTATATTTTCAACTATAAATTTTATTTGGAAATATAAAACTATTTCCTACATCATGGTATATTTAATATAATTTTTAGACATCAAAGAAATAAAATTATTTATTACACAATAATGATGCAGTGTTTACCTCATTAATAAATGATTTAAATAAATAATGTTATAAGGATAAAAAAAATATACAAACCCTTTCCAATTTTCATTGGATGATTTTATTTCAACCATGAGTCATCATATCATCGACTTTAATTTGTTTTAGACCTTTAGAAACTGAAAATAATTATATAATAAAATAATATTTTCCCACTTTCCTAAAGAGCCCCTCCCCCTAATAAAATACCCCAACCTCTAACCCAATACTCACACCTATCAAGCCCCTTGGATCGTCAATAATCTAACAAATAAGCTCTAAATAACCCTCTATTACACCTAGAATCCTTACATTAGGCATAAAGAACTTCAAGAAGTCCGTTTGATTCAAACTAAAGGGAGTTACCTGAATTAAAGGTATTGATTTCTCTTAAATTCTTTTCATTTATTTTACTTCTCCAAAACTATTTTTATGAAATTTTTTATAACAAAACCAGTATACTAAATACACCAATATGTTTTTATGAGAAGTATTCTAACTACAAATACACACACCTCCATCTAATGGGGGAATTACATACTATTTATGTTGATGGACAACTAATGCCTCACAAAACGATGAGTGTTCAATTATTTCCTTCACCATATTATGGTGGCCATTATGATGGAAATATATTAATTTATGATATATATTATGTTTAGTTTTTCATTATGTTTCAATATTTTTTATTTATAGCATACTTTTATGGTTTCTATTATGGGTAATCAAGATAATTTCATTTGAGGATGTGTGGACTACCGCCCCCTCAAAGTGATATGACTCATTAATTCCATATGTGGGATGTATAAAGGATGGAGATAATGATATTATATATTATATTATAATGGAATTATAATATACTTATTTATCATTATGTTTTAATTCCATAAAATATGAAATAAGAATGATGTTGTCGTTCCAGCGTATGTATGACTGACCGTCTCCATGAATGGTGCATTTCATTTCATACCTACAAATGTAATGTACTTTTATAAATACATATATATACTGGATATATAATATATATATGATATTTAAATCATTAATAACATTCTTTAGATAATTTAATTTTTACCACATAGACAAATTCTAAATATAAGAAGTTTATTTTTTACCAAAGTACCACATATCGACAAAACAACCTTTATTATCATAAATGATTACATAATGTTTATAACAAGGTAATAAGTAATATAAAAGAAAAAATAAACTTTAAAAAGGTTATTAATCAAGTATAAATTAAATTTGGTTTAGTATTTAGGAGATTAAAGAACGAACAGATCAATTCAGACATGAGGTAAAGGACTTCGTCTCAATCTCCTTTCATTGAGGCATATTTTGTTTTAATACACAACTTTTTTTCTATAATTTATAAACACATTTTAATTTTAATTTCAATCAAAGGTATTAATTTTCTATTAAGTGTTTTACAAAAAAAAGGAATGTTTTTTTAACATAAGCAGTGGAAAAAACCTTTCCGCCACCCCGAGTATTATTTGATCTTTGGATTCCTTTATAAGCCGAAATGTTTTTAAAAGAAAAATAAATACCATATACACTTTTAATGTATTTTTGTATTGAGAATGGTTTAAATAATTGATTCGTTATGTGAATATATTTAAATTATATATTGTGATTGAAATGGGGAAATGTTATCTATCCTTTATGTTTGTTTTATATGTTGCGAATATGTTATGGATCTTGGGAATTGTTTACGTATACAGGTGGCTCCGTGATAAACCTATGGAAAGTGATCCCAAGATAGCTCTCCAATGTATTGGGTAATGTGATAGAGGTAAAAGTGAATGTTTATCCAAATAGATTTAGGGAATATACTATGATGGGTATCCCAAATGTAACTCCATACATATTTGAGATAGATACAATTTAAGTTTGATATGGATGCCAAAAGTTACTTTTTTGAGTTATGTTTTCTATTGGTTATTCATTAATCTTATGATTTCATGAGGTATTTGAAAGAGATTATGTAATGTATGTAAGATGAACTAATGTTTTCTTTCTTTGTATTATAACCCGTACTGAGCTTTTTATGTTCATCCAAAATTTTGTAATGTTTTCCACAGGACTAAATGATTAACAGGGTCAAGGATGGGATCAAAGAAAATTCATGCTATATAAAACATGGAACTAGACAAGTCTATTTTTTTCAAGAGTTTTTATTTTGTGAAAAATTGTAAATTGAGTAGAAGTTTCAGCATTGTAACTTCTGAGATGTAATGTAATAGTTATGGCCTAATTCTCTAAAACTCTTAACCTAAATATATCCTCAATGTGAATTATTCATTTAATTCAAGAATATGTACTGTTATTAGGTGGGGTCCTTATAATTTAGATGGCTTGTTTGCAGTGACCCATGGTATGAAATAACATTCCATATTAGAAACATCTTTTATTGGGTAAGATGACATTATTGGAATCTTTCTTAAACTTTTGATTGGGAATCATTTATTTCACAGATTTCATGACATCATTGTTTTGCATATTCCAAATGGTATAATTTATATGCATTGTTCCTTTCATCTAAATTTTTGTGTCATTTTCTTTTTATCAATTTATGCATGAATAATGGTTTCTATAAACCATAATTTATCATTATTGTGACCAATTTTGATGGAATTATCATAGAAGTCTTCAAGATATTCAAATCATTTTAAGATTTTCATATTCTTCTTCATCTGTGTACTCTGCTTTAGCATAGAAAGAACCTTCATTTCATCACATCTGCATTCCAAAAATGTAGTAATTCCATAATTTTCATATTCTGGATCATTATTCTAGAAACAATTGGTATGATTTCAAGGCACACAATAACACTAACATTAGCGAATAAATCTCTTTCTTTTTCTTCTAGTATCAGTTTGGCTAGATTTACTACATTGTTTTTTCTGAGACTGACTTCTTTATTTTGAGCTTACTTTCGATATTAATTATCATTAATCGTTTTATTATCCAACCTTGATGATTTTAAGGATGTATTAGTATTTCTATCAATCCTTTCCTTTCTTGCTTTTATCTATGAAGATGAACATGCAGATGAAACGTCATTAAAATAAATAGAAATAATTGGGTTATTGGGTACCTTATACATAAGGGATGTTTCAATTAGATTATAAGATGATCTTATTCTCCTTTTATAATCATAGTCCCCAATTCAAGCTTGAGTTGAAGCAAATATTCTTATAGTTGATTGGGAAGTTCCATCTTGGGGTGATTGTTGATTCTTCAATTACACATCTAACTCTAAACACTTCATGTTGAGGGAGTTATATTCATCCTCAATTGATCTAATATTACATTTACAATTCTCTTTTATGCACATTTTTTATCCATTCAATGAAATTTCAAGCTCCTTTATCTTGTTATATTTTTATTCCAGTTGAGAACCTTTGACACCCATTGAATTTTTTTGCAATTTTAAAGTGCATGGAAAGTTTCTACAAATACAATTTCAATGAATTATTTCCAGAAAATACTTGATTGAATTTATTAAGTAACATTATAAAATCATTCATTTCAAAGAGAAATTTATTCTTCTAGTACTTTCACAATTTTATAGATAGTGTTGGACATACCGACCCTTTTAGCCAATGACTCTTCCAAGGCATCGAGTTATTCTTCCAGTTGTCAAATTTCTTCTCTAATAACATTAATGGTTGAAGAAATATGTCTTTACTCTTCTCTTGGAATATTTTTTATATGTTCATTGAGTGAAAACTGATGATCAATGATTGATCTATCATTATCACAAATGGACTAGGCTTCATCAGAAGAGTTGTGATAATTAAAATATTTATCACAAGTTTTAACTTCTAGATTAACTTAAGTAGAAGGTGTCTCCCCGTTATTAGTAAGATTATTATTTATATTTCATGGATGATTGATTCTGTTATCATTCTTGAAATCTCCATTTGAGGTGATGACTCATTTTCTGAAATATTCACTTCATTATGTCTCCCTTGGATATTTTAGTGGTTACCTAACACTAATACCAATAGAAGTACAAATATCATTGTGAATCACTAGTGGGGGTTAAACATTGAACCCATTAAATCTTTGTACAAATTGATTCTTTTTAAATAAACCTCTATAGTTAGTTCAATATTTAATCCACTCTTCTAATGTCTCATAACCTTACCAAGAATGATGCTATAAATTCCAAGGCACTAAACACAAGGATTTACAAGGTTCAAAACAAAGACATAATCCTTGATGTGTTGGGTTTTCTCCTCATCACAGATTATACAATTTAATTAGATGAAAAATTACAATAGTTGATACAAAGCCTCATTGTATATCACATGAGTCGCACAATATGTAATTTAGACTGCATCTAATAGTCTTACCAGAGTCTCACTGGGATTCTATATAGCCTCACTAAAGAATTATTCTCTTGAATCACACCGGACACTCCTTGCTCCTGAGTCACATGGGAGACAACCTATTTGACACTTTTGATTCTCTGGATATTTATCTTATTTTTTCCCACAAGCTTGAGGAATCACACTTTCCCATGTATCTATTCATGAATCTTCAATAGCCTTAGGTAAGGTTTGTTGTCCTTTATAAATGATAATGATCACTTCTGTTGGTCAATTACATTAGTGAAACAATTATCGGGCAATTCCTTCTTCTTATTATGAATTCCTGACCTCACTTAGATGTGGGAAAGTGGCGCACAAAACATCATGAAGAATATCAGTATGAACGAATGATCTTGTATGATGTCATCCCTATTTGTCTTCTTAAAATCTCTAATATTGTCGACATGGTTATAGGAACTTATATAAATATACTCAGATTCAATATCAATAGAATTCCACTACCTGAATAATTTTTTTGGAATCCAAACATATTGTATTTGGGTATCTAACATATGTATGCTTCATGAATGCATTTTTCGGAATTCAAAACTTCTTTCCATTGATAACACAATTACTTCTCCCTTGTGCATGTTCTTATGAATGAGTTCTTGCATGAATGGAATATTTCATGTCCAATTAAACCCAAAATATTCATGTATCAATAGATTATGTTTAGTGAGTGTGTCTCATGCACTATCATCTTTGATTCTTCACTCAATATGCACTCCCATAATTTATTCTTTTTTGGTTCACTACATACACACAATTTTTGTTTAGTGTAGATTCAATATATGTGTGTTATGTTTTGTACAACCCAAACACACAATTTATCTTCCTTTTTTACACTTTTCACTAAACCTTTATTAATTATTTTCAAACAAAAAATACAAGAAAAAATCACTTGTACCCTTCTTCACCTTGCAAAGAAACTTGAATGGGAAGATTATTTGTGTGCTCTAGGATTCTTCTTCTTTCAAAAGGGTCAGTGTTCTTCATGTAATTCCCAAATGGGTATGTCCTACCCTTAGGTTCTTCTTATATTGCCTCTAGTTATCTCACATTAACCATAAGGACTTCGTTCTTCTAGATGTATTACACAAACAGGGAAGGTGCAACCCACTGTCCCCTTTTTTTGTCTCATAATAATGTTTCCTCACATCAGTACAACATATCACTTATTGATGTCCTATGGGTTCTTTACACACTCCTTCACTTAGAGAGACCAATATGGCATTCTTTGATTCTGAGGAATAAGAACAATCAATAAAATGGTAATGGAAGAAGTCTTCTTCGATGTAGGGATTCTCTTTTTAATGTTGAAGACTAAATCTTTTAAGGATTAAAATTATATAACATATGATGTTAAGATCAAGTTCTCGAATTCCCAAGATCATGGGTTATTTAATGATTTTTAACTATAGATACGATATGGAACATATCTCATTTAGATTTTATTCACCACAAGCACCACATTTTACATGAAAACCATAAATTCATGCATTTAGTGTCTCATGAAAATCATGATATCGAATGCCTGAGCTCCATGATGTGTCCTTATACCTTTGATTGCTTCATCCATCGGCCGATCTTCCTGTCTTGTTTCATAAATGAAAATTCAATTTCAATCAAGGTATCGTGACACCTAGAAATTAATCATGAAATGGGTTCAATCAACAACGGTTGCTGAAAATGTGATTGTGGAGGTGTGGTTGTGCTCTATTTTGTATGCGGAATTATAGTGGTTGGAGGTTGAAGATGAAAATATGGACAATAGAATCTTTTCCGATCAGATCGGATTGCATTTATAAAATATGTATGTGTTTTTAAATCACTTCAAGGATTCTGACGACACATGATCAGATCTAATGGCAGGGATCACTTCCAGATTTTAAATTATCAATACCCATGTGTCTATCCCACATCAAAATTGAGATGCGTCATTGGAGTAGTTTATCAATCAAACAACACTATCCATAGCTTTGATTACTCTGTCCACCTCCATGGTACTGCTCCATATAGTTTTCTCTACGGGCGCACTATGCGCCAACTCTCTCCATGGCCATTGTCCTGTACTATGCACGAGATCTCCCCGTGTGTTCCAATGGGCCTTCAAATTCCAATGATTCTCCCTGGATGGCCTAGATGACCTTCTTTATGTAGGGTTTCCCACTGTCCCACATGTTCCTATGGTTGATGCTGCAAGTTTGATAGGTGTGGTTTCCTAAATTGTTAAGTAAGAATATAAAAATGATTCTAAGTATAAAATGCAGGGCCACTAAGTAGTTCGAACATATGTAGCCACCAATATTCAAATTCCTATCCCATGAACCTTTCTTTATCATTTCAACTTCTTCATTTTCCTTTCGTATCATTAATCCCAAATCACTTTTCTACACATCCATCAACTAGCCATAGATGGATCTCTTCTTCAACTCCTTATTCATTGAAACATAATGCATGTAAACATTATAGTAAAAAAAATTCCCCTTAACACATGTCTTGGTCCTTGTAGATCAATACTTCCAATCATTTAATTTTTTCTCCAAAATCATCCAATTATAATATATTGGATGGATCATTCAAATTAACCATGGAATAGAGTATTACATGTATTTCTACAAATCTTTTTGAAATGTGTCATTATTTGAGACATGTCTTGAATGTTAGGATCCATTCAACAATTGTCTAAATTAACAGCAAGGATAATTTCCCAAGAATGGAATCCAATACTATGAATCCATAAAAAATTTCATGGAATTGTTAGCTATGTAAAAACTTACTTAGATTGAAAGTAATGAGATATTAACATCTCATTGATCACCATTTCCAACCAACAATTTTTGATAGTGCTTGTTAGCTAGTACAATTCATAATCAAAGTGGAATTTTCACTCATCATCATCATCATTTTTATTTTTATTCAATTGGAGAGTATAAGAACCACAGGGCACCCAAACCTAAGGAGGCCTACAGTAACGTAGTCCAAGGGATTCCCCTTGTATCGGGTTCACCCACTCAGGTTATAGGAAATAGATGATGGTGAGAAACGTAACATAGAATGTTTGCTCTACCTAAGAGGCAAGATGATCCACTACTTTTTCCAGTCATTCCAAGTGTGTGTTACCTTCATGTTATTGTTAAATAGATCTTGGCACTTCTTGATGGTGTATGTAATCGACTAGAAAATGGGACCTTTCCCTTTCAAGGTGTCATAATCCACCTTAGTGTCTGTTTCCACCTGGGAAAGCCTGATGTTCTGTTGCATGCAAAGGGAGATACCAGTCATGACTACCTTCACCTCGGCCTGGAGGTAGTTGCCATTGACACAACGAGTCATGAAAGCCATAACAACACTTCCGTTGTAATCCTTAAAAAATCCTCCACTACGGATGAAACTCATGATGCAGTACCCATCCGTGTTAATATTGAACCCATCTGATGGAGGAATCCATCGCACCTAGTTCCCCTGAGTCACGGAGTATGCGAGAGTTGTAGATAATGGAAATTGAAGAAGTCTAAGCGAGGGGGCATCTTTCTAGAATCTGAGGTAGGACATCCAATCCACCTGTAGGTTCTGAGTTCTCATAATGATGGTTCTCCCCAATGAAGGGAGCCCCTCAAACCTGGACCAATTTCTTGCTTGCCATAGGGTCCAGCAACCTGTATTGAGGATTACTGCTCTCGTTATTCTTTTAGGATCTGCATTTACAGTTCCCTCGAACCATCACTCCACTAAGTAAGTATCGTTGTTGTCCAAAGAGAGGTTAACATTATGATTTCTAAATAATCCTATCACCTCACAAGCTCATTCTCCATTAAATAAAATATGATGCGGGCTTTCCTCCATTTTACTCCTGGACCAGTGGCAGTATGATTCCATACTTATGCCCATACATTTGATACTTACTTCTTAAGGAATAGAGTGACTTCTAATTCTCCGTGTTAATATGTTTTATTTCGTGGGAATTTTGTTGCACCACACAACATCGTCCATACTGTCACTATGATCCTAGGTATTAAATACATAGCCGAAGTCCCTCAAATTGAATCTCCTTGAAGATAATGTAGTGAGGACACATCAATCTGCCTTGGAGATGGTGGTGATGAGTTCAAAAATATATTTTTGGTTTACATGCAAGACTAACCAGATGAAATGAGGATGAAGGCTCGCCTCTTTAAAGGAGATTGTGGGAGTAGGACAACCCGGGTATCTGATCACTTCCCCAACCCGATTTAGGTGCAAAAACTGAATACTCCAATCTCATATGATCCAATTCAAATTGCATCACAGGGTCAGAAGAAGTAAACAAATGGGGGACCGAAGGGGGGAGCCTTGCATGGGCTCGTTGTGCTCATTCCCACCCAGAATTTGAGGCACGATCTTCCCCCAAAGAGAATGCTCTTTAATCAATTTCTATGCCAGTTTTCCATGCATACATTGTATAATGTCTTTTAAACTTTTCACGTTTATCCCTCCATCATGAATTATCCTCGCCATCCTCTCACACGACAACCATCATCTTCTACACTCTAACTGATCATCCCAAATAAAACTCATTTCATTTTTCAATGGATTTAATGACCCCCTTTGGGACATTAGTGGAAGCCATTGCATGAATTGGGATTACTGTTAGGATTGACCAAGGAATTCCAAACCCCTAAGGATGGAAAATAGTTTTTCCAGTTGAGCACACGTCCGTCTATCCTACTCACCATCCGATGAAAATCTTGTATTCTTGTCATACTTGGGGAAAGAAGTTTTCCAAGGTATTCCATTGGGATAGACCCCTGATTCATCCCTAGCCAATTACTCAAATGTTTCAACATCTTTTCATCACATTTTTTAGAGATATAGAAGTAGCTTTTGTCTTTGTTGATCGCTTGGCCAATCCAGCTATAGTAATCCTCCAAAATTCTATTAATACCCCACATCGACCTCTTCCCTGCATTCATGAAAATAATTGTGTCATCAGTAAACATAAAATGAGAAGCTTCTGGTAGATTTAGTTTTCTTCGGTAGGGCCGCATGGCCGCATTGTCAATACCTCTATTGATCATGCAGTTGAGTAGGTCCTGAACCAGGATGAATATGCTGGGGGAGATAGGATCCCCTTGCCAAAGGCCTCAGACTGCCTTAACGAAACTGCGAGTTCACCCCATGACGGAGACAAATATCCATGCCGAACTATAACAATAGAAGAGGAGATCTCATGCCCACGCTGAGAAGTTTCACTAAGTCAATAACATTACCCTAAGAATCACCACGTCAATCAACATCACCACTTAAATTAATACCTTTCCGTACACATATTGACACATTATTGGAAATAACTACAACACTATTCCCAATAGAATGAAAGAAGCATTATTCATTGAAAATCAAATTTTATTGATATTTTAAGAGATACTTTTGTATTATTCTAAAAGGACACCTAAATGTTATTTTTTCATCTACACATATATGATATATCATTATGGTATGGAATCCCCTATATCATTTATAATATCCAATCCATGAATATTTTATTTTTGGGTCAATGGATGGTACATGGTGCACCATTATAAAGGGAAAAGTGGGGAATCAATATCTTGGATACCATAAACGAAATAATTTAACTAAAATATCTATAATTCTATAAAATAATTTTTTTTCATAATTTGTATAACCATTGAAATGCTGACCATATTACTCTACAGGTTTAAGCTTAATTCATTTCATATGTTTCATAACTCAACTAACTAAATTTGATTTGTTATTTGAAATTAATTTTTTTTCCAAAACATCGATGTATTAGAATTAATTTATTAAAAATATAATCAATTCCCACTATAAACCCAAAGATTCTACATATTATATGAACTATAGTTTGGCATAAATTATTAGTCAACTCTAAAACATAATAAAAATCCTATATTATGAAAACACAATCACTACTTCATGCATACTATGCATCACACTACTCCTTTGTGACCAAACATACTTCTTTATAAACAAATTTCATGATATTATTTCTTATATCATGATCTAACATTATTGTATTGTTTTTCATGAACTCAAATTGTGATAAATTCTTATCAAGTTACATTGGATTTATTTTACTACTAAAAATTCGTCTAATAACACATTTAAATTTTAATTTCCGACCTAATTATATAAACTATAAAAAACTAACTCACATGACCATGAGTTTGTGTATAGATAAATAAATTTTCATATGATGCATGGGATCACATCACAACAACTCGATTAATATGATGGAATTGAAAAAAAAATACAATAAATATTATCATTTTACATTGGTTATAATCTATAAAAACATAATGGAAGTAATTATTATGAATCAGTGACCTAATTCAAATAATGTTTTCTTCATTACATTGTAAAAGTAAATAAAATAAGTGTGATATAATATTGTTAGTATGGGTTTCATAAAATAGAAACTATCTTTAATTAATAATGGATAATCATTATAGATTGGTAGATAACTAAAAAAATCAATTTAATAATAAAATTTAATACTAAATGCATATGTGGATAATATTAATTTAATAATCTCATGGATATTTATATTTTTATTCTCAATGAATGAAAGGATTAATATTTTATTTCATGATCTAAGACATCATAATATCAATTCCATCAAGGAATAATGCCAAGATAGTTTTATATATTTTTATTTATATATCAAAAACCATTTAATATTTTTTCCCAACAAGTCTATATCATGGGTCCATTCAAGTCCTTAATTTAACATGTAATTAATGGTCCTGTCATTCACTACTTTCCTAATGATGTCATTATATATTTAATAATTAATTTAATTCATTAAGAATATTTCTTATTAATAAATATCTGTATTGAGATGTGGATGTAGAATATAATTTCTTCCCAAGCCATAACATAACTTTAATAGTAAAGATATGTATATAGAAATGGTATATGGTTTTGGAAATAAGAACGTCTTTGACTTAAATTATATTAATATTTAAGAGAAATGTAATTCTCATTATAATTTAATCATAATTATGTGATTGTTTTAGAATAATTCTAAAATAAACAAAAAAAATTATAAAAAACATATAATCAATACATAAGAATATATGTTCATTAATAATATTAATATATTTTGGGAAATTAAATTAAATTTAATAGAAACATAAAAATAAGTTTTAATTGAAGTGTTTTAATTTTAAATAAATTGAAATGTTATTGAATAATAAAAATATTTTAAAAATGTAATAGATGGAAGGGTATATAAGTAAATGAAATTTTAAATTCCATGAATAAATATTATTTCATATGTACATTATATATTTATCAGTGACATCATTATTATTTGGGCTCAACCTTAATCAAAATGTATTCTAGTGTTTTTTAACTATAATTGATGTTATAGGTTCTTTTCTATTTTTAGTTTTATATAATTTGAGACGAAACTCTGAAAAATTATTCCCATATATTGCATGTGGAAAGTAGTAATTAGTATCAAATTTCCCCCACTGGAATCCCTTTTTAAAAAAACAATATTTCTTTTCAAGATATATCTTGAACACTTTTTCATAGAATTTTCATTGTCCATATCAATCATAGAACCTATGAAAAACATTTTTAATAATTGGATGATAATAGAACGATTAGTAAAGGGTACATATATATGGAAAATTTTTATCCTTGAAAAAACAAGTAAACCATAAATACATTTTCATAATGCAATACTTTTTACCATTAAGAATTATTAAATACTAATTACTAAATATTGGCTAATTGATTACAATTTTTTGAAATCAATTGATTTCCATAATACCTATATAAATAAAATATAACATAAAAAGGAGACACAGAACATAATAACATATAAATAGAATAACCATGCAGTCCAAATCCATACATGTGACTCTTAAAAATGAAATATCCATACCGCAGAATTCTATACCCAAAGCATTACAGGCTATAACATAACCAACCGGTATAGGTTTATTACAAAACTAACCATATCTTATTTATCATGTAACCACCTTTATATGGATTATCATGTAATGACCCATCAAATTTCCATTTTACCATTACATAATCATGGTTGGAGGATATTTGAAGGATGTTGAAGAGTAAATAAAGTACAAATACAAAAATAAAACGATGCTTCTTCTTTAGTTGATAACCTCTAAGGAACACCTTAACATCCCTAAAAAGATATTTATTCCTTAAATAATTCCCCAATAATGTGGTGATGTATTTTATAAATTTTTTTAGAATATTTTTGTGAAAGAAATACTGTTTTTGAAGTGTGAGTAAATGAGAAGAGTGAGTACCTTTTTAAAGTATAGGGGAGCAACACCCATAGAAACACATAAAATATTAAATTAATATAAACTATTTTTTCAATAAAAATGCTTCAAAATTGAATTATTTCCCTGAAAACATCAGGATTGTTCTAAATAATCTCATCAATTAATTCTTAGATATGTATTTATTTTATTTTATTCCATATTTTTTAGTTTACCCTTAATTAATTTATTTTAATAATATTAAGAGGCTATAAATTTAATTTAAATGGGGTAAATTTCCCATAAATGTGCAATTTATGAAAATTTATACCTTATCATACTCAGAATTTAAATTGTAATTATTTTTTTATTTTAAAATAATTAAATATTTTTTTAAAAACATATCTATAGTGTCAATTTCGGAACTATTAATTTCATTGAATTTAAATAAAATTCAAATAGAGAGATCACATGAAAAATTATTATTGGACTTATAATATGTCATAGGAACAAAAAAATTAATAGATTACCCTAATTAATTCGAATTATTTTTATCTTCATACTATTAATTTCATTTATTTGATATTTATATTAATAAAATAATATTGTAAAACTATTGTGTCTAGATTTTGGGAAATAATTTGATATCTAAAAGTTTGAAATAAATTAACATGCTGTAAGAAATTAAATTATATTTATGTAGAGTATTTATTATTCATGTTATATCATATCTATCCCTATATTAAAATTATTATACTTACAATAAATAATATTGTGATATGATGTCCTTTTATTTTGATTGAATAATATTTATATCACATTTATAGAGTAAATGTCCATTAAAGGTGTCAATTAAGATACATAAGTGTCAATAGTATACTTTAATTTATCAAATATTATTTCGTACACTATTATGGTAATTTTATTATCCATATCATATTATTTATTACATAATTTACCTGAATTTCTGTTAACCATGGTAAATAAAAATTACTAATTTTATTATTCATAAAATGGAAAAAAAGAAAGGAAGCTATTCATATAATTATAAACCACAAAATCAAGTCATGGAATTGATTTTTGAAAATTTTTATCACAGGAGTATCATTAATTAATTTAAAAATAATCTTCATTCTCATAAAGAAAAACTAGGTTCTAAAAGTAAAAAACAATCAAAAGATTGACATGAGTTTATATATAATTTCATTACAAAATTACATTACATGATCAAAATATTATTAAAAGATAATAAAATAATATAATTATACTTTAAAACCAAATAAAAATATAATCTAACAATAAAAATAAATGAGGCAAAAATGAGTTTGGAAATAAAATAAAATATTTTTTATTATTCATTAAAACTGATTTTTATCATAAAAATACCAAAATATTATATGAAATAAATATTTTTGTCCCATATCCAAAAAAGAAAATAATGTTGTTAAATAGAAATTATTAATATGTCAAAAAATATATTTCATTTTGGTTCTCCATCAAATGGTGGTAAAACTCTACTTTTTCTCAAAAATAAATATTTTATCTGAAATAATGAATTTGTTCTTATCTCTTGTCTAGAAAACATATAAGATGAATTTTAAACAATAAATTTAATATATTAAACATATATTTCATGAGTAAAATCCACAAAAAATTATTTTATTACTTTCTAATCTCACTTATTTTAATTTAAACAAAATTTTAAAAAAATTATTTTTATTTAAATAAGGTTTTGTTTTAATTTATAATTAATTCTAAACAAAATAGTTAATTATATATATGATTAAACCAATTAATATTGTAAATTTCCACCATTCAACATGTATATTATAATGTAACATTTAAATAATAATATTTAGTTTTTTCTTTTGGCGAATTGTGTACGCTATCTAAAATAGTGACTCTTTTATAAATATTTGGGATACTTCATTCCTCTACTTTAAATTGCATCCCCATATTTTGAATTCAAGGTCAGTTACATAATATTTATTTTTTAAAACACATTTATTGAAATCCCACATTGAGAAATGGATTAAAAAAATTTCTACTTTAAAATAATGAAACAGGAATATGAGTGCGACCTGTCATAACAAATACTAGGACTCCATATAAGAAAACATTGATAAGGAAGAATACCTAACAATCCAGTTATGATAGAGAATAAAAGGAAATATTTTTTAGGAAACTTTATCAATCGAAACGCTATAAATTTCTGATGGGTTAAATGGTATTTGACTTCATTATAGGATAAGTAAATAGAACACATTTTTTTAAGATAATTTTAATAAATTGGGAAATTAATTTACTACCTTGACTAAGAATAAGAGGAAACATACTTAAATGTAACACATATTCTCGTGCTTTAATCAATTTCCACTAAAAACCCATCTTTTTCCCAAAACGATGAGTTTTTTGGATAAATCAACTTATATTGAATAACATTATCCATATAAAATTAACTATCCATATCTTATATGTTGAATCATTAACCAAAACCAAAAAGTATAGTATTAAATAATATAATTCCAAAAATATAATGAACATTAAAAAAATAATGAGTAATTTTGTTTTTGAAACTCAAATATAATACCCAATGTTTAATATAAAGTATTTGATAAATAAATGTCATTAAAAATATTCAGAAATATTATATCTAAGATTAAACCCCCAAAATCAGAATGATTTAATCATATAATCTTCAAATACAAGTTCTAACATTTAACACCAAATAAATCGATCACTCTTAATGTCTCATACCAAAAAATGTAATTTTCAAAATCATATATTCTCTAAGATAGGATAATGATTTCAATAAATAACCTAAATCTCCATAAGTCAATAATAAAACATAGAATATTCTAAAATATAATTCATCCATCACTCTAATATTAATTTACATGGTATTATATTTTCCTTAGGCATATAAGGTTCCAAAAATAGTGAAGATCCTCTAAAATAACATTTTTCACTTAATCCCCAAATCATTTTCCAATTACAAGGATATCCATTTGATAAAACATAAGCTCCGAAATTAACAAATTCTTATTTTAAAAAATGATTTAATAAAAAATAAATAGACTTAATGACCAGGGACTTCATGTAGGATATTGGAAGGCGATTCACCCTTGTCTCCCTTCAGTTGTGGGTTCCAAACTCACAGCCTTTCTAGATGCGATGGTTTGACACACAATCTACGGGGTTTCCTTTTTTAAAACCACATAATTATTATAATATTCCAAAAATATTATATGGACCTATTAAATAATAATAACATCTTTTAACATAAAAGTTTATTTAATACTTATCATTTTTCATCCTAAAAACTAATAACCCCTAATTTCATCATAGGCGAATGTCTCTAAAAAATACAATTAGTAATCATAAAATATTATAACATAAATCCCAAAAATGGGTTTCTATGTCATTAAACTTATGATCATCCTTTAAAATATAAACACATGTGGTATCTCTTACTCTGAAGAAAACATCTTAATTAACAATTTTTATTTAATCATTCCATGAAACCAAATATAAAGAACCCTCCCTAAACATAAAATATTACAATTTTTTTAACTTGATATGGCCATAAAATCTTTTTTCAATTTTACTTTCTAGATAATTAGGAAAAAACATTATAAAATAAACCCATACATTATATGTGGGCAATCATACTCATTATCCACATTTCCACCAATGGAAACCCATTTAAAATAAAATATGATTTATTTTAATGAAATATCATCAATAATTTTATCATGTAATCTTCTTTATCCTTACCAATCAAAATATGTGTGGAAAACATTTCAAAAAATGGGATTAACATAGAAATCTTAGTAAGGGATATTTGAAGAAGGAACAATATTAGACTTGTGAAAAAATATAAACCATAAAAACAATATGGATGGATATTTTATTCATTCCATACATGTTAAAAGAAATTCATTTTAATTTCTTGAAAATTTCAAAAACTTAATTAATATGAAAATAGTAAAAATATTCTTTGAAGATATATTATGATGATGTAAAATGGGTCTAAATTCGTATAAAAATCATTTTAAAAATGATAAAACATTTATGAAAATGATCAGAAAATTGAATCAATTTTGTCGTTATACTATAAATACAAATAAAAAAGTTGGAATAAAATATAATATAATAAAATCACATTTCCCACATAATCATACAATGACATAATGAATGATGTATATTATTAACCCAATGAGTGGAAATTGAGTGATTAAATCCCTTACCTAATGCTCTGTTTTGGTTGGATTCAATTTTACCTAACGTATAATGCATTTAACAGTGTTTTAATTTAACCAGAAACGATCTTAATATTCATATTATCCTATATGACACTTTTATAAAATCTTATCACATGGTTGTTATTAAATGTTCATTATTTGGTCTATTTCATGTGTTAAATGACGTTTTTCAAGTTTGTTTTCACTTGTTATTTTTTTGTTACACATAAATAGATCATTAATTATTCATTTAAATAGTTTAAAATACGATTTAGATATCATATATCTTCATTATATATGTATTTATTGTAATCTATAAGATTTAGTGATAGGAAATATATGCACCATTCATGGAGACAGTTGACCATATGTACACATATACTTCCATTTTATTTTTATATTAGAGGGAAAAGTTAGTGAGATATATGTATATTATTACTCCAATGTAATCATTATTTCATACATATCTCAAATAATAATTTAAGTCATACATAATGTATTCTATGTAAGTTTGAACGAATAAACTCACTTTTTTAGCAGATAATCTTTCGCACACCCTTGCGACATTATTTTATTCCCAAAAGAGGGATTGTATGATTTCAAATTTCATATAATAAATACAAAATAATAAAAAAAAACAAAAATATCATAAACATAAAATGGAAATTATTAATCTATCATTATTCATATCTATGACATGTGGTAATGTACAGAAGAACAACATCAGTTCGCGAGGTGGTAGTCTGTTGTACATAAGAAAGATGATTCTAAATCCCATTTGATAGATGTATGTATAAGTGTATGTAGTAACCCTATAATAAAAATATCTAAGAATATTTAGGATTAAATTTTTTTTATATAATAATGTTATAATAATAATTTAGTGTGATTTGGGAGAAATAAAATAAAGATGCATGTTGATAAATGTTTCCAATTCTTGGGGAAACTCCTATTGGTTTATACAAAAGCCTTACTTGTATGGATTTAATCCCAATATAATACTTACAGTACTAGTTAATTTAATTTGGTAAGCTAATTTGGAAAAATTTTAATGATTCAAATTTCTTGGTAGGTGTGAATAAGTGAGGGGAGTGAGTAAACTTTATAGTGTAGGATCAGGGGAATTCATTGAAATTCGAAAAATAAACACTATTAAAATTTGTCTCTTAACTCATGTTCCAATAATAATGATATCATTTATAAAAAAATCTATTTTATGGTCTACATAAGGCCATAAATGTCATTTTTAAATTATTTGGGTCATTTATACGACATATCTTTTATGATTAAACACTATGTAAACTCATTTTTACCTTAATTGTTTTTATTAACATTAACTATTTTCTCTATTAATATTGGACGAACATTATTTTTAACTTATAAGACATTAAATATTATTCTGATTCCATACTTGGAATCAATTTTTCAAAATTCATCACACAAACACGGTATAAATTATTTTAAAATTTAAACCCCATATGGGAACAAAAAATTGTTTTTAAAGTACAATGTTGAAACATATCAAAAAAATTTAAAACAAATTTCATTATGAAATAGATTCAAATGACATAAATTAGATAAATATATTTATAATTTATAATTTTTTTTATTAAAACCAATTTATAATATTAAACATAATTATTAAATATTTATATAAAATTTACATTTTATTTTAAAATTCATTATTTTTCAGTATTCATCAAAAAAACATCATAAGAAAATTCCATAATTTCACCCATAGGTATTTTGGAATATTTAATTTTAAAAATAATATTATTCAATTAATTAATATTTATAAAAGTGTCAACTTTTAGTTTTAAAAAAATTACACCATTTAATGGAGGAAGACTTTACTATAAAAAATACATATTTTTATGTGTAAAAATGAATTGATCTTATTTCATAACTACAAAAATTATTGAGTATTTGAAAAAATACATGAATATATATAATATAAATTTCATCATTATGATTCATTAATATTAAATAAATAAATTTATTGGGATATAAACCATTGGTATAAGAAAATAGTTTTTTTATAAAAACATTTCATTTATATTCAATTGGTTATTAAATATATTTTTAATTAATTGCTAACAATTGAATTATGTTATGTATATTTATAATTTAGTTAGTTCTATTTATAATATACAATTTAATGTCCATGAGATATAATTTTTTTTTAAATTTTTTATATTTAAGGAATTCGATAAGACTTGTTCTTGCGTATAATGAAATCTATCGAAAAATTGATTATTGAAAATAACGCAAGATAACTCAGTATCACCTGCATTGAAATATATAAAATATTTTTAATTTATTAAACATAGTTGATATATCATATTTTCTATAGATATTATATTCTTTTCTACCTTTGGTGTTTCATATCACATAAAAAATTGAATAAAAAGTTAATATTATATAATTTTTTGGTTTTTACAATGTTAATGAATAATGAATAAATAAATAGATATTTATAGAATATGGGGATCCCATATGACTGTAAACAATATGACCATTGGAATTTTAAAATGATTTTCAGAGTAAAAATCTATCCATTGTAATAGTAATATATAAATTAAAAATAGTAACATTACAATTATATTATAATTCTAAACATTGTATGTTTTTTATAATATTTTCAAATATTAAAAAACTAAAATATGATATATTTATGCCATGAAATTGGTAACCAAATTTTTTAAAACTGTAAAATTGTGTTTTTTTATTATTGAAAAGAATAAATATGTAATTTATCTTTAATAAAAAATATAATTAGTTAATGTTATATTTATTTACTTTAATTAGATTTATATGTAAATATTATGTAGTATTATAATGATAATTCATTTTTATGATACCATACATAACTTTTCAATGCATTTGGAATAATATCATAATATTAAAATTCATTTTATTAATGAAATGAGGATTTTCTATTAGAAATAAATTTCCCATATATAGAAAAATATTTCTATAAAATTAAATTATTATTTTGAATCATCAAATTGAATAATTTTTATTATAATTTGTTGAAATTTTCTAAAATAGATTGTTTTTTGGTGATTGGTGTAATGTGGTAGAAAATGATGTTTTGAATTAGAGGGTAAAAACAAGAGTTTTTCAGTATTGTATTATGTAATGAAATATTATTTCAAATTAAATTTAACAATTTATTTTATATATTCATATAAATCAATAATATTTATAGCATTGGGAAATATAATAAATATATGAATATAATATTCATAAACATCACTCAATTCTTCTTATAAATTCAACCCCTCATCACACTTCTCCTCACAACATATAATAAATATATATTAAACTTTTTTTTAATAAAACTATAAAAAATCCTCACAACCACTCTCTAGAATTTCCGGTATCATAAAACTACAAATCCAATGATTCGTAAGTGGAATCCCAATGTGACAAACCTTATGGAGAAGTTAATATGCTCAATCTTGTTCCCAATTTTTCACTTCCTCCTTATCCAAAAAAAAATTCCAATAAAAAGGAACTATAAATATAATATAATAAATATTCTATACTGTTATTTTATTAAATTTAAAATTAATCATCCATCTTCTCCAATTTTTCTATTATTCTAAAAATTGAATCATTATTATTATTATGTCGATTCACTGCCTCCGTGGATGATGAGTTTTCATTTTATATAACCACAATCTAGGATGGTTAAAATTAACTTATAATTTCGTAAAATTATCTAAATACATATATTATGTAT
This sequence comes from Viscum album, assembly GCA_963277665.1. Lineage (NCBI taxonomy): Eukaryota > Viridiplantae > Streptophyta > Magnoliopsida > Santalales > Viscaceae > Viscum > Viscum album. The sequence continues at coordinate 974,016,428 of OY728141.1, forward strand.
GTTTTCAAATTTTGGAATAATATATTGAAAAAATATTAATTCAAATTATACTATTTTTTTATAGAAGGTAAAATCATTTAAATGAACATTCTATATAACCTTGAATGTTATACTAAAATAATCATCCCTATATTGGAAAAATATGGGTAATTATTAGAATAATATTTTCTGGAATTCAATGAATACCATTAAGATTTAATTTTATTATTATAAATCGCATTAGAAAATAACTCCATTAATTATCCACATGTGATCCCGCCATGGTTCCATTAAATTAATTCCTTCAGAGAAGCTCAATTAAATATTATATTTTTATTTTCGATTCAAAATAGACACTCTAAAATTGTAATAAATAAAATATTGATTTAAAAGGATAGTTATTTGGTAATTAATGAATATATTATGAATATTGAGGATGTTAAATGAAATTTTAGAGCGATTCTAGAAACTATATTAATGGATTTCTATTAACCACCCATTTCCATTGGGTTACAACCTTTCTCTAATTAAACCAATTTCACTTACTCTTTAATGTTATGGAATAATTTTAATATATATATATAACTTACATATATACCAGTATTATTTCCATTTTTTGATGAGGTAATAAGTTCCAAATGTTCATTCCTTGAGTATGTAATGTTTATAATATATGATAGATTAACTTTTGTGAAAAAATAGGCATGAACATCATATATTAGGTGTAACCAGATATCACTTCACTATATTGGGTAAATATTTTTCTCATGAGATATTATATATGGGATTTCTTATTAAACCAAAATGATGAAGGGATATTGGGGACCCATTGATGTTATCTTTGTGGTTAGCCTTGAATTGGGATTATCTAATATCTAATGATTCAACCTCATTCTCATGTCTCTATGAACATAGGATTCCACATTCTTGTATTACGCTCAAATGTGAATTTTCATAGGTCTTCTCTTATATTATATCATGATATATCATGTGAATTCAATGTTAGTCTTCGTTATCAATTTTATTCGCAATCTTATGTTTACATATATCACTTTTCATTTCGGTATTTTAGTGGTTATCATTTTTAGTTACAGTAACTCGAATTCATTTAGTTTCTCAATATAGATATTAAAATAAATAAGTTTTATTTTAATTTAATATTTATTGTTTTTTGTATCTATTATTCCAAAGAAACTAAACCTTTCAATCAATTGGTTATATTTAAGGGATGTTGATGATAAAAAATGTAAACTAATATGGGTAAAAATATTATGTCTCAATGCTTGGAATTTGGGTAATTCTTATATAATTTTGGGGATTAAGAGTAGAATAAATTATTATTAACCCTAGGGATAAGTCTACATCCTGGATAATAGCGTATAATTTTTATATGTATAGATAAATTAGTTTTAATCGGATTAGAACATTGTTTTCATACTACAAGTTGATGTAGATCTAGTATAAGAATTCATATGGGAATTATACATGAAAATGGAACATTGGGTATTAACTCATTTTTCACCAGGTTAATGAAGAAGATGTCTTTTTACACACCCAAGTTGACACACTCACATGATATTCCTTTTAAAATTGATAAACTCATTATGAACAATTATATATCACATTAATAGAGTAATTCCATAAAAAAATAATAGGAAAATTAAAATTGATAACCAAGATTGGAACCTTGGGATTTTTAATTTAGAATATAATTTTCATTCAAATATTATTCCCTCTAATTCAATAGTTTAAATTTTTATAGGTTTCTTATATAATATTTTATCATAAAATTTTCCCTTATTTTCGTTAATGGAGGGATATAGTGGAAAATATACCATTAACAAACAATACATGCAATGAAATGATTACACTAATGATATACCTAACATTATGAGAGTTGGAGTAAGGAACTTTATTAATGTACTAGATGGAATAACACCTGAAATGAATAATGATCTGAATCATGTGGAACTATCTTTTTATTGTACTATAAGGAATGTTGTGAGGAGTCCATTATGAGAAATTTTTCCGAGGATTAATATATCTTTAGATCACCTTATCATAGAACAATTTATTAACAAAATTCAAAATATATTATTTATCCTCTAGTGACCATAATAATAGAATTTCATGCTAACTATCTATTTTCATTAGGGGAATCCATTAAATGGTGGACACTGATCAAAAACACGATGTCCAAACATGATTTTTATTCTATGGAAAGGAAAGGATTAAAATATTTACTAAAAAAAATTCTATTGATTTATATCATAAAATGAATATGATGTTCCTATAACCGAATTAAATGGAAAATGATTCTTTTAGTTAGTGTGAGGGAAAATCCCATTGAATACATTGCACACCTACTAATTTTTCATGAGAACTAAAATAAATTTATACCAAGTCTCTAGTGGTTTAAAATTGAGTATAGAAATATATAATTATTTGAGACATTGAATAATATGTAGAGGCATTCCATTATTCCATCACATTCTTCATGAATATTGGGGACTCTCAATGGTATCATGGGTATTATTATAAGAAGTTAAAAAATGATTATAATTTATGTCGATCAACTGATAAAGATCATCTTGAAAATAAAACAAATGGCATCTTGTGTTTCACATTTATGGGAAAAATCATCCCAGAAAATCCTTTATTGTAATCATGAGATGCTTTGTGTTTTGAAAATATGGGTATAAATCTAAAAAATGCTTTTAAGAGATGACGGTAACAAATAAATCTATGGGAAAATTTAGGTTCAAATCAACCATCACTATTTTATACCATGTATCAATTGTATGGAGCCAATGCAATTTTCTTGATACAAACCAACTCTAACGGTTGTTGGAGACAATAAATGAAAAAACCCACATTATCCTAATCATAAATTAAGGGAATATATTAAATGTTCTGTTTTGGTGGTTTTGGGTAATGATTTGTTGATATGTATGATGGGTATTCATTCAATAATAGTGATATTTAATTCTAGTTCTACACATTATTCCATATCTGGTATGATTAGTTAACCTATTAAACCACCACAACAAAACATGGGGGTTGTGATATTTTTGATAATATAAAATAAAGAAATTACTGAATCACAAGAATTTAATCCATACCAGGTCAATTATTGTAGACTTAACCTACAAAAATATATTATCCTACCTCAATTAGGGGAATATGATTTTATATTAAGCATTCAATGACTTTATATATATACATAAAACAATAAACATGGGGATAATAAGATTACTATTGACATCTCGAATCATCATCTAAAAATTTGTATGTGTAATGGGGAGGATGATTCTTTTTTTAATATTCACAGAAACTATGGACATTATTTCCTTATGATAAATAATATATTTCTAAAATTACTAATACAAATGAGATATTCATTTGTGAATAAATGCCAATAATTATGGATTCTACTAGTGTATTCACTATATAATTTTCTCGACCTATTCAATACAAATATGCTGATTTCTAAATTGATATTTTATCATGATTTATACACATATCCAAGAATCCTTATAGAATAGAAATAATTGAGTATTACAAACAGAAGAACAATTTATAAGATAATCATGAAAAGGGTTATATATGTTGTAGTACTTCAGAATGTTGTTCCATAGTTATATTCATCAACAATAATTATGGTTCAATGAACCTCTGAATTGATTACCTTTAACTCAGAAAAATCACAATAAAGAACTTGTATCCCCTACTAAAAATATATTACATGATTGATCATTTATGTTGTTCCCAACATTTGTATTGGTTTCCCCTCAGTAAGCATGTCACCAATTAATGGTGAAGAATGATGGCATTCCTATTAAATCCGTTTAAACAAGGTATGGATACTATTATATTGTAGTAATGCCCTTCGAGCATTGTAATACTTCAAACAACTATAAAGAATTAATGGATAAATAATTTATATATTACCTCAACAACATATTTTAAATATTTATAGACGATATTGCTGTATATATTCATTTAATGGAGGATCAAGAATAAAATTTTAATACCCAGAAAAAGACATTGATAATAGAGAATATATACAATCATTTAATCAAAATAGAGTTATGTATGGAACAAGTATCAATATCATGGAATATTATCACTAGAAATGAAATATTTTTGTTCCCTTATGATAAAAATGAAAATATGGAGTTGTCATGGACAAACATTTTATATAGATATATAGTTTTCATAGACTACCAATGTATTATGATTGATTTCTAAGAAACATGAAATTATTGTAAAAACTATAACCATGATTATGTGGAATTCAATAATGTTTTAATGGAACAATAAGTGCAAATAATGCATCAAATAAATTAAAATATGACATATCATTTCACCATTCCGCATTCTCCCATTAATGGGGAAAAAATTTGTTACATTCAAATATAATTCAAAGATTGTATTGGAATGGTTAATAATATAGATAGATAAATATATACCCTACACCTGAGCGTAGTAGTTTACTATTTTCTAATTGAAATTCAAAACACTTTATTTGGAGTTAGTGGAAGCAATATTCTCAATGAAAATATAGAAACATTATCTATATGGGTAGAAGTGTGAAATATATTTGGATTATAAGAACCTAAAAAATATATTAACACACAAAGAGATTGGTATGGGATAGTAAACATAGTTAGAGTTCATAAATAACTATTATTTCTCAATCCACTACCTTCTCAAGAATGTAAATAAATATGAATGTCCTCTATGTAGAAATGATTTCAAAACTTTTTCAATGATGGAAACATAGAAGGATATTATTTTTGTATACATGAAATGTTTGTACATGGGTACTATAATTGAGAAAACATCATCATTCCTTTCTAAAATGATTTATAAAATATCCCTTCTGGACAAGATAATGGGTGTTCGAAGATATTATATAAAAATACTGAAAAAAGTAAAAACTATATGAAAAGTGTAATCCCTAAAGTCAAAAAGTGATAAATAAATCATTGTAAGATTTGTTTCATAACTATGTGTACCACAATATCATGAGATAAACAAGTAGTTATTGAATAATGAACATATCTAGACCTTAACCATCCAACAAAGGTTCATAAAGATGTATCAATATCCTTAAGGACACTATTAGTATGAAAATAATAACATTAATGTTATATAATATACATCAAAATTTCTAGTATGATGTTTTGTTTTGGATTAATGATAATGTTAAGAGAAGATAATAAATCCATTACCCAAACATACATATAAAAAGGAAAAATTCATCATTGAATTTGTCAATTTTTTTTCCAATATAATAAAGAGGAAATAATTATATATGATTTTTAGTGGAGCTTCATACCAATACTATTCATTTCATCTTTAATAAAGAGGGATTATCAATCAGAAAATGGGAATGTATATACATCGAAGATGAGGTTGGGGTCGTGTGGAACATTATTTTTGATGGTATGTGATCATTAATTTTTATTTATCTCAATGTAATGAATGGTTCACCTAAATTCTATAAACACTGATTTGATATTCAATTTGGTGTATCAATACGATCCAATGACCCATATGAGTGGACTTTATAGACACCAGAGTAAATGTTAATGGCATGCTAGATGGACATTAATGGGTTATGGGATCAACATCTTCTTCTAGTCAAGTCCTATTGTAATAATATATTTAACAGAAGAATGAAAATACATCCATATAAAGACCATTATGGAAAAAAATGTATTAAAAATATTCATTTGATAAAGATGGTCATTGAATGAATTTGGGATGTAAAATCACTAAAGTAATTATAGAAAATTTCAAGAAAATTCGACAAAACTTAATATTTTCTCTATGTCAAAAAAATTATTACAATGAAAATCATTGATAAGACAAAGAGTTTTAGGATGGTGATAATTTATTCATATTAACATCCGCGTGTAAGAGATAAATGAAATTTGGGATGATGTGAATACTTTATAGTTATATATTAGTCTTTGAAAATCATCACTATATCAAGGTTGTGGCAGATTTAGTAGCACATCTACCTACCAGTTCTCATATACCTGATGTATTAAATGTATTTCACATAATGTATCACATACCATATCCTTAACATATACTATGTTGAGAGTTGGTATATCAAGAATGTGATATCTCTTCTAGGTATAATCCTGTGATGATCATGTGTCATATAGATAATTTTATTAGAAATAATAAAACCCATCTATTTAAAAAACTATGTGGAAAAGATAAATAATATGAGGTGAAAAGAAAACCCAAATGAATAAACGAAGAATAATTAACCTCACGGGTTTTCATATAACTTTCTAAATAAAAATTTCAAAAAATAAATTTATTAATGGGGGAGTAATGGAATTTTTTTTAATTAAATCAATTTAATTCCCTTCTTATAATGGTTTCATATGTAATGAGGTAGAATAAATCCCCCGAACCACTTGATGAAACCAAAAAAAATATTATAATAATTATAAAATTACATATTAGGGAATAAATTATTTACTAGAACTGAAAATGTTACAATTGTAAAAAAATTAATGTAAGATAAATAAAATGTAAATATATGGATTTCCACGATATATTAGAATAACTTCACAAACAAAATACTCTATATAATGGAGAGAAAATATAAGTGTTATCATATTCTTGATGAAAATAAAAATATATATAACCTTGATATAAAATATTATTAAATTAATAGTGACATAAATTGAAGGTATTTAATGTATCTAAAGATCCCATATTTCCATAAAAAATCAGACAGCTGTACTATTAATCAGGTCATTAGAGTAGTAATATGACTGTTAGAATAGTAATATAACAACTATAAAAAAACTAAATTTTATAATAGTATACCCAACATTGGATTTGTTCTGTATTATTTTGGTATATTATAAAATGAAAAAATTATAAATTAATTCCATGGTATATGTAAATTTATGTTTCAAAACTGAAAAATTTAGTGTTTTTATTTTTATAAAATATAAATGTTTTTATTTCACTATTATATTAAATATAACTATTATATAGAAAATTTATTTAATAAGATGTATTTATAAATAAATATGATTTTTTATTATAGTGATAATATATTTTAATGATATCATCGGATAATTTTCAGTGGATCAGAAAATTGATTATAGTACTAAAATTGATATTTCTCAAGTAAATGTGTATTTTACATAAAAAAATTATATTTATGAAAAATTTAAATTTATTTAATGAAATTTATTGATAAATGGATTATAATCATAAATAAACTATTATCAAGGATTTTTGGTAATTTTCATCAAGAGAATAATTTTTGTGAATACTGAAATAGTGCAAAATACTTTGTTTAGCAAAATATGTTAGAGAAAACAATTTTTGAGTCATAAATGATGTAAGTAGACATTATTTAAAACTAAAAATACATTTGAGAAATGTATTATAAATTATTTATACTATTTATCTTCATGATCCAAATAAATAAATTAAATAATTTTATATTCCAAAACACCCATATCCTCCTCTTACAAATACCACCCCTCATGATCCCTTATGCAGAAAACCTCTATGATTTGTAGATTTACAAATTTATTTCTAATTAACATCCAAATAATCTCCCCCATTTCCAATTAATTATTGTCACATAAAAGACCAATCTATGATTCCATAAGTTGAATCCCCTTTAGAGGCAACCAAATGAAATGGTAGTACCGTAAATTGAGTCATTTTTTATCTTCCTTTTCTTCTTCGAAAAACAATTCCGCTAAATGTGAAATAATATCTACAGTATAATATATATTATGAAAATTTATTGTTCTAATGGAATATCTTTCATCCATTATATTCTTTTCACATATTATTTTATAAATGAAAACATCATTATTATTATGTCGGTTTGCTGTCTGCAATACTGATTAGTATCCTTTTTATATGACAATATTCATAGTAGGATTAAATTCACATATAATTACATAAAGTAGAATATATTTTTATATTGTTTTATTATTTAATATAATATAATACATATATGGTTATAATATTAAATAAAATTAAAGTACTTCATGATTGTAAGTAATTCCACTTATATGTACCACCCATATAACATTATCTTTTTAATAAAATAACCATACATATGTCGAATAAAAAATGTTTATATGTAAAATTTAAAATTTATAGATGTAAATAAATATATTTTTAATTAAATTCCAATGTCATATATCAATTTAACAAGAACTCTGATAATCATCATCCATTAATCCCACTAAGTAACCCTAAAACAAAAACCGATGGAAAATAAAAATTATTCATTATATCTAATAGATATGGTTATAAATGAAAAAAATAAATTTTTATTAAATAAATTATATATTGGAAATTTTCTTAATTAATTTTCTAAATAATTTTTATAATTTCATTATTCAGGATTTTTACTATTAATGGAGAGATAATTTGTATCCTATGTTAAGGGATCTCTAAGAACTACCATTTTCCTTTGGGTTGTGACCTTTTCCTCTCTAACCCGCATTACCACTTTGTTAGAAATTATTAAAATATAATAAACTATATATTTATGTCTTTTATATATACTAATCTTATTTTAATATAATTTTATAGGTTAATACATGCTACATGTTCATTTCTAAAATTCCTTCTATTTTATTCTAATGATTGAATCGTTTTTTGGAACCAAATTGGAATTAAATATTATAGTTGGTGCACACAAATAGTTGTATAATTCATTGGGAATTTTTTTTGTCTCATGATAAATTTTTCATTATATTTGGGGTTAATCCTAATCCATAATGGTATTTATCCACCATGAGATATTTTCTTGGAGGTAAGCCTTGACTTATACATTTTCCATGTTTTATGTTGTTTTCTAATTCTTATATTATCATGAATCTAAGATGCCATGTTATTTTTTTCTCCAATGTTATTATTAATTATACCTCTCTTTTATGGTATCATGTTATATCATTCTACTCACATTTTATTCTTTGATTTCAGAATTATACCCTTACATCTTATTTCAGATCACCACTTTATATTATTTATCATGAATTATAAACGATGATTTTTTAAAGGGTTCAATGAGATTTACAATATATTTATTAAAATTTTAAAATATATATATTTTATCTTCTTGTTTATGTTTTTTTACTAATTAAAATATATTCACCCAACTATTTGATAATTTGGTTGCATTTAATGAATATTCAAGTCAAAAATATTATATACATAAAAAAACCTACAAAATATTATCTCAGTACAAATTATGAATACATTTGTAAGTAGTTAATGAAATTTCGATTCCAAAAATTATTACTAGAAATAAAAAATTTATTATAAAATGTGATATTAGAAAATAAATATCACCCCAATAGATTAGAATAATTACACCACTAAAATTTATATAGAAATAAAGAAAATATTAGTAAACCAATCAAAATCCTTAAAAAATTAAAGTATATGCAGAAGTGTATTTGTAGTGAATTATCATTATTAGAAGGGTGAATTATTTATAAGGTATAAATGGAAATGTGACTATTCAGATTCAACTGTTATATGAAAATTGGTCAATATAACAATGGTAAACTATGTCCTTAGTTTATACTTTTAACATTATAATTAATATTTATAAATATTAATTATAACTGATAATTGACACAAAAAATATAATTGATGGATTCAACTTGTATTTTCTGGCCATTTAAGACCCATTTTTTAGAACATAGGAGGGAGGTATCGTTAATGGGGGTTCTAAACAAAAATAATATAATGTTGATCTTCAATAATTTTATCTTGAATTAAATCATATATCGGATAATTTGAAGTTATTAGAGATTACCTCTCAATTGATGTTATCTATTGTACCCCATGATACAACCACCATCACACACCAAGAATTTGGGCATTTACATGTGTGATAAGGGTTTATTTGTTTATACTATAGTTACATGAAGTCTAATATCATTTTTATAATTAACAATATTATTCCATAAATTCCTCTTAAGAGTTTTATTTATTAAAAAATAGTTGTTTAATTGTGGTGAATTTAACAATTTGATTTTTAGATACAAATAAAACATTACAATGTTTTTCTAGAAAATATATACATTTTTATAATAAGGAAAACATTTATATATAGACATTTCTATAATGAAATTTAATTTTAAAATATATTTTTAATGATAAATGATATAATAATTTTATGATGGCCTATGATATTTTTTATATATATATGAAAACTGATTGTTCCTTAAAAATTGATTCGTTTACATAAATAATGACTTGTAAGTTTAATAGATAAAATTTTCTTATTTATATTTTTTTTACAAAAAAAATACATTTCTCACATCATCACATCCAATATATGTTAGGAGGAATTTATGAGATTTATCTAAAAAAATTATTTTTCCATGATTAGTAAGAATATAGTTTTAGGGTTTCTATATATTTTTTAAAATCATAGTTATTTCACAATTATTTAATAATAAATTAAACCCAATACATTATATAAAATATTTAATTTTATTAATAAAATTTGTTTCCATATGTTTTATTTAATTATTAAAACGTTATGTTACATTCCAATGTCAAAATAGAAAAATTTAATTTTTTTAAAAAAACCTTACTTTAGGGAAACAGTAAATTTCAATTCCAAAAGAACTAAAAAAATATGAATTTCTAGTATGGTGGATTAAAATAACATAACTTTTGACCCAAATATTAAAAATAATGATCAACAACCATTTTTAATCCAATTTTATTTCATTTTCCTAAAAACTAGTTTTCCAACACATATATTTTGAAATTATTAAACAAAACGTCCAATAAATCTATAAACACCCACACATCTCATCAATTCCATTCACTCCAAATGTATCCTCCATTGTTTTTATTGTTATTGTTACTCCAAATTAATCCCCATAAGTTGTCCTCAACCCCCAATGTTTGATCCTCATATTTTAGGAATAAGCCTTCAGGATTTGGGAAATATTAACATATTTTTCATTCAAGTTCAATTATTTATGTTTTAATTCATCAAAATTATAATCCTTGAACTTTTATCCACATCATTATATCACATTATTAAAAAAAATTATTTTATTCATATAATACCTTGTCCTTTCCAATTTTATCATTTTTAAAACTGTGATAATTACCAATTATACTGGTGTTTTTTGTTCTAAAACATTTCTATTTTACAATAGAAATTCAATTTTACATATATTTGAATATAAAATACAGAAATATTTTCAATGGGTTTTGAAAATGGATTCTAGTTTGAGGATTTACATTTATTAAACACACATTTCTATTCATGGGATAAAAATCACATAATGATCTTGTATTTTATGAAATTTTGTACTCCCTAGTTTTGAAATTATACTCATTCATTATTCCCCATTTGTAATTTATGAAATTATTTATTATTATCTATGTGGAACACATGATGTTGATATATAAAAATGGTGTTCCCTTAAAGAACTCCAATCTATTGGGTAAGGAATTTAATCTATTGAGATAACATGTTTTATGATACCATAGTGAATAACCATTGTAAAATTCATTTATGAAACCATGGTGATATACTTATGAATGGCACATTTGAAGGATTTCCCCACATTTACATTTTCTGACCCATGTTTTTATTACTATTATAATCCCCCTGGCCATGCAATATTGTTATTAATTATTTTCTTATTGTTAAATCTCAAGATTACATGTTATATGTGTCGATTTTTTATTCCCTTACTAAGATTCTTTCTCACCGCTTTCCTTTTATTTATGTCCCTCGGTTATGAGAGACAGTAAATATAACCTAGGTTGAACCAATATATGTATCATTAAAGTGTATTTAGGTGAATGTTTTATGTTATCTTGTATAATATACCTTATTTTCAAGAAACTAAACCTGAAAATATCCTATAATTTTTCCATGTAATGTAATTTTATGTAATAAAAACTCAAGATGCCAAAGGTGGAACCAAACGATGGCTTAGTTCTTTTTAGAAATTAGGACATGGAATCTTTATGAAGAACCCTATGGAATGAATGAATGTAGGAAAACATCCAAGTATATCAGTGAGTAATGATGTTAGTGGTTTCTAGAAAAATACATCTTCATTTCAGTATCAATAAGTGGATGTGCCTATGGCACAAATGTATCTAATGATCACACTATAAAATAACACATTGAGCTAGAAGTGAATGAGAAGTGATTATCACTAATGGTACTTTCTTAACTCCTTGGTTGAAAGTCACATGGGATATGTTTGGTGAATCATAAGTTTATTATGAACCCTTAAAAAGGATATATAGAATAAATAATTGTTATTATATGAGATTAATAACATATTTAACAATGATGTTTTAAGATATAAAATCCCTTTATAATTATATTATTTGTAAATTTATTACTTTTCTCAATGAGGATTTCATTTTTTTAATAATGGAAGGAAATATAAGGCACTACCTAAATTATTCGTGTTATAGACAAAGCATTAACAGTGTTTTTAAAGATACTGGAATAGAAAATATCAAGGGGGGATTAATCAACTAACTAAATATATGAACAATAACATTAATCATGATGAGATAATGGATTCCCCTTGACGGGAGAAAAATTCAGTACAGTATTTCATGTGTCAATAAACACCATTCTTTAGTGGATTTAACGATGCATTGATTGATGAACAATGGATATGCTCTGTAGAAAAGATAATTATTATACTATGTTGTTTGAAAAAAATATAGAGTTACACTTTATATACTTCTTTGAATTAGAATATGAAAAGTGGTGGAAATTTACTAAAGTAATGAATTCAAGAAGGTAGATTGATACAATGGAGTGAAAAGAGACAAGGGGATTATTTTTAAATAAATATTTATCCATTCAATGGGAACAAAGACGGAGAAGGATTTTCTAGAACTAAAGTATAGTAAAAAAGAATCGGTTAGAATCTATTATAATAACTTTACAATACTTTCTCGATACAACTCTAGCTTCATTAAGTATCCTAAGGGAAAGGATGATAGATTCATCCAAAGACTGAGACCCCATATTTGGAGGAATATAACCAATCAAGACTATGAATTCTATGAGGAGATTGTGTGGAGTGATTTGAAGGATGAACATGAATTTAGAGTGATTTTATTTACACATAGATGAAATGGAATAAAGAGACATATGGATCTAAATATATCGAGAAAGTTTAATAACATAATATTTAGAATGAATTTGGAACTTCTCACATGCTAGAAATGTGGGAAAAATAATCCATAGAACTTATTATATTTGATGGAAAGTGTTATATGTGTAGAAGATATGTCCATATGGAATGAGAATGTCATGGTAAGGTTAATCCTCAGCTTATCAACATCATTAAAATATGGAAAATTCTAAAGAACCCATCATAGTTTTAATTCAAAACATGTGGATATCTTGCACAGTTTTCCAATTAATGCCCAAATTACAAGGCAATGGATGGGAACAACCATTAAACTCATCACAGAACCAGGGACAATTCTTGAGGATTTTATATCACAATAGTTGATGTGATGTCTTTAAATTATGTGGTTGCTGGTACAATTTTTTTTCTCTCTAAGATAGCAAGAACCTGGTTGGATTCTAGTTCTACACATTCCATTATTGAACCCAATTTTCCAAAGATCATTGAATCAAAACCATAACTCCTAGAAGTAGAGTTTTACATAAAGACTCATATAGGTGTTATCAAAACATCAACAGTCTATAAGAACTATATTATAAATCTTGGTGAGAACTATATCATTGAAATTATATTAGTGATACCATGGATTAATTTGAAACTATACTAGGGATGTAGTTACTCTCAATGTATAATTCAAATATCAACTTCATATGGAATGAATTTTCTGATTTTTTGAATGGATAACATACAATCATTATTAGAAATTATATTTCTTGGTTTGGGTATTGTTTTAGTGCACCTGCCATAGCCTTCATATACAAATGATCGGTGAAGAGGGAGAAGAAAATGGATGTAAACAATATTGATAATGTCCCCCTGATTCATGAAAAAATTGATTATTTTTCAAATGTGTTACTTGGAAATCCCCCAAAATGAAATTTATAGTTCTCCACTGAACTCAAAACTAGATCTAAGATCATATCAAAACCCTGTAATAATGTAAAATATGGAGTTATAGGAAATAAAGAAGAACCATCAAGATCTCTTGTAGAAGGGTTTCATTCAACCATGTTAGTCTCTATAGGTAGATCCTACTATCATTGTGAATAAGAAGTCTAGACCAATGAATCTATGCATTTATTGATGATAACATAAAGGGATCATAGTGAATAACAAGCACCATCTCATAAATATTTATGATTTAGTTGACCTGCTTTGTGGGATTTATTTGTTCTATATGATTTTAATTCGATCTGTGTATCATTAATTGAGTGTGAATAAATAAGATATTATAATGAATTATTTATGAACATTAAATGTAAATTATTTGTTTGTGGTTTTCCCTTTATCATGAATAATTCCCATGATATATTTATGGTTTTAATGAATTTATTATTTAATGATTAACTTTATAAATTCATCATAGTTTTTTTCATTACATTATGATGTACTTCAAAAGTCATGATACGTTTGAATATCTTATAAAGTCTATCTTTGGAACTATTAATAAGATGAATTTATTTGGAAAATGATGAAAATTTTAAACTTTATTAGAAAAAGTTACAATCTAGGGGTACATTGTAACCAATTAAGGTATGTCAGATGACCATACAAAGAAAAAGTCTTCATAGGAGTGGCCATATCCGAAAATAATAACACAGATTAGTAGATTACATATATTAGAATTATATTTTATAAAGTTTTCAAAAAATATTTCATGTAATTATAATACATTAACAATGTTATCTCTAAAATGGAATTTTTTCCATTTAGACAATAGATATTGAATAATGCTTCTATGAAATGATGAAGATATTGGTTACTTCTCCTATGTTAAATCTATCCTCTATCAGAGAAGGATTAATTATATATATGTGAATCTCTAAATTGGTTTAGGGGAATCCTCTTGGAATAAAAAAAGTTTATTTCTTATTATTATCAAATGATGAACCCACATAAGAAAAATTACCCTATGTATTTCCTTGAGCTAGCTGGTTATTTTCGATGAAAAATTATTAAAACTGTATCTTAATGGGGATAAATGTTATATATACACATATCACTCATGTTTGAAGTATTTTTTCAATAAAATGTAATTAAACATGAGACAAAATAAAAGTTTTTATTTATTAATGACTTTGAAATTTCATTTTATGATCTCTCTAGAGGACGAAAATAGTTGTTGATTAATTAAATATGAAGAACACTATTGGGATAGAAATGATGTTCATTCTAGGAGATCTTTTGAACAAAGACCTTGTGAAATTTGATATGGGAATCATAAGGGAGTTGAATCAAAAACCATATCCCATATTTTTTCTCATCCATCATCACTAGATATGATCATAAAATCATACAATTAATATCATTTGTAATAATAGAATATAGAATCTGTTATGAATGGGATGATTATAGTGTTCAATATTGATCAATAAGGTGTACTAAAATTTTATTCCAGGATATGTTTCATATGTATCATAAATATAAATATTGATATGATGGATGATTTTCATACCCCTACATTCTATATAAATCCTAGAATTAGTATAATTCATATGGAACATCATTATAATTATTGGGTGGATAATATAAAAATGGATATTGCTGACTACACTAAAACATGGTAGGTATATCAACAAGTGAAGGTAGATAAAAAAATAGAATAGATTAATTGTAAACACTACCCATTCCATCATATAAGTGATTTAATATTATAGTGTAATTCTTTAGTAGTTTGATAATAACATCCAATGGAAAAAATGCAATATGGGTCATAGTCGATCAACTCTATAAGAATATCCATTTCATCACTATTCTAGAAACATTATCAATTGACCAACATCCAAATATTTATATAATGGATGTTGTGAGTTTTCCTTGACTTATACATTCTATCATTACTTATCATGATCCAAGGTTCACATATAAATTATGGAGAGGTATCTAACCTGATGTAAACACTCAATTGAATTTCAATACGACTAATCACCAGCAAACTCAAGGATAATATGAATGGAATATTCAAACACTTGAGTACATGCTGGGAACACGTTCAATTAAATTTAATGATGGATGGGATCAACACTTCCCTTTATTTTAGTTATCATACAGAAAATTCTTCTTCTTGAGTAATCATGTGGAACCATATGAGGCTCTATATGTAAAATAATTTTGTACTCATTATTGATGGGATGAAGTTGGTGAGAGTAAATTTATTGAGACCCATCTTGTGTAATAGATGAAAGAGAAGTTTCGTTCCTTTCAACTTCTCATAATGGATTCTCTGTGTTTATATAAGGTATATGTTGACATCATCAAAGGGACGTGTAGTGTGATGTTGGGGACAATTTTCTCTTTCAAATATCAGCATGTAATTGAGTGAAGTGATTTGGAATGAAAGGTAATGTTAGCCCTATGTACACTGGACCATTATAAAATCCCTAATCACCTATACGAAGTGTCCCATTGGATAACACTTTTATTAAATCATTTTTACGTTTGTTATATATTTTATATATCTCTTTTGAGTAAGTACATAATTAATTCCTCACCTGTACTTAATGTAGGGAAGATATAAATGGAACACGACCTCTCTTAGGAGGAGTAGTTTGTGGAGATATTTTACCATAGAGACATGGTTCATCTTAGTAAAACAACCAAAATAGTCAAATTGGAGTATAAGAACCACAAATTTGATGAAGCAATGTGGGTACCAATGGAGAAATTTAGACCAAAGTACCATGATTTTTTTCCAATTGTGAAAATGAGTTAAAATTTTGGGGGTGAAGTTTCATAAAGGGGGTAAATGTAATAACCTATTCTATATAAATGATATTTTTTATTGAATACATTTTTCAACATGTTATATAATATTATACTCATAGAAAACAATTTGTAACCAACAATGTATTATATAATTAAAAATGGTCATTACATTATTCATCAATGAAGCCATTTCAAATGTAAATCAGTACAAATGGACATAAAATATAAAATATTAAATCATAGAAGATAAAATACAGATCTAAAAAAATTACAATAATAATATATCACATTGAAAATGCAATCGAAATAAAGTAAAATATCATTAAACTAATAAAAATCCTATGAATATAAAAATATAACCTTATGTGGATTTTTAGGAATTTTGTGTGTAATAATGAAGTAGTATTTATAGGGTATAATAGGATATGTGACTATTTCTATTTGAATTTTATATAACCATTGGTAAATATGACCATAAGAAATTATACCCTTGGTTAATAATTTTACCACTATATTTAGTGTTTATAGATAGTAGTGAAAGTGTATGGAAGATAAATAGTGAAAAATTGATGGCTTTAACCTGTAGAGTCATGACATTTGCACCCCATTTATCAAAAATTTGTAGAGATGTATCGTCGGCAGGGTTATCCCTTGACTATGAACATTCCAAGCATCATCAAGTGAAGTATTAATGAAATATTCTATGGGATAAGTTAAATTTAGTGGATATTACCAATCAGCCGATGTTAGCCTACTAACCCCATGAAACTTCCATAATCGCAAAACCTACCATTATGGTGATTGTGGGTATTTCAAGGGGACATGTAGCCTAACCGTTTTTAAATAATGTTTAAATTATTTTGTGTAAGTAAATTTTTTGTTCCATCAATTCCACTTATCAATAGTTTTTCTTTTAAAAATATATGTTTAATTAAAGAGATTTTGATAATTTTTTTTTTGATACAAATAAAACATAACTTTTTTCAAGAAAATATATATAAATTTTCAAATACACTAATGAATTATAAAAACTATTTTTTAATAAAATAATATTTTAAAATACCTTTTATTAATAAATGATCAAATAAATTTATGACATCCTAGGAATTTTTTAATAAGTGTTAGAAATTTCACTATGCATTAAAAAATGTTACTTTTAAACAATTATTGATTTTTATTTTTAATTGTAAAAATTATTAAATTTAAAAAAAATTATAATTAAATAATTATTTTTTTAATTCAAATTATTGAATTTAGGTTTGGTTGAATAAATGAGAATTTTATAAAATATATTATTTTTTTAAGAATATTAAAAAATAAAATTTTATGGTTCTTATATACTTTATGAAATCATAATTATGTCATAATTATTTAATGAATAATTTAACAAAATTCATGAAAAAAATATGTGTTTTTTAGTGATAACTATATAAATATATTTTATTCATTTTTTACACTAGAAGTTACCTTCAAAAGTCTAAAAATAATTTTCTTTATTTAAAAAAAACATTTCCTTATAGAAACAATAATTTTACACGCCAAAATAAATAAAAATATATGTTTTTTTGGGGATTGAGGATTTAAATAATGAAGTATTTGACAAAAATTTCCAAAACCATGATTAATATCCATGCTTAACCAATGTTTTTCATTTTAAACAACCACATTTTCCATGAACTGTATTTTGAAATTGTAAATCAAATCCTCTACTTTTCGAACAAATACCCAGCCATTTATCCATTTTCATTCAATATATATCCATCATTCATTGTTTTCTAGTGATTTTTCCTCATAGTAATACCCTCCATGGTTTCCTCAATCCCCCAATAATCCATTATCATGTTTTAAGAACAACTCTTCCATGTAATGTAAATATTTAATTCTCTTTTTCCATTCAGGTTTCATTTGTATGAGAAATACCATCCAAATTAAAAACAAAGTTATTTTCCCACATTATTTTAGACCATTTTTTTATGAATACTATTTTATAAAAATGGAAAACTCATCCTCTTCCATTTTAAAATTTTATAAAACCATTTTAAATTCCCTATCACTCTGTCAAATTTTCATCACAAATTTTTCCCTTTTTTATGGGAAATTATCTTTTAATTTTACATGATTAACCAATGATATTTTCATTCCTATGGGTACATCAATATATTTAAAAAGAAATTTTTGATCAGGAGTTTACATATCTGAAACTAACATTTCCATTTTTGAGTTAAAAATGATCCAATGATCACATCTTTTATGAACTTTTATATGCCATGATTTTGATGAGACACATGTTTATTATTATTTGAGGGTTATTTATGAAATGATTTATTATGATATATGTGTATAAAATGAAATTAATACATTTTAAGTCTTCTCCAAGATATCTATCCAATTAATTTGGTAAATATAATAATCTATAGAGATGACACTTTTTAAGATACCTTGTTGGAAAACCCTGGTAATTTTTATTTATGGAAGCATTGTGATGAACCTTAGTGATAGGATTTTAAAAGTCTCATTTTAATTTTGTGAAATAATTTCTATTTTATGAGTCATATTATTAATAATATTATAATATGCTTTCTCATACCTTATCATCATTCCTTATGCTCTTATTTTTATGTCTCAAGATCAAATGTTATATGTCTATATCGTTTATTCCCTAACTGAGATTCATACTCAAACCTTCTATTGATGAATGTCCCCATATAATGAGATATAATAATTATACCTTAGTTATAACCCTTGAAGATGTCATTCAAGTGGATTTATGAGAATATTTTATTTAATCAAGTATTATTTACCATATTTCAAAGAAACTAAACATGTAAATTTTATGAATTGTAATTATTATTGATATGTATCTATAATTTTATTATCATATAAATTTTATAATTTTTTATTTTGATATGTTTCAAAGATGAATTTGTTATGAAAAGTTCATATATGTTTTTAGATATATTTAAGGTGATTTCATAACAAAAAAATCAGTTATAATTAATGATACATTATGAAATATATAATTAGTTATGATTGGTTTATTTACAATGATTATTATATGTCATACCCATATTGTACAATGGTCATTCCACATGACAATATTATTTTATGAAGTTATTATGATAGTGTAGGACAATGATTAAGATAGATACATTAGGATATTCCACAAATGCTTGAGTTCATTTCATTTTAATTTTAAAAATAAGGATTCAGTATGATAGTGAGTGACATGTGTGTTTTCAAGATTCTAAATAGTCTGTTTCTCATTTTGAAATTATTTTTCTATATTAAACATGACATGTTCTATTAGTGTATTCAACCAATTTTGAAGGCCCATTTTAGCTCCGCAATAATGGTTTGAAAGTATAAATGACATTTAGATCTCTTATAAATCCATATATAATCCTCTCTATTTTCAATCGAGGAAGATTTGAAAGTGAAAATGTTTACTGCATAATGAGAGTTTGTTGAAAGAGGCTTTATAATATTTATTGGTAACTAATGTAGTAGTAAAACATTTTTAACCCTTATATAATGAATATTATTTATACATGATATAACTAAATTGGATATTGTTATGGTAAACTAAAGTAGGAGTTTTTTTATAGAGGATGGATATTGTTATTCAATATTTATTATCTTTATTTTAGTAATTATAGATCAGATCACTGTATATATTTGTGGTCTTATTATTTTTTTAATAGATCCATTATGTATATTTCTAGCTCTTAGATGGGGGGATATTTTTTATTGTGTTTTTTTGTCTTTCAATTTTTTATAAATTTACCTATTTTACTTTATAGAATCAAAAATCTCTAATTATTTTTTCATATTCAAATCCATGTATATGAATGTAGTAATGAATATAAAATAGTGTATTTATAGGTTTCACTACTTAATAAGAGTAACTAGTGTGTGGAATTGAATATAAATTTCCCACCCTCTCAACAAAAATAATGTTATAATTTTTATGTGGTTAAAAAAAGTGAGAAACTACTTTACAATTTAAATGAACAATATTTAATTGAAAAACCATGGGTTATAACAGTAGGATGAATCATTATACTATCTCTAATAACAATATCCTCCTTGTTTATAAGGTTATTTGTATCACCAAGAATGTATTATAATTTTTTTTACTACTTTTGTATGTCATAGTACTACGTAGATCCTCCAATAACTTATTAACATTGAAAATTTCAGAATTTCTAGAAAGAAACTCTTTTTAGTTCTTCTAGTAGTAAATTCAAAGACACGCTTTTATCTATATATATTAGTCACATATATATCAATATGTTGTAAAATGATAATCCCTAAATTGTTAATGACCGTAATTCTAGTCAATTCATATCAACATGGTATGTCACACACTTTTTTCTAATTGATATTTGAAAAACAAATATATGAAATTCTTTAGATTATTTTCTTGAACACATTCAACATCAATTTGAAACATAATACACAAAAAATTATATATATTTTCCACATTAATAATATACCACATTTTTTATTATTGAAAGAATGTTTTTCATCTTAAAACATCATCATCACAATTTATTGTTCTTATTTGATACACAATGTCAATAGTGAAGTCTTTATCAGTTCTCCTACATAATTCATGGTGAAGTATATATTTGTTCAAATTTATTTCATTTCACATTCAGTGTTATGAAAAATTGATCTTCAACATTGAAAAATTAATATATTTTTCAATTGATACCAATTTAGATCGCATGAAATTCACACATCATTTTTTTATTGATAGTTAATGTAAAATATTCAATTCTATTTTCAGCATCTGAAATACATACCAATTTACCTTAGAATGAGTCTACACATGTCATGAGATAATGCATTCAATTTTCACTGTCTCTTTGTTTCTTCAAGAATATATGTATATTTTCAATCAACTTGTATTTTTTCAATTGATTTTGTGAATTATACCTTCTTTAAAAATTAAGAAAGAACACTATTTTTCCACAATTTCTTTCCGCATTTTTATAATAATTGAAAACATATATTCATGTTATGTAAAATATATTGAAGACACTATATAAACATATCTATTACATATGTTCATATACATGGTTCCACTTCCATGGATACCTCTTTCTTATATTATTCTTATGCATGATTAATTTTTTGAAATAATATTCTTCATGTTATTTTTATGTCATATATATATATATATTATACTCCTATGAGAAAAAAATATCATTATCATTTTTAATTCATAATGAATTCATAAAATTCACCATGGAACATGTTCATTGTTAAGTATAGTGGTATTTCACAACTCATACAAGGACTCACAATATCAATCTCCATCGTGAAGAATAATGTGTGTCTAAATAGTAGAAAAATCTCCAAGGCACTTCATCACATAATATGAATATGTATATCATTGAAAAACGAATAAGGTGAATGAAACTACACACTTTACAATGCTTTCAGGGATCACTAGACTCATCTAATTCATAAAATTTGAACTATTGAGATGATCTATTTTTTAAATTAGAGAACTCAATGAATATGAATGTGGAAGCACATTCAATTGGATCAATGAATCTTATTTTATTGGAGAACATCATTGAATTTATTCAATGAGATTTATAGATTAAAATACTAGATTTTATAATTTTTTGATGAACAATTCAATTTTCCAAACTTATTTGTTATAATTCATCAAATGTATATACTGAACAACATGGAGTATTTTCCATTTTGAGGATATTATACCCTTTGTTGATATAATCATGCATATTTCGTAATAATTAAAATCCTTTACATAGATAAAACTCATAATAGAATATTTAACATTCATATTGGGTCCTACAACAACTGTTACATTTGGATGATTCTCCATTATGGTTCTTTTCATCCATGAAGGACGTAGTTGCTTAAATGGGGTACCTTACTCCGATTATATTGATATAAATATATCAAAAATATCATAGTGTCATGTATGTTGATTGATGGAGGTCCGAACTTCTACTCTAGTGAAGAGACTCTCCATCCTGAGGTAGAATATGATATTCATTTTAAAAATGATCATCTTATTTTGAGTATCCAAAGCTTGTGAAATCAAGATAAAAAATTAATCTAATCAGATGTATTGTGGTATGTATATCCATTTTTATGAGGGTGAAATGTATATTGATGATACCATACCACACATAACTCCAAATGAGGAATCCATCTGCTTTATTAGTAGGTGGGGTGACATTAATATATTTTTGAGTGGAAAACAACAGATCTTTTAGATATGGTATAAATTAGGATTTATAAAGTGGTGGATATATAAGAAAACATAATAATACTATAAAAAATAACCCCAAATTGATGGTAAAAATGAACCAAATAGAGATTCTCATATGGTGGATTGATGTATGTGATAGATACCCACATTATTTAGTGGAAGTAATATTCCAATATATCAGAAGAATTAGATTATGTATTTTGAGAAGAACAATATGGTCTTAAGAAGTGATGAAAAAAATGATAAATTTTTCATGCAGTTTCCCAAATGTGATTCTTGTCAATGGTGGACATTGATATCAAATACTAGGGAGGAAGTAGAAATAGAAATCATTGATGGAATTATTTTAAGGAGACATTATTCAACACAGATTTCCATCCTATGTGATGAACTGAGACGAATATATAGATACTAGAATACTACAAAAGTATGAAGACTGCGTTTCTGGTTATGAAGTTAACTTTATAAAGTTAACTAGGTATAATATGTATTAAATATGAAATACAGAATGAATGAATGATCATTTATTTGAATTGATTAAAACATTCATAAAAGGACACTAGTTTCTTATAAAAATTCATCATATGATGAAATAGTTCCATGTGCTATCGATACAGAAAAATAATTATGCATGATTTATGACTTCAAAGGGATTCAATATAATAAAGGGATGCAATAACAAATCATGGATAATATAAAGAAGGTAATGAATTTTTTCCATCATGTGACAACTAAGCAATGGATCGCCGAAGTAAACGATTGACGGGACTGGAAGTTTTATATAAATATGGACAAAAGTGTAACTGATGAAGATACTGTAAAGGGAATAATGAAAAATCCTATATTAAGAGTATTAACAATAGTGAAATTATGAACCATGAAAATAAATTCTTATGGAATTAAGGTATTATAAGTGATCCAGATGAAGATTTTATATTTTAAAAAATGATTTTAAATGATTAAGGTAGTTCTATATTGGGATATTTGAAATATGTGGTAAATGAATTTTATTTATCATTTTATTGTCATTTAGATTCTGAAATTTATAAATATTTTAATTTATTACTATTTCATTGGAGATATGTTGGAATATATTGAATCTTACCATGAAATTTGATTTAATATCAATTTACACCTAATGGAAAATAGTTGTTTGATGGAAAGGTAATAATAATATGTTCCAAATTTATAGACAATGATGTTTGGATTAAGATACCATTGATATCAATAAAGTAAATTTGATACTACTAACTAACTTTTAACTGATTCATTGGATATGGATCATAATACTTTGTAATGTTATAATTATAATACTTTATGAAATTGTTTTTGTTTATCATTAGACATTGTTTTTTGATGTTAACTTATTACATCACCATATTATGCAACAAGTTCAAATAGATTAAATATAAATATTTCAAAGAACTACCAAAGTGTAAGATTTTTTATAAAATAGAAATGTATCATGTGTTCATATTTATTTATATTCATATTGACTAAATAAGTTTTATAACATTAGGAAAAATGATTTCAAACAAAAATGCTACCATATTATCATCGATACTGGTTTTTTTGGGAAAAAAATTCTCAGGAACATGTTCTATATCACTGTATATATGAACATGATTGTTATATTTTTCACCGATGTACACGTATGAACTAAAGTTATCCTATTAAAAAAATAGTTTTCTGTTGACCATCACATTTTCCATTCCCTCTTAAATATAATATGTGTTATTAAGCATATTTTCAATGTGGGTTTTCTCAACTATCAAGTCGCCGATTATATAGACAATGATTAAATTATTAGGATGAAATATAAATAATGTTGTGATAATGTGACACACAAAGACATTAATTTTTTTTATTTTTTAATAATATAATTTTCTTTTATATAACTTTCTAAAAACACCATGATAATCTTATGCTACACACATCACATAGTAAGCATTAGTTACATGCATGATCAAGTATTAACTCCTTTAAATGTTTCACATATTTAAAAAAACTCAACACATTTAAATATTTAATATTTCAAAATAAGTATAATGTTTTTTATAGAAAATGAAATTTATTTTATGCCGAATTTTGGAAGATATTCTAAGTTACATTTATGTATTAATAGTGAAAACTAGTGTATTTTAGTTGAAACATTAATTTGTGTTTAAAAACGTTTAAATATTAAATTATATAATAAAATTATTTGAAAGTGATAATATTTCAACTATACATCAATTAATATAATTTAGAAAATTGGAAAAAAATTTATATTTTATTTAGATATAAAAAAAGATTGAACATTTGAAAATTTTCACCTAAATCCCTTATTTATTTCCACAACTATGGGATTAAAATTAAAATTAGTATTTATAGTTATATTAATTGAATTCAGAATAATGGATAAAAATAGTTGGGGTCAATATAATATATATATATATATTTATAATATAAAATTAATTTTGTACTCAAATGTTTTGTTAATGTAACTAAAATTTTTGACAATGATTGATATAAAATTTTGTTCAATTAGTGGATAAAAATTTTTCTTAAGTGAAAAAGTTGACCTAAAAACTTGTCAAAAATCCATTGGATTTCCATATTTGTACCATTTCACATTTTGTATATAATTTTCAGAGATAATGGGCTAATATTACATGAATGTGACCTATATAATATGATAAGTAAGGTAAAAAGACAAAAAACTAACCATTCTTATATATAACAGTTAAAAAGCCATAAGAAATAGAAAAATAATAAAATTTTATATTATAAATATCATTTATAAATAATACTGTGTTATTTTAATCATAATAAATTATCATGAATTTTTATTGATGAGTTAGTTACTGAAAATGATTATGAAACTCCAGTGTAGGGATTATTTAGTTAATTTTTCTAAAAAAATTATACTAAAAAATATAAAAAGTGTAGAATATTAAATTATTTATCTTGATCCCTTATTTATGTATATTAGTATTACATGGTAAATATATGTGAAATTAATATATTTTAATTCAGTGATTTTTTTGATAATTGTAAATATTAACTAATAAAATATTTTCAAAATGAAGGTTAATGATATTTTATAATAATTGATATATTATTTACGATTTCAAACATACTAAAAATCGTATATTCATTATATTTATTTTTAATTGATAATAATTTTGCTATATGTTTTATTCAAGGAACAATTTAGCTTTAATAATGAACATATAAACCCCTATGTTGTAAAAAAATTAGCAGTGTTCAGGATAATGAGGTGTTTTTGTGGGTCACGTGGGTTTTTTATAAAATCAATTTATCACACATTAGAAATTTATTCTGTAAATTTGATATCATATTTAGATAAATGTTTTTATATTTTATAAAATATATCTATATCATAGAGTATTAATTGTAAAATTAAATATGATATAAAAATAGTTACTTTAATAAAATTCATAATGGTAAATGTTGGAAAACATAGATATTAATGTTAAAATTGGTAAAAAAATTACTTATTATTTAGTTTTGGAGGATATTTTTTTCCATAATTTAACATAAATCCAAAATTTATTAATTTTGGATGCACATGATGTGAGGGATACCTCCAAGTAGTTTTGACCTTTTATATTTACATGAATTCCACTACATATCCAATATAAAAAAGTATTTATGCTTCCCACATAAGAACACTTAACAATCCATTTGAATCATCAAAACATTTCATAAATTAGATGCAAAATCCTTAATATCAACCTATAATTCTAACATTGGTGTTACTGTTATCCATCAAAGTCTATTGGGGAAAAACAAAATGAGTTAACCAAAAGGAGTTAATATTCTTCAATGATTACATTTGTTTTATTCCATTATCAAACCATTAAATTATTTATATTACGTATTATATAAGAAAAACATTTATTCTAAATATAATTAAGTATTTATTTGTTAAGGGTTATACATAAACCAACACACAATTTTATCAAATGGGAAACAAATCCACCATTTGTGCGTACAATAGACTCCGACGTAAAGAAATGATATCGTTCATTTTTTCCATTACCACATATGAGGGTTGGGAATTAATATGGACATAGTGTTTTTATATTATATATGAGATATTTATGTTTTATTTAAAATTATGTAATTTTTATATGTCCCATAACTTCATGAATATATTTTTTGTAAATACGATAACATCATTTGTTGTTGTGGGGACTAGATATTCCTCAAACTGATGTGATATGTTCACAAATTACATTGAATTTATTAAAGATGTGTTTAATAAATAATATTTTACATAAAATAAATATATGATATATTTATTACATAAATGTTTTTTATGAAATATAATATATCATTTTCATTATTACCCGTTTCACACACTAAATAAGTGATAACATCATCTGACTACGTGTCAACTACCACCTCTTAGGTGTGATATGATTTCATTTTCATCAGATAAATTATATATATAAGTAAATATGATTACATAAAATGGAATTTATGATATAATAGTCATTATTAAATTATAAATTGTTACATACCATTATTCCATAATGATTATTGATAATTTTGAATGTTACTCATGCGTACATACAACCTACTATCTCGATGATTGTAACATTGGTTCATTTTTCCTAGAAATCCATCATGATTGGTTTTAAATTTATATTTTATGAATAAATATGATAATTATATCATTTTTTATGGTAATGTTTATATAATGTCCCCTTTGACCATATTCGACCTACCAAATTCATTCATAACACATGACCGAAATTTTTCAGATCACCTGACGTAAAATTAATCTATTAAGTAGTTATATAAAATTTGTAATATGTGAAGTAATAGTAACAATAAACATGAAAAATTTATCATGAATTTAAATAATTAATATTCTTTTATTATTCAGGAAAATAAATACACAGATGACAAGTAGGACTCGTGGTAAGTGATTACTGTCTCACATTTTCATACATAATGAATACATGACTTTCAACACTTATTTCATTTTTGTGGTGTATATTTTTCCCAATTTTAACTTAATGTCTTGATAGACTCATATTTCATGGTATTACATTTTTCAAAATTATTTATCAAATACAAGGGTTTTTGATTTAAATATTTCTATGTGGTAACACTTATGTTTGAAATGTCACTTTATTTTTTGATTCATAACACTATATTGTAATAATATAATTCTTTTTATTATTTTTTTATGGAAATTAGAATTATCTTAATATCAATATTCTAGTATTATAGATAATATTATTTAATAAACAAAATTTCATTTTTAAATATGTATTTCACTCTAAATATTATACGATTTATTTTGGAGATTTTGATAAATTTGTATCTTTTACAAAATAGGGATATTTAATAAGGAATAGGGTTTACTATTTATATTTATTTTTAATAATATGTGAGAATTTTTGCAATTAAAATATACAGTTTTCGGACTAGTTAATGCAAGACCCTCAATGCACCAGTAGTCCCATCGGGTGAAATCAAGTAGTGACAACCACTTCGCATTTTCATCCAAGAATATTTAAATTGAACGAATGGTAGATCTTCAAAAAAAATCAGTATGGTTACTACCAATAAAGATAAACTGTATTGGCGATAGATCATGATATTAAATATCTTGAGGATTGATATAGATAGTATATAAATGAAAAATTATGTATTTCATCTTCATTATTATTTCATGTCACTGTTTAATTTGTTATAATATACATAGTCATGTTTTATGCTCATTTGATTATTTTTATGGCATAATTATATCACATTTTATTCATTCAATTATGATAATTATTTATTCATTCATTATAACATTAAATATATTGTAACCCTACTAATAATTATAGTTCACCATTATTATTTTCATATACTCTTTATATAAGGATAAATTATTGGAATGAGTTTCAAGGATAATGTGAAATTAATTTTCTTATGTATTATGTTTTATCATTCCTAATATAAAATTTTCCCCATGAATGTAAAATGTTTTTCAAAAAATGTTAAAATGATTGGTATATCATGATTTGATTCCTTATAATCATGCCAATATAATAAATCAATGCAATGAATCTAGATTTTTGGGGTCTAGGAGTTAAAACATGAATGGATAGTGATGTTCATGATAATTTGAATGATTATTATTCTTTTTTTTTGAATTTTAATCTATGCATTTGTTTTCTCTTTACTAGATATTTCTTTTTCTGTAAGATATGTGAGCTATTCAATGAAATATACTATGATGAAACTTAGTGACACTATAAAATGAATATTTAATACTTTAATGGTTAATAGGATGAAATATCATGATTTTGTGATGATAATATGTTGAAAGGTTTTATGAAAATTTAAATCACAATATACATTGATTAATGTATGAGTATTAAAAAAATTATATTCTTTAAGTTGAAAAAATAATTTAACATTCTAGAATGAATCTAATGGTATCTATATCCGCAATAGAAGATGGGTACATTCCTACAACTTATATAATGAATGATATAATTTGGTTAATTCCATTTTTGAATAAAATAAAAAATATAGTGGATAGAGGATTTTCATTATGATATAGTTAGAGACCCATACATATTAATTTAACATAGTTTATATGAACGAACAAAAAACATTGACCGAAAATATCCTTTCCTATGATTCCTTTAAAGGGATAATGTGTTAGATATTAATTATAATACTTGGAATAGAAATCATATAGATGTGATTTCAATGGTGATATTTTAAGATGAAATGAGGAAACAAATTTCTACAGTTGGACTTGGGTGATCACAGTGACTTGGGGACACACCTTTCATTAGACATAGGTAGGTATTATGTCAATAAAAAAAGGTATTTACTAGATATATTGAATAATTTTTTAAGTGGAAGAATGATGGTTTTCTCGATATTTATTCTGGATTCACTAGGTTTTGTTTCATAGATGGAATTGTTCAGCCATATTTTTTCAAGAAAGTTATTATTGTACATTGATTATCAATTAGAGTAGATGAATATTTTACAACTATAGTTTTTGAGAATATTTGGGCCAAAATATTTATTACCATATTGAACATCCATAGGAAAATTGTTCATCAGACCCAATGTCATTAGTTAGTGGATCTTCTATGGACTGGCTACAATGATCAAACAATGATCATCAAAAAAATATTTTATCAGTTTTTTATTCATTTTTTTATGAATATTGATGGATTTATTGGAAGGTATGAATATGTATGTTCATTTTATCCGGTCAATAGAATATTGAATTTAATGATTATAAGTTAGTGAAAGTATGATTAATTATAAATACATTTATAAAGTCGCATTGGACTATATCTCTAAAAGAGAGATGAAAATTATATAAAAATTAATTTTTTTCTCACATATGAATATATGATACCCTATAGAGTATATTAGAATGAGTTATATACTCTTTTATAACTCATATAATGAAAATATTTGTTATGTTTCCATGTCGATTTAAGAATTCTTCCAAACCATGTAAATTTCTGTTTTTAAATGTTTAAATTCTTTATTCTTATGTGATGTACAAAATATAGGAATATGTTACGTGATTAGTTTGGTATCATTATTCTTAGTTCAAGTATACATATATTAGGATATAGAGTTTATCAGAAAATCTCCATGACAGAAAAATATTTTTGATTTCGTTCTATAGTATGGGATGATGGTTTTTGACGAACATCTCTATCTGGTGAGAATTTTATGACATGGTTCATTGGTTTGGACAATGAGATGGTATTTTTGTTTACATTGATTACTAAACACCCTAAATAGGGACATTCATCTATCATTAGTATTTCCATTGACCATAACCAAGCCAATTATTGAGTGGGGATGTTACATATTTCATATTGTACACCATGATTTCATTATTATGTTTTGATAACTTCTAAATGAATGTTTTTACCATACTCTTTTAAATAATAGAGGAAGAATATGTATTACATTTTCTCTTATAAAATAATTTTTTTCAAAATATTCCAATGTAATAAGGGTTTCATTTCATTAATTTTAAAATCTATGATATATTTTTTATATTCAACACCATGTTCAATTTTATGTGGTTATCAGACTATCACATTATATTTAAAAATTTATATTGATATTTATTTAATAATATTTTATATTATTTTAATAAATCTCTCTATAGTATAATTTTGTCTCAATTATTACCAAAATTTATTCGGGGTTCATTTTATAAACATTCCCTCTTTTTGGAATAATTATTATTTTGTACATACTTTTATTTTATGGTGTACTTAATACAGAAATGGAATCTATTATTTTTAATAAAGATTCTTTTTTCAATTTACATATTTATAGAATAACACCTCCCTCATATTCATTTGACACAAATGATATGAAAAAAGTATGATTTTATAATTGAGGGATGCTTACATAGAAAGCTAATCAATTTATTATTTAGAGATATGTATTATTCCAATAATGATTTCTATTAGTTACTAAGGATGGTTGGATATGAATTTGTCAATCAATATATTATATGATGAATTTATTATAATTAATTAGTGATGATTTTGGCTCTAAAAATTCCCTAAATGAATTGAAAGATACTATGATAAAACATATATTGGGTATTTTGATGCTTGTCAGCCAAAAATAAATTAATTCATTGAAAAGGTTCTCTGACAGAAATATCATGATATCAAATTTCATGGGGTGTGGGTTTTAGGTAATTGAATAAATTATATAACATTATACGTCTCATATCTAAATAACTAGTTATTAATATTAATGCAATCTATTTTTTCCATTATTATATTTTTTGATATTATGATCTCAAAATCATTTGATTTTGGAAATATTTTGGTTTTATATTTCGATCATATTAATTTTTTCATCTTATACGCACTTGCGATAATTGATTTATATAACTTATATTTACCCATACCTAGTTTTTGATATCACCCCTTCTTGTAAGAGATCATTACCAACACTCATATATATTGTGATAAATAATATAAAATTTACACATAAATTACTAATACTGTTAAATATTCCCTTATTCATTATATAAAAAATTTTATACATTAAAAGTAAATTTTGGACCATTTACACCCCAAATGTACTTTTAGGTTTATCATTTTAGATAATTGAGAAATACTCTTAACAACATGGGTACATATACAACTGGTTCATACAGATCGATAGCATCCCCCATTATACATTCATTCTCTTATTCCATGACTTTTTCTTAAACATCTCTTTCAAAATTTATCACATATAAAACCATAGAATGATTCTTCATTACCTAGAAAAAGGAAACATAACAAATGGTGGTCTTAAAATATCAGTAATGTTAAAAATGAAATATGTTTATAAATTATATGTGAAATCATATGATAATCATAATGGTATAAGATCAGGATGACAAAATATAAATTCCATAATCAATCTTCAAAAGATATTAATCATAATTTATCCAATAAATCATTATCATTTCAAAATACATGAATCATAAAAATAATAAATCATAACAAATCAATAAAGACCCAAAAGATTATGTAATAATTGTTTTTATCATCATTTTTATTATATAAACTATATTATATGTCATGGAAAATAACCAAGACTACCAAATTCATAATTGAAACTAATTTACCATTGTATATCATTCCCTTTGGAATGATTACCATAACAGATCAAGTACTTTGTCTTTTTCCACAAAAATAGATCAAGTATATTGACTTTTTGAAAATAATTGATCAATTACTTCAACTTTTTTCCCACAATGAAACAATAAAATTGTCTTTATAGTCATAACTATACCATGATATATAATTAATCCCCCAACATATTGTTGGGAGATATAGTGGCCACATTATTGAAATTTTTGTGGTTGTGCATTGTGGATGTGAACTGTTGAAAATTTAATCTTATCATTTAATGGTTATTTTTTTAGGTGGTGCATATTTTAATATAATTAACCTAATGTAATTATGAATTGTGTATTAGAAAATTTTCAAGTTTTATTTTCTTTGGTTGAACCATAGTGGTCTTGGTCGGTGGTTTCATTGAGTATTCTGCTTAGTTTTACCATTGTTCTTGTCAGATACTTAATGGTTCAGGGATTCATCTCCATCCTATGTTTAACACGTTATAATTTTTCATATATTTGTTAGGGTGTGGATTGTGGAGTTTAAATTACATATGATGTTTGGTGGTTGCATTTGGCCTTGATTAGTTTTCAGTCCCGATTTTTTCTCATTTGACTATGAAAAATTATAGTGGTATAAAGTGTTAATGGTGTGGTGAATTGGAATACCATGACTAGATATTTCTCTATTATTTTATTTATTTATTGTATTTCCCCAATTAAATAGATTTTCATAAGTGTTTTTTAGAAAAAATGTCAGTTTTTAGGAGAACACAACTATGTGAATGATTAAATGATGTCGTCTGTCAGCCAAGGGCTAATTGTGTAGCCTATAGTAAAAAAATATCTAGGGAACACAAAACAATTACTAGGTTTGTACCTCTACCTGTTAGCTTATTTGGCCACTACACCATAGTAAATATGTAAACAGATGGTTGATGCATAGTCTAGAAGACCATGATGGAAAATCGATCACTCTAACTAGGTTTCATTAAAAATAAAATATTGTAAAAGTAAAATTCAAATAAATTAAATAATAAAAATAATATTATGAATAAAAATATTATATTATTATTATTAGAATCATTATTATTAATTTTTTTAAAAAACACAAATTTGTTCTCCTTCATCCCCTCCCTACACGCTACCAAAACCCCTGCCTTACCAAAAGACAGGTCCCCCACTCTCCCCCCGCACCCATTACACAATATCGACTTATCCACTATATTGTGGTTATTTTTATCCCGGATTATGGGTATGATCAACTCAATTAATCTTCTCCTGAACTCCACTTCTTTTATTAATATTTAATTGTTCTGTTTAATTCCCAATATTTTGTTGTGTGTGACCAATACATAACCTAACAAGATTATGGGTATTTTACTTCTAATTTACAACATCTATGGTTA
Source organism: Viscum album (assembly GCA_963277665.1). Classification (NCBI taxonomy): domain Eukaryota; kingdom Viridiplantae; phylum Streptophyta; class Magnoliopsida; order Santalales; family Viscaceae; genus Viscum; species Viscum album. Next base: position 974,050,646 of record OY728141.1, read on the forward strand.
TTGGGATTTTTGGGATGATTATTTCTATGAAAATAAAAGGCTGTGGATTCACTATGTGTTTATATGAGCTTTTTTTCTATTAATCAATTTTTCATAGTTATTAATTTCGGGGTTTTGTGTTTTTGATCTTTTAGTATTTTATATTGTGAGTTATCGAAACCTTTTCACAGGTGTGAACTACACATAGATACATGGATAAGGCATATATATACAACCAAATATATATTTACTCAGGGAGAGGTGAATATCTACATTTCTTTGAGGGGTGTATATATATATATGTATAAATGAAACTTATACTTGTATAAAAGAGTTCACTCAAATTTCATTCATCAAAATAATAATTTTTTGAGGTAGTTTCCCGAAGTTAATTTATTTAATTTTAATTCATTTAATTCATGAGTATTTTTAAATTGTGTTTTTATTACTATGTTTTATGTTCATTCCATTCCAGTTGTTTGTAGTATATGGAAATAACTTTTATTATTTTAACTTAATACAACTAATCTACTAACATGGGTTTCCTTAATTAAAAATGTTCTAAATATTATTTGAGAATATAACATATTCTATATGCTCAAGTAGTTTCCTAAATGGTTTCATAATTAGAAATTTAAAATTCAATAATGGTTTTTCCTTAGATTGGTTGGGCCTAGATGGAACTTTTAATTTTATTTTGGAATTCTTAAAACTCATATTAATGAATTCCTTCAATAAATAAAAATGTTTTATATACGGGTTATGAAGTGTGTCCCCATTTATTGGATTATACATTATTTAGGTGGCTTAATAAGAGATATGTTTATAGTGAGAGTTTAGAGGTAGAAATGAAAAAAAAATAATTATGGTTATAAAAAGTGATTTATATATATAAGAAACAATGATAGAACTCACCTAAATATTAAAGGTTAATAATAATCCTTTGGACGTTAGGCAATAGAATTTGAAAAAAATGCTAAACTAGTTGAGATTACACACAGGAAAATGAACCATAATAGATAACCTAACCGCTTTTGGGATGTGCATCTCGGTCAAGATATTGAGGTTGTCAACGAGTGTTAGGGATCTTTTATAGATAATCAGTAATAGAAGAGATATATTATGAGATATTATTATAGATTGTTTCCTAGGACATCGTGACTACAACCAAAGATCTCTTGTCTAATGTTTTCTATGTTTTCTACATTCATATACTTTATAACATCTTTATAATGTGACATCCATTCAAATAATTAATGTATGAATAAATGTTATATATTAAATGAATTTTATAGAAAAACAATAAATAATATAGTATTTTTGAAATGTAATTACATTTTCTTCTATTAATAATGGATGTTTCTAGAATGTTTTTGAAAAGATGGAAATACTTAATTTTATATAATATTTTCAAAATATGATTACATTTTTTTCTTTTTAATGTTATTTCATTGGGAATATTTTATTTTTACAAGATACTTATTATTAAATATCAATCCTTTGTCCCAATATTTGTTTTTATCTATGGGTGTGGCTTCCAACTCAGACTTGTTCTCTCTAATGTAACGTTTGTTTAGTGTTTAGTAGTGAACCATTGTGTGGCGCAGACGCACGATATGATTTATATTGTTGAACTATAAGTTTTTATTTTTATTAGTCGGTTTAAATTTTTCCCTTTTAATTCTAGTATAATCAATTCACACTTCTATATATTTGATTCATGATAGTATTGGAATACCCAGGATGATCAATAATGTCTATCAGGCCTCGTTCAAGGTCATCTTGGCTGACTACATTTAGGTTGACCTTTGTTGGTTTTTGAAAAAATTAGTATTAGAGGGGAAATATTCTATTTGAGATGTCAGTTATATTGGATATATTATTTTCCAGCCTTAGGAGGTAGGTCGTGGATCTGTTTCTGACCACCACAACTTAGGAATAGTCCTCAGTAACCAAGCTAGTTGGGTTTGGAGTCTCTATTTTTTGTTTTTGGTTATAATGTTAGAATCCTAATAATTTGATGAGGTTGTGTATTTTGTGGTATGTTATTGAATGTGCTATAATTCTTAAATGTAGTATTAGATGGTGTAGTGAACCATGTTGAGCTATAGTGCATGGTTTAATTGGATTCTCAGGGTTAGTGCATGCTTAATTCATTTTATACTAAACCATGTGGTTGGGGTGTACAAGATCACCTATTCCATATTTTTTTTATTGGTAATTAATTGGTCATATTTTGTCTTGTGTGAGTTCATTTTAAATAAAAAATTATTTTTGAAAATGTTTTTCAGAGTGAAAAATTGGTTTTTAAAATGGAAAAATACTTCTTTATAATGGGATTATTTGTAACATCCCAAGTAAGTAATGAATAATAGAAATTTTTATCCATGTCTATTAATGATTAATATAGTGTTTTAGAGGCTTAAAATGAAAATAAATACAATCTTATGCATGGAAGAAACTAACATTCTTAAAAGATTGTTTTACTGCCTTATGATGGAAAACCCTTTTTAAATATATCTTTTGACAATTTTATAAACTATGTTTGTCAAAATAAAGTTATTCGTTATGATTGGGACATCAAAATTTACTTTGTGTGAATTTTTGGTATTTTTCTGACAATGTTCATTTTTTAATGAATAGTGAAAAATACTGCATTTTACATCAAAACTGCTTTTTAATCTAATTTATTTATATGATTAGATTATCTTTTGAATTGGTTTTGAAGTAAAATTAGAATATATTTTTACCATTTAATCCAATGGCGGTCATTGGAATCAATTTCACTTTGAAATTGGACTTAAACTGGTGTCAATCTTTTGATACTTATTGTTTCATAAAAACACGCTATTTGCTCTGATAGTGGGAATTAATTATTAAATTAATTAATGTGACTTATATGTATTGAATTTTGTAAAATAGAATTCATTTTTTAATTCTGGATATCAAATATAGCTTAGGGTGAATTTTTTGTAATTTTCTGAAAAACTTCAATTTTTGATGAATAGTGAAACCACTAAGTGGTACTTATAAAAATTTATTTTCCATTTAAATGAAATTTTTCCATCATTGTGATTTGAATTTCAAAAATCTGACATACATGGTTGTCATTAAGAAGTAAAATGTGGTTCAATGGGATTAAAATAATTTTTTGGTGAATAGTAACTTATTAAGTTTTTAATCGCGATTAGTGGTAATTAGTGTAGTTTAAGGTAAAAAATAATGATTTTATAAAATAAGATGAGCTTGAAACATATCCTACCCTCATTGGTTGTGTCATGGCCCACCAAGAAAAGCCATGGGTCAACTTGGGGACCCCATGGATCCACTTTGGTTGGGAAATGACATAAATAACTTTTTATTAAATGTTAAAGTAAAAATGACACAAACAAGAGATGGTTTACTAAAACAATTTTTACATGGGGTTATAAAGATCAGATTTTTGATTATAAATAGTAATTGGAAAGATAAAAAGATTTCCTACATCATAGTATTTTTTTTATAATATTTAGACTTTAAATAAATTAAATTATTTATGACATCATGATGATGCGGCGATGACCTCATTATTTAATGATTTAAATAAAATGGAAAGATAATGAAAAATCTAAATCCTACACATGGCCAAAACCAATTGTATGAGTGGATTTAGAACCCTTATCACCTTATCCACTAATTATATCAATGAGGGACCTTTTAAAACCGAAACACATTTTCAAATAAAGTAATATTTCTTACTTTCCAAAAGTGCCCCTCCTCTCCTCTTATAAAAGGCCCCCACCTCTACCTCATTTGACACACTCCTCAAGCCATTGGCTCGGCCAAACCCTGCCCATTTACTCTCTCAACATACCTCTCCTCATCCTAGAGGATTACCTTTGGGAAAAATCCTTTCAAAGGAAGCCTTTAGGCTAAAATCAAAAGGAGTTACACTTTTAAAGGTAATTCATTCTCTCATGTTCATTTGTTTTATTTTGCTCCTCCAACCCCCTAAACACTTTTTATTTACTTCTTTTGTAACAACACCAGTATCTTCAATATACTAGGATGTTGATATAATATTTATTTGAGCTACACTCTCACACAACTACATGAAATGGTTAAAGAACATTCGGTTTCTGTGGATGGCGAAATTCTGCCTCCCGAAACGATGATTGTTCAATACTCATTTAACACCTTCAAAGGTGGACATTATGATGTCACTATTATTATATATGATATATAATATGTTTAGGTTTTCCTTAAGCTTCTGTTTTTTTTTCATTTTGGGAGTACCTATATGGTTTCCATTATGGGTAAACACGATATCTTCATTTTAGGAAGTGCGGACTACCGCCCCCTGAAAGTGATTTGATTCGTTAATACCATATGTGGGTTTTGTAAAGGATAAAGTTAATGATATTATATATGTTATTATACTGATATTATAATATACTCTTATATCATTATGATTCCATTCCAGAAAATACGAAATTGAAATGGAAGTAGCGTTCATGCGTACGTACGGCTTACCGTCTCCATGAACGGTGCATTTCATTTCTTACCTCTAAATGTGATGTTATATTATAAATAAGTTTATATGATGAATATATATGATATATATGTTATCCAAATCATTAATATCATTCTGGATATAACGAACCTTGGACCAAATTAACAACATGTAAGTGTAAGAAGTCTATTTTTGACTTAAGAACCAAATACCGACAAAATGAACATTATTAACTTAAATGATTACATGATGTTCATAACATGGTATAAAAGGAATAATGAACTTGAAAAAGGTTCTTAAGAAAGTAGAGATTAACTCAAGTTTATTATTCAGGATATTAAAGAACGGTTGGGTCATGTCAGATACGAGGTATGGGACTTCGTCTCAATCTCCTTTCATTGAGGCATATTTTATTTTATACACAGCTTTCTTTTATACGGTGTATAAACCCCTTTGAATTTTACATTTATTCAAAAGGATTCTTTTTTATACGAAGCGTTTACTAAACGACAAAAGGGAATGTTTTTGTCGTACGTATGCGGCGACAATGACTTCTCCGCCGTCGTGACCGTTATTTGAGTTTCGGCTTCCTCTATAAGCCATACCTTTTTTTTAAAACAAAAAATAAATACCATGTTTTACATTGGTATTGAAAATTGGTTTCATAATGTTTTTATTATATCAATGTGTTGTATTGATATCTCGTGATTGAAATGTCGAAATGTTATGTTTCCTTTATGCATGTTTTATGTGATATGATTATGTTATGGTTCTTGGGCATTATTATGAAGACGGGTGATTCCGTGATAAACTAAGGGCGGGTGAGCCCGTTATAGCTCTCCAATGAATTGGGTAATGCGAAGGAGTGAAACGTTAAGGTTTATCCGAAGAGATTTAGGGAATATACTGTGATGGGTATTCCAAATGTAACCAAGAGGGTTACTCCCTGCGTAAGAATGTTATGAATGCCTCAAGTTACCTTTATGTCTTATGATTTCTATGATTTATTCATGATTTGATGAGGTATGTTAAAGTGCTTATGTTTTATGGGTAAAGTATGATCTCATCCTTATGTACATATGTACCCATGTTTCCTTTCCATATTTTTATAACCCATACTGAGCTTTTTATACTCATCCCATGTTTTTTTTGAAATGTTTTAACAGGTCAAGGGAAAGGTACATGATATGATGATAGTGTCAAGGAAGTGTCAAGAATGAATCCATGTTTTATTTTAAATATGTTTCTTTTGGTGGTAATGAAGAATACTATCTTTATGTAACCACTTTGTTTATATGTGGAATGTAATGCAAGTTTTATGATCTAATTCTCTAAAACTCTAAACCTGAAAAGATCATCAATGTGTAATCTTGTAATAACTCAAGATTTAAGTAAGGATTATGGCTGGGGCCTTATAGTTGGTATCAAAGGTCGGTTTAGATAACTTTAGGAGTTATAATTCTATTAAATGATTATCCAAATTTTTTTTGAAATGATATAGCATTTGAAGATTACCATGTTGCTTCATCTAAGACATGTTTGTTCAGAATGGTTTTCCGCAGAGGAAACAGGGAAGCAGTTCTAGGAAGGCATACAGAAGGAAATAACCTTCTGAATCAGCATCCAGAAATGGTCGGAATTGGAACTGAATAGTTTGTTGCAGTAATGGCGCAGTTGACTCAAGTGATAAATGGTGGTGGTATCCATGCACGAGATCAGCCAGATCAACCGCAGAGGAACATGTCAGTGGTGGAACATTTCATGAGGCAACATCCACCATCATTCAGAGGATCATCTGACCCTGTGCTAGCATAAAGGTGGATTAAAGCACTGGAGAAGATTTTTGATGTCATGGGGTGTTCAGACAATCAAAAGGTTAGTCTTTCTATTTACCGTTTGGAGGGTGAAGCAGATCAGTGGTGGTCTATGGTTAAAAATATCAGGGACGCCGATGAGATTGATGCTCTTGACTGGGATGAATTCAAAGGTATGTTTCTTGAGAAGTATTTTCCTAAGGCTGTTCGACTTAGGATGGAAAAACAATTCATGGAATTGAGGCAAGAGGAAGACTCATTGGCTACCTATGAAGAAAGTTTCACTTGATTAGCAAGGTATGTTCCAAATTTTATCCGAGACCTTGATAGTAAAATCAATCGTTTTTACTCAGGATTAAAACCAAAATATCGAAGGGCATTAGCTTCTCTTGAGTTTAAAAGTTATGAAAAGCTTGTTCGATGTGATGAGACAGTGGAAATGGAGTTTTCCGACGACCAAGTGTTCTATAACAACCAGCAGAAGAAGAGACCGAGGTGGCAGGAGAAAGGTAAGAATTCATCAAAATAGTCTGATGGTAAGAGAACTATGTTTCCAGTTTGTGATAAATGTGGAAAAAGGCATGCTGGGGAATGTCTTCTGAATTATGGAAAGTGCTACCAATGTGGTAATATGGGACATAAGGCTCATGATTGCACTGAAAAGGATCAAGGTGAAGGTATGAACAAATTTGATTTACAGTTAGTGAAATGTTATAAGTGCAATAAGATGGGTCACTATGCAAACGAGTGTCCGACAAAGATCTTGAGCGTTGGGAAGCAGTTAGACTACAAGAAGAAAGGGGTGGTAAAATCCATTGCAACTACTTCAGCAGATTTCGGGCCATCAAATGAAGTTGTATCAGGTACTTTGTTTGTTTTTTCAGATTATGCCAGTGTGTTGTTTGATTCGGGTTCTACACATTCTTTCATCTCTGAAACCTTTTCTAGTAAAATGGGAATACCATCTCAAAAAATGAATCCTGAACTTTTGGTAAAAACACCTCGGGGGAATGTTGAGGAAAAAAGAATTTATAAGAATCTTCATATCCTTATCTGTGGAAAGAAACTACTTGCAAACCTTATTGTTCTACCTCTAGTAGAGTTTGATGTTATCCTGGGTATGGATTGGCTCTCTATTTACCATGCTAAGATTGACTGTAGAGCTAAAGATGTTTCTTTTCAGAAAGACTTTCAGTTTGTTTACAAGAATGAACCCTTACTTTTGATAACATATCAAGAGGCTGAGAAACTTGTAAAAGATGGAAATGAATGTTACCTTGCACACATCGTTGAAAATAAAGGAACTATTCAGATTAATGATGTGCCAGTGGTAAATGAGTATCCTGATGTTTTTTCTGATGAGTTTCCTGGAATAATACCAGATCGGGAAGTTGAGTTTACTGTTGACTTAGTTCCTGATGCTAAGTCAATTTCAAAACCCCCTTATCGAATGGCACAAATTGATCTTTTAGAGTTGAAGGAGAAATTGCAAGATTTATTAGAGAAAGGTTTCATTAGACCTAGCACATCACCATGGGGTGCTCCTGTTTTGTTTGTTAAGAAAAAATATGGTTCTATTAGACTTTGCATTGATTATAGAGCCTTGAATAATATCACTGTTAAGAACAAATATCTGTTTCCTCATATCGATGATTTGTTTGATCAGCTCCAGGGAGCTCAGTTTTTTTCAAATATTGACCTGAGATCGGGGTACCATCAGCTGAAGGTAAAGGAGGCAGATATTCCGAAGACCACGTTCCGTACAAGATATGGCCATTATGAATTTTTAGTAATGCCTTTTGGGCTAACCAATGCACCTTCTATATTCATGGACATAATGAATAGAATTTTCCATGAGTTCTTGGATAAGTTTGTGGTGGTTTTCATTGATGATATTTTGGTGTTTTCTAAAATTAAAGAGGAGCATTAAAGACATGTAAGGGTTATCTTGCAAACCTTAAAAGAAAAGAAATTGTATGGGAAATTCAGCAAGTGTGAGTTTTGGTTGCAAAAAATTTCTTTCCTTGGTCACATTGTTTCTAAAGATGGAATAACTGTTGATCCTGCAAACACAAAAGTTGTGGAAGAATGGCCAAGACCCATAAATGTAACCAAGATTCGTAGCATCCTTGGTTTGGCGGGCTATTACTGAAGGTTTGTTAGAAATTTTTCATGGTTATCTAGTCCAATGACTAAGCTAACTCAGAAGGGTGTTAAGTTTATCTGGACAAAATAATGTGATGATTGTTTTCAGGAATTGAAAAGAAGATTGGTGAATGCTCCAGTTTTGGCACTACCTTCCAGGAATGGTGAGTTTGTTATATACAATGATGCTTTATTGAAAGGACATGGTTGTTTCCTAATGCAGAATGATCAGGTAATTGCTTATGCTTTACGACAGTTGAAAACTCATGAGGTAAATTACCCTACACATGATTTGGAATTACCTGCTGTTGTTTTTGCTTTAAAAATTTGGAGGCATCATTTATATGGAGTAAAGTGTGAAATATATACCGATCACAAAAGTTTAAAGTATATATTCACTCAGAAAGAGTTAAACATGAGACAATGGAGATGGATGGAATTAATCAAGGATTATTATAGTACAATTCATTACCATCCGGGAAAAGAAAATAAAGTGGATGATGCTTTGAGTCGAAAAAGTAATGCTTCATTAGCAATGTTGCGTTTGGAACGTGATCCTTTGGTTAAGGATTTGATGAACATTGGCATAGAATTTTTTGGTGCAGGAAGTCCTTCTGTTTTGTTTCAGGTATCAGTGAGATCTTCTCTATCAGATAGAATCAAGCAAGCACAGAAGCAAGATAGTGAGTTGCAGAAAAAGGTACAGCTGGTTCAGAAAGGTAAGTTGCCTGAATTCAACATTGATAATTATTGTGTTTTGAGATTTGGGAAGAGATTGTGTGTGCCTTGTGATTCACAGTTGAAGAGAGAGTTGTTATGTGAATCTCATAGTTCTCCGTTTTCAGTTCATCCGATCAGTACTAAGATGTATAGAGATCTGTAGGAGTATTACTGGTGGGATGGAATGAAAAGAGATATTGCTGATTTGACTGTGAAGTGTTTGACTTGTCAGCAGGTTAAATCAGAGCAGAAGTTACCGAAAGGGATGCTTCATCCTTTAACAGTGCCAGAGTGGAAATGGGAGAATATATCCATGGACTTTGTTGTTGGATTACCGAAGACATCTCGAGGTAATAATTCAATCTGGGGTATTGTTGATCGCTTGACCAAATCTGCACATTTCCTTGCTATACGAGATACTTTCTCTCTTGATCAACTTTCCTGTTTGTATCTTAAAGAGATAGTCAGGTTACATGGAGTTCCTCTCTCCATTGTATCAGATCGTGATCCCAGGTTCACTACTACCTTTTGGAAAGGCCTTCAGAAGTCGTTGGGTACTGAATTAAATTTTAGTACAGCTTTTCATCCTCAATCAGATGGGTAGTCAGAACGAACAATTCATACATTGGAGGATATGCTACGAGATTGTTCCATGGATTATCAGGGAAGTTGGGACCAACATATTTCTTTGGTTGAGTTTTCATATAATAACAGTTTTCATTCCAGTATACAGATGGCACCATTTCAGGCATTATATGGGAAGTGGTGTCGAACTCCAGCTTTCTGGGATGAAGTTGGTGAAAGGAAGTTGATGGGACCAGAATTGGTAGAAGAGATGGTGGAAAATGTTCTGCTGATTCAGAAACACATGAGAACAGCTCAGAGCAGGCAGAAGAGTTATGCGGATAACCGGAGGAAGGATCTATCTTTCGAGGTATGTGATCATATTTTTCTCAATATTTCTCCTTGGAAAAGTGTGATGAGATTTGGTAAGAAATGAAATTTGAGTCCAAGGTTCATTGGACCATACGAAATTCTTGAGAGAGTTGGATAAGTTGCATATCGGGTGGCTTTACCTCCGAGTTTATCTCAGGTACACAATGTTTTTCACATTTCGATGTTGAGAAAGTATATGCCAGATCCATCTCTTGTTTTGAGTCCAGAGGTAGTTCAGCTGGAAGAGAACCTATCTTATGAGGAACAACCAGTCCAGATTCTTGACCATAGGGAGAAAGTGTTACGGAATAAGGTGATTCACCAGGTATAGGTTTTGTGGAAAAACCACATGATTGAAGAGGCAACATGGGAATCTGAAAATGCAATGAGGGATAAGTACCCCCATTTATTTGATAAGTAAATAAATTGTTGGGATGCAATTTTCTAAAGGGGGGAAGGATGTAACATCCCAAGTAAGTAATGAATAATAGATATTTTTATCCATGTCTATTAATGATTAAGATAGTGTTTTAGGGGTCTAAAATGAAAATAAATACAATCTTATGCATGGAATAAACTAATATTCTTAAAAGATTGTTTTACTGCCTTATGATGGAAAACCCTTTTTAAATCTACCTTTTGACAATTTTATAAACTATGTTTGTCAAAATAAACTTATTCGTTATGATTGGGACATCAAAATTTACTTTGTGTGAATTTTTGGTATTTTTCTGACAATGTTCATTTTTTAATGAATAGTGAAAAATACTGCATTTTACATCAAAACTGCTTTTTAATCTAATTTATTTATATAATTATATTATCTTTTTAATTGGGTTTGAAGTGAAATTAGAATATATTTTTACCATTTAATCCAATGGTGGTCATTGGAATCAATTTCACTTTGAAATTGGACTTAAACTGGTGCCAATCTTTTGATACTTATTGTTTCATAAAAACACGTTATTTGCTCTGACAGCGGGAATTAATTATTAAATTAATTAATGTGACTTATATGTATTGAATTTTGTAAAATAGACTTCATTTTTGATTTCTGAATATCAAATATTGCTTAGGGTGAATTTTTGGTAATTTTCTGAAAAACTTCAATTTTTGATGAATAGTGAAACCACTAAGTGGTACTTATAAAAATTGATTTTCGTTTAAATGAAATTTTTCCATCATTGTGTTTTGAATTTCAAAAATCCGACATACATGGTTTTCATTAAGAAGAAAAATGTGGTTCAATGGGATTAAAATACTTTTTTGGTGAATAGTAACTTATTAAGTTTTTAATCGCGATTAGTGGTAATTAGTGTAGTTTAAGGTAAAAAATAATGCTTTAATAAAATAAGATGAGCTTGACACATATCCAACCCTCATTGGTTGTGTGATGGCCGACCAATACAAGCCGTGTGTCAACTTGGGGTCCCCATGGATCCACTTTGGTTGGGAAATGACATAAATAACTTTTTATTAAATGTTAAAGTAAAAATGACACAAACAAGAGATGTTTTACTAAAACATTTTTTACATGGGGTTATAAAGATCAGATTTTTGATTATAAATAGTCATTGGAAAGCTAAAAATATTTACTACATCATAGTAGTTTTTTATAATATGTAGACTTTATATAAATTAAATTATTTATGACATCATGATGATGCGGCGATGACCTCTTTATTTAACGATTTAAATAAAATGGAATGATAATGAAAAATATAAAACCTACACATGGAAAAAACCAATTGGATGAGTGTATTTCGAACCCTTATCACCTTATCCACGAATTATATCAATTTGGGACCTTTTAAAACCGAAACACATTTTCAAATAAAGTAATATTTCCTTACTTTCCAAAAGTGCCCCTCCTCCCCTCTTATAAAAGGACCCCACCTCTACCTCATTTCACACACTCCTCAAGTCTTTGGCTCAGCCAAAAGCTGCCCATTTACTCTCTAAACATCCCTCTACTCATCCTAGAGGATTACCTTTGGGCAGAATCCTTTCAAAGGAATCCTTTAGGCTCAAATCAAAAGGAGTTACACTTTTAAAGGTAATTCATTCTCTCATATTCATTTGTTTTATTTTTCTTCTCCAACCCCTAAACTCTTTTTATTTACTTGTTTTGTAACAAAAACAGTATCTAAAATATACTAGGATGTTTTTATAATATTTATTTTAGCTACACTCTCACACAAATACATCAAATGGTTAAAGAACATACGGTTTCCGTGGATGGCGAAATTCTGCCTCCCGAAACGATGATTGTTCAATACTCATTTAACACCTTCAAAGGTGGCCATTATGATATCAATATTATTATATATGATATATAATATGTTTATGTTTTCCTTAAGATTCTGTTTTTTTCATTTTTGGCATACCATTATGGTTTCCATTATGGGTTAACACGATATCTTCATTTTAGGAAGTGCGGACTACCGCCCCCAGAAAGTTATTTGATTCGTTAATATAATATGTGGGTTTTTTAAAGGATAAAGTTAATGATATTATATATGTTATTATACCGAAATTATAATATACTCTTATATCATTATGATTCCATTCCAGAAAATACGAAATAGAAATGGAAGTAGCGTTCATGCATACGTACGGCTTACCGTCTCCATGAACGGTGCATTTCATTTCTTACCTCTAAATGTGATGTAATATTATAAATACATGTATATGATGAATATATATGATATATATGTTATCCAAATAATTAATATCATTTTGGATATAACGAACCTTTGACCAAATTAACAACATATAAGTGTAAGAAGTCTATTTTTGACTTAAGAACCAAATACCGACAAAATGAACATTATTAACTTAAATGATTACATGATGTTCGTAACATGGTATAAAAGGAATAATGAACTTGAAAAAGGTTCTTAAGCAAGTAGAGATTAACTCAAGTTTATTATTCAAGAGATTAAAGAACGGTCAGGTCAAGTCGGATACGAGGTATGGGACTTCGTCTCAATCTCCTTTCATTGAGGAATATTTTATTTTATACACAACTATCTTTTATACGGTGTATAACCCCCTTTGACTTTTATGTTTATTCAAAAGGAATCTTTTTTATATGTAGCGTTTACTAAACGAAAAAAGGGAATGTTTTTGTCGTACGTATGCGGCGACAACGACTTCTCTGCCGTCGTGACCGTTATTTGAGTTTCGGCTTCCTTTACAAGCCATACCTTTTTTTTAAAACGAAAAATAAATACCATGTTTTACATTGGTATTGAAAATGATTTCCATAATGTTTTTATTATATCAATGTGTTGTATTGATATCTCGTGATTGAAATGTGGAAATGTTATGTTTCCTTTATGCATGTTTTATGTGATATGATTATGTTATGGTTCTTGGGCATTATTATGAAGACGGGTGGTTCCGTGATAAACTAAGGGTGGGTTTGCCCGTTATAGCTCTCCAATGCTTTGGGTAACGCGAAGGAGTGAAACGTTAAGGTTTCTCCAAATAGATTTAGGGAATATACTGTGATGGGTATTCCAAATGTAACCAAGAGGGTTACTCCCTACGTAAAAATGTTATGAATGCCTCAAATTACCTTTATGTCTTATGATTTCTATGATTTATTCATGATTTGATGAGGTATGTTAAAGTGCTTATGTTTTATGGGTAAAGTATGATCTCATCCTTATGTACATATGTACCCATGTTTCCTTTCCATATTTTTATAACCCATACTGAGCTTTTTATGCTCATCCCAAGTTTTTTTTGAAATGTTTTCACAGGTCAAGGTAAAGGTACATGATATGATGATAGTGTCAACGAAGTGTCAAGAATGAATCCAGGTTTTATTTTAAATATGTTTCCTTTGATGGGAATTACGAATACTATCTTTATGTAACCACTTTGTTTATATGTGTAATGTAATGAAAGTTGTATGATCTAATTCTCTAAAACTCTAAACCTGAAAAGATCCTCAATGTGTAATCTTGTAATAACTCAAGATTTAAGTAAGGATTAAGGCTGGGGCCTTATATTATTGGTTTTAAATTTGATGTAGAAGACGATTTCTAATTTAGAAATTAGAGTAATTCAATTTTAAAAAGGGTGACATTGTAAATTGTGTCTTTTCAAATAGGTTCCATGGATTTTTTGTGATGTTATAGTTTTTTTAGTGGGTAAATGATTATGTTTTGATTTGGTTTTTTGATGTTTTCCTATGAATATATTGTTTGGTTTAAAATATTAATTGGTTGTCTAATAGTTTTATGTTGATTTTGTTTTATTATCTATTTTCCTTAGAGTATTCCACCTCAAAAGAGTTAGAAGGTTTATAATGATTCTCTTCTAATCATTACACCTACCCATAACCCCAGTGGGGTGGTAAAGAACAAATGTTCTCAATTATTTCATATTTTCTCTATTTGATGGGGAATTGTAGTTGATATAAAGATACTTTAGTATGATGAGAGTATCATTATGTTTTTTGATACTCTAAATGCCATTATAGTTTATCTTATCATGGTTATTTATGATGAACTTGTATTGGACTACTGGAAGGTGATCATTCCATTCTTATTGTGAGTTTTAATGACTCAGTATATCTCTAATATGACTTTCATCTAGTTTCTTATTCATGTGTAAGTGAAGGAGAATAATGTTTTAAAGACAATGGACACTTGTATAGGTCAACGGATAGTGATGAGTAATGTTGAAAACCTCAGTGAACGAGTTTAATCTTCTCCAAAAAAATTATACCATCCAATCTGTTTTAATCTCTTATTTTCTTATGCGGTCTTCATCCATGGATACAGGATCATGTTTTATTGTCCAATAATATCTTTGGTGGAATCCCTTGGTAGTTTATATTTCATTTCATTTTGATTATTTTGGATGTTCCCCAGTCGGTGATGAGTGTTAACTTAAGGAACCTATTCTAAAAAAATCATCCTTGTTATTTCCTTTCATTCATTCATCATACCACCCACTTCTTTACATCTAATGTGTTAATTTATAGAACTCTAAGACATATTAATTTAATACATTGAAGGATTATCAATAGTTTCTCAAATTTTTTATCCCCAAATATGTTCTTTATATTATAGTGATGAAATAAAGAGTTTCATTTAGGGACTATCAGATTCTTACTGTAGTGTGGAAGAATCTCAATACATTGGAGATCCAACTATAATTCTCAGTGGGATTATACTCATAGAGTGCATGAGAATATAGGTGTGGATGATTGACATCCCACTTCTTGTCTCTGACGTTATATCGGTGTACATTAATGTTTTCACAAACTATTTTATTATGTCCTTGGGAATCTTTCATTTGGATGAACATAGTGGACTTATCGTTGAATTTTTTTGTTATTGTGCATTATGGATGTAAAAAATTTAATAGATTGTTTTCTTTTTGAATGGATTAGTTTTTAGTGGTTCCTGTTTGTAGATTTTCTACCTGGTGGAGTTATAAATTGTAGATAATACAAGTACCTTATTCATGTCTATGTGGTTGAACACATTCATGTTGTTGGGTGGATTCATTGAGTGTTCCTATATATTCAACTGTTATTTTATTTTGTTCAATAATTAATGGTATACACCTATTTTTCCCATTTATATTTCTATTTCATTCCAAAAGTATTGATCTAATGTGAATTTTATATTTGAAACCTCACAATTGTATTTATAGTTTCAATTTATGTTTTTTTAGTAATGGGTTTGTTCTTCATTTGGATCGGTCTCTTTCGAGGGGAAAAAAGTTTTTTTGGTGGGAAGAATTATCAAAACTAACCAAAAAATTATCTATTATTATATTAATTTTTATTTTTACCATTATTTTTTGGAGTTAATGATTTTTTTCAACAATAATGTTCATTTTTTGGATAATTGAAGGAGGGTCATGATTTGTGAACAATTAAATGAAAATGTGGGCCATAGTAGTGATAACAGTACAACCTAGATAATGTCATTATCTAGTGCACACCACTAGGAAAACATTTTTGTGCCACTCCCAATAATATTATATGGTCTATCCCTCTTAGAATTGATCCATCCACATGGTTGGTATATAGTTTGTAAGACCATGTTGGCACACTGTGTGGAATACCTAGGTTTTACAAAAAGAAAAATAAAAGTCAGAAATAAATTTAAATAAATAATAATAAAAATAACAACATAAAAAATAATTGTTTTAATAATAATAATAATAAAATTAAAATTTTATTTATAATATTATTTCATTAAAACCAAAATAGTTCTCTATAACCCCTTCTTATATGTAACCTCAACCCACTCTCTCCTCGATAGTCCAGTTGCCTATTAACTTTTCCCTCACATACCACAATATCCCCTACTCCCCATATTTGTGTATATTTTTATCTATATTCGTAGCAGTTATTCCTTTGGTAAACCTCTATTCCTTAAATTTCCATCCATTCTCTTTTATTATTATTATCCCTTCCATATATTATTTTGTTTGTGAACTAGAAAGACTCTATCCAAAATTTTTACATTTTTATTGCTGATTATGGAAATCTATGATAATTTGGGATTTTGTTAGTAATGATTCAATCCATGTCAATCAAATATATATGACCCTTCCTCGGTTTCTGATAGGTTTTTTTGGTTCCTAAATGTAAAACAATTTTTAATTTAGGATTTCTCGGTTTTCTAGATTCTGGTATTTTTATACAATGCATGTTGGAACACTATTCACAAGGGTGACATACATACATATGCATGTGTAAAGTGTATATATATACACCATTCTTGTAGATATTCCCTTTATGGTGATTGATATATCTACATTTTAGAAGGGGTAATTTTATATATATATATTCTTAAATGTATTTTTATGTATGAATAATAGCGTGGATTTAGGTTCTTAACATCAAAAGCATTGTGTTTTTAGTAGGTTTTCTACACATGAGCCTTTAATTTAAATATAACATGTGTGTGAGAATTTTAATATTTTTTTTATTAATATATAGTCTATCTATTCTAGGAATTTTGATTTAGGAATGAAAAAATTATTTTTCATTTTTTTAGATAATTCTCATATTCTTCCAACTCATGTTTTCTGGTTTAACCATGTTTTAAATAATATTTTAGAATTTTCAGTTTCATAAATATTCAATTGGTTTTGAAAAAGTGTTCTAACTTTGAATGTCTTACTTTCCAATGGTATTTTAATATTATATTGAGTCCTATATGGAATAATCAATTGATTTATAAAATTTGAAACCCCATATTAAGGGATGTCCCCATGAAATAGACATGTGATATAGTGCGAAATAAAATTTGTGATCGATGTTGTAATTGTACTGTGTTTTTGTGACATGAAAATGGGTATTATATAAGATTTGAGTTTTTAGGTGAGAAGGAGGGTCACACATTTATAAATAATATGATAAATGTGAAATGGATTCATTGATAAAAATCAATTCAATTTTAATTATCATGTAAAGACATGTGTAGTTTAGAAGGAGCCTCACATACACATGTTACAGTAGTTGAGATTAAGAACTATCTAGTGGTCATGAGTAGGTTCCCAAACATATTTTGAGATGTGTCCCTCAGTTGAGCTAGTGATAGTGCCACAAATTGTTACTATTGTATTTGTGGATAACCAGTCCCAAAAGATATTGATTAGGATATATTATTAAAGCTTCACCCAAGGTCTTATCTTACAGTACATATGATCCAATGACATTCATTTCACCTGTAAACTAGATCAATTACTTTTTATGAATCATTATAAATTGATTCACATTATTTTCATTAATGTTCTATGACAGAGTATATTTTAGTTGAATTAATTGAAATTTATTTTCATTATATTGAAACTATTTTAGAAATTAAATAATAAATGGATTTGAATCAAAATGGAACCCTGAATATTATTTTTTAAAATAATGGAAACACTCATTTTTATATATTATTTTCAAAATACTGTGATATATATTTCTTAATCAAAAGTAAAAAAAAAGAAAATTTAATTTTTTAATGCTTTCTTATTTTTAATACCCACACCTATAGACCTATTATTGTTTCTTTATTTTGGGGGTATATTGATCTTGGACTCGGTTGCAATGGAGTGATGTTTGATCAGTGGTTAGTGGTGACCCAAAAGGTCATAATGATGAATGTGTAGTTTTATTTCACACTTCGAATATATTTTATTTTTATTAATTAGTTTATATTTGTTTACGTTTGTTTTTTATGGAACTAACCATTACCACTATTGTATATTCTTTTCTCAAAAATTGCTTCCATCCTAAGAGCATAATGAATACCTCTTGGGCCTTAATGAGTACTGGCTCAGGACACCGCTTTGGAGATGAACAAGGTTGGTTCTGGGTAAATATTGATCAAATTGTCTTATTTAATGTTAATAATATATTAGATTTTCTGGGTGTCACATTATCTTCAATTAAATAAATTATATCCTTACAATTTCATTCATGATATTTGATTAATTTATATATTGAATAAATAAATAAAAATACACCAATAGATGATCATATGTTTATTTATGATGAGAAATAAGGATTTTCTAAATCGGAAATCATTATAAGAACAATATAAATAGATATAACTTATTTATATTTTCACATATAATTCTACAAAGGGATATAGATTATGATCTATAAGAAATATCTGCTGGAAAACCCAAAAAATTATTTTTATGATTATAATTCCAATACATATTTTTATTTATTAATAAATATCAATTTGTTTCTAAAAATATACATGAAATAAGAATATAGAATATTTAGAGTGAAATATCATTATCTACTTGATGTGAAATAGTTGTATTGGATTTTCCTTGTTTTAAAGGTTGTTCATGGATATATCAATCATTATACCTTAGATTAAGACATATGGTTTCATAATTCACTAATATAAAACAATTATAGAAACATTTACTTATAGATTGACTAATTACTGTACACATGAGAGTCTAATTTCCTTCATATCCAATTTTTTTTCTATTTACTAATACATTTCATCCCACGTTATTTACATATTGGAAGGTTAATATTGTTTCTGTAATAATTATGATCAATAGATCATTTATGATACTTTATCAATATTATCCTTTTTATTTTGAAACAACAACAATGCTCACATTTGTAATCATATTTCCTGATAACTGGTTTTACATAATCAAAAGGCTTCTCAAACCATCTACCATTCTAATGGATTTTTCATTCTGGCATTCTCTATTTTTTCATTCTGCATACAATTACATCTAGTTGAGTACATTACTAAAACTAATAGAGTTAATATTATTGATTATCATTATAAGTGATTTATCATAAATAAACATAGAGAAATTTAATTTTATAATGCTTTAAGTTATAACATTATCATTATAGCATATAGTTCATATACCTAAAATTGTATCAGACATGATTTGACCTATATCACAAATAGTTTTAGAATTATTATTTCACCCTAGTTTATGTTGAGTTGTCTCTTATCATACTTATTAACCCAATCTATAAATTTTTTTTCACAAAATACTATGATCATCATTATACTATTCTAAAATCATCAATAATAGAAATCAATGCCCTCAAAATCTAAATTAACCTTACTTAAATGACATAAACCATTCAAATAATCTCATACCCAATTATGTTTATACAATAATCATATACTCTCAAAAAAATTCCATTCCTAAAATATATCTGAATCTCTAAGACATTTAAACACAATGAGATTGTATATTCCTCTAAAAATTAACTCTATCATTATCCCTAGATTGGTTCTAACCAATATTTAATAATATACTCTTTATATATCCACCACCACCAAATATTTAAAATTACTATCAAACATACTTCTTAAAAATGAAACTAAGCTTTATTATCTTAAAATCATATGTATATTAATCATAATAGTATTAAATTATTCAATCATGTGTTCTCCAGTTGTTTTATCAAAATATATAACTTTCTACCAATGAATTACTCAAAGATATTCATAACATTTAATATATTATTTCAAACTATTATTTAAACAAATACTAAATAGAAATCCTTATATGATTAAAATAGTCATCAATAACAATTATAATATATCAAATGTTTATCAATAAATACCAGTATTCATATTAAAATAAATAATAGTGTCAATAATTAATTTATATTGTGATATAACCCTTATTACTATTGATAAGACTAGGAATCCCACCATTTCATCATAATAGGATTATACCAAAATTTATGACAATTTTCAGATGATCTTTTCTTCAGTTACAAGAAAATATAGTTTCAATATACATATAATTCTCAGTATCATCCTTATGATCATGTTTTGAAAAATTTATATTAAATAAGGTCATGATAATATCAAAAATATTAATATTAAAACATAAATATGAACATTTATTATCTTATGAAAAATTATTTTTAACATTTGATACATTTGGATCAAATTATGAGTTCACTTGTTCAGTTATTTTTTATATAGGTTAATTTTCGCATTAGTTTTTATTTCATAATTAGAAAATATATTTATCAAATATTTAATAATTTTTTTTAATGAGAATATGATTACCCATGGATATTCCGTAGGATATCCAATAAAGGTGTGTAGTTATGCCTCTATTTTCTACACCTATTAAAAATTTATTTAATACCAAAGCATTCTTATTCAAGATAATACTCATACATGTATCAATTTAATATCATGTGTCCTTATTTACTATTTATAAAAAAAATTATAGGTAAACAAAAAAACCAATACTCTATAAAATTTATAGGATATAAATAATATTTATAGTTTTTTCAGGTATTTTCATTGATATTATCAAATCATAATCCATAGATAAAAACATCACTATTTTCATTTCATTAATTTGTATATTTTTGGTAAAACGTTATCTATAATGTAGATATTATGATAAAACACAAATTATCAACCCTTAAATTAGAATCAATAAAATATAAAACTTCCAAATTTATCGATACCATTCCTTTGATACCAATAGTTATTACCTGGACCTACAGTCATAGATATGGTTTATATAGACAGAAACAATACAAATATTCATCAATACTAGTTGTAAAATCCTGGATGTAACCATCCATGATTATAAAATCAATAACCATTATTGAATTCATTACATTCAAAGGATTTTTCATGTTTATAGATTTACATAATTACGGAACATAATAAGCTAATAAATCACTTTCCCTTCTCATCTAATCAAATTTGGTCCATTAAATATTTTAAAAAAAATTCTTTCAAAATCTACAACATATCTAATCAATTATTCCATATTTTAAATATTTATAAAAACATTATATTTATTACAATCATTATCAACTTTTGGAATTTAAGTGTAATAAAGGGATGATAAAAAACACTTAGAAAGTGAAATTCATAACTGAAGAAATCATGTCACAAAAAATAGAATAAATATTATGGCAGGAATAGTTAAATAACATGAATCCATAATCAGTACGGAACACAAAGAATGATATATCCATGTCAATAGATTAAAAACATGGATATAAATATTAATAACATCATATTTATGGAAGTCACAATTTAATAAAAAAAACATTATTAAGTAATTTTTATAGGATATTTATTATTATCAAGACTATATTAAATAAATATTTCATAATCGTGCAGGTGTATGCAGAATATCTAGACAATTGTCTCCTCATTAGAACAATTAATTCATTAAGGAAGTATATAATTCTGAGCCACATCCATTAAAATATCATGTACGATTCATCAAAAATGATACGTAATAATATTTTATATACAATTCCCTAGTGGATCACATACTAAAAACCTAGTTGTCTATAAAAATAATAATAAATAATATCATTACATGATACACCTGTAATTAAAATCAATAATCATATTGAATGTATGTTCATTTCCCCATGATAATAAGTGGTATTACAAGATAATAACCCATCCCAATAAATATGAAGCATAGTCAATTTATAGATAGCCATCTTTCAAATAATCTTCCTTATTTTAATAAAAATGTATGGAATGATAATTTTTTTACCTAGGTAATTAAAATGGATTATATGATCATAACCCTTATGGTGAAAAAAGGTGGATAACCATGAAATACATAGTCTAGTTCTTTCTAATCTATTATTTTATAATAACAACATACATAATGTTAATACATTTCCCAATTTCAATATTATAATTTTTTTCAAGTGGAATATCATCCAATCCATATTATTTAATATTTTGTAACCATTCCATATAGAACAAAAACTATATGACATAGTTATTGTATGAATAATCATGATCATGAGGTAACTAAAAAATTAATGTTGATGTTTTCAAAGGGACATAACCATATATTAGTAAAGAAACCTATAATGGTGTTTAAATTCCCCAAAAACAACATTTTATAAAGAATGGATGAAATGAGATTAAAATGGAAGGGATCAAGAATAAAATTTCTCGATAATAGGTGTAAGTTACCTGAAATGATAACATATATAACATAAAATAATTCATGAATCATAAACCCCATTATAATGAATCATTTTGATTATTTAATTTTAAATTAAATACAAATCACAAATGAGATTTTATAAAAAAATTCGTTGACAAAAAATTCAAAATTGTATGTCACCTGCAAAGGAATCTTTTGATATGGAAATATGAATTATTTATAAATCCATTAATTTTTAAAATACTCTATAAAAATAGATCCTTTAATTTAAATAAAGATACTATTTGGAAAATTTGATGAGGATAAAAGTGCATATTAATATGAAAGGAAGAACCATTTAAATATTTTATAAATTTCCTTTTTTCAAGTATCATATTGTGAATAGAGTATTAAAACCTTCTTTATCATAAAACATTATTCTCCAAAACTGTGTTATAAAAGAACATATGAACAAAATAATGTGGGATAACCCACAAATGTATAAAAATGGTCATGATAATACATTATATCTCTAATAATACGATTTTAGTGACAAATATAACTTATAAGAAAAAAAATCCCATGAAATGAGAAATATATATCAATGTGTATATCTTTTAGGAAATTATTTCACCAAAAAATAAAATGATCCAAGAAAATAATCATTTGAAATAATTTACCAATATTATTTGAAATATTTATAAAGGAATTAACCCAACTCAATGTTCTAAGTTGAGTTACGAAAAACACATACTACAATGGAAACAAGTTAATAAATATAAACATGGTTAAAGGAACATGGTTTTTCATTTAAATCCCATTATGTAATAATATTACAATAACATATCCATTGGTAGTGAATACACTATATAAATTAAATATTGTTATTAATTTGTAACATGCCTTAAAGGAATAATATTTTTCCCTCAAAAAATAATATAGCTTGAGTAATACAGTTATATAAATCCCTTTAAATTGAGGACATCTATTTAACCATAAAATTAAATTACTAAAAGAAAATTTATGTTGTAAAATATCACATAGGATTCATATAAAGAACATAATCTAAATTTTGTTCATAATGATCAATGTGTCTCTAAGAGGGGAATTTGAGATGAAAAATCTAGCCTTATCCTGATCCATTCTGCAAGTAAAAAAAATAATTAAATTAAAATAATTTGATAAAGATTTATATTTTTTAAATTCTTCAACCATTTATATTCCAAAAAATAATTAATCTTTAAAAATATATATATTTGTTTTAATATATTTTGAATACTGAATGTATGTAAACTTTTCTCCATAAACTAGTACCATAAAAAATATGATGATAATAATTATTTATTAAAATATCACATAAAATTAAAATTACATGATATATAATAGAAAATATATAATATTTATAGGTGTTATAATTCATTCCATAGATGTTTTGGTTAAACAAATTATGATGAAATTGACGATGATCATGTATTTATGATTATTAATGATCAATGTGCATTTTCTTAATTAATTAATAAATTTGTGATTTAACATCTCCAAAAATAAAAAATAAATATTATCCAAATATTTATATAATATTATAATATTATATATATTCCAATATTATTTGATGATAAAAATTATTAGTATCAATCAATATCTTGGATAAACTGACCTTAACATGAATTTTCTATAATTTATTTAATGATTACAGGGTAGATTTTTAGTATACCTAAAAAAATAATCATTTTGATATTATTATTCATTAATTAGTGTTATATATCTTAATTTTATGTATTTATAATAATAACTAGTGGATATGATAATTTTACACAATGTTAAATAAATGGATTTCATATTAGTAAACTTATTTTAAAATATTAAATTATAAATGACCATTTTTTAATCATATTGTTGATGAACCCAGCATTGATACCCTATTAAACTTTCACCCAAATTGAATTCGCACATACCTGAATAGAGTTACCAATCCCCATGGTATAGATATTATCACTGATCAATTAAACTATAACCAGAGTGAACATATTTTTCCATCCTAAAGTAACATGAGTTAATCTATATATATATATACTGCAGAGATAAATTGAAAAGGGGAAAAAATTTCATAACTATAAGATGAAATTGTAAATTATTCATCTCATAATAATAATGAACTTTAGCATCTTTTAGTATAATATCAATGAACTAATAACACAAATAACTAACGACTCATTGTGATAACGTGAGAATACTCCAACTATATCACCACAAGAAACCTAGACATAGATGACATAAACCTCACCCAATCACTTTAGTTAATTTCCATTCACGTTGAATGAAATGAATAAAAAAATTCTCTAAATAACCAATGCTTTTCATAGGGTGTTAGATAAATCATCTTAGTTGGATCACAATAAATATTTCTATATTCAATCTCTGTATAAAAAAATATGAAGAATTCTCAACAGTAAAAAAATAAGGAATGATAACTATTTAAATATTATTTATATCAAAATCATGGATGAAAGGATAGTTTGTTGATTTTATACATTTCGAATGAAAAAATACTCAAATAATTCACATATATCAAGGCAGTAAAATAAAATCAAATTATTTATCACATATCATAAAAGAACCATGGCTGTAAAAGATAAAAATGTAAAATCCAAGAGATAAGGTAACATAATTACAAGAACCATAATAGGTTAGTATAGTAGAATAATCATACCAAATTCAATGAATAGTTCACACCCAAATACTTATTACATTTTCTTATAGAGCCGAGAAACACTTCATGTGTGAATCCACTAATAATGTCAATCAGTTCCCAAGAAAATGGGCCTATGAAATTGAGGAAGACCCCTGAGTGAACAGATGATGGAAATATTTTCATATAGTTTTAAATTTAAACAATTCTTTATAATCCAATTATACTGTTATTTTATGGGTAATTTTATCTTTTTTATGTTTTAGTGATAATTTGAGCTTAAATAGAATAAAATGTTATTTCTGGAATGTTGTAGTTTTTATCATATGGGTATTTTGGGAAAAAATTAATATTATTATTCAAAATTGATTTATTTTTTTCCTTAAATCCTTGATTTATTTCCTAGGAAAATTTCTTCTAGACATATGGGTTATTTAAGAAATTAGAGGCCATAAAAACATTTAAATTAAGAACTTTTTTGGGTGGACAACATGGACCCCTCCTCCGTAAAAGAAGCATAAATCGATCTATACACCAACTATTTAGGTACTTCCTATTTGATATTAAATATTATTCAGTAATATAATCCCTTCATATGTTTGATGTGAAAATATTGTCATTATGTCATTCTTTGAATGCTCTAAACATGTTGAATATGAAAGGTCTTCTCAGTTAGAAACGGTTCCATTGAGTAATTAATTCATACCATCTGAAAAAGATGTCCAAAATGCCAAAACGTTTGTGTAGAGACACAAAATAATGTGTGGAATATATTCTATTGGGTCTACAATGCGTGAATGGACCATTTGGAGGGCCATAATGGTATGGGAGTGTGAAGATGTGAAATCTAACGTGGGACATGGACCAATAAAATGTATCTAAGTAAAACGGTCATAAGTCCATTGTCATTAGATAAATGATGATAAAATTTCGAGGTTAAATGGAGGAGATATTATGGAACATCTTTCCTGAAGAAAACTATTACATGTTCATAAATTTAATGGTAAATATATTAAAAAACATTTTTAGGATAATATTTAGGATAATTATTCCATCTCTTCTCCAAATAAATCTGTATCTACACCCCTCCTTAAAATATTGGCACTTATATGATTCCATTTTCACTAATTTTGTAGTTTCTTAATATTTTAATAGTATTATTCATTTTTAATATATTTTTCTCTTCTTATAAATCTCATTATCAGTTTTTATCTTTTGTTTTCTACCTCATTCTTCTCCACTACAATATCTTCTATTCATGGTCATAAGTAACTAACCCGAGGAACTTCGCATTGAATCAAGCCAGTGTTAAACCCAAGTCATTATACATTCATTTTTTATGTTTCTTATTTTCTTGTAGTTAGGACATGGGGGGTGTTAGTGGGAATGGTTCCTTTAAGTATCCACATAGCACCCAAGAATTATCTTTCTCTTCTACAATATTCTCCCTCGATCTAGGAGGTGTATGTGTAGTCTCTCATCGATTGTTGAGTGCATCATATATCCACACTAATAGGTAGAATATGATCATCATGTATATAAGAGATCATTCTCATTAAGTATATTTTACGTTAACAATGATATTATTATGCCTCAATCAATATAATCTCCTAAGAGGATATTGTTTCGGTCGAGCATCATATAGTCTCCATTCATTATGTCTACATTATGAATTGCATATTAAAGATTACATTATCCTTTATCCTCATTTATCAGAATTCCATGTAATTAATTTTTATTTAAATAATAAATAATATAAAAACCAGAATTATATATAGTGACGGATTGACCACAACATCCCCTCAAAAATACGACCTTGGTTAGCCCCTGTGTTGCACTTAGTTAAATTTATTTTTTAGAGCACACATGATAAAGTTTTATTATGATCCCAAAAAAAACATGGAAAAGACCCCTGATATTATCCTTCAACATATGTACCCATGTCATTATATTTGATATATTTTCCAACCAATTTCAAAATAAATTTTATAAATACATTTCCCAATTCATGTAAAACCCATTTTTTTAAAAAAACCTTCGAAGAAAATACATTTATTAAAAATTTATCTCCACCAAAAAATAATAATCAATTAATGAAGGGATTATATTTTTTATAAAACAATTTATCAAACCAATGTATCAAAGTTCACCCAATATTGTCTACAAATGGAATCGCATACCTCAAAAATTGGTTTCACTAACTTGCAACAAGACCCACTAAAGTGAATGAATGAAAAGTCAATGATAGAGGCCCTATATTCAATACAGACATCTCAAATTAAAATCAACCTATAAAATGTTCGGTTAATATAAAAAAACATAAAATACCTCAAGGATACTCTCACATTGCACCAAAACAAATGAAAAATGTATACTAACGTGGAAGATCACACAAAATATCTCAAAAGGATAAAGAATATTAGAATAACAACCAAAAAAATACAACAATGAAACACAATGATTCTCCCATGATCAATTAAAATGATGATGTAGAAGGATTATTGACACATTTAAATTCATAGAAATCACAATATAGATCAATCACTGAATGAATAAATCTATAGGGTCGAATGTTCTTAAATTCCATTAGTAGATATCTTTAGTCGAGCGGGATTATTCCTATATTTGATTGAAATAAAAATGATACATGAAGCACTAAAAAAACCTATCCCACAAGTGTGTAACCCCTTTTCACACTGTTTAATCCAAGAAATAAAAATAGTAAAAAATTCCATCACCTTAGGTTAAAAAATTAAATTTTACCATTTCATGATGTCTTAATAGTATAATATATAAAAAAGATACATTCCTATTATGGGTTTAAAAAATAATTCTGGTGCCCAATACATGATGTGAACATTTTACAGAGCATAAAAAACTAATACATAATTTCCCATAATTATTCATCTAGAAATAATTAACTTGCTATATTGAACCCCAAAAGACCAAAACAACATCGATGTTCTCCAAACACCGGGAGAACCCCGCAAATCATTTATCACATTTATACCTAGACTCCATTAATAAAAAAACAAAAATCACTAAAAATTATGTCATTTTCTATTGAAAATTATCCTTATCCTTAGGTGTTCTATAATGTACCAAAATAATTAGGGAAATGAAAATAGGGAATATAAATACATAATATATTGTAATGTGATAGTGAAAACTCCCCACCATAATACATAATTTTTTGTAATGAAATGTGGAATAACAATGTCTACATAAAGGTGTGTCTAGTAGTCCTTAATAAAAAAATCACACTCCCATGTCCCATGAGAACCTATCCCATTTCACAACAACTCTTTGACTAATAGAATCATCATCTCATACCAAACATTAAATTGAGTTTCAATGATATCCACTAGAATCTCCATAACTGAAACTTTTGGATCTAAATAAATATATTTCCAACTGATAATGTGAGAGGGTTTAGGAAGATATTTCATATAACCCATTATACAAAAAAATATGAGTATTTCCCATTAACTGAACAGAGAATTTCCAACAAATAATAATCATTCCCAAGATTATAAGTGACCTCAAAAGGTACCACATATTTGTAGCCAACATTCCCTATTTCCCAAGATGACGATGAACCAACAGAAGAAAAACATTAAATAAAAGTAATTTACTTTAAAAAAAAATTAAAGGACGATTCCACTCATCCACAGATATTTTTTAACAACTATGTTATGTAACCAGATTCATATATATATCTTGAATCCTTACTTATGTCTCCTAAACAAGACTTGGTCCCACTCAATATTCCTCACCCACCTTTTTCGAAAAATTAATTGACCTATATGGGATAACATACAATTAAATTAATCAATTATTATTAATGACTAATAACAATTGTTATAATAAAACTCAACCAGTCCTGGATGGATATCCCATGATACATCAAAATCTAAGACACAAGAAAAATGAATATCCTCCATGATACGAAGGGAATGCACTGTCTAAACTGTAATCTATCAATTGTATGATGTTATAAACCTAAAATATGGCCACACCATCCCTTATAGATTCATCCATAAACACAATGTAATCCTAGTATACCATTATTATACAATGGAATAAGGAACCCCATGTAACATCATTATCTCATTCATAAAAAACATACCCATATATTGATCTTTAGTGGTATCTTTGTTCAAAATCACGTGATCCAACATTCTCTACCAACCAGTTATTACCATGATAGAATTTCTCAATCATGGTTTCCTTGTTAACTAATACCTAAAATACATTAAAAATATTAAAAGATAGAACAAACAGAAATAATATCCTCACTATATGTGGATTATTTAATTACTCTAAAATCGACATCATGTTTCCAACTGTACATAAATGTCACAAGGATTGATGATGCAAATTTTACACTTGTAATAACTATATAGAAAACAAAATCTTGAGGATCTATATAAAACTATGTGAAGAGGCCCAATTGGATCTACTCTTCCTTCGATTCCAAAATATCTTATAATTGTACATTCTGGATATGATTATATACAATGATACTTTTATTTTCTAGGGTACAGGCGTTGTCAAAATATAATATAAAAATTTATTCCACCCACCATCTATATCTAATATTAAATTTTATTTCATAAATGATCTATGTTAAACTCATATATTATGAAAATACAGTGAAACTCCCCTAAAAAGACAATTCATCCAATACATATGAACATGAAAAATAATGAAAATATATAAATGATGTATGAGATAATTATTATCATGGGTTAGAATATGGATAGAATCTTAATCCATCAAATGATCATCGTGAATAATTATGAATAACGAACCAGTGCTAGAGGCAACATACCATACCACAAACCCTATAGTGGGCTTAGGTAAGATTAGAATAGTATCTAATGATAGATGTCGGTTTAACTATTTTAACGAATTCTAATAGTTCCAAACAATTTATTAAATAATCCAATTTCTAATTATTATCCTTGAAATGTTATTCCATAAGTGAGTAATCCAAAAAAATAGATAGTATCCAACCAGACATGGGAATTTTTGAATCTCAATGATATTTGAATGATTATTCGAAGGTAAAACAATCATCACCTTGTTTAGATCAACAGATAAGGCACACTAAAAAATAATGTGACACAATAACATCAGTTATTGAATCGAAAATATTCATTTCAAAATATATTCATATAAAATTTTACTCCATTTAATTTCAAGATCCAAACAAAAATGGTGCCCATGGTCTTGCATGAATCTTGTGTAAATCAAAATACCATCTATGTTAATAACACAAAAGTGTTGATATACTGATGAAATATAATTTTATTAAAACTGACGAAAAATATAAGAGTGCTTTCCCTACCAAAATACATAACAATATATTATTAATGGTTATACGTTCTACTGAAATCCCACTGTGATATATCATACTTCTGAACTCCGAGATTATGACAATTTGACAAAAGATTGATATTCAAAAATAAGTTTTACCTCTTTAACTGATCAAATAAATCATCCATATGAGTAGATTATTTTTTTACAATTAATAGATTTAAATTCTGATATACCACACACAATCTGCATGAACCATTTATGTTCTGGTCAACGATAACATTATATTTCTGAGGTAAAGAACATAGAATGATAATTCATATTTCCATCACGTCATCCAAATAAATCATGACCTATTTGAGCTCTACATGAACTATATGATAAAAACATATCAATATCATATACATATTTAGAAATAATGAAATCAAAATATTTACCTCCCTCTATAGAGGGAGACTGGAGAAATTGTATGGGAAATCATCAATAATGTCCTAAACAACTATTGGGTGATAAACTATGGATTAATTTTCATTGAGTTCAACTATTAAAACATTAGAAAACTCTTGATATCTATGTAGTAAGGTCATGTATTACTATATCTGAGATCCAATTATCCTTAAAATAGCTACTATATCCCATCATCCTCAAGAAACATGATATGCTAATGATAACTATCAACAACAGCCTGATGATCAACAAGAAAATCATTCATGATGATGTTGTTAAATAGATACATAATGGGAAAAAGGAATTACGAGACTAACTCTGCATCCTCTATTGATAGATAAACTAAGGGGAACCAAATACATTTGCATTTATTCTTCCCTAGAGGGTCTTTAACTCCAGACTAATGGAAAAATGCTACGTTTATTGTATTATCATATCTAAAAATTTACTAGATATAACAAGATGGAAGAAAATATATAGAATAATTTAATGTCCAGTAATGATGAAATGAACATGTTACCTCTCTATCACGATATAAATCATCTTCCTCCACAGGGAACTCATCAATTTTATAATGGTTCTTGGTCTAGTGTCCACTAGATGGATCCCTCTAGTCCGGAAAGAATCTGATTTTAATGAAGTATCCTTTATAGGAAATGACCCCTAAACATAATGATGGATAGACATAACCTAATCCAAATGAAAAATATGACCAGAATTCCCATAATTGTTTCACATCTTCACAGGTACAATACAACATTGGATGTGTCAATTAGAACCTGAGTTTTTATGATATATTTTCTTTCAAATTAATGAAATACATTTGATATATTTTTTTTACACATACCTTTTTAAATGTTTTATTATACATAATATATCAATATTTCATTATACGCATCCCTGTTCAATATTTCAGTACACACAACACAGGGTTAGCTTCTGTGACATACAACATTATTTTTTTTATCAAAACTACAACATATTATTAATATTATTCAAAAATGGCTGATATTACCTTGCCATTTAGATTAGGAAAATGAATACTATAAAATATATTTATAATATTAATAATAATGGTTTTGAATGAAGTAAAATTATTAATAGTATAATACATAATTTTTAGTACGGACGTAACATGATTGAAACTTCTATTTCGCAAAGAAATTATTTTTTTGACAAAATAATAAAATTAGTTTTGAAACATTGATAAAATTAATTTCAAAAATAATCTTCATTTTTGAATTAATAAGTTCAATATTATTTGAGGTTGAATTTTTAGTATTTTTATAAGAAGAATAAATTATTGATGATTATGGAAAAATTCTAATATAAAATTAAAATATACATTTTAATTTAATTTATTTATAAATATAAATTATATTTTAATTTTTAATTCTGAAAGTTGATAAATAATACATATATTAATCAAATTAATTTCATTTAAATTAATGTCATTTAAAATTTTATATAAAATTTTGAAAACTTTCAATCATTTTCACACAAAAATCTTATTTATCATCACATTTATAGAATTAATATTAAATTTTTTATACTTTTGTTTATATTTTTTTGAATAATGGATTCATGATTTTTAACCATCACAATTAATTATTTATAATAATTAATAATTATTTTTTCCAAAATGAATATTGCATGTAGAAGAAATTATTTACCATGATAATGTTAAAAATGGGTTTATAGGGGATAAAATAGAAAAATAATGATAATATTAACCTATACAATTTTTAAAACTATTTATGAACCTATTTTGACCATTCCAACACGTAGTTTTGCGAATAATCTAATTTTTTACAGATAAAAAAACGTTGGTGGAATTATCTCTTTTATAAAATTACATGTTTCCACTCACCCCACGTATAAAATGTGACCCCCTAATCCTATCTTCTTCAAAAATTTGAACTTACTTTGTTTAGATAATCCCAACCCAAATAACTTACCAAATTCCCCAACCTCATCTTAGAATCTTTATTTTGGACATTAATCTAACAAAAGAAGGAATGTAGTGAAATCCTAATGGGGACACCCGAAGATGAGGGAATGTTCTTCAGTGAATATTTTTTGTCTTATTTCTTCCACAAACCCCTTATCTTTTTTTATCATTAATAAACAGTAATATTAGTATATTATGTATACTTTAATTTTTTATGTTAAGCGTATGACCTATAATGACACAAAATTTTATCAAATGTGTTATGAAATCATTATCTGTGTGTATGGTGGACTAGAACATCTCAAATTGATGTCATTTGTTTTTACATTACCACATATCAAGGATGGGAATAATGATAGAAATAATTTATATATATTATATTAATGATATTTATGATATTATTATGACTATTTAATTTATATATCACAATTATCTTCATAATTTTGAATTTTTGGAATACAACAACTTCATCCAAGTGCACGATGGATTACAGCCTTTCAAAAATATGTGTTTTGTTCACTCAATATATAGAAGGTTATAAATATAGGTTTAAGAAAAATATTTAATAAAAATAAAATAAAATTGGTTCGAGAATGATAATATATAATTTAAATTTTTTTCGTCCAAACTGAAAATAAATTGAAAAACAACTTTCTTGTATACATAAATCCAACCATATCTATTAGCTATGCATTTCATTTTTTCTTGAATTTTTTACCTATTATTATAAATTCATATATTACTAATACATATATAATTTTTATATGGTTTTAAATTATTGAGTTTATGAAATAATGATCCACCTAAGAGGACCATGAGTAACAATTCAAATCATATATGGAAACAATGACGTTATTAATGAATTATAACAATAAAATTTATTTATTAATAAACCGATAATATAATTCCCTAAGAAAATAGTATATGGTAGAAAATATAGGAATATATTTCAATGATATATGTATAATAAAAATAAATATATTATATCGGATGTTTGAACAATTACGAAAGAAGTCATGACATAAGGATAGATGATTTCAACTCTTAATTTTATTTCTAAGAGACTTATTCCATATTCACCACTAATTTAATTTTTCTGCTGAATATTATTACCAATGAAACCATATATCATGAGTATAACTCAAATTATGTATTATTAATGTCTATATTTATGTCATTATTTCATATGGATTATTACTCAAATATTACTCATAGTGTAAGGTATTTTTTTTTATCAATTTTCCTTCTTTTACATGTACACTATGTTTCTACATAAATTATTTCATGAGGTTTATATAAATCCACATTAACCTAGAATATCATGAATTTATTCAACATCATGATATATTAGGTTTTATTTATTTTTATTTCTTAATGGGGTTTACGTTTCAAGTATACCAAAGTTCTAACGACCAAAAATTTCATTACTGGAAATCCCTCTTAGTCTAATTAATTTTCTCTATATGTAAAATGTTTATATAATATGTCAAATTATTTGGTTTTATGTTAAGAATTGTGACTGTTTCTAATATATCCTTTGAACATTGTTCACATGATTAGTATAAATATAGGGCATTAACAAATCCAATTTACTCAGACAAATAATGCGATGACCTCATCCAGTAGACGTACCACATACTAAGCCCATTTGTTGGAACACAGAAAATAGGTGGGTTCATTGGGCTTCACTCTTGACCAATCCCACTCCGAGCATCAATAGGTTAAGCTCGACAAGGACTGCCTACGAAAGAAGTGGAAGTCGGTAGAGATTACCACCCGAGCAATGTTATCTGAGCCACACAAAGAATCTGTAACCATCGCACACCTTACACTTCGGTCATACACTGGTGTTATAAGGGGTTGTGTAATAATACCTTAGCACTATGATTATGTACATTATTTCAGGATATAATAAAGAATATTTTTTCATGTTATTTTTGTTACCTTGTAAATATTTTTTAAAGATCAAATAGTGTTTTTAGTTAATATTCATCTAAAAAATCTACTATGATGAATTATTGGATTTTTGTATTAATTAATATCTTAATAATATATTATTATTTTTTATAAAATAAATTTTTTTAAATATATATTATCATATATTGTTATGAATGGAATCGTAATTTTTATTAAGTTTCAAAAGCGATTTTTGTCCAAACTCATGAATTTTTTTATAAATGTCAGTTTTATATTACAACTGAAAATTAACATATTAAGAAAATTATTTATATAAAAAAATATTATTTCAGGAATCATGAAGTCAAAAATATCCAATAGTGACTTTTTCATAATTTTTTTAGATACTCAATTATTTGGGTTAAAATTAAATACTGTTTAAATATATAATGTGTTTTGTGACATCATAATGACCCAATAGTGATGTAATAAAATAATATAAGCCTTATGTTCAAAAAATAAATGTTTTACCAGTAATATAATGTGATTTTGGGTTTGTTTGACTTATTTAGAAAGCATTAATGGACCCATCAAGGCTTATAAAACATCTTGTCTTTTTTAACTGTTTTTCTTGGGATTGTCACTCACCTCCACATAAGAAACCCCATTATTTTAAGAATTTAGGACTTTGGACTTATAAAATGTTGTCTTCCAATCCCCTTTGGTAGACACCATGGGCCAAAACCATGGGCTGGTTTGTGTTTTGAATTAGTTTAATGTTAGGTGTCCCAACCCTAAATAATAAAGAATTCCCTCATATTTCCTATATAAACCCACCCAAGATCCCACTTTCTCCTCAATAAAAGAATTTGGAGTTCATCCAACCTCTGTATCAGTCTCCCTAAAATCTTTCCAATGTATCCCAAGCTCACAATAATGCTTACTTAAGGCTCTTTTAAGCCTTTGGAGCACACTTCCAAGTAATGGTTTTTTTCTTTTTTCTCATTTTGTCCAATTTTTATAATGTAGTTATTCCCGTTTAATTTAAATTAAAAATGATTGGGTATGGTTTTTCACCCCCCCCCCCCAATACTACCCCCGTTATGTTTTAATGATGGGATAACCCCTTTATCTCTCATTAAATGCCTCCAATGTACACCCATTATTATGCTGAAATTTTGAAAGGAATTTCTCTCTCCTCTTTTACATTCAAAAAATTATTTAGTATCATGATTCTAAGTTCCACAAAAAATGTTGGGATATATATATATATATATTACCCCATTACTATCAATTTGAGGTACATATGATGAGACACCCCTTTCTCTCTCATCAACCATTTTAATGAATTTTTATGTCACGCTGTTACGTTACCGTAATTGCACCGATTTTCCAAGCCAATGTCATTGTGTAGTGAATGCCATGCCCATTTCTCTATCAAGGATATTCACCTTTATGCACATTTACTTATTGATTATAATGTTTCATGTATGAATTACACATTCTTTTATCATGGAATAAATTATTATGTTTTATGAATCCATGTCATATGATCCATGTGGCACACTTATGCATTAAATGAAATGTTCTAGAAGGGTGAACCCTTATAGCGCTCTAATGAATTTGGTAATGTATAGTATCATGATAAATCATGTGAAATGGGTGTTGAATCATGATAATTCAAGTGAAACATGTTTTTACTCATTCTTGATGTGCAATGAGGATTTACTCATGCTCCATGTGCAATGAGCCTTGGCTCATGCTAATTCCATGTTTAGTGTTGTTTCCACATTTACATGTTATGATTATCATGATTTATCATGCCTTTATGTTTATGCTCCTATTGTTCTCTATTGATATGCCTATTGCCTAACATGTATTGTATTCCTCATGTTATTCCATGATTATTCCCTTACTATGCGTTATAGCTCACCCTTTTCTTAAGCATGTCCTCAAGTTATCTCCTGAAATGATAAGTACGAGGGAATGTAGTTGTCATGTAAAGTATTTATTCAATAAAGATGTTGTATTTCATGTTTTAAGTACATAATTAATGTTAATATGCCCAAAAGTCCCGAGACCTCTCCATATTCCATGTTGTATCGAGTAAATATTTTATGTAATAAATCAGGTTTTAGTTTGTAATAAAATCAGGGTTGTCATAGTTGGTATCAGATTGTAGGTTTAGTTTTTTTTGGGATTAGTATTAGAAAAAGTTAGTAAAGCCTTATAGACAAGAGTAATTATAATAAAAACATCCCTATGTTTTGGTGAGTGTTGATTAAGTGGTTTATCAAGAAAATATATCCTTGTCTTGGTACGAGCAGGTAGAGGAGACTCTGCCACACTTGTATCCTATTGGTAAAACCCAAAAACACTGCATTGAGCTAGACTAGAATGGGAACTGGTGCATGACAATAGGATTTGTTGCACTCTTTTTTATGAAACTTCTGAGGGATATTCTTTGGTAAATTCACAAGCTTAGTATGAACCATTATTTATGGACAAAAAATCTCCTAAGAATATATGTTAGAAAGTAGATCATGGAAAACATAGAATGAAGCCAGTAGATTCATATGTTAAGGAAATAATAGTTATTTATAAGTCATCAGTTTTGTCCTTGTAATACCATTTATGTGTTACCTATGACTTTCCATTTATTCCAGCCAATGGATGGCAATAGGAGGACGCGTGATAACAACCGATGTGAAGATCAATGTGATGACTGTACTAATGACATTCCTGATCCAATAGGAGCGGGAATCGTGAACTTCGTCACAATTCTGTCTCAGTTAAATAAATATTTTAATAGAAACATGGGTCAAGAAGAACTCTTAACCCCCTAAGAATGAACTAGTCGCCATCAATATCTTCATGAGACAAAGGCCTCATACTTTTAATGGATCATCTGATCCCTCAATCATTGAACGATGGATCAACTCCACTGAGATGATCTTCTCCATCATTCAATTGTCTGAACACGAGATGGTTCACCTCGCTTCTTATCATTTGGAGGGTGAATCTAATAAATGGTGGGCATTGATAAAAAATATGAAGCCTGAGGAGGAGTTCACGGCGTTGGAATTTAAGGACTTCTGAAAGATGTTTTTCGATAAATATTATCCGCACACCCTACGACATCAGATGGAAATGGACTTCCTTGTCTTAAAGAAAAATGATGACGAATCTGTTGGAGCGTATAAGGAAAACATCACAAGGCTTTCACAACACACTTTTAGCTTTGTTGTTACCCATGAATGCATGGTGGACCGCTTCTTTGGTGGGCTCAAACCTAGAATGTGGAAAGCACTTGAAATCCGTGACTTCGACATCTATGAGGAAATTGTCCGATGTTACCTCAAAGTTGAAATGGATATCATAGAATCTTAGAGGTATCATAGGGATAATAAGCGTAAGGTGGACTTCAATACTGGTGGTCCGATGGATAAATTCAATGTTACTATGAAGATCTATCACCCCACTAGCCAAACGTGTGTAAAGAATCACCCTGATAATTTCTAAAAGGGGACGAAGAAATGCTTTAGGTGTGAAAGAGAAGGGAACATGGTTGTTAATTGTCTTTAGGAAAAACACACGGCTACAACAGATGAGAGGAATGCTCCATTAGAACCTCAACTCTTTGTTCATTGCTACAAATGAAATGAACCATGGCATCGTGAAAATAAGTGCCCTAAGAAAAGGGTTTTCAAAGGGAACCAAAAACCTACAAGGATGCAAGGGAGAGATTTTTCCATCACTACGGCCGAAGTGAACCCCAACAATGAAGTGGTTAAAGGTAGTCTAGTTATTCATTTATGAATAGCGAATGTACTTACTGATTCAGGTTCTACACATTATTTTATATTTAAAAAGTTCATAAGAACAATCCTAGCACCACCACAAATCATGGAAGTGAAGATGTTGGTGAGTATGAAAAATGGGGAAGTCATTGCATCCCAAGAATATAACTCCTCCCTTGTCATAATTTTTGGATTAATCTTCTAGGTGGAACCTCTTCATACTCCTTATGGTGGAATTTGAGGAAATTCGTATATAGAGCCAACATAAATTTCCGTGAGTGCGAAATCACTCTACATGTGGTGAATCGAACCCCAGTTATTTACAAGTTCAAAGATGAAGATACATTTTCTTTAGCTCCATCATCTTAAGAGTGGATATTATTACTCTATGGGCATGCGTATCTAGCTCAGATGATTGAGTCTAAGGAGGAAACCATCCTAGAAGTCATGCCTTTTGTGTGGAAATTTGTTGAAGTGTTCTCCGTGAATTGTCTGGTCT
Organism: Viscum album; assembly: GCA_963277665.1. NCBI lineage: Eukaryota > Viridiplantae > Streptophyta > Magnoliopsida > Santalales > Viscaceae > Viscum > Viscum album. The sequence continues at coordinate 974,089,753 of OY728141.1, forward strand.
TCCTCTTAGAAGAGATGTTGAATTCTCAATTAATCTTAAACCTGGGGAATTTCAAATATCCAAGACTCTGTATAGAATGGATGTTGTGGAGCTTGAGGTGATAACGGAAAAACTACAGGAGAATCTAGATAAAGGGTTTATACGCCCATGTGCATCACCGTGGGGTGCACCAGTCCTCTTCATCAAGAAGAATGATGGGTCAATGCGCCTTTTCATAGATTATAGTGAGCTCAAAAAAATCGTGATAAAGAACAAGTATCCTCTCCCACGAATTTATGACTTGTTCGATCAGTTGCGTGGTGCACAATACTTCTCCAAGGTGGATTTTCAGTTCGGTTATTACCAAGTAAGGGCGAAGAAGAAAGATATCCCCAAGACTACTTTTCAGACAAGATACGGGAACTATGAATTCATAGTAATTCCTTTAGGACTCACTAATGCTCCAGATATCATCATTGACTTGATTAATAGAGTCTTTAGAGATTACATTGACAAATTTGTGGTAGTATTTATTGAAGATATTCTGATATAATCTAAAACCAACCAGGATCATTAGGCAGATCTGAGAACTATAATAGAGACCTTTCAAAAGGAGAAGCTCTATGAAAAGTACAATAAGTGTGAGTTATGGTTGATGGAGGTCTCATTCATGGGCCATATCATCACAAGCAATGGAATATATCTGTATCCCTCCAAAACAGATGCAATTGAGGGATGACTGAGGCCAACATCAGTAATGGATATCTGTAGATTTTTTGGATTAGCTGGATATTATCGGTGATTTTGGATAAATTTCTTCTGATTTTCCAACCCTATTTCCAAGCTAAATCGGAAGGAAGTAAAGTTTTCTTGGTGTGATGAATGTGAAAAAAGCATCAAGGAGTTGAAAAGGAGGATTATCACTACAACCGTGCTCACATTACCCACAAGTGGAGAACTTTTTGTGGTATTCAATGATGCTTTGAAGAACATCTTTGGATGTCTGTTGATGAAAAATGAAAAAGTAATCTTCTATGCTTCATGGAAATTGAAAGTTCATGAACAAAAATATCCAACACATGACCTCGAGTTGGCTGCAGTGATCTTCACTTTGAAATTTTGGTGGCATTATCTCTTTGGGGAGAAGTGTAAAATACATACGAACCACAAAATCCTCAATTATATACTCACAATGATTGAGTTGAACATGCACCAATGAATATGGTTAGACTGATCAAAATCTATGACTGCTCAATTCATTACCACCCTGGGAATGAAAAAAAGGTGGATGATTTCCCTATTTAGAAAGGACCCAGTGATTCTATCATTAATAATAATTGAAAATGATCCAATATTCATTGTTTTTATGAACAAAAACATGGGAATCAAAATCAAGGGATCATCATCAATCCTTTCACAAATTATTTATCATCTTTCACTATTGGAAATGTTAAGGTATTCTCAAATAAATTATCTCTGAAAACAGGAATAAGTGGAAGCTATCGGAAATGGGAAATCCAGGGAGTTCAATCTTAACTAAGAAGGAATTGTTATATTTGGGAAAAGACTATGTGTTCCATCATGTTTGAAGGTGGAGAAGGAACATTTGGATGATGGACAAAGTTAAAATTTCTCTATTCACCCAGGAAACACAACGATGTATCAAGATCTTCAAGAGAATTATTGGCGTGATAATATGATGAAGTAGATCGCTGAATATATATCAAAGTCCCTAGGGTGTCAGCAAATGAAGGCAGAGAGGAAAAAGTATAAGGGAATGATGCAACCATTTCCCATACCATAATGGAAATGGGAGAACAACACAGTGGGCTTTGTCATTGGTCATTGGAAGACATCCAAAGGTAGCAATGAAATATCGGTTTTTTTGGATCATCTTACAAAGGCCACACACTTCATTTCTTTTAGTGAGGATTTATCAGTGGAACAACTGGAAGAGATATAAATCAAGGAAGTGGTAAGGATTCATGGAGTTCCAGTATCTATTTTTTCCGATCGAGATCCATGATTCACCTCTATGTTTTGGAAGAGTCTTCAACATGCTCTGAATACTGAACCAAACTTCATTACTGCCTATCATCCTCAAACTGATGGCCAGTCAGAGTGGACTATCCAATATCATGAGGAAATATTGATAGCGTGCTCAATGGACTTTAAAGGGGGATGGGATCAACATCTTCCTTTGGTTGAGTTCTCTTATAATAACAGTTTCCACTGGAGCATCCAAATGGAACCATATGAATCTGTTTATGGGAAAAGGTGCAGAACACTGGCGTGTTGGGATGAGGTCGGTAAATGTATGATTCTTGGACTATAAATGGTGGATGAAATGGTAGAGAAGGTGAAAACCATTCAGTAGCTTATCAAGGTAGCCCAGAGTCGACCGAAGAGTTATGTAGATAACCAATGATGAGTCCTTGAGTTTATAGTTGGATACATGGTACTTTTATGAATTTCTCCATGGAATAAGGTCATGAGGTTTGGAAAGAAAGGTATGTTAAGTCCAAGGTACATTGTCCCCATCGAGATTATTGATCGTGTCGAGGCTGTGGCCTACCAACTATCACATCCACCTACCATGGCCAAGGTACATGATGTATTTCATGTATCCCACTTAAGGTTGTACATACCATACCCTTTACATGTACTCTCTTCAGAGGTGGTAGAGTAAGAGGACGAATATTCTTATGAGGAGAAACCAATGAAGATCTTAGATCATAGAGAAAATGTTATACAAAATAAGACAATGAATCTCGTCAATGTGTTGTGGGGAAACCACATGTTTGAGTATGTGACGTGGGAATAAGAGGAAATGATGAAGCAAAGTTACCCAAATCTTTTTTATGGTGGGAAACGGAAATTTCAAGGGTGAATTTTTTTAAGTGGGGGAGATTGTAACAACCCAAACATTCATTAATGGAAATCCCTCTTGATCTAATTTATTGTATTTTTTAGGTAAAATGTTTATATAATATGTCAACTTTTTTGGTTTTATGCTATCAATTGTGGCTGTTGAAAATATATTCTTTGAACAATGATCACATGATTTGTATAAACATGGGGCTTTAATGAATCCAATTTACTCAGACAAAGTAAGTGATGGCATCTTCCAGTAGACATTCCCCATATGAAGCCCATTTTGTGGAACTCAGAAAAGAGGTGGTGTCATTGAGATTTTCTCTTCACCAAGACCAAGTTGAGCTTCATCATGTTATGCTCAAGCGGGACCGCCTACGAGGGAAGTGAAAGTTGATAGATATTACCACCAGAGCAATGTTTTCCATGACACCCCAAGAGTCTGTCACCATCACACACCTTACACTTTGGTCTTATACAGGTGTTATAAGGGGTTATGTAACAAGACTATATCACTACGGTTATGTAATTGTTTTTATAATAATGGATATATTTTCATGATATTTTTGTTGCCTTGTAAATAGTTTTTAATGCTCAAATAGTGTTTTTAGTTAATATTAAACTAAAAAATATATAATGATTCATTAATATATTTATGTATTACATATTATTTTAATAAAATAATAATATTATTATCAAATTAATTTTTATTAAATATAAATTATTGTATAATTTTATGAATGCAATTGTAATATTTAATGTGGTTAGAAATCCATTTTTGACCAACCATGTGAATTTTCGATAAATGTAGGTTTCTATTTTAAAAGATAAAATTAAACTATATATATAATTATTTATATAAAATAAATATTATTTCTGGAATCAGGACGTCAAAATTATCCAACGGTTAATTTTTCATAATTTTCTGAGACAGTCGATTTTTTTGGAAAAAATTATATTCCATTTAAATATATAATGTGTTTAATGACATAATAATGAAACAATAGTGTTGTAATAAAATACTATAATCCTTATTCTCATCCAATATATGTTATAACATTAAAATAAATTGATTTTGGGTTTGTTTGACTTATTTTACAACGCATTAATGCATCATTCAAGGCTTATTAAATATCTGGTCTTTTTAAATTGTTTTCCTTGGGATTGTCACTCACCTCCACATATAGAACACAATTATTTTAAGAAGTTATGATTTTGGACTTATAATGTATTGTGTCCACTCCCCTTTGGAAAAACCATGGGAAAAAACCATGGTCTAGTTTGTGGTTTGAATTAGATTAATGTGAGGTGTCCCAACCCTAAATAATAAAGAATTCCCTCTCCTTTCCTATATAAACCCACAAGGTTCCCACTTTATCTTCACTCAAAGCCTTTTCAATTCATAAAAACTCAACCCTACTCTCCCTGTAATCATCCCAAGGTTCCCCAGGCTCCCATGAAGCCTCTCTTAAGCCTTTGGAATCGCACTTCCTTGTAAGTGTTTTTTTCAGCCTTTCTCATTTTGTCCAATATTCATAATGTAGTTATGACCTTTTATTTTCAATTATAAATGTTGGGGTATGGTTTAGAACCTCCCAAATACTAACCAATTTATGTTTAATTTATGGGAGTCCCCTTTCTCTCTAATTAAATGCCTCCCATGTACACCCAATACTATACTGAAATTCTGAAAGCAATTTCTCTCTCCTCTTTTACATTCAAGCAATTATTTTTTATCATGACTCAAAATTTCAGTAAAATAGTTTGGATAAGTATATATATGACCCCATTAATGTCCATTTCATGTACATATGATGAGACAACACTTTTTCTATCATCAACCATTTTTATTAATTCTTACGTCACGCCGTTACACTGCTGAAATTGCACTGATTTTCCAAGCCAATGTCATTTGGGTAGTGAATATCATTCCCATTTCTCTATCAAGGGTATTCACCATTATACACATTTAAATATTGATTATAAAGTGTAATGAATGAATTCCACATTCCTTTATCATGGAATAAATTATTGTGTTTTATGAATCTTTGTTATATGATCCATGTGGCACACTTATGCATGAAATGAAATAATATAGAAGGGTGTGCCCTTATACCGCTCCAATGCATTGGTTAAATTATAGTACCATGATAAACCATGTGAAATGGGTGTTGAATCATGAAAATTCACGTGCAATATGATTTTAGACGTGCTTCATGTGAAATGAGGATTTACTCATGCTACATGTGCAATGAGCCTTAGCTCATGCTACATGTGCAATGAGCCTTAGCTCATGCTAATTCCATATTAACTGTTGTCGCCAAATTTGTATGTTATGATTATCATGCTTTATCATGCCTTTATGTTTATGCTTCTCTTGTTCTCTATTGATATTACTATTTTCTAAAATTTATTGTATTCCTCATGATATTCCATGATTATTCCCTTACTGGGCTTTATATATCACCCTTTTCTTATCCATGCCCTCAGGTTATCCCATGCAATGATAAGTATGAGGGAATATAGTGGTCATGTAATGAATGTTTCAATAAAGATGTTGTATTTCATGTTTTAAATTGTTATGTAATGTTCTTAAGACCCAAATAAACTATACCTCTCAATCATCGATGTTTTATCAAGTTAATATTTTATGTAATAAATCAGGTTTAAGTTTCTAATAAAATAATGGTTGTTGTAAAAGTGGTTATGATTTTATGTTACAATCTCATCATTTGACGATATATGATCAAGTACCCTATGAAGAAATCTCTTGATATACCACTCAATAATTATCCAAAATTTTATTCTCCTTTATTAATTCATGATATCATAATGTAATTGTACCATTCTCCAACTTTATGATATTTTAAATAATTAAGTGTATGTTTTATTAAAAGTATGAATTTATTTCATTCTTCAGTATAAATATTTTTCTTTCAAAACCGTGTTTTATAAAAATGTGATCAAATTTATTATTTTGCACTTAAGATATCTGAAATAAATTCTTACCCATTTTTTATGTTTTCAAATATATTTTTTCAAATTAATCATTATGTGATTTTCCAAAATAATTTCAATTTGTGTTTTACCAAAAATTTGGATATAATCCTTCATTAAACATGTATTACTTGAAGATAATTTTATGACATCCTAAACAATCATTATTCCGAATATTTCATTATAATATATTAATTTTATCTTAAAATAAAAAAATTCTAATTAATTTTCAGAATAAAAAGGTTATTTTTTTAATGTAATGTAATTATTTTTGAAAATATTCATTTATATGTTTTCAAGGATAAATTTAATGACATGGAATTACATAATTTTTTATGTTTTAATTATTATTTTTCAATGAAAAGATATTTTCATCTTGAAATTTTTCATATAGTAATTCAATATTATTTTCCATTATATATGATATTTTTGGGTGTTTTATGATTATTGGATATATGATCCAAGGATAGCAGTGATATTATTTTTTTGAATGGTTTATGATTATGATGACAAGATGTTTATGAATACTTTTTCTCTAAAAAATGTAATACCAGGATGAAATTATAATTATTTTTTTATCTTAAATTGGTATTACCATGACGGAATGATTATGAATCACACATATTTTTCATAAGATATTTTTTTGAAGAAATGATGGAATGACTATAAAACCAGTCTTCATTGGAGATATTATGATATAATGAATTTTTATTAATAATTTTTCATTTTATTGGTTAGGCTATGTGTAGTGTTTCACAATCTTGTGTCATTGTTGTTTTAGATTCTCATTATTTGATGAGTGGGTCCTATGAATCTGTCCAATGCATTTGGTAATGATTTATCCACACAGTTTGTTTTTTATGGTGTACATAGTACCCATTTGATTTATTTGTGATAGTAATTCATTGAAAACTACATTTCACCTAAATATCCTGAATTTTTTATCATGGATATTTGTATTACCTATGTCATATAACATTTTTATATACAGTGATTATTTAATTTCAATAATAGAGAAATAATGAAAATACCATATTTTATACTCAATACGAATATTTGATGATATAGGAAATTGTTTTATGAATTTAATCAATTATTTTATATATGTTAAATTATTTTAACTTGCAAGAATGGGTGGGGACCATATATAGAAAATTTAATCATTTCATCAACAGTCTCAAGAGACGAACAAGTTGGCCAAATTAAATGGGGTTTTAACGATAATTATTAAAATATTTTATTAGTTGTATTTAGGATATATTTATTATGTTCCTACGAAACATGTGTTTGAATAAATAGAAATTTTCTTTCTCCATGATTGTAATATTTATTTTCTACGTGATTTTCTATATGATATTTTTTAGGATTCATATTTTGATCAAATTTTGGATTTAAATGATTTTTTTCTATAATTTACATTTCCCTAATTATAACGCCTTATATTATCATAATAGTAAATTTAATAAGTGGTATGAGTGTTCGGTTAATAAGAATTAATTGATTTTTTCCTGACATATTATTAATTTCTTCGGTTTTACTTTACCCTAACCAAGCATTTGATCTTACCCTTTTTTTATTTTTTACTTTTCTTGATGATATAAGGAATGATTTTATGATTGATATATAGGGCTACACTATGGGTAATAATGGGTGTTAAATTAAAATATTTCTTTTATAAAAATGAAATGATAATTATAAGTATGTATTTAATTTATTGATATTACTAAACTATTAGGTCCTTTGAGATGAAATTTCAGTTATATTAGTCATATTTAATAAATTTTTACACTGGCTATGATCTTCTTACTATCCAGATTATTACGTGTTTTTTATAAGATAATTTATACCAAAATTCATGATATATAATTTCCCTAAAAATAAAGCCTTCAGATATAAAGATGAAATTATTTAGAAACTGTAAATATAATTTTTCAATTTAATTTATTCATATCAATAAAATACGAATATACATACACATTTAAATTAGATTTTGAGTATAGTGTAATTTTTAAAATTGAAAAAATATTATTTTAAAAATAAATATTTTGAATAATATATCAATAAAATAATCCTTAAAAAATTACATTTAAAACATATAATGATAATTTCCTTTAAAATATTTTAATTTAGAATGAATATTATTTTAAATTTAATTAAATAAGACATAATATTTTAAAACATGTGAATTGAAAAGTTTGAAAAATTATTACATTTTAAAATAAATTTCAATAATGGATCCATGAAATGAAATTTAAGAAATAAAATAACAAAGGGTTTAATGGTAATATATTAGGAATATAAAGGATGTAAATAATTTTTTTATATTTTGAAATATTTTTTTTAAATATCATAAAAATAGTGTACAAAATCCATTTTGAAATAAGGGAAGGGAAATATAAAGACTAAAATATATAACACATAATATGGTTCATAAATATAAATGATAAAATTTGATAGAATAGAAAATTTGGAAAATGAAGTATAACCATCTTCAAAGATGATTGAAATTATTTAGAAAATCATATAATATTATAGAGATGAAAGTCATAGAGGAAGAATATTTGAAAAAAGTGTCTATTTACATAGATATAAATAGGAAATACCATTAAATAAAATCTTATAGTGTTTGAAACAAAACATGTATGAAACCAGATGACTATGATGTATTGTAACTCAACAAAGGTAATATAGTTGAAAATAACCAATTTTGTTTTTTTTGTAATAATATAATAAAATGGATATAAATAATGGATTTATTGAAATACTAGAAAATAAAATTAATGATATATTAAGAGTAATTAATAATTCCAATTTCGTTGTAAGAGAATCATATATAAAGAATCATGGTGTGAAACCATAAACATATCTCGAGGATTTGAAGAAAAAATGTTGAACATTAAATTTTTTATCCTTCGAATAGAATGGTATTCAATGAGATAACATAATATGAATCTTCTATCTATATGAACAAAATAAAAAATGAAAAAAAATTAATTATAAATATTCACAAAATATTAATGATATCATTGTGAAAATTATGAAATATGTCTAATGAAATTAAATTTGAAGCAAAGAACGTCTTACATTAATTCTGATATTCACTACCACAAATGAATCTATAGTATAAAAAATTATAATGTCAGTTTAATATTTCAGATCCTTATAAATTCCAGTAACCTTTTGTAATCAACTTTTATAATGAGATGGCATGAACCATTATAATGGTAAGATAGTTTATAGAACACTGAATTAGATGTATTATTGTTATGTTTAAATATTTAAAAGGAATAAAACTATACAAAGAGGTGAGTAAGGTATATACTGAGAAATTTATAGCTTTGGAGTCGAGAAAATATTATTTATTTTTATTTTTAATGTATAAAATATTGTATTTACAAACCATATAATTAAATTTTTATCATATATTTGGTTTCTAAATATTTTTTTACCCAGTAGTGGTATTTTTATAATTTTACAAGGTGATTGGTATATTTAGTAGGTGATGTGTGATGATAGAATTAAATAATTTAATTATATATATATTTAATTCATTACTAATTGATAATTTTTTTAAATAAATATTATTATATGTATTAGATATTTTATTTTACATAATGGTAATGAAAGTAAATATTATAAGAAAAGGTGTGTTTCAAACCTTGTGAAGTATGTGATATATCCAATGAATATATATAAATTGGGGATATGAAATATTAAATTGAAAAAGTAAGAGATATAGAATAATTATGGTGGACATTAGTGGTCTAATATAATTTTTAAATTATTGAAAAATAGAGTAATTTACTTCGTTATTAATATATATACTAATAACATATCATATAATTTCTATATATTCTCTTTTTGATTATGATAAATCTATGAGGCATGTAATACAAATGAAAATGGGACTACGTGATGAAATATCAAATAATGATCATTAGTGTATTATATATTTATAGTTTCAATGTAATTGAGGTGTGTTACATAATATTCTCTATATTTATATAACTACTATGAATGAAACATGATTCAAATAATTTATAAATTTTATATAATTTATAATAATACATGATAACATTAATTGTGATCAATTGTTAATAAGAAAATTATTTATGAATCTTTCACTCTGAAACCTCACATTGATGAAAAACAATTATATGTTTTGGAAAAAATGTAACATTTTCTATATTTCTATAAACTAAAGAGATATTCTCTAAATTGATACACATAATCGACAAACTCAATAATTTATATAAAAATGTAAAATAAAAGAAAATACTCCCTCTGAAAAAAATTACAGAGTCTTTGAAATTCTGTATTTTATTGGCGGAACATTTTAAACATTATATTACTAATTGAATAACAATATTATGATCATATGAGTCATATGTATTTAATACTAGAAAAATAATAAATGAAATTTAAGAATAAAGTGGTCTTATAACTCTATACATCATTGTAATAGTGTGATACACCTATCTATTTTATATACCATCCATTTGATTAAAATGGGAATAATAGAAATCTATTTCTCACATTTTGGCAACTTATTCTCAATAATTCAAATAATATGGGAAACAAATAGTTCTCAAGTAGGATGAACAACTCATTCAAAAATAAAAACCACAACATTAGGTACTCAACCTTATAACTTATTGACATCAATATTCTGGAATATATATTACAAAATTTATCCATTTGAAATATCTATTTCTATTATTCATTTTTTATGATTCCACAACATCCATATAAATTAATTATTCTGAAATAATAGTTACTTTTACAAAAAAAAAATATAATATCGATGCCTAAAAATTATCTCATTGGTGACTTGTTCAAATAATATTTACACCCTAATCACCTTATGAGTATCTCTCTTCCAATATATCACTACTACATACATGATCCTCTAATGATTCCTTTCATCATCCAAGCCTCACCGAGGAACAACAATAGGTAAATTTATTTAAAATGGTGAAAAGGTTCAATATAACCATAATATTATCACATACCGTAATATAAAATAGGTTTATCAATCTAAATTAAATTAAAATATTGATTAATTGATGATTTAACTGAATATATTTCATCGTTGATGGAATCGTTACATTAATTGAAATTTTCACTACATAGTAACTGTCATAGAATAATATTATTTTCCTCATAATCTGTTATATTTATTTCATAAATAACATCCATTAAAACATATCCTTCCGTGATTTCAGTATTTCTATATACTGTATATGTGTACTATATTTTGAAATAATTTGTTATTGATGACAAAAAAAACCTATGAATATATGTAAATGTAAACACATATCAATTGTACTTATTTATGTTTACATATTTATTATTATATGATAGTTTTTAATCCCCATTATCAAATAATTCATTCTTTATCATAGAGATAAGTAAATTTTTTTAATACATGTGTATCTATTTAAAAAATTTATAAGGATAAATTATTTTATTTGAAAATACATTTCATAAAAGGCTACAATAAATTTCATTGACACCCATGTAAAACACATAGAATACATCAACTCTATAAACACTAATGAAAATGGAGCCTTTTTAATGTATTCATACTCCTCTTCCATTCTTATTTTTTTATCAATGGTTAACATGATATTTTATGAAAATGGGGTTTTTAGATACAAATATATTGAATCATTTAAAGACCATTAAAATATATCATGTTAATTAAAAAATTGATGTTCATTTTTTCTATTACTTAATGAAAAAATTCCTCTAAATCAACATTCAATTCCTAAGAATATTAATATAAAATATTATAGACAATTCATCCTTTAACTATTTTATTTGAATAATATATCCTAAAAAGAATTTATCATCAATTTATAAGAGTGTTATAATGAAAATAATTTCATAGAAAACTTTTATAGAAATTATTTTTATTTTAGTATAATAAAACATACATTTACATAATGTTATCAAAATCCTAATTCCACTTTACAGTTTCTAGATTTATCCTATAGAAACTATATTTGATAAACCACACTGTATCCATACATTAATTTCATTAATATATTATAGTTTCTCTATATACAATCCCCCTCCATGTCACTATAATGAAATATTTTCTTCACATAAAATTATTGAATATATTGAACCTCATTGAAATAAATTATTGGAAATTTTTGAATTGTTGTATGCATAAAAAACAAAGGGACCATTTCGTAGATATCAATATAATTATTATTTAAGTACAAAAAATGATAGCCTTTACTTGTAACATTTCAAAAAAAATATACGTCTTCAATGAATCATTTATAACATTTATTCAACAATTCTATTTCCCCATTAGATATTTTATTATATACCGTCTTTTATTGAAAATGATGGATTCAGTATCCCCATTTTTTTAAAATCTATTACTATTCGGAGTCAATGAGACATTATTTATTTTTTCAGATTTTGGGTTCTCCACTATATAAAAAATAAAAAATAGAAAATTGATTTTTTACATTTACAATGTTCTTATAACCTAGGTGGAGCGCATTAATAAAACATGTGGCTTTTAATATTTCATATATAATTATATTATAACCCTACGATGTGATACTATTATCATATTATTTATCATGATTTCTTTCGTTAGAGATAAATTTGGAATCATACATTCAGACTCTACATAGAAAATGTAAACTATCTCATGAAATTTTATGAACCACCAAGTAATCACATAATATATACATCCCATCAAACAATCATAGACATTATATATAAGCTCTTTATTCTCACTTTCATCTTCCTGATAGATAAAAACCTTCCTTAATAAATTATCCTTGATAAATAAATTTTCAATTCTACTAAACAAATATTAGTCTTTTTATTTGAGTATAATTTTTTTCCTTACCATAACTGATAATTTGTTTTTAAGACATATCCTCAATACTATCCTTTAAATAGAGTAAATATGGGTATAAATGATACTTCCCAAATTATTAAATTAGGAATCATATAATGGATTACTTTTCATATTTATCTCTATATGAGACTAACCCATTGATATGAAATGACTTATTATCTCACGATAAGTTATATTAATGATTTCATTCTCCTATAAGTCTATTTGGAATCAATAGTGTAACCTCTATCTATGTGCTATATTATTTAGAGTGACAATGATTTTTTCCACTCCATTATATTATGGTGTTTAATATATTTCCTTCTCATTATTGATTCATTTATTTTGAAAATATTATGTAGAACTATCCTCTTCTACACCCCCATTGCAATATGTAAATTATTTTACCTTGATTCCTATCCAAAAATTCATGTAAGGATCCCTATTAGATAGATGATATAAAAACAAGAAATGAGTGTTTCAAAAATAAGAAACACACATTATATGTTTTATTGTGGAATAATGTAACTTAATATAATATAACAGAATAAGAATTTTCTACTGTTGATCTATATATATCATTATGGACATGATATGGATTTCTTATAATTAGTGAATTTACTTTCATAGAAAATTATTCTTTCATATTAGTTCAAAGGATACATTATTATCTTGTTTTCAATCCATATTATTGAGTTTTAGTATTCCAATTACCCCTAAAAACATCATTCCATCCCGAACTATGTGATAAAGATGGTCATTAAATAACTTTTATTTTCTAGAATTTAATTAACCCAAATGAATTACCTTACTAACCTCCTAGTTAAATATAATTTTCAATTTTTTAAAACATTATATACCATCGTAGAATATTGTTTTATCATCCACACCCATCCAAAAAGATGATACAAGAAACCAAATCATTTAGCTAGTTCCATATAATTTTCTATTTTGTAAGCTTTGTATATTCCGCACTCCTTATGACATCCACTAGAATACATTTGATATTTTTATGTTCACACCACATTTTTTAATAATTATGGGAGATTCATCATCCCAAATGTCATCCTTTACGAAAAGTATAGATTAAATTTTTATCATCCATTCCTTTTGGGATGTTGAGTTAAATAAACATCAGAATTACTTCTATATTAATCTAATAGACTAGAAACACATTTTAATGCTTTTTTATCATATGAACCATTGTTATCTATAGATGAACTTACAGAATTAATTCATTGAAAATTTACTCTTTAGTTAGTAAATTTAATCATGTGTTCCCCTTCATTATATATTGTTAAAACATTTGTCCAAGTCGAACCAAATTCACTGATATTTTTTCAATTATAAATTCACTATTCTTTTAGCTTTTCCTTTGATTAGAATTTTCTCTTTCATTAAAAAATGTTTATGACAAGATTTATATAAACATTATTCTTTTAGATTGCATTAATAAGAATAAGTTCATGAATGTTATTAAATACATAGTTAGTATTACCTATTAAGTTATGGACTATAATAACAATCCTCTAAAATTAATATGGTATCAATGAATAAACAATCAATACCAATACTAGCCTGATTGACATCACAGTTACCGTCACTATGTAATTACCAATTATAAGAAATTCATTCATTTTTTCAGATTCTCTTATATAATTATTAGTGATTTTAGAATTTATATAAGAGATATTCACAACCTAATTGATATTTAATCGCATGTTCCATGATAATATCATAAAAACTAATACATGGTCATATTTTCATGTTTTCCCCATAATATATTTTTTATCTCTTCTAATTGTATCAAAAAAATTGAAATCATAATCCATATAAAATTGAATGGATTTGAATTTTATCTTTATAATATTAAAATTTATATATTGAATTTTTCACCCCTCAATATTTCTTATTTCAAATCGATCCAATTTGAAAAGTACTCCGTCTAAATAGATTAAGAGACAAATAATTCTTATTGAAATTCCACAAATGAGTTGTGAAGCCAAATAGAATGTTAAAACCATTTCAACATGAAAAACTCCAATTGAAATATCACATACATAATAATGATTCAAAATCATTAAATTAAATTATAAAACAATGTTAGTTTATTCAATATATTTTCTTAATACAATTTCAGACACCGAATCAACATAGAATAAAAGTCATGAAAAATACATAAACAAAAAATCAAATCACACCATCGAGAGAAATTAAAAAAAAATCAATTTGTTGCTGGATGTTGAATACTACATGGAAGTAAATCTAAAAACCTTGAATTACTAAAAGGAGATGATGATATATATCTTCTGAATTATAATCATTCAATACAACATCAATAGTTAAAATAAATTAAATAAAACATCCTTGTTATAAATAAAATAATCACTCATACTGATTGAAACCCATTTTGTTTTATATATAATTAACCAAAGAATCCTAGGAAAAATTACAATTTGAATCCACCTATATCTGATCATTATGATCCACTATTATATGAAAAAAAAAGTGTCGCCTATTACATGATGAACTTGTTGAATAACACATTATATTATCAAATATATGACATAAAAAATACATCCATACATATTTTATACTCCACCCTTGATCATTGAAAAATATCTGTAACACCCCGAGCTTCCATGATACGCTTCTCTTTCAATAATGCACTAGCTTGCATTGTACGCAAGTTCGAGTTCTAAAACACCGCGCCTAATCAAAGTTGCCTTTATGAATAGTAATAACCACCTTTTAAAATTATAGAAATTTTATATTTTAAAATGGGCTTCATTTTTGTATTCTTAATATCGAAATTATCCAAAGTTGAATTTTTTGTAATTTTTTGAGAACATCCAATTTTTTATGAATAGTGAAAAATAATTAAAACAACTTTTTTAATAAAAATAATTTATATTGATAAGTTATACTATTTAGTGGTTTTAAAGTATAATTAGAATATATTTTTACCATTTTATCCAATGGTGGTCATTAGAATTAATTTAACATTGAAATTGGACATAATCAATTGTCAATCTTTTGATGTATATTGTTTCTTAGAAACACGCTATTTGTTGTGACAGCGAGAATTAATTATAAAATTAATTAATTCAACATATATGTTTGTAATTTTGTAAAATAGATGTCATTTTTGATTTAGGAATATCAATTATAGCATAGGGTGAATGTTTGGCATTGTTCTTGAAAACTTCAATTTTTGATTAATAGTGAAACCACTAAGTGGTAGTTAAAAAACTAATTTTTCGTTTAAATGAAACATTACCACTACGGTGATTTGATTTTCAAAAATCTGACATACATGGTTGTCATTAGGATGTAACATTTGGTTCAATGGGATGAAAATAATTTTTGGTGAATAGTAACTTTTATGTTTAATTAATCACGATTAAAGGTAATTAGTGATATTTAAGGTAAAATTGATATTATAAAAATATGAAAATACCTTTACACTTGTCCAAACCCTATTGGATGTGTCATGGCCGACCAAGACAATCCCTGGGTCAACTTGGGGACCCCATGGAGCCACTTTGGTAGGAAAACGATATAAATTACTTTTATATAAAGTTAAAATAAAAATGTCACAAACATAAGTTATTTTACTAAAACAATTTTTAAATGGGGTTATACAAGTCCTATTTTTGACTATAAATATTCATTAGAAATATAAAACGATTTCCTACATCATGATTTTTTTTATAATTTTTAGACATTAAATAATGTAAATTATTTATGACACCATAATGATGCAGCGATTAACTCATTAGTTAACGATTTAAATAAAATGAAAAGATAATGTAAAATCCAAGGCTTACACTTGTCGAAAACCTATTGGATGAGTATATTTCGAACTCTTATCCCCTTATCCTCGAATTATATAAGCGTGGGAACTTTAAAATCTGAAACCCATTATATAATAAAGTAACATTTTATTACTTTCCAAGAGTGCCCCTCCTCTCCACTTATAAAAGGCCGCCACCACTACCACCTTACTCACACATTCAAAGCCTTTTGGCTCGGCCAACCTTTTCCCAAATACTCTCCCAACTTCCTTCTATTACACCTAGAAGCCTCACTTTGGTCATAATTTGTTCCAAGGAAGCCTTTGGCTCAAATCAAAAAAGAGTTACCCGATTTTATGCTAATGTGTTCTCCTATGTTATTTTGTTATAATTTGCTTCTCCAACCCCCTAAACTCTTTTTATTCATTTATTTTATAACAACACCAGTATCCTAAATATACTAGGATGTTTTTATAAGAATTATTCGAGCTACACTTACACACACCTACATCTAATGGTTAATGAACATATTGTTTCCGTGGATGGCGAATATTTGCCTCACGAAATGATGATTGTTCAACACTCATATAACACCTCTAATGGTAGCCATTATGATGACACTATTTTTATATATGATATATATTATGTTTTTGTTTTCCTTATGTTTTTTTATTTTTCATTTATGGCATACCTTTATGGTTTCCATTATGGGTAAACATGATATTTGCATTTTAGGAAGTTCGGACTACCGCCCCCTCAAAGTGATTTGAATCGTTAATTCCATATGTGGGATGTATAAAGGATGAAGTAAATGATATTATTATACTGGAATTATAATAAACCGTTATATCATTATGATTTAATTAAATATGAAATAGAAATGAATGTTGCGTTCATGCGTACGTACGGCTTACCGTCTCCATGAACGGTGCATTTCATTTCTTACCTCTAAACGTTATGGAATATTATAAATGTATGTATATACTGGATATATATGAAATATATGATATCTATATCATGAATATAATTCTGGATATAATGGATATTTTACCACATGAACAACTTGTAATTATAAGAAGTTTATTTTTGACTCAAGTACCTAAGATCGACAACACAACCGTTATAAGCTTAAATAATTACATAATGTTCATGACATGGTAATAAGTGATATAAAAGGAATAATGAACATGAAAAAGGTTCTTAATAAGGTAGATATTAACTATAGTTTATTATTCATGAGGTTAAAGAGAGGTCAAGTCAAGTCGGACACGAGGTAAGGGAACTTCTTAACCCAATTTCTATTCTTTGGGTTAATCTCCTACTTTCAAATTATGTCATGATATTATTATGTCCTTTCTTGTATTTGTAATTAATTTATGTGTACTTATAGTGAATACACATAATAGATATAATTTATTTAAAAAATGATATTTTTAAGGGTCTTCATCTCAATCTCCTTTCATTGAGGCATATTTTGTTTTATACACAACTTTCTTTTATACGGTGTATAAACCCATTTGACTTTGAATTTTATTCAAAACAGAATCTTTTTTTACAAAGCGTTTTACTAAAAGACAAATGGAATCTTTTTGTCTTACGTATGCGGAGACAACGACTTCTCCATCACCGTGACCATTATTTGTGTTTCAGCTTCCTATACAAGCCCTAACATTTTAAATGAAAAATAATTACAAAATTTTAACTTTCGTTTATTTTGGTATTGAAAATGGTTTTGAAAGTGTTTGTATTATATCCATGTGTTGTATTGATATCTTGTGATTGAAATGTGGAAATGTTATGTTTCCTTTATGAACGTTTTATGTGATATGATTATGTTATGGTTTATGATATGTTTAAACGTGTTCATATGAGGAATGAATTGGACTTAATAAGTGACGGGCGGAGCCCGCTATAGCTCCTCGTTGCATCAGTAGGTCTCATGAGACAAACTAGTGTCTTGGCACGAGGCCTTGACAAAATCTTATTTGTGGTCTTGGCACGAGGCCTTGACTACGTGGTTATGATAGTCTGGCATTATGCATTCCATCATTATAAAAGTGGTTATTGATATTTCATGTGAATATTAGACCAATAGAATATCCATGTGAATAAGTAAATGGCGTTATCTCATTTTACATTTGCCATATTATGTTGAAGATCAAGTTTAAAAGGCTTTTGTTTTAGTTATACATTGCCTTAAATGTTTATGTTTATTTATGAAAGCTTCCGCTATGTTGTTATCCTTACTGAGCATCTAAGCACACCCCTTTCAATGTTTGAATATTTTCCAGGATGTGAAGAAGTATTTTATTAATGACCTGCAGGGATAGTCAGAAGAGGATATGAGTGTGGAATATGGATTCTATTTTATTGTAGTTTTTCACATTATGATGTAATGTAACATTTATGAATGTATCTAGTGTTTGCAAGGCTGCTAAACTATTTGGTCTTTCAAGACATGATCTTTTTTTATCATGCCAATGTTACGCAATAATGCACTGACTCTGAGTAAATGGGGTCGGGGCGTTACAGTTGGTATTAGAGGCAGTTTAGTTCTAACCTTGGAAGCTATATTTAGATAATCTATTATTAGAGAACATAGCCCAAAGATAGACATTGAGGATTAGTATAGAAGAACTTCCTAGAATTTTGGTATTATAAAGATTTTGTGAGTTTTCCATGCAATACATACCTGTCTGGATACAATCAGGTAGAGGCGGCTCTGGCACAGATGTACCTAGGGGTAAAACCTGAAAACACCTCTTTGAGCTAGACTCGAACGGGAACTGGTGAATAATAATGGGCCTTGCTGCACTCTTGGTTACGACAGTCCCAGGGGATATTCTTTGGATAATTCTCATTTTCTTTACAAACCACTATGAAGGGTTATGAGTATATACATTCTCAAAGAAAACTTTTTTTATGATTATGGATTATATCCATAAATAGGTCAATTAGTGTTAAGTGTTTTACATGTATGGAATTATGTATTTTGATTCATAAAATAATTTAGTTTATGCCATTGTTTAGAAATGGAGCCTAGTGGAAGGAATGGAAACTGTACCAATGCATGCACTACGTGTAGGGATTTCCCTCCTGCTCAAGATAATTATTGTGGATCTAGAGATACAACTTGTGCTGATCAACTTATTACCATACTAGGACAACTCACTCAGGTTATGAATAATAACCTTACTCGTATGGAGCACCCTGATCTGCAACATGGAGGATCAATGTAAAACCGCTTCATGAGGAAACAACCACCAAAATTTGATGGGGGTACAAATCCATTAGCAGTTGAGCAATGGATAAACTCCTTAGAGAAAATATTCCATGCCTTGGGGAGTAGTGAAAGGGAGAAGGTTGTCGTGGCAGTCTACCGCCTCACTGGAGATGTCGATCAGTGGTGGTCGTTGATTCAACATACAAAGGAAGATGAAAAAGTATCATGTATGGAATGGAGAGAGTTCAAAGCTCTTTTCAATGAAAAATAATTTCCACATGACAATCGAGCAGATATGGAAAGGCAATTTATGAGTCTGAGACAAAAGGAGGATGACAATGTCGCAAAGTATGAGGCTAACTTTACAAGGATAGAGAGGCATGCAACATATTATATATGTATCCCAATAAGTAAGACTGATTGTTTCTTTGAAGGGTTGAAACCATTTCTCCGTCGAGCTTTAGTATCACAATCTTTCTCAACATACGAAGATATTGTCTCATGTGCTATCAATATAGAAAAGGAATTCTCTAAGTCTTATGACAACAATGTAAATCATGAGAAGAAGAGAACGGTGGACCAAGAGAAATATAAAGGGAAAAAGGGAAAGAAGGATTTTCCATTATGTTATAATTGTGGGAAGAATCACCCTGGTACTTGCCTAAAAGGAATGAGAGTTTGTTATAAATGTGGAGAAAAAGGTCACCAGGCGTGTGATTTCAAGGGAAAGAAAAAGGCTATCAATGTAGAATGCTACAATTGTAGGGAAATGGGTCATTATGTAAATGAATGTCCTAAGCGTTAGGGAAACATACCTCAGAAAAGTCCTAGGGATCAAGGACAATCTTATGTTGTTACTACAGTTGAAGCAGAATAATTAATGTACTGGTGCTTTTAGACTCATGTATTATATTCTGGTTATTAGAATAATGTGATATATATATATATAAGGATTGTATTTCAGTACTTGTTGATTTCATTAAGGTTTTAATATGATTAAGTTAATCATATTTTTGTATGTGACAATAAGAGAAACTTTACCTTGTTTGAGGAATCTGATGATACAATTGATTTTGGAATTTGACGACCTTTTAGAGAAAGTCTGGACGGAGGTATTTTGGATAACTATAAAGGTTGGAATGGATTATGTTGAACTTTGGATAGTATTGTTTAAGGTTAAAACATTTATGAAGATTATTTTTGAAATATTATAATACTATAGTTTTAGGAAAAGGACATCCTGCATGGTGGGGCATAAACCGTCGCTTCGGACAATGCTGCAGGAATCAAACCCACAACCATAGTGCGATAGGCCTTTATTACCTACCACTAGCCTACAGGAAGTCACTGGTTATTACAAAATAGTTTTACTAATCTAAATGGTATGTGGTAATATTTAGAACCTTATACAATTAGGATAAATAGAATATTTTTGAGTTCTTTTACCATTTGGAGTAAAAGATGGGTTTTTGGTAAACATTTATTAATGAAATAAAGTATACATAACAAGTATGTATATTCCCTTAAGTTCATAGAAAATCTCCTAAATAAATTCCTCAACTTTATAAAAGGTAACTTAAATCAAAAACATTGCCGGTTAACTTTTCCAATTGGGGATTCAAGGACTGTTTATCCAATCACAAGTTTGTGAAATTCTTATGGTTAACTTTCTCCTAATCCAGTTTTCTACAACTCTCCATCAGACCGTGATGATTTTTTTTTCTTCCATATCGATATTTTTATAGAATCATAGTATGGGCTATCTCGGGTGACCTTTGTACTTATCTTTGTTTCTTTTAATGTTTTATTTTTATTAACCTTATTTCTGATGTGGGTTTTCCACAAAGGTATTTTCTAAGAAAATTTTCAAATTGCGAGGACGAAATTTATTGAAGGAGGGGAGAATGTAAGACCTCGAGCTTCCATGGTACGCTTCTCTTTCAATAATGCGATAGCCTGCATTGTACGCAAGTTCGAGTTCTAAAACACCACGACTAATCAAAGTAGCCGTTATGAATAGTAATAACAACTTTTTAAAATTAAAGAAATTTTATATTTCAAAATGGACTTCATTTTTGTTTTCGTAATATTGAAATTATCCTAAGTTGAATTTTTTTTAATTTTTTGAGAACTTCCAATTTTTTATGAATAGTGAAAAATACTTAAAACAACTTTTTTAATAAAAATAATTTATACTGATAAGTTATACTATTTAGTGGTTTTTAAGTATAATTAGAATATATTTTTGCCATTTTATCCTATGGTGGTCATTAGAATTAATTTAACATTGAAATTGGACATAAACAATTGTCAATCTTTTGATATATATTGTTTCTTAGAAACACCCTATTTGTTGTGACAGCGGGAATTAATTATAAAATTAATTAATTCAACTAATATGTTTGAAATTTTGTAAAATAGACGTCATTTTTGATTTAGGAATATCAATTATAGATTAGGGTGAAATTTTGGCATTATTCTGAAAAACCTCAATTTTTGATGAATAGTGAAACAACTAAGTGGTAGTTAAAAAACTGATTTTTCGTTTAAATGAAACATTACCACTTCTATGAATTGATTTTAAAAAATTTGACATACATGGTTTTCATTAAGAAGTAAAATGTGGTTCAATGGGATGAAAATAGTTTTTGGGGAATAGTAACTTTTAAGTTTAATTAATCACGATTAAAGGTAATTAGTGATATTTATGGTAAAAATTATATTATAAAAATATTAAAATACCTTTACACTTGTCCTAAACCTATTGGATTTGTTATGGATGACCAAGAAAATCCATGGGTTAACATGGGGACCCCATGGAGCCACTTTGGTAGGAAAATAACATAAATTACTTTTATTTAAAGATAAAATAAAAATGTCACAAACATAAGTTATTTTACTAAAAAAAATTAAATGGGGTTATACAAGTCATATTTTTGACTATAAATATTCATTATAAATCTAAAGATATTTCCTACATCATGATATTTGTTATATAATTTTTAGACATTAAATAATTTAAATTATTTATGACACCATGATGATGCCGTGATTAACTCATTAATTAACGATTTAAATAAAATGAAAAGATAATGAAAACTCTAAGGCATAAACTTGTCAAAAACCTATTGGATGAGTATATTTCGAACCCTAATCACCTTATCCTATAATTATATAAGTGTGGGACCTTTAAAATCAGAAACCCTTTATATAATAAAGTAACATTTCATTACTTTCCAAGAGTGCCCCTCCTCTCCACTTATAAAAGGCCTCCACCGCTACCACCTTACTCACACTTTCAAAGCCTTTTGGCTCGGCAAACCTCTGCCCATATACTCTCCCAACTTCCCTCTCTTACTCCTAGAAGCCTCACTTTGGTCATAATTTTTGCCAAGGAAGCCTTTGGCTCAAATCAAAAAAAGAGTTACCCGATTTTAAGGTAATGTGTTCTCCTATGTTATTTTGTTTTAATTTGCTTCTCCAACCCACTAAAATCTTTTTATACATTTCATTTATAACAACACTAGTATCCTAAATATACTAGTATGTTTTTATAAGAATTATTCTAGCTACACATACACACACCTACATCTAATGGTTAAAAAACATATTGTTTCGTGGATGGCGAATATTTGCCTCACGAAATGATGATTGTTCAACTCTCATATAACACCTCTAATGGTGGCCATTATGATGACACTATTTTTATATATGATATATATTATGTTTTTGTTTTCCTTATGATTTTTTATTTTTCATTTATGGAATACCTTTATGGTTTCCATTATGGGTAAATGCGATATTTTCATTTTAGGAAGTGCGGACTACCGCCCCCTCAAAGTGATTAGAATCGTTAATGCCATATGTGGGATGTATAATGGATGAAGTAAATGATATTATTATACTGGAATTATAATATACTATTATATCATTATGATTTTATTAAATACGAAATAGAAATGAAAGTTGCGTTCATGCGTACGTACGGCTTACCGTCTCCATGAACGGTGCATTTCATTTCTTACCTATAAATGTTATGGAATATTATAAATGTATATATATACTGGATATATATGAAATATATGATATCTATATCATGAATATAATTCTGGATATAATCGATATTTCACCACATGAAGAACTTGTAATTATAAGAAGTTTATTTTTGACTCAAGTACCTAAGATCGATAAAACGACCGTTATAAGCTTAAATAAATACATAATGTTCATGATATGGTAATAAGTGATGTAAAATGAATAAAGAACATGAAAAAGGATCTTATGAAGGTAGATATTAACTCTAGTTTATTATTCAGGAGGTTAAAGAGCGGTCGAGTCAAGTTGGACATGAGGTAAGAGAACTTCTTAACCCAATTTCTATTCTTTTGGTTAGTCTCCTACTTTAAAATTATGTCATGATATTATTATGTCCTATCTTGTATTTGTAATTAATTTATGTGTACTTATAGTGAATACACATAATAGATATACTTTATTTAAAAAAATGATCTTTGTAAGGGTCTTTGTCTCAATCTCCTTTCATTGAGGCATATTTTGTATTATACACAACATTTTTTTATACGGTGTATAAACCCCTTTGACTTTGACTTTTATTCAAAAATGAATCTTTTTTTACAAAGCATTTTACTAAACGACAAAAGGAATGTTTTTGTCTTACATATGCGGCGACAATGACTTCTCTGCCGCAGTGACCATTATTTGTGTTTCGGCTTCCTCTACAAGCCATTACTATTTAAATGAAAAATAAATACAAAGTGTTAACTTTCGTTTATTTTGGTATTGAAAATGGTTTTGAAAGTGTTTTTATTATATCTATGTGTTGTATTGATATCGTGTGATTGAAATGTGGAAATGATATGTTTCCTTTATTCACGTTTTATGTGATATGATTATGTTATGGTTAATGATATGTTTAAACGTGTTCATATGAGGAATGCATTGGACTTAATAAGTGACGGGCAGATCCCGCTATAGCTCCTCGATGCATCGGTAGGTCTCATGAGACAAACTAGTGTCTTGGCACGAGGCCTTGACAAAATCTTATTTTTGGTCTTGGCACGAGGCCTTGACTACGTTGTTATGATAGTCTGGAATTATGCATTCCATCATTATGAAAGTGGTTATTGATATTTCATGTGAATATTAGACTAGTAGAATATCCATTTGAATAAGTAAATGGCCTTATCTCATTTTACATTTGCCATATTATGTTTAAGATCAAGTTTAAAAGGCTTTTGATTTAGTTATACATTGCCTTAAATGTTTATGTTTATTTATGAAAGCTTTCGCTATATTGTTATCCTTACTGAGAATCTGAACTCACCCCTTTAAATGTTTTAATATTTTCCAGGATGTGAAGAGGTATTTTATGAATGACCTATAGGGATAGTCAGAATATGATATTAGTGTGGACTATGGATACTATTTTATTGTATTTTTTCACTTTATGATGTAATTTAACATTTATGAATGTATCTAGTGTTTCCAAGACTACTAAACTAACCGGTCTTTCGAGACTTGATCTTTTTTTATCATGCCAATGTTACGAAATAATGCACCGACTCTGGGTAACTGGGGTCGGGGTGTTACAATATCAATATTCATTATTCATTATTTATATTTTCAAAACATCAATATGGTATTTCTGTTTTGAATTTTTATTTTTAGTAAAATAAAATAGTATTTGATACTCTAAGACTATCTAGAATTGGATGTTATAATAATGAATATGATATTGGCGAAATTTCTAATTGGTATAAAAAAATTAAATTAATTTTTTAATGTAATGTAATATCATTGATTCAAGTTTATGAAAAATGTTTATGAAATTAAAAATAGTTATAAGAAAATAATATATGATTAAAAATAAAATTCATATGAAATTTTTTAGATTTAACTAGAACTAAGTGTTTAATATTAAATTTTGAGAATATTTGATGAAGGGGATTTATTTATAATATATTGATTCAATGAGATTAGTGTAAATATATATATATATATATATTAATTTTAATTCTTTAGATGATTAATTTCATATAAAATGTTTTCAAAAGTTCGTCGATTAATATTATATCTAATTCCATTTATAAATTTTTTGTTCTAATATTAATAAATATTGGAAATCATTAATTTTTTTTAATAAAATTTTTATAAATAATGGATATCATTATTCCATGATAACATGGGTGTCATTATAGTAATTAAATAATTCTTTATTTTCTATTGATATCATTGGTTATACATGAAGTGGGATATAATTAGTTTTCACCACCTATGAATGAGACTATTTGATATTCTTATGTTAATGGGAATTTTGAGGTGGTATGTTAGATGGTATATTTTAAATTTTATATGTTTATGTAACACTATCACTGATATATTTCATATTCAACATGTTATTTTATTCCTAGTTCATTCATAAAATATCATTTAGATACATATTTGATCTTGTGGGATCTCTTAAAAGTGATGAGGACTTCTTAATAACTTATAAACCGTATGATAAAAAATATTGAGTTTATCTATGGAGTTTTTAATGTAAACATTTTCTGTATTATGACACCTAGTTCAATTGGGTTTTTTGATAATTCATTTATAGTAGTGTGGTCATATAATTGATTTACACCAGAGATGTGAGGAAACACATTGATTCCGTAAATTACTCCCATACATCATGTTATAATAGTTATAGTTGGGATTTTTGTTTGATGGTGAGATTGGTTATTCCAACCTATAATCTATATTTTCAATTTCCTATATGGGTTTTTAGTGTATATTTGTGAATAATTTTATTTTTTTAATTATTTTTGTTGGATCCTAATTGGGATAAAATATGGATGATATAGTTCTATATTCACTAATAATGCATGATAATAATGATTATTCTTAATTTTTTATTTTTAGTAGGCAATGTTATAGTTTTGTTTAATTTTTTTTTCAAGTAACGGTGATTCCATGATTCTGGATTTCTAAAAATTAGGTGAGTGGCCATGGTGGTGGATAAAGTCCAACCATTGGAGGTTATTGTTGGGAAATATTCTCTGACGATGGACAACATAAAAATAGATTTCATCCTAATGAGTTCAATGTGGACCAAAAATTGAAAATATAAAATATAGAGGACTATATGGGTGGAAAACTACATGTTAGTAATATTCAAGGGACATTATGAGAGGACAATTATTTGAAAATTATATAGAAATGTCTTTATAGGTGTTTAATTACATAGATCTCTTATATAGATTTGAGGTGGAAATTTTCAAGGTCAATTAGTGTTGAATATTTGAATTGGGTTCTAATTATTTGTTTAGGTAGAGTAACATAACATAGTCTTATATAAATTTCTTTTAATTTAGAAATTTTTGGCTATAATGTGTGGGATAGATTTGATTTTTTGGTTATCCATGGGGTCAGATAATTGATTTTATTGTTTTTATCATATATATGTCTTCATTCACATGATTCATTCTTAAGGACACTTATGAGTTATAATAACGAAACATATTGAGTATATTTATATACATGTACATTCATTATATACATTGTTTTTAATTTCATCTAGATATATATATGTTTTTTGAGTATTGTGACCTTATTTTAATAAATAAGAGAGACTTGTTAGAGTATGTGGGTCACATTATACCACTACATGGGAATATAAAATTATATATAATTTTTAGATATTTTACCACTTTTTTCATGGTTATGAATTAATGGAAATACATTTTAAATGAATTAATTGTGTGTTGTGGTGTTATGGTAATAAAAAAATATGAAAAATAAAAATATTAAATATGATTAAATTTAGAGTATGGTAAATAATACCATCATCCATAATGTGGGTAAAAAATTCCCTCTTTTATATGGATATTAAAATTTACTGTCAGAAAATAATTATAAACACACATTTCTAGTAATCCTTATAAAAATTAAATGAAAGAATGTATTCGGATTAAAAAAATCCAATTTAAAATAAATCAATGATTAAAATATATTTATTGAAGGTTTTCATGCTCAAAAATATGAATGTGGGATTCCACATTTTCATATGAAACCAATTTGAATGTCAATTTTTTGAATTTATGTGAAACATTTGTGGAATTGCTTATTTAAATCGGCATTCTTTGTGAAACATGTATACAATTTTCTTAATAATGATCACAATAACTGTAAACCATCAAATAAGATTTAATATAAAATATTTCGGGGCTCCAACCAAAAAAACTAAGTGTTTTTGGAATGGGATACTACTCCCTATAACCACCCTAGGACCTCAATTCCAGGGTTGAAAGGAAAATATTAGGGGACTATTGTACTTATTAGACAATATGAAATTATGGCGTATATATATATATCTCAATATTATGGTATAGAAGTGAATTTATATCAATTTTCATGATATAGTGTTTTTCATTAAAATAATCAACAATATATATATATATATGATATAACCATTATGTTATTCGTTACCCCCAAAGAATCATGATGATGGAAATCCTCGGTCACACTAAAACTCATTTCTATAAAAAATGGAGTCCCAATGGTGGTGGGTCATGTCACACCTGATGAATCAACATTATTATTAAATGATGAATTTTAATTCTCTTCATATTATATTTTACATGACATCACATTCAAAATTGATTATATTATGGGTCCTATATTCATACACTAGTAATTTTTCTACACACCAACTCGATGTGTACCCTGGTGAAAATGTCAATGATATTATTATTTATGCATGTAAGGGAAATTACCATATTACCAAAGGATCAGTTGATGCATAGCAAAATAGTTGTATATGGTTTCCAAGAGTGTGGAATTATAATTTGATTACAAAATATTTTTTTCTTTTTTATTGTTTATTATACCATATATTGAATGTGCCAAATGTGTGGTCATTACTTTTGACATGTGGATGCATGGAACAAAATAGGGAATACATAAATTTTCATAAAATATTTTATTTGGATGGATTTACATTGTTTATTTTTGTTTTACAGTAGCATGAATGCTTTGTGATTGATTACCTGTATTTTTTAAAATATTTATATATAACTGAGCGTAAATTATAATTTGATTTTGGTGATTAAATAAAAATTATTCAATGTAGTGAATATATTAGAATGATATTTCCAATGATTACTATGATAAGTCAAATTGAAATAGTATAAAATATAAATAATTACTTGATACCATCAAATGTTGATACCAACTAATCATGTTTATAACGACCCATACATTACATACATTGTTATTACTTCAAAATTGAAGAATACTTATTACAACATATAACAAATCCATGAAAGGACCGTATAGGAATAGTGTCTTTAGAAACTGGGAATCATAAACAACCTGTTCATAAAGCGTCTACACTGTCTCCCATTTATTTCATCATATCTATAGTCCCTTTTGGCATATCTTACTTAATAAGCTTCTTCCTAACTTGGGGAAAGAAAAAATACAAAAGGGTGAGCTCAAATGCTCAGTATGGATAACAAAAGAAATATCAATCACATCATATTCATAAGAACATAACATTTTGGAAATCTTAACTGGCAAAATAGAGAATAATTTCATAACATGGGATAAATCATAGTAGTGAAATGAAATCCCAATAATCATAACATAAAACATGAAACTTTGTGGCATACACACATAATCATAGAGAATAGGTCTCACCCATCTCATAATGATACCATTCTTATGTGTGCCACAAAATCATAAATCATACATCATCGCATAACCCATGTAGTAAAAATGTGATTCTTAAACAACATGACATCATAAAACAATTCATATAAAATAAAGCAATTCATAAAAATAATTCCATCCCAACATAATCAAATCAATGTAATAATAGGGATAGAAACAGATCCCTATATTATCTTAGATGGAGAATAATTTTGATAAAGCACTTGAACTCCATTCTTGAGGAAAATATCCTTTTTACTTCAAAAACATTTTCCTTTATTTAACATGTCATACAATTTTTAAAAAAAATAAGTTGATAAAAAATAAACTTGAAAACTTGTAATGGAAGTTTATTGGAAATAATGTTTTAAAAATCCATTCATGTCGTATAAGTTAAAAAAACATTCTTCTCGTACTTTTGTCGGAAAAGTCAAAAAGTAACTCGTATGAAAAATGAAAAAAGATTCTTTTCATATCTTTTACTAAAAACTCACCGAAGGGTAAAATTGGATTTAAACAATTGTAGGTGGATGGAACAATATTACATATTTAGGAAACATTGATGTGGATGATAAAATACACCCCAGTAAATACCAAAGTATAAACAATCCCGGATAAAATGAGATTGTGATATTTTCCCTTACCATAGGTCTGATTTGCTTCGGAAGTGTCTGAACCTCCTGTATAATGATTTAAATAATGTTATTGACTAATTCCAGAATCATAAATATTTTTATTATATAATATATGGTCATATTCTTAGCTTCTTATTAGTAATATTTCATTACAACTTGTTATTCGGGGGTTTATTACTTTTTGTTCTTATGCGTGTTTTGTCGAATAAATTATTATTAATCTCTTTAGGTTATAGATACCTCTTTTAATGAATGGTATTAGTGTAATATATATTATATTCATTCATTCAATTCGTTTATATAATCATTATTCAATGAAGATCATGTAGAACGAATCACATCACATCGTGTAGACAGTATTCCGTACGTACGTACGAGCAATGATTTCATTCCCAAGATCGTGGAATTGTATTGGAGTGTATGTATACAATTTCAGAATCAATACCACTTTACAATAATCATATATATTCATTACTTTCACCCTTATACCCATCCAAGTAAGGTGGTGGTGGAAAATAGATTACACCACGACGTGGAGACGATATTCCGTACGTACGCACGCGCGGTGATTTCATTTTCTATAGGATGGATAATAGGTGAACCAGGGTTGTTTCATATTTATAATAAAATATCATTATATGAGTGATACTGATGTTATTACCTCATAATGAAACAACTAAAGAAGACGAAGTGGAAGAAGAAATAAAGATGAAAGAATCGGTAACATGCATTACCTCTTCTTTGAAGTGCATCCTTGAGACCCCCTTTTAGGGCACTAAAATTGGTCTTTGAAGAATTCCAAGACCTCTAGGATGTTTCTAGGGAAGTGGAGAGGAGATATTGGCAAGGTTTGGCCGAGATTTAAGGCTCAATGTTGTGTGAGGAAGAGAGGGAGGAGGTTCCCTTTTATGAGGGAGGAGAGGGGAACCTTTGGAAAGTGTGGAAATATTATTTTATTATAAACATATATTCGGTTTCAAAAGGTCCAAAAATCATTGAAGATGAAGATAATATGACTCATGGTTGAAATAAAATCATCCAATCAGAATTGGACGTGTTTTGGAAAATATTTTAATCATTATAATCTTATTTATATAAATCATTTATTAATGAGGTAAATATTTCATCATTATTGTGTCATAAATAATTTAATATATTTGGTGTCTAAAAATTATAAAACAAATATCATTATGTAACAAATATTTTTAGCTTTCTAATGAATATTTATAGTCTAAAATATAATTTATATAACCCCTTATACAAATTAATTACTTAAAGATTTTTGTTAATGTCAATTTTGTCTTTACATTAAATTAATTAATCCAAATTGTCATTGTCACTACCAAGTGGCTCAATGGGGTCCCAAAATCGAAACAAGGATTCACATGGTCGGACAATACTCATCCAATAAGGTTAGGACAAGTGTCAAGGTAATTTTGAAATATTATAATATTCTTTTAACCTTGAATTACCCTATTTACCTTTAACCGTAGTAAATAAAAAAATACCATAGTTACTATTCATAATATTAAAAAATAAAAGTAACCTATTAATATAATTTGGATCCACTGATTCCAAACATGGAATCCATTTTTCAAAATTCAAAACACAGAAGTAAAAGTAATTAATTTAAAATTCATCCTGTTGTTAAGAAAATGGGTTTTAAAAGTTAAAACATTTCCAAAGAATGAAATGTTTTTACCTATGAATTCAATGTAAAATTAATGTTAATGACATACATTATATTAAATGGTAAAAATATATTATATTTATACTTTAAAAACATTCAATATTATAATTTAACCATGTAAAGTATTGCGATGAAAAAAGTTGTTTTTAATTAAAATATAGCGTGTTTTTAAGAGATAATAACTTTCAAAAGATTGACACTTGTTTATGTCGGGTTTAAATGTGAAATTACATCCAATGAACAACATTGTATTAAATTGTAAAAATATATTCTAACTATACTTTAAAACCACTCAAAATAATAATTTATCACTATTAATTATTTCAATTAAAAAAGTTGTTTTTAATTAAAATTTAGTAATTTTCACTATTCATCAGAATATGAAAGTTATCGGAAAAGTACCAAAATTTCATCCTAAGATAATTTTGATATTCCGAAACCAAAAATGATGTTCGTTTTGAAAAATAAAATTTATAAAATTTTAAAAACTGGTTATTACTATCCATAATGACCAGTTTTAATAATATTTTAATACCATATCGTTGTTTAGTGAAACTCGGTATTGCGTACGACACAAGATATCTAGGAAAGTCGTGGTTGCGTGTAAAGCAAACCAAGCTAGTTTTGTGTGTAGTGAAATATTCCTTTGATGATTTATATAACATAAAAACAGAATATTTCTCATAAAAGTCTCAGGTGTTACATTCTACTCCCCTTAAAATGAATTTCGCCCTCAAAATTCGTCACTTTTTAAAAAACAGATGAGGATACCTCTCCCTCATCATATCCTCAAGCTCCCATGTAGCTTCTTCTAATTGGTGGTTCCTCCATAAAACTTTCACCAAGCTAGTGGTCTTGTTCCGTATGACTTTTTCGCTATGATCCAGAATCTCTATCGGCTGTTCTTCATAAGAAAGATTTTGCTCCAGCGGTACAACTTTTGAGATTAGTACTTGTGAAGGATCAGGTATGTAATTTTTCAGGAGGGATATATGGAACACATAGTGAACTTGAGATATATTTGGTGGAAGCGCCAATCGGTAAACTACCTTTCCAACACGATCCAACATTTCAAAAGGACCGATATATCAAGGGCTCAACTTCCCCTTCTTTCCAAATATCATGACCCTATTCCAGGGAGATATTCGTAAGAATACTTTATCACCCACTTCAAACACTAGGTCTTTTCTTCGGTTGTCGGCATAACTTTTCTGTCAACTCTGAGCTGCTCTTATGTGTTGTTGAATAGATCAGACCTTTTCTGCCATCTCATCAACAATATCAGGTCCTAATAGATTTCTTTCCCCAACATCATCCCAGCAAGTTGGAGTCCTGCATTTCATTCCATAGAGAGCTTCATAAGGTGCCATCTTAATACTGGAGTGAAAACTTTTATTATAAGAAAATTCCACCAATGGTTGGTGTTGATCCCAACCACCTTTGAAATCTATAGAGAAAGCTCTCAACATATCTTCTAGAGTTTGAATTGTCCTCTCAGACTGACCGTCTGTCTGAGGATGATAAGCAGTGATGAAACTCAACTCTGTATCCAGATAATGCTGAAGACTTCCCCAGAACATTGAGGTAAACCTTGGATCCCAATCAGATATAATAGAAAGTGGTACTCCATTCAATCTTAACACTTCCTTTACATATATCCTGGCAAGCTGATCCAGAGAGAAATCCTCTATAATAGTGATGAAGTGTGCCGACTTTGTAAGACGATCAACTATGACCCAGATATCATTATTGCCTTTGGATGTTTTAAGAAGTCCTATGACAAAGTCCATTGTGATGTTTTCCCATTTACATTCGGTTATTGGTAATGGTTGTAACATCCAATTAGACTTCTGTCTCTCAGCTTTAACTTGCTGACAAACCCAGCATCAAGAGACATATTCAGCAACATCTCTTTTCATGCCATCCCACCATAAGTACTCTTTCAGGTCCCTATACATCTTCGTGCTTCTATGATTAATAGAGAATGAATAACTATGAGCCTCATCCAGCAGCTCCTTCTTTAATTCTGGGATGGGAGGAACACAAACCTGATTCCTGAACATTATTATCCCATCACAATCAAGGTTTAATTCAGGAACATTTCTAACCATCTTTTGTAACTCTACATCTTCTTTCTGTGCCTCTTTAATCTTCACATGTATAGATGGTTAAAAATTCATTTGAAAAAGATACGATTTTCCCCCTTCCATTATAATTCCAAGATCCATCCTTTGTAAATCCATAAATATTGGATCTTTTGTGATCCTCATCATTGATAAACTGGCATGGTCTTGTCGACTTAATGCATCTGCCACCTTGTTTACTTTCCTAGGGTGGTAATGGATTGAGAAATCGTAATCCTTAAATAGCTCCAACCTTCTTCTTTGGCACATATTCAGCTCCTTTTGTGTGAAAATATACTTTAAACTTTTATGATCAGTATAAATTTCACACCTTTCTCCATAAACACAATGCCTCCAAATCTTTAATGAAAATATTACCGTAGTTAACTACAAATCATGAGTTGGGTAATTTTGCTCATGTATTTTCAATTGTCGTGAGGCATAAGCTGTCACCATATCATTTTGCATAAGAACACACCCCATCCCCTTCTTGGATGCATCACTGTAGATCAAAAAGCTTTCTCCAAAACAAGGCAGTGTGAGCACATTAGCACTGGATAACCTTCTCTTCAACTCCTTGAAATTATATTCACATTCCTCTGTCCAAACTAACTTAACTCATTTCCAAGTCAACCTGGTTAGTGGATTAGATAATCATGAAAAATCTTTCGCGAAACGTCGCTAATATCCAGCCAATCCAAGAAAACTTCGGATCTCAGTTACTGTTGTTGGTCTCAACCATCTTTCGACGACCTCCGTTTTTGCTGGATCCACAGATATCCCCTCTTTTGAGATTATGTGACCAAAAAATGAAACCTTTTGAAGACAAAATTCACACTCAGTAAATTTGGCAAAAAGATTCTCCTTTATCAGGGTCTTCAATATAATTCTCAAGTGATCTTCATGTTCTTACTTTCTCAATGAGTAGACAAGAATATCTTCTATAAATACTACCACAAATTGATCAAGATAGTCTCTAAAGACTCTATTCATCATATCCATGATGATAACATGGGCATTAGTAAGACCAAATGGAATCACAATAAATTCATAGTGTCCATACCTTGTACGGAAAGTCGTATTTGGTATTTCCTCCCTTTTGACCCTTAATTGATGATACCCTGAATGAAGATCAATCTTGGAAAAGTATTGAGCTCTATGTAGTTGGTCAAATAAGTCATCAATGTGTGGGAAAGGATATTTGTTCTTGATAGTGATCTTTTTATGTTCTCGATAATCAATGCAGAGTCTCATTGATCCATCTTTATTCTTAACAAATAGAACCTGTGCTTCCAAAGGTGACGCACTAGGGAGTATGAATCCCTTATCAAGATTCTCTTTAAGTTGCTTCTTCAATTCCTGCAGCTCAATTGGGACTATTCTATAAGGTGTCTTTGAAATAGGCAAAGCACCCGGTACAAGTTCAATTGAAAACTCAACTTCACGATTTGGTGGAAGACCCAAAAATTCCTCTGAAAAGACATCATCAAACTCTCGTACAATGGGCATATTCTTAATTGTGAGTTTCTCACCAACCATTTGAGGTAAATAACCTTCATTCAGTGGAATCAAGACCCATAAGATGGAAAAAATTTCCACTGGAAGGTTATGTTCATCCTTGCATCGATAGACTATCATAGATTAATCTAGAATATGAAATGTGACTTCCCTTCTTTGTCAATTAATATGGGATCCATATAAAGACAGCCAATCCATTCCAAGAATCACATCAAATTACACTATAGGATGGATCACAAGTTTTGCTGGAAGCACTTTCCCACAAACTTCAATCGAAGAAGAATTATAAACTTTTGATGCGACTGTTGTTCCATTAGGGGTTGTCACAGCTAACTCAACATCTAATCGTTGATGTAATACGGTGATACCCTTAGAAAATTCTTCTGAAATAAAAGAGTGGGTGGATCCAGAATCAAATAAAACATTTGATACATTAGTGTGGATGGTATGTGTACCTTTCACCACATCTTTATCGTACTCCACATCGCTGATAGAAATATCATGTGACTTTCCTTTGTCTTTAGCCTTATGAGTTTATTGAAGTTGACCATCATCATCAACCATTGGATTTGGGCATTGATTGGCATAATGCCCCATCTCCTTGCACATGAAGCATTGAAGTGTAGTAGGTTCATTTTGTGCATCCCTTCCTTTGTTTGAATCATTAGAAATCTTCCTCCCATCATTACGACATTCAAATGCCCGATGACCTTCCTTTCCACATTTGAAACATTTACTTGTCCCTTTAAGACAACTCCCTCCATGTTTCTTTCCACAATTTGAGCATAAGGGAAAGCTCATCTTCTTTTCAGTGTGCTCTTTGGATTTTCCATTGAATTCCATTTTCCTCTTCTTATCAAACCCATATGTCTGATGGGTTACTCCAATATATATCTCGACTTTGAGAGCACATCGAACGATTTCCTCGTAGCTATTGATGTCCCTTATGGATAATTCCCTTCGATGACTTTGTTTTAAGACACTAAATAATTGATCGATCTTACTCTCATGTTGGATAATAATACCAGAAGCGTACCATTCAAGTCTTGTAATATTTCCTTCATAGGTACCAACAGATTCATCATCCTTTTGCTTCAGTTCAAGAAACTTTTTCTCCATCTTTGTTCAGAGAATACGAGGGAAGTACATATTGAAAAATAAGTTCTTGAACTCGTCTCATTCCATGGACTCAATTTCATCCCTTTGCCTCATATTTTTAATAAGATTCCACCATTGATCAGCATCTCCTTCCAAATGATAGACTTCTTGGATTACTTTATCATGTTCAGAACATTGAATAACTGAAAATATATTTTCAGTAGTACTAATCCATTGTTCCACAATTAATGGATCAGTAGACCCACAGAATGAATGTGGACGCTTCCTCGTGAAGGATTTAACAGAATGTTGCTTCTTCCTTTGCTCGTTTGGAAGTCCTACATGATTCATAGCTTGAGAAAGTTGTGTGAGCATGTCTACAAGATTTTTCATTCCGGCTCCCATAACGTTTGGTTAATCAGGGGGACAATCATTTCGTTGCCCTTCGCATTCCACATTAACACGGTTCCTTTGGGTTCCAGCCATTGACTAAAACCAAGAAAAATAGTGTGAGAAACACTAATTATAATAGGGAAACCACATAATCAAGAATACAATTTCACACTTAAGGTCTTATCCTAGGATATTCATGGCCATTTCTAAAACACTAAGATTGTGTTCTATGCATTGAATGATCCTTAGGGTTCTTACTAAGGCTTTCACATCCTAGTTTCCAAAGGTTGACTATGCCTTTCCTCTGATACCAACTATAAAGACCCATACTTTAAATACATTGTTATTACTTCAAAATTGAAGCATACTTATTACAACATATATCGAAACCATGAAAGGACCATATAGGTATAGTGTCTTTAGAAACTGGGAATCATAAACAACAGGTTCATAAAGCGTCTACAATGTCTCCCATTTATTTCATCATATCTATAGTCCTTTTTGGCATATCTTACTTAATAATCTTCTTCATGACCTGGGGAAAGAAAACATATAAAAGGGTGAGCTAAAATGCTCAGTAAGGGTAAACAAAAGAAATATCAATCACATCATATTCATAAGAACATAACATTTTGGAAATCTTAACCTGCAAAATAGAGCATAATTTCGAAACATGGGATAAATCATAATAGAGAAATGAAATCCCAATAATCATAACATTAAACATGAAACTTTGTGGAATACACACATAATCATAGTGAAACATTTCTTATTAGTCAAGACTCATTTCCAAGATTGTCTTAGTGGACAAAGTCCATTTCTGAACCGAGTTCACTCCTCGTTTCAGTCCTGTTTCACTGAACCAGTATAACCTACTGTTCCAGCCATGTCTATCTCATGGGATATAAAATCTTTACCCAATGCATTTGTGGGAGATATAGGTCCCACCCATCTCATAATAATACCATTCTTAAGTGTTCTACAAAAACATAAATCATACATCATCAAATAACCCATGTAGTAAAAATGGGATTCTTAAACAACATCACATCATAAAACAATTCATATAAAATAAAGGAATTCATAAAAATTATTCCATCACAACATAATCAAATCAATGTAATAATAGGGATAGAAACAGAACCCAATATTATCTTAGATGGAAAATAATTTTGATAAACCACTTGAACTCCATTCTTGAGGAAAATATCCTTTCTACTTCAAAAACATTTTCCTTTCTTTAACATGTCATACAATTTTAAACTAAAAGAAGTTGATTAAAAATAAACTTGAAAACTTTTAAAGGAAGCTTCTTGTAAATAATGTTTTAAAAATCCATTCATGCCATATAAGTTAAAAAAACATTCTTCTCGTACTTTTGTCGGAAAAGTCAAAAAGTATCTCGTACGAAAAACGACAAAAGATTCCTTTCATATCTTTTACTAAAAACTCACTGAAGGGTAAAATTGGATTTAAATAATTTTAGGTGGATGGAACAATATTAAATATTGAGGAAAAATGGATGTGGATGATAAAATACACCTCAGTAAATACCAAAGTATAAACAATCTTGGATAAAATGAGATGTGATATTTTCACTTACTATAGGTCCGATTTGCTTCGTAAGTGTCCGAACCTTATGTATAATGATTTAAATAATGTTATTGATGTATTACAGAATCATACATATTTTTATTATATCATATATTGTCATATTCTTTGCTTCTTATTAGTAATATTTCATTACTACTTGTTATTCGGGTGTTTATTACTTTTTGTCCGTATGCGTGTTTTGTAAAATAAATTCTTATTCTTCTCTTTAGGTTATAGATACCTCTTTTCCAGAATGGTATTAGGGTAATATATATCATATTCATTCATTCAATTCATTTATAGAATCATTATTCAATGAAGATCATGTAGAACGAATCACATCACATCATGGAGACGGTATTCCGTACGTACGCACGAGCGATGATATCATTCCCATGATCGTGGAATTGTATTGGTGTGTATGTATACTATTTCAGAATCAATACCACTTTACAATAATCATATATATTCATTACATTCACGCTTATACCCATCCAAGTAAGGTGGTGGTGGAAAATAGATTACACCACAGCGTGGAGACGGTATTCCGTACGTACGAACGCGCGGTGATTTCGTTTTCCGTAGGATGGATAAGAGGTGAACTAGGGTTGTTTAATATTTATAATGACATATCAGTATATTAGTGATACTGATGTTATTATCTCAAAATGAAACAACTAAAGAAGAATAAGTGGATGAATAAATAAAGATGAAAGAATCTGTGACATGCATTACCTCTTCTTTGAAGCGCTTCTTTGAGACCTCCTTTTAAGGCACTAAAATTGGTCTTTGAAGATAACCAAGACCTCTAGGATGTTTCTAGGGAAGTGCAGAGGAGATATTCGCAGGGTTTGGCCGAGATTGAAGGCTCAATGGGGTGTGAGGAAGAGAGGGAGGAGGTTCCCTTTTATAAGGGAGGGGAGGGGCACCTTTGGAAAGTTAGGAAATATAATTTTATTATAAACTTATCTTCGGTTTCAAAAGGACCAAAAACCATTAAGGATGAAGATAAGATGACTCATGGTCGAACTAAAATCATCCAATCATAATTGGACATGTTTTGGATAATATTTTAATCATTATAATCTTATTTATTTAAATCATTTATTAATGAGGTAAATATTTCATCCTTATTGTGTCATAAATAACTAAATTTATTTGGGGTCTATAAATTATAAAAAAAAATCATTATATAGGAAATAATTTTATCTTTGTAATGAAAATTTATAGTCGAAAATATAATTTATATTACTTCTTATAAAAATTAATTACTAAAAGATTTTTGTTAATGTTAATTTTGTCTTTACATTAAATTAATTAATCCAAATTGTCATTGTCACTACCAAGTGGCTCAATGGGGTCCCAAAACTGACCCAAGGATTCCCATGGTCGCCCAATAGTCATCCAATAATGTTAGGACAAGTTTCAAGGTAATTTTGATTTATTATAATATTCTTTTAACATTGAATTACCCTATTTACCTTTAACCGTAGTTAAAAAAATTACCGTAGTTACTATTCATAATATCAAAAAATAAAAGTAACCTATTAAGATAATTTGGACCCACTGATTCCAAATATGGAATCCAATTTTCAAAATTCAAAACACAGAAGTTGCAGTAATTAATTTAAAATTAATCTCGTTGTTTAAAAAACGAGTTTTAAAAGTTAAAAATTTGCTAAAGATTGAAATGTTTTTTCATATGAAATCAATGTAAAATTAATGCTAATGACATACATTATATTAAATGGTAAAAATATATTCTATTTATACTTTAAAAACAATCAATATTATAATTTAACCATATAATGTATTGCAATGAAAAAAGTTGTTTTTAATTAAAATATAGCGTGTTTTTAAGAGATAATAACTATCAAAAGATTGACACTTGTTTATGTCTGGTTTAAATGTGAAATTACATCCAATGAACAAAATTGTATTAAATTGTAAAAATATATTCTAAATATACTTTAAAACCACTCAAATTAATAATTTATCACTATTAATTATTTCAATTAAAGAAGTCGTTTTTAATTAAAATTTACTAATTTTCACTATTCATCAGAATATGAAAGTGATCTGAAAAGTACCAAAATTTCATCCTAAGCTAATTTTGATATTCCGAATCCAAAAATGAAGTCCATTTTGGAAAATAAAATTTATAAAATTTCAATAAGTGGTTATTACTATTCATAACGGCTAGTTTTAATAATATTTTAATAGCATATCGTTGTTTAGTGAAACTCTGTATTGTGTACGACGCAAGCTATCGAGGAAGGCCGTGGTTGCGTGTAAAGAAAACCAAGCAAGTGTTGTGTGTAGTGAACAATTCCTTTTATGATTTATATAACATAAAAAAAATTATTTCTCATAAAAGTCTCGGGTGTTACAATGTTCTTCAATATGAGTGGTTGATGAAGATATTCATGGGCTAACCAATGCTTTCATCCCTTTATATGGGTATCCATAGGTTTCTAGATTAACCCAATACATGGGTGGGATTAATTATTTCTCAAATGTTATTCATGTACACCTTGATGGACAATAGATAAATCGTTAGAGATAAGTGGGATAATTAGTAATGAGAACTCAATCCTAGATCAAATGAAAAATGTACACCATTTTAATGAATTAAAAGTTTACATAGATAACAAGGATTCACCGTAAGTATGCATGAATTCACTAAAACAATTGAAAATGTTGGTGTGGAGATAAATATTACAAATACCATGATCCATTTTCAAAATTATAAATCTCACATACATTTTATTTTGTTAATTTAATGATCGATGATAACCATTCTCGGATGATTATTTAATAATAAAATAAAGTATTAAACATACATTACTAATTTTGAAACTAATATAAATAAAAAAATATTATTATCAAATAATTATGATGACTATATATCATAAAATCTGACATTAGGAAGTTGAATCATGATTTCAACATAAGATGATTCATAATCTATCAACAATGAATCATATGATATTAAAAGTTTATTGATTACATACCATATGAAATATTGATATCTATTAATATGATATATCCAAAATCATTTAATAACATACATGGGTTTTAGGGAATTCTTTTAATAATAACCCACTTTCTCTAAATCCTCATAAATGTTGTTTCATATTGACCTTATATTCTATGATATATAAAAACATGTGTAACATTATACGAAATACCTTTTGAATAATATTCATGTTACAATTTGAAATTCATTACCATATTAATGGTGTATCTTAACATCAAAAATAACTTTTGAGTATTCACCCAAAATTCATTTTGGTTAAACTAAAAAACACTTTTAGAAAACCCTATATGCTTCATAAAAAATACACATTAAAAATACAATGTATTCCCTCATTGGCATTGTGACATAGAAAAAAAAATTAGAATTCATTAATCCAGAAATATTATAAAAGTGAATCCTCTAGAAAATAATATGTTTTAGTTAATCAAAAATTTGGATTTTCGATGATATTTGTCAAAACATGTGCCTCTATTACTATGTCAACTATTCATTTCATAAATAATCATTCTGGATCATATAAATGCTTTTTATAAGACATAATGTTACCATGACACTTGAAGTATATCGATCCCTTATATTATTCCCATATGTTTTTGTAAGGACTCGGATCATCTTTTCAGGTATGGAACCTTTTTTGGGTTGTTTTGAAGAGAAATGATTATTTAGTAATTTTATAAGTATGTGATGTGTACTCCTAAGTGAACACTGTGTACCCGATTTCTGCGTGTAGCATTGTATTGGCTGTGTAACGGCCTAGTACAAGATTGTGTGTGTGAGAAGAAAGATCGCATAAAGTGGGGGCTGGTTGAGTCTAATACCTGTAATATATATTAAATGAACAGAAAATGTACTTTTCATCAGAGCGAGGTCAGCAATAATCTCATGAAAACATTGCTTCTTCCCTCGGTTCATACATGAGAGTGATGAATGACTGAAGATCTCCGAGGTCCTCTCGTTCCTCCATCTATGCTCATATTTTTGACACCACTGGGTGCATTGGATTCTCACTGGTGAGTTCTCTCTTTCCCAAGAGCATACCTTCCTAATTTATCATCTCTCATGAGTTATCTATGGTTGTTCGTTTTTAACCTTTTATTGGTCTACATCATTCTTGTTCGATTCATGGGTTAATGTTGAATATTCATCATTATACGACATCAAGGTTGGTGTTTTGTGTCTATCCATGACTGTATTTGGATTATATATGCTAAGAGAGCTGAATACAAATTTTTAGGGTATTTCATATTTTGGAATTTAACCCTATTT
The DNA here is from genome assembly GCA_963277665.1 of Viscum album. Taxonomy (NCBI): domain Eukaryota; kingdom Viridiplantae; phylum Streptophyta; class Magnoliopsida; order Santalales; family Viscaceae; genus Viscum; species Viscum album. The sequence goes on from OY728141.1 coordinate 974,132,564, forward strand.
AAGACATGTTATTGTGTGTTTGATGTGAAATGGGTTGTTTGTTTATGCATAAGGTTTATACCTTGATTATGGGTTTGTTTCCAATGTTTTTTTGATCATGGATTTTTGATCTTGAATTACTGGTTATGATTTCATTTTTCCATGCCTTCTATTGTTAGGATGGAGTTTCCTTAAATATTAGACACAAGGGATTCACATTGTGAAAGTGCGGCCATGGGAAGTTATCTATTCGATCCTACTGAGTTAGGGTCAATTATCTATAATTGTGTTTATGTTGGCCTAGAGGTATTGACTGTGAGAGCAGCTGGGTGGTCATTAACTATAGGAGTTAGACCATTAGAGATACCCAAAGGGTTGTTATTAAATGAACATTAGACCACATGACATTGATTGTGAGAGCCTCTAGTGGTCATTATATCTTGTTTTTTCTATGTAGACCAAGAGGTTATTGACCCTAAGAGCTAACTAGGTGGTCATTTGTAAATTATAAGTAACATGTGGGACCAAAGGGGTTAGACTATGCGAACATTCTTAGAGGGTCATTATTTATTTATTTAATTGATGATATGTTGAACCATAGGGTTAAAACTGTGTGAACATTCTCTGAGGGTTTCTTTTGAATGATTGAATGATCATGACGAGTATGACATGCCAAATTACATACTTGGACTCGTTATTACATGGATGTTTAGATACTAATTTTAGACGCCTTTATTTACTATATTATAGGGGGAATATAGATATTTGGGTAGATACTAATGTTACTTTATTCAATGGTATGACAAATTAATAAATGTAATGGAATGTAACTGGAAACTATTGGATTGTTTCCATTTTGGTACTTCATAGTTTATTGCTATTTTTTTAAATTTCATTCTATATACATTTAATAATAGTTAGGAATAGATCTATTTGGGGATTCTTACTAGTATTGGTCTAACAACCTTTTTAGGTCACGCTTTTGGACCCCAGCAGATTATATGGTAGCAGGTATAGATAAGGACAAACACCCTTCTTCAATAGGTACTTGTTTGTTGTTGGAGCTGGAGAGCAGGAGACTAATATGAGGCATGCGATGCTGTTGGAGTTTAATGTTTTCTTGTACATTGGTTTTAGTATTTTGTTTCTAGAATTTTGAGTTGCTTGGATTCTTTCTTAGACATTTGTGACACAAATCATCTATTTATATATATGCTGTAGTTGTTTATACTATCAGTCTTCTTCTGTTTATTTCTATCAATGGTATTATTTCTTCTACTACTATTTACTATTTTTTCATCTATTTTAATTTACCATGGGGGAGATAGTTTCCCCACAATCACACCCTAGGTCCTCCCTACTAGTGGGAAGCCTATGGAATTCAAGGAAATGATCTTGATGCCATGTGACCAACTGGGTACAGGGCACCCTTAGGCGGCACCCGGAACTGGGAAATTAAAAATTTGTATTAGAGGAGTATCATTTAAACTTGGTATTAATATTTGGAGCCTATATATTGGGATATTAAGGGATATATAGTTTTTAATAACCTATTCCTGGGGAGTAGCTAACCTATGTATAGGGAAAAGCCATGGTACCTCGAATATTACAATTTTTCTGATTTTGCAATTGTTACTGATGATTTTATTTCAATGTTGGGTGGAAAACATGTTTTGATCTGTTATGATTTATATAATTGAGGTTATATTTGTATTTGAACCCAATGTTTTGAGGGTTTTCCATCTCATGCATCATATAGGAACTTTTTAGATATCACATTCCATGCAATCTTGTCATGCCATTTGTGGTGTATTTCTGATAGCATGTTGTTGTGATAGACATTGTTCAAGATATGCATGTCGTTGTGATATATGAATTTGTAAAATAACTTCTATTTTAATATGAAATTATAAATTTTATAGATTCATTTGTATGGGAACAAAACTATAGATCCAGATGTGTTATGGTCCCTCTTGGATCGGAATATGTTGATGATGTTTTTAATTTTGGTGAATTTTTTTCATGTTGTGAGGTGAAAAATGATGCTAAAATTTGATTCATGGGGAGTATGGGCTTCAAAGGGTTGGAATTATTCATTACATGGACAATGTTTTACATTTTTTGGGGTTCTAGAGATGATTTAAATGCCTACATTCTGGAAACGTAGACAACCCGACGAGTGAGGTTATAAACACCCACCATGTTTTCTTCTATTCTGTAAGAAACTACTTTTCTTAAGTACATGTCGTATTCCCAATCTAAATTATGTGTAGTATTTAACTGTTAGATTGAATGCATGAGCTTAGACACGATGTTGAAAAATGTTGGAGGAACACACCGTGTATTGGGAGTACATGTCGAATTGTAGAGACCATATATCTGGCCATGTGACTAACAACATAGGTGGATGAAACGTAGGTTGTACATGTTGGGTCCCATTCTACCATGTCCAGTATAGTCGATTGTGTGTCTGACCATGTGACTAATGACACATGTGGTTAAAACATAATAAGTACATGCCGTGTCTAGGGTGACCACGTTGTGTAGTGTTACACCAGTGGACCCCATGTGGTTTAGCCATAGAGATATTCATGGGATGGAGGGAAATTCAAGTACATTCTATGTCATATGAAAAACACACCCTGTGTATGGGTGTTATAAAAATAGGTTTGGAAGAAGTACATTACCATGTAAACATTAATGGTAACATTCATTATAGATTTCATACATGATGTGTAACCTTGTTCGATAAAACATTAGTGTTTTTCTTATCTTATTCCATTCTGGCACTTCTATGTTGTAGTCTATGATATTCTTGTACTGGGGTGTGCACTTGACCATGAAGAGTCAGGCCACTATGATGTATTTCGATTGTTATCCATGTACAGGGAGATGGTCAGACACTGAAAATTGTAGGTTAAGGAAAACTGGTAGAACCTCCCATCATGCTCGTCTTGGCACCATCTATTATAAAAGACATAGGTGTTGTTGAACATTTCTGTGAAGGCTTTTTGAGGATGTTACATGCCTTTCAGGGAGCACCTTATCTTTCCCCATCTATGGAAAAGCTGATGTTGGAGTTCTATCAGTAGTATCCTATCAATTTTTCTGGAAATAGAGAACTATAGGTTTCAGATTCATGGTATGAGGCCATGCTTTATTTCATTGAGAATTTATGGATGACTATAGATAATAGGGTGAGGATTGTGACATAAATGATGAGTGATTCTTCAAAGGGAAGGTGGAATGTCATCACACAGGTGGGACTTCATCCATATTTGGCTTGGAATGACTTTTAGATTACCTTCTATGATTAATTCTATCACAATACATTGAGGGACACTCAAGCCTGAGACTTCATTCTTTTGATGCAAGGAACTTTTCATGTGATAGTCTACACTTCCCATTTTACAGAGCTTCGCTGCTTTACACATGTTCTAGCTGGCGACAAGTTCTGTTTATTTTGGAAATTTGAGGAACTTCTTAGGTACAAAATTCTATCGAAGGTGAATGTCTTCCGGATAACATTGGTGATTGATATATTGAATCATCTGTTGATTGTTGAGTGGATTATGAGGGATTTTGGAGCTATGTGCTAGGGCGGTTCAACATCTAGGGCTGGTAATTTTTGACAGAAAGCAAGAAGCACCACAAGCAGTCATCATGTGATGTTTTTTTATGTAGCAAGGTGGTATTCTGCTGGTGCAGTAAGAGTGGTCATATGAGACCACATTTCTTGAAGGAACCATTTTAGTTCCAGTATTGCGGAACGAGATGTAATATTTAGAATTTTTGTCAGTTGTTCTTACCAGAATCAAGTGAGAGGGGTTCGATTATGACCCCAAATTCAGGAGCTGGACCATTAGTTTATCCTAGTCAGGGAACTCGAGTTCATCAGGCCATTCAGGCCAAGGAGGAAGTCGTGGCCGTGACAGTCAGGCTACAGGTTTCTAGGGATGGCAGGGTGGATCAGCTCAGGGTTGTTAGGTAGGGTCACAGGGATGTGGTAAAGGTCCGACTTTTGCAGTGGAGCAGACCCAGCTGAAGCAGGATCCCAGACCCTCTATGGTTAGAGGTACAATTTAAGTTTCCTCAGTATTACCATCTGATATTTTTGGTACAGAGGATTCTAATAGTTTTATATATTTTTCGATTATGGAGATCCATGAGATTTTTATCTTTACTTCCGAGGATGTCATGGCACTAGACACTTTATAGGGGATTAGGACAACTAGTGTTCATTAGTGAAAGGTGTTCCATCTTGAGGTTGGTGGGTATCACTTATTATTGTAAATATCTTTTTTAGAGATGAAGAGATTCGATTTCATACGCAGAATGTACTACTTGGTCTCCATACAAGTCTTTTTTGACTATTATCACCATGGGGTGTGTTTCACTTCACCATAGGGTGGTTATATTATACACAAAGGAGAATTGGATATCCAGGCGAGTATAGAGGAACCGAGCATCATGGGTTGGGGGAATTATAGACCATATTGCTAGTTTATATTTGGATGACCTGGGGACTTCACATATAGACTTTCCTATAGTGGTTCATCATTTCAGAGATATATTTGCTGATGAATTTTTAGGTTTACCTCTAGAACGAGAGGTATATTTCTATATTGATCAATTTCCTGGAGTATCACCAGTGTCAATTCCTCCTTATATGAAATTTACATCATAGTTACATGAGATGAAGAATATGTTAGTGGAGTTGTAGGTGAAGGGTTTCATCTGACCTTGTACTTATCTTGGTGGATTGAATATCCTTTTTTCATAAAAGGTGGGTACTAATCATAGAATTTGCCCGAATTATTGGAAACCGAACTCGTTGATGGTCAATTACTGATATCCCTACATGAGGATTTTTGATCTCCTTGATTAGCGTTGAGGATCCTGGGGGTTCTCGAATATTTTCTTGAGATCTTATTATCATCATTTTTAGTTGAGACCATTAGATATATCTCTTTCATCATTTCACATAAGGTATGACCTATACGGGTATGAGGTTATGCTACTCACTCTCACAAACACACTACCAATTTTCATAGCACTTAGGAACTGTGTCTTCCATCCTTAGAAGAATTATTTTTTGGTAGTCTTCTTGGTTGATATCATGGGGTACTCTCACACTTGACATGACCATGCCACCCCTCCTGAGATTGTTTTTAGTGAACTAAGAGAGAGTCAGTTATATGCTATGTTCACCAAATGACACTTTTGGATGGACCATTTTCACTTATTGGGTCATGTTATCATAGATATAGGAGTTTTATTATACCCAGATAAAGTAATACTTGTAGTTTCCTGGGAGAATTCGAATTACATATTTGAGGAATGGAGTTATCTGGGGAAGGATGGTTAATACACGTGCCTTAGACAGGACCTTTCATACTTATCATCTCCACTAACAGGCCTACCTAAGAAGACAATGAAGTACATGTGAGATGACTTATGTTATTTGTCATTATAGGAGATAAAAAGAAGATTGAATTCATCACCAATTCTAATTTTTCTAAAGCCGAGCTATAGTTACTATATTTAATGTGATTCATATGGTATCGGGATGAGAGAAGTGCTTTTGAAAAGGGAAGGAGTCATTGTGTGTGGGTATTAGCAGTTTAGGCCACATGAGATGAATTACACGACACATAATCTTGAGTTAGATGCAGTTGTTCATTCTTTACACTATTTGAGACATTATATTTTGGAAGATCATTTATTCTTTTCCACCAACCAAAAGAGTATCAAGTATATTTTTACTCAACGTGATCTGAATTTGAGTCATTGATGGTGGGTTGAGTTCCATCAGTATTTTGACATTGATCTTTCCAGCATGCCTGGGAAGGGTAATGCATTGGACGATGTGTTGAGTAGTAAGACTCAAACTCATGCAGTTCAGGAATACTGTAGTGAGTGGCAGCTTATGGCTCTGTTATATGAGATTTATTTAGAGGAGAATGATAGATAGGGGTATACATTTCATTCTTCTGTATCTATTACCTATACTCTACTTGATTGAGTGAGAATGAGACAGTTATCATATTCGCAAGGCCTAGTCCTATGAGGGAGTGTGTCATGAGAGGACCGAACTTCTAGGTGGACCATATGAGAGGATGAGTTATTACATTTTCATGGATGAGTATGGGTGTTAGCAGAAATACATGAGAAGATGATTCAGAATTTTCATTCCTTAGTTTGGGTATTTCTTCTTGGTGTCGCCAAGATGTATTGAGATCTACAGTATTTGTAATGGTGTCCATGCTTGAAAAGAGACATTTATGGTTTCATTATGAGATTTTCCACCTGTCAGCTGGTGAAGGAAGTGCATCAACTACCAGCAGGGCATTTACAGTAGTTACCCATTCCCAATTGGAAGTGTAATGATGTCACTACGGATTTCATTTTGGGTTTACCGAGGTCTCCTTGATATAATGATGTTGTTTGGGTTTTCCTTGAAAAAATCTCAAATGATTCACCCTTATTTATGAATAAGGAAAATGTTTGTGTTGATGAGAAGGGAAGGATGTTCATTTGAGATATTGTAATTTTTCATGGGGTTCCACACTCTATCAGTCCAGATAAGTAAGAACATTTTAATTCTTCTGTCTGGATCAGACTACGAAGGGCTTTGGGTACACAAGTACATCTTAGTAGAACATACCATCCCCAAACAATTGGACAATCCATGTGCATGATTTAGGTTTTGAAGGACAGGCTTCGAGCATGTATCCTGGTTTTGAGGAGTTTTGAGAGAGACATATACCCCTTGTAGAGATTGACTACAAAATGGTTTATAGGTTACGATTCAGATGACATCTTATGAGGATTTTTACGAAAGGACATGTTTGATCACCCCTATGTTGTATGTAGGCAGGATAAAAAGCTATGTTGGGACCTAATATTGTATAGGATACCACTGAGATGGTGGAGTTTATTTGGAAGAGGAAGGATACTGAATAGTCGTTCCATAATTCTTCTGTAGATGGATATAGAAGACATCTAGATTTCGTGGTCATAGATCATGTTTTCATATGTGTCACATCGACGTTGGGACAGAGGAGGATTAAGAGATAGGGAAAGCATTCACCGAGACACATTGCCCTATTTGAGATTTTAGAGAGAGTCAGTATGGCAGCCTATCAGTTGATGATACCTTAGCGGTAGTAGTATATTCATGATATCTACCATGTTTCATAGATGTGAAGTTACTTTCCAAACATGTCTCACAATTTTTAACCCGATGGGGTTTTGTTGGAGGAAGATGCATCCAATAAGGATCACTATATTTAGATTGTGGATCACATTATGAAGGTACTCTATGTCTAGTCTGTTCCTCTGGTATGAGTGCTAGTGTAGCATGGGTTACTAAATGATGATTCCTAGGTGAGGGAGGAAAACAAAAAATCATAGTGGCTGGAGTTGTTCAATGTTTCTTCTTAGTCAGCCTTTAATGGGTAATTTGAGACGAATTACTTTAATGGGGGATGTTTGTGAGAAACATGATCTTATTTTCAAGAAAGGATTTAATTCTTGTTGTTTATTTGGAAAAAAGAAGATTTAGAAATTCTCAAAGTATATGTTGTATACTACAGAGTACACACCGTTCACATGGTTTCCACGTGTAGCCATATAACGGACATGTAACAGCCGATTACATTGCAGTGTGGGTGACGATGAAGACCGCCTAAAATGGGGGATGGTTGAGGCTAGTACATGACATGTATGTTTAATGAACTAGTTGTGTACTTTTCTTTTTATTTGATTAATTAGAGAGGGGTCACGTATAATTACTTGAAAAAACTAATAATGTAGTCGGCTGGTAAAGGAGAGCGATGAATGGGTGAATATATTTGAGATCCTCCTTTTCTTACATTTGACTTTTGATTGAGATGTTTCAGAGTGTGTTGGATTCCCACAAGTGAGTTCTATTTTTCCCTAGAGATTCTCTTCCTTATTTCTCCTCTTTATTGAGTTATCAAGGGTTGATTGTTTTTAACTTTTTTAATATCTACATCATTATAGTCCAATTCAATGTCCGATGTTCAATATTTTCTTCATTTTACAATAAAGAGGTTGGTTGATTGTGTCATTCCTTGATTGTATTTGTTTTATATATGATAAAAGTGTTGAGTAACCATGTTTAGGGTTTTGAATATTTTGGAATTTAACCATGTTTATGACTTTTGTGGTGTGTTTGATGAGAAAGGGGTTGTTTTTTTATGCATATGGTTTATACCTTTTTATGGGTTTATTTACAATGTTTGTTTGATAATGGTCATTTGGTCTAGAATTCCCTGTTAGGCTTGAATTATTTCCATTCTTCTTGTTGTTATGATAGAGATGTTTTTAATTTATGATGCATGTGATTCACAATTTAAAGTATGACCAAGGGGAATTTATTATGAGAGATTATCAAGGTAGTTAAATTTATGTATAATTTTTGTTTTGTTGAACTTATGGTATTAACAGTGAGAACTAGTGGGAGGTCATTGACAAGAGAGGTTAGACCATGAGAGCAACCCAGTTTTTCATTATTAAATGAATGTTGGACCATAAGGCATTGACTATGAGAGCTTCTGGGGGTCATTATATTTTATTTTTTCTATATAGACCAAGGGGGTATTGACTGTTAGAGTTATAAAGGTAGTTTTTTGTAAATGACTAGTGCCATGTGGGACTAAAGGGGTAAGACTAAGTGAGATTTCCTTGAGGGTCATTACTTATTTATTGAATTGATGATATATTGAACCAAAAGGGTTAGATGGTGAGAACATTCCCATATTTTTTATTTTGAATGATTGAATGATCGTGACGAGTCTATCAATCCAAATCACAAAGTTAGACTCAGTCCTACATGGTTTTTTAGACGGCCTTTTGATCCATCTAATTTTACTATATTACATGAGGAATACAATGTTGACGCTAGGTCCCGATGTTACATTATTCAATGGATTGAAAATTAATAAATGTAAAACATTTTAACTGGAAACTGTATGATTGTTTACTTTTGGGTACTTCCAAGTTTATTACTCTATTTTTCTTATTTCATACTATATATATTGCCTGACGGCTTGGCACATATCTTTTGGTAGTTGCCTACTTGGATTCATCTCACACCCAATTTGGGTTATGAATATTGACCTAAATATATTATATGGTTTCATGTATAGATAAGGGAAAGCACCCTTTATCATTAGATACATGATTGCTGCTAGAGATAGAGAGCATGAGACCTAGCTGAGGCTTGAAATGCTATTGGAGTTTACTAATTTCTTGTACATTGGTTTAAGTATTGTTTTTCTAGAATTTTGAATTATTTTTATGATTTCATAAAAATATGTGACATGCATCATTTATTTATATATATATATGTTACAGTTGTTTATAATATCAGTCTTCTGCTATTTATTTTGTTTGTATGGTATTACTACTTTCGTTACTGTTTACTATTTTTTCCCTTATGATACAATGTTAATGGGGGAATAGTTTCCCCATTTTGAATCCCAAGTCCCTCAATTATAGTCAGCAACCTCTAGAATTCAGGGAAATGGGCTTGAGGTTGTGTGAAAAACTAGGTACGGGGCACCCTTGGGCGGCACCCAGAACTAGTATATTACAGTTGTCAATTCCAAAAGTATAGACTAACCATGCCTGTTAATATTTAAATTACCATCAATCTAATTGAATGAGAATAATTCATTCCCCAAACACTAATTGATAATCAATTTATATATACTATATTTATGTATGGACATAAACAACATCATTATATCACATATGAGGGTCTTGCTATCATACTCATTAAATGGGCGGAAAAATACATTTTAAACTAATCCTAATGTGAACACATTATTAGGAATAATCCCTTCCATCCCTAATTATTAATTATGATTAGATTATATAATAAATATATCAAATTATGAATTCTCTCATTATATTTATATTGTTAAACCTAAAGAAATGGTATTTAGTAAGAAACATGAACAAATTGATTAATAAATACATATTATGTGATGCCCAATTTGTTCCACATAATGATTCATCCATAAGAAACCATATTTTATACTATATAAACTAATATCATAATACTAAATCAAATATTTCATAAAAAACTATAATAAACCACATTGTGAATGTTGTTAATAATTTAGGAAAAATTATTTTTTGGTACTAAAGGTAGAAATATTTTCATTGATGGGATTCATATCATAATCTTGAGGGTTTGAGTTTCTATAAAATGTTTTTTATGCGTTTAGAGGTCCAATAAATATTTTGACTGATCGTGTGATGGGTGGAGTTTATTATTTGAAACTAGGGGAAAATATATGATTTCAGTCCTAAGAATGAACTAATATATCCCAATCAACTTCATTTATTTTCTCAATGTATAAAGAACATTATTTGACTATACTATACTCAATGATTTATAGAATATCAATCTTCTTCAAATTTTTTAACTCAAATATATTCCACATGTATTTTGGGGATTCTTACATCTTGTATGTATATCACACATTATATTTGATGAATTATTTCACATAGGTATATGTGTACCCTTTTCACATGTTATCTCCCTTTGGATAATCAAGAGAAATTCGAATGCACTTTTCCATTATATAGACTCACTTCTGTTCTACAAAATTAACTCTTATAGGATTATTTTTTTTCTTCCTAATTATATGAACTATTTTTTCCATATAATGTTTTTTCATAATCTAGTGCCCCATGGATGGCCTCTATCATATAAACAAGAATAATTGATACTATTATCAACCGAAAATTAAGGCCCAATAATTCTATCTATTTTCATGAAAATAGGATGATCTTAATAAGTCCTCAATAATAAAATCATTCTATTCAAAAGATATATATATATTATATTCCCCAACTTTGAGTTTAAAATATATATAGATTAAATAATTTTAAAAAGTATATGAAACTCACTATATTGCAAAGGAATTGACTATATGAAATGATATTGAAAAAATGGCATCAATCCTACATATAAGAAACATCAATGAATCAATATTTTATTGTCCAAAAACATCCATATCACAAATATAATCACATTAATGGAACTGAAATTGAAATTATGTATCAAAATTATTCAAAACATATGTGTATAAAAATGCATGAAATCTAATTCAAACGTCACAATAAATTTTATTTTACAGGGAAGATATAAAAAATATGTATCACAACATTTATATGCATCTAATAATCTCTTATAGTATACCAAAAACATAGAAAATAGTATTATCATTTTTCTATGTTTTTTATACATTCAAAGATAATTCCCGTTGTTGAGAAAATGTATCTTATAAGAAGAAAATAAAATGGGAATGAATAAAATAAATTAATTCAAATAAAAATCAATTTAAAATTGAGTTTTCCATGTTATTTAAAATTAATATAATATGATTTTATATTTAATAATAAATAAAATATCACAATGGAATACTCTAATTAATAGGAAAAGGCAATACATAACAATACTGATGATTTCAATCAATTTTTTGTTCCTTCATATGGCCCACATTGCAATCTTTCATGTGTAGATTATATGAATTATATATGTCAATCATGGAAACTTGAATCCTTATATATTATCCATCTCACCAATTCCCCCCATAAGTATTTTTTGATGAGCTGGATGTCAATCATGGTCAGTAGTGCCTTTAGATAACTTGTGTCATGGGATATCTTGGATTTGAATTTTTTTTTAAAAAATTTATTACACCCTAAAAATATTTCATTCACTAAGGTCAAGAATTTAAATCCAGAAGCCCTGAAGATTTAATTTGACACAATAAATAATCCAAAATATTTTTTCCTTAACCCATTACCAAGACAAAATAGATCATAATTATAATGTTCAATGTTAATATAATTTTCTTATAAATTATTCTCTTAATCTCATTCCTCATGTTGTAAATAATGTTAAATATTTATGAATTATAAATAAATTTCTTAAAAATTAAGAAAAAATATCCAAACATATTATTCTAACCTACAGATCAATAATTATGAAAATATATTCAAACATAAATTTTCGAATATAAATGAATCTTTATAAATAATTATAGGGCTTAATTAATCTCTGTTAGTGTATTTTTTAACAACATCAATACAAAATATTCAATAACTCTCACCAAGAGTCATAAAATAAAAGGATTCCTTAATGTGGAATTTCATGATATCATACTGATGAATAATATAATGTTTTTGATAGAATTATGTCCCTCAGTGTTAAGAAATTTATATCCAATAGAGTTAAAAGATATATCCCATAAATTCTTATTCACTTTTCTCTCCCATTTTAAAATAACCAATGATTTATATTAACACAGAATTAATAGTAACTCTCCACCTTGGATAATTTATAGGACACCATTTCATTACAATTGACATAAATAGAAAATTTCCAATTGGGAAACCTAATTACATAAAACATTATGTTAATGTATATAGGATAACATAATGTTTATCAATAATTCCAAAAACATCTCTCTTGTAATATATTTATTAATGATTTATGCATCCATATTATTAGTTTAATTGTATTCCAACATGATATCTGCAATAACCACTTTTATATGATGAAATTTTAATTATTATCAACATACTAGGATTTGAAATGTTCAACTGGGATATTGAATAAATATTAAACAATTTGATCATTTCTTATAATTTATTAGAAATCTTGACAAAAAATTTTAAATTATATGAATTGTAACAGTATAAATATTATATAGATTGTAGTATTTACAATAGATATATACAGTAACTCATTTATTCATTATATAATAGAATTATACATCTTTAATAAAATCATACACAATAATATCAAAAAATGGTTATTCCACATAATATAGATCTTCTATTAGTATTATTAGCATCCTAGTCTGTATATATAATTATATAGAGGTGTAAATATACACTCGGTTAAAATATCATCCCATAATAGCATGTTAATTACAAATATATATGGTTTATCTAAAAAACTATAAGTGACACTATTTAGGATTTCTCTAAATCTTTGCACATTGAGTAAGTAAATAAATTATATCGTCCTCTTTTGATATTAGGTAAATTGGAAATCTAATTATTCTTATAATACTATTTATTACCACATCATCACGATTAATCCATGATTAATTTATTTACCTCTTAAATGGTTGTTTATATATATTTGGAATCATCCATGAAAACCTTTAAAAAAAATTTTGAATATATTTATTCAGATAAGAATATCTAAAAATAGTATTCTAATTATATAATACCTAATAAGATTTCATTTCACCTGGAATAGATGTCTCAAGTCTACTCATCATACACTCAGAAAATGCATCAAAATTATAAACATTATCTCTAGTAAATGTAATTTTATATACCTATGTAAAGAATATAAGAGTCTATGTTGATATCCCATTCTTTGATAATGGTTACATCAAACCATCTCAATTGTGATATTTATGTCCCATATATAGTCATACTATTTTGAATTCCAGGCTCTTAGTGCATTTATCATTCATTAGAACACATTATTTAATCTATAGTAAAAAATAACCATTATCATTGATAAAAATCACAACCAATTAATTATGAAAATCTTCCTCAATAATACCATATAAATTTTAATAGTGAGAAATCATTTATAAAAACATATTTTCTCTCATTAACATGAACATTCTAATTGTCTTAGTTATTGATACTTGTAAAAATGTTTCATAAAAATTGTTTTTCTGTAATTTGAGAATTAAAATTTTAAATTATCCTTTATATATTAAATTATACATTAACCATGTCATCAAATTTTATTATAAAAACCCATAAGGACCTAATAATATTTCAATAATTAGTCCATGGAATAGTATATTAAGTTAATTTTTGTCTCAAAATGATTATGTTCTTTATTTTTATATTATATCTACTCATTATGAACAATGTATTTTGGATCTATATGAGGTTATTTTATTGACATGAGATATTTTTTATCATAAAACATCAATACTCATTCAGATTAATATTTATCTTTTTGATTAAAAATGATATATTCATCATAAACTAGTGTCGTTAAAATGTTTTATTATTCTACTCAATTTAAATATCTTTATCATCATCATTGGTTTATTCGAAATTAAAATCTAATATAATTTTTTATTTTCTGGTAATATTATAAAAATCTTCATTGACAACATCATATTATTTTGATAAAAAATTACTTAATTTATTTTAACTATTATATATATTTTTCAAATTTTTTAGTTAAATTCATCAAAATACCCAATTAGCTTCTATATCCTTCTATTCCCACATATATAACCGTATAATCCAACATCTATAACCTTATATTTGAACATCTGTAACCATTTACACTAGATATGTATACAATGAGAATCCCTTACTGTCAATGTTCTCTTAAAAAATTTATAATATCCCTCTTTATTATATTTATAGTACGAGGAAACCAAACGAAAATGAATTAGTTTTACAGTTTTATTTCCATTTTAAGACATTTTGTATGGTATATTTTTTTATATATTCAACAAACAAATTTTATTCTTAATAATATCACATGAAACATCCCTCTATAACTATTTTGATATTTTTTAGTTAAATTAATCATGTCCATGTCAGATATTTTTATTTGAATCCTTTCGATTGTAGAAATTTTTGGGGGATTATGTATTGTTTTTAATGATGATTTATTCCATGTAGTTTATGATATAATTAATATTCATCAGAAATGCATATTATTAAATTATATTATTTCTATTTCATTTGTATTTATCAAAGTACAAAATTATTTAGATAGAATGGATTCATGGGATTTTGTGTATAAAATGTCAACTAGTTTATGTGAATCATGATCCAATTTCCATATTTGATAGGTTTCACTGTTATAATCTATTTCACTCTTCACAATGGTGATTTAACTCATATTATAATTTATCAAAATTTTAAAGATACCTGTTTGGTGAAGATGACTAGGAGTTATATGTCATAAGATGTTTTTATTATTATGAATCGAGTAATTAGAAATTGAAGTGATGATATTATTTTTTTAAAAAAATAGAATTTTTTATATATCATTTATTAATGTTGTTTACCTAGTTTGTTCACTTAATGATACATAATGAATTTGGGAATACTATACCAAAACCATTATCATAATGATAACTGAAACTTTGTAAAATATATAAAATTGTCTGTCATTGGATATCATATATTTAAATACAACTATCTCTTATCTAATTCAATTAATTTTTTTGAACTAAACATTTAACTATTATGTAATAATGAATTGTTTCTGTTAATATCCACCAAATTTACATCTGTAGAACCTAATTTTTTCTCCATTATATATTCAATTACATTTACTTTCACACCCTTTGGAATTTTATTAGGTATTATTTTCATGAACTCTTCATATATACTAACATAATGATCACATCTACCATAAATTTAGTATATGTGGTAAAATTTATTTTATATTATAAAAAGTTGATTTTATATTCCCAACTATATTTCTGTGGTAATAATTTCTAATTTACATATAATAACTCTCCTTAGTTCAAGCCTTATGTATGGATATTAAATTGTTTACCAAAATGAGTAGTTTTTCAACCAAAAAAATAAATAACACTCATATTGTCCTCATAAACATGTCTTTCATACTAATAACAGTTTTCATTGTAAAATTGTCAACCTCATCCTACAATATATTTAAATTTCATTTTATTAGTGAGAAATGATCTTTTTTTGCGGTATTATTATCATTATATGATTTAGAAGAGGGCTTTTCATATAAAATATTGGACCACACATGTGTATATTTTTCCATAGAACCTCTTTTTTAGGAAATATATATTTTTATATAAATATGTATTTTATGTAAAGTACCATTTTTTACACCACATTTTACAATATTGTGATGACTCCCATTGTCCTCAAATTCTGTTTTAATTTCCTCCCAACATTCATTAAAAAATTCATTCCTTCATCATATTATGATCTAGTGTTAGATATATCTTATTCATTATTATCAGGTTTCCATTTAATGTTATTAACATCATTTACTATTAAGACACTTTCTGTTTATCCTTCAAGATCACATCAATATATACTTCCTCTATAATAATATTTTATGCACGTACCTTTGTTTTCATATCATTTCCATTAACTACCACCCACTTATTCTTCTTTTGATATGTCGCTTAATGAAGAAAATAATCTTAGTCATCTGTCATTATCTGTTCAATCATTTTTCATTCTCATTTATCATAATCCATAAATTAGTTATCAAAATACTTTTCCACATGATCTATAAAATTTGTTTGAACATTGAATTCTTTTTTTGGATATGGAATCATCTTCATATAATTATTTCATTAAAAATATTCACTAATTTTAAACAAATTTTTCTTACATCCCCAAAACAAGGTTGAATCTTTTCTAATTTCCCAATATTTTTCTAATATTTCCCATCATTATCATCCATTTTTGGTTCAGAAAAACTATTTAATGGAAAATTCATGGTGTTGTTTCTAATGATATTATAATTTTAAAACTATAGTGACAATTATCAATTTCTATTCATATTTATTTTTTTCAATATCACTGATTATTGTGTAATAATTTTATAATAATATTAATCATCAACATCATCAAAATATTTAATTGATTATTCCAGATTATATTCTTGTATTTTGGCCTTTTTCATATCCTAAAAAATGATGTAATCAGTAATCTTACTGAAAAAATTTAAACCACTATGATTTCTTAAGAAAAATGAATATTATAAAATTAATATAGAGAAAAATACTCACTATCGTTCAGTTATAATTCTTTTGGATAAAACCTATCATTGAAAAACTCTTACTATCATTCTGAATATAGTTGAATCATCTTGATTTTCTCTAAAAAACACATAATTTTTGGATAATTTTATTTAATTTTGTAACATTTGAATAAATGTTTTGTTATTATTCTACCACAATATCCTCCAAATTTATCCATTACATTTTACATTATCACCATAATGTTTACAATGTCTTCATATCTAATTTCTAGATTGTCCATAATTTCCATAGTAGTACGGAATACTATATCCTTTATGGAAACCGTTTTAGAATGAGTCATTAGAAAGAAATTTTAATAATTTGAATCAATTTAATTATTTTACATATAATTAAATTTCATATAATAATTATTATAAATATATTAAATCTTATTTTTTCATCTCTTACCTCAATAAAATAAGATAATAGATAGGAAAACTTCATAATATTCAATCTATGATATTTCTTTTCTGTTTAATGTAGATAAAACACTACATCTTAAAAAAAATTTATTATACATCATTAGATCTTCATGGATCTTAACAGAGGGAACCTTGGTTAGCATTTATACTAATTAAATATTAGATGGAGATGTTACACCACTGAAACAAGGTTGAATATATAGTGATATTTTTATAATTTATATTTATTATATATATTCCCTTTTAGAATTTTGGGATACGATCCACTCTTATAAAATTACTCAATATTCATGAATTTAAGTATGATATAAAATTAACATCGACATAATATTTTTACATGGTTTTTCCCCAATAATATATTACACCATATCAGGAGTATTTAGATATACAAACGAAATATTTTCTATATTAATAATAAGATGTCACAATTTATAATCATCAACAACATAGAGTAACTAATTCTCTTTAGAGTCTCAATAGATCAAATTCTTAAAAAATTTGTTAAAATGATTTGAGTTAAAATATAAAAGATCTCCCCAAAATCCTCTACAATATTTTATATATTAATGATAATATACGGTTCGAAGGGGATCATAGATTCACATGGGTGTGTTATTAAGGGTTTCCATTTTTTATAATATGTTCAACATAAATTCATTATTCCATTATGTTAATCAATCCACTATCATCCAAAATGATTTATTGATATATATAATTAAACATTACAACTTTTAATTAGTTTCATTTAAATAATTTCAATTAAACATCACATATGAATTCTTAAATTATTTATCCCAAATGTGAGAACCTACTCTTTATAGTTTTGACTCCCATGGATTCAATGGTACATCCACCGAAAAACTTAATAAAAATACATTGTTTTGTGGGAGGTTACTATTATAACCCATAGTTGGAATCACTCACACAGAAAAACACTAGGTTTCCAAACATTATAATATTCCCTAAATTAAATAAATCTTTATTCTTAAATATTCATTTTAATGTAGCTTGTATTATCATTGAAATTACTTGAACTTTATCCTCATTAGGATTTTGATAAACATAATCATTTATATATTGTTGTTTATTTTTAATGTCAAATTAATTTAGTGATCATTCCATAATTATTTGGAACACCATTCTAGAGCCTTCTAATCATTATTATTCCAATAAAAATATTTATTGAATGTACATTGTTGACATTTTTTTCACAAAAAAGTTCTCTATGTTTGGAACTCTTTATGAATGATTATAAAATTTTTATTGGAAAACATTAATTTTAAATTAAAAAATATTTTTGTAACTAAATTTGAATTTCCTTATCATCTCATCTTTCATTTGAGTTCAAACAATTCCTCTAAAACATTAGAGTCAAAAATTTCCAAAAAACATGCCCAAAATCACGAAATTTATGATCATATCCAGATAATCCTTAAAAATAATCAATATTTACAAAATTGTAATAAAAATATCATAATTCTCACAATTCATGTCTTGAAAATTATTATGAAGAACACTTAATCAAACATCAAGTGTACAATCTTTCCCCTTTTTTATAACTTGATCTTTGTTGAGATAAACTCTGTAAATCAAAAATTGTACAATTTATATATTTATCTCATTATTTTTACAACTTCTCATTCTATCTCATTCTTTTCATTGATCAAATTTTTAACTATTTCTTTGTAAATAAAAATATTATAATTTTATTTAGATATTATGACTTTGTATATTTCTCCATCTATTATAACATTTTATTATTATTTATCAATTACACCATTATATTTTTCATTTTTGGATTCAATATTATATAATTCTCCATATAGTTAAATTTTTTATCTTTCTCTTACTTGTAATCATTGTAAATTTATTTATTTTTTAATATTCATTATGTTTCATTCAGATATACAATATTTAATCGACAAAACATCATATATCCACAACCTAAAAATTGAAACATTAAACATATTATATTTTGTAAAATAATTATTTTAAAACATGAAATTCAGAAAAAGAATTCTCCATTGTGAAGAATTAGGAATTAACCATGATATCCTTTTAATAATAATTATGTTACTACACTTTAGGAACAATATATCATGGTCTGACTTCCATTGAAATATTTATATCAATCATTATAAGAAACTCTTAAAAACCTCCATGGAAACTTCCTAGAAAACTAAATAGGAAACTATAAGGGAAAATATTTAGAAAATATCAAAGGAAACTCTATAGGAAACAAATTATTAAGAAAAATGGGAATAATATTCAACATACACATAAATTGTTTAATAATCGATATGATATATAGATAGTAACATTAGAAAAATAACCCAATATATCTTCAATAACCACCAATGGTTATTTTTTCCTTTATATAATATCCTTAAATTTATTTAGTTTTTTCCCCCATTTAGAAAACAATATATAATTTTTCTTCTATAAAAGATAATTTTCTTCCAACAAAATTTTTTAGTCTCAGTTCCCCTAATTGATATCATAGGGTTGTAGGAAATTTTCATCACACATTATCTTAATCTCAAATTTTATTCTCATGGATAAATTTTGTTAATAGAAGGATGAAAGCTAATTTATTAACATAATGAGATAAAAATAAACAATAAATATGTCTGTGCGAGTAGTTCATAATGCTGAAACTAATAGTTATAAACTAATAAATTAGAGATGTCCATAAAAAACATCTAATTTAAATATGTTTTTACAATGAATTATTTTTGGGTAATTTCATCATGCTTTCATAAAGCATTCTATCTAGATTCCATCTCATGAATTCTAAAAACCATTCAATCAAAATATATATGGTTTATCTCCTATTAAAATATATTAATAAATTTTTAAAACAAAAATAAATATTCTCATCCAATGTCCCAAAGTATATTTTTACGTAAGGATTTGGTATAAAAATATTTTCCTAATTCAAGATGAAATAATTTTCTTTTTATTGAATTTTATATATCTTAATATTTATCATTTTATCACAATTCATTATTTTTTCCAATGTGTTTACTCAACTCCTATGTTCAAAAAATATTCATTTTTCACTAATAATTTCATTGTCCAAAGAATTCTCCATACATAATCAATTTAATTTTGTCAAATTGTTTCAACAAAATTTAAAAAAATTCTAAGTGTTTTCATATTTCCTTTTAATCATCATTCACATAACTACATCAACTGAACACCTCTATCTGATAATTTACTATCACCGACAATATAGAATATACACTACTGGAATTTGGTGTTTTCCCATTGGTAATATAACATCATTTTGAGTAAATCATTACTATAGTGTCAATGAGGCCACATTTTCCAATGGTTTGTTACAACCATTGGAAATGTGTATATATTCCTATGATTTCCCAACAGTTTTCTAATACCATTAGGAAAAAACTATTTTCTCTAAGGTATACCAACGGTTTTGATAAACCGTTGGTAAAGGGAAGCTTTCCCAATTGTTTCTAAAAACCATTGGGAATTTTTTCCACAATATACCTAGCACCCCAGCTCCCAATCGCCCTGATTTCATAACTATTCTATACCTCCTCTCGAAGTCTTCTTGGACGTGAAACACTTTCCAGCCGAATCCTTCTTCAATCAAACAAATTTCTATTTCTAAAATTCAAATTAGTAATTATTACCTTAATTTTAGTGGTCTTCCTCATTTAATTTTATGTTTGATGTTTTGATTTTGGATAAATTATTTTTATTGTTGTTGGAGAACCGAACCCTTTGTTTTTTTATGTTTTTTTTCTAGACATCATACATCGTCAATGGTCTGTTCATTGTGGTTTGATTAGTGTAGGGGTAGAGGGTTTGTTTTATGTTTTTTGTTTAGTCGGGAAAAGTGTTTGTTTTATGTTTTTTATATGTTTATTTTTTGTTTTTTGTTCAGTGGCGGTTTATATATTATATTTATTGGGGTTATATGTTTTTTTAGAGAAATGGATAGTTCATGATAGTTTTTATTTCCTAATGAATAAAATGATTTAAAATTAAAATACCCTAAGGGGGGATCTAAGAGGGGAAGGGGGTTGTCCGGCTAGGGGTGGGTTGTCCAGGGGGTAGGGGGCTGCAGGCGGTGTTGGGGAGGGGGGTATAGATTTTTGAGGGAGGGGGTATGTGGTACCCCAAGGATGGGTGTGGGCTGTGAAGGGGGGTCAGGGTGGGTGTGCATGTGGGGGAGGGGGTGTAGGGTGTCCAGGGAGGCGGTGGGCTATCCAGGTGGGGGGGTGGCTGTCCATGTGGTGGGGATGTCCAGGGGGGGTGGCTGTCTATGTGAGGGGATGTCTAGGTGGGGGTGGGGGTGGGCTGTCCAGGTGGGGGGGTGTCCAGGTGGGCGGGGCGGTATGGGAGGGGGAGGGTGGGCTATCTAGGGAGGGGATTGGCTGTCCTAGGGGGGGGTATCCGGCTAGGGGATGGGTGTATGGGCTATCGAAGGAGGGGTGTGTGTAGGGGGGCTGTAGGGGAGGGGGTGTGGGCTGTCCAGGGAGGGGGTGGGTTGTCTAGGGGTGGTAGTGGGTGGGCTATCCATGTGGGGGAGGTGGTGTGCGCAGTATGGGGGGGATATCCAAGGGCGTGGGGGTGGGATGTCTAGGTGGGAAGGGGGGTTTTGGTTGTCTAAGGAGGAGGGGGTGTGGGTGTGGGTGGTAAAGGGGTGGGTTGTCCAATCGGGGTGGGGGTGGGCTGCCCAGGTGGGGGAGGGGGTGTTGGGTGTCCTAGGGGAGTGGGGGCATGCTTTCCAGGTGGGGGTGTGGGTTGTCTAAGGGGGGGTGTGTGGATGGGTTGTCCTGGATACCTCATACCCTCTGGATTGCCCCCACCACTTGAAGGCCCCCCACCACCCCTTGACCCCGACCCCCTGGATAGCCCCGCCACCCCCGTGGACAACCCGCCCACCCACCAGGACACCCCGTACCCCCTATACAGACCCCCCCCCCCCCCACCTCCATGGACTTCCCTCCCACCCCTGGACACCATGTACCCCCCTGGACAGCTCCGCTACCCCCTTGGATAGTCCGCCCACCCACACCGTACCCCCTGCACAACCTCGCCCATCCCCTAGACACACCCACCTCCCATGGACATCCCCCACCCCCATGGACATCCTACCACCCCGTGGACACCCCGTACCCCCTAGACAGCCCCTCCTCCCCCGCCACCACCTAGATAGCCCGCACACCGACGAGACACCTCGTACCCCCTAGAAAACCCCCTCCCCCTGGAAAGCCCCCCCAACCCTTGGAAACCCCTGACCCCCTTCGACAGCCCCACCACCCATGTGGACATCCTTACCACCCCTTGTACAGCCCTTACCCACCCCACCATCATGGACATCCCCCCCGGACACCCGCTCACAACCCCCATAACACCCCCATCCCCTAGACGCCCCACCACTTGGAAATCCCCCAACCCCCACCCACTTGACACCCTTTGTAACATCCCAGGTAAATAAAGAATAAAGAATTTTCATATATTTGCGAATTAAATATTAATTTTACTTTAAATGGGTTGCTATGTATGATAGCGTACCTGATACGCAACAAAGAGTTTCATTGAAATCTTACATTGCACACTAGTAATAAAATAATATTATTTTAAATGGTAGTTAACACATAGTCGTCGTATTGGCGGGAATGGATATAAATAACTAAAATATGATTATATATGTTTTTAAATGTTTTTACATTTATCCAATAAAATATAAAGGCTTAAAATACGAAAAGAAATCAATTTTAGGCTTTTGTACCATAATTTTCACTAAAGGTTCACTTATCACCTTTTGATGGAGAACCATCATTAAATATAGTTTTGGTCACATTTACACATTCTATTTGACCAAATAAAACTCTTTTTTTGAATCGGGACAACAAAATTTACTTTGTGAAAATTTTTGGTATTTTTCCGATAAAGTTAATTTTTTTAATGAACAGTGAAAAATGTTGTATTTTAATTCAAAACCTCTTTTTAATCTAATTTATTTATATGATTAGTTGATCTTTTGAATTGGTTTTAAAGTGAAATTAGAATTTATTTTTACCATTAAATCCAATAGTGGTCGTTGGAATTTATTTCACATTGAAATCAGACTTAAACTAGTGTCAATCTTTTGATACTTATTGTTTCATAAAAACACGCTATTTGCTCTGACATCGGAAATTAATTATTAAATTAATTAATGAAACTTATATGTTTTGAATTTTGTAAAATAGACATCATTTTTGAAGTCGGAATTTAAAATATAGCTTAGGGTGATGTTTTGGAATTTTTATAAAAAACATCAATTTTTGATGAATAGTGAAACCACTAAGTGGTACTTATAAAAACTAATTTTTCATTTAAATGAAATTTTCCCACATCTGTGTTTTTAATTTCCAAAATCCAACATACATGGTTTTCATTAAGAAGTAAAATGTGGTTCAATGGGATTAAAACAATTCTTTGGTGAATAGTAACTTTTATGTTTTTAATCGCGATTAGAGGTAATTAATGTAGTTTAAGGTAAAAATAATGTTTTAATAATATGGAATGACCTATAAACATGTCCTACCCTCATTGGATGTGTCATGGCCGACCAAGACAATCCATGGGTCAACTTGGGGACCCCATGGAGCCACTTTGGCAGGAAAATGACATTAATATCTTTTTATTTAATGTTAAAATTAAAATGACACAAACATGAGTTGTTTTACTAAAACAATTTTTAAATGGGGTCTTACAAGTCATATTTTTTACTATAAATAGTCATTGGAAAGCTAAAAATATTTCCAACATCATAGTAGTTTTTTTATAATTTTTAGACATTAACTAAATTAAATTATTTATGACACCATGATGATGCAGCGATTACCTCATTATTTAACGATTTAAATAATATAGAATGATAATGTAAAATCTAAGACCTACACATGTCAAAAACCTATTGGATGGGTGGATTTGGAACCATTATCACCTTATCCTAGAAACACATCAATTCGTGGCCATTAAAATATGAAACTCATTCTATAATAAAGTAACATTTCCTTACTTTCCAAGAGTGCATCTCTTCTCCTCTTATAAAAGGCCCCCACCTCTACCACCTTTCCCACACTTCCAAAGCCTTTGGATCGGCCAACCCCAGCCCATTTTGTCTCTCCACTCCCCTATCTTACTCCTTGAAGCCTCAGTTTGGGCATAAGTCTTCCCAAGGAAGCCTTTGAGTTCAAATCTAAGAGAGTTACTCGATTTTAAGGTAATGTCTTCACTTGTATTCTTTTGTTTTATTTTGGTTTCCCAACCCCTTAACTCTTTTTATTCATTTATTTTGTAACAAATACAGTATCGTCAATATACTAGGATTTTTTATAAGAATTATTAGTTCTACACTTAGACACACCTCTATCTAATGGTTAAAGAACATACTGTTTCTATGGATGGCGAATTTCTGCCTCACGAAACGATGATTGTTCAATATTATTCTAACACCTTAAAAGGTGGCC
Organism: Viscum album; assembly: GCA_963277665.1. NCBI lineage: Eukaryota > Viridiplantae > Streptophyta > Magnoliopsida > Santalales > Viscaceae > Viscum > Viscum album. Next base: position 974,157,311 of record OY728141.1, read on the forward strand.
ATTATGATGTCACTATATTTATATATGATATATAATATGTTTATGTTTTCTTTATGCTTATGTATTTTTCATTTATGTCATACCTTTGTGGCTTCCATTATGGATATACGCGATATCTTCATTTTAGAAAGTGCGGACTACCGCCCCCTCAAAGTGATTTGATTCGTTAATGCCATACGTGGGATGTATAAAGGATGCATTTAATAATATTATATATGATATTATACTGGAATTATAATATACCTTTTTATCATTATGATATCACTCCATTGAATTATGAGATAGAAATGAAAGTAGCGTTCATGCGTACGTACGGCTTACTGTCTCCATGAACGGTGCATTTCATTTCTTATCCCCAAATGTAATGTACTATTATAAGTACATATATATAATGGTTATATATGATTTATGTTACATCTAAATGATTAATAAAATTCTGGAATTAAAATATACATACCTCTCATTTAGTTTTAATTCCATTTATATTACATAGAAATGAAAGTAGCGTTCATGCGTACATACGACTCGCCGTCTCCATGAACGGTGCATTTCATTTCTTACCTCTAAATGATTCTGTGATATTATAAATACATGTATATTCTAGATATATATATGATATATATGATATCCAAATCAGGAATTTCATTCTGGATATAAAGAACCTTTGACCACATGAACAACATGTAATTGTAAGAGGTCCACTTTCAACATAAGAACCAAATATCGACAAAACAAACATTATTAACTTAAATGGTTACATAATGTTTATAACATGGGAATAAGTGATATAAATGAAATAATGAACTTGAAAAATGTTCTTAAGTAAATAGAAATTAACTCAAGTTTATTATTCAGGACGTTAAAGAACGATCGAGTCAAGTCGGACCCGAGGTAAGGGACTTCGTCTCAATCTTCTTTCATTGAGGCATATTTCCTTTTATACACAACTATATTTTATACGGTGTATAAAACCCTTTTACTTTTACTTTTATACAAACATAATATTTTTCTACGAAGCGTTTTACAAAACGACAAAAAGGAATGTTTCTTTTAACATATGCGGTGACAACGACCTTTTCCGCCGCCGCGAGTATTATTTGGTGTTTGGCTTCCTCAACAAGCTGTAATGTTTTTTTAAATGAAATAAATACCATATACTCTTTTATGTATTTTGGTATTGAAAATGGTTTTTATAATGTATTTGTTATGTTAATATATTTATGTGACATATTTTAATCAAAGTGTGGAAATGTTTTCTTTCCATTATATTTGTTTTATGTATTATTTTTTTATAATGGTACTTGGACATTTGACGGGTGGTTATGTGATGAACCATATGACAGGTGGTGCCGTGAATACCAGGATGGTTGGTTACGTTATAACCTCTAATGCATTGGGTATGGAAGTCGGCCGTATGGCTATTCCATTAAGTATGTATGGAAGATGGTCGTATGGATACTCCATTAAGTGATATGTGTGGAAGGCGACCGTATAGTTATTCCACTTATGTATGTTTATGTCCCAATTTACCTTTATATATTATGTGATCTTTTTATGGGTTTTAGGGTAATCTTTCTGTTACAAAAGGGTAAGTAATGATCTTTTATTCAGTGAAGTGTTTTTACTACTTCATATAGGTGAAAAGTATTACTTTGATAATGTATACGTGGTTTTCTTGTTGTTTTGATAAACTAACAGTTTTCATTGTTTTTTGTATCCCTTACTGAGGTTTTTATGCTCACCCCAAGATTTTTGAAATGTTTTTACAAGACATAATGTGGAATAGGGTCAAGGATGGGATCATGGGAAAGTCATGCTATGTAAAACATGGAACTAGACATGTTTCTTTTTAAGAGTTTTTTTATTCTATGGAAACTTAGTAGAAGTGCCTACTTTGTAATATTTTGAGATGTAGTAGGTATGTTCTAATTATCTAAAACTCTAATCATGAAAATATCCTCAATGGGAATTATTCATTTAATTCAATATTAAGTAAGGTTTAAGGCCGGGGCTTTATATTTGGTATCAAAGGTCAGTTTAGAAATATTTAGGAGTTAGAAAATTGTTAAATTATAAGTTAATTTATGCTAATATTGAAATGATATAGTATTTAAAGATTACCATGTTTCTTCACCTAAGATATTTCTATGTTAATAATGGTTTTTCATAGAGGAAACAGAATAGATTTTCTGGGAAGGTATACAGAGGGAAATAACCTTTCAAATCAGTATCCTGATGTGGTCAGAATCAGAAATAAAATGTTTTTTGTAGTGATGACACAGCTGACTCAGGTGAAAAATGTTGGTTGTTTTTATTGATGACATTTTGGTGTTTTGTAAATGTAAATAGGAACATGAAAGTAATTTAAGGGTTATCTTGAAAACCTTAAAAGGAAAAAAACTGTATGGAAAATTCAGCAAGTGTGAGTTTTGGTTACAACAAGTTTCTTTCCTGGGTCACATTGTTTCAAAAGATGGCATAGCTATTGATCCTGCTAAAAAAAGTTGTAAAAGAATGGCCAAGACCCACAAATGTAACCGAGTTCCATAGTTTCCTTGGTTTGGCAGGTTACTACCAAAGGTTTTTTGAAAAAATTTCACGATTATCTAGTCCAATGACTATGCTTACTCGGAAGGGTGTTAAGTTTATCTGGACAAAATAATGTGATTATTGTTTTCAGGAGTTGAAAAGAATATTGGTGAATGCTCCAGTTTTGGCACTTCCATCCAGGAATGGTGAGTTTGTTATCTAAAATGATGCTTCATTGAAAGGACTTGGTTGTGTCCTTATGCTGAATGATCAGGTAATTGCATATTCTTCACGTTAGTTGAAAACTCATGAGGTAAATTACCCTACACATGACTTTGAATTAGCTGCTATTTTTTTCCTCTAAAACTTTGGAGGCATCATTTGTATAGAGTGAAGTGTGAAATATATATAGATCACAAATGTTTAAAGTATACATTCACTCAGAAAGAGTTCAACATGAGACAAAGGAGATGGCTGGAATTAATCAAGGATTATGATTGTTCAATTCATTACATTCAAGGAAAATCAAATAAAGTGGATGATTCTTTGAGTCGAAAAAGTAATGCTTCATTAACCATGATACATTTGGAATGAGATCCTTTGGTTTTTGATTTGATTAACTTTTTCATTGAAGTTGTTGGTGCAGGATGTTCTTCTGTTTTGTTTCAGGTATCAGTGAGATCATCCCTATCAGACAGAATTAAGCAAGCACAGAGGGAAGACAATGAGTCGCAGAAAAAGGTAGAGCTGGTTCAGAAGGGTAAGTTGCCATAATTCAAAATTAATAATGATTGTGCTTTAAGATTTGGGAAGTGATTGTGTGTCCCTTGTGGTTCACAGTTGAAGATGGAGTTTTTATGTGAAGCTCATAGTTCACCGAGTTCAGTTCATCCTGGTAGTACTAAGAGGTATAGAGATCTGGAGGAGTATTACTGGTGGGATGGAATGAAAAGAGATATTACTGATTTTACTGTAAGTATTTGACTTGTCAGCAGGTTAAAGCTGAGCAGCAGTTACCGAAAGGGATGCTTCAGCCTTTACCGGTGCTAGAGTGGAAATGTGAAAACATATCCATGGACTTTGTTGTGGGATTACCGAGGGAATCTCGAGGTAATAATGCAATCTAGCTTATTGTTAATCGCTTCACTAAATCTGCTCATTTCCTTGCTATACGAGATTATTTTTCACTAGATCAACATTCCCATTTGTATCTTAAAGAGATAGTCAGGTTACATGGAGTTACTCTCTCCATTGTGTCTGATCCTGATCCCAGGTTTACTTCTAACTTTTGGAAAGGCCTTCAGATGTCGTTGGGTACTGAATTAAATGTTAGTACAGATTTTCATCCTCAATCAGATGGGAAGTCAGAACGAACAATTCAGACCTTGGAGTATATGCTACGAGCTTTCTCTATGGATTATTAGGGAATTGGGGACCATCATCTTTCGTTGGTTGAGTTTTCATATAATAACAGTTTTCATTCCAGTATACAGATGGCACCATTTGAGGCGTTATATGGAAAACTGTGTCCAACGCCAGCTTTTTGGGATGAAGTGGGTGAAAGGAAGATGATGGGACCAGAATTGGTAGAAGAGATGGCAGAAAAAGATCAGTTGATTCAGAAACACATGAGAACTTCTCAGAGCAGATAGAAGAGTTATGCGGATAATGGGAGGAAAGATCTATCTTTCGAGGTAGGTGATCATGTTTTTCCCAATGTTTCTCCATGGAAAAGTGTGATGCGATTTGGTAAGAAAGGAAAGCTGAGTCCAAGGTTCATTGGACCATATGAAATTCTAGAGAGAGTTGGATCAGTTGCTTACCGAGTGGCTTTACCTCCATGTTTATCTCAGGTACACAATGTTTTTCATGTTTCGATGTTGAGAATGTATATGCCAGATCCATCTCATGTTTTGAGCCTCGAGGTAGTTCAGCTGGAATAGAATCTCTCTTATGAAGAACAACCAGTCCAGATTCTTGACCGAAGAGAGCATGTTTTGCGAAATATGGTAATTCACCAGGTAATGGTTTTGTGGAAAACCCATATGGTTGAAGAGGCAACATGGGAATCTGAAAATGCTATAAGGGATAAATACCCCCACTTATTTTGATAAGTGAATAAAATTGTGAGGACGCAATTCCTAAAAGGGGGGAAGGATGTAACATCCCATGTAAATAAAGAATAAATCATTTTCATATATTTGAGAATTAAATATTAATTTTACTTTAAATGGGTTGCTATGTTTGATAGCGTACCCGATATGCAACAAAGTGTTTCATTGAAATCTTACGTTGCACACTAGTAATAAAATAATATTATTTTAAATGGTAGTTAACACATAGCCGTTGTATTGGCGGGAATGGATAGAAATAACTAATGTATGATTATATATGTTTTTAAATGTTTTTATAGTTATCCAATAAAATATAATGGCTTAAAATATGAAAAGAATTCAATGTTAGGCTTTTATACCCTAATTTTCACTAAAGGATAACTTATCGCCTTTTGATGACGAACTTTCATTAAATATAGTTTTGGTCACTTTTATACATTCTATTGGACCAAATAAAATTGTTTTTTAAAATCAGGACATCAAAATTTTCTTTGTGTAAATTTTTGGTATTTTTCCGATAAAGTTCCTTTTTTTAATGAACAGTGAAAATGTTGTATTTTAATTCAAAACCTCTTTCAAATATAATTTATTTATATGATTATATTATCTTTTGAATTGGTTTTAATGTGAAATTAGAATATATTTTTACCATTAAATCCAATAGTGGTCGTTGGAATTAATTTCACTTTGAAATCAGACTTAAACTGATGTCAATCTTTTGATACATATTGTTTCATAAAAACACGCTATTTTCTATGACATCGGAAATTAATTATTAAATTAATTAATGCAACTTATATGTTTTTAATTTTGTAAAATAGACATCATTTTTGAATTCGGAATATCAAATATATCTTAGGGTGACGTTTTGATATTTTTCTGAAAAACATCTATTTTTGATGAATAATGAAACCACTAAGTGGTACTTATAAAAACTGATTTTTCGTTTAAATGAAATTTTACCACCTATATGTTTTTAGTTTCAAAAATCCGACCTACATGGTTTTCATTAAGAAGTAAACTGTGGTTTAATGGGATTAAAATAATTTTTTGGTGAATAATAACTTTAAAGTTTTTAATCGCGATTAGAGGTAATTAGTGTAGTTTAAGATAAAAATAATGTTTTAATAATATGGAATGACCTAGACACATGTCCTACCCTCATTGGATGTGTCATGTCAGACCAAGAAAATCCACGGGTCAACTTGGGGACCCCATGGAGCCACTTTGGTAGGAAAATGACATTAATATCTTTTTATTTAATGTTAAAATTAAAATGACACAAACATGAGTTGTTTTACTAAAACAATTTTTAAATGGGGTTATACAAGTCATATTTTTGACTATAAATAGTCATTGGAAAGATAAAATGATTTCGTACATTATAGTATTTTTTTATAATTTTAAGACATTAACTAAATTAAATTATTTATGACACCATGATGATGCAGCGATTACCTCATTATTTACCAATTTAAATAAAATAGAAATTAATGTAAACTCTAAGACCTACACATGTCCAAAATCAATTGGATGGGTTGATTTCGAACCAATATCACCTTATCCTTGAAACACATCAATATGGGACCAGTAAAATCTGAAACTCATTCTATAATAAAGTAACATTTCCTTACTTTCCAAGAGTGCCCCTCCTCTCCTCTTATAAAAGGCCCCCACCTCTACCACCTTACCCACACATCCAAAGCCTTTGGCTCAGCCAACCCCTACCCATTTTGTCTATCCAAATCCATATCTTACTCCTTTAAGCCTCAATTTGGGAATATGTCTTCCAAAGGAAGCCTTTGATCTCAAATCTAAGAGAGTTACCGGATTTCAAGGTAATGTCTTCACTTGTATTCTTTTGTTTTATTTTTCCTCTCTAACCCCCTAAAGTCTTTTTATTTATTTATTTTGTAACAACTCCAGTATCTTCAATATACTAGGATTTTTTTATAAGATGGATTCGAGCTATACTTATACACACCTTCATCTAATGGTTAAAGAACACATTGTTTCTATGGATGGCGAATTTCTGCCTCACGAAACGATGATTGTTCAATATTCTTCTAACACCTTAAAAGGAGGAAATTATGATTTCACTATATTTATATATGATATATAATATGTCTATGTTTTCCTTAATCTTATGTATTTTTCATATATGTCGTACCTTTGTGGGTTCCATTATGGATATACGCGATATCTTCATTTTAGGAATTGCGGACTACCGCCCCTTCAAAGTGATTTGATTCGTTAATGCCATACGTGGGATGTATAAAGGATGGATTTAATAATATTATATATGATATTATATTAGAATTATAATATACCTTTTTATCATTATGATTTCACTCCAATAACTTATGAGATAGAAATGAAAGTAGCATTCATGCGTACGTACGACTTACCATCTCCATGAACAGTGCATTTCATTTATTATCCCCAAATGTAATGTAATATTATAAGTACATATATATAATGGATATATATGATGTAAGTTACATCTAAATGATTAATATAATTCTGGAATTTAAATATACATACCTCTCATTTATTTTTAATTCCATTAATATGACATATAAATGAATGTAGCGTTCATGCGTACGTACGGCTTACCGTCTCCATGAACGGTGCATTTAATTTCTTACCTCCAAATGATTATGTGATATTATAAATACATGTATATTCTAGATATATATGATATATATGATATCCTAATCAGGAATTTCATTCTGGATATAATGAACCTTTGACCACACGAACAACATGTAATTGTAAGAAGTCCACTTTCGACATAAGAACCAAATATCGACAAAACAAACATTATTAACATAAATGGTTACATAATGTTTATAACATGGCAATAAGTGATATAAAAGGAATAATTAAATTGAAAAAGGTTCTTAAGCAAATAGAAATTAACTCAAGTTTATTATTCAGGACATTAAAGAACGATCGAGTCAAGTCGGACCCGAGGTAAGGGACTTCGTCCCAATCTCCTTTCATTGAGGCATATTTTGTTTTAAACACAACTGTATTTTATACGGGGTATAAACCCCTTTTACTTTTACTTTTATAGAAAAGGAATTTTTTTCTATGAAGCGTTTTACTAGATGACAAAAAGGAATGTTTCTTTTAACGTATGTCGTGACAACGACCTTTTCCACCGCCACGAGTATTATTTGGTCTTTGGCTTCCTCAACAAGTCGTAATGTTTTTTTAAATGAAATTATTACCATATACTATTTTATGTATTATCGTATTGAAAATGGTTTTTATAATGGATTTGTTATGTTAATATATTTATGTGATATATTGTGATCAAAGTGTGGAAATGTTTTCTTTCCATTATATTTGTTTTATGTCTTATGATTTTATAATGGTACTTGGACATTTGACAGGTGGTTATGTGATGAACCATATGACGGGTGGTACCATGAATACCAAGACGGGTGGTTACGTTATAACCTCCAATGCATTTTTATGGAAGTCGGCCATATGGCTATTCCATTAAGTATGTATGGAAGTTTTCCGTATGGCTATTCCATTAAGTGATATGTGTGGAAGGAGAAAGTATGGTTATTACACTTAAGTATGTTTATGTCCCACGTTACCTTTATATGTTATGTGATCTTTTTATGGGTTTTATGGTAATCTTCTGGTTACAAAAGGGTAAGTAAAGATATTTTATTCCTTGAAGAGTTTTTACTACTTCATAAAGGTGAAAAGTATTACTTTGATAAAGTATACATTGTTTTCTTGTTGTTTTGATAAACTAACAGTTTTCATTCTTTGTGTATCCTTTACTGAGCTTTTTATTCTCACCCCATGTTTTTTTAAATGTTCTTCACAGGGATTAATGTGTAACAGGGTCAACGATGGGATCAATGGAAAGGAATGCTATATAAAACATGGAACTAGAAATGTTTCTTTTTAAGAGTTTTTTTATTCTATGGAAACTTAGTAGAAGTGTCTACTTTGTAATCTTTTGAGATGTAGTAGTTATGTTATAATTATCAAAAACTCTAAACATGAAAAGATACTCAATAGGAATTATTCATTTAATTCAATATTAAGTATGGTTTAAGGTCGGGACCCTATACCCTTGACCCCACTGGATAGCCCCGGCACCCCGGTGGATAGCCTGACCCCAACTTGTAGACATCCCACCCACCCCCGGGATAACTCGCCCACCCCATGGACACTCTGTACCTCATGGACATCCTCGACACCCCCATGGACAGCCCACCCACCAACTTAGAGACCTCGTACCGCTAGAAAGTCCCACCCACCCATTGACACCCCACTCACCCCCTTGGACAGCCCGCCCACCCCCATGGACACCCTTTACACCCTGGATAGCTCGACCACCCCTGTGGATAGCCCGCCCACCTAGACACCCTGACCGCCCTAGACAGACCCACCCTCGGACACCTCCAACCCCCCTAGATAGCCCCGCCACCCCTAGAGACCCTACACCCCATGGACACTCCCTCCGCCTTGGGAAATGTATGTGATCAGTAAAATTATCTACTAAAAAAATAAAATTCCTTACATCTAAAATTTAGTCAACTCCTGAATAATTTTCCTCCACAATTTTACATGATTTTATACACTCGTGTATAGTTCTTCAAAGATATTTTGTTATTAACATTGTATCTATTTTATTTTATATTATGATTCTCATATAGAGTAGTGTGTAAGTTATGAATTAATATAATGTGAACAATTATCATTTACATAAATATATTTATGATGAAACATCAATCTTATTGAATTTATTTTAAAAAAATGACATTAAAAATTGTTTTTTACAGAATGAATAGATGTTGGATGTATGAAACTGATCAGATCTCAAGCGATTTTCAAAACAATTTGGAGATTTTTTTTAGATTTTTCATTTCACAATGATTCAGATAGTGGTCACATACACTGCCTTTGTTCCAATTGTGTTGGTATACCTTGGTTGAGCAGTGAAAATGTAAGCTACCACATAACCAAATATGGTTTTGAAGCAAACAACTATTTGTGGTATCACAATGGGTAGAAAATGAAATCTCAAATTGCCGATGATCCAAACAAGAGGACTGGAGTGGAGAATTTGTTATATGACCGGTTTCTATTTGTTAATCATCATAAAAAAGAAATAATTCTGACCCAAGAGACATCGATATGAGCACACATGATGCTTTTAATGAAAATGATGTTGTTGTAAGGGTGAAAAAATTGCATGATGCTGCCACGACTCTAGTATATCGAATGTGAGATAAAATGAAAAAGCTGGAATTTTTTAATCTGATTGTTTCATGGGAAAATTATATATGGGATTTCTAATAAAAAAATCAATTAAATTATTTCCTTCTTGAAGGACGTAATTATAGATGATGAAGATATTCCCTCAAACCACTATATGGCATGGAATTTAGTGGAGGAACATGGATTTTCAAGAAAAAAATTCATGATTTCTTGAAAGAATATTGTTTGTTCTGGGAGGAAACCACTGAATATAATGATTGTATAAAATGTGGTACATCCCACTGAATGTCAAAATATGATGGAACACCATCCTACACACCACATAATGTAATGTGGAACTTTCCATTGATCCCCAGACTCCAGAATCATTTTATTTCAGATGAAATATCAATACAATTGAGATGGAATGATATCGAGAGAATGAAGACCAATGGTGAGTTTGTTCACCCTGCATATGGATATGAATTGTAGATATTTGATGCTCAATATCTGGATTTTTCAGCTGACTTGCGTAATGTGATTCTAGGTCTTTCATGAGATGTTTTTAATCCGTTTGGGTAGATTCTTACTTCACAGAGCACATTTCCAGATTTTATACGCATTTATAATATTGTCACATGATTGTGTATGAAAAAACCTTTCACTTTCATGTGTATACTCATATCTGGCCCTTCTGATCCCGGAATAGATATATACGTATACATGAAACCTTTAACAAAATTGTTGAAACTTCTTTGGGATGTGGGTGTGTGCACATACGATTCATATTCGAAAGACATATTTCAGTTGTGTGTTGCGCTTATGTGGACGATCATTGATTTTACAACTTATGCACTATTTTATGGATGGAGAACAAAGGGAAAATGGTCATGTCCTATTTGTATGAAGAATACACGATCTAGAAGACTGAAACATCATTGTAGTTTTAGTTTTATGGGACATCGATATTTCTCTCCAATAGACTATCCATATAGAAATAATGGTTGAATATTTGATAATACCATATAGACTGATGATCAAACTCAGAGTATGTCTGGAACTGATGTGCAGAAAGTATTTAATGATTTAGTTTTTTCATTCAAGAAGGGTCAAATGACATCTAGAATGAGAAAAAATGTTTCCACAGAAACCTGTTATAATTGGAGGAAGAGAAGTATGTTTTTTGATTTTCCTTATTGGCCAACCAATTTGTTATGTCATTGATTCGACATAATGCACATTGAAATTAATATGTGTGAAAATTTTCTTTCGATACTTTTAAATGTTATGGGAAATAGAACAGATGATTTACGATCTCTGCATGACTTGTTGGATTGGAGAATCATTATAGAATTGCATCCTGTGCGTATCAGTGAAAATAAATGGCAAGGTACATGTCATTCTTATGTGATGACACCTATGAAAAAAACAATATCCTGAAGTATTAGAGACTATTATAGTTCTTGATGGCTATTAAAGGAACATATCTAAACGGGTCAATAGAAGTGATATGAAGCTACAATCATTGAAGATTCATGATTATCACGTTCTTTTGTATGAGTTTATTCCAATAGAAATCTGTCATATTTTGTCGAACATTGTAAGGGTGACTCTTATTCGTTTGTACCATTTTCCTAAAGATCCTTGTGCTAAGAAGTTTTCCAAGTCTTTTTTGCAAAAAATGTTGACAGATGCCCCATTAATTCTGTGTGAGTTGGAGAAAATATTTCCTCCATAATTTTTCACATGCATGCTACATCTGACTGTCCATATTCCCACTGAAATACATATCATATGACCTATTTCATTTCGATGGATGTATCCAATTGAAATAAAAATGTACACATTAATGTCTTATGTCTGAAACATGAATCATCTCGAAGTTTATATTTTGAACAGTTACAATGCTCATGAATGTATGGATTTTTGATCAATTTATTTGTCGATCATACTACGAGAATGAACAAACCAACGAGAAATGAAAAAGAACAGTATGAGAAAATTGAACCCAGTTTTCCATCAATTACTCAAACATGTGGATTTCCTGGATCATATACATTGAAGACATTAAGCCTTGAAGAGTGGGAGATGAAACATCTCACAATTTTGTTCAACTGTGATTTTTTTGAAAACTACATTAGGTAACTAAATAGAATTTGTATATCTTACATCAATATATATTAAACTATTCATATTTTTATCTATAGGGAACATAAAACAATGATAAATAAAAAGCATCATTCTTTATTTTTGGAAAGGAGGGAGACATTGGGTAGAAAAGATTATTCTTCTTGGTTAAAATTGAGTGTAAAAATATTTCTATTTAAAATAAATAAATCAATATTTTTTATGTTAAATATTAATTTATATTATAGGTATTGATTTTTCATACTGACTCTATCTCTGAAGAAATAAGAGCTTTGTGTTTTGGTCATAATACCATAGTTCATGACTGTAAATCAATTGTTATCAATGGGTACAAATATATTGTCACTAGATGAGAGAAGAACTAGAGAACACATAATGACGGTTTTATGGTTACTACCACAATAGATTGTTATGCCAGTGCATTAAATAGTTGACCGTGAATTAAAAATGTGGGTTATTATTGTGTCCTTGAAAAAATAATAATGTCAGATTATTACTCTCATTGATGAGTCACAATAATGAAATTTCATTGGTTTAATTCGATGAAAAGGAAGGGAAAATTTATTGATTTTTGTGGATTTAGAGTAGTTAATATGACTCTAAGTCCTGCTACAGAAGATCCATATGTATTGGTGTCAATGGATAAACAATTTTTTTATGACAAAGGTCAACTTCGTCATGAATTTTGTGTCATATTTGAAGTAATTCCAAAACATATTTCTGATTATGGTGATGATGGAATTGACACCATCCCTTCTGCCATCGGAACCAATCCATTTCTTTCTTGTGATGACTCCAATAGCTCAATTTTCAGAGTTGAATGTGAAACTGATGTTTTGGTAGGAAATATATAAAATCATCCATTCATGATATCAATTTATTTGGTTTACCATGATTTGGGTTGTTAAGGTTGGTTCTTTTCAAATTGATTTAATATTGATTACAAATATGTTTTATCTGACATGACTATTTTGTGAATTTTCCATTTTTGTTGGTTGATTTTTTTTTTGAATTGCATTTTATAATTTGGAATTGGATTGTATTTAAACCTAAAAAACCAACATTTATAACTTGGTGAACATTTAAATGCCTCAATTGTGATTTGTATAAAATTATTTTGACTCTAAGACCTCTCTTTAGAATTTTTCAGGGTAATGAACATGATGGTTTTTATTCTTTTACAAAACATGTATTGAAACCTGCATCATCTACCTGAGCTAAAAAATTAAAATTTTCTTTAATTTTGACAATTTCTTTTTCACTTATGAATATGGTAGAATCAATGTTCCATGATTTTAATAGAATAATGACACCTCATAAATAATCATCCTTTTAAAATGTAAATCTCTTCATTATATATTGTATTATTTATTGAATTCATTATATATTTGTTCACCTAAAAGAATGGTTAGTTAAATTATCCATGAATCACTCTATTCTCTCTCATTTATTATGTTTTTTAGGTTACACATTAGTTATCCTTTTATATTTACTTCCATATTTGTTTTCAAATGTAGGAAATGAAACCAATAGAAGAAAAGAGACGAAAACAGATTATGGACAACAATCGTCACATGACTAAGCTGGGAATTCCACCACTAGTGCTTGCAGTGATTATTATTTTTCAAATATATTTGTTTAAATTATATATAATTTCTTGTGATTAATTATTTTAAACATTTTTTCAGGATCCATCTATTAGGTGGAAGTTATTTGATAAGCATCCTAGAATTGGTCTTAGTACTCGGGGTGTTTGTACGAGGGGGTGGTAGGGGAGCTAGATGATCTAGTCGGCATACTTGATTAGACCATGCCCATCCCATTGACATACCATCCATCCCACATTCTGATCCCGATGTGTCGTTAGCTACAAATGCCATATTTAGTCCTCCCATGATTTCACCACCATTTACATATGACCCTCCTCACCTGCCTGTGCCATATCTAATGATGATTCCCACTCCCCAAACAGCATTTGGCCAACCATTCATGTCATCTTCTTTTACTACATCTTCGATCTCTCCAGGTTTTTATATTCCATATTCTTCCACTCCTTCTCCCCCAGAGTCTATCCCTATGGAGAATACATTGGGACTCACTCCATCTGTATAGGGTGTTACTTCAGTTTTTATGGATCCAACAACACCCATTGATCAGACTACCACATGTATACTTATACAACACAAATAAATTATTTCACCGTTATTTATTTTCATTATAACAACTGTAGACAATTTTTTTATTTCATAATAGACTCATATACTAATAGCAGGCAAAGGCGAGGGCGTACACACATGCATGCATTGTGGAACTGCCACATATAGATGATGGTGGACTAAAATGAAGATAGTCAGATTGTCGAAAAACAGGGAATCAATGTAGGAGTTTTTTGGTGATGCTTCCCAAGTACTCTGACATCTTTCTTGTTAGCCTACTCTCATTTAGATAGCTGCTAAATAAAGTGAAGGATAATTCCTGAACATAAATATGGGTACAAAAATCTGTTTCATTTAATGCAATATAATATTTTTTTTAATTATATCAATTAATATTTTGGTTTTAGCTGCGGTTTAATTTACCTGATGGTGAGGGTGCATGACAACACGTCTAAAGGATTTAGGCAAGCATTAGAGAGCTTATAAGAATGAGTTGTACATTGGATGGCATGCTAGAGTGGGGATCGAGTTAGAGGTTTTCCTTGTCGTAGATTATTTTCCATCAGAACAGTAACGAAATATGATTACTCATTGGACGACTTGCCAATTTACAGTATTATTAATATTAGAGGTATTTAAATGAAATTTTTTTGTTTTTGTGGTTAATACTAATTATTTAATTTTATTTAGGATTCATCTGAACGAAATAAAAAAAACATTGATGCTAAGAAATACATCAACACAGTGGGACGTACTATGATGAAAAATCATGAGAGGTGACAATTATTAAAATTTATAATCTTTATTTACGACTGGCACTTTCTATTACATCCTGCATAATTTATTCAAAATCTAAAGTTTTTATTTATGTTCAGTTATGAAATTTCAGGTTTTTTTGGTATCGTATTTTTAATTATGGTTTCCTACTTTCAATGTCCTTGTAGAGGCATAAATTTAATATAGAATGACGTGTGCCTCGAGAAAAACTGTTTTTCTTGAGTAGAAAGAAGAAAGATGGATGTTCAGTTAATGAATCAACTCAGCTGAAGATTATATGTTTTTAATTTGTAGATTTAAAATTTTAATCTCTATTTTGTAACTTAATAATCTATTTATATTATAAAATGGCTACTTTAGAGGCACATGATTCCCAGGAACCTGAAAATTTTGGGCCAAATGATCACTTTCATCGGGTGTTGGGAGAAGAGCACCCTGGTAGAGTACACTGCCGACCAGGGAAGAGTATAGTTCCGACTAGGTAATGTCCATTCACAGGTATGAGTTGTAGTGATACAAAGTAGCAGTAGGTTAAGGCATAGGTAAAACATGCATAAAAAAGGGCCACAGAGACAGAAAAATAGTCTGATATGGAAAACACTGCATTTATGAATCCGATGGATTCAATATGTACAACAGTTCCACCAGAGGATAGCACTACATGTGATGAATATATGTCATCGATGCGTTCAATATATGGCGCACCAGGAGGTAGTTCTAGAGGTGTTAGAGAATTTGGCGAGGAGGAGACTGAGGGAGAGGAGGATGAGGGTGAGGATGAGGCCAAAGCGCAAGAGGAGGGTGAGGGGGAGGATGAGGCGGAGGAGAAGGGTGATGAGGTGGTCAAGGCTGAGTATGAGGGTGACGAGGTGGGCAGGGACAATTATGAGGATGACGATGAGGATGAGGTTGAGGGTGAAGATGATGGTGATGATAGTGAAGGTGATGGGGGATAGATTGATCCATTATATTTTTTACTGATATTAGTCACCATTGATTTTTATTGATTTGTTGTGATCAAATATATGTGTGATTAGGTAGGTCACAATATATTTATTTTTATCTATAAATAATAATAATTGATTTGATGACTTGATTTGAAATCCACCTATTTTAATGGAATTTTAAAATTTTAGGAGAATTTAGAAAATTGGTGGTCTGATTTGAAGTTGATATATTGAAATTAATTTTTAAACCTTGAAGGAATTTTATTAGAAAATATTTAAATACAATCTCATGAACTCGGGATAGCCCCCCGAATAGCCCCACACATAGCTCCCTAGACAACCCCCTCACCCTCCTCCCGGGAACCCGAACAGCCCCCCTAACAGCCCCCGGAAAACCCCATATACAGCCCCCCAATACAGCCCACCACACTCCTCCCTAGAATTTGAACAGCCTCCCCACCCTCCTTCCTGGACCTGAGAGAGCCCCCATCCTCCCTAGACCCTAGAAAACCCCCCACCCTTCTCCCTGGACCCTGGTCAACCCCCTAGACAGCCTCCACACCCTCCTTCCTGGACCCTGGACAGACCCCCCCCCCCCCGCCCCCACCACCTGGAACATGGAATGCAACCAAACAACCTCCCCACCCTCTTTCCTAGACCCTGATGATCCCTGAGAGATCCCCCCTCCTCCCTGGACCCAAGACAGGCCACCTAACAGCCCCTCCCCCTCCACCCTCCTTCCATGACTTGAGATAGCCCCCCACCTTCCTCCCTAGACCCCAGACAGCCCCCCATCTTATCTGGACACTGGACAGCCCCCAACCCTCCTCCATGGACCCCGGACAGCCCCCACTCCCCCCACCACCCTCCTTCCTGGACCCCAGACAGCCCCCACCATCCTCCCTGGACCCCAAATATCCCCACTCCATGTTGGATGCTGGACATCCCCCCACCCTCCTCCCTGGACCCCAGACAGCCCTCCGGACATCCCCTTGGACATCCCCCCTCCTTCTTGGACCCTGGACAGCCCCCACCCTCTTCCTTGGACCCCAGATAGCCACTCGGACAGCAACCCCACCTTCCTAGAACCCGAATGACCCCCACCCTCCTCCCTAGACCCCAAACAACCCCCAAATAGCCCCTCCACCCTCCTCCCTAGACCCAGGACCGCCCCCCGGACAGCCCCCAGACAACCCCCTCGAATACCCCCTAGACAGCCCCCCACCCTCCTCCATCGATCCTAGACAGCCCCACCCTCCTCCCTGGACCCCAAATATTCCCCCTCCTTCTTAGACCCAGGACAACCATCCCACCCTCCTCCCTAGACCCCGAACATCCCCCACCCTCCTCCCTAGACCCATGTCTGCACCCCCCCCCCACCCTTCTCCCATGACACTATATGTAACACCCCAAGCTTCAACGGTACATTTCCCTTTGAATAATTCAATAGCTTGTGTTGTACACAACATTGATTTCTAACACACACCATAACCGATCAAACTAGCTGGTATGAATAGTAATACATACATTTTAAAATTATAGTAATTTTATCTCTAAAAGTGGACTTCATTTTTGAATTCAGAGTATCGAATTTAGCCTAAGGTGAAATTTTGGTACTTTTCGGATAACTTTAATATTTTGATGAATAGTGAAAATTACTAAATTTTGATTAAAAACAAATTTTTTAATCAAAATAATTAATAGTGATAAATTATGAATTTGAGTGGTTTTAAAGTATATTTAGAATATATGTTTACCATTTAATACAATTTTGGTCATTGGACGTAATTTTACTATTAAACTAGACACAAACAAGTACCAATCTTTTGATAGTTATTATATCGTAAAAACACGCTTTTTGTTTTGACAGCGGGAATTAATTTTAAAATAATTTCTGCCACTTCTGTGTTTTGAATTTGAAAAAATGGATTAAATATTTGGAATCAGGATGTCCAAATTGTGAAAATAGGTAACTTTTATTTTTAGACACTTTCAATAATTACTTCAGTAAATATTTTATTTACCATGGTTAATGGGTAAATCTGGTAAATAAGGGTTAAAAAAAATATTATAATAATAATAAATTACCCTATAGCATGTCCTAACATTATTGGTGGATACATGCACGACCATGGGATCTTTGGGTCGATTTTGGGACCCCATGTTCCCACTTGTAAGTGATAATGATACTTTATATTAATTAAGTTAAAATAAATACAAAAATGACATAAGCATATATCTTTTTGGAAAACAATTTTTACATAGGGTTATATAGGTGGTATTTTAGACTATAAATTTTCATTAGAAAGATAAAACGATTTCATACATATTTATATTTTATTTATAATTTTTAGACATTATATATTTTAATTTATCTATGACACAATGATGATGCAGTAATTACAATAATAGTGAAAAATTAAAATAATTGATATTATAAATACCCAAATAAATATAATTTGAGACTTTTAATTAATTAAACTAATTTTATAGGATAATATGACATATTATGACTTATTTAATTTACTTTTTTTGAATTAATCATTTTGTTATCATTTTCACAAAAATCAATTTTACAAATAGTGTCAAAATTGACATAAAAGAGTTTTTAAAACAAATTTTATATTATTAATTGATATTCAATTCCTAAAAATCTAAGGATCGTCCAAGAGACTTATATCATGTTAGGTGTATCATTAATGTACCACTTTGGGGTCTCTGGGATGTACATAGTAGGTTTATTAACCATATAATATAAAAATACAAAGAGACATTGTAAAAGAGAAACTAATTAACTAAGAGTTAATAATTAAAGATAAGGTTAATATAGTAACCCAAACCTGTCTAAATCATATTGGTTGAGTGGTTTTATACCTATAAAAAACTTAAATTTTAAATAATCCACTTTTGAGATATTATAAACCGAATATGAATTTATTATAAAAAAATATTTCTAGTTTTTCCAAAGGTGCCCCTCACCCCTCTTATAAAAGGGCACTCCTCCATCTAATTAATTCACACCTTCAAAGCCTTTTGGATCGGCCTACCCCTGCCCAAATACTCTCTCAACTTCCCTAACTTCATCCTAGAGGCCTTCCTTTTGTCAGAATTCCAATCTATGGATCCCTTTTGATCAAATCAAAAGGAAGAACCCGAAGAAGAGGTAATGATTTCACCACACTTTTTCAAGTTCCATTCCTCTTCCACTTCTTCTTTCTTTGTTATTACCATTCTAAAATAATGAATCCAGTATCTCCTATAAACTATAATATTATTATAAATATGGTAAAACCATATTCAGTATTATATCCATCCTTTGAATGACATGTCACCATACGTGCGTACGTACGGCTTACCGTCTCCACGTCGTGGTGTAATTGTTATTCAATATATTATTATTTGGATGGATATAATAATGATTTTTAATTCATGTAAATAATAAATATAACATGATAATGATTCTGTATATACTATATACCATCCAATTATATATTACTTTAATATCAAAAGAACGATATTGTCGCTCGTGCGTACGTACGGACTCCACGTACGTGATGAGATTCAT
This sequence comes from Viscum album, assembly GCA_963277665.1. Taxonomy (NCBI): domain Eukaryota; kingdom Viridiplantae; phylum Streptophyta; class Magnoliopsida; order Santalales; family Viscaceae; genus Viscum; species Viscum album. The sequence goes on from OY728141.1 coordinate 974,176,782, forward strand.
TCTCCATCGTATCCATTCAATTATACATATCATTTGATGATTTAAAAATAATGTTTAAGGACTTGATATCATTATGGATATGAATATGATACATCCTATCTTTGACAAACATGGCTTACGTAACAAATTATATCAAAGAAAATGAGTAAGTTAACACCCAAAACGACGATAATACTAAGATATTATTAACAAAGTAATGTTAAAAGATCATAATGGATATAATATTAATATATATGTTCTTGTATAATATAATAACAATTATTTCACCATTATATAGGAGGATAACCTACCCTCTACCAAGGAATAGTACACGGTAACGGTTTATTTCACAATCTCTTCATTATCCGATGTTGTTTATACGTAATAATTTTTTGGGATTCTGTTGTCATCCACATCCATGTTTCATAAATTTGTATTTCAAAACATTTTTACTATTTACTATAATATGGGTTAAATTCATTTATACCCTTGTTGACTTTTATAAGTGGTTTATAAAGGAATATTTCCATCATTTTCCAAACAAGGTCCTTTTTAACCTTTTCGACAGAATTAAGGTAACAATGTTTTTTTAACTTATATGGAGGGTGCAGCTATTTTCGGCCGTTATAAAATCGTTGATGCTTCCCTTATAAGATTATAAGAATATTTTCAAAGAAAATGTTTTATTTTATAAATATATGACTCTTAAAAGATTTCAAAATAGAAAGAGGTATTTCTCTAAAAAGAGTTTTGATTTCATCTATGTCAACATCCTTCGATGGATTTTACGCTTATTTGGAGTTGATTTATTATGATACAAAACTTCTATATTGTATTTAAGGTTTTCGAATATGTTTGACTATTGATGTGTTATTTTTATACCATTCATGTTTTATGGATGAAGTATTTACATTTCTTATGATAGTTTTAATATGAATGTTTATGTTATCTTTAAACCTTTTCATATGGGAATTCATTGGACTTAATATGTGACAGGTGGAGCCTGCTATAGCTCCTCGAGGCATCAGTATCTCTAATGAGGCAAACACGTGTCTTGGAAAAATCCCTTGACAAAATCTGTTTTGTAGTCTTGGCACGAGGCCTTGGCCATGTGGTTATGATAGTCTGGCATTATGCATTCCATCATTATGAAAGTGGTTATTGATATTGCATGTGATTATTCGATTAGTAGAATATCCATGTGAATAAGTAAATGGAAATATTTCATTTTTTCTGCCATACTATGTTGATGTTCAAGTTTAAAAGGCTTTTTCTTTAGTTATACATTGCCTTAAATGATTATTATTATTTATGAAAGTTTCCACTATATTGTTATCCTTACTGGGCATTTGAGCTCACCCCTTTTCTATGATTTATTTTTCCCAGCATGTGAAGAAGTAAATTATGAATGACCTGCAGGAATAGTATGAGGGGATAAGATTGTAGACTATGGAGACTATGTTGTTATAGTATTCATTTTTATGATGTAATGTAAAACATTATGAATATATCTAGTGATTCCAAGGCTACTAAACTAATCAGTCTTTCAAGATTTGATCTTGCATGTGATCATGCCAATGTTATGTACCAATGCACCGACTCTAGGAAACTAGGTTCAGGGTGTTACAGTTGGTATCAGAGGAAGTTTATTACAAACCATGGAAAATAGATTTAGATAAACTCTGATTAGAGCACATAGACCTATGATGGCCTTTGAGGATTAGTATAGAAGAACTTCTTAGAATTTTGGTATTGTAGAAAGTTTGTGAGTTTTCCATACAATACATCCCTGTCTGGAGACGAGTAGGTAGAGCCGACTCTGGCACAGATGTACCTAGGGGTAAAACCCGAAAACACCGCTTTCATCTAGACTCGAACGGGAACTGGTGCATGAAAACGGGCCTTGCTGCACTCTTGGATACGACACTCTCAGGGGATATGCTTAGGATAACTCTCATTTTCTTTACAAATATTTATGAAGGGTTTATGAGTATATACTACCTCAAATAAAACATTTTTATGATTATGGATTATAACCATAAATAGTTCAATTTATGTTAAGTGTTTTATAAGTATGAAATTATGTATTTTGATTCATAAACTGATCTAGTTTATGCCATGGTTTAGTAATGGCACCTAGTGGAAGAAATGGAAATTGTATCAATGCACGCACTCCATTTAGGGATTTCCCTCCTGATCAAGATAATTATAGTGGAGCTGGTGATTCAACTGGTGCTGATAAGCTAATCACCATACTAGGACAACGTACTTAGGTTATGAATAATAACTTTACCCATATGGAGCACCCAGATCTACAGCGTGGAGGATAAATGTTATATCGCTTCATGAGGCAGCAACCACCAACATTCAATGGGAGTACAAATCCATTAGTATCTGAGAAATGGATAAGTTCCCTAGAAAAAATATTTCAGGCTTTGGGAGGTAGTGAAAGGGAAAAAGTTATCATGGCAGTTTACCTCCTCACTGGAGATGCTAATAAATGGTGGTTATTGATTCAAAACATGAAGGAAGATGACGAAGTATCAAATATGGAATTTAGGGATCTCAATGATCTATTTTTAGAAAAATCATTTCCTTGTGACCATCGGGCAGATATGGAAAGGCAATTTCTGAGTCTGAGACAAAAGGAGGATGAGAATGTCACAAAGTATGAGGCTAACTTTACAAGGTTATCAAGGAATTATAGAGATTATATACGTAACCCAGGAAGTAAGATTGATCATTTCTTTGATGGCTTAAAACCATTTCCCCGTCGTGCATTAGTCTCACAATCCTTCTCGTCATATGAAGACATTGTCTCATGTGCTATCAAGACAGAGAAAGAATTCTCTAAGTCATATGACATTAAAGAGAAGCAAGAGAAGAAGAGATCTGCTAATCAATCTGGGAATGGAAATAAAGGGAATAAGGGAAAAGTTGAATATCCATACTGCAGTAAATGATGGAAGAAACACCCCGGTACTTGCTTAAAAAGAACGGGAGTCTGTTACAAGTGTGGTGAAAAAGGCCACCAATCTTGTGATTGCAAGGGGAAGAAGGAAGCTACCGATGTCTAATGCTACAATTACAGGGAGATGGGACATTATTAAAATTAATTTTCTAAGAGTTAGGGGAACATTCCTCAGAAAAGGACAACAGATCAAGGCCAAGCTTATTTAATCACTACTACTGAGGTAGAAGCTCCGAAAGACGTGGTGGCAGGTAATTTCATTATTTCCTCAAGTTTAGAAAATTTATAATTTGATTCTGGATCATCGCATTATTTCATATCTTACCAGTTTTCTAAGAAAATTAGATATTTTCAATTTGATTTAACAAGGGTGTTGTGAGTTAAAACTCCTAAGGGAAGTATCCTTGCAACAATGTTATGTGAATCAGTCCCCACTAGAGCGCATACATGTTCTTTATCCACTGATCTCATCGTCATAACTATGATTGAGTTTGATTTAATCCTCGGTATGGATTAGGTTTCAGACCATGTTGCGAAGATTTTTTATAAGAAGCAGTAGGTTACAATTTTTGATGATGATGATAAGGAACTGCTTATCTTTAGAGAAGAATCGTCACCACCTAATTCTTTTCTAGATCCACCCCCAGTAGCTCAACTAAATTCAATTATTGGGGAGGAAGAGGATGAAATTATAGTGGGAGAGGAAAGGAATGTTCAAATAGAGGATGTACCTACTGTGAAAGAATATGTAGATGTATTTCCGGAAGATTTACCTGGACATCCTCCAGGATGAGAAGTTCAGTTTTCCATTGAATTAATTTTTGGATCAAGGCCTATATCGAAGACCCCTTATAGAATGACCACTGTATAATTAGTTGAACTAAAGAAACAACTAGAGGAATTGAGTAATAAGAGATTTATTCTCCCTAGTGTTTCTCCATGAGAAGCCCCTGTTATTTTTGTTAAAAATAAAGATGGATCTATTTGGTTATGTATCGACTATATGGAGATCAATACTATAACAATAAAGAACAAGTATCCCCTACCTCACATCGATGATTTATTTTACCAACTGCATGGAGCTCAATACTTTTCAAAAAATGAACTTCGATCTGGATACCATCAGTTGTGTGTGAAGAAGGAAGACATTCTGAAGACACCATTTTGAACTAGGTACGGGCATTACGAGTTTACAGTAATGCCTTTTGGATTGAGTAATGCACCCTCTGTATTCATGGATCAGATGAATAGGGTTTTCAAGGAATATATCGATGAATTTGTGGTGGTATTTATTGATAAAATCTTGGTGTACTCCAAAAGCTACAAAGATCATGAAAATCACATGTGCATTAACCTGAAGACTCTAAGAAGACCTGAATTGTATGAGAAGTTTAGAAAGTGTGAATTCGGGCTTCAGAAGATTTATTTTCTTGGCCATATTGTCTCTAAATATGGAATCTCTGTTGATCCTTATAAGACCAAGGAAATACAAGAATGGCCAGCACCTACGAGTATAACTGAGGTATGCAGTTTTGTTGGTTTGACAGGTTATTATCGACATTTCGTCCAGAATTTTGCCCGATTGGCTAACCCATTAACGAAGCTCACACGTAAAGGGGTTAAATTTGTTTGGAAAAAAGAGTGTGAATAATGTTTCGAAGAAATGAAGATAAGATTATTCAATGCTCTTATATTGGCTCTATCATCGGGCAATAATGGGTACATTATTTATAGTGATGCATCGAAGAAAGGACTTGGTTGTGTTTTTATACAGAATTATAGGGTTATTGCCTATGCATCACGACAATTGATAATTAATGAACAAATCTATCCTACTCATGATCTCAAGTTGGCTGCGGTGATCTTTTCTTTGAATATATGGATGCACTACCTCTATGGTGAAAAATGTGAGATTTATACTGATCATAAGAGTTTGAAGTATATTTTCCCACAAAAAGAACTTAACAAGAGGCAAAGGAGATGGCTCGAATTACTCAAGGGTTATGATTTCATGATACACTACCACCTAGGGAAAGAAAACAAGGTGTAAGATGCTTTGAGAAGAAAAGACCATGGAGTTTTGAACAATATGAGAATTTAAAGGTATCCAATTTTCATGGATCAAGTGAAGATGGACATGGGAATAACCAGGGAAGTTGAAACATCAATGCATTTTCAAATGTTTGCGAAACCATCTTTACTAGAAAGGATTAACAGTTCTCAGACCGATGATGAAGAATTTCATAAGTGGATTAAAGCTGTGAATTATGGGAGATTGAGAGACATTATGTATGAAGATGGAATTTTGAAATTCGGGAAGAGACCTTGTGTTCCCGATATACCTGATCTAAAAAGGGAATTGCTGGATGATTCTCATAGTTACAATTTCTCTATACACCCTGGGAGCACCAAAATGTATAGAGACTTGAAGGAACATTTTTGGTGGGACAACATGAAGAGGGAGATTGATGATTTTTTTTCATGATGTATGGTTTTCAAAAAGTGAATGCTAGAAGGCAATATCCTGGTGGATTATTGAAACCTCTTCCCATACCTGAGGGGAAATGGGATAATATCACGATGGACATTTTCATGTGGCTACCAAAGACTCCTAGAAGGAACGATGCAATATGGGTTATTGTAGATTGTCTTACCAAGTCCACACATTTTCTTGTTATAAGGGAAGATTTACCACTTGAACGACTAGAAAGACTATATATTAATGAAGTTGTGAGACTTCATGGAGTACCCTTATCAGTTGTTTCTGATCGTGATCCCTGTTTTACTTCAAGATTCTCGAAAAGTCTTCAGAAAGCCTTGGATACTGAACTTCATTTGAGCACTGCCTACCACCCTCAAACAGATGGACAATCAGAATGAACTATTCAAACCTTAGAAGACATGTTGAGATCTTGATCACTTGACTTTCAGGGTATGTGGGATCTATATTTACGTATGGTAGAATTTTCCTATAGCAATAGCTTCCATCCGAGTATTCAGATGGCACCATATGAAGCGTTATACGGAAAGAGATGTCTCACACCAACCAGTTGGGATGATGTTGGTGAAAGAAAACTGTAGGCCCAGAACTGGTGGAGGAAATGACAGAAAAGTTGGAGGTAATCCATAACCATATCAAAGCACCTCAAAGTAAGCAGAAGAACTATGCCGATAAGCGAAGGAAGGATCTGGAATTTCAAGTCAGTGATCATGTTTTCATGAAGGAATATCCATGGAAGGGAGTCATACATTGTGGTAAGAATGTTATATTTAGTCCCAGGTACATCGGACCTTTCAAAATTTTAGAACGAATTGGGGTTGTAGTTTACCGATTGGCAATGCCGCCAAGTCTCTCCAAAGTTCACGATGTGTTCCACGTACCTCGGTTGAGGAAATACATGCCTGACCCAACGCATGTACTCAGCTATGATGAATTAGAACTGGAACCCGATCATTCTTATTGTGAAGAGTCCGTCAGGATTCTTGATACGAGAGAACAAGTACTGAGAAACCAGATGACTCGTCTGGTAAAAGTCTTGTGGAGAAACCATAAGATTGAAGAGGCAACGTGGGAACCCGAGAAACTTATGATGAAGAACCACACAAGTCTTTTCATGCGGAAGTATTCTAGAAATTTCGAGGATGAAATTACTTGAAGGAGGAGAGAATGTAACACCCCAAGCTTCTACGGTACGTTTCCCTTTGAATAATACAATAGTGTGTGTTGTACGCAACATCGATTTCTCACACACACCACAACTGATCAAACTAGCAATTATGAATAGTAATACCTACTTTTTAAAATTTTAGAAATTTTATCACTCAAATTGGACTTTATTTTTGGATTCAGAGTATCGAATTTATCCTAAGGTGAAATTTTGGTACTTTTCGGATAACTTTATTATTTTGATGAATAGTGATAATTACTAAATTTTAATTAAAAACAATTTTTTTAATCAAGATAAATAATAGTGACAAATTATGAATTTGAGTGGTTTTAAAGTATATTTAGAAAATATGTTTACCATTTAATACAATTTAGGTCATTGGACATAATTTCAAAATTAAACCGGACATAAACAAGTACCAATCTTTTAATAGTTATTATATCTTAAAAACACGCTTTTTTTTTACAGTGGGAATTAATTTTAAATTAATTTCTGCCACTTATGTGTTTTGAATTTGGAAAAAATGGATTCCATATTTTGAATCAGGATGTCCAAATTGTGTAAATAGGAAACTTTTTTTAGACATTTCAAATAATTACATTAGTAAATATTTTATTTACAATGGTTAAAATGTAAATCCGGTAAATAAGGGTTAAAAAATAATATTATAATAATACTAAATTACCCTAAATGTGTCCTAACATTATTGGTGGATACATGTTCGACCATGGGCATCTTTGGGTCGATTTTGGGACCCCATGGATCCACTTGTAAGTGATAATGAAACTTTATATTAATTAAGAAAAAATAAATACCAAAATGACAGAAGCATATATCTTTTAGAAAAACAATTTTTAAATAGGGTTATATATGTTATATTTTCGACTATAAATATTCATTAGAAAGATAAAAAAATTTCCTACATAATTATAGTTTATTTATAATTTCAGAAATTAAATAATTTAATTTATTTATGACACAATGATGATGTAGTAATTACCATAATAGTGCTAAATTAAAATAATTGATATTCTAAATACCCAAAAAAATATAATGTGATACTTTTAATGAATTAAAATAATTTTCTAGGATAATATGAAATATTAGGATTGATTTAATTAACTTTTTTCGAAGTAATTATTCTGATATGAGTTTTATAAAAATCAATTTTGAAAATATTGTCAATATTGACATAAAAGTGTTTTTAAGAAAAATATTATATTATTAATTGATATTTATTTCTTAAAAATCTAAGGTTCTTCAAGGAGACTTATATCATGATAAGTGTATCATTAATGGACCACTTTGGGGTCGCTTGGATATATATAGTATGTTTATTAGCCATACAATATAAAAACACAAATGGACATTGTAAAAGTGAAACTAATTTACTAAGAGTTAATACTTAACGATAAGGTTAATATAGTAACCCAAACCTGTCAAAATCCTATTGGTTGAGTGGTTTTCGACCTATCCCCACCTTAAACTTTAAATAATCAACTTTGGAGACATTATAAAACGAATATGAATTTATTATAAAATAATATTTCTAGATTTTCCAAAGGTGACCCTCACACCTCTTATAAAAGGGCACTCATCCTTCTCATTAATTCACACCTTCAAAGCCTTTTGGTTCGGAAAAACCCTCCCCAAATACTCTATAAAATTCCCTAAATTCATCCTAGTAGCCTTCTTTTAGTCAAAAATCCAACCTACAGATCCATTTTGATCAAATCAAAAGGAAGAACCCTAAGAAGATGTAATGATTTCACCAAACTTTTTCAAGTTTCTTTCTTCTTCCACTTCTTCTTTCTTTGTTATTCCCATTATAAAATAATTTATCCAATATCTCCTATATAATGTAATACTATTATAAATATGGTACAACCGTATTCAGTATTATATCCATCCTTTGAAGGACATGTCACCATACGTGCATAGGTATGGCTTACCGTCTCCACGTCGTGGTGTAATTGTTATTCAATATATTATAATTTGGATGTGTATAATATTGATTTGTAATTCATTTAAATAATGAATATAACATGATAATGATTCTGTATATATGATATTCCATTAAATTATATATTATTTTAATATCAAAATAATTATATTTTCGCTCGTACGTACGTACGGACTACCGTCTCCACGAACGCGATGAGATTCATTCTCCATCGTATCCAATCAAGTATAATTATCATTTGATGATCCAAAAATAATGTTTAAGGACTTGATATCATTCTGGATATGAATAAGATACATTCAATCCATGAAAAACATGGCTTACGTAACAAAATATATCAATGAAAATGAGTAAGTTAACACCCGAAACGACGATAATACTAAGATATTATTAACAAATAAAAGTTAAAAGAAAATATTTGATATCATATTAATATATATGATTCCTGTATAATTTAATAACAATTATTTCACCATTATAAAAGAGTTTAACCAACCCTCAACCAATGAAATGAACAAGGTAAGGGTTTATTTCCCAATCTCTTCATTATCTGAGGTTGTTTACACGTAATAATCTGCTGCAATTTATTTATCATCCACATCCAAGATTCTTAAAAATGTATTTCAAAACATTTTTAATATTTACTAGAATATGGGTTAAAGTCATTTATACCATTTTTGACTTTTATAAGTGGTTTAGAAAGGAATATTTCTGTCGTTTTCCAAAGAAGGACCTTTTTAACATTTTCGACAGAATTAAGGCAAGTATGTTTTTTTAACGTATACGACGGGTGCGGCGATTTTCTGTAGTTATAAAATTGTCGAAGCTTCCCATACAATATTATAAGAATAATTTCAATGAAAATGTTTAACTTTATAAATATATGACTCTTAAATTATTTCAAAATAGAAAGAGATATTTCTCTAAAAAGAGTTTTGATTTCATCTATGTCAACATCCTTTGATGGATTTTACGCTTATTTGAAGTTGATTTATTATGATACAAAACTTCTATATTATATTGAAGGTTTTTTCATATTTATGACCGTGGATGTGTTATTTTTATACCATTCATGGTTTATGGATGATGTATTTACATTTCATATGCTAGTTTTAGTACGAATGTTTATGTTATGTTTAAACCTTTTCATATGGGAATGCATTGGACATAATATGTGATGGGTGGATCCCTCTATAGCTCCTTGATGCATCGGTAGGAATCATGAGACAAACCAGTGTCTTGGAACAAACCCTTGATGAAATCTTATTTTTAGTCTTGGCATGAGGCCTTGGATATATGGTTATGATAGTCTGGCATTTTGCATTCCATCATTATGAATGTGGTTATTGATATTTCATGTGATTATTCTATTAGTAGAATATCCATGTGAATAAGTAAATTGCTTAATTTAATTTAATTTTTTTTATACTATGTTGATGTTCAAGTTTAAAAGCCTTTTGTTTTAGTTATATATTTCGTTAAATGTTTATTCTTATTTATGATTGTTTCCACTATATTGTTCTTCTTACTGGGAATTTGAGCTCACCCCTTTTCTATGTTTTATTTTTCACAGGATATGAAGAAGTAAATTATGAATGACCTTCATGGATAGTATGAGTGGATAAGAGTGTAGACTATGGAGACTATGTTTTTATAGTTTTAATTTTTATGATGTAATGTAAAACGTTATGACTATATCTAGTGTTTTTAATGCTACTAAACCAATCGGTCTTTAGATATTTGATCTTTCATGAAATCATGCCCATGTTATGTAACAATGCTCCAACTCTATGTAACTGGGGTCGGAGCACTACAATGGACACCCCCACCATCCTTCCTCGACCTCGGACAGCCCCTGGACATCCCCCCCCCACCCCCACCCTCCTCCCTAGACATCGGTCAACCCACAGATAGCCCCCACCCTCCTCCCTGGACCCCTGACAGCCCCTCGAACAACCCCCACCCTCCTCCTTGGACCCTGGACAACCACCCCTTTTTTCTAGTCCCTGGATAGCCCCCACCATCCTCCTACAATTCATAACGCCCACCACATATATCCTCATCCTCCACTAGGTACCTCACCCAACTGTGCGTCACCGACATCATCATACAAATCACTACATCATAAGGTCACTGAGACCAATATAATCTCATTTCAAGATTAACCATAAATCCCAATCTAATTAACATTCAATTACTATTATTTCATTACCTAGCACCGACCACCAACCTTGATTCCAGAGACAATCACACTCTTAATTCGACATCTTAGATCCCAATCTATGCTCTCTTCAAGATTCACCCAAAATCCCAACGAAAAAGAGGGTTTTAGAGCATCAGAAGTTGTTGAGAGTAGAGTTAAAACCCCAATAGAATAGAGGATTCAAGGAGAGGATTAAACTCACATGAATATTCAATCCGCACTTGAGGGCACTCAAAACTCCCTATGATCGAAGGAGATCCACCCTTAAGAGCTCTTGGAAGCTTTGGATTGTGTTGATACTTTAGAAAAAGCATCCATGAGTAATTTTTGACATGTACGAGTCAACCCCGCCTAAATCTGTGGCACGGTGTGTTTGATACCACTAAAAGTGTCTCTCCTTTATTTGAAATGGACATCATTTTATGTTAAAACAACAACTAGAATACATAAACCCAAAAAATGTATTCTTATTGTGGTGATACTTTTGCACAATGATCCTTGGGTCATTTAGGATGCGTACGAGTCATCCCCGCCTCAATCCGAGGCATGGTTTGGCCGGTACCACCAAAAGTGTCGCCTCTTTATTTGAAATGGACAACATGTTATGTAAAAACAACAACTGGCATACGAAAAACTGACCAGACGCTTTTGGAATGTGTTGATACTTTAGGAAAATGATACATTGGTCATTTGTGACATGTACGAGTCGACCCCTCCTCAATACAAGGTATAGTTTGGATGATATAACTCGAAGTGTCCTTTTTATGTTAAAAATGGACACCATTTTAAGTAAAAAAACATCCATATGGATAACTGACCAATGATATTCATATTAGGTTGATACATTTTCACAAAGATCCATGTTTCATTTTGGTGGTGTACGAGGAAACCCCAACTCAATCTGAGGCACGGTGTGGTGGGTACCACTCAAAGTGTCTCACTTTTATTTGAATTGGAAAACATTTTAAGTGAAAATGACAACTGGCATACAAAAAAACTGACCAAATCCATTCAGATTCTATTGATACTTTAGGAAAACATTACATGGGTCATTTCTGAAATGTATGATTCAACCCCGCCACAATCTGTGGCACAATGTAGATGGTACCACTAAAATTGTCTCACTTTTAATTGAAATGGACTGGATTTAAAGTGAAAACAACAAATTGCATATGGTAAAATGACCAAACACATTAGGATTCTATTTATCCATTACTAAAATGATCCATGGGTCATTTATGATGTGTAAAAGTCAACCTTTCCTCAATTTGAGGCATGGTGTGGCCGGTTCCACTCAAACTATATCACTTTTATTTGAAATGGAAAAGATTTTAAGTGAAAAGAACAACTTGCATATGGAAAACCGACCAAAATCTTTCTTGATTGCATTGATACTTCAGAAAAACGATTCATGGGTCATTTGTGATGTATACATGTCATCCCTGACTCAATTCGAGGAATGGTGTGTCCGGTATCACTCCAAGTGTCTCTCTTTTGTTTAAAATGGCCAATATTTTATGTAAAAACCACATACATTCGAAAAATAGACAAAACATAGTCTGATTGTGTTGTTATTTTAGCATAAGGATCCATGGGTCATTTGTGACATGTATGAGTCAACCCCATCTCAATCAGAGGCACGGTTTGGCTAGTGCCAGTCAATGTGTCTAACATTTATTTGAAATGGAAAATATTTTAAGTGAAAACAACAACTGGAATATTGAAAACTAACCAAACAAATTTGTATTCTGCTGATACTTTTCGAAAACGATCAATGGGTTATTTGTCACATATACGAGTCAAAACCACCTCAATACAAGGCACGTTGTGGCTGATACCACTAAAACTATCTCACTTTTATTTGAAATGGACAGGATTTTATGTTAAAACAACAACTTTCATATGGAAAAATGGCCAAACATATTCAGATTGTGTAGATACAGTTGCACAAGAATCCATGGTCCAGCCTTACACAATCCACTTCTCATGTGAGGAACTCATATCCCTATTCTAAAAATCATTAAATTTAATATTCATGTCCCATCTTCAAAGAGTGGGTTATAGGACCAAACCAAAGTCCATTTGGGAACCCAATACCAAAGAAATAATTAAATATTATTACCCACTACAAAAAATGGGGATTCATCTCACATCACCCTCAAGAGACCATATTAAATTTAGTAGCATACCCCCTTATTCCAATTGAAAAGTCTATGAAAAGAATGTCGACTATTCTAGTAACCCATCTCATATGTTGAGATTGGCCAATGTTTCCCACTAACACATATGGAACCATTTATACAATGATACATAGTCATTAGTGGAATATATATATCCCACGTGCTTCCTATAACTCATCCTAGGTCTAAGCACATGACCACTACCATTTTCTATCTTATGTGTATCATGATCCTTCACCAATCTACCCATGTTATTATGTTGGTTTTAAGATAGTCAACCCAAGAACCTGAGTAAACATCCCAGGTGCTTCCTTTAACATGTAGGCTTATTCTCTTATGTGTATTGGTATTGTGGTTTTAGTGAGGAGTTAATTATAAATTTTGAAAACTGTTATGGGTGTTATTTCTTTGCAATTCTAAATTTCTGAATTCTGGATGTATTCGATTCTGGATTTATTGTTAATGATTTCTAGCTTTTGAATACTATTATGTGTATTGGATTCTAGATGCATTGGATTTTAATTTTGTGTTGGTGTTATGTGTGCTATTGAATTTCAATTATGGATGTATTGGATTCTATATTTTTTCTTGTTTTGTGGTTTGAGTGAGGAATTAATTTTAAATTTATAAGTTTCTGAATTCTAGATGAATTTTAAACATCCAATGTTTTATTTTTGATTATGGCTGTATGTTTTTTTGTAGGTCATGGAGAGTTGTAGGTTGGAGGTGGCTGCTGGCTGCTGTGGAGCTGGACCATATGTATACCAATGGTTTTCAAAACTGTTGGTACAACCTTTTGATGTATATTATACCAACATTTCTATTATAACTGTTGGTATAAATTTTTACCAATGGTTTTCAGAACTGTTGGTATATCCGTTGGATAAATATTGTACACTGTATACTGATGGTTCTAAATTGTTGGTATAAGGGTAACATATACCAACAGTTTCACAAACCATTGGTATATATCTTATTTTAACACATATACCAACAGTTTAATCAAAACCGTTGGTGGAAGACTATACGCATGTCTTACTTGTCCACTGTTTGGGAAACCATTGGTATATAATATAAAAATGGTTTCGAGCCTTTACCAATGGTTATCAACTATTTGTAAAGGGTAAAATTCCAACAGTGTTATGAACAAACATGATATATAGATCATCTATTCTTCTCAAAACTCATCATTCTTCATTCAATAACTAAATCAGTGTAAACTATTTTTGATTCATGGAAATTAATTCATAAATAAGGGATAGGCACTAATATTTCTACTAAATATATTTTATCCCATGATGATCTTATGAACCTCGCTAATCAACACATGTGGTCCAATACACATCTAACTCACCCAATAATCCAGATTGAATATGTTCTCAGTCTAATATACATTGTCTATTATTTTGGAATTATATTTCTAAAAATATAATTTATAATATTTCTAAGAGTATTCAAAGATAATGTTACGTATTATTCATAGAAATGTTCATTATCATATATAATCTTATCATCAATTAATTTTTGTTATAATAATTTATTAAAATGTCAAATTCTCAGACCCACACATCCAATATGTTTAAAAATATCACACAATCCTTGATTCCTAAATATTCCATAATAAATCATTGATGTGTTAATTTCACTATCAACATTCAATGTGATCATTTTTTGAACAATGTGGTGACATATTAGTCTAGAGTACCTTAATTTTACCTAAATCATAGTATCTAATGATAACTAAAATCATGATCTTATTATAAATGAACACTATCACCATCTGAAAAATGAACACAACTTATTTTTATTATTGTTTGATAGTTTATTCCACAGTCTCATGTATCTCCTTCAGATATATCTTCACAATCTCTTATATTTTTCAACCTTTTTTTCATTGACCCAAATATAAATGAGTTACACAAAAAAATTTCTAGATAACAGAAATTATAATCCTATATTATTTATATGACCATGTAACATATATATTTATATTTATTCTGTAATTTTGATTCTTCTTCAAAAATTCATGGATTACACTTTTCATACACTTACTGCACCAATACAAAATAAATCATATATAACATATTCTGTCGGATTTCACATTGTAAAATATTATATTACTGGTACCAAACCTAGTAATATATTCTTTTGATGAATAATAGTCTATTTTTTATTTTTTATTTTAATAATCCACTCTTTTTTAACGTCAGATTAGTGAACACAATATTATTAATTTAGTTTTAGTTTTCCTGAAAGATTTGAATGATATTTTTTTTGTGAAAATCATTATATCAAAACTACATATGAAAATATTAACTTTTTTTAAAATAATAATATATTAAATAAACAATAAATTTACATAATAATATCTCTTCTTCTTCCATGAGAAATAAAATAATCATTTTGTACAATTGTACACACCTTCAACCATCAATGTGCCATTATATTTTCTACTATTACTCATATGTATGATTCTTGTGAGTACCATTTCTCATGATATCCTCTACTTCATATTCTTTTTTATGGGCACAATTTTTCTTGGATATGTCCTCTATAGGTGTTTCATTATATAAACAAACTACAATACACCATCAATGTATGTATTTCATTATATAACCATAATAATGGGATCATAAAAAAATAAAGAGAAAATAAACTCATCCTACCTTATCTATTATCTGGTAAATGAACTGATCCACTTTGTATGGTAATCTATAATTTTGGCAATGGGAATTAATTTTTATGGATCCAGATTTCATTTTATTCAACATATCTATCTAGTGATTATATATTCTAAATATATCATAATCACCCTTCCATGGTAACAAATTTTGATGTATTTCTTGTATGTGTTTTTCATTGGATGATCTCCAAATATTTTTTCATATGATCTAACCATCTACATCAACAATAACATGGACTGTTATTGATTGATAAAATCTATCTCAAAAATTCATAACATCGGATTGTGTCTGATAATCTCATATAAGTAAATTTATAATATTTATTGGGAAAAAAATAATTAAATATATTAAATAAATTAGGAATATACACCAAATAATGATATTTTTCTAGTAAAATCTACACTACATGATTATATTATATATTCATTATTTTCAAGAACACATAACATCCATAATTATAACCCATATTCGTTTTTTAATAATGTCTGTAAAGACCACAATTTTCGGTTTCCTAAATATTGATTTATATGAATCACTCAATAAATGAAATTATCATTATATAAATCATTATTAATACACATTCAATAGAAATATCGTTCCATTGAATTAAATAAATATATATTTCTTGTATGTTTGTCCTTGTAATGATATTTCTCTACCGAACATATATTTCATCTACTAGAATATTTAATTTTTTATTTGTTGGTATTTTTTTGTTGATATTAAACAATAATATTCACAAAACTCTATAATTTGATGATTTAGATGACTGGTTTGAAGATTAATCTTACATTGCATAAAACCTCTATATAGACATAATATTAAACTGATTTATTCTATGGATTCTTTTTTTCAAAAATTTCTCATTTCATCTCTATAACATTTTTTTGTGTGTTTCTATTCCATCACAACTATAAAAACTGATTATCCAATATCCAATTCAAAAAAATCAATGCTATGGAGTCCCTCATATATCCGTATCTATAAAACACATTTTTTGAAATTAAAAACAAGATGAAGATAATAAAAAAGAAAAATGATTTTAATTCAAATAATTGGAAGATGTATTTATTATATAATTCAATAACACCACATTTAACCCTGGTTATTTAGAGTAACCTTGGATCACATCGCTATAAATACCCTTCTCAATGAATGTTCTTTGAACATATGAGTGAATAAGTTTGAGTTACCATTTCTCATTACTGAGAAAAATTATGTTGATAATGTTTTATCATCCCCGAATCTTCTGTTACCCTTGAATAAATTATTTTTTAGATCATAATTATTTATTTATTAATATTAGTAGGAATTATATATTCCTTCTCATTTCTTCATTCATTCATCACATAGCTTGATTTACTATTCTTAATGTATATTCATACATCCTCCGTTCGTTCAACTATTGTATATTTAAAAATATGAAAACATTTGTTATATTTTAATATTTTTAGTGATGATATTTTAATTTCACACCACCCATTGTATAATTTAAAGGATTTTTTTACTTCATTATCAATTAAATTTCGATAGGTAATCATAAATTTTATTTTAAATGAGTATTGAAAAGATTATTATATTGTTCATATAATATTTTTAGGTATTTAAATCTTTTGGATGTCAATATTTTTTCCTATTTAATGTACCTCTATTAAACTAAGAAAAAAATTTCATCATATCTATTTGCCTTCTTATAAACATAGGTCATCAAGGGTCTTTATATCTAAACATGTGGTTGAAAAACTCAATGTTGAGGTTCTAACTGTTCTATAAAATCATAATTAACCCTAAAATCTAATCTTATTCCATTGAGTACAACTTTTAATTTTGAAGGTACCTTCAAGTTCTTATATCTTCCTCCATTCCTTTGAGGCTTCTTGTGGTAATATTCAAATGTTTATTTTATCTTCCACCTCTATAGATATGGTGGGTTTCAAATAACAATTCTTATCTAATTATTGTCTAAAACTAGAATCATTCTCCATTTGATTTATCAATATAAATATGTTCATAATAATAAGAATTAAGGCATCCTACTTTCATCATGTTATACAAAATTTGTTATTATGATGATTTAATATTCTTCCTTTAATTATATTAAGTTTGTTAAAAACATTAAATTTCCTAAGAAAAATTAGTATTTATACATTTCTTAGCTTTATAAAGATATTAATAAATAGTGTCATCAATTCTTTCAATTTTATATTTAACTTAAAATGCATAAAAGTTAATTTTTTTTGTTGATTTTCTAGACATTTCATCTTTATTTCAAATTTGGATTTTTTTCCTTTTTTAAATACTATTCAAACATCACACTCTTTTGTATCTATTAATTTTAATGCTGCATTATAATTATTTATTTATCTTCTAGTTTTAGGTTCTTATGATTTTTTTAATCTCCCAGTACATGGATTATTTCATAATGTACATCATTTATGACCATATTCTCACAATTTTTTTGTAATTATTTATCATAATGGTTTTTATTATCTTGATAATGTAATGTTATCTATTCATTGAATTCAATGACTTTTAGGATATATTATTTCCAATATACATTCTTCAATAATTCTATTTGAGTTTTTTCATCTTCATCCTAATGTTTTGAATTATCTTCATAAATTATTATTATTAAGGAAAACACAAATTTGATTACATGTAACATTATTCATGTAATCAATAAAAGTTTATTATATTTTATTAATATATTAAACATAGTTGATGTCATTAACAACAAGAAATTCTGCCTATTATTTGGGATCTATATTTTTTTCACTAAAAAATTAACTCACATTATATTATAGTAATTATTAATCCATCATTCACTGATTTGGAGATAATAATTGATTTTTTGTTATGAGAATCGTTTTTTATTATTTGTTGGTTAGAGTGGACACTCAAGGGGGGGGGTGAATTGAGTGCGAATTAAAATTTCTGTTAAAATATTGTCTAGTTAAAATCCCCCGATTTATAAAATAAGATAAACTATAGTGAATTTATACAGATTGTAAATGTTCACTTAACATATCAAAGATTGATTAGGTCTCATTTAGTTTAACCACAAGATCAAACTAACTTTTGAAGCTAACATATTGATTTACAATAAGTGTAAACACTTGATAGTTTACCTATCAAAGTAGCTTCAAAATAATGTTGTATTTAAATGTAATAGCATTGGAATAAATATGATATATGCCGTATACATTAAAATTAAATAAAAGATGCACAACAGATATAACAAGAGGTTTAGTCTCAAGTCGAGACTTAGTCCTCTCAAATATATATAAATGTGATCCACACCCTGGATCAGGGTTACCAACAGTTTTACAAAACTGTCCAGGCCACGAAGGGACCTCTACCACTGTTCTTTGTGTGAAAAAAAACAAAGACCAGGTCACACAAGGACCTCTTCCACTGTTGACATGGGTAAACAATGGTTAAGAGAATTTGAGTGAGGATTTTGATATCCTCCAGTTCAGTGTAGGAGATAGTGTGTGTAAAGATATACAGAGTACACCACACTGCTCGAAAGATAATATATAAATCAGGTAGAGAAGATAGATGAGTGTTTAGAGAAGCTCTAGTGATTATCAATGTAGCTCTAGACTCGTTGGATTCAGTAGGAATGCTTCGATGTCCTTCTCTGGTTTTTCAATTGAAAAAAAGAGTGTCGTAGTTCAGCTTGTCTTCTTCAGGTGTGAGCAAGATTTCTTGATTCGACGTGTGTTCTTCAGTTGTGTTGGGTGGCATTCGTAAGTGTTCTTTGAAGGTCTTGCACTCTCCTTCTTGTTCAGCACAGTGCACTTGAGTGTACGTAATTTCTTCTCATTGTATATTCACACTTTTCTCTGTTTCACCACTTGCATGTGTACTTCATCTCAATCTTCCTTATATTCCACAAGTTATGGATGTAGGAATGATTTCCTTTTCATAGGTATGAGATACGGTTTCCTGACATGCAAAAAACTAACATTAAATCACATTAATTGCATTAAAAACAACAAATATGACAGTTAGCATCATTTAAAATAATATTGTCAAAAGCTTAAGAAATGGTGTCACAGTGATCATGGAAACAGTGTCTTCTTCACGGTGTCTGATCACGGTGTCTGGTTATAGTGAGTGGTCACAGTGTCCGATCACGGTGAGTGGTCACGGTTTCTGGTCACGGTGTCTGGTCACGGTGAGTGGTCACGATGTCTGGTCACAATGAGTCCTTCACGGTGTCTGGTCACAGTGTCTGGTCACGGTGAGTCCTTCATGGTGTCTCCATACTTAGACGAATAACTGTATTAGGACTAAGACAGTGATATGTAGAATATGGTTTAAGGTCAATCATTAGAGATAATATATGAGACAATTATGATCATTCATAGGACTCGTAAATAATTAAGAGAATAATTAACATCCATATGCTTTGTTATAAAAAAAACACTATGTGCACCTATTGTTGAGTTTGAAGAGAATTAGCAAGATGTGTACTGAAGATCAAGATTAATGAACAGTAATGAGATTTTTGATCATTAAAACATGATTAACAGATGAGGAGTCCAACAATCTCCCCCTTATTGATGATCACAAATCATATACAGGAAGAATATAAAAGAACAGATACTTGAAATTTTTCTTCCCATTTGTACTTATTATAGAACTGATACCTGTAGTTTTTCTCCCCCTTTTGGGATTATCAAAAAGCAGAGATAAGGAAATGAAAATCAGTAGTTTTCATTAAAAAAAGGGTTCAGAATACAATGTATAGGAGAAGTACAAACTGTAAACAAGAAATGAAATCCCATCAAGAAAGAAAAACAATCGCTAGACTCTCTAGGGATCCATTGTGGCCTTGCCTTTATCAGCAGCAGGAGCTGATGCCGAAGAAAAAGAAGGCATAGATGTGGTAGACAACGAGGGTAAGGGTAGACCTTCAAAAACAGATGGAGAAAAAGTAGGAGCAGTAGATGATCTAGGCTTAGGTTGGTCACAAATGACTGGCCGGATCTGAGAAAGGTCTTGGGTAACTGTCATGGTAGTTGAGGCTAAGGCAGGTAGTCCAGGACTAAGGGGTGCATCAGATGGAGAAACTATAGATGTACTCTGCACATGAAGATACGACTTCAAAAGATTGATGAAATCAGTAATGATTTCACCACCATACTACATAGACTTTTTAAAATCATCTTTATTCTCCATAAATCTCTCTAATAATCCGGTGAACTCTGAAAGTTTCTGAACATGAGCATTAAAAGCTTGAGTCACCGAAGGGATTCTCAGATTTTCCGCAAGATATCTAAAGTGATCTGTCATATCACTTTTAGTGAAAATCCATGACAGATACAAATCTATTTTCTTGGAGATCTCTTGTTGGGCATCATTGGGTATTTTAGGATGAATCCTAACCAAGTCCAATGCTTTATCACTGTTCTTAATCACTTCTGACGAAGAAGATAGATCCAGGCCACTGAAGGCATTCTTTAAATCTTCCTTAATTATGAATCTCAGCATAAAATCATCCAAATATGGTGTGGAGGTCTGACCAGAAGAAGGTGAAACCTTGACAGCTTTGGATAGAACTTTGAGCTGTTTCAGAACTATTTGCAGAAATCCAGTGTATTCATCTGTAAGCTTATTCAGAGTTTCCACAAGCTCTCTCATGCCTTCCAACATCTTGGTGTGCCTTTTTCCAATCTTTTCACCAAAAGATAGAAGGTATGGATGAACATGAGACACAATCTCCCTAAGAAGGAGGGAATCAGAAGACTCAGAAGAAATAGGAGCAGGTGCAGGGGCAGAAACAAGAGAAGGCTCTGATCTCAAAGATAACTCATTCTGTAGACTTTCTACCATACTTATTAGATTTTCAACATCAGCACTCAGAAACATATTCTCCATTTTGACTTCTTGAATTTCTCGGATCATCCTTGGTTGAATATTCAAGAAAATAATTTCCAATAGAATAGATGCATCATCTTGACTTAATTGAGTCATTGGGCGAGGATGAGTGGAGAAAATTTTCTCAAATCCAGTTATCAAAGTCTCTCCAAAAACGTTCAAATCATCTTTGGTTACAGAAGAGTGAAGGTCAGGTAAGGATACTGGTAAAGGTAAAGGTTCAGATTCTGGTTGAGGGTCAGAGTCATCATTAGACTTAGATTCTGATCCAGATTGAGGTTGGGGCTCTAGTTCTGGTTCTGAAAGAGCTAAGGACTTCAGTTGAAATAGAGAAGAATTATCCATTCCTGTTGCAGTCACTTGTTGTGACTCATTCACATCATAAAATCTTGGGAACTCATACCGAGAGTGCACCGAGTAAGTGACAGATGGTTAAGAAGCTTCACCAGATCCTGCTTCCACTATATCAATATTTTGAGTTTCCTCCCCCTCAACTTCTGCTTCCCTTTCAGATTATTGAGGTTTAGGAACATGGACAAGATCCACAGGATCATCTCTTATCTCTTCATCAAACTCTTGCCTTTCCAGATGAAAGGCAATTTGCATTCATTCTTCAGCAGATGGAATAATCTCATGAACCGATTTTTCCACTGGATAGGCTTCCAGACTTGCTTCTTTCTCAATAAAAAGAGTCTCTTCAACAAAATCTGCCACAAAGGTTGCTTGCTGTTCTGAACCAGGATAAACCAATTTCCTTGCAGTATTGGGATGAGCTTTTTCTTCATGAAGAACAATTGAAGGGTCCTTATTCCTTTCCTTTTAAACAACAACTTTCTCTCCTTGAGGTATTTCAACAGGGATAACAACCCTTTCCTCTTCAATAGGAACTGTTTCCATTGGAGGTATTACAGATTCTTCTCCAGGTGGAACTTCAGCTATTACTTCTTCTTGTTCTTCTTCTTCTTAATACTCAGCCACATCATCTGGTTCCAAATCAGGATCAGCTAGGTTATTAGGACTTCTTGGATAGTCAACAGAATTAAACTTTCTATACAGTTGATCACAATCCTCAACCCATTAATTATTCTAGGGATTCTAGTTAATCTTCATCCTTATGATGATATGCAATGATAGGCAGAAATCAAGGTCCTCTTATTTTTCTTCATTCGGTCCAACCATCCCTTTCGAAACTAACATGGCTGAAATCATCCTTGAATAAAACATGGAGGTGTATCTGGAATTTACTTTGATCAGCTCACAGTTATTGTTGATAACATACTTACACAGATTGATCTTATGGCCATTATTCAAAAATAGAATCAAGAACACATCCTGATACTTCATCACAGCAAAATATCCTTTTATTAGACTAACCAAGTTCTGAAAAAACTTGAACAAAAGTCCGGTCTCCCCATCCAATTCAGTAGCTATGGCCCTTTGCTTGGTTCCATTTCGAGTTAAATTTTCCAAAGCGGTTTCCAGGTCAAAGATGTCAGATGATGGAGGAGGGTCTCTCTGGTAATCTTTACACAGTCCTTCATGTGGAATTCATAGGCATTCCGCCCACAACATTGAAGAGAAATAGCACTTCTGACCATCGATCCAGCTGGTTACCAAAAAACTTTCTCCAAACTCAAAAGAAAACTTCACATACTGATAGAACTGAGATACAAGCCTAGGGTAAATCGGTCTATTCTATCCAGTGAACCATTCAAGCCATCCTTGTTCTCATAAAAAATTCAAAACTAAAGATCTTCTTGACAACAGCCATTCAGGGCAATCCTCTTTTTCAGGTAAAATTGTACGGCTTACTAGGTTCGGGTATAGAGGTCCTTCGGGAGCTATCCTCGGTATCCTCTTTGGCTTTTTAGAGCGGCGCTTCTCAGACGAGGGTGAGGATGGACGCTTCATCCTTGACATTCACTAATGGTTCGTGCGAGAGGGAAGAGGCGGTAGAGGAGAGAGTTCAGGTGAGAAATCGAATTAAACCCTTAAATTTTATCATTTGGGAATGTCAAACGTCATAAAAACACAAATCCGGGAAATCAAATAGCAGTGAAATAAATATTTCCACGATACGGGTTAAAATAAAATTAAACATAATTCTCACGGTGAGACAGAAAACTAGTCATCATGGTGAGACAGTGAGCATTTTATATAGTCACGGTGAGACAATGAGTTGTCAGACCATGAGCATAAAACAGTAACTTAGAATTAGTAAGATTGAAACCGTAAAGTAATGTAGAGTAATGTATTAAACATTAAAATCTGTAAGATATTCATTTATGATTAATCATACCAAGATTATGTATGATGTAGTCTAGTCTTTCAGAATTTAATGGTTTAGTGAATATATCAGCAAGTTGATATTCAGTACCAATGAACTCCAAAGTGATATCACCTTTTTGATAAAGATCCCTCAAAAAGTGATGTCTTACATCAATATGTTTTTTTCCTAGAATGAGAAACAAGATTCTTAGAAATATTAATAGCACTTGTGTTGTCACAATTTATTGAGACATGTCTGAATTGATACCCATAGTCTTGTAATGTGTGATTCATCCCCAAAATTTGTGCACAACAACTTCCAGCAGCTATGTATTCAGCTTCGGTAGTTGATAATGCTACAGAATTTTTTTTCTTACTACACCATGATACTAGTGACTTGCCTAAAAGATGACATGTTCCAGAGGTGCTTTTTCTCTCTAGCTTACATCCAGCAATGTCAGCATCAGAATAAGTAACTAATTCAAATGATTGTCCTTTGGGATAGAATAGTCCTAAATTGAGAGTATGCTTGAGGTATTTGAAAATTCTCTTTACAACATTTAAATGTGACTCTTTATGGTTTTCTTGAAAACGAGCATGCATACACACACTAAACATTATATCAGGACGACTAGAAGATAGGTATAGTAGACTTCCAATCATCCCTCTATAAGTGGTTTGATCAACAGATTTACCATTATCATCAAGATCCATCTTATAGGTGGTACTCATGGGAGTGTCACTAATTTTTGTTCTATCCAATCCAAAACATTTTAAAAGATCTCCAGTATATTTACTTTGAGTTAAAATAATTCCATCATTATTATGAAAGATTTGAAAACCAATAATGAATTGAAGTACACCCATTAAACTCTTTTCAAATTCATTTTTCATCATTTTAGAAAAATCAGTACATAATGTAGTTTTTAAAGATCCAAAAATAATATCATCTACATAAATTTGTACCACTAAAACATCATTAGAAATTCATTTTATAAATAGTGTAGGATCATCTATTCCTTTTGTAAAACCTTTAGAAATTATAAAAGTTCTTAATCTATCATACCAAGCTCTTGGAGCTTACTTTAAACCATATAAAGCTTTTGATAGTTTGAAAATATGATTTGGAAAATGAGGGTTTTAAAATCCAGGTGGTTGTTCAACAAAAACATCCTCAGCAATATAACCATTTAATAATGCACTCTTGACATCCATTTGATGTAGTTTGATATTTAGATGTGCAGCATAAGCAAGTAAAATCTGAATTGCTTCTAATCTGGCTACTGGAGAAAACATCTCCTCATAGTCAATAACTTCTTCCTGACTATAGCCTTGTGCAACTTGTCTAGCTTTATTTATTACTATGTTTCTGAATTCATCTACTTTGTTTCTAAACACCCATTTTGTGCCTATTGTGAAATTGTCCTTAGGTCTTTCATCAAGATTCTAAACTTTATTTCTTTCAAACTGATTGAGTTCTTCTTGGATAGAAATTACCCAAAATTCATCATTAATAGCATCATCAATGTTTTTACGTTCAAGCTCTGACAAGAAGGCTTGATGTTCAACCTGATTTCTAAGAGAAGCTCTAGTCTGTGTCCCCCTATCAAGATTTCCTACAACAACATCTAATGGATGATTCTTTAGAATTCTAGTTGATCAAGTAAAGGTAGGACTAGAAATATTAGGTTCATCAATAGGTTGGGAATCAACAGAAGCAAGAACTGGACAATTTCCATAACTTGTTGCCTTTATAGCAGGTTCATTTGATTCGTCATTAAGGTCCAGAACGGATAAATCTTCCTCAAGATTTTCCGGAGAGATTTTAGGCTCCTGTGGATCAGTTTCATCAAACATGATGTGAACAGATTCTTCCACACACTTGGTTCTCATATTGAAAACTCTACAGGCTTTACTAGATATAGAATGACCTAGGAAAATTCCTTCATAACTCTTGGATGAAAACTTGTCAAGATTATCCTTGGTATTAAGAATAAAGACTTTGCAGCCAAAAACTTTGAAATAGTTAACCTTAGGTTTCCTATGGTTCCACAACTCTTAAGGGGTCCTCTTAAGAACAAGTATGATTAAGACTCTATTGATAAAATAACAAGCTGTATTTACAGCTTCAGCCAAAAAATAAAAAGGTTGGTCATACTCATTAAGCATAGTTCTGGAAATTTCTTGCAGGGTTCTATTCCGTCTTTCTACTACACCATTTTGTTGAGGTGTCCTAGGGGCAGAGAAATTGTGACTATAACCATTGTGTGAGTAATAGGATTCAAATTCTTAATTCTCAAACTCATGCCCATGATCGCTTCTTAATGTTTTAATCTTACATCCAATAAGATTTTCTACAGATTTGGATTATTTAACAAAGTAAGAACAAGCTTAAATTTTGTGAGCTAGAAAATATACCCAAGTATATCTAGAAAAGTCATCTACTAAGACATAGACATAGTGCTTCCCATTTAAACTAGAAACTCTAGATGGTCTAAACAAATCCATGTGAACCAACTTGAGAGGTTGAGAAGTTGAAACTTCTTTCTTTGGTTTGAAAGAGATTTTGTGTTTCTTTCCATTTTGACAGGGATTACAAACTTTGTCATATGGAAACTCAAGTTTGGGTAGGTCTCTAACTAAGTTCTTCCTAGTAAGTTTTCTAAGTGAGTGTATATTGCAGTGTCCTAATCTTCTGTTCCAAAGCCAAGACTCTTTATGAAAGGCATTTAAACAAGTAATATTTTGCATGGCTAAAGAATTTAAATCAACAGGATGAACATTTTCATTATGCAGGGCAGAAAATACTAAAGCATTTTTAGAATTAGAAATATTTCAAGAATAATTTTTAAATTTAACATTAAAACCATCATCACATAACTGATAAATACATAAGAGATTATATTTAAGTCCATAAACAAATAAAACATTATAAATTAATATTGACTCCGTGTTACCAATCTGGCCTAAGATGATGATTTTCCCTTTAAAATTATCACCAAAAGTGACAAATCCTCCTTCAACATTTTCTAAACTCTTGAAGCATGAAATGTCTCCTGACATATGTCTTGAACATCCACTGTCCAAATACCAAGTCTTTCTACAAGAGCTCTTTAAGAAGGTTTCCTCAGATGTGTTTGCCATGAAGCACATGTTTGCCTTATTTCGGGTTTCAGTATCAAAAGATTCAGATTCATTAGAGCTATCCTCAGAAGCGCTCCAAGTAGCCTTCATTGACTTTTTGTACTTACTGTCCTTGTAATCATATTTCTTCTTGAATTTGAGCTTTGGGCAGTCTGCTGTAATATGTCCTTTTCGTTTGCACTCATAACAGACAACTTCATCACTTTTTTCTGGCTGTTTCCAATCCTTCATCCAATGTCCCTTATTGTCATACATTCCTTTTTAATTTTATTTTATAAATAATTTCTTCTTCCTATAAAATTTTGTAATCCTTATGGCTATCTGAGCCATTTCAGCATCACTATCAAAGTCTGAATTTTCACTAGTTGAACTGTCAGTAGGTTGTTGAGCTTTATCTTTGTCCTTCCTCTATGGAGCAGTATCCATGAAAGCCACTGATTTTCTCGTAGGTTCATCATCTTCCTCTTTTATTCACGTTGAGTTCTTCCTTATACATCATAAGCTTACCAATGAGTTCTTTTACAGGTAGAGCAGCAATGTGACATGACTCTCTGATTGAAAAAGATGTGCCTCTCCATCGGTCTGGCAAACATCTCAAGAATCTCATAATTTGTTCCTTTGCTGGAACAACTTTTCCAAATGAATTCATTGTATTAACTATCTCATTAAACCTAAGATACATGTCAGAAATAGGTTCATCGGTTTTCATTTTAAAATTATCATATTTTATAGTATAAGTATTTAATCTCATTTATTTAACATTGGTTGTACCTTTATGAGAAACACCCAAGGTATCCCAAATTTCAAAAGCAGTTTTACAAGCAGAAATTCTCTTAAACTCTTCATCTCCTATAGCACAGTACAGGGAATTCATGGCTTTACAATTATTATTGTAAGCCGTCTTTGTAGGTTCATCCCAAGTGGATCTAGCAGTAGTGGGAAGTTTATATTCTGATCCTATGGTAGTCCAAATAACAAAACATATGCTTTTTAAATGAATTTTTATTTTAAGTTTCCACTGATCATAGTTATTACCATTGAAGAAAGGTGGCCTGTTAGTAGCAGCACCCTCTAGTCTATTGTCCATACCTAGATTTTAGAAAGATAATTTAAAGAGATGAAAATTTAGAACTAACAGAAATATAAGATCTTAAATGATGCAACTAAAATCCCAGTTGAAAAACAAAGTATTTCAAAAATCATTAAACAAAATAAACTAATCCTCTGACACCAAATGTTGGTCGGAGTGGACACTCAAGAGGGGGGGGGGGTGAATTGAGTTCCAATTAATATTTCTTTTTAAATATTGTCTAGTTAAAATCCCACGAATTATAAAATAAGTTAAACTGTATTTAATTTATATAGATTGTAAATGTTTACTTAACTTCTCAAATATTTATTAGGTCTCAGTTAGTTTCACCATAAGATCAAACAAACTTTTGAAGCTAACCTATTGATTTACAATAAGTGTAAACACTTGCTAATTTAACTAACAATGTTGCTTCAAAATAATTTTGTATTTCAAAGTAATAGCAGTGGAATAAATATGATATAAGTCGTATACATTAAACTTAAATAAAAGATGCACAACAGATATAACAAGAGGTTCAGTCTCAAGCCAAGACTTAGTCCTCTCAAATATATATAAATGTGATCCACACCATGGATCGGGGTTACCAACAGTTTTACAAAACTGTCTAGGCCACGTAGGGACCTCTACCCCTGTTCTTTGTGGGAAACAAAACAAAGACTAGGTCACACAAGGACCTCTTCCATAGTTGACGTGGGTAAACAAATGTTAAGAGAATTTGAGTGAGGAATCTTATATCCTCGAGTTCAGTGTAGGAGACAGTGTGTGTAAAGATATACAGAGTACACCCCACTACTTGAATGATAATAAATAAATCACATAGAGAAGACAGATGAGAGTTTAGAGAAGCTCCAGTGATTATCAATGCAGCTATAGACTCATTGGATTCAGCAGGAATGCTTCAAAGTCCTTCTCTGGTAATTCTGTTGAAAAACAGAGTGTCGTAGTTCATCTTGTCTTCTTCAGGAGTGAGAAATATTTCTTGATTCGTTGTGTGTTCTTCAGTGGTGTTGGGTGGAATTATTAGGTGATCTTTGAAGGTCTTGCACTCTCCTTCTTGTTCAGCACATTTCACTTGAGTGTACGCATGTTCTTCTCGTTGTATATTCACTCTTTTCTCTATTTCACCACTTGCGCGTGTACTGCATCTCAATCTTCCTTTCATTCCACAAGTTCTGGCAGTAGGAATGATTTCCTTTTCATAGGTACGGGATATGGATTCCTAACATTCCAACAACTAACATTAAATAACATTATTTTCATTAAAAACAACAAATATGACCGTTATCATCATTTAAAATAATATTGACATAAGCTTAAGAAATGATGTCACAATGATCATGGAAATGATGTCTTCTTTACGGTGTCTGGTTATGGTGAGTGGTCACGGTGTTGGGTCACGGTGAGTGGTCACGGTGTCTAGTCATGGTGTTTTGTCACAGTGAGTGGTCACGGTGAGTGGTCACGGTTTCTGGTCACGGTGAGTCCTTCACGGTGTCTGGTCACGGTGTCTGGTCATCGTGAGTCCTTCATGGTGTCTCCATACTTAGAGTAATATCTGTATTAGGACTAAGAAAATGACATGCAGAATATGGGTTAAGGTTAATCATTAGAGATAGTATATGAGATAATTATGATCATGCATAAGACTCGTAAATAATAAATATAATAATTAACATCCATAAGCTTTGTTATCAAAAAAACACGATGTGCACCTATTGTTGAGTTTGAAGAGAATTTGCAAGATGTGTACTGAAGATCCAGATTAATGAACAGAAATGAGATTTGTGATCATTAAAACATGATTAACACATGAGGAGTCCAACATTATTCATTATATTATTTATTGGTACTTCAATACTTAAGTAAAATTATTTATATTCTATTAAATTAATATCAATAAAACCACCATATTAATTTAAATAAAATATTTAAACATTCAAAAAATTCCAATCCCTGAAAATCTAGGAAAAAAACATGGATTATTTTTAATATCCAATTGGGGTGACATATTCTCTGATAGAAATTTAATGTCATAGGGTATCAAGTAGTCCTCTTAAGAGGGGACTAATCAATTGTCACCAACATTAAATAATTATGATAAATCATATTCTATCCTCTACTTTGTTGATCGAAATTTCATCATCAGTTAGAATATAGGGATATTTAATGTTCACAATAAAAAATTCAACATAAATATATGTTGATAAAGTAATTAAAATAATATATATATGTTTATTTATTTATATATAAGTTCTAGCCTTAAGGTGATAATATTTTCCTTATCATTTAACTCTCATATGATCACAAATTCTTCTACTAATAATAATTTTCACTAATTACAATTTGGTGTGGGATGTTACTTTCATAACCTATATTTCGGTTAGTAAACACTACATCTCCAAAAAATAAAATTTCACCTTCCATTTGACTATAATGATTCTATTTATTTTACAAATTCCCAAATCGTAATATGGTATTTTACTATTCCTTGTACCAATGATGAAATGAGTTCTTTGTCAGCCATGATGAAATTTAAAAAAATGTATGTTTGGATATCTAAAATTTCATCATCTGGTAACAAAAATCTATCAAACTTACTCAATATATTTTTATATTCATTACATTTTCTTATAAAAAATTGTTCTATGACTAAATATTTCATGAAGGCACATAACCCATAATTTCTTCTCACAAATGTTTTCTCTGTATTAGCAACCTTCTATTAATGATCACGACCCTTGAAATAGCCAAAATTTATTATAAAATATCTAGATGAACATTGAGATCTAAATTTTAATTTAACATTCATACCAACATTATTTTTTCATCCTTCATGGAATCTAAATAACCACAGTAAAAATTCATTTAAAAAATTTATATAAATCTTAGATTCAATGGTCATCATTAAATACTATTGAATTATTAGATTTATTTACAAATGATTGAATAATATATTATAAAAATCAAATTTTTTTAATTTATAATTTTTTTAATCACCAAAAACCCCCATCAGATGAATTTTTTTAAAATTCCCAGATAACACCAGCGTTGTATAGTTTATCATTATAACCCAAATTGATTATATATTAACTTTTTGATTAAAATTATGAGCAAATCAGCATTATTACTTGAACATTATATGGATCAATATTGTTACATGAATAGTATAACTCTTATATTAATACGATTAACAATTTGGAACCAAGTTTTTCTTTTCTTCATTAATTTCAATATTGAATTTTTATCTATCCAGTATAACAATTTTTTCTTGGTACAATGAAACATCATAACTTTTTATATATTGTAAATATATGAATCACTCTATGTATAGTAAACAATTTATACATATAATTCCATTAATTTTAATGAAATATATACCCCATGTACATACATTAACAGATTATTCTTCATAACACTACTACAAAATCTCTGTAACACTGAACTTTTCATAGTCTATTTGAAAATTATTTTTTAACATTAATATTTTAAAAACTATTTTTCTTTACAAAAACATAATTGAATACGCATGTGACCCATTTAGTAATCTTTATTTTATAAAAAATTAGGATAATTGAAAAATATTATGACATAAATTATAAATTCTCTATGAAAACTCATATGAAAATTATATGAATAATTATAGAAAACCCCATATAAATTTTCATATGAAAATCTCTATGAAACTTGTTAGGTAAATACATAAGAAACATCATTTAATATCTCTAGGAATATTCATATGAATTATCTAAAACATACCTATTAATATCTTATAATCTATTGATAACATGGATAATTTCATTACAATATCAGACAAAATATTCATCATGATCATTCTCATTGTTCCATAATTATATGTTCAGTATAATGTTAATATATTTTAAACTATCCTTTCATGAGAAATTTTTAATCAACATAGTTAAACTTGCTCAGTATTAAATTAAATTCTACTAAAAAGTTATTCCTCAATGTTTCATTAATATAAATACTAATTACATTTTTAATCCCATCATTTTCCCATGTGATGGTTTATAGATATCAATTAATGCAAGAAAATTTAATAAAATCATCCATATCATAAATCATATAGGAATATGTGTAGTATCCGTAATGTTTCTATATATTTTCGTGATATAAAATGGTCTGTAACTCCTCCTCCTTCATCAAGAATCCCTTTTTCTTCATGTTAATAAGTCATTAAAAATTTCTTTTACTTCATAAAATTGAGATATTATATAATTCTTCTCATAAAATTTTAATGTTTTACTAATTCAATGCATCTCTCCATCCTATAAAATAACATAAGGTATACTCAATATTTCATTGTAAAGAAGGATTAAGAAATTCACTATTTTTAATGAATTCATAGTTCCCTCAACAAAGCGTAAAATAATATTTCACATTTTAACACCAATATTTGTAGATGTTGTTTAACACTATTTATTCCAAAACATATATCAACTCTAAAATCCTTTAATAACATTTGAACTAAAGATATCCTTATTTCACAAAGACTACAACTAAAAATTCATAAAAACATGGTATCAATCAGTTATGTAAAATTACACTATGAATCATTATTTGGATTCTATAAAAATCCATGGATTAAAGACATTAAAATTAATGTAGGCGAAATAGTATGAATTAATTGAAATAATTAAACTTACACATGAATATTAATGTATGAAATCTCATTTAAAGTTTTCAAAAAAATTCATCCTTCATTTAAGTACTCATCAGAAATCTTGGAGTAGACATCATAAGATTAAAAAAATTATATAATATATCAAATAACTATCATAATTATTATAGTTGAGTTGATGTGGGATTTGTGGAGTGTAATAATTATTGTGGTTGAGAAACCCTAGACTTACAGAAGAAGATAATATGGTATTCAATGATGTCACATAATAAATTCAAGGAGTCATTTAAAATGGATCATGTCAGGAAATTTAAAATCTAATGTGTCTGGTTTAAAATCAATAAAATATTTATTTTCAGAATGGATACACTCCAAAAAATCCCATAAATACATATGGGCAACCATTTCACAAATCATGTGATGAAGAAAAACATCCCATAAATACTATAAATCCGTACACATTTTCACATATGATCCATGTGTCATATATTTAAATGAGGTACATTCATGATTAGTATTAGTTTATATAGTCATGAATCATGGTTGGATTCCCCTTGACATTTTTATCCACTAGGTAAATCAAGGATTTGAAAATGAGATATTTTTTTAAAAAAAATATTTATCAGAAGAAAATTATTTCACTAAGTACTTGAATATAATTCCATAAACCGCTAGAAGTTCATTTACATGATAAACCCTCCTCAATAATTCTTCTTTACTCATCCTCTAAAAAACCTCACAAATTCATTATAATTTTCATAAACAACCTCATATTCATTAAAAACTATTCATATAATATAATTTTTATATTTTATGCAATGTTAAGTATACATGTATCACCATAACATTCCTAAAATATTAATATTATCTCTATTGTCATTATATTTTATTCCATGACTATCTAAATAAAAATAAAATTGAAATCTAATTCATTGAGAAAAATCATAAATTAATAAAAAAAAATTAACAGTTCTATATATGATGGAATGATTTTGTTACACATTTTATCCTTCTTAACAGAGAATATTTATATTGGACAAAATAACCACAAAAAATTCAATGTGAACCTATATAATTTAGTAACAAACTAATCCAATTATTTAAATGTTATAAAATTCATACTAATAACTGAATAAAAATTAGAACCTTTCTAATGACTATAATATTACAATATTTTATTATTTTTTAGTAAATTAAGATTGATTTGAGCTTATTTGAATGTCTAGGTAATGCATATATCATCATAATTTCATATCATATATAATTATTAGATTCTAAAAAATTGTTTTTTATGGAGTTCAAATACCTATAATGATATATTATGTTCATACATATCCATAAATTCTTGTTGTTTTTATGTCAGCAACATCCTACCTACTTCAATGTCCATTTGAATAAAATTTTACCTAATCTGTAAGTGTTTTAATTAAACCAATGTTCAATCTATATTAAAATATTTTTCCTCAATTTCCAAGTTCCTTTACTTGTTTTTAGAATGTGTGTTTTTATAATAAAAATGATGGATTAATTTCATTTTCAATTATCTTTGACTTTCATTATGAAGGAATAAAGAGGAAACATTTTAACATTTTACATATGTGTATTTTAACACATTCTTATATGGGTCTAAAAATATTGTTTTATAAATTTTTACTACATTTCCTACACTATTCATCCATAAAAGTTCCTCGATATATGTATTCCTGTTATATCATTTATATTATCATAAAAATTTATTTCCCATTTTCTTAGAGGATTTTATCAAATTATTTATTAAATGAAAATAACATTTAATCATATTTTAATGGGAATTTTTAATGTTATATTATTTTGTTTTTAAATTATTGTTTTGATGAAAATTATAATATTCAATTTTAATTTTTTCTTTAAAGGCTTAAAGTATATTTTATATGATGAATTTTTATACCAATATATATCCGTATAATTAATTATGTAATAACTAATTATCTAGTGAGAAGATGATTGGAATTAACTGGTTATATGTTATTATATTATATGGGAAATATAAGTGAACATGGTTGATGAATATGATTTACCAAAATAAATAAATTATTTTTATATTCTCACTGTATTTTTTAAATAATTTATTCGATAAATTATTTACTCCCTATGTGGTATTTTTTTATTCCTAATCTCAATGTTTTATTATTTATAAAATTAGTTTTTCTCATAGGTTTTCATTTTTTTTAATTAAAAATTGAGTTTATATAATATTTTATCCCTTTATGGGATTTTTTATCATCCCATTTTTCAATGGTTATTCAAAATCCTAATGAATATCTAGGAAATATTACAAATTATAAAATTTATTATCAATTAATCACCATGAATAAAGAAAAATTTTGATAAATGAAACACATGGTTAAATTTATCAAAATGTTCATTTAGAAGAAATGTACATTGTTATAATCTTTCAACTATGGTATGTAATGTATTTATTATTTATATAATACTCTAAACCTAAAATATCATTTCAATAAAAATATTCAATATCATTATATTACACTCATAATTTTATATTTTTATGTTACTTGTTGTAATATGTGTGAATCCCTTTACTCATGGATTTGGTTTCCAAATACTTATCAATCCGTATTTACTCATTTATAACAAAGTTGATGGTTTTAAGAAATAATATTTTCTCAGATATAAATTAATTATAATGTGATTTACCAAACTCAAATTCCACTTCATAGGTTCCCTAAGCCTGGTGGTTCACATGGCCTCAGGCACATGTCTGTGAACAGTAGAGGTTGCAGACTACGAGCGAGGGACTAGGGTGTCTCCATAGGGTGACTACTCCCTCATTACTAGTGTATCAAAATAAAAAAAATATGATATTTGTTTAAATAGAAGAATATGTGTATTTATTAAACAAGTGAAGAAGAATAATTTAATAAATAATTTATCAACTACTAATCATAAACAAAAAATGATGATATGTCATGTATCTCGAAAAATGGAAAACATGAATACAAAAAAGTAGAAATGAATTCCAAATGAATTTATAAAAAAGGAAATAAAGAATATTTCCCATGGATCATGTTATCCTACTCTTTCATATGGATCCATATCCATAATAATATAGCAACCAATCAACCATTTAAATCTATATTCATCCCTTCATCAACACCTACATACATGTAGTCTGTCCAACTACTAATGGAACCCATAGAGTGTGTGATATTAGTCTATGTTGGCCACCAATAATGGTGTCTATAACATTTTTATATGTAATATAATATGTAATAGTTCAAAATAATTCATATAGAATGTAAAGTAGTAAAATTTACCTAAAATACCAATTAGATACATCATCCCTCGATTGGTGACTGAACATATTACCTGTAAATTAATTAATTAACTAAAAATTTATATTAACAGGTCACATGAGGTATAGTAGGAACTAACTGCCCTATCTCTTAATAGTCGTAATAATCAATCCAATTTTGACAATAAAACCTAGACCTCAATGGTTTCCAACTCAGTGGTAAGTACATCCTAGTTGACGGTAGTAGTGTAATCCAAGGAACATCATCCATGTATTTCCCCAATGGAGAATCTAACTGAGTTAAAGGAATACATCCAAGGTAAAATGGGAATAAGATATGACTAGGTCCAAGGATTTAACTAATGAACATCAAATCATACTGAATCCATGTAGTGTTTCACGACACTATATAATTATAAATAAGGGATACTATGACGTCAAATTGGGAATCTAATGAAAGATGCATATTATATACCATGGTGGGTCTCAATGTTAGAAGCAAGCATGCTTGAATCGGTATAGAATACTAAAATACAATTTTCATTCCCTCATTAATATAAAATATAACTCAATTAAATACCAAACATTAAATATTTCATGGTCCATATGTAATGATGATCCATATATTTTATTTATTTAATGTAATAATGTCATAAATTAAATAATTCAATTTATCAAGATCGTTTGGATCAAGCCTTGAATTTCATTAGTTTCTCAAGGTCATGTTAAATTAAAAAAATTTGTCAAACAATATATTTAATCATATTTTCATTTGTCCAATCATCTACCGTCCACTATATGTGGAAAGGGGTGTTATCAAATTTAACCAACCAATCATTTGCATTTATTATGTCTACGTCGTATTCATATAAAACACTTTCCTATTTATTATTTTAAAAATTAAAAACATTTAGGCACCGAAAATAGGCCATTCTAGTGGAAGTTTCATGGTACATTTCATTCACCAATAGATGAATCAACAAGAATTTCACATAGAAAAGATTACCATTTGTGTGGTCAATACCAAACACACCCAAACTAAGGCTAAAACTATCACAACTATAGAAAATCACATATGGAGTATCACTCTACATGGTGTCTTGGGAGTTATTTAAATAAACACTATAAACAAATCACCTATATGAAAAGATTTTATCGATATATTTTTAGTTACTATAATAAAGGAATATAAATTATATAATCATCATTGGGAAAATCATTCGTCCCTACAAGTCAATTACAAATACAAAACATTGAGTAATGAGTTATAGAACACCCACCTTATACTCGTATGAATATATATTTCTAGTATCTATATCTAATTAAACATGTAATACATTATCATTGAAAAAGGTCATAAGTGTATGCACCTCAAAAACTTTTTTGAGACAAAGAGAAACGAATAATGGATAAAAAACTCAAATACTTACCGCTATGAATCCAACATTAATAAAGAATGATCGATAAGATATAAAGTGAATGAGATCTATCATCCCCAAACACATGTCATCAAGAAGATCCAAATGGGGTTAAATGGAGGTTCTTACCACTTGAATTTGGAATGGGGAAATGGGATATCATTAACTGTATCATTAATGAAAAAATGGTATTCACCCTTGAAAAATTAATATTCATGGCTTGGCCACATGATTTTAAAAATTATGTTCCAACCATGCATCTGAACCTAATGAAATGTGTGAATTCATATATTTAGGACAAATGGTTAGAAAAATCATGCCCCAACCATGGAATATGGATATGTCCAAAAATGATGGCCATCCAAATGGTTTCGACTAACCATTTGACCCCACACACAATTTACTCTTATAGTGTGATATTCCTATTTTTATAAACAATACTTGGGTTTTATGATCCGAAAAAGCCTTGAGAACCATTGAGACCTTCTTGAACACATTATGCATCCACATTAGGTCAATAAAATGAAATAGAAAAAATACAAAAAGATTTTTCTGTAAATAAAAACCCATGTTTTTACAATAACCCCCCCAAGGAAATTGTCACTGAGTTCAGCATCCTAGGACAGATAAGAACTGTCTGAGAAAAACTCTGACCACTGGGTACATACATCACCCTCCTGATCAATTGTCTCATCTTGAACATACTAGAGCTTCAATAGAGACCATACAAGTGTAACAGAATGACCATAGAGAGACTTTATGCTTTGGTCAGAGATGTATATAGGATACTCCTCAAATGAGTCATCCCCATGAATCTCAAATTTATAAGGATCAAAACAGTTAGTGTAGTTGGAATGATAATGGAATCATTTTGGAAGGTGAAAGACATAATTTATGACTAGTTACCTCTAAGGTAATAGCAACTAATTGGTTTTCAGCATGACTTGCTCAAAAATCTAAAATGGCCCAACAAATCAAGGATTAAACATCCCTTACCATTGAATTTATCTATTAACAAATGTAGGTAATACCAATTAGAATTAATGATCCCCAACCATGGATTCTAGAAGTCTTAAATGAAATTCAACAAATGGTTTTTTCTATACTAAGTAGTATCCATATGGTTCCTGCTCATCTGATCATTATTTGAAGTATCCTGTATGAAATAAGAACCTAGTAGTGATGCCTCACATGCCTCTATCTAGAATAGGGGTAAACATAAGAACCTACCATACATGGACTCAAATAGAGTATTTTAATTTGTCTCCTAAAATCTATTATTATTAGAAAAATTGATAATATGGAAATTATTCTCCCAAGAACCAAAAAAATCATGGACACATGCTCGGATCATGACCTCTAGTACATGTATCATCCATTCCAATTTTCCATCAATCTAAGGGTGAATTTTTGTTCTTATATTCACCTATATACACATATAT
Source organism: Viscum album (assembly GCA_963277665.1). Classification (NCBI taxonomy): domain Eukaryota; kingdom Viridiplantae; phylum Streptophyta; class Magnoliopsida; order Santalales; family Viscaceae; genus Viscum; species Viscum album. Next base: position 974,215,615 of record OY728141.1, read on the forward strand.
CTCTACAACAATATCTATAACTATGACTTGAAATGAGCATCCCTATCTAAAAAACGCTATAAGGGACCCCATATAGTCATATCATCTCATAGACATACAGTCTTCCAAACTCATCAAATAAGAATGTATACCGAATAAGAAAGAAGTGGACCACTTTTATCAGTATGTTCATGACAACACCTAAATCACCATTATCTCTAGGCAACCTAGGTTATCTGATTAAAATTTCCTTTGAAGAACCTTCTAATTCAAATTTCGGGACAATTAGTTTTTGTAACAAGATAGCATGTATATGGTGCTCCGACATCCCATGCTGATTGGTGGAACACCTAGTTGTAAATCATATTATCTAACACTTCATCCATGGAATCCAAAACTATTGATTCATATCTCGATACATTTTAGGGATTCCTAGTTCAAAATCCCATTGAAAAGTGTGGGAATCATGCATCAACACTTATATAATATATTTAAGAACCCATAAATTTCCAAGAATATATAGAATGACATCTATGACCACTGACCTATCAGAATTCCAGTCATCTACTATGATACCCACGCAGATAACCAAGCCTTCAGCATGTAAAAATTCTCCAATCCTGACTTATGCAAGGAGGGGAGAGTTGACTATCAGGTCTAATAAATAATACTTCTTATGGATATAATGAAACTTAAAATGGAGCTCAAAAAAAGGGAAATCAATTCCCATTCATTGGTGGCATCATGTATCAACTTTGCCTAATTTTACTAGCTTAGTACATTAGCAACATATTCCTCCTTCCAGGAATATAGGTAGGATAGAAATAAAAGGATTGTATATATATAACCCATCACTACTATCTGAAATTAAAATCATGCTATAGAGGGATATATTTGATTATCTTTTAGTCCGTATACACCCGCAAAGTGTTCACACAATAGATAGTGTCTCTAGAAACATATCTCATGTACCACTAATTCTTATTAAAGGAAATGAGTTAGGTAGTTTCTCTCAGGAGGCTTCAACTAACATGTTTCGTATGCGAGGACTACATCCTTCTCCATTATCACGGCTCGTAGGTTGAGGTCTGATGCATAACAGAAAATGGTATATCCTCTTCCAGGCTCTAGTAGAATCCAAAAAGGATCTCCAAGAATTATCCCTTTAATCTCCTAAGAGGATTTATAACGTGATTCTAACCATAGTAACACAACACCATTTATTGTAACACCCACTATATGTGAATACAATCATTAAATGACGTGTCTGAAACACCTGTAATATTCATCGTTCCCCATGAAACGTTGTATATCTATCATTATATTGGGATTATCCCAGGAATCCACAACACTATCCTTTTCTAGGTCAATATATTCTCCAGATGCTGGGATAATATGACCCATTATGTAAACTTTTTCAACCCACACATGGAACATAGAAATTATAAGAAAAATTTGATGTCATATCATTGTACCCAGAATGATATCAAAATTTTCTGTATGGTCTCTACTTGTGTGAAAATACCCCAATATGTCTCCCATAAATACAATAACAAATAAAACCAACTAGGGTTAAAAAATCCTATTTATTATATCTATGGAATTAGAGGTTTATTTGGTATAATAGAAAAACAAATCTTGGTACTAAAATCAACCATACATACTACATGAAGTTGTATGAGTAAATGTATGATGGCATGGCCCACACTTGATGATAGCATGATCTCAGGTTGATCTAAGAGGAGACCCCTACACTTTGGATCTAGAAAATGAGACCATCATTACAAGTAAGCGGATACTAGTTCATGATCATAATCTTGTTCAATTTTATTGAATCCATGTATAAAAGAAGGGTGCCATCCTCCTTCTCGGGGAAAATGACTGGTTAACTCTAAGAATATGTGCACAGACTTTTTAAAAAATCAAACAAAATATCCTCTAACATTAACTTGAGATCTTGTAGAACTATAAGTTCTATTTTATATTGAGGAATATACACTATATATGATCATAGAGAAAATTAAATCTGAAATTCTATGCATATCTCAGTACATATTCCAGAAACATTGTGGACAAATATGTCCCTGAAACAATCTACTACATGAGGAAATTGAACTATATATAATCCCTGATCCCTTATAAGGATATTATAAAATTGGGTAGTAATTCCACCAATCCCATTATTCTATTTTCCATCACTACTAGCAAGGACCAACAAAAAATCCTTAGTTTGATAACCACTTTCGTCTGTTGATGTAAATGACACCATGCAGTGATAAAAATATATAATTATGTGATATGGATCCAACCAATCCATCCTTAGAATGAAATAGAAGCTCTTAATCTCGATAAATATTGGTCCAATAGAATGGTATAACTATTTACCCCATGTAGAAGTCCCTGCACTAGTATATTCCCTCTAATCATACCCATAGTGGTGTATCTAAGGTGATTAAACCACATAAAAATGTATTTATAGCCTATTGATTTCCTTTATTGATAATGAGATAAATTAAAGTGAAAAGTTGTATCAAATAAAACATATAATTTAATGAAGCCTATTAGAATAGTACCTCGTACTATATATGGTATCGCAACATGTTCCTTAGGAATCAATTGTAATGCATGAAACTGAAATCATTTATGGCTATAAGAAATAGTTGGACTAACATGATTAAAACTACTCTGCTAGCACTACTAACGATCAGGTGTATGGCTACCATGGACCTAACCTCATCATCCAAATTTCCTTCCAATGCTTCTCAAACTCCCCACTTTATGTCACATAAAATAACCGTCTACTTAAGGTGGAGACGGTGTAGACGCTCTTATACTAGAAGATGATGGAATGATTATATATAAATGATGAAGATTACCCATGAGGTGGAAAGACTAGAACTCCAGTGGGTCTATATCACACTGATTCATCATATTCCCATGTCGTACACAATGATGGAATAATATATATTTATCTGTGTATGTACCATGGTATCCTCTGCCATGATGTGAAACCTAGAGGCATTACTTTTTTTCATCCAAAAGAACTATTGTCCTTCTATGGAACTGATCTGGTATGGCCAGTACTGTCATCTTACGACAGGTTGAACTCAGTGACTAGATACTGATTTATCATCTCAGATAATATATGTAGGTGAAATACATTCAAAAAAGTTCAAATAGAAAACTAGATCCCATCCTCAACGAATCTGGCATGTGAATTCTCATTACTGACTAGAAGTTAAAAAATGTAATGTAACTCAATAAAAACTGTTGAATACATCATTTCTAAAATTTTACCCTAATAAGGATGAATGGACACTTTTCCTCTATCAGCTCCCAGCATCTGAGGAAATAACTAATCATAGAAGGCATTCTAGAAATGATCCCATAGCATGACATGATAGAGACTAGCCTAGGTAATCACATACAACCACCACATGGATGGATAACTCAACATGTATGTATCAAGTTTGAACCTCCACTCTGAAGGAATATCTATATTCTCAATGATATATAGGTTGGAATCAATCAATGACACTACAACATGTGGAATTCCATCGCCTGAAGAGGTGGGGGGATATTTTCTATGGATTTCATGAGTCAGATCGCCAACTGTAGGTGCTTCTCATAGAACACCATGATTGGATTGCATGATACACATGAAACTATCACAAACATTAGAATCTATTTCTCGATCCCGTAAAATATTCGATGCATCTAGAGGAACTCATCGAGGTGTGACTTGAAGCTTATGTCTAACCATGTCTCGCTAATAGTTGTCAACACCCTTCTAGTGCATGACATGAGGACATTGTGGTTGCATTGTTCAACGATTACAAATCACACTCCTCATAAATTTTTAAAATAATATATAAAACATCCTTAGAATTATATGAATGTATTGAAACTAACTACCCATGGTATACTACCCCCCATCCACATTCATATACATCCAGGTATCAATACTGCTCAGTTGAAATAGTATGTCTTTAAATTAGAATGGTTATGCTTGAACACACATGAATGATGGCTCAAATGGTAAAAACAAAAGAAATTATCACATTCCATAAAAACATACATGGGCTTGGTATTTAATAACATATCCATGAAAAAATAATCCCAGATATGGAAATATTCTATACCTATGGTTCTAATGACTATATTATAGGAATATAAATTCAATAATCAGCACTTGATGAAAGCAGTGGGCCGTATAAGTCAATTCAAAAAAAATTGATCCCAATGGATGAGTTATCGACCACCCATCAAGTACTATTATGACTCTTACTATCTAGTATCGGCCTATAATTCAATCAATAATGGATTATATTTAATAATAGAAGAAGACAATACACCTCAAAAACTTTTTTGAGATAAAGAGAAATGTAGAACTACTAAAAGGTATTAAACTAATTACCCTTGTACATCCAGCGTGACTTACGAAAGATCGATCTGATCACATAAAAGGTGATATATAATCCCATATCATATTCCTTCAAGGAGATATAAATCATAATAAATGTAGGTTATACCCAATATAATTTATTATATAGAAGGAGGAGAGGGTTAAATAGATCATTAAGGAAAATTTTCAATTCTTTCTAAAAAAATTCATATGAACGGTTTGGCCACATGGTTTGAAAAATTTATAAAAAACCGTAAATTGGTACCTAGTGTAGTGTGGTAAGTTTCACCATATGGTTTGAAAAATTGTTCTGCAGCCATTCATGGGTACTTTTTGAAAATGTATAACTCTAACAACTTGGCGGTATTGCATGAAAACCCATTCACTAATAATAGGATATAGCTCTTCCAGAAAATACAGGTCATAAAAACAGTTTAGACTAACTACATGTACTCTTAACATGGTTTACATTAACCATGTGGCTTATCCATTTTTTAAAAAGATGTTTTCCATGTTCCGAATATGCTCTGGACACCCCTAATAACCTTGTCAACTCATTAGGCATCCACATTATTTCCATAAAAATGAATTTGTTGAAAAATGAAAGGATTTTTACCAGAATAAAAACCGATTTCATACATATAATAATATTATAATAATTTGAGATTCCATTTTATAGTGCAAGGGCCTCATTTTGATTTGTAATAACATATTTGGATGGTACAAGCTCATGTGACAGCACCTAAATATTTTTTAAAGGAATAACTCTAATTGAGGTTGGTAGTCTTAAAAAACACCAATGGTTTATGGATTTTTTGATGTTATAGATATTATTCATTAAAACCTATTATGTGTTATGGAGAGTAAATTGAACTTCTATTATTTAATTTTAAATACCATAATTGTAATTGAGGTTTCTAGGGTTGTGATGGATCACTGGATAGTTAATTGATTCCCCATCATCCAATGGTTTATTGTTTCACTAAATATATCTTATCACTTATATATTAACCCTAGGAGTTTTATTAATTAAATACTATTATATAGTGGACCACAAGATTGTTTCCCATTGTTATATTTTAAAACAGATGTTTTGGGGATAAAAACTGGTTAAACATTGGATTAGATGCATGGAAGCTTGTGATACATTATTCACTCATGTTATGTTTACTTTTGTGGTGGGAGAGTGATCCTTCTCCAATTACATGTATTTTTGTTCATCCGATTCATTTATAATGAATAAGTAATATTTGATTTCTAAAATAAAATTGATAAATTTTTCAATATTTTTATTATAAATTGTCATTTGTCATTAATGAAAATCCATCATATATGTATGTGTATGATGTGTATGCATCTATAGGGAATAGAATCCTATAATGGTTCTAGGATAATACACATAAATTTGATGAATCATGTGTTGTAAATCAATGATATAAAATAAATATTACTAATTAATAGATTATAGCTGTGTTTCCAAAAGGTTGATGGATTATAATATTTGAATATCTATAAAAATGAATTGTTATTTCATAATGGTTGAGCCTTGAATTGAAAAATTACCATAGTCGATCACATGAACACATTATTCTTATGATCAATCCCATCACTGTATCCATGAGATTCATCACATAATTGATCCACAAACTATATCAATGTGTTTTATCATTAGGTTAGTTGACATGCATTAAGAATGAGTTTTCTCATGGAAAATATGTAGTCTATGTGGTTCTTTTATATGGTCGATCCACCATGTTCAGTTGTGTAAATGTTTGATCCACCTTCATAAAGTAATTTTGAGTATATATAAGCTATGTAAGGGTATGTTTAAATTTTAATACCTAAAAAAGTGAAACTATAGAAAAATAATCATCATAAAGGAATTTTTATGTAATGTAATTATAACACCATTCATAGAATTCTTCATATGGGTAAACTGATAATTCAATTAGAAAAATAAAAAATTATATACCCTGTATGATAACATATAACTAAAATAAATGTTACTCCATTGACATAGACATGGGTAATGTTAATAAATAGTGGTCCTATAATTTTTATAAACATAATACATGTATATGATGATGCAAAATTGCTATTCTTTAGGTTTTATAAATCATGGTCAAGTATAAGGTCATGAATCAAGAAAAATAATATGAGTGGGTTTCATACTGAATGTAAGAGGTTTACATTGTAATGAAAAATTATTCAATGTACATATTGATTTAGAATCCATTTATAGAAAAAAATTTATAGATATTGATATTGAATTGATTAAATATTTAAATCATTAATTAAGGAGCTATGTTCTTGGGAAATTTAATTTTTAAAAAAGGCTAAATTTTGATATGTATGTCAAAATGAGATAAATTTCAAATTATTGCGTCCTTTTTAAAAGATAATCTATGAACTTCTTCTATGGCTCCTGGGGTTTATGTATTTTATATATAGAATAAATTTAACAGGATATTATTTTTGTATGTATATTATCATAAAAATATGACCAGTGATGAGTGAATTTTGAGAAGTAATAATTTTTTATGATATATTTTTATTTAGAAAAAAATATTTAGTATCGAATAAAAAGAAATAGATAACATTTTAGAGATATTGTAAATCCATGATAAAGTATAAAAAGAAAATATTGAGTATTTCTTTCTCAATTCATTGATAATGTTATATGTATGAATAGTTTCATGCTAAATGTGATATAACAATATTGATAGTGGATCCTATGTGTCATGTGAGGTGATTCTCATAAGATGTTTGATGTGTAGAATAGAATACTTTGGACAATGAAATCCTTATATAGTGATAGACTTTATATTCAAATTACCATTCAAATATGTGATTGGTGGACCGTTGATTTTTTTTGAGTGGAAACATAAGGATCACACTAGGAGGTATAAATTTTGTTATTTTCGATAGATATCCTCCAAAATTATAGGAATGCATTAAAATCATATTTGGATATATATTAAATAGAATCATAATGACTATAAGTTATTTTATATTGAATACTATATATTTATGGATATATATCTTTTTAATTTTAAGGTGATATCAGGTCGGTTATACTAATGTGATTAATAGTGGAAATTCCTATTTTCATAACCTTAGAAAAACATGATAAGGATTAGGCTTTCAAGGAATAAAAATGAAATTCTTGTGTGGTATGCCTTAGATAATACATTTATTTGAGTATGGGTGAGACTAAATAAAATAATTATGTTAATATTTTACCATATACAAATGTTTATTAAAAAATGATAAAATGAAAATTATAATTGATACACTCTTTAAAGACCAGAATTTTCCATGTATTTTTTTTAATTATATGGGATTAATTCGAGACCACAAAATTTTACAGCGCGCGATTCCAAGGCTCGTCGTTCCCGGAATGATCTTTTGATGTTTTATCAATCATTAAATATCGTTCCTGAGTGTTTTTCCTGAAAAAGTGGAATAACTCTTAAACGGGTTCCCAGATCAGAAATTTGAGGGCACCGTTTTGTTCAGAATGTCAAGATTAACCTAGGTGCGACTTAAGATTAGTCGACACAATGATCCTGTGGGAAAACCTGAAAATGGAATAACCATAAATAAAATTATTAAATATAGTTATATTATTTTTCAAATGATTTTAACTCACAAACTGTGACTTAGATTAAAAAATTATAATCACCACTGAGCTCGTAAGTGTATTATTTCTTTAGGCAGATACTAACATTGGTCGGTGCATGCGAACAATGGATGTTATTTTTAGGCTGTAAATTAAATAATTAAGTGACAATTATTTTATTTCTAAAATACATGAATTCTTAATGGTATCTCAGATTGAATATACGAGAGTACCATTGAGTTTTTTGTGGCATGTTCTCCTTAGGTGGTATCTAACCTCGACCGGCATGGGTTGAGAGTGAACGTTTATAATTTATTGAACATTTGTTAAGGTACATTCAATAAATGCACAAGAAGTGTTTTCTAACTTTTGAACCAGGTGCTTGGATTAAAAATCCATGGGAACCATTGAATCTGAAGAATCAGGATTCTCTTAAATGAGGCTTCACTTCACAACAGTAGATATTGAGAAAAAGATATATTTTGGTACTTTTTAAAAGAAATATATAATATAACATAGTTATTTTATTTTCATTCTTTTCCTCCAATGGAAAATAGGAAACATGGGACTAGGAACGTGTCATGCCAATAAATAGCATGACCTTTCAATACTAAGAAACTATTCCATTTGGAAATTGGGAATGTTCCTAATTAATGGGCCTCTATTAATTCCACGAATGTTGCACACCCTCCCCGTCTCTTATTTATATGGTGCTTTGGGAGATGATTCGACACTGTTACTCCAAGAAACGTAGTGCTAACAAGGTGCAGAGACTCCAAACCCTTGGAAGACGGAGCCTGTTTGAATGGGAGATGATGAGAGACACCGAACCATGAATCGAAGGACAATGTATGAACGATATCGTTGGAATCTAGTTGCAGAGGACAGTGAACATCGACCCCCTACCTCAAATGCTGAAGCTCTCCAACAACCACAAGTAGGGGTTTTGATTCATGTTTAATTCAAGTGAATTTCTTGAGCCCTTTAATCCACCCTTGTGATTACGAGTTAACACGGAGGGCATGGGCGTAATGAACCCTATACAGACCCTCCGCTATCTTGATAAAATTTCACCTCCGTGGAAGACTATCGGTGTGACAAGACCAAAAAGCTATGAGTAATGAAGTGTGTCGATACACACTGCAAGAGTAGGCCGTGTGACAAAGCCGTGGTGGTCATCATAGTGACTGAAACCTACCAGCTTTGGGGGAGGTGTGGCGCACTGTCGCGCGCCGCCGGTGAGAATGGGGTTGTTTCTTATGAGACGCGGCGATCAAAACCATAGAGGGCCGTGGGAGGGGAGGTGACGCGACCTGCGCGCCGCCGGTGAGTATAAGCCCTTGATAAAGCCACGGCGGAGGCAGAACCCCTGCCATCAGAAGGTTCCCTGAGGACCAGGCAGTTCCCCCGAGGTGCCTCCATTTCATTAAACTGAATTACATCCGGGCTTTTTGGGACACTAGGTTGGGGGACTCCCCCCCCCCTTTCCAGATCGGGGCAGAAAACAGTCAGGATGCCCCTTTACGATCCATGATCTACGCGGTCGTGCCACCCTCTTGGGGGATGCCCCCTTTGCAGGTCTGGCTACCCCTTGCAGGTCGCCCCCCATACAGGCTGGGCCACCCATGTAGGCTGCCCTTTTTCGGCCACACTTTTTGGGCCGCCCCCCTTGCGGGTCGTGCAGCCCCCGGGATGGTGGGTCGATCCCGCCGCGGCCATCCTAACCCGAGTCGAGCTGGGTCAGTCTGACCGGGTCAGAATAGACCGGGGCTCGACTAGGCCTAGAAACACATTGAGGGCCTTATCTTCAAGTTCAGATGTCTGTTTGATGTATTGTCTATGACGTTGGGATCCTTGGATTTATTTAATACTTTTGGTATACTCATATTGAGTTTTAGAGACAGTTGGAGTATGACCAGTTTGGATTGATCCTTAATCCAATCGGGCCCTCCAAAATAAATGATTATATCCCACAAACAAAGTTTCTGACTGATGCACTCTCTATCACATAGGAAACCTTACTAAATTTCGGTCCTTTGGGTTACTCTTTTGACAAGCTTAGTGGCAGTCAAGGTATAGTCGATATCTCGAGGGGAAGATTATACCAAACTCGAGTGCACCGAGTGAAAGGAATCTAGTGGCTCGCAGTGAGGCGGTGGTTGGAGACAGATCATAGAGAGGTTAGTAAAGAGCGATCATGTGTGGGTCAACACTGTTCATGTGTGGGTCAGATCATTTTTGGTTCAGTGCTCAATGATCATGTATGGGTCAGCACATACCGATCCATTATGGGTCAGATCATGTGTGGGTCAGTGCTCAGCAAACCTGTGTGGGTCAGCAAATACCATCCATGTGTGGATGAGATCATGTGTGGGACATAGTGGGGGTTACTTACCTATCGATCTTGTTTGGATCAAATTCTGTGTGGGTCCATGGGGGTATGTTACCTATCGATACTAGGTGGATCAGATCTTGTACGGGTCAATGTGGGGGTTAGTACCTATCGATCCTATGTGGGTAAAACTTTGTACGGTTAGAATTAGTGCCTCTTGACATAATTAGATGATCTACCTTTGCGACTAATCATATGTACTTATTTACCTTACTTATATACCTGATTCTGAGATGAATCTTTTAGATGTGTGGTACTTTTATCTTCATGGTGTTAATTGTGTGGTACTTCTACCACCATCGTTTTATCTTTGTGGTGTTACCTATGTGCTACTTCTACCTTAGGGCTATTATCTCATTGGTGTTACCTGTGTGGTACTTCTATCATTGTGGTGTTACCTATGTGGTACTTATACCATTGTGGGGTTACCATCGTAGTGTAACCATTGTGGTGTTACCAGTATAGTACTTCTATCTTCGTGGTGTTACCTATGTGGTACTTCTACCTTTGTGGAGTTATCTTCGTGGTGTTACATATGTGGTACTTTGACCTTCGTGGTGTTATCTTTGTGGTGTCACCTGTGTGGTACTTATATCATCGTGTGTTACCTGTGTGATACTTCTATCTTCGTGGTGTATCTATGTGGTACTTCTACCATCGTGGTGTCAACTTTTTGGTATTTATCTCTCATGAATGAGATGAGTATATCTTGATAACTTAGGTATATGTATGGGCATATAACTAAGTATAGTTGAAGTCTATTTCATAATTCTTTGAGATTGAGGTCTTTCTTTTTTATATATCTTTTGTGGAACTCTAGGACAGCTACTAGGGTCTCGGGGTCCCTAATGAGTATCGATATACTCTCCCCTGCATAGTCTATGGCCGCACCTTGTAGTGTCCTGTGTAGACGATAGACAACATTGATCGAGGCTGAGGGAGCCCAGACTGGACGGTTCCTGGAGGTGGACCTTTTGGCATGACATGATGCCGAGACTTATGTTCATGAGCTTTACCTACACATCAAGTAGGAACCTCGATGGATGATCCATGATATGTTTTGGTCTTTTATGTTGTATTTTTACAATTCATTTGTACTAGAACCATTTTAGTAGGTCTTGTATTCCGACCCTTTTACTTTGAGAAAACATTTACTACATCAGTTTACTTCACGGATACTTCTTGTTGTATTCTTGGATTGTGTGTCCGTACAGGTTAAAAAGGAAATGCCCTCATGTATTAGAGATATTCCTTTCCAGTTCATGTTGGTAGCCCCTAGACTATGAAATGCAGGCTTGGGGTAGTCAAGACACAATCCTAGAGGGACGAGTTATGATAAAGTGGTGTCAGAGGAGTCTGTTCTACTGAAGAACTAGGAATCTAATCTTTTCATTGTGGAGATAGTGTAAAGTTTTATGAGTTCGGTTTTCTGTTTGTGGAATCTAGTGTTGGTGCGGTAGCCAACGTATCCATAATCCAGGGCCCTGAATTCTAATTTCTGACTCAGCGCATGAAAATACTGATTGTGTGTGCTTTTGAAAAGTTTTTCTAATGATTTTTTTGAGCCAGCTCCCCAGGTATAACATAATGACCATGGAACAACTGTTCCTTATCAGGATTCCACCACATATATAGCCAACTAGGATTCCCGAGAGAGTACATAATGAAGGACCACCGAGTGACGAGGCTCTAGTGCAGGGCCCTCTTATTGTGTTGGCAACTTTGGGTGTTGTACCAGCAGTACCACCACCTCTTGGGCAGCAGTTACCACCAGCCGCACTGGTAGATAGTGCACGCCAAATGATCATGTTTCACGAGTTCCAGCGGTAGAGGCCTCCGAGGCATTAATGCAAGAAAGATCCTGAGGAAGCTGGGGACTTCATAGAGGATGTGGATAGAGTTTTACGCCTAGATGGGAAACCAACAGATTAGATTGTGATCTGAGCTGTTAGTATTTATCAGTTCATGACCATGCGGATGGTTCACATGGTGATGAGGCCTTGGTACATGGATCATTGCCCGAGATGGTACCTTTGGGTGGTGTTACATCAATATCACTACCCGTTGGTCATCTGTTAAAACAAGAAGTACGAGTAGAGGACACATGTAGGCTTAGTTTCTAACACATGTTTCAGCATCAGATACCCCTCAAGTTCTGAGCATAACCCGACTTATAGGAGGTAAAGGAATGGATTGAGGAGGTGGCTGATTTTCCATCAAGCTGGGGCACTATTCGATCAGATGGTGGTCCTGGTAGAGAGCCTTTTATGTAGATCAGCAGGTTGACGATAATTTTTACATTACCATGATCCTGTGAAGAGGTGAATTTTCTGTGGACAATCTTGATAAATTTCTCCAAATTAGGGGGGTCTCTTTCTATAATTATCTATGGGATGAGAGTTCTCTTGAGCATCTACGGCTTCGGCAGGATGGCATGACCATATCTGAGTATTCATCGAGGCATACCGATGATATCAGGTACTCTATGAATACAATATGATCTATGATTCAGGGCTTGTACCTCAAACCGAGGTTATTTTAGGGACATCCGATCAATCACTATTCCTCTATGAATTCCATCTTATGTTAGGGAACTAGAGAGAACCTTTGTGGTTGAATTTTTTTTGGATGAGTGGATGTGGCCAGTAATGTTAACAGTTGGGAATTGGGAAACTGATGCTAGTATCAATGACTTGGGCATGTATATTGTTTCGTGAAGAGGAAGCAGTAGGGACAATTGAATCTGCAGGGCAGCAGAAATGGAAGTAGATTTAGGTGAACAACATGAGGTGGTATACATTTCGACATGTTACAACCACTACCCCAATGTGGTCCCTTCTAGGCTCAGGGAGCTAGATGATAGGGGAAGGGAGTAGCTACATGTGTTCAAGGTTTGTGAACCAAGGGCTCCAAAAATTATTAGAGGTATAGTCTGTGTCCACAACTAGCTATTGTATTGATAGGAATATGAACATATCATTCCTTCCTTTCACGAATCTTGTTCAGAACCTAGAGTTTTCTGTTAAATTTTTGACATGACACTTACATCGGGAGATACATTTAAAAGGATACTTGAAAATCAAACTTCTTCCGATGGTGTGATATGACCATTTATGAAAGATTTTTGGTTCGATCCTTTTGGTGACAGAGTCTAGGCCTTACGAAGTTAGGTTGGGTATGGATTGGACATCAACTTTTCTTACATAGATTGACTATATTAGGCAAGAAAGTTGTGGATTATCTACGAAGCTGTAATGGGGTTTTCCTTGGTCGATGAAAAAAAGAAACCCAGGAAGCACACTATTAACTAATTTATAGTTGGGTGCAGCTGATCACTATTGAGTCGACCAAACTTACCCTCAAGGTATCAGATGCACTCAACAGGAGGTTTGTCCTATAGATACTGAGTGAGGAATTAGAGTAGCTAGTCGCATCTTGGATAACCTTAATGGATAAAGATGGAAGATATTTTCTCCAGTCTATGACTGTCACTCCTCCAATTATATTGTGAATTCGGGAGGCTTAGCTTGTGGATGCTTACTTCGAGGCTCGGCGTGCTCAAATTTCCTCAAGATGATCCCTTGAAGGATATTTTTTAATGGTGGGGAGCATGTCATCCTCTTCATAGGATGCACCATGGTACCAGTGATTCTTCAGGAGGAGATGTTGAGCGACGCTATTTCTTCTTACACTTCTCACCCCGATGAGGATTGCAGAGGTTTGGTCGGGGTGACATGATATCACCATGGTTCATCGGACATTTATATTTCACCACATTGTGGGAGAGGAGGCGTACCACCTATCTATTCCACCACATATTACCCAAGGGTATAATTTTTACCTTATCTCACATTTGAGGAGATGAATGCATGATTCATTGCACGTTATCGACCACAAAGCGCTGCATTTTCATAATCAGGTGACATTTAGGGAGGTTCCAATGGAGAATGAGAATTGAATGGTGTTTTTCCTTTTTGGATGGTCGGTAGCTCTGGTCTGCGTATTCTGGCTGCACAGGAACCTCTAGGAGACAACTTTAGAGATGGAGGCTCAGAATCATGCTCAGTACCCCTATTTATTTCCTTAGTCTATGATTTGGATTTCAGGGAAGAAAATCCCTTTTTTGGGGGAGAATATAAAGACCTATTTTATTAATGTAATTTTTTTATTTATATGGGATTATTTCGAAACCGTTAAATCTTACTGCACGTGATTCTGAAAGCTGGAGTTCCCAAAATGATCCGTCGAAGTTTTGATAATCATTAAATAGTCTATGTGTGTGTTTTTCATGAAATAGTGGAGTAAATATTAAACGGGTGCCTGGATCAGAAATCTGAGGTTACCATTGCGTTCAGGATGGCAGGTTTACTCTATGAGATTCTTATGTTTAGTCTGCACAATTCTCCTGTGAGAAAACATGAAAATTTCATAACCTGGAATAAAATAATTAAATAAGGTTATTTTATTTTTCAAATGATTATGACTCACGAATGGTGGCTCAGATTAAAAATCTGAGACCACCGCTGAGGTTGTTAGGGTATTATTTTTTAGGCAGATACTAACATTTGCTGGCGTGGGCCAACAATGGATGTTAGATTTTGGGTGTAAATAAAATAATTATGTGAAAATTATTTTTTTGCTAAAATTCGTAACATCTAAACGGTAACTTAGATTGAAAATAAGAGAGTACCATTGAGTTCATTGGGGCATGTTATCCTTAGGCAGATCCTAACCTCGATCAGCATGGGTCGAGGGTGAACATTAATAATTTATTGATCTTTTCCAAGGTACATTTAGTAAACTTGAGAGCGGCGTTTTCTAACCTTTGAACCGGTGCTCGAATTAAAAATATGAGGGAACAGTTGAATCCACAACATTGGGATTCAATTAATTAAAAATTTAGTTCGAAAATAATAGATCTGGGGAAGAAGATAGATTTTGGAACTTTTAAATAGAAATAAATACTATAACTTTGTTTATTTATTTTCATTCCATTATTCCAATGGACAAGTGGAAACATGGGAGAAAACATGTCATGCCAATAAATGGATTGACCTTTCAATTCTAAGTAACTACACCATTAGGGAATTTGGATGGTTTCTAATAAATGGGCCTCCATTATTTCCACGAACGTTTCACACCCTATCCATATCCTATTTATATAGATCTTAGGGAGAGGTGTTAGCACTACTTCATCAAGAAATGAAGTGCTGAAAAAGTGTGGAGATGCCAAACCCTTGTAGGATGAAGTCAATTATAGTTGGAGGAATTGGGAGAAACTGAACCACGAACAGATGGATGATGCGCGAGCGGCATCGTAGGAAGCCTGTTGCGGAGGATGGAGAACACCAAGCCCATTCCCTAAGCCCGTAGGCTCTCCAAAAAGCTTAGGATGGGGTGTTGATTCCTGTTTAATTCAAGTGATTTTTTTCCCTTTAATACTCCCTTGTGATTACGAACTAACGCAGAGGGAATGGGACTAACGAACCTGGCCCAGACCCTCTTCTATATTGAAATCCTTGCACCTCTGTTGAAGACTGTTGGTGCGTTGACACCAACTAGCTACGAAGAAGGCAGTGTGTCGATGCATGCTCTATGAGGTGGCCATGCCAAAAAGTCACAGCGGTCATCGAAGCAGCCAGCACAGGCAGACCATGGAGGAGGTACGGTGTGCCGTTGTGTGCCACATTTTAGAAAGGGGCCATGGCTCATCAGACATGATGGTCGAAGGAGGCGGCGTGACCAGTGTGCCGCTGGTGAGCAGAAGTTGCAGCTGAAACCGCGACAGATGCAGAACCCACGACTTCGGCGGGTTCTGCGATGATAGGCTTGTGCCTGCATGGCACTGCTATTTCATTAAACCGAATGCCCCCGGGCCATTCGGGACAGTAAGGGTAAAATTCCCCCTGGATTCTCAGGTGGAAAACGATCTGCCCGCCCCCTTGCGGGCCATGCACTACGCGGCTAGGCCGCCCCCTTGCTGGCCCACGCCTTATGCGGCTGGGCCACCCCCTTGTTGGATGCCCATTGCGGGAGGCCCCCTTTGCAGTTCAGGCTACCCATTTCAGGTCGAGCCCTCTGTGGCCTGTGCTATATCGGGTGGGGCCAGGTCAGTCCATCCCGGTCGGACCGGACTGAGGCCCTATAGGGCCCAGAAACACTTAAAGGGCCTTATCTGGAGGATCATACGTCCACATGACGAACCGTCGGTGGAGTTGGTATCCTTGGATAGAGACAGTTCTTTTCATATGCTCCTCATGAGTTTTAGTGATATTTGGAGTAGGTCTGGTTTGGATCGAACCCGAATCCAATCGGGCCCTCGACACTAAAACGCTTATATCTCATAGACCGGGCGTCCGATTGACGTACCATCTATCTTGTCGGAACCCTTATGACATGGTGGTCCATTGTGATACTCATTTGTGGAGATTTTTGGTGGTTTATGTATGACCGATATCTCAATGGGAAGATTCTACAATACTCGTGCGCACTAGGTGCAAAGAATCCAGTGGCAGGCAGTGAGGAGGAGGTTGGAGACAGATCATATAGAGGATAGTACTGATCAATACTGTGTGGGTCAACACCTATCCTGTGTGGGTTAGATCTTATGTGGTTCAGCACTTAGTGATCCGTTGTGGGTCAGCACATACTGATCTTGTGTTGGTCAGATCCTATGTGGGTTAGTGCTCAGCGATCATGTGTGGGTCAATGCATACTGATCCTGTGTGGGTTCGATCCTGTGTGGGTCATAGCGAGGGTTAGATACCTATCGATCTTGAGTGGTCTAAATCCTATGTGGGTCAGTGGGGGTTAGTTACATATCAATCATGGGAAGATCAGATCCTTTGTGGGGCATTGTGGGGGTTAGTATCTATCGATACTGTGTGTGTCAGACTCTGTATGGTCAACAGTAGTTCCTCTTGACAAAATAAGATCTATATTTGCGACTAATCATCTAAACATTCATTCCTTACTCACATTACCGATTGTGTGATGATTCTTTTACATATGTGGACATTTTAACATCTTACTGTTACTTGTGTGGTACTTCTACTTTTGTGGTGTTAACTCCATGGTGTTATCTATGTGGTACTTCTACCTTAGTGGTGTTATCTTCATGTTGTTACTTGTGTGGTCCTTATATCTTTGTGGTGTTACCTATGTGGTACTTCTACCTTCGTATTTTTACGTTTGTGGTGTTACCTTCATGGTGTTATCTTTGTGGTGTTACTTGTATGGTACTTTTATCTTCATGTTGTTACCTATATGGTACTCTACCTTCGTGGTGTTATCTTCGTGGTGTCACCTATGTGGTACTTCTACCTTCATTGTGTTATCTTTGTGGTGTTACCTGTGGGGTACTTCTATCATCATGTGTTACCTATGTGGTACTTCTATCTTCGTGGTGTTATTTGTGTGGTACTTCTACCATCGTGGTGTCAATTTTTTGGTATTCTTATATATTCATAAAATAGGTATATGTATGAGAATATACCTAAGTAGAGTTGACTTATTTTGATTTTTTCCTTGATATTGATGTCTTGCGTTGTTGTATTTCATTTTTGGAGCTCTAGGAGACCTACGAGGGTCTCGGTAGAGGCCCAAAGCATGACGTACATGGACATTACATTACTTTTACAGAATACATAATACATAAAAAAAAACCAACACTCATGGACCGTAATAGTTTAGTGTATTTTGAAACATGGAATATAAACTTCTAACCATGTTGAATGTTCTTCAACATCTCCCATAACGATCTTCCCCTTTTTGTTTCCTTACCTAAAACCTTTATATTAATCCTGGGGGAAAAACAGAAAAAGGGTGAGCTCAAATACTCAGTAAGGGTAAGCATGGAGAAAATAAACCAAACCATATACATTTGAACTTAAAAACATGAACATAATGTTTAAACATAAAGATATTGAGAAATGACATAAAACATGGCAGTACGTAAGGAATAGATCATAATAGAACACCAATAATGATAAAATAGCATGGGAATGAATGTTTTAATTATGGGAAAACATTAATCACATGATATGATTTCCATTGTAGCCAAGACATTGCTTCCAAAACCATCTTAGTGGACAAAGTCCCTTACTGATCCGGGTTTACTTGTCGTTCCAGTCCTGTATTACTGAACCAGATTTACTTGCCAATTCTTCCATGTCTATCTCATGAGATATAAGTCTTTACCCAATGCATTGAAGGGAGATATAGGTCCCACCCATCTCATATTGAAAACATTCTTACGTGTTCCACAAAACAATCATAAATCATTCATCATTACCCGAAGAATAAATTGGGTTTCATAAACATCATTACATCATAACACAATCCATATAAAACAGTGGATATCATTTCATCATATGAAAATTGAAACCATATAAATCATAGAGACATTATACTTGAAACATACACATATGAAATAATGTCATCTTATATGCAAAATGGTTTAGATAAAGCACTTGAAATAAATACTTGAGGAAAATATCCTTTCTTCTTGAAAATCATTTTATTTTCACAAAATCCCATTAAATTTTAATGGAAAAGGATTTCATTAAAAATATTCATGAAATATTGTAGAGTATGCTTCATGAAACTAAGGCATTATGAAACCGTAAAAATTCGTTCATGCCGTATATGTTAAAAAAACATTCATCTCGTAATTTTTTCTGGAAAAGTCAAAAAGTACCTCCTATGGTAAACAAAAAAAAGTTTCCTTACATACCATGTAGTAAAACTCATAAATGGGTAAAAATGACTTTAAACATACAAGAAATCTTTTTTATAAAAATTTGACATGGATGATAAATATAACCCCAGTAAATACTTACCTATAAGCAATCTTGGATAGAAAACAATTGAGATTGAAACATTATCCCTTACCTTAGGTCTGATATGCTTCGTACATATCCGAAACTCCTGTATAGTGATTTAAATAATGTCATTGACTTATTAAAAAATCATATTCATTGTAATGATATCATATATGGTTCACTTATGTCTTTATATTACCCGTTCTTTTGTAAATCAATGTTAAAGCAGCGTTTTTGTTAAAATCATTTCATTTATCATACGTGTTTTGACTTGTTGTTATCGATATTATTACTTATATAATGATTTCATTAATTTAAGTATGTAGAAAATGTTTTATATATAATAAATATTCATTATATACATATATATGATAGATTTATAAATGGAATGAAATACACCATTCATAGAGACGGTAGGCCGTACGTAAGCATGAATGATGTTTTCATTTCCTTTTTGAATTAAATGGAATTAAATAGATGACATATATATATATATATAAATAAAGTATCATTATTATGTCAAATATTTCATTATTTTTCATTATATATAATTTATAATCCTTCATGAATGGTTAACATGAAGAATAAATCTTATCGCCTTCGTGGAGACGGTAGTCCGCACGTACGCACGAGCGATGAAATTGTTCCAAGGATCTTGGAATTATTTTGAAGTGTATCTATACTATTTCATAATCAATTTCACTTTAAAATAATTAAATATAGTTATTCTTTACACCATTATTCCCATACATGTAAGGTGGTGGTGGAAAACAGATTACACCACGGCGTGGAGATGATATTCCGTACGTACGCACTTGTGGTGATGTTGTTTTCCTTAGGATTGATAGAAGGTGGAATAGGGATGTTTAATATATATAATAACATATCATTATATGGGTGATACTGATGTTATTACTTCATAATGAAAAAACTAAATAAGAGGAAGTGGAAGAAGAAATAAATTTGAATGAATCAATAACATATATTACATTTTCTTCGACACGCCACTTGGAAACCTCCTCTTAAGGAACTAAAATTGGTCTTTGAAGAAGACCTGGACCTCTAGAATAATTCTAGGGAAGTTGAGAAGGTAAATGGGAAGAGTTTTTCCGATCTTGAAGGCTCAATGTTGTGTAAAGATGAGAGGGAGGAGGTTCCCTTTTATAAGGGAGGAGATGAGCACCTTTGGAATCCTAAAAAATATTAGTTTAATATAAATTCCATCCCCACATAAAAACCTCAATAAATTACTAAAATCGAAGATTAGATGAGATAGGGTTGTAATATCATCAACCAATCAAATTTAGACATGTTTGGACCTTATTTTAAACCATATAATTTTGATTTATCCTTATTTAATCTATTTAATTTTAATTATGGTAATAAAATTCTAAATTTTAACTGGTTATAAATAATCACTTATGTGTTGTTAATATTCCATAATTGGATAATTTATGAAATTTTAGACTATATAAAATTAAATTTATAAATTTTTAATTTTTTTTGTGATTTTTAAACAATTTAATAATATGTAATTTTTAAAAAATAACTATAGTGTCAATTTTGACACTATTCATCTATTTGTATGTAAATAAAATCCACATAGAGGATATATTCGAAATAAAATATTTAATAGGTTCCTAACATATAATATTAATCTATAGAATTAGTGGATAATATTAAATAGTTCATATAATATTTATTTTACTATTTTTAAAACTATTTATTGGATACTTCTCTTAATAAAATAATTTGTACGACAATTTTGTATAATTCTAAAATATAATTATTTGTTGCATAAAAATTAAAAATAAAATACAAGGATGAATATAAATCTTATAGATTTCAGGAGAATTATTTTAGTAGTATTTATATTTTAAAAATCCAATTTTTTAAAATCTTATATTTATTAAATTATGAAGGTGACAACTTTGACATCATTTAAAATAAAATAATATAGGTGTCATAATCACTTTTATAAGACTACAAACGGTCATATATTCGGTAATTGAATGATTATGGTTTATATATACACTACCAATAAGTTTGGGTATGGTTTGTGAGCCTTTAATGTGTATTATTATTTAAATAAAATTTATATTACTTATTTTTCACTAAATAATTAATTTATGCATCATTAATATATAAGCTATTAAGGTAATTAAATATCTCTTAAAAATTAATATAAATTACCAATATAAAGAAAAAAATTTTATATTTCAAATTAGTATTTATATCTGAATTTATATACAGTATAAAATTATATAAAAATACATTAATTATTAAAGTTGAGTGAGACACATTTCACTTTCCTTTAAATAAAATAAACTAAAGGTCTAAATTACGTCCAAGTGGCTTCCAATGGATTCAATTTCGACCCCAATATTCCTTAGGACGAAATATAAACATCCAATTATATTAAGACAAGTGTTAGGGTAATTTTAGAATATCATATCTATCCTTAATTACCCATTTTACCTTTTACTATGGTAAATAAAATTTACCATAGCTACTATTCATAATGCCTAAAAATAAAAAGTATCCTATTAACATAATTTGGACCTAATGATTCCAAATATAGAATAAATTTTTCAAAATTAGATACATAAAAGTTACAATAAAATAATTTAAAATTTATCTCGTTGATAAGAAAATGAGTTTTAATAGTTAAAACATTGCAAATGATTGAAACGATTTTACATTTGAAGTCAATGTAAAATCAATGCTAATGAAATATATTATATTAAATGGTAAAAATATATTCGATTTATACTTTAAAACCATTCAATATTATTATTTAACAGTATAAATTATTACGATGAAAAAAGTTGTTTTTAATTAAAATATAACGTGTTTTTACTATTCATTAAAATATGAATGTTAACAGCAAAATTTCAAAACTTTATCCAATGTAAATTTTTATATCCTAATTAAATAGAAGACGTTTATTTTGTAAAATTTAACTTATAAACATGTCAAAAATTATATTTAAAATGGGTGCGCCATCAAAAGGTGGCAAAAATGCATTTTTTGAAAAATACTTATTTTACCCGATAAATTTATTTTGTTCTCATACCATTTTCTAAAAAATGTGTAAGATGAATAATAATTTTATAAAATACAAAATGTATTTAATACTATTCATAACAGCTAGTTTATAATAATATTATAACCATAGATCGCTGTTTAGTGAAACCCAGTATTGCGTACAACACACTCTATCAAAGAAGGACGTGATTGCGTGTAATGCAAACCAAGTCAGGGTTTCCTGTAGTGAAAGACTCGTTCGTTGTTGCGTATTTCAAAATCTAACCATATTTAATTTATAAAATGAATATATATATATATATATATACACACACTCAATGTTGCGTAGAATAACTACTATCAAACAAACTTGAAACTGTGTGTAACACGATCCAAGATTAGTGTTGTGTACACTGCAAGCTAATACGGTGTTGAGAATTGTGCAAGATAATATTGATGTAGCATACAACAGATGATATGAATGAAATTAAAAATAATACATCTTATAAAATATCGGGTTTTAACATTCTACCCCCTTTAAAATGAATTTCGCCCTCCAAATTCATCGGGTTTATAAATCATTTACTATTAATAGAAACCCACATCGTAAAAAGGAATACTAAAACTTAATTTTAAAAACTAAAGTATGAAACGTAATGATTAACCAATGTAACTCATTTCTGGGTTTCCAGATAAGATAACATAGGCGAAAATATGGATATGGAAGAAAAATATAACCATCATGTTCTGAGTGAGAGTGGTAGAGAACATGGCTATGAAAAAGCCAACAATCACAAAGCCATAAATTTGTGATTTTATATGGTACCATCTGTTTCATCAAATATGAGGACACTTGGACAAAATTTTTGGTTTTTAAGATCATTTCCCTATGGTTGAAGAATTTTTGAATAAAAAAATACTTACTTGATTTTGGTACAATCTCACTGTTCTTTGTGCCTTGAACAATTTCCACTTCATCTCGTAAAGAAATCAAGTTGAATTTGTCATTTGTGAAGTGTTAGAGGATCATGTGATAGAATGAAGAGTCATTCCATCTATTTCAAAAAAAATGTTAGAAAAAGTTATCATATATAGATAAGTCCATCTATGGTGTGGTTAATCGTATATGATTCCATAAATGGACTTATAATTCATCTATCATACCACATAATAAAATAAAACTAGTTTCTACTAACAAGGGACTTCATGTAGGCAAGTGGTAGGTGATAAAAGCATGTCGCACTTCAGTTGTGGGTTAAAAACCCAGAACCGTGTCCGACGCGATGGGTTGTCGCCCATCTTGCATGTTGCCCGTTTTCAAAAACTACATAACTATAACATTCCATCAATAATATCGAAAACAGTTCTAGAATTAAACAATACTATCTTATGTCTAACTTAATCCATTCCAATCTTTAGGGTTATCCTAAATACTTCTATTCAAGCTCATAGTATAAAGGAAATGATTACTTCGAAGGTCACATAACAAGCACGTGAATACCATCATTTATCACCCATATATCATACGATATATATTGTTGGTCACATTTCAAACATGTGAATACCGTAATCATGTATTCTATTGAAAAATGAATACACATTGAACCTTAGTGAAAACCTGAATGCTGCCAAAACTCAACTCTCTCCACATACCAATGTCCCAACATTCCTATATAATAAAACCATGATATCACTTTTTCCTTATATCAATCATGAGCTCATGAATACTATCGTACATTTAATTTCTCCTTATCCCTTATTTATGCACATTTCATTTATTTCCAAAAATATTTCAATCAATTTTCATGGTTATCAGTGCCATAAAATTATTAAAAACCACAATGATCCAATACATTGATATTCCAATATTCCACGATACTTTAAATGAGATTCCACAACATTATCTTGGAATCCTGTTACATAAACACTTATTCATTCCACAACATCGTTGTCATACTCAACATCACAAATTGTGATCACATGTGACTTCCCTTTATCCTTTACCTTAAGAGGTTGCTCACATCGATCATCATTAATCTTAGGATTAGGGCATTGATTAGAAAAATGCCACATTTCCTTGCACTTGAAGCATTGAAGTGTTGGTGGAGCGTTCTTGGTAGTCTTTTCTCTATTCATGTCATTAGAAACCTTTTTCCCATTACTTCGGCACTGAGCTATTCGATGACATTCTTATCTACACATGCAATATTTTTTAGTACCTTTTAGACAATCTCCACCATGCTTCTTTCCACACTATGAGCATAAAGAAAAATTCATCTTTTTTTCACCATTGTTTTGAGATTTCTCCTTGAACTCCATCTTTCGTTTCTTGTCAAAACCAGGAGGTTGATATGTAACAACAACTTCCAGTTCTTCCTTGATAGCACAACGCACAATTTCTTCATAACTACTGAAGTCTCTTATAGCTAATTCCCTTCAATGAATAGGTTTTAAGCCACTGAAGAATTGATCAACATTACTTTAAGGTTGAATGATAATGCCAGATGAATACCTTGCAAGCCTTGTAAAATTCACTTCGTATATACCAAAAGATTCATCATCCTTTTGCATATTCTCAAAGAGCTTATTTTCCATCTATGTTAGAAGAATACAAGGGATGTACTTATTGAAAAATATGTTCTTGAACTCATCCCATTCCATGGATTCAATTTCATCACGGGGCCTCATATTATAAATTAGATTCCACCATTGATCTGCTTCCCATTGAAACGGTAAAAAACTAGAATGAATTTTTCTTGTTCTGAACAATGAACTATGGAAAATATCTTTTCAATGGTACCGATCAATTGTTCAGAAACAAGTGGATCAGAAGACCCACTAAAAGAAGATGGACGTTGCCTCATGAAGGACTCAATAGAATATTGTTCCCTTCACTGCTCATTTGGAAGTCCAGAATGATTCATAGCCTGTATAACTATAGGAATAATATTTTGTATTCCATCTCCGATAACATTAGTTTTTTTAGGAGGAAAATCATTGCATTGTCCAGTACATTGATCAACATGGTTCCATCAAGTTCCAGCCATCGTCTAAAACCCAAAAAGAATAGTGCAAGGGGCAAAATTTAGGCTAGGAAAACAAAATAATAAAGGGGGATTACGTTCAATATCTAACATCCTTGGTTTAATTATATGATTGTTACCGTAATCATAGAACTATAACCTATACTTATACATAACCTTAGGGGAATCCCTAGACATACATTAGAAATATCTCTATGGATCTCACTAATGTTTTCACATCACAATTTCCAAAGTTTAACTAAACCATTCTTTTTTTACCAACTGTAGAGGCGCAAATCTTGACGTACATGGACATTAAATTACATTTTCAGAATAATTAACACATAAAAAAAACCAAAACTCAAGGAACGTAATAGTTTTGTGTCTATGGAAACATGGAATATAAACATCTAATCCAGTTAAATGATCTTCAAAATCTCCCATAACAATCTTCCCCTTTTTGTTTTCTTATCTAAACCCTCTGTTTTAATCTTTTGGGAAAAACATAAAAAGGGTGAGCTCAAATGTGCGGTAAGGGTAAGCATGGATAAAATAAAACAAACCATATACATTTGAACTTAATAACATGAACATAATGTTTAATCATCAAGATCTTGAGAAATGACAGAATACATGGCAGTATGTAAGGAATAGATCATAATGGAACATCAATAATGATAAAATAGAATGGGAATAAAACTTGTAATTGTGGAAAAACATTAATCAAATGATATTATTTCCATAGTATCCAAGGCATTGCTGCCAAGACCATCTTAGTAGACAAAGTCCCTTACTGAATTGGGTTTACTTCCCGTTCCATCCATGTATTACTGAACCTGATTTACTTGCCATTTCAGCCCTGTCTATCTCATGAGAAATAAATATTTACCCAATGCATTGGATGGAGATATAGGTCCCATCCATCTAATATTGAAAACATTCTTACATGTGCCACAAAAAAATCATAAATAATTAATCATATCCTGAAGAATAAATGGGGTATCATAAACATCATTCCATCATAACATAATCCAATTTAAAAACTGGATATCATTTCATCATAAGAAAAGTGAAACCATATAAATCATCGAGACATTATACATGAAACATACACATATGAAATAATCTCATATTATATGGAAAATGGTTTTGAAAAAGCACTTGAAATTAAATCTTGAGGAAAATATCCTTTCTTCTTGAAAATCATTTTATCTTCACAAAATGACATTCAATTTTAAAAGAAAAGGATTTTGTTGAAAATAATCATGAAATCATGTAGAGTAAGCTTCATGAAAATAAGAGGTTATGAAAACGTAAAAATTCGTTCATGTCGTATAAGTTAAAAAAACATTTTTCTCATACTTTTGCGGGAAAAGTGAAAAAGTACCTCGTATGGTAAACAAGAAAAAGATTCCTTACATACCTTTTAGTAAAAGTAAAAAATGGGAAAAATGACTTTAATCAAACATGAAAACATTTTTGTAAAACCTTTGCATGGATGATAAATATAACCCTAGAAAATACTTACGTA
The DNA here is from genome assembly GCA_963277665.1 of Viscum album. Lineage (NCBI taxonomy): Eukaryota > Viridiplantae > Streptophyta > Magnoliopsida > Santalales > Viscaceae > Viscum > Viscum album. Next base: position 974,242,416 of record OY728141.1, read on the forward strand.
TAAGAAATCTCAAATAGAAAACAATTGAGATTGCAACATTATCCCTTACCTTATGTCTGATATACTTCATACATATCCGAAACTCCTATATAATGATTTAAATAATGTCATTGACTTGTTAAAAAATAATATTCGTTGTTATGATATCATATATGGTTCACTTATGACTTTATATTACTCATTCCCTTGTTAATCAATGTTAAAGCAGCGTTTTGGGTAAAATCGTTTCATTTATTGTACGTGTTTCGATTTTTTGTTCTTGATATTATTAATTATATCCTGATTTAGATAATTTCAGACTGTAAAAAATGGTTTAAATATAATAAATATTCATCATATACATATATATGATAGATTGATAAATGGAATGAAATACACCGTTCATGGAGAAGGTAGGCCATACATACGCATGAACGTTGTTTTCATTTCCTTTTTGAATTGAATGGAATTAAATAGATGACCTATTTATATATACATAAATACATCAGAATTATTTTGTCATATATTTCATTATTATTCATTATATATACTTTATAATCATTCATTAATGGTTAACTTGAAGAATGAATCTTATCGCGTTCGTGGAGATGGTAGTCCGTACGTCGCACGAGCGATGATATCGTTCCCATGATAGTGGAATTGTATTGAAGAGTATGTATACTATTTCATAATCAGTATCCCATTACAATAATGACATATAGTTACTCTTTACACCAATATACCCATCCAAGTAAGGTGGTGGTGGAAAAAAGATTACACCACGGCGTGGAGACGGTATTCCATACGTACGCACGCGCGATGATTTCGTTTTCTGTAGGATGGATAGAAGGTGGAATAGGGTTGTTTCATATTTATAATAACATATGAGTTTATTATTGATACATATCTTATTACTTCATAATGAAACAGCTATGGAAGAGGATGTAGAAGAAGAAATAAGTTTGAATGAATCGATAATGAATATTACCTCTTCTTCGACACACCTCTTTGAAAACTCTGCATAGGGAACTAAAATTGGTCTTTGAAGAAGACCATGACCTTTAGAATATTTATAGGGATGTTGAGAAGGGAAATGGGTGGGTTTGGGCCAATCTTGAAGGATCAATGTTGTGTGAAGATGAGAGGGAGGAGGTGCCCTTTTACAATGGAGGAGAGAGGCACCTTTGGAATCCTCAAAAATATTAGTTTAATATAAATTCAAACCCCACATAAAAACCACAAAAAAATGACTCAATTTGAACATTAGATGATATAGGGTTTTAATATCATGAACCAATCAAATTTAGACATGTTTTTATCGTATTTTAAACCTTATCATTTGGATTTATCCTTATTTTACCTATTTAATTTTATTTGTGGTAATAAAATTCAAAATTTTAAATGGTTTTAAATAATCACTTATTTGTTGATATTTTCAATAATTGGATACATTATAACATTTTTGACTATATAAATTTCAATTTTTAATTTTTAAATATTTTTTGATTTCTAAACAATTTAATAATATGTTATTTTTTTTAAAATAACAATAGTGTCAATTTTGACACTATTCATTTATTTGAATTTAAATAAAATCCAAACAGAGAATATATTCTAACTAAAATATATAATAGGTTCCTAAAATGTAATATTCATCTCTAAAATTAGTGTATCATATTAAATAGTTCATATAATATTTATTTTACTATTTGTAAAACCATTTATTTGATACTTCTCTTAATAAAATAATTTCTACAACATTTTTTTATAATTATTAAATATACTTATTTTTGCATAAAAATTAAAAATTAAATACTAGGATGAAGATAAATCTTATATATTTCATAAGAATACGTTAAGTAGTATTTATATTCTAAAAAATACAATCTTTTAAAATGTTATATTTATTAAAATATGAAGGTGAGAACTTTGACATCATTTAAAATAAAATAATATAAGTGTCATAATCACTTTTATAAGACTACAAACAGTCATATATTCGTTAATTGGATTCTTATGGTGTATATATACACTATATATAAGTTTTGTTCAGGTTTGTGAGCCTTTTAATGTGTATTATTGTTTCAATTAAAACTATATTACTTATTTTTCACTAAATAATTAATTTCTGCATCATTATTGTATAAGATATTAAGGTAATTAAATAGAACATATAAATTATAAATAAATTACCACGATAAATAAAAACATTTTATCTTTCAAATGAGTATTTATAACAGAATTTAAATTCTGTATAAACTTATATTAAAAATAATTTTATTATTAAAGTTGAGTGAGACATATTTCACTTTCCTTTAAATAACTGAAACTAAAGGTCTTAATCACCTCCAAGTGGGTTCCAATGGATTCCATTTCGACCCAAATATGTTTTAAGATGAATTATAACCACAAAATTATATTAATACAAGTGTTAGGGTAATTTTATAATATCATATTTACCATTAATTACCTGATTTACGTTTTACTATGGTAAATAAAATTTACCGTAGTTACAATTCATAGTGCCCAAAAATAAAAAGTATCATTTGAACATAATTTGGACCCACTGATTCCAAATATGGAATCCATTTTTCAAAATTTAATACAAAAAAGTTGAAGAAATTAATTTAAAATTAATCCCTTTGTTAAGAAAATGAGTTTTAAAAGTTGAAACATTGCAAAAGATTGAAATGATTTTACCTATGAATTCAATGTAAAATAAATGATAATGAAATACATTATATTAAATGATAAAAATATATTTTATTTATACTTTAAAACCATTAAATATAATAAATCAATGATATAAATTTTTACAATGAAAAAATTTGTTTTTAATTAAAATAGAGCGTGTTTTAACTATTCATTAAAATATGAATGTTATTAGAAAAAAATAAAAACATCATACAATGTAAATTTTTATATCCTGATTTAAAAGATGAAGTTTATTTTGTAAAATTTAACTTATAAACTTGTCAAGCATTATTTTTAAAATGGGTGCGCCATCAAAATGCGGCAAAACTGCATTTTTTGAAAAATACTTATTTTACCCGAAAAATTTATTTTGTTCTCATACCATGTTCTTGAAAATGAGTAAGATGAATAATAATGTTTTAAAATTAAAAATTTAGTTAATACTATTGATAACAGATTTTATATAAAAAAATTATAACCATATATCATTGTTTAGTGAAACCCGGTATTGCGTACAACACACGCTATCAAAGAAGGTCACAATTGTGTGTAATGCAAGCCAAGTCTGGGTTGAGTGTAGTGAAAGACTCCTTTGTTGTTGAGTATAAAAAAATCCAACCGTATTTCATTTATACATTGAATATATATATATATATACACTCATTATTGCATAGAATAACTACTATCAAACAAACATGAAATTGTTTGTAACACGATCCAAGATTAGTGTTGCGTATACTACAAGCTAATACAATGTTGCATATAGAACAAGATAATCTTGTTGTAGCATACAAAAAAAGATATGAATGAAATTAAAAAGAATACATCTTATAAAATCTCATGTTGTTACATTCAACCCCCCTTAAAATGAATTTCTCCCTCGAAATTCATCGGGGTTAAAAATCGTTTACTATTCATAGAAACCCAAATCGTAAGAAGGAATACAAAAACATTATTTTAAAATCTAAAGGATGAAAAGTAACTATTAACCATAGTAACTCATCACTGGTTTTCCAAATAGGACAACATAGGTGAAAATATGGATATGGAAAAAAATATAACCATCATGTTCTGAGGGAGAGTGGAAGGGAACATGGCTATTAAAAAGCCAACAATCACAAAGCCATAATTTTGTGATGTTCTAAGGTACCATCTGGTTCATCAGATATGAGGGCACTAGGAAAACATTTTTGGTTTTCAAGATCATTTCCCTATGGTTGAATAATTTTCGAATAAAAAAATTCTAAATTTATTTTGGTACAATCTCACCGTTGTTCGTGCCTTGAACAATTTCCACTTCATCTCTTAAAGAAATGAAGTTGAATTTGTCGTTCGTGAAGTGTTAGCAGATCATGTGATTGAATGATGATTCATTCCGTCTATTTTAAACAAAAGGTAAGAAAAAGTTATCAAATAAACATAAGTCTGTCTATGGTGTGGTCAATCGTATATGATTTAAGAAATGGACATATACATCATCTATCATACCGGTTAATAAGATAAAACTAGTTTCTACTAAGAATGGACTTGTTGTGGGCCAGTGGTAGGCGATAAAGGCCTGTCACACTTCGGTTGGGGGTTCAATTCCCACAACCGTGTCCGACGTGACGGGTTTTCTCCCATCCTACAGGTTATCCTTTTTCTAAAACTACATAATTATAAAATTCCATCAACAATATCGAAAACAGTTCTAGCCTTAAATAATACTACCTTATGTCCAACTTAATCCATTCCAATATTTAGTCTTATCCAAAATACTTCTATTCATGCTCATAGTATAAAGAAAATTATTACTTGGAAGGTCACATAACAAGTACGTGAATACCATCATTTATCACCTATATATCATACGATATATATTGTTGGTCACATTCCAAACATGTGAATACCTTAATCATGTATTCTCTTGAAAAATGAATACCAATTGAACCTTAGCGAAAACATGAATTCTGTCAAAATTCAACTCTCTCCACATACCAAAAATCCAGAAATTTCTATATACTCAAACCAAGATATCACTTTGTCCTTATATAAACCATGAGCTCATGAATACTATCATACATATTAATTTCTCCTTATCCCTTTATTATGTGAATTTCATATACATTCCAAAATATTTCAATTACATTTCATGGTTATTAGAACCATAAATTTTTTAAAACCCACAATTATACAATACATTGATATTCCAATATTCCACGATACTTTAAATGTGATTCCATAACATTATATTGGAATCCTAATACATAAACACTTATTCATTCCACAACATTGTTGTCATACTCAACATCACAAATTGTGATCGCATGTGACATCACTTTATCCTTTTCCTTAAGAGGTTTCTCACATCGATCATCCTTAACCTTTGGATGAGGGAATTGATGAGCATAATGCCCCATTTCCATGAACTTGAAGCATTGATGTGTTGGTGGAGCATTATTGGTAGTCTTATCTCTATTCATGTCGTTAGAAACCTTTTTACCATTACATCATCACTCCGTTGTTCGATGACCTACTTTTCCCCACATGCAACATTTTTAGTACCTTTTAGACAATCTCCACCATGCTTCTTTCCACACTTTGAGCATACATAATCATTAATCATATTTTCTCCATTGTTCTGAGATTTCTCCTTGAACTCCATCTTTTGTTTCTTGTCAAAACCAAGAGATGGATATGTAAGACCGCCATCCAGTTCTACCTTGATAACATAACACATAATTTATTCATAGATACTGATGTCTCTTATAGCTAATACCCTTTGAACACTAGGTTTAATGCCACTGAAAAATCAATCAACTTTACATTCAGGTTGAATGATAAAGCCAGATGCATACCATGCAGACCTTGTAAAATTCACTCCGTATATACCAACAGATTCATCATCCATTTGCTTAAACTTAAGGAACTCCTTTTCCATATTTTCTCGAAGAATACAAGGAAAGTACTTATTGAAAAATAAGTTCTTTAACTCATCCCATTCCATGGATTCAATTTCATCTCAGGGCCTCATATTATTAATTATATTCCACCATTGATTTGCTTCACCTTCGAAATGGTAAACAGCCAGAATGAATTTTTCATGTTCTGAACAATGAAGTATGGGAAATATCTTTTCAATGGTACTCATCTATTTTTCAGCAACAAGTGGACCGTAAGACCCACTGAAAGATGGTGGATGTTTCCTCATAAAGGACTTAATAGAATATTGTTCCCTTCTCTGCTCATTTGGAAGTCCAGAATGATTCATAGCTTGTGTAAGTATAGAAATAAGATTGTGTACTCCATCTCCCATAACATTGGTTTATTCAGGAGGAAAATCATTGCATTTTCCATTACATTGATCAACACGGTTCCTTTGGGTTCCCACCATCATCTAAAACCCAAAAAGAATAGTGTAAGGGGAAAAATCATGCTGGGAAAACAAAATAATAAAGGGGGATTACATTCAATATCTAACATCCTAGGTTTAATTCTATGATCGTTACCATAATCGTAGGACTATAACCTATACTTATACTTAACCGTAGGGGAATCCCTAGACATACTTTAGAAATATCTCTAGGTATCTCACTAATGTTTTTTCATCCTAGTTTCCAAAGGATAACTAAACCTTTCCTTTGATACCAATTTTAGAGGCCCTAATCTTGACGTACATGGTCATTACATTACTTTTGCAGAATACTTAATACATAAAAAACCAACACTCGAGGACCGTAATAGTTTATTGTCTTTGGAAACATGGAATATAAACTTCTAATCTTGTTGAATGATCTTCAACATATCCCTTAACAATCATCCCCTTTTTGTTTCCTTATCCAAAACCTTTCTTTTAATCCTGGGGGAAAAAAATATAAAGGGTGATCTCAAATGCTCAGTAAGGGTAATCATGGTGAAAATAAAACAAACCATATACATTTGAACTAAAAAACATGAACATAATGTATAAAAATTCATGATCTTAAGCAATGTCATAAAACATGGTTGTACGTAAGGCATAGATCATAATAGAACATCAATAATGATAAAATAGAATGGTAATAAAACATTTAATTGTGGAAAAACATTAATCACATGATATTATTTCCATAGTAGCCAAGGGATTGCTGCCAAGACCATCTTAGTGGACAAAGTTCCTTACTGAACCAGGTTTACTTGTCGTTCCATACCTATATTACTGAACCTGATTTAAATTCCGTTTCATCCATGTATATCTCATGATATATAAATCCTTACCCAATACATTAGAGGGAGATATCGGTCCCAACCATCTCATATTGAAAACATTCTTAAGTGTGTCACAAAACAATCATAAATCATTTCTCTTAACCCAAAGAATAAATTAGGTTTCATAAACATTATTCCATCATAATGTAATCCATGTAAATAAAATGGATATCATTTCATCATAACAAAATTGAAACGATATAAATCATAGAGTCATTATAGTTGAAACATACAAAATTTAAAATAATGTCTTCTTAGATGGAAAATGGTTTGGAAAAAGCACTAGAAATAAATTAATGAAGAAAATATCCTTTCTTCTTGAAAATCATTTTCATTTCACAAAATGCCTTTAAATTTTAAAAGAAACATATTTTTTTGAATATAGTCATGAAATATTGTAGAGTAAGCTTCATGAAAATAAGGTGTTATAAAACCGTAAAAATCCATTCATGCCATATAAGTTAAAAAACAATCTTCTCGTACTTTTTCCGGAAAAATCAAAAAAACCTCGTATGGTAAACAAAAAAAAGATTCCTTACATACCTTGTTGTAAAATTCATAAATGGGTAAAAATGAATTTAAACATACATGAAAACATTTTTATAAAACTTTTAAATGGATGATAAATATAACCCAGTAAATACTTACATATATGAAATCTCGGATAGAAAACAATTGAGATTGCAACAATATCACTTACCTTAGGTCCGATATACATTGTACGTATCCGAACCTCCTGTATAATGATTTAAATAATGTCATTGACTTATTACAGAATCATATTCTTTGTTATGATATCATATATGGTTCACTTATGACTTTATATTACCCATTCTTTTGTAAATCAATGTTAAAGTAGCGTTTTGGGTAAAATCGTTTCATTTATCGTACGTCTTTCATCTTGTTGTTCATGATATTATTAATTATATCCTGATTTCCATAATTTCAGAATGTAAAACATGATTTATATATATAAAATATTCATCATATACATATCTATGATAGATTGATAAATGGAATGAAATACACCATTCATGGAGACAGTAGGTCGTACGTACGCATGAACATTTTTTTCATTTTCTCATTGAATTGAATTGAATGGAATTAAATAGATGACATACATATATATATATATACATAAATCCAGTTGAATTATTATGTCATATATTTCATTATTATTCATTATATGTACTTTATAACCATTCATGAATGGTTAACATTAAACTTGAATCTTATCGCATTCGTGGAGACGGTAGTCCGTACGTACGCACGAGCGAAGATATCGTTCCAATGATCATGGAATTGTATTGAAGTGTATGTATACTATTTCATAATCAGTATCCATTTATAATTATCACATATATTTATTCTTTACACCAATATACCCATCTAAGTAAGGTGGTGGTGGAAAACATATTACACCGCGGCATGGAGACGATATTCCGTACGTAAGCACGCGCGGTGATTTCGTTTTCTGTAGGATGGATTGAAAGTGGAATAAGGTTGTTTCATATTTATAATAACATATCAGTATATGAGGGATACTGAAGTTATTACTTCATAATGAAAAAACAAATGAAGAGGAAGTAGAAGAAGAAATAAATTTTAAATAATTGTTAATGGATATTTCTCTTCTTTGACACGCCTCTTTGAAAACTCCACTTAGGGCAATAAAATTGGTCTTTGAAGAAGACCAGGACCTCTATAATATTTCTAGGGAAGTTTAGATCGTAAATGAGCTGGTTTTGGCCGAGTTTTAAGGCTCAATGTTGTGTAAAGATGAGAGGGAGGAGGTGCCCTTTTATAATGGAGGAGAGGGGCACCTTTGGAATCCTCAAAAATAATAGTTTAATATAAATTCGAACCCCACATAAAACCCTCCAAAAATGACTCAATTTGAATATTAGATGTTATAGGGTTGTAATATCATCAACCAATCAATCTTATACATGTTTTGATCTAATTTTAAACCTTATCATTTTGATTTATACTTATTTTATATATTTAATTTTATTTGTGTTAATAAAATTCTAAATTTTAAATGGTTATAAATAATCAATTATGTGTTGTTAATTTCCCATAATTGGATACTTTATGACATTTTAGACTATATAAATGTAAATGTATAATTTTTAAATATTTTTGTGATTTTTAAACAATTTAATAATTTGTTATTTTTATAAAAGTACAATAGTGTCAATTTTGACACTATTCATTTATTTGAATTTAAATAAAATCCACACAGAGGATATATTTGAAATAGAATTTTTAATAGGTTCCTAAAATGCCATATTAATCTAGAAAATTATTTTAGCATATTAAATAGTTCATATAATATTTATTTTACTCTTAGTAAAACAATTTATATGATAATTCTCTTAATAAAATAATTTCTACGTCATTTTTGTATAATTATTAAATATACATATTTGTTGTATAAAAATTAAAAATAAAATACTAGGATAAATTTAAATCTTATATAATTCATAAGAATACTTGAAGTAGGATTTATATAAAAAAACACTCAATCTTTTAAAATCTTATATTTATTAAATTATGAAGGGGACAACTTTGATATCATTCTGAATAAAATAACATAAGTGTCATAATGACTTTTATAAGACTCCAAACGGTCATATATTTGGTAATTGGATGATTATGGTGTATCTATACACTACCAATATGTTTTGGTCCGGTTTTTGAGCCTTTTAAAGGGTATTATTATTTCAATAAAAACAATATTAGTTATTTCTCACTAAATAAATAATTTCTCCATCATTAAGTTATAAGACATTATTTTCATTAAATATCTATTAAAAATTATAAATAAATTACCATGATAAAGAAAAAAATTTATTTTTCAAATGAGTATTTATAACTGAATTTATATTCTGTATAAAATTATATAAAAAATACTTTAATTATTAAAGCTGAGTGATACATATTTCACATTCCTTTATATAAAATAAACTAATGGTCTTAATCACATCCAAGGGGGTTCCAATGGATACCATTTTGAGCCAAATATTCCTTAAGACGAAATATAAGAATCCAATTATATGAAGACAAGTGTTAGGGTAATTTTATAATATCGTATTTACCCTTAATTACCCGATTTACCTTTTTCTATGTTAAATAAAATTTACCGTAGTTATAATTCATAATTCCCCATAAGAAAAAGCAGCCTATAAAAAATTTTGACCCACTGATTCAAAATATGGAATCAATTTTTCTAAATTCAATAAACAATATTTGCAGAAATTAATTTAATATTAATCCCGTTATTTAGAAAACGAGTTTTCAAAGTTAAAACATTGCAAAAGATTGAAATGATTTAACCTATGAATTCAATGTAAAATAAATTCTAATGAAATAAATAATATTAAATGGTAAAAATATATTCTATTTATATTTTAAAACCATTAAATATTATAATTTAACCATATAAATTATTACGATGAAAAAAGATGTTTTTAATTACAATATATCGTGTTTTTACTATTCATTAAAAAGTGAAAGTTATCAGAAAAATATCAAATCTTTATCCAATGTAAATTTTTATATCCTAATTCAAAATAGAAATTTTATTTTGTTAAATTTAACTTATAAACTTGTAAAAAATTATATTTAAAATGGGTTCTCCATCAAAAGGCAGAAAAACTACATTTTTTGAAAAATACTTATTTTACCCGAAAAATTTATTTTGTTCTCATACCATGTTCTAGAAAATGCGTAAGATAAATAATAATGTTATAAAATTCAAAATGTAGTTAATACTATTCATAAAAGCTAGTTTATAATAATATTATAACCATATATCTTTGTTTAGTGAAACTCGGTATTGCGTACAACACATGCTATCGAAGAAGGTCAAGATTTTGTGTAATGCAAGCCAAGTCAGGGTTGCATGTAGTGCAAGAATCCTTCATTGTTGAGTATAACAAAATCCAACTATATTTCATTTATACATTGAATATATATATATATATATATACTCAATGTTGCGTAGAATAACAACTATCAAACAAATTTGAAATTGTGTGTAACACGATCCAAGATTAGTGTTGCGTATACTGCAAGCAAATACGGTGTTGCATATAGCACAAAATCATGTTGTTGTAGCATACAACAAAAGTTATGAATGAAATTAAAAAGAATATATCTTATAAAATCTCGGGTTGTTACAGTCTCGAGGTCCATTCTAAGTATCGTTGTACTCACCCCTGCACGGGAAATACCATCACCATGTTGTGTCTTGTTCTGACGTCAAAAGACATTGATCGAGGCTAAGGGGGAAAGGAATAGACGGTTCCCAGAGGTGGACATTTTTTCATGATGTTAAGTAGAGACTTTGTTTCATGAGTTTTACCCACCCTTTAGGTAGGATCCTCAGTGGATGATCCATGAGTTGTTTTGTACATTTTAGTTGCATATTTTACTTTTCAATTTTATTGTTACCTTTTCAGTTTTGTTTGTATTCGACCCCCTTTACATTCAACACACTTTTACTAAAATATTTTTTTTCATTGTTGTTTTTTGTTGTGTTATTGGACTGTGTGTCTGTATAGGTTTAAAATGCAATGCCTTCTCGTATTAGGGATATTCCTTTCCGATGCTAGTGGCGATCTCCTATCCTATAGAAGGTGGGCTGGAGGTAATCATGTTGCAGTCCTAGAGGGACGGGTCACGACACACTCCCTCATCCTCTAAGTTACTTATTTGGATATTTGACTAATAAACATAATCAGACAAATGATCCCAATGAACACAAACCCATTGTTTATGATTCTCTATTCGGAGTCTATATCTAGTAAATAACATTGATGTTCGATTATTTAATGGAGAAATAATTTATAGAAGAATGGATGAATATATTACATATATTTTCTCACAATCCCACAAGTAAACTGATTTTGTTACAATGAGATTAAATCAATCATGAATATATTCCCCTAGGAGATATAGGGAACAAAATAATTCAGATGTAGAAGTGATTGTACATAATTCTATATTTTGATCATTGTTTGTGAATGTTAACACCAAGGTTATGAGACTAATATCTTCATCGGTGAAATATAAAAAACATGAAAATATATATGAAGTAAATTTTAAAATAATGATGGATTGATTCATATTTTTTTGGGAAAATGTTATGATATTCTAATGATATATGATATGAATATTTATTATTAATGTACCCTGGTCAATGAGATAGTATGTAACATCAGATTTATTGGTCATACGTTATATGATTTAACTATAGTAAATGAAATAATGATATATATACCTAGATTATTAAATGAAAATATATGTTAAATTATTGAAATTAAAAAACTATATCTTTATGAGTTTCACAACAGTCTTATCATTTTTACATGATAAAATACTTGATGCTCTAAAAAATTAAATATGAAATTCTATTTAAATTATTGTAATGGGTCCTGATAAAATCTAAAACACTCTCAAAAATGTATTATCTAGGTGATTGATAATATAAGGGAATCATGAATCTCATTTCTTGAAATGATAATTGGTTATGAGGAAAGAATAAATGTAATATTCCAATTAATTTCATCAATTTGGGAGTTATAGGGCATATTGAAATTTAATTTATAAAAAATTACGATGAAGAAACTGAGTGTGAGATATAATATAGTGACAAATATATGAGGAAAACATGGAAATTATAAAAATAAGATCATATAAAAATTAATTCTTCATGCTTATAGAGGAATATTTTATTTACTAAAGGGAATTTATACTTATTATTCTCAAGTGTTTTGCATTTAAATCCATCTAAAAAACGTGTATATATTATCTTCATGGTAAAAAATTATAATGACACATAAAATAGTGAATTAGTTTATGAAAAAGTATATACATATCATATTATTAAAATATAATTAGGGGAAATCCATTAAAAACATAAAAAGACTCAATAAGATGAAAATTATTCTTGAAAAATAGTGAAGAATTGAGTGTTTGGGATGATGTGATCTCAATTAAGAGATTAATATTTACTGAGAAAATGTTGTTAAATTTGAAAATATACTATAAGACCTTGATTAAAATACAGCTGTAATGAATGATGAACATAATGAGGTACGATTATTATTCACTAATGATGAAAAAGTAAGGACAATGGGTTTAGGGGTAAATAAATTTATGTAACATATAATTCAATAGTTATGCGTTTTAAATGGTTTTCACAATGAAATAACATCCACAAAAGAGGATTTATAAATGATGAATGATTGAATGATACCATGAACAATAAACTATGTTATATAATAAAATGATGCGTCAAGGGACAATACTGGTGCACTACAAATGTTGTATGTAACAAATAGTCCCCACTAATAGCACAAACACCCTACCATTATATTAACACTAGGTCACAACCCACTAGGTACCAACTATTTCCCTACAAACACATGGTCCTCACCATAGGGACTAACACATGGCTGAATAGATCGCCTGAAATATTTTTGTCCCAACTATAAAGACCCCAAACCTAGTAATGTAGTGACAGTGGCATGCATTATTACATTAGAATATATACAAGATTTAAATCTAAAATAATCGATCAGTTTATTAGTTTCGAAAACAATATTACATCCATGAAAACTATTTTACATTTGGAAAATAAATTAAAATGTATTATAAAAGAAAATAAAATAAATTTCATTCATGAAAACTCATTCCATGATATTATTTTCATATTGATCTAAATATACATATGTAATATTATTTCCCTGGTTATTCATATACATTCACCAAAATCAAAATATATAATAGTGATATTTGATTTAAGAAATAATAAAATGATTCAATTATGTGTATCCAATATAAATAACCATAAAAATATGAAATATAATATAAGATAATCAAATTTATGTTCAAATATAATCATAACATGACATAATAAATTATGTATATGTTTATCCCAATGATTGGAAACTGAGTTTAGAAATCCCATACCAATTTGAAGTCAGTTGAACCATATGCCACATAAATGTAATAAATATGAAATGAAAAATTAAATTCCATGATAATAATGACATTCATGCTATTATATAATAATGTTCAATATATAAACTATATAAAATAAATTAGTAGAGAATATGTTATACATCTCTCAGACATAAAATGCAAGACAAGAAACCCTTAACTTTTGATTCTCTTTAGTTGAACGTGAATTAACATCATGTATAATGTCTTAAATAATGTTATTAATTTTTACCAGAAGTATATTTATATTTTTTATCTCATAAATTAATCACATAAATAATCATATCACCCATTTGTTATTTGTATTTAATTATTACTCCTAATTCAGTTTCAAACAACCCCATTTTTCAAATCTTGTTTTCTTATGAATGCCCTAATCCTTGTGAAAATTATATAGATACACCATATAATAGATGATATTACGGAAATATATATAACATTTAATTTTTACATAAATTTTTATAATCATTATTTAATTTTAAACATGTGAAATTAATCACATCCCATCATGGAGAGGGTAGTCTGTATATACGCACATGTGTATGTATTAATCCCTTAATAATAATAAGGAAATGAAGTGGTTGGTATATTAATTTTAATATATTAAATATCATGTCATAATTATCATATATATAAATATATTGTTACCTGCATCGTACCATTCGCTATAATATGGTGATGAAAAACAAATTACAATATGATGTGGAGACGGAAAGTCATACATACAGACATATGGTGGTTTTTTTATTGAATTGACCTATAAAATTTCAAATATGATTTTAAAATTAATATAATATTTTTTAAAGTAGATGATACTTGAATTATTACTTTATAATAGAAATAAACAATGAATATGAGTACTAGAGTAAATAAACATCAAGGAGTCAGTGAAGATGATTACCACTTATTACGAGAACATTCCTCATAAAATATCTTATCGGACCTAGGGTAGCTACTTTTGAATTAAAAGAACCAAAATAACTTAAATACGGATATTTATAAGTGAAATTTTAAAAGTTTGGTTGAGCTATACGTCTCCAACTTCGGTGAGTAACCGATGGATGAGGAAACCTTTTATAATTGAGGTGTGCAAGAACTGTTGTAAAATATCAAAATATTAAATTAATGGTCACATTGAAATTGAAGGAAATGAATTATATCGAATATAATATGAAAATAAGTTCATATCCTCTCCTAAATTTTTTTAGTTAAGTATAGGCCACATTAATTTCATTTTCATTTGGTATTGACCCTTATTATATTCCATTAAAACAAAACAGGACAACATGGATTTTAACTAATTAAGGGTTAGTATAGTTACTATAACATGAAAACAGAAACAAAAATTTATCATTTATGAGAATTTTAAAAATATCCAAATCAATTGTATGAATTCAATATTTTAATGTATTTAATATCATTAATTAAACTATTAATTATTTTAAAATATTATAATTGGAATTTTGAAAGTATTCAATATATTGACATTTAAAAATGTATCTACTAAATTATACCATAGAATCAAATATGTTCATACACTCTAAACAATTAAATGTCATTTCAAAAATTAGTGGATTAGAATAATTATGTAATTTTTTATTTATTTTATTGTTTTATCATTTATTTCATATTTCCATTAAAAAAAATAATGGCATCATCATTTTCTAATCATTTATGATATATATTAATTCACAAAAAAGTAAAAATAAACTAATTTTTGGAATAAAATATCATTATATTTCATGAATACATAATGTATAATATATCCTCTACAAAACCGCTTATTAGAAATTTTATAATTATTAAAATCATGAGTGTGACAAGATTACCTTTTCTAAAATAAAGTATTATAAGGCGATTAAAGTCATCAATGTTGCTATAATAGATCATAAATTAAGAGCAATGATTCATTTATTCAATAATAACTCATAAAATAAAATTATGAATAAAATTATGGTAATTTTATAATCCCTTTCCTAAATTTTTCAATTAATTAACCATTTTACCTTAAATCATTATAATAAAAATTATTAAGTTTATATTTAATTTTTTCTAAAAATAAATGGAAAATATTTATATATATTGAAAATAATGAATAAAAATGTTTAATATATTTTTAAAAATTCATAATACAATAGATGCTACAATTATCTTGAAATTATTCAATTAAATGTGTTGAGAATGAATTTTTTTAATTTGAATATTTTAAAATGTTATTTTTTTTATATCCAAATTCAATATAAAAATACTCAAATGACCTTAATTGGATTAATTGATTCATAAAAGAATATATTTTACATTAAAATAATTTAATATATAATTAAATACCATTATATTTTTCGATGAAATTTTAGTATTCAATTAAAATAAAATATTCTTTTACTATTCACTGGAAAATTAATTTATTTTATTATTCACTAGAAATTCAATATTTTTCACTAGAGATACATCAACGTATTAGATGGACCTCATAATTAATTATATACATTGATCCATAGGTGATAGAACATCAGTTTACACAGACTGTTTTGGGTGGACTCGTGTTGTTTTTTGAGAATGAGAAATGTTTTTGGAACTGATTCATTAGGATTTAAGTTTATATGATTCATTAAATCAACTAATTTACTATATTAATGCATAATATTATGTGTTTCATTGGATTCAATGTTATATTAGTCTGAGGATTTGTTAAAAATGATGGTAATGGATTAAAGGGAATCTAAAATCATTATATGATTCAACATTTATTATGATAAAACAATGAAATAAATTGATCATACAATGGAATACAATCCAACTTGTTTGATCAGACTACAACATGATTGATGACATATACCCGAGATAGAATTCTATAATAATTAGAAAAAGTTTTAAATTAACTAATTTGTAAATTTGTTTTAGAAATATAGTCAACCATTTTTTATTTACCAGGAGGATCACAGAAATAAATCGATTTATTTTTTTATTATAATTGGAAAAAATAAAAATTATGCATATTTTTAAGTTTACCTGTTGTAAAATTTTGATTAATATGATGAATTTTTCTTATTAATTTCCATCAAAATGAATATGAAGAAGATTAAACAATCCTAGTCAAAAAACAATGAAATATTAAACACCATTAATTGTCCTTAGTTTTATTTTAATTATTACAGGGATGATTTCTTTAGAAGATTAAACAATATTTTAATGAAATCTATATCTGATTATATGAATTTTCAAATCGTCCAACGAATTTTAAATTTTCAAATTAATTTTGAATTTTTAATTTTACAATTAGGGAAAAATAATTCATGTATAAGTAATTCTATTTTGGGAGAAAAAATATTAAATGAGGATTGTACAATGCAATTTGAAAATGATCACCTATGAGGGAGGATTAGTGCTAGTCTTTTGGTTTATTGATAGAATTTCATGATAACCATTTTTAGATAGAAATACTGTTTAGAATATAATGTGGTATGGATTTATTGGATCATACTGTGATATCATAACGATATATTTGGAATAAGTAAGAGAGAATATGACTTTTTACTAAAGAATCTGATCTGATTTTGTTTTTTAAAATGATGAATTGGACATAATAATCAATGTGATGGATTAGGATATGTATATATACAAATTATATAGAATTTATTATTACCTTATTATTTTAAAAGAATGAAATTTTTTTTACAAAAGTGTATATTATTTAAGAATCATAGTGATATGTTCAAAACTATTTTGTGAACGATTCTAAACATATTAATACATCATATTTACACATTTAATTATAAAATAATCATAGAAAATAATGTATTGAATATTTTTTAACAAAATTATATGGTAATTTACAACTTTTTTAATCCCCACAAATGATAGTTTTCTTGAAGATTTTTGGGTGTTAGATAATTCATAACCAGTCCATAGACTATAAACTATAGTTGAATAGTGAAATATTTTAAGAAATGAGTTTATGTGGATGTGGAAATGTTTGGTGTTGAACACGTTGAAAACTATTTAATAGGAAGAAAATGATATCATACATTAAGTATAACATAAATGAAAATCAAATCATGAAATCAACACCTCCCCTCTCCATGGTTACATTGATCTTGGTTAGTCCTTAGATGTAGTTTATTATTTTATATATCATTTTAATCCTAATTATAAAAATTACCCTACACATGATTTCAAATTAGCTAATGTGGTTAATTCATTAAATGTTTGGAGGAATAATTTTTACCAATTAATGTGTTCAACAGATACTAATGAAAATATATTGAATTATATATTCACATATAATAAATTGTAAATGAGGTAGAGAATACAACTAGAAATGAACAAGGATTATAACTATATTATCCATTATAATCCTTGAAAAGAAAACAATGTATCTAATGAACTGGGTAAAAAGATAATTTTAATATAATTATGATAAATTTGGAAAATTACTATTTATTTAATGATATTATAATTGTTTTTCTTCAATTCTAGTACATTGGGATATCCTATACTATTATTAGGATTTGGTAATGTTGAATTTGTTATCAAGAATTAATAAAGCTTTAAAGGAGGATCATTTATTAATTAAAAATATAGAATATGTTAAGTGAGGTATGCTTCCATATAATAATATTGATAAAGATTGTTTTTTATGTTTTATTTGAACATTAATCCATACTTCTGATCCTCAGTTAAGGAATTACTATATGAGTAAATATAATAGTTCCCCATTTTATATTCATCCAAGAAGCACTAAAATGTATAAATATATTTGGATGTATTAATAGTGGGATGGGATGAACTGAGGTATTAGTGAATTTAGTAGGAAATATTTATCATGGTAATATGTTAAATAATAATTATAATTTCCAATTGGAATTAATCATCATTTTCCATTTCTAGTTTGGAAATGGAAAAAAATATCAAGGTATTTTCATGTGGTGTTTCTAAAGACATCAGTTGGAAACAATGTGATTTTAGCTATTGTTGATTCGTTTTCTGAATCGTCAAATTTCATTCCTATTATAGATAATATGCTTTTATATTCATATTCAGTATCATATCTAAAAGAGACAATTTGGTTGTACATATCCTTTATCACTATTATATTCGACCGTGATCCTAGATTTACATCGACTTTTTTGGAATTTACTTTAGATTTCATTGTGTAATGAATTTAATATCAGTACAACTTATTATACTAAATATAGTGGATACATTGAATATATGATTTAGAACCAAGAAAATATGATACATTATGTTTTAATGGATAACTAGGGATATTAGGATCATCCTATTTCGTTGCTTTAGTTTCTTTAGAATAAAATTTCTCATTCCACTATATATATCACACAATTTAATGAATTATAAATAAATCGGGGTTGAGAACTTTTATTTTGGGACGATATATGAGAAAATATTTTGATGTGATGTGATATTGTATTGTAATTTGAGGAGAATGATTAGTTGATTCATCATCATATGAAAACGTCTCAGAGTAGAAATAAAATTTTTCAAAAAAATTAGAGGCATGATCATTATTTCAATGTAGGTTGTCATGTCATTTTCAAGTATTATCCATTGAAATATATTATGTGTTTTGGTATTAAGGAGAATAAAATTACATTGTTGATTTGAATATTGGAAATCCTAGAGAAATATTGAACATTTTCCTATTGTTTTTCAGTACCTATAATTTTATCCCAGGTACACAAAATATTTCATGTTTCAATGTTGAAGAAATAAATGTTACATTTATCACCATTTTTTAGAACAGAAGTATTTTAGTGGGAAAATAATATTACATCTATGTAAAAAAAATTAATATTCATTTCAATGATTTTGGTGTTTTGTGTAATAAGGTGATTTACCGTATTATGTATTTTTGGAAAACCATTTGGTTGATGATGCCACATGGGAATCTGAAAATTCATTTTTTAGATAAAAGCACCGTTTTTTATGGAGTGAATAAAATTAGTGTGATTAAATTTAATTTTTTTTAATAATTTAGAATCATAAAAAGTTATATAATTAATAAATTTCATTATTAATAAAATATATTATATTTGTACATATATTATAAAAATATTATGTCATTTTAAAATCAAAATAGAAATAGTTTTCATTAAAAAATTTATTTATCATTTTATATAAAATAACAGTTTATAAATTATATAATAATAAATATAAATTTTAATATAATTTTTAAAATCCTCGTAATAAAATATATCATTGTTAGAATTTTTCGATATTCATAAAATATTGTTCTGTAAGTGAATAGTGAAAAAACATATTTTAGTAAAATATGTCATTTCTTTTTTTATAAATTATATAATTTTATAGTACTATTATTTGATTAATATGATTTAAATTAACATTTATATATTTTTTATTTAATCCACATGATTACTATGTAGTTATATTTATTCAAGATTTTTATGAGATTTTTTATTTAACAAAAAAAAATTCATAATATTATTTCAATATTTCTCCATTTTAATTAACCATGACATTTTTATTGAGAAATGTTTTAAAATAAATTTTTAGATTATATATCAATAAATTTTATTTTTGATTTAGAAAATAAATATTTGTAGTCATATATTTAATGTCGAATCATATTTTTCTTGAAAAAGTCCACTTCTTGAAAACTATCATTTCATTGTGCATAGAAGTTTTATTTTAAAAAAATGACTAATATTTTATGAGTCGAATTTTTTGAAATTGATTCCATATTTATAAAACTTATAAAATTTATTATATAAGTAGTTCAACACAATTTTTGATCAAAATTAATATCGAATTTAGTAAAATGTAATTACAATGTATTAGATAATAATTGATATACCTAGGGGTCAAGATAAACCAATACATGTTAAAATTACCTAGAAATTGTATAAAATCTATTGGGTTTTAAAATTTATACATTAAATATTTTTATTCTTTAAAATAATAAAATTTTTACCCCTTTAAATCCAAAAACACTGGTTACACATTTTTAATTTCAAAAACAACATGTGTGCCCCTCACCTCACTTATAAAAGGCCACAACTTATTCACTAGTAATCAAACATAAAATTACCTTTGGTTCTACAATTACCTTTCAAAATAAATTTCATAATCTCCTCATATCATTATATAACTCATATTTTGGTCATAAATCAATCTGAGGAATATTTTTGGATCATACTACACTAATCTCCTCAAAGAAGAAGTAATGTTCTTCAAAAAGGGTTTTTATTTTACTTATTCTACTACACCCGTTAATGAATAATAAACTAAGTATATATTTAAAATAAAAAATTTCAAAAAAAATTGATGTTACAATGTTAATTTCATATCCTAAATCCTTATCATTTTCCATCAAATGGATTGTGTAATTAGCATTCTTGTTTGTGTCAGACTACCACCTCACATACTGATGTCATTTATTTTTTTATTAACACTAAAATATGGTTATGATGTTGGTTAATAATTATTTATATTTCAATTATATCATTATTAAACATTTTAAGTTACTATATCATTCATATATCTTCTTAAACATCCATTATGTTGGGGACACAATAAATCTCTCTTGTGGATGGTGGCTAACCGATGTGTGAAAAGATGTGATTTACTTTTAACTACATTACATGGAAGGTAGTAATTATAATATAGAGATATTTAGGTGATATCAAAGAAAAAAATATTATATTAATTCTATTATTATAATTATGAAAAGATGATTTATCATTTTATTTAATATAATGAAAAATGATATTTTTATTCGAGAATCTGTTGACTATAAACTTCTTGATGAAATGTTACAATATTTTCATCCAAATACACAAGGATGTTATATATAATTATATTTATTTAAATAATATGGTACATATATATATATATATATTTAATTTTATTATCACTCTGGAAATAAAAAATATTACATACTTTCATTCCATATTTATCGTTCATAATCGGAAACACTACTCATGCGTAAATATGACTAGCCGTCTCCATGATCGTAACATACATTATTTTTCAGAACCAATATCATACATGTAACTAAAAGTATAAAAGATGTAAAAAATTTATATATATTTCATTTTTATTATTTTATAAATGGTTAAATTATGGCTTCTTTTAAAACAGTGACCCTACCAAAATAATTTTTGAAACATAAGATAAATATGGTCAAAATATCTGATGTTCACCTAATTGAAAAAGTTATAATATATATCATGATAATAAGTGATATAGAATGAATAATAAACTTGAAATTTGTTATAATGAAATTAAATAATCAACATAATTTTATTATTCAGTAATATAAAGTACTTACATGATGAATTGAACATATGGTAATAGATACTGTCAAAATATCTTTTCATTGAGGAATATTTTGATGTTATAAACCAATATTCTTTAACAAAGTGATTATATATCCACTCCAATGATTTATATCTTCAATATAAATTTTTCCATAATATTTATTTTTTATGATTTTATTATTTAATTGGTCTTTAAATTCAATTTACTTCCCAGTGATATGGGATTTTCATTTAAAAAATCATCCTTTAATGTTTTTATTCCACCTATTTCCCCTCTATATCAATGTTTTAAAAATAATGTTATTAAATTTAAATATTTTTAAATTAACTTTTATCTCTCTTTTACTTTACATCAAATGTTTTAAAAATAAATAATTTTATATGGTTTATATGGAATGTGTTCACAAATTACCAAAGGAATGTACTATTTTATAATATATATGATGATAGTGAATTTTTCACCTCAATGAGTGATATTTTACTTTATATTGCTGATTTAGAATATTTATTTCTTATTAATTCATTATATTTTTATATAAATTAGAAGAAAATTATCATAAACTTTTTATGAAATTTGTTCCAAAAATGTTTCTGAATGTTTTTAGAAAACCTAATACCGATCCTTGAGAAGAATATGTTCTTAAGACTTACAATTATGACCATTATATTCTTTATCGTGATTATCATAATTAGCATGTGTACAATTAATCAGACTCAATATTATTATTCCCAGATGATTGAAACTATATCTTGACTATTGAAATGAAAAATCATTCACAAACCAGATTGATAGAGATACAAATATCATCAGACTAATACTCATAATGATTATTATAATAATAGTTATGAATAGTTCCATCACACTAAATTAATATTATAACCATATTCTGAATACTTGATTCTAATTTAGTGAGAGAAATGTAAAATGAATTTGTGTAATAAAATATGACATCGACCAATCAATTAAAATAGATCTATTGAATATCCATGTGTCTATGTTGTTGTAGAGAACATTGATAAATAAGACTGTTGGGAGAGAAACGTGACTATTGGGAAGATTCCTATAAATACATTTTCATTCAAAGAGTTGTGGCTTCATCTAAAATTGTTTAAAATATTTTATTTCATTTTAAGATTATCATTATGTGAGGTCTCTGAATATTTCATATCATGGATGCTTGATTCATATTATTTGTAATTTTTTAGAGTTGTTTAGTTATGAGGAAACCTTTTCAATATAACTCCTTTGGTTCATTTTTATTATAATTTTTGTTTGATCATTATAATGATTGGGTGCTTATAGGGATAAGAAGATAGATAATACGATCCATCACATCAAAGGATATCATGGCTACATAAACTATGAATATGATTATTGTATCATTGGATATCTAGATAATGAAGAATGATATATTATAATATTTTTATTAATGGATTATATAGTAAGGGAACATATATATTCTTGTAAGTATTAATCAAGGATTAACATTACATTGTCTTATAAACTACATATTTTTTTGGTTAAAATAGTTATCTATTAATAGATTAAATGAAATTATTTATTTTTTTAGCTATTATGTAACATTTTTATTATAATTAATTATCTTCCACTTCATTTACAATAAAATGTGAAACTTCATATTAACCTTTCAATTCAGATTGTTTTATCTATACTATTCTAATTAAAATCCAGAAACATAATTTGAATTAATCATATCCTTATGGATTATGAATCTTATACAATGATTAATTAGATAGATATTTATTTCGATGCAGTACACTTTCTTTATATATTGATTGTAATCATGATAACATGTCTTTTTTCCATCAGATTGAGGGCTATGTCTAACAAATCAACAAAAAGAGGCATTGGTTTTATTCAGTTTCATTCTTTTAATCTATATTTTTATAAAATAAAATTTTTCCCTAATTAATGTTAAACGTTATATTGATATTCATACAATAAAAATAATTATTCTTATATAAACATACCCAACTCCAAAAGAGATAACAGTTTACAATTCATTAGGATGAAAGAACAAATTCTTCATATTTTGAAAACCCATAACTTTTTTGAATTGAATACAGTAAACAGAAGTTTTTAATTAAAAATATAAAATGATAATTCAAATATACTTCTTTTTTACCTATATAATTATATTAAGTTATTGTTTTTGAATTTGAGAGTACATATGATTGTAGTTTTTTAGAAATAATTTGTTTTTGAAAAAAAATTATCATAATGAGTTTAACAAAATCATATTTTATTATAATGTTTTTAGTGATATAATTCAAAAAACTTACTTCGGACTCATAAAATATAATAAAATTTAAATATTATAAATTTTATAACATCATTTGAAACACAAAATGTATTCAAATTGATTTGTTATATCATATTATGTGTTTTATTGAAAAAACTATTGTATTTTTTTATCTAATTTAAAACTATGCAAATCTCATTAGTTAAAAAAACAAGAATAATACGTTAATAATAACAATGTGATTGTTCACTTCAAACGATACACATCTATTCCCCTGAATCAATACACTATTTCACTATGAATGTTTATTATTGTTTTAATAAGAATTTCAATTTTAATATAATTTTTTTTCCAATTTGATGATTTTAAATTTTTTCTGATAAATTTTATTATCAATATGATTAAAATATTTGAAACCTTGAAATTGCATATTTTTTTTAAAATCAGATTAATATCTAGTATCATGTTAGAATCCTCCTAATTTTTATCATGGGATATGAATCAGAAGTTGGAAATTACATTAAAATATATATACGGAGGGAAACCCCCATTCCCATATGAGTCTTCTTGAGAGAAATTCTCCAAAATTCTATGACCTTTATGTTCTCCATTACAATAAATTATATTTTTTCCGATTCATTGGCATTTGTCCAATTCTGATGAAATGAAAAAAAATTAAATTGGTTTTTTATGGGAATGTTATTGGAAAAGGATTTCATTGAAAAATAATTTTATACTTTTAAAAATATTATATTCATTCATGTTTTGGAGTATGTATGTGTTAATAATTTTCATAATTATATTTATTGGATTTATCTTGACATCATGCATGCTTTTAATAAATTTATATTCTCTTTTTTATGGAATACATTAAGTGATTTGTTATTATAATTTATGGAAATGATATAATATTTCCAAAAATAACTTTTGAACATTATGGGATTATCTTTTGATGGAGGATCACATTTTCCAAATATGAAATTTAATGATAATCTTGGTTCACTTGGAAAATCAATGTCTAAATATTCCCTATTTGATCATTACAAGAAAATTAAAATAGTTTCTCATCTTACAGTAGACATATGTGTAGTTTCATTATGGATTAAATGAAGTATAATTCCATGAAATGTGGGATGAGATTCCCATATAGTTTTACATGAATTCATATAGGATTATCTAGTCCACATTATGATATATTACATAGTGAAATCTAATATTCTACGAACTAACAACATCAATTATATCACTATAAAATCTAAGATCATTATGTTCCCTACTTTAAAATGAAATATGAAAGTGGAATTAATTATGTATATTATGCTAGAAAACATGTATGTTGTCTTGATAGGTAAGATCTCTTTCATAAGTGATGATATGAAGAAAATAAGGATGTTTTTATGATAAATTTAAAAAGGTATTTTTGAAACAAGATTATGATCATTCGGAAGTTGATCAATAAATGGAATCTATAAAAAAATTTATGATTAATAAATGTATGCTTAATACCATTCCATAATAGAAATAAAAAAAATTAAATATCCTCTTGAAATTTGTGATGAGTGGCTATAAAATAGCGAAGAAAAGAAAACCATAGATATAAAACTCAAACATAAACCTACTGATTCCAATGATTAATGAAACCATGTAACTGATATGTTCCATTAATAATAAAAAAATAAATAGATAAATAAAAATTTCAAATATGATTATATTTATGATTTTTTTTGAAGTTTGTGGAAAGGGGTTATAAAAAGGATGAGCTACCAGTTGACCAAACCGATCAAGAATAAATGGAGGTAATACTTGTTTTTTGATATAAAACTCTACGTTGTGCCATAGTTACCTCTTTAAAAAAATGAAGGAAAATAAAAAGGTTGTTCACAAGGAAAAGTCACCAGTTGTTCAAAAAAAATAATTAGCACAGAAACCCACTAAGAAAGGTGATTTATGATCAAATAAACTACCTGAGTAGGATTGTGAAAATGTAGTTGATGGATAGGTTTATGGTAATGTTAATTAATATCGTGAATAAGATGAAGTCAATAATGTTTATAAGAATTGAATTAGGAGTAAGTTAAAGAAGAATTCTAAGAATAACATGTTGAAGATGATGAATATTCGAATAAAGACAATGAGTATAAAGAGTGACATGAAAATAAAAAAACACAATCCCATAATAAGTAATTATAATCATCATTAGAATCATTATCAAACATACCCTCTATGAGATATAAATAAGCAAAGATAGAATTTTATGAAAAAGAAGAGTTATCATAAGAAGAATCTAAAACATCATCTAATGAGTATGAGGCAAATCATAATTCATAAAACAAAGGATAATGATAAATACAATAAAAATTTCAATATTATGAAATTATCTGATGATAAAGAAGTTAATGAAAATGTTTATAAACAAGTTATAATATATTTTTCATTAAAATATATGAAATAATGAACAACTGTTGATAATGGAAAAAGTTGAATTAAAACTCTTGATATTCATCCAAATCTATTGAATTGATCCAGAACCATTTCTTGTGAAGGATTTTATGATATTGTCCAATATTTGAAAATATTAGAAAGAACCATTCCTTATATTTCAAATCTGGATTCTTAATGTTAGATCACTCTAGGAAATTTAAATAATAAAAAATTTATCGATGTGTTAACACAGAATGTTATTCTAATCAAATAATTATTGGATATTTATCTGAACAATTCCAAAACTCACACAAAGACATTTAATCAAATGGTGAAGTGGTCACATCAAGTAAAAACTAATCTCAAATTATATGTTGATTATTTTTATGATGTGATGAATATAATTATTGTATTTTCTAAATTTTTAGTCAATTTACTAATGTCATTGTGTAAATGGTGAATCATGTAGAATTGTTTAGAGATTCAAATGATAATCATGCTGAGTAAGTAAATTCTCAAAAAAGACTTGTTTTTTAAGAACATTAATTTTACCCTTTATAAAAAATATTTTTGATGTTTTTAATTTATAAAATTACCTTTTCAACCAATTATGATATGTTGTAATGTCTGAAAAATATGATTGGATAAATGTTCATCCATTTTTTGGACAATTAATCATGTAAATATATAGTTTTTTATATTTTATTCCTTCTCTGACATTTCATAAAAATTTAATATTTTAATCATTATTTTTGAAAATAAAAAAGTGGTTGAAATATTTATATATGGGATATGTATCATTAAGGGGGAGAAATCATTATGAAGTTTAATTTTTGTATTAATGGGGAAGTAGTTTGATAGAGGAAGAAAATTTCTTATTGAAGGATAGAATAATATCATTATGGGAATATATTATCCTAAGAGAGATTTTATCATATTCAAAATAATATTCTATATAATTTTTAGATTAGTTAATATATAAAGGGGAGTTAAGGATTAATTTTTGACTGTAAATACAAATTAAATAAATGAAACATGAAACCATGTTTTTGAAATTTATTTTTCATTAATGTTTGCGGATTTTTTTCCAACATGCAGAGATTCTTGAGTCATAAATGAAAAATATTATTTTTTCCATTCCTTTTGTTTTAGAAAACTCAAACACCTTCTTTAAGAATATTTTACAACATTTTATGTCCTCTTATTCATATAATACTTTTTTATACAAAATTATATTTTATAATATATAGAATATGTTCTTAAATATTATTAGTATGAAATTGATATTCATCATTACAATTAACATAACTAGTATGTGCCCATTTTATAAATATAAAATTTTTCAATGCTAGATGATAGCCTCTGTATCATTACTATTATTGTGACAAATCCATATCAACCATATTGATACTGGTACTGTTAACATCGTACTGATACTCTTAAGGATTATTGTAATTACTACCATTGGGATTTACCTAAAACTAACTTGTGTTTATAATCATATTAATAGGAATTGTTTATAATGCGAGTAAACCCAATATCATAGTATTGGTGTAAATTAAAAGGGCATCAAAAAATAATTTTAGATAGATCCGTTCAAGTGGTAGGTGTCTACGTATTTTCAACAAACAAAGATAAATATCAACCATTTGGAGGGAAATATTGACAATAGGAGGATGACTATAAATATCATGTTATTCAAAAAATTTGGAGATGGTTCTAATGTGATTGATATTGTTTGATTACATTAGGATGTTCACATTGTTATATAGCTCTAAAAATTCCTCCAAATGAAAATGTTGTTACTTGTATTTTTATTTGATTAGAGTTTTTTATTTCTATAAAAATCATGATATATTGTGTCATTAATATTTTCATAATTGTAATATATGTCTGCTTCTCATAACTATTGAGGGATTATGGTGATAAGATGTCATAGAATCGAATCCATCGAATCATGATCTAACATGGAAATGTTGATAAAGAATTTGATCATCGTGTTGAGGGATTTTGGGGATTGAAAATAGATCTGTTTTGATCATCGTATTGAGGCAATACCTAGTATGGGAATACATACAATCTTGTATATATAAAAAAAGCGATACCAATAGTCTAGGATATTGTATATCTTTCTCATAATTTTATAAGGGTCCTTGTTTAATAGCACGATAGTCATTCTTTATCTTTGTTAGTTATTCTGTTACATAATTATTACATGTTATTATTTTCTGTAACATTTATCATAGAATGTGATAAATCTTATTCATTGTACTATTCTAATTGTTTAATCTATACAATTATGATTAAAACCACAAAAATAATTTTAAATTATTTGTATCTATAGTGAATAAGATTATTTTAATTTGATTACATATATTTATAGTGATTCCCGTCTATTAAACTCTGATTTAATCATATTGATCATGATTATAAATATATTCGTTTTCGATTGGACTGAGGACCGATTCTAATAAGTCGACATAAATTGTTTATGGTTTCCATTAGTTTAATTATTTTAATATATGTTTCAAAAAAAAACTCTCTCCCACTCGTATTATATATTATCCATTATAAGTATTTTATTATGATCCTAATAATTATCTTTCTATATACTAATCTAAAAATGGTTCCTTATAATTACTTCACATTTTTATGAAAAAAATATTTTTTTCCATTTTTTTGAACATTTTTATTGAATGTTATTTCTTAAAAAAGATTATATATTTGTATCAAAATTTTGTTCTAAAAATAAAATGTTATTTTGATATATAGATTTGTTTTTCAAAAGTGTTTAATTTATTACATTATTTATGGTGAAGAAGTTAAATTATTTTAAAATTATTCAATATATTGTACTTAATGATTATACCTAAGAAATGGGTGCACTTTAATATTTGCTTGTGAGTCCATTTTTTCTTATATGATGGGTGTTCCCAAAAGGATTTGAGTGATCTCAGTATACATTAAATGATTAGTGTTCCCATATACTTTAACAATTCAATAGTTATTATCCCACGACTTAATAGTAAAGAAGGGTGGAGTCACCAGAGGGTATGACATATAGATTTAACCTGTCTGCATTACATATGACATGGGTTTAAAACATGTTTCGAGTATAATAAAATAAGATACTGAAAAATTGTTTTCAACTTAATTCTAAGTGTATTTAAAGGATTTCATCAATAAAATTGTTTGTTTTTTTCATGTGAAAATGTTCTAACATTGGAGATAAAGGTAATCAGTATATGAGTTTTTCAGTTTTTCCAAGATTAATGGTTATCTATTTTTTTTCTATACCTTAACGATAATTTTGAGGTCATACAACAAATTCTAATATACTATTCAAAAGAATTAGTAATGGGTTATGGAAATGAAGAGGTTAACTTGAATATCCAGAATATATTTCATGAAATAATATCAGGTAACGTTTTAAATGATTTATATAGTGGAAAATAAAGATACTAATTGGAAGTGTTTAGTTTATGTTATATACTTATATTATTAATGACTTATAAACTAATTTTTTAAAATAATACATCTGGAAATATCAAAAAATGGAATAAAGTTTATTAATAACATTGAACTCATGATTTTGTAATGATTTAAGTCGGGTCCTTATAATGGGGAATAAAAATTAATTTACAAAAGATAGAATATAATAATAATATGGTAACACATTAATTTCTATTAAATTCCTCAAAAATAAAATTGAACCATGCATCAGTGGGACCGACGTAGTAAATTAATCAGAATCATATAATGTTTTAGAAATGAAATGAACCTAAATCATGGTATTTTAAGGGTAATTTTTTAACATATTATATAATTTTATTTAATATCCATCTAATTATGGTTAAAATAATTTAGTTTTTAATCATATAAGCTTCACCAAATTAATATTTTCAATCCATATGTATGTGTAACTATTTATGCATCTTACATATTTTTTTAATAAAAAAAATTAAATAAAACAAAATTTAAAAAATATAAAATTAAACCAAAAACATATGTTATGTGGAAACAATTACATTAAAGTATTATAATAAAAAATATTATAATCTCTATAAGATAATTCTTGTATGGATAGATAACCAAGTCATGAATTCCAAAAAAGGCACAATTCCCAAGGCTAGTGTAAAATTTGACATACTGTACATAAATAAAATTAGATTAGTCAACATATTCCTCAATTATATCTTATTTCCTGTACACAATTTGTATAAACCATATTAAACTATTATGTTACAGATCTTAACCTATAATAATAATGTTTTATGGAATAAAAAACTAACAATATATCAAAAAAAGGTAACTCCTTATATTTGTGTATAGAAATTAATTGATTCACAATAATAATTTAAATTACTTCATATTTTCATATTTAATATAAAAATTATATTCATGAAATAAGTTTAAAACAAACTTAATTAAATTAAAATTCAAAAATTTAGGCATGATATAAATAATATGTGAAAATTTATGAATAATAA
This sequence comes from Viscum album, assembly GCA_963277665.1. Lineage (NCBI taxonomy): Eukaryota > Viridiplantae > Streptophyta > Magnoliopsida > Santalales > Viscaceae > Viscum > Viscum album. The sequence continues at coordinate 974,273,799 of OY728141.1, forward strand.
TGTTATAAATTTTTAATAATATACCGTTTCATTATAAATTATATGTTATTAATTAAATATAAAATCATTAAATTTATTGAAAACATGAAAAACATCATGTTAAGAATTAAATGATAGTAAATTTAAAAATATCATATCATAAATACAATCATTATTTATATAATCTATTCATATATTTCATAGATATTACAAATATGACACATTCATGGTCACAAAAATCACGATCATATAATTTCTTCTAATACTATTTCATTTTGTAAAAATAAAACATGAAGTATGTAAATTTAAATTGATTAAATTTTATTAACTTTTAAGATTATTTTTTAATTGTCATTATAATTTCATTTATATTGTGATTTATTCTGAAATTTTTACAAACATCATATGTTTCAATTATTATTTTGACACGGACACTTTATTTATAAAGTATAAGTTATTACATATATTCTAAATATGTATTATTATTCTAAATTAGTATTATGGATATTAATATACAAAAATATTCTTATAAATTAAATTTTTTAATAATATACTCATTATTATTAATGTATTTATATAAAATTTGTAAACTAAATAATTAAATCACAAGAATTTATCTATAATTTATAAATAACTTATAAATTATATAATGCACATCATAAATTAGAATATAAAAAATAATATTCATAATTCTAAAATTTATTTTATGATATTAATTATTTTGTAAAATGAGTCCTGTAAAGTTATCAGTATACTGAAAAAATAAAATAGTACAAAAATATTACATAGAATCCATGATATAATTAATAAATCTCACAAATTATTTTGCAATGAAATGATCAATAGTTATAGTGTCTTATAATATAGAAATATCAATATTTAAAACTAAATTTGTTTCAAAAAATAAAACTCATATTTAGCCCCTTATATACATTTTTTTAATGTTTGTGTTCTGGTCAAAGACCAGAACACTGATCATTATTAAACCAAGAGAGAGTACATAACAAGATTACATAAGCAGAAAAGAAGACAATATTTTGGCATCTCTAATAAAAAATGGGAGTAGATCAGGACGGAGGTCAAACCTCAAGATGAAAGCCTGAGAAACTCCCTTGTAGGAAATACCATCATCAATCTTGTTGGATTTGCGATAAGTGTGTGTGACAATGAAATTGGGGCTTCTGAGAGAGTGCAGGAAGTCCATACATCTGGGGGTGAGGGACAATGCAAGGTGAGTAACACCACTCCAGATGGATTGAATATTAGTAGTCGACTCACTTCCAATCAAAATTTTTCTCCATTCGAATTGCTTGGCAAAAGAGATCACATTGATGACAACCATCATTTCTGCCTCTAAAGCCGATGCAATGCCACACGTTCCATATAAACATCCTAAGATCTAATAAAGATGGTCTCGAAATACATCAACATAGCCCAAAACTCCTAGGTCTCCCTTTGAGGCTCCGTCAACATTGACTTTGATCCAGCCAGGATGATGATCTTGCCAAAAAAACATCAATAGTGTAGTTTGGATTTGGATAGATTTCATGAACTCCAATACGAAGAAGTGTCTCAAGATCTTTTAAAGAGTTGTAACATTGATTATTTTTTATCAAAGGGGACTCTTTAATGGAAAATGGATCCTCATTTTACTTGAATTTATTCTAAAAGAGTTATTGATAAAAATTTAATTATTTCTACCATACCAAAGGACATGGAGTAGCTCCGTAACAACAATGATAAATAAGTTTCTAATCTGCTGATAACTCTGGAACTCTACTATCCTTTTATGTTGTGAAAAAATGAAACTTCTCAAAATCCATATACTCTCAAAATGATCAAAAATGTAATTCCAAATAGTAGTAGTAGTGTCACAGGATAAAAAAAGATGATTTCTGTCTTCCCGAAACTGATTACGCATTCTTTATTTAGAGAAATGATTAAAACTATAAGAATGAAGACAATAATAAGTGGGACTTTTTTGGTACACTATTCATGAAATAAGAGTGAAATGAGATGGTTTTATCCAAGATTTGTTGAATTTTTTTATAAAACATATATTTTCTTCAGAATTGGAAATGTAGTGATTGTAGTATCAATTAGAATCATGCATGCCATTTTGAGAAAAAATGGGGATGTGAGAAACATCATTGTAAGAAGAACATGTAAAAAGAAGAGCTATCTATATATCATGATAGAATGACTTGTAGTATCAAGTGAAAAAACATGATCCATATATATATTGTTCATAATCATGAAATATTATATATTATTAATGGAGTATAATAATAGAAAAATGGTTAGGACAGAATAGGGTGACATAACAATAATCATTGAAACCATAAATCAAGGTCTCCCACCGAGAGATTTATTTTGTAATAGTCTTGAATAACTATATTTTTGCTATCATGCCAACTGTATAAGGCCCCAATGTATCCATTGGAATGTTTTATGAAATCCCATTCACCACCTTTTTCTTGGGATAAGTTCTCCCATAGACCCGTTTTCGAAGTGAAAATTTCTTTTATGAACCCTTTATATGGGGATAAATTATCCAAAATTCCAATTTACTTGGGATAAATCCCAGTGTATACCATTTGGATAGGGATAAATCTTTTCATGTACCCTTTGGATTTGGATAAATTATACCATGTACCATTAATCTTGAGATAAATCCTCCCATGTACATTTTGTCTTCAGTTAAACACTCCTTTGTACGCTTATTTATCATGATAATTAAACATAAAGCAATGCATTAGAGGATGATATAATAACCTAAACATCAGCATCTATACTAACGTGTCCAACATAAAAGTAACCAGAATACTATACTAATGAATCTAAGGAAATAAAAAATGTTTCTTTAACAAATTAAAAATACTCACATAACATAAAATAAAATGATCATGGAATACTAAAATCTCATATTATAATAGTAATTGAATAGTAATTAAATATAAAAGATCATCAAAACATTACTTCATCAGAGACAAAAAATTGAATGAAATAGATGTTATACAATTGGTTTTTTAAAAAACAATTAAAACATTGAAGTGAGAATTACATTCTAAAATAAAATGTTATCAGTTGAATGAAAATAAAAGAAATTATTATTATGTTCTTAAAAATTATCCTTTAAAATACAAAATGGTGTCAATAATTGGAGTTTATATTAATTTGGAAACATTTACATTTAAGAAATTGTTTTAATAGATACATAAAAAGGGTATAATTGTTTCCACAAAATGATGTGAAAATACTTTAAAAATATTTATTTTTTAGAATAATATATAAATAATAGAACCATAAAAAGTAATATATTGAATGAATATGTCGAGTGGATAAGAAACCATTTATTTTGAAAGAATGCGATTTTTTTAATACATTTTGAAAGAACCTTGTTGAAAACCCAGATCGTTAAATAAATAAAAACTATTTTCATAAAAAACAATAAAGGTTGGTAAAATAATATTTATTAATAAAAGTAAATTGATTATATATTAGGTAGTAGTGAAGATTTGGGTCATGTAAAAATCATTTTATTTGAAGAAATATATATCAAAAAAATTAATTGTTCTTATCATAAATGTTGTTTCAAAAAAACCATAGATTCGTGATGAAAGAATCAATTTTTTGAAACATTATGTACCAATTAATTAATGTTTAAATATATAAATATATCAATATATATTAGAATAAAATAATCTAGAAAGTTATTATAAATAGATTATATATTATTAGAAAATAATGTATTTGAGTATTGAAAACCGATTTTAATTTGAGTACCTTTTAAATCAATCCATCATTAATGAGATATATTGAAATTGAATTTAAAATTAAATCCTTAAAGGGTAAAACATGATATCGTATATACAATACATATTTTATATCACACATAAATGTAATTGGGTTCATTATAAAATCAATTGTTTAAGGATATAAACATTATATGAAAAACACTTATGATATTTGTAATCATTGAATAAAAAATCATTGGATGCTTAAAAATAATTTGATTTTTAAAATCCCATGTCATAAATCAAAATTTAGGAAAGAAATACATTATTTAGATATCTTAAAATCATATAAATATGAAACATTTTCATATAATTAAAAAATCTCACAATAAAGAATAATTACTAAAAAACAACACCTTGGATCCAGGTTTAGTTGGTCACATTATAACCTTGTCGGATTCGTGATCATTACATGGAAGTTCCCAAAAAATAATCTTTATTTAGTTATAAATGAGTGAGAAATTTTCTTTGGAGGCGGTCTTAGGAAGATAAAAATTGATAATATTCTTGGAGAAAATAGAACATGAATTAATTCCTTGGAGGGTTGAAGTGGTAGACATTTATAAGGGGTGAAAATACTAACTTTTGGAAAAACTCATCAATTTAAATAAATTTGTTCCATTATTAATGGGTAAATGAATCAAAAGTAGAGAAACCGGGGTTGGGGGAAATGTGTCAACTGCCTCTCATCCATTCAATTTGAGACAAGGTAAGAGTTATTTATGGGTTTTCATTTCACACATTTAATAATTTTCGAAAATTAAATTTTAACATCGTTGTTTTTTATTTAAATTTTATAATTACAAAAAATAAATTAATTATATATTTATATAAAAGTATATAATTTAATTCCCAAAATTTAAAAGTTAAAATACATTTTTACTCATAAAATTCCAATATATGGGAAATGTTTATTGTAAAATAAATATATGTAATCATATAAAAATAGTGCTTATATATAAAATTAATATTTAAATTTATTTATAAGATATTATTAATTTGGATAGTTATTTTAAAGAAAAAAATTAATCTAATACATTATCAATCAAATATATCATTATTTTAAGGGAATACAAAACCATATTTCACTATATTAACATTAAATTAGAGGAAAAGACTAAAAAAATATTTTATTATTAAACTAACATTGTAATTTAGTTTCAACGTATTATTAGATAAATAATTTTATGATATATGATTATATTAAAATCCATAATTTTATTCATCAAATAAATATATTATCATAGAATGAAAATTTTAAAATTTGTATTGTCATCTTCTAAGAAATTCAAAAATCAATCAAAATGGGTTTTTACTGAAAAATGTTCAACCATTTTAAATCCCATTAATTATTTATAATTAAATATTTAATTTAATATTGATTTGTAATAATCCAAACATTCTTTAAAGAAATTACTATTGTGAAGGAATGAATTTATTTATATAATGTAGTTATAAAGAACAGATTCACTTTGTTTTATTTTTGAATGTTAAAACTTGGTGGATTTTATAGACCATTATGAATTATTGATGTTGATAATACGGTATTTGGAATGTGATTGTATGATTAGAATATATTTAGGGTTATCATAAAGAGCAATTGATACAAATGAATGATTAGATGTCTTCTACCTATAGGATCATAACCTATATAAATCAATTATCAGATATTCCAAGGGGGATATTGTAAATACCCCAAGACGAGTCACTAAAGTTGGAGGACACATTATTATATTCGTAAATGTTATATGGAATCATATAAAAAATTAATTAATATATTATTAGTCATTATTATAATGATACATACTTTAAAGTTACACTATAGCCTTAAAAATAAATTACAGAAATTGTTGGCACCGAGAATGTCATATTTAGCCTTATCATATCCTTTTATATCAATAATAAAACCCTACCTTGTATCATTTGCGCAATAAAACATAAGAAATGGGAGAGATCATGTTCTCTATAAGGATATTTTTACATTTTATGTTATAATTAATAGAAAAGAATAATCATCATGTAATGGAAAATAACATAAACACACGCCATTTAAACAATAACATGAGAATAATATAGATGAAATTAATGATTATGAAATAAATACATATAAATTAACCTATAAGTTTGAATATTTTCTACATATATTCTATGAAATTTAACAATCACATGGAAATAAATAACTAATCTCATAATGTGGGAATGAATTATTCTAGATACATGTAACATATAGTTAATATATTCAACAAGATATATTAAATATGTGGGTATAAATCCATTTTTTTCAAGATGATTTTTCTCATGTGACCTATCGATGGATTGATGGGATATATTATTCTAAGCCCTATAAATCAAGTACTATGTCATTGGATTCATGATATTAAATTGGTAAAACATAATCCCCTAAAAAATATTATTGAAAAACAATCAAAAAATTATTAATACCCCTAAAATAATATAAAAATCATCATAACCAATCTAAAATTAAATATTGAATTGTAATAAAATCATAAATATTCTATAAAACAAATTATAATTCTTCCAATGAAATAATAGAGATAATATAAATAAAAAAATACCCAATGAATCATAAAAACCATACAGGGTATATGTTATTGATGAATATAAATAACATAATTGTTTTGATAGAAACATTATAGAGGAAAATATCCTTCACAAATTAAAAATACCATTTTAAAAAAGGTCACCAAACATTTGAACGTTATTTTCATTAAAATTAACATATTAAAAAATATATAGTATTATTTAAAACATTCATTTTTTATGACTAAATAAAATTTTGATCATGTTATACACATTAAAACAATGATTTCATTCTATTTTTTAGTAAATTCGAAAAGTGACTTATTTCCAAATTGACTTTAATATTGAATATAAAAATTAATTAAAAGTACAAAAAGTTAATGATTTTCTCTATAAATCATTCTAAAATGGTTATGTTTTTAAAAACATTTAAACAAAATTTGGAATTTGTTGAAAGTGCCATTTCGACTGAATGGAGAAATAACATCATATTTTCAAATAAGAATTTTCATTCATTTTATGAAAAAAGTAGAAAATATAATATAATATCACATAATAATGTAAATGAAAAACAATATGAGAATAAAATATATTAATATTTTTAATAAAAATTCAAATATTTTCCCTAACGGAGATATAACGATAAACAATAGAGAATAGTGATGATATTGGGGAATACACCCTTACCACTTCGTTAATATTTGAATCATAAACCAAATGATTTAATTAACATAAATTTATAATGTAAATATAAATCATAGATATATATATTCATGATATAACAATTAATATGTGCATTATATTCACCGCATAACGAGATAAGTGGAGAATATGGAATATGTCTCATTGAAGAAAATGTTTGATGAGAAACACATTACTCATCCTTGACATCCTCCATTTGTTTCTGAATATCTATAACAATAATGATTTTATTTATTAAAATATTATATAACTGTAATATTATATATTGTTAGTTAAATTATTTACCTATAGTCTTTTATCACAGGTTTATCAATAATTATTTTTTAAAATTATTGTTTCTGGTGATAATTGAATCAATTTTTATCTATGTTTTAGATTCAAAATTATGATTATATTAAAATCATAATGGCTAAATAATATATATGGTTTTTACCATGAGATAGATTTAATATATATTCATTATATATTTACACAGTTAAATCTATTAATGTTAGAGATATAAAATGGATTACAACATAATAGAGACTGTTGAATTTATATATGCATGATCATTGCGTCCATTATATCAGTGTATATAAAGAAATAAATATAAAAATTAATTGATTTTTAGAAATTATTTATTTATTTGTATAAATTATTCATATTAATAAAATAAATCTTTATTAATATCTATGTAAAAAATTAAACTCATATCACATTACAATGTGGAGGCGGATCTCTTCACGTACACACAAGAGACATTTTTTTCCAATAGATTGTATGCCAATAAGATATATGTGATAATATATTTCAAAAATATTTATATTGAGTAAATAAAAAATATTTTCAATTAATTCCATCTTATTATCATTCATATTATCTGTAAACAAAAAATGAATCAAATCACTTCACATAGCGGTATTCCACCACTCACACAAATGGCATTGTCGTTTCCCCAAAGTAATGGAAAATGGAATTTATATGTGATATAATAATTAAAATATATAAATATTTCATAAATAACATACAGATATTTAAAATAAATCATTATATCTAATATCTGACTATGGTGATGAAAACAAATTACGTCGATCATAAGGTTGTAGTCTGATGTACAAACAATCGACATCTCTATTACCAATTTTACATATGTGGAGATATATATGTTTAATTCACTTATCATAATAGAATCTCAGTATTATTTAGTTTTAAGCTTTATGATATTATGATGATTTATTAATATGTTTTGAACTTGTGAGAATAAATAAAAAAACATATTTTAGAGTTTGACATCTTTATATGATAGCCTCATTAGTTGTATACCAAAATCATTTTTTATGAGGAATTAAAAACAATATAAGGACACTAGGATATGTACATTTAATAAATTAAGGTAATTTATAAGTTATTATATGAAAGAATGATTTTTTATGTGTGAATTTGGTAGGATAGTGATGGGCATTTATAAGGGTGTGATATGTCACAATTGTTATATTTAAAAATTTTAAGTTATATGTATGTTTTTAACATGAAAAAAGATTCAAAATGGGTCACTATATAAATTTATTGGATTCAATGAAATAATATAACCATAAAATAATTTTTTTTTACTTTTAAGTCATTTTTAACCCTTATATTCATAGTTTAACCCCCAGCTAACACATTTTTACCTTAACTATGGTATTTTTTTAACGTTTATCACTATTCATGATGATCATAAATTATAATGACCATATCAGAAAAAAATTATTAAAAAAATATATTCTATATTTCTAATTTCATATAATTTTTTTATATTTCATATTAATATATAACCCACACGACAAAATATAGGTTTTCTGAAGATAAAATTCTCTTAAGTATGTATTCTTAATATAAAAAGACAATATAAAGTTGATGAAAATTAATTATATTAGTTAAAATTAAATATAATTTCGATAAATTTTATAAAAAAACTATCATAATTTTACTATTAATAAAATTTATACAGAAAGGAAATTTTCATTAAATAACATTATTCATTAATATACATCAAAAAAATAGTCTTTTTAGAAAATTATGATAAATTTATCTAACAAAAATTGTGAAATTTATATTTTAAATTTTTTTATTAGTGTTAAAATAAAATTTCCTATATTGGTAATTATTAATTATAAATTATGTGTTCAAATAGAGATTAAAACACATTTTTAAAAAATATTTTAAAAAAACATTTATTAATATTTCATTTTGTTCATATTTCTTTATAATCAATGGATAACCATTGGATTTATTTTATATATGTTTAAACCATAAAATATTTAAAATTTTGTAAGTATTATTCCTATCCATTGATATAATGCATAGATTATATTACTCATGTTTGAATAAAAATATTTTAACAAAGTATCACATTTCATTTAAACTTGAAGAAGTATATTATGCAGGTTGTTAAGATAAATTAATGTATTTATAATTTGTATATTTTAAACTCATGTGGTGTTAAATTCCAATATAATTTTAGTGTTTCATGTCAAATACACTATCAAATATAATGTTCCCCTTATAATACCTTAGGGTTTCATATTATGTCGCCTTTAATAAATTGTGTCCTTGTACTATTATATTGATCTCAATAATCAACATTTTAACATTTCAAAATACTTTTCCTCTAACCCACAACGTTAAAAGGATTAATAAAAATTCCATTTCATTACAGAGGAAAATATATATTATGTTAATCTAGAATAACACAAACAACGTTTCTATAAAAGTAGAACCCTTGGGGGATATAATGTTATTAGAAGGGAATAAAATCAAAAATAGTTAGGGAGATTTATTGAGATCATTGATCATAAAAAACTGAATTATCATGAAATTTAAATAAAAAAATCCTTTAATATTTTATGGATAATAAGACCATAATTTAAAAACAAATTTAGGTTTTAGTATACTAGTTCTTTAATAACCTTTTCTTATAGTGGCTGATTTCCATTAAAAAAGTTACTAATAACATATGAATATATAATAAATTGGGATATTTTTAATTCAGATTCATAGTTTCAACATTTGATCATGCTTCTATAGATTCCTACATTATTTATTACTCAATGAAATGAACGTCCAAAATCAAAATTTATGACTAAGTATTATTTATTTGATCATTAACATTAAAAGTAATTCATAAATTCATAATATGATTTCCATAAAAAATGATTAGAATCATTTATATAATAACAACAAATTTATAAATAAATATACACCATATATAGTTAACATTAAGTCTAATCCTATATATTATTATCCAAATTTAATTTCCAAAATTTTTGATGGATTGATAATAAATCAAAATTATATTCCTTAGAGAATTAAGATTTTCTCTTAAGAAAATATTATAAATACATTAATAACATGATAATCATAAATCACTAATGAAAAAAATCATTTATTAAAAAAGAAATATCCCATTGTCATAGGTATTATATAAATATATAAAAACATTAAATGCAAGAAAATATTTTATAATGAATAAAATATGTGACCAAATTCAATGTCACCAATAATACCCATAAACATATAATTTTTACTATAATCCCAACATTAAGAAACATTTATGGGTTATCTTTCCTCAATAATTTGTTTTCAAAAGATTATAATTCACATTATTTCATTTTTAGTGGTTATATGTACTATTAAAAATATATATAGATCCTTCAAGGAAAAGTAATGATGTATAATCCTTATAAATTTTATTATTCTTATAATAGGAATAAAATTGATAAATTAATTAGTAAACATATTTATTGAATCCATATACACAAGATAATCATTCAATTCTCTTGTTCCATTGTAATTTTGTTTGATTGACCACGATCCCTTAAGTTATTCTATGTAATATTTCGTTGATGCTTGTGGAATTTTTTAAATTTAGTTCTCATTTTTCTTGTAGTTAAAAAACTAAACATAAATGTTTTTTATCATAAAAATGAAATCTCAATAATGGTGGCATTTCATTCAAAAATATTAATAAACTCACATTCGCATCTAGCAAGTACTATGGTAATTCATTCCACAATTATAACATCGGGGAGAATCATTCTCTCTTCAATTATATTTATTTGAATTTTTATATTCAATATTGTTCATATCATTATTCCAATATAATCCATTAGAGTTCAATAATTACATATATTTCTTAATATAACATGATACAAAATACTTTAGTGAAGACAATATTTTGGAGACTAATTATCATTAGTGTGTGGTAATAATCTTATCAAAGAAATGGTCATTATGTTTATTTGGATGACATGCCTTAAAATGGTTCTCATTCTTTATTCTATGACCATTTATCAATAATAGAATTCAATATATGATATCATAATATTATAAAAAATAAATTGTTATCACAAAACTCATGAATCCCATATAATAAATTGAATTATTTATGCATTGATAATCACACAATCATATTCATTATTATTTCTGAATGTTTTTAAGTCAAAAAAATATTTCCCATTCCATTATAATGGTATTTAATTAAAATATTAGTGATCTAAAAATAATCCTCAATAGGTTCCAACAAAGGGTGATGTATGAACTATTTTCATGTTGCAGGTAACTATTGAGTTAAGACCAACTTCCCATATATGGAGTTATTAATATAAGGAAAAATTGGGCCAGAACTATATCCACTTGTAGTATCTAAATAGTGATTTATTTATAGTGAAACCACATTACTAATACACTCCCAAAACAATATATTTTTATACTATACATATTCTTATACTTAATTTAATTAATAGAGTTTTATTATCTAATCTATGTTTTCATAAATCAAATTCCTATTGTTTCTAGTAATAATTCTCTGATTCCAACAATAGATACCCCAACACTAGTAGCTCGATATTATTGGGTATTATATTACATTGGAATAATTTATTAGGAATAAAATCCAAAAGTAAATATTAGATTCTTCATCTTGGTAAAATACATATATACTTAAAATTAACATTAAAATAGAAAACATAAAATAAGGAAAGTTATTTATTTATAAATTCCATATTTCAACTTCAAAAATCACTACATATCTATAATAAAAAAGATGTTTTTTTATCAGTGAAAAAATATAAGAAATTAGTGAGCCTATATTCTTAGTATATGTAAGAGTGTAGTAAACGATATAATGAATAAATAAGAATAATAAAATTGGAAGGGTAAACACTGAAAACAGGAAATTTAAACAATAACATGAGTATAATATGATAAGAATAAATTATGATCAAATAATTCCATATATATAATCAAATAATATTGAAATCTATCCCTTCATGTTATAACTAATAAAATAATCACACATCCTTCAATAATGTATCTCATAATTATGTAATACAAAGTGTAGGATATCTAAAATATATTGTAAAGAAATTCTTCAAGGCATTTTAAATTTGCCTATAAAAAACCATCTAATTTGGTGATTTATTTATCCAATCACACATATTGTTGCATCATGGGGATATCTATTACCATTCCCACCCATCTTTTTCTATGTCCTGTGATTTCCTCATATGAAATGTGTTAAACAAAATAAAAATAAATATTTTTATTTAGAAATAAAGATATGAAATGTTAAACATATCCTAGTTAAATAAAAATCATATTAAACCATCTAGAATAACACCATGAATGGTAATAAAATTACAAATCCTCATTCATAGTAATCTTATAACATCAATTCAAATAATAAGGATGGTATAAATTAAATATATTCATAGTAGATCATAATTAAAATAACTTGTTTATGTTTTCTTGGAATAAAATTCAATAAAAATGTCATTAATTTTTATGAGGAATATATACTTTTATCTTTTAATTTCTCCATTCAAAAAATAATAAAATATTTTATTAAATAATTATCATTGATAATAAAAAGTTAATAATTTAAAAATAATATTTAATTCATTGATTGGTCATGATGATGCAAAATTCTATTTATGTCATACATGTTAAAATAATTATTCCTTTCACATCTTCATGAAAAGTCAAACATTCCATATTTTCAAAATATTATTAATAATACATTTAAAAAATATTAGAAATTTATAAATAATTAAGGAATTATGTAGTAAATATTTTTTATAAAATTGATATTTTTTCTGACTAATTTTTTTTAAAATAAATAAATTATTGAAAAAGTATTTTTTACAGAACAGAGAATGTAGTCGAATTACCTTAAAAAAATTTCAATCATTTTATTTACCAAAGGGTAAAGAAATGTTTCAATTACATGAAAAATTTATTAAATAACTAGAGGAGAATAAAATATATTCATTTTATGATATAAATTGTATGAACACAGGTTTTTAGAGAAGGTTAAATTTTCCAACCCTGTTTGAAATTTCTGCATTTTCTGTAAAATTTTGGCTGATTCTTGAGAGGTCTGGAAAATTTGGGAACATTCTGGAAATTTCCAGACTACACGCTGTGTACTCTCAAGTAAATTCCTTGAATGTTTATGCGAGTGACTGGTTGTGTGGTTGTCGAGTAGATGTCGTGTGGTAGCCATGTGTAAATTTCTATCTACATGGCGTGTAGTCTTCCTTGACAAGCCGTGTAACCTGATTCTATATAATGGATGGGTCCCTGGCCGTGTATTGACTGTGTACACGGTCCAAGCCATGCACTGGAATCCACTTAAGTTAGAGTATGGAAAAGTAATCTACATGACATGTAGTCTTGAAATACAAACTATGTACTTTTATTTTTTATTTGAGCATCTGAGACGATGTCGCATATTATTTCCAAAATTTTCTTCTTCTTCCCCATTGGATGAACAGTTCATCCAAGATCCTCCGAAAAATAGAAACCCTCTTAGATTCTTCATACAACCTTCGTTTTTCAATCCGTCTGTGGTAGTGGGAGCGCATCAGAATGGCCAACCCTGCGCACCCCTCTTCGTCCATGATTCCTTGCCCATATCTCAGCAGTTTCCATCCCAAAATAATTACCAAAATTTTATGGAAGCACATATCTCCCACGTTTTATACCTATTCCCAGGATGATATCAAAGTATTTTCATCGTACGAGTACAGTTTGGGTGGTACATACCTTCATTCGTGTATTCGTAGACTTTTCGGGGTTGCGACTATTGGGCGCGACGTCGGGTATTGAGAGAAACCTTTTTAAATTGTTTTTAATTATTTATCTATAATTTGGGATGCCTCTAGGAGTTTCCTGGCCTAGGTTTGATCGAGGAAGGATGGGTTAGTGGCCATTTCTCATTTGGGGCATTTCGGTCAGGGTACCGAAATGTTTATAAATGGAACTACTTAATTTAAACTGTTGAGTTTAATTTTTTAAAGCATGATTGAATTTTCTTAAGTCACTAGAGACCTTAAGTGATAGTATGGGATGGCACACATGTGGTGAAACACGATTTTTTTGTAATTTCTGGTTCAATGTGACGCTTTCTGGTATAATATGCAATGTGTTATATTGCATGTGTAGAACTTATTAGTTATGTTGGGTGTGGCCTGGATATTTTCTTGAGTGATGTTGATCACAGGTTAGGGATTTTCTCAGGTTACTTGGGTGGGTCCTACCATGAGATTGGGTGTCATGGACATCAGCTGGGGAAGTTGGACTGTCAGGATGGGCTTGACATGAGTTACATGGATGGCGAGACCATTAGACATGAGTGACAGGTTCGTAGGGACATGAGGTGTCAGAAGTGTTTTGTCTTGGGATCTTATTGAGGTGATTACAGCTCACCAGGTACTTCTAAGTTGTGTGGACATAAATAGACTCCGTGATGAGGTGGTACAACCAATCGCTGGGTAGAGGCCTCTGGTATATGTGGTTAGGTATTTTTGGTTTGGGGGTGCTTTCCATAGGAAGCCACATGGGAGGTGAGGATCCTTCAAGAGATAGCGTTAAGGCTGTCAGGTTGGGGTCCTAGGCTTATCATGATTTGAGGGCCAATATTGTTGTCCCATCAAGTATTATTTGAGGAAAAACATCACTATCCCTCCAATTATTATTTGATAACAGTTATCATTATCCCTCCGGATATTATTCCATGGGAATGTTGATATTTTGAGATAGGCGATGATTTTTGGGTGTACCTTCAGGACATTGGTACTTGAGACACATGGTGTCAGGTGGAGCGTGGTGCCGGGTTACAGACCAGAGATTCTAGCATTGGCCAAAGCAGGTGACACTTCCTGGTGGCTGCTGAGCACCAGTGACGTTTGTGTTTACTTTTGGGCATTGTAATGTTTAATTTCTTTCTTGTATAAGCATGTCTGCCGAAACACATATATTAGGTACGCACCATTAGGTGGTATCATACTGAGAATCATGTCACACCCTACACTGGCCCTTCGGGATCCATGTAGACTTTATGTAATTTCATACTAGTAGAGGGTCAGCCTCAGGAGATGGACCTTAGTGTTGTTGGCAGGGAGACTGGCATGGACCTTGAGGTCATTCCTTATAAGATTTACTTTGTTTAGTTTTATTTTTGTATTATCATACTTACCTAATTATGTAACAACTACTGGTTAGCCATTGGCGTCGTTATATATTGATATGTATGACCGGATATGGATACTTGTTGGTTTGTTTGCAGTAGTAGTTTCTTTCATATTTAGCATGTTTTCCTGTTTACTTTCTGCTGCTATTGTTTCTATATTACATCAGATGTTTATTTGATTTTGGATATTATTCTGCTCTGCGGATCTAGTTTGAGTCTGCTGGTTCATTAAATTTCCACTACTTATAGACATTATACTCAGACCAGTACCTTTATTTCCTCCAAGAGTGTATAAACGTCCCACTATACCTATTCAGACCCTTGCTGCTAGTCGGAAGCCTTTAGTGTTCAGGGAAGGTGCACCTAAGGTCGTAACACCCGACCTGTTTGGTATTGTGTGGGTGGATTCTCATGTTCGGGTCGTTATAATTTGGTATCAGAGGATTTCATGACAGGGATTTAGTAGCAGCGTTTTACTGCCTACTAATGAGTTTGAGGCTTTTCTTTTATTTCTGCTATTTTTACTATTTGGGATATGGTAGACTGGAGATAGGTTGTTACTGGGACTGGGTTTCAATATTGTTCTTGGGTTCCTGCTGCCCCAGGTACAAGGGATGTACCTAGTTTCCATGGGTGGGAATTGTTGTTTGTTTTTCCTCAGATTACAGTTTATATGATTTCCACCTCAGTGGCTAACATGATATGTGATTTTATTGAATGTGATATTTGACCATTGACTCGGTGTGGTAAAAGAGAATTGGACCTTGGACTTGTATGGCGAGGCTACTCTACTTGGTTTTTGATAGTCATATTTTTGGGTATTTCAATTTCATAACTATATGTATGCTTTGTGAAGTGATAATACCATGTGAAGAAAATATCAATTTCCCTGCTATTTATGCCTTGAAAAGTGAATAGGTGAAACTCCTGATAGAATTTCCTGTTTATTGCAATATGTATTCCATGCTTTGCGTATTTTTATAGTTTCATGTTGCAGGATATTTGGGTCTGTCTCTTATGATAGCAGGCAGGTATTATGACTGAGGTAGTGTAACTGTTAGGATTGGGTGACTTATTCGTCAGGTTAGAGGCAATGTTTGTTGTCAAGATAGGAATGGCCCGAGGTACCTTTGATACATGGCTCTATTGGGGTGGGTAATGAGGCCATGAGGTCGGGATTCCGAGGGAATCCGTTGAGATAGGGGAGAGTAAGGGTAGTTGTTATTCATTTCCTCTTTACAACTTTCCTTATCTGCGTAGAATATATTATTATATATGTACGGGCTATCTGACCATTTATGGTATTCCATGGGTTACTCCATCACAACTCGATGGAGCGTCAGGAAGGAGAATATACAGTGCCATGAGATTAGGATCAGAATCTGGTGCAGGCAGAGCATGAGCCACAGGTACAGGCTACGGGATAGGATTAGGTTCAGGATCCATTGTAGGCAGGGCAGCAGCCGGGTTTGGCAGCATTCGGACTATGGATTGGCGAGTAGCTCTGAGCTATCCTGGTACGTGTCTTACAGGGGATTGACAGTGGTGCCTAGTGTACAGAGCCTTCTATGGAATATCTGACCTGAGAGTTCCAGTTGCAGCACCTACCACTTTTTTCATGGTGAGGGTCGTCCATAGGCGGTAGAGAACTAGATTGAAAGAATGCAGATGATTTTCGAGCAACTCGAGACGCCTCAGGGTGGAGGGTAGAGGTGGGGACATACATGTTGAGAGGACCGACAAAGCATTGGTGGGATGTACAGGTATAGGCTCGTAGGCACAAGGGACTGGCTTGGAAGAACATCGAGGACATGTTCTTTGAGCACTTCTATCCAGAGACAATGAGGGTAGAGTGAGCTCTGGAGTTATTGAGACTTCAGCAGGGAGATATTTTTGTCTTGGACTACGCAGCTTCCTTCACAGAGTTGTCTCGAATTGCACTTGGTATGGTAAGCAATGACACCGTTTGGGTGAGGCACATCGAGGATGGCTTATGACACGCCATTCGGGTCTACGTGAACATCTTCAGGCTGGGTTCCTTCTCCGAGGTGGTGAAAAAAGAGCTTATAACATAGGGAAACTAGAGGGATTCTCCCCAGATTGGCGGGGTGTCCACTTCAGGTGATGGTTCAGATAGCAGGAAGAGGAGAAAATATGAGTTCCAGTAGGGTGGGCATGCCAAGGACTCAGTTTGGCCACCTCGTGGCATTTCAGTGTTGGTTTGTTTTTAGTGTTGGAAGCTGGGACATGTTTTGGATCAATGCAATAGGGCTCCCAAGGAGTAACAGGCATGTGGAAAGGTCAGGCATCTGGAGAGGTTTTGTAGGTAACCTTCTCAAACAGCCAGCAGGCAGGGACCAGGATAGACGCTAGCGTCATGTGTTGGTCCAGGTTCAGTACCAGGAGAGGGTAGTCGAGGTTCAGTTGTTCATTGAGGAAGTGATAGAGATTATGGGACCCATCTGAGGGGTCAGTGTCCAGTGAATGGAGAATCACTATAGGGAGGTTAGGCATTAGGCAGCCATACTTCAGGCCAGGTTCACACTGTGGAGCCACCAGGGTTTGAGCAGGCTGGTGAGCCGATGATGGTGGCTGCTACACCGCAGGTGTGGTCGTGATTTTCTTTACTTTCTTTTGGCATGGCCTCTTCAGGAATGTCAGGTTGAATTCACAAGTTTCACATGATAATTGGGGACTGACAAGATGATAGTTAGTGGGTTGGAATCATATCAGATGCGTTATATATTTTATTTTCATATTTGAGATGCGTAGCATCAGGAGAATCAAGGAAACTAGTTAATTTAGGTTCCATGGTCATCAAGGAATCATGGATGAGTGTTACTTGAGGTGAAAGGCACCATGTTTTGATTAGTGCATCTATTAGATGCATGACCTCTTGGAGGAAGACACCAATGTGGTGAGGGTTACGTTTTGTGTTGGAAGTCACACGTGGGCACCGAGGAGGTGCTGGGGTGACGATGAGTTACAAGAGGAACCATGGGTCTGGGAAATAGGCCATTGGGACTTGTTGTTTATTTATATTGTTTTGAGATTTTTTCGTGTTAAAACCGAGTAGGAAATTCGTAAGGTGGGGAGCCCCTTGAGGAATTTAGCCGGGACCTTTGAGACTTGGGAAGTCTAGGTTACATGATCGGTGTGGTATGTTCGGTTCCATCTCTGGGTTTCATCTGATTGCTCAGGGACGAGCTATGATAAGGTGGCGAGTTTGTAAGAACCCTAGTTTTTAGAGCAGGTTAAATTTTTCGACCCTATTTGAAATTTATTCTTTTTCCGTAAAATTTTGGATGATTCTTGAGAAGTCTAGAAATTTGGGGAAGTTTCAGAAAATTTCTAGACTCCATGCCGTGTAATCCTATTTATAGGCTGTGTATGTCAAGGTGAGTGACCAGCTATGTGCTCGTCCAGTACTTGTCATGTGGTACCCATGGGTAAATTTCCTTCTACACGGCGTGTAGTCTTCTTTGACACACCATGTAACCTCATTCTGTGTAATGGCTGAGTCCCTGGTCGTGTGTTGACTGTGTACACGGTCCAATCCATGCACTGGAATCTGCTCTAGTTGAAGTACGGAAAATTAATCTACACGGCATTTAGTCTTGAAATACACGTTGTGTACTTTAATTTTTTATTTTTGCATCCAAGACGCGATCACGTCTTATTTACAGAATTGTCTTCTTCTTCCCCGTTGGACGAACAGTTCATCCGAGAACTTCTGAAAAATAGAAACCCTCCTGGATTCTTCATACACCCTATGTTCTTCAATCCATCGGTGGCCACGGGACCGCATCAGAAAGGCTAACCCCACAGACCCACCTTCTTCATTGATTCCTTGACTATTTCTATACAGTTTCCATCTGAGTGGAATTTCCAGAATATGATGGAAACGTAGATCTACCGCGTTTTAGACTGATTCCAAGGATGATATCGAAGGAGTGTCATCGTACGAGTACAAGGTGGTTGGTTCATACCTTCATTCCTGTTTTCATAGAATTTTGGGGGTTACGACATTCGGGCGTGACATCATGTATTGCGTGAAACCTTTCTTAATTGTTTTTAATTATTTATCTGCTATGTGGGATGTCTCTAGGAATTCCCTAACCTAGTTGTGATCGAGAGAGGCTTGGTTAGAGGTCGTTTCTCATTTGGGGAGTTTCGGTCGAGGTGAAGAAATGGGTATAAATTGAATTGATTAGTTTAAACTGTTGAGTTTAATTTTTAAAGCGTGATTGAATTTTCTTAAGGCATTTGAGACCTTAGGTGCTAGTATGGTGTAACAACACGAATTCGGAGCCACCCAACTGGTTCCGTTTACCCGGTTTGACACATGACCACAAGCGCGTTTCCCTGAATGCCAGAGGCTGCCGACTAGCAGCGAGGGCCTTGGTGAGTCATTGGGGAAACTATGCCCTCATTTGGTATTGTATACAAGGAATGGAAATAACAGTCAATAGTGAAAGCAGTAAATAGCATAAAACAACCAAAACTAAACAGTAGAAGCAATGTATAATATAATAATGAAGTAAATGATGGAGCAAGTACACGTATCTAAGGAAAGCCGCAAACACAACAATGTGTTGAATTACAATTGAGAACAAAGTATTAATATTAAACAGCAACTCCAGCAACATCGCAAGCCTAGGCTCAGTCATATGCTCTCCAAATCCAACTAGAAATCATGTACCTGAAGTAGATGGTCCACAATCCCTATCCACACCTGCATCCATATAACCTATTTGGGATGAAAATCAGGACTCAAACAGGGTGTGAGACTAATCCCAGTAGGCAATCACCATAAGATTCGTGCCCTACTCTTAGTGAGCAATATAACAAAAGTAAAGGAAATAAATGCAATAGAGAAATAGAAGTACACTAGAGTAAAAAATCCTACCAATCTCCATAAACAATAAATTATTAATTAAATTCACTCATTTAATTATCATCCAAGAAATCTAGAAAACAGCTCTATATTTTCAAGGCATAGCAAGTAACACAATAGGTATCACAGCAGACTACCTAAACAGTAAGCAATACAAAACACAACCTTATTCTTTGGATTTGTGGACTCAACTCAACCAACCAAAAATAATCATAGTGACTCTCTGGGTGGCTCACACTGGCAGACCCCTCTAGTAAACTAAACATACAAAGGCACATACACTCTGGGAAGATCTAACCATCAATTCCCCGGTGGTCTTGCAACGATTTCTATAGTCTCTCTGAAGAACCACTTATGTCTAATTCTCCCTACAGTCTCGATACGTAACTAAGGAAACTCTAAGGAAGCACAATGTCACATTACCATAGGTCATGCGAATGATTATAATTTATAACAGACTCTCTATGGAAGCCCTAATCGTTAATTCCCTCTTTAGTCTACCACACCAGGTTCCCACAGCCCTGAGTAGTGTAGTCGTGCGTGATCAACATTTATCATCCCAAAGGACGCTCAATGAACTACTTGGATAATAGATACAATGCATCAAAAGCATATAAAAAGTAGGAAATACATTCAATCAATTTTATCAAGGCACGAAAACAATGCAACAAACAATGCCTCATGGGCAACCTAAGCTATATAGCGATAAACAACCAAAATAAGGGAAACACCAATGGGGTGATCCTCAAACATTCTAACAAGCAATTATCAATCATCTTATAACCTCAAGAATACAAGAAATCTAAGGCATATTACAATATAGGATCAAAACCCTAACCCATGATACCTGATACATGGGTATCCAACACTTTTGCACCAAAAAATCAAAGAAATTCAACGTAGGGTAACAAACCACCTACCTCTATATATGGAGATCGATATAATTGAACCACGAGGCTTGATTCTCCATATAAAAGAGTAGATCTAACAAAATTCACAAAATGCTCAACCCTCGATAACTTGATAAATAAGAGGAATTGGGAAACAAAGCTCTAGGAGAAGAGATAACTTACCGCTGCAGTCCCAATGCAATCAACATCGGTCGATTCTGAGAACAGACGGACATTCGGAGGATTAGAGAAGATCTGCAGCCGTACGGAATTCTCTCGATTGAAGAACCTGGAGAAGAGGATGGTTCTATCTATGGGGCGCGACCCCGGTCCATTTAATGAAAAAAATACATGACGTGTAATTCTCAAGTACACGATGTGTACTCAACTTTTCCATAATCCGCTTTAAGAAGCCTCCACATCAATCCTACACACCGTGTGTGTGGGCCGGACACATCCAGCACACGGTCTTGAGTGGAAAAGGAGTACACGACTTGTACTCATAAAGTACACGGCGTGTACATAAAAAATTTCCAGCAATGCCACTTTTTCCCAAAAATAACTAGAAAGTGAAAAACGTACCTGAAAAAAAGGTCTGGGTTCTTTCAAACATTCCCCCTTATAGAAATTCAGCCTGTAATTTCCCTAACAAGGTAGTGATAATGAATCTTCAAACAACTCTGGCCACTATGATCGCATAGCGGCCTCCCTCTCCCTTGTCTTCTCCTGTACATGGTCATGCTTCCATGGCACCCGTACTAGAGGAACAGACCAGTCACATAGTACATTATCACTATGATCTAAATTACTGATAGGATGCTCCACGAATGATGCATCCTACTCCAGGTCAACCTCCTCGTGTTGAAGAACTTGATACGGGTCAGAGAAATAATATTGAAGCTGAGAAACAAGGAATAAGTCGTGCATAGCCTTATATCTCTGAGGTAACTGCAACCTATATGCAACTGACTTGAATATCTCTAGAACCTCAAATGGCCCGACATATCTTTTTGAATGATTAACCTATCTCCTGATCCTCTTGTGTCCCAACCTCAAGGAAACATGTAAGAAAATCTGATTCCCGGCATCGAACTCCTAAGGTCGTCTCCGCTGATCAGCCTAAGATTTTGGACGAGACTGTGTAGTATCCCTCCTTTCTCAAATCAACTCCACCTACTCTGTGGCCTCATTAATGATAGGAGGTCCCAGAATAGTTGCCTGTCCTGCCTCCAGCCAACACAAGGGTGATCGGGATGGCCTACCATACAAATCCTTGTAATGTTCCATTTGAATAGTCTCCAAAAAACTGGTGTTATATGCAAACTCTGCAAGAGGAATATACTTCTCCCAAGAACCTCCAATGTCTAGAATGCACGATTGAAGCATATCATCAAGTAACTGGATCGTTCACTCTGACTGGCCATCTGTATGGGGATGGTAAGCTGTACTCAGAAGTACCTGTGTACCCAAGTCCCTCTGTATCCCCTACCCGAAATGCAACGTAAAGTTGGTTTCCCTATCTGAAATGATAGTACTCAGAACACCTCACAAGCACACAATCTCACAGATGTACAACGGTCCAAGCTCATCGACACTGAAGGTATCCTTTATTGACAAGAATTAAGAAACCTTTGTGAGCCTGTCAACGACAACCCATACAATGTATTTCCCTCTCGACGATCTCGGTAACCCTATCATGAAGTCCATAACAACATCATTACACTTCCACTTGGGAATGTGTAACTACTGCAAAATCCCTTCTTGTCACTGTTGTTCCGCCTTCACATACTAACAGGTGGAACACCTCATGTCAAAACCAGCCACATCTCTCTTCATACCTAGAAACCAATACTGGCTGTGTAGATCACGATACATCTTGGCGATGTCAGGATGAACTGCCCAAAATGAATAATGAATTTCTCGCATCGGCTCCTCGTGTATATCAAGTAGCACCCATATGCGTCCCTGGAAAAGAAAGATCTTATCCTCGCCAACGGTCCATCCGGGAAGAGGGTCATATCCTGACATGCTTTCCTGTAGGACAAGGCCTTTAGAATCTTCTAGAAGCCTCATTCGAACTCGGTCATGAAGCGTAGAGGTAACAGCTACAAAAGATAGGAATGTCTCCCCATGTCTGTTGTGAACCTCCAAAAGCATCTCAAAGAACAGAACCATAAGGTGCCACTCACTACTGGCCTCCTGAACTGCATGTATCTCAGTCCTCCTGCTCAGTGCATCATCCAATGGATTTTCTTTCCTAGGCATATATGCAAGCTCAAAATCAAAAGACTGCATGTACTCAACCCACCTCCTCTATCTCAGATTCAAGTCACACTATTTGAAGATGTACATGAGGCTCTTGTGGTCAGTATACTCTACAAAATTCTCTCCTAGAAGAAAATTCCTCCAACAATGCAATTCAAGAACAACTGTAGACAACTCCAGGTCATGCGTATGATAATTCCTCTCATGTGGACTCAACTTTCGTGATCCATACCCAACAACACGATCCTCATATATAAGCACTTCTCCAAGCTCGATGCCAGATGCATCACAGAAAACTATATAACTCTTTCCTGGCTCTTAAAAAACTATAATCGGTGTTGAAGTCAATCTCCCCTTCAGCTCCTGAAAGGCTGAATCACATTCTTCTACCCAAAAAAACCTCACCCCTATCTTAGTCAAGCCCGTAAACGGTTCTTCTAAGCATGATAAGTCTTGTATAAACCATATGTACAAACCAACCAACCCCAAGAAACTCTGTACCTCAAAGAAATTCTTCAGCTGCTCTCAGGTGGCTACTACTCTCACCTTATCTAGATCTACTGATACTCCTATATTAGAGATAACATGACCTAGGAAGTGAATCTCATCCATCCAAAAGTGGAACTTTGAGAGCATAGAATATAAATTGTGCTCCCTCAGTGTACTCAAAACGACCTCAAGATGGGTAGCATGGTCGTGTCGAGTGTGAGAGTACACCAAGATGTCATCCACGCAAACCACCATGAAGGAATCCAAGTAAGGATAGATCACTCTCTTCATCAGCGCCATGAAGACTTCTAGCATGTTAGTGAGACTGAATGGTATAGCTGTATACTTGTATAGACCATACCTGATCTTGAAAGCTGTAAGAGGTATATATCTGATTGTCTAACGTGTAACTGATGATAACCGGACATCATGTTGATCTTCGAGAACACCCTGGCTCCTCGAAGCTGATCAAATTGGTCATCGATCCTCATCAAGGGATATCGGTTCTTGACCGTCAACTGGTTTAGCTTCCTATATTCCACACAAAGACAAAGGTTTCCGTCTGTCTATTTCGCATACAGTACAGGCGAACACCAAGGAAAAATACTGAGTCATATGAAACCATTTTCCTGCAACTCCTCTAACTGCATCTTGAGCTCCTGCAACTCAGATTTATCCATCCAATAAGGAGGAATGGACACTGGTGTCGCACCAGGGAAGATCTCAATCGAGAAGTCTACCTCACACTCTGGAGGAAAACCTGAAAATTCCTCTAGAAGACATCCCTGAAACAATCCAACACTGGAGGAAAGTCTATCTATGAAGTCCCTTGGTAATCCAAATATAAACTAGCAATCTTGGCTATAACTCTGCCTAGCCCAGGATGCTCAGGTCCAGCTCTACTCTCCTAGACATCCCACTCACGTCTATAAAGAAACGACCCACCATCTAGTGATATGAAACACACCATGCGACGATAAGAATCGATGACTTTCTTGAAGGGAACTAACCAGTCCATCTTGAGAATGAAAACATAGCCTGTCATGTCTAGGAAATAGTTGTCCCATAAGAAGTCAAACCCTGCAACCTCAAGAGGGAACTATTTACACTGACTTACACTAGATATCCTCATTCCCAAGGGCTTGCCAAGAGGCAACATGTCGACAGAAAAAAAGATAAAGAGCCCAAGGATCTCCACGACAGCAACAGAGATAATGTTATGTGAAGCCCCAGTATCGAAAAGAACGAAAGATAAAACTGAGGATACTAAGATCGTACCTCGAACTGTAGATGGTTCGGGATCCGGGTCCTGATCAATATGCTCTACAGCAAAAGTTTGGAATATACAGCGGCCCTGCGTAACAGCCTGAGATCCCTGAGTTGACCCTCCCTGAGCCTGACCACTACATCCATGACCCCTAACCTGTCCAGAATGACATGAAGAACTCCATCCCCCAGTCTGCTGCGGAACTGTTAATCCATCTCCTGCACACAGAATTGAAACCGATCCTCCTTCACTAGCCACTGGAAGGGGAACCTTGCAGAAACGCTGCAGATGACCCATCTTGCCGTAATATCGGCACTCCACTAGGTATCTCGGGAACTGGGGTTTCTTATGCCCACTCCTCCCACACTGATAACACACCAAATGGGTTCCAGAAGGAAGATCTCGTCTACTAGAAGGAACACCTCGTTTCCTCAGATCACCTCCTGTAGAATTTCGCTGGCGCTTCTAGCTGTCTGCCTGAAAAGAATCAGCCCTGAATGCTGAACCACCTTCTTCCAGAGCTCCAGTATCCCTGAGGTTCCTTTCAATGATGAGTGCCTTGTTTACTATTAGAGTAATAGAAGTCAATTGAGAGACATTCACCTTCAATCTGATGTCCAATCTGAGGCCTTCCTCAAACTTCCTTTCTAAAAACTGCTCGTCATTCCCCAGAACGGGAGTGAAACACTGTAACTCAGTGAAGCGAGAAGAATACTCCATAACTGATAGAGTACCCTACTACAGGCTCATGAAATCCCTGTCTCTGTCTGCCCTCAGCGTTGTCCGGTCAAAGTAGTCATAGAACATACGCTAAAACTCGTCCCAATCCATAGCCTCTTAGCGCCCTATTTGCGAGACCACATCCCACCATCTCTTGGCGGAATCGCGCAACATATAAGTCACGAGTTTTACTCTCCTCTCAGAAGGTGTCTCCAGATGATCGAAGATGGATAACATGGTATCTATCCATGACTCCGCAGCATGCGGTCCTCTATCCCTTGGGAACGTGAAAGGATGCTAATTCTAAAAAACCCGTGTCAGCTCTACCATAGTTTGGTAAGGATGCTGAGATCCCTGGAAGGACTGCATGAATCTCATGAAACCCTCTCTGAATTGATCATCATCACCAGTGTCAGGAATCATTGTCGGTTCCATGTATGGAATGATAGGCAGAACTACTGGTAGTCCTTGATCTTCTGTATCAGGTGTACGGTCAATGCTCAGTCCCGGACGTGCAACGGGAGGACGTCTTGGTGCCATAGCTTTACAAGATCAAAGACACACCTTCATTAAAGATGAACTCAATTGAAACATAAGAGAGTAAAATGGAACGGGAGGGAAAAACTTTTAAAATATGGGGAAAACATGACTACACATCATGTTTCTTAAAATTTTACCCTAGGCAAGTACCTTGGCCATATGTGGTTGTGTAAACCACCCCGATACATGGCGTGTTCATAAACTACACAGTGTGTACTATCCCTTTTCCTCCCTTCCCGTTCACTCATACACGGTTGGTAACACGGACTGTCCCTGCAGGAAACTACATGGCGTGCTTTTCCACTACACGGTGTGTCGTTAAGATCTCTCCCTTGTCCATGTCATTAGTCACACGGACTGGTACACGGACCACTACTACACGGCGTGTCAAAAGAGACATGGCGTGTACGTTAAATGCCTTACCTGACATGTGTTGTTAGTGACACGGCCTGATAAATGGCCGACACTAAAGGGCGTGTTCTATACGAACATGGCGTGTATGTATAAGGGTAACACCAACCTGTTCTGTTGGCTACACGGCCAGCTAAAAGGTCAACTGTACACGACCTGCTCCCAAGGAAAATGACATGAACATGAAGGAAAACCCAGGCCCGTGTTGTTTGCGACACGACCATATACATATTCCATACTACACAGCGTGCTATACTGGTACACGACGTGTGACTAAATGATTTTCCAGGACCCCATGTCCTTACCCACACGACCAGTGACAGGACTAAAAACTACACAGCGTGTATTCATAAAGTACAAACTATGTATTCTGGGTTTTTCCATAAAGTAACCTCAAAACTACACATGATCCCATAAATCATAGAAAACCCAGTGTTAAGGTGCCAAATTCGGATCCGTGGGGGACCATACTCCCCGCGAATCAAGTCTTGGCATCATAACCATGCATATAACAAGTAACTAGAATAAAAAACTCATGACCCACCACTTTCCGATCCTCGAGGGCCAATAACATGTCTAAGACCAATGTTTGGAATCCCTGATAAAGAAGATATAAACAAACGATACCCTATCAAAATAGCTGGTATTCTATCACAATACCTATCACAACAGCATGCATCTTCTATCACAAATTTTATCACAACATCATGAAAATTGTAATGAAATCTAGATGACATGAAAAAATGCATGACATGTGATTTTCTAACAAGTTCCTATATGATGCATGAGATAGCATAACCTCATATCATCGGGTTGCAACAAAATAAAACCATAATCTTACAAACAATAATAGCACAAAACAAGTGCACCACGCAACGGTGAAATCAATTAAACTAGAACATTTTCAATACCCGAAAATTTCATTATTCGAGTTAATTATGCTTTTTACCTGTATACAGGTTCTAGAATGCCTTGGCACTGCTATTTACCATTTACCTATTCTTTCCTAGCCCTGTCTAATGTTGATAAATAGTATGTCAATAGAAAAGGAATGAAACACCTCTGATACCAATTTTTAACGTCGTAAATCCGGAGCCACCCATCTGGTGCCCTGTACCCGGTTCACCACATGACCTCAAGCGCGTTTCACTAAACAACCAATGCTTTAGAATAGAAGAGAGGGACTTGGTGAGTCATTGGGGAAACTATGCCCTCAATTGGTAGGGTATACAAAGAAAGGAAATAACAGTCAATAGACGAAGATATAAAAAACATACAAAACCTAAAACTAAACAGCTGATACAATGTATAATATAATAATGATGAAAATGATGTAGGAGGTACAAGTATCTAAGGAAATCAACAAAAACAACAACGTGCAAAAATACAAGTGGGAGAAATGTACTAAATGTAAACATCAACTGCAACAGTATCACAAGCCTAGGCTCGGTCCTATGCTCTCCATCTCCAACCAGAAATCATGTACCCGAAGTAGAAGGGCCAAAATCTCTATCCAAACCTGCAAACATATAACCTGTTTGGGATGAAAAGAAGGACCCAAACTGCGTGTGAGATTAATCCCATTAGGCAATCACTACAAGATATCTGACCTACTGTCAGTGAGAAATATAGAAAAAGTAAAGGAACTAAATGCAACAAAGAAACAAAAGTACAATAGCGTAAACAATCCTTCAAATCCCCATCCACATTTCGTTATTAATTTAATTAACTCATTAAATTATCAACCAAGGAATCTAGAAATCAAATCTATATTCTCATGTCATAGCAAGTAACATAACATGTATTTCATTAGACTAACTAAACCGCAAGCAGTACAAAACTCAAGCTTGTTCTTTATCTTGGTGGGCTCGTCATAATAGAACAAAAATAATCATAGTGACACTCTGGGTGGATCACACAAGATGACCCCTCTATTCAAGTAAACATAAAAAGGCACATACACTCGGGGAATTTTGCACCATCAATTCCCATGCGGTCTTGCAATGATAGATATAGACACTCTGAGGAAGAACTTACATCTAATTCCCCCTATAGTCTTGATAACTAACTAATGACACTCTAAGGAAGCACGAAGTCCCATTCACATAGGTCTTGCGAACGATAAAAATTTATAACAGACTCTCTAGGGAAGCCCTAATCATCAATTCCCTCTTTAGTCTACCACACCGGGTTCCCACAGCACTGAGTAGCGTATTCGTGCCTAATCGACTTTTATCATCACAAATTATTCTCAAAAAACTACTTGGTTAATAGCTACAACGCATCAAAATCATATAAACAGCCGGCCATACATGCAATCAATTATCTCAAGGTAGGCATACCATGCAACAAGGTATGCCTCACGGGCAACCTAAGCCAAATAGTGATAAACAGCCAAAACAGGGGAAACACCCATGGGGTCAGCCTCAAACATGGTAACAAGTAATTATAAATAATCTAATAAACTCTAAAAGACATGAATTATAAGGCATATAACAATAAAATATCGAAACCCTATCCCGAGATACCCGATACATGGGTATCCAACACTTTGGCACCAAAAAAACAAAGACATTCAACTTAGGGAAACAAACCAGCTACCTCAATCCTAGGCGGTCGATATACTTGAACCATGATTCTTGAATCTCCTTAGAACATCATAGATCTATGAAAACGCACAAAATACTCAACCCCTAATAACATGAGAAAGATGAATTATTTGGAAACAATGTTATAGGAGTAGACAGAACATACCACTGCAGTCCCAACGCAATTGACGACAGTCGATTCAGAGAACAGACAGTGGTTAAGAGGCTCAGAGAAGATCCACGACCATACAAAATGCTCTCGGTCGAAGAACCTAATGAATAAGATGGTTCTGTCGATAGGGAGTGACCCAAATCTGTTTAATGAAAACAATGCATGGCGTGTACTCAACTTTTCCATACTTTTCTTTAAGAGGCCTCCACATATATCTTACACACCGTGTGTGTGGTCCGGACACGACCAACACACAGTTTTGAGTGGAAAAGGAGTACATGGCTTGTATTCATAATGTACACGGCGTGTACTTAAAAAATTTCCAGAAACTCCTCTTTTTCACAAAAAATGACAAGAAAGGGAAAAATGTACCTGAAAAGAAGGTCTGGGTTCTTACATATGGGATGGCACACGTGTGTTACAACTTGAATGGTTAGTAATTCCCTGTTCAAAGTGATGCGTTCCATTATATATATATTTATGAAATCTGTGATATTGCCTGTGTTGAACTGTTTAGTAATGTTGGGCGGGGCCCGAATATTTTGTTGAGTGATGTTGATCAAAGGTTGGGGATTTTCTCGGGTTACATGGGTGGTTCCTACCATAATATTGGGCGTCATAGACGTCGGTTGAGGTAGTTGGACTATCAGGTTGGGTTTGGCCCAGGCTACTAGGATGGAAAAACCATCAGACATGAGCGACATGTTCGTAGGGACATGAGGTGTTAGAAGTGTTATGGCTTGGAACTTATTGATGTTATTACCACTCAATGGGTACTTTTGAGTAGTGTGCACCTAGATAGACTCTGTGATGAGGTGGTACGACCAGTCACTGGGTAGAGGCCCCCGGTAGACGGGGTTAAGTATTTTTGGTTTGGGGGTTCTTGCCATATGAAGCCACATGGGAGGTGAGGAGCCTTCAGGAGATAGCGTTGAGGCTGTCAGGTTGGGGGCCAAGGATCTCTGTCATTTGGGGGAAGATATCACTATCCCTTCAGGTATTATTTGAGGGCAGACATTGTTGTCCATCCGGTTATTATTTGATGACAGGTATCACTGTTCCTCCAGATGTTGTGCCATGGGAAGGTTGAGATTTTGAGCTGGGTTACGATTATTGGGTGTACCTTCAGGATATCGGTACTTGAGACACATGGTGTCAGGTGGCATGTGGTTCCAGGTTATAGACCATAGATTCCAACATTGGCGCCGTTATATATTGATATTCATGATATACTATGGATGCATGTTTTTTTGTTTACAGTAGTAGTTGCTGTGATATTCAGCATGTTGTTCAATTTACTTACCTCTGCTGTTGTTTCAATATTGCTTCCGCTGTTTATTTGATTTTGGATATGCCGCTGCTTTGCGGGTCTGGTTTGAGCAGCCTGGTCATTAAATTTCAACTGCTTATAGACATTATACTCGAACCAGTTTCTTTATTTCCTCAGAGAGGGTATAGCCTTCCCACTTTACATATTCAAACCCTCGCTACTAGTTAGATGCCTTTGGCATTCAGGGAAGGTGCGCCTATGATCGTAACACCCGACCCATTTGGCACTATTTGTGTGGCTTCTCGGGTCCGCGTCATTACATAAATATTTAATAATTCCCATAAGGGAAAATTAATCATAAATATTACTAAATAATGATGACATTGTGGAATAACACCTTACAACTTTTGTATCATTTTAATCATAATCTACATAAAAGAAAATAAAAAATAATAATATAATAAATACTATTCATAAAAATTTATTCACTATATAACAAATAAAAATGGGAATTTTATACACCAAACAATGTAATAAGTGGTGAATATGAAATATATTTATTTGAATTAAAAGATAGAAGAGAATCGCGTACCTTATGTTTGACTTACTTTATATGTGTCTGAATATCCTATATAATAAATATATATTTATTATATAGATATTAAATAACACTAATTTTATATCTTATACCATATATTATTTTCATATTTCCTTTTCTCTCATATTTATAGACAATTCATTTTTAATATTATTCTTCCAGGTGATAATTATGTCATTTTGAGGTATGTTTTAGTTCGCTAATTTTCATAATTTAAATTTAATCATGGAAATATCATATACATAATTGTTTTCGTTGATATTAATATTTTATATCTTTATTATATATTTATATAAATTACTCATTTAATGTTATAGACAGAAAATTTATTACACCATTTATAGAGGTGGCAGGCAATATGTCCATACGAGCGTTGTTTCTGTTTTTCTTAAAAGATAGAGAATATAGAAAAATAATTTTACTTAATAATTAAAGAAAAATGATTATATCCTATATGTAATGATTACTATTCAAATATATCCTTGTTGAAATCCATATAAAAATAAAATAAAAATTATATCATATAGCAATGTGGATGAAGTTGTCCACATGTATGCACGAGTGACATTATTGTCTTCCAATGGATAAAATGGTAAAAAGTTATACGAGATATTATATTCAAAAAATAATTTTTATACCAAAAAAATCACAATTATTATTTAAAATAAAATTTTGTACAATTTATTTATGTGTATGTGAAAAATGAATCACATCACTTAATGGGGTGGTATTAGACAATGCACATGAGTGACATTATGATACCCCCAAAGGAATGGAATGTATAAATGTATATAAGATTTAATAATTGAACAAAAATTAAAATTTAATAAAAATAATAAAACAATGTTATGTACATAAATATATTTAAACATGAAAGGTCATTCTGTAAAATAAATTAAATCTTTTCATGAGGCAGCAGTCAACCGTATATACAATCAATAGTTTTGATTTCTATTTGATGTAAGTGGAGTTGAATATTGATTATTCAATAAACATAATAAAATTTTACTATATTAAAGATACCAATTAATTTATGTTATCATATTTGATTATTTTTTTAATGAGTTTTAAGAAAAAATAAAAAATAAAAAGCAATAATAAATTTATCTCTACATTAGTGAGATTATTTTTTATACATAAGGAATTTATAAGAGGGATTCATATGAAAAATAAGTCCTGTAAAATGTGTGGTGGGATATATAGAATGTAATTGGTTACATATTATTTTATCCAGCTATTTTTGTAAGTGAAAAGCATGGATGAGAATGTGTGGAATTTTATTAGTAGTGGAGCTTGGAGACATGGACTTTTTGAAATTATAAAGTGATAAATTTTTTTCTTCTTCATAGAAGTCTCAAAAATCGGTCATTATAGATTTTTATAGGTGGTGAGTACCACATATTTCCAATCAATATGTATTGGAAAATAATTATGTAATATTTACTCATTACCTTTTTAGTTGAACCCCATCTAAACCCATTTTTCCATTAACCATATTAGTTAATTATTATTATCTTCAGTAGTCATTATTTACAAAAATTAACATCAGAAAAATAGATAATATAACTTATGATGAATTTTTTATTTATTTATTTACAAATTAATTTAAATTATGTTTTATATTTTAAATAAAAGTTAATCCATAGTTATGAAGATTGAGAGGGTTTTAAATTGAAAATTCTCATACATAAAAAAATTAATATAAAAATTTTATAATAAATTGATATAATTGGATTAAATTATTTTAATTGAAATATTATTTTAATAATATAAAATTTTATAAAATAATAATAGAATTTATATTTTTAAATAATTTAAACAAATAATCAATTTTCAATAAAAATCATTATTATTTAATATTTATAAAAAAATAAATATTTTTAGAAGCCTCAAAAGAAATTACCCAAAGATATTTATTACATTTATATATAAAACATATGTTTTTTTACAAATTAATATTGTAAATTGTTAATATTTATGATTAAATTTTCTATGCAATGTGAGACTACAATGCCTTTCAAAAAAATAATTTTTCTTAAAAAAATCATTGAAATGGTTCATATTCTGTTTATCATTAGTAAATAATTATTGAATTTATTTTATACATCTGTAAACTATATAAGAATAATATTTGTGTTAGTACCATTCATACTCTATCACATAATGGGAATGTTATCATGATCCTAGTTAAATAATAATATTTTTAATGATTATCACATTTGTTTCAAACCTAATATTTTATGTTAAAAGATTTATTAAATAAAATTAATTTATTTAAACACATGTATGTCATAATTTTATTGGGGTTGCATTCTAGTTTATATATATGTTCTATATCATGTATTATATTAAATATGATTTTATTATTTTAAAATATCTGGGTTTTACAAATATGATCTATATGTTTTTCCCTTGGTCAAGACCAATCTGAGATTCAATAAATAAAGCATCATTGAAACCATTGATATGAGATGATCAAGATAATTAAGATCACATTCAAAACTATGTATTGAAAACTAGCCTAAGGGAATATCAAAATCCCACACCTTCTCCTTAGGTCATTTATTTGTATAGTAGAGGGATACATTTCTAGATCCTAATAGCTATATTTTGATTATTTAATTTTAACAAAAAATTATTATATTTATCACATTTAAATATTAATTTTTTAATCATCAGATAATATTCCGATAAAAAATCCTTGAGACACACATTTTCATTTATTGGTAATATATGGTTTCAATCATGATTATTAATAAATAGTTATAGAAATTTTGAAATAAATTATTTTTTAAAAAAATTATTATTAAATAATTATAATTCATTATAAAAGATAAAATAATTTTAAAAATTAAAAAATAATTTCTATAAGGGTCAGAAGGCAATTATTATAAATAGAATCATTATTTTTAGATAAATTAAAATATTTAAATTAAAAGGATTATTAATTATAAGAAAATATTTTTTTATAAAAAATGTATTTTTTAATCCACATGTAAAAATTAGAAAATGGGTTTTACTTCATAATTTTTTGAGATATTTGAATTAATAAGTCTAAATTAAATATGTTGTAAATATTAACGGGGTATGATGACAACATAATTTCCCAAAAGTGATTTAATATATTTTATAATGGGTGTCCATGAAAAAATATTTATTTCCCATTTAAAACAATTTTTTTATGTTATTTGATTAATTTTAGAAACCCTTTATAAATACTAAAAAACATATATTATGTATAATGATTTTAAAATCAATTAATTAGGAATATGATTCACTTATTAATTTCCAAGGGTAATATTTTAATGATATCAGTTCATCAACATGTATAATAATGAAAAACACTACAGAATAAAAAAAAAGAGTAAAAACAAAGGGTTGGTTTTACATATTGGTTGATTTATTTTGTAGGGTCCAAAAACAATGTTTTTTAAATAGTATAAATATCCCCCCACTATTATTATTTGAACCCACAAAACCCCCTTTTATCTACACTCAAAAACCACAAAGTATGACATTACTCTATTAATTGAACTCTAGAGTCCTCCTAAGGTTTAACACCCAATGTTTATATGAATTTTTTTAATAAAATATAAATACATTGATAGAATTTGTTTCATGAATAAACAATTTAATCATATAATACAAATAACACTAGGTTAGATTACATTACACATGAAATTATGTTTTAACAAATCCATGTTATATTATTAGTGTAATTATTTATGTGTGAAGGTTATAAATAGAATATTATAAAATTGATATGAATAATATAAATAATTTTAAAATACTAATTACAATTTTTTTATAGTAATGAAACATTTTGATAAAAAAGTACATAATTTCTTGTAAATTCACATTGTGCATCAAGAATAACAATTTTTCTACAAAAATTAAATTTATATTTTTTTAAATTAGTAAAATAAATATTTAACACTTTTAGAAAAAATATTTTGATAAAATAAAATTCATTTAGAAATTATTATATAGAAATTATCCAAGTTTAAATTAATTGCATCATTATAAAAGATTCATTTTTTGTGGAATACTAAAAAATACTATATTTTAATTGAAAACTTCTTTTGGATTATATTTCATTAAAAGATAAATTATATTTTAATTTTTTTAATGAAAATTTTGATTATTTATACATCTATTTATCCAATATATTTCATTTTATTCAATTTCATATTTAATTTTGATATAAATAAACTTTAAATTTGGATGATTTTCTCTTTAAAAATCGACTTTCTTGAATTAAGTGTGAGATTAATTTTAAGTTAAAATGTAATAATTATATTAATGGAATTTTAAAAAATGGATTCAATATTTTTGAGAAATAATAATTTATATTATCTAATAGGTTCAAAATAATTTTTTACCAAAATAAATAGTAAACTAATAAATAATTTTCACAAACAGACAAAGTATAAATGGGATTACCTAATGGGTTAAACTAAAAAGAAAATTGTTTCAAATAACCCAAAACAAGAAAAAGAACAATTTTTAGGAAATAGAATTTACACATATCCTCTATTTTTGAAAATTTTCTATTTTTGGAGTCCTATAAAAATAATAAAATTTGGATATAATTTTCTCATTCTAAACCATTACGAGTGTGCCACCCACCTATCATGTATGAGGGCACCCCTTATCCTATCCTATTAACACATTCAAAAACAATTTATCCAGATAATACCTATGAAATTATATTCATAAAATCTGTCCTCTCAACTTATGATACTTATTTTTCACATAAAACCATCTTATAATGGCTTTTGGTGCAATCACATTGAGGATACCATAAAAAGTAATAAAATTCATCATTGAAATACTTTTTATTTCACAGTACACCTCCCAAAATTATTTGTTAACCATAATTACAAAAAACACAAAATATTCCATATTATGATATGTTTTATGAAAAGTCTCTCACCTACAACTATCGCTACTTCCATAAAAATGTGTTAAAAAATTGTTGTTCACGTGTTCGGTAGACTACCATCTTGTGAACCAATGTCATTCATTTTATCATTCCACCTATCAAGAATAGAAATAATTATGGATTTATTATTTATAGATGATATTTACTCTATTATTATATTTAAATAATTAATATATCATAAATAACATAATACTCTTCCTTTTTCAAAGTACGACAACGTTGCTTTTGTGGACATATGAATTCGGCCACACGATGTAACGTGATTCATTCACAAATTACATGTATGGTTTTAATGATAGTTTGAAAGTAAATATGTGGAATATATGAAAGTAAATATATCCATTAATGGTTATTTATCAATTATGTTTCATTGTTTCAATCTAAAACCTAAAAAAAATGTTCAGGTGTATGTATAGACTACAATCTCTACAAATTGTGTATTTCATTTTATATCAATAAATTATTTGGTTCTCTAAAAATACATACAAAATTAATAAATTTTAAATTTATATAATTTTTAATATTATGTATATTTTTATTCCATGGTCAAATTATGAGAAAAAAATAATAAAAAATCAAAATAAATACAAAAAAATAGTTATCAACCTCTATCTTACATTATCATGTAATTGTTAATATAATGTATGATGAAAATTATATATTATATGTTATATACCAATTTTTTTTTGAAATACATGTATAAAAAACTTATATTTATTATAAATGAGATTGGAATGTCTACAATGGAAGTTATGACCTATGTAATGGATAAATAATCCCCCTTTTATTTCTGGGATAAACATGAAATTTTACCAATAATTTTCTTTATGTGGTGTATATAATTACCCTTTAACATGAACGATAAATAATATCCTCATTAAAATTATTTTTATGTTTTTATTTTTATTATTCTATATTGGGAATTATGTTTCAAACGATAAAAAAATAGTAATGATTTTTTTTCATTTTTTTCTTCTTTGAGACATGCATTTTTTTTATGACCCTATATTGATTAATGTAATTTATATACATACCATTTCACATGTAATATAATGATTTTATTTATAATCATGATATTTGATAACATTTATATATGATTACATCATCTAAATTATTACTCAATTTTACAAAACCAATAATTACTTTATGTTACAATATCATCCATTTACAATGATTGTTTATGAATATGTCTTCCTTGATAAAATATAATGATAAATATATAAAAATTACTTTAGTTTATTATCCTCCCATTATTATTTATATTTTAATGTTATTAAAAAAAATTTCACTTTTATGTATTGAATATAATTGAGAAAATATTTTTATAAAAAATTGACTATATTTCTCCCTATGGTCGAAAAAATATTTTCTTGCCAAACAATGTTTTCTAAAAAGGTTTTCATAAATTTTTAGTAATTTAATTATTATTTTTAAAATTCATTTTTAACCATTGTTTAAATTTTAATTAATTTTTTTTTCAAATGAATCTTCATGTCTTTTTCCAAATAATACCCATTTGGATTTTACTAAAAATGTGAAGGGAATATTTTCTTAATGTGTAAAAAATGAATTAAAATTCATATAATCTTGTCCAATATCTTAGTTAAAGGTACCACTATAATTATTCATGGTTATTTCAAAAGATAAATATTTTCTAGTGGTTTTTCATTTTGAAAGATCTTTTCACTGATGAAAGGATATATTCCTCATGAACTATTGTAAAAGATTGATCAAAATAATTTTTCCATCTATCAAGACTTTCATTGATGTTATATATACATTTCTAGGGATTGGATCCACATACACTATTATTATTCATTCTATGAATGGTTTATTCTTATTATTGCACGATTTTTTTGAATCCTAGTTATATTCCATTAGCTATAAAATGATAATATTATTATGAAACCCTCTACATTTTCCATTTGTTATGTTTGGATGAAATTATTAAAAGATTATAAAAATTTATCTTTTACAATGGTTATGATATTATGAATTTTTTATATAACCCATTTCCATTGTTGTTTCATGATATATTTTTTTATGATATTTTGCGATATAGAAATACAGTTTTCATTATTACATGGATGTAACCTATATATCCTTACAATGAATTGCAAAAATATTAATATCTAATGAGATATATTCTACAAGAAAATTTATAAAACCCAGTTCAGTATTGGATTTTCGATGCTATTATGGTCTTCAAATTTATCCTTGAGAAATATGATAGTTTTGGGAGTGAATTAATTCCACTATGATATCCTAGGTAGTGATTATTAACTACAGTGGAAATGATTTTCTATGTCTATTTTCCTAAAAAAATATATCAATTATGCTATATTTTTTAACTAATCGATCATATTCATTGATTCATTATGATAAATGTCTTTGGAAATATAAATCAGTATTCCATGACTCAATATTGTGATCATTAATATGAATGTAATGGTTTTCAACTATTATATTCATGTTCTACTACCCTTTTTCATATAATGTGTATGTATCTCCATTTTCTACCCATACAAAGGATCTAAGATCCTATTTTCGTAAATTTCATTTCCCCTTTGTTGAATATATTTATTTCATATGACATTTTTATGATGGGTTATAATTAATACAATCATATTTGGAGAAGATTTTGTATTATTATTGACCTATTTTCTATATTTTCATATTCACAATGAATCTAAACTATTAAGGTCTTTATGTGTGTGTATGTGTATTGTAATGAATATTCATGGAAATGATGTAATATTTATTTATGAGAGTTCTGAGTTCTTATATATGGTACCATAGTATTGGATAGTTTGGAGATGTGAAATTAGGATGAGAAAACATTGTGAGATCCATGATGACATGTATAAGGATATATAAATGGATGAATTTTTGTACAGAAAAATGATCGTTAATTTGGTTAAAGGATATAGCGATTATTTGCATGAAATATCTTATCTATTAAAAAACAAAAAGACAATGTGGATATGTAATAGTGTTACCTATGGGTAATAAATCCAAAAAGGATATATTGAGAAAGACTCGATCATTACATGGTGCCCAAAAATGAGCTTTTATGGAGACCTGGTATGACACACCCTTGTGATATACATAAAAAAATCACAAAATCATTACAAAACATCATGAAGTATTTAATTAGATAATATCCATGAATAATATAGGATAATAATATATCTTAAATATGTATCATGATTTGGAAATCCTATTTGTGATTTTTTTATTATTGGTTTTCAATCATGATTATTTTTTCATAAAATAGGAATTTTGGGTTTAACCAATGTATAAAAGACAAATGAACCATGTTAATGTTGTCTGTGATAGACAATGAAATGAAATCCTCCTGAGCATCCATACGTTATGGGATCTAGATTGAAAAAAATCAAGTTTCTATGCATAGTCATATTTCTCAAGCGATGAATCATTTTTTTTACCAAATTAACAAAGTAGGGAAAACAATATATTTAGTCCGTTGTGATCAAAATTCAACATTATTTTATTTGGTCTTCTGATCCACTAGTTTCTGAGAAATGGTTCTTCTCCACTAAAGAGTTATTTTATATTCTCTAGTGTCCATTACATGGGAAACACATTTTTTGTATCTATAATTTAAAGGGTGAAACAGATCTATTTTAGAATCATATCAAGAATACTTCGAAACATGATGAAATTATCTTAATAGATTTGGAGGAGTTCAAGAATTTTTTTTAAATAGTAATTTCCTTTTGTTTAGTTTGTAAATATGGAGGAGTTATTTAAGAAGAATCGAAAGGATGGGGAATTTATTGGTGCAAGTGAGGATACCATTACAACACAAACATAATAACTTTGGATGTTATCATCCAACATGAAATTAAGGTCGATAGATTTTATATTATATTAAAACCAAGTATCAAGATGGAATTATTCATAAGATACATTATTAACACTGAAGATATAGGTTTATGTTCTATCAATGTGGAAATGAAGGTTTTAATTGTATATCAATATATACGTTTTGATAAGAATATAAAAATGGAATTAAAAGTAAATTTTATGAACCACTAAGGGAAGAAGTTGATATTTTATTTATTCACAATGTGTGGGAAATTAAATGGATACAATTATATTGATTGGAATAGAAAATTTTTTATGGGAGGAATGTATGGTCATCTTTAAATTGATTTCCAATGTGACCAGAAGAATTTATCTGATAATCTTGAATAATGAAAATGTTTCATAGAAAGCACCACCCACAGTACAATGTTTTAAATAATAGTATAAAAGGCAAAACAATTAACAATAACAAAATATAAAGGTTAATGATGATGATTGAAATAAGTAACCTCATAATATGAGAGAGAGAAGGAAATATCATGTAATTGTTATTTCTGGATAGGGTTGTAATAATGATGTGGGAATGGTACATCTATCACACACTTTATAAATAATAACATATTATTATTCATCCGATCAACAAAATAATTCACAAATTATGAATTTTATATGTTCATAAATATTCCACATAAATACAGAGATGTAGAATTAGTATTTAAGATCAATAAATCCATGATAATCACATCATTGTTCTATGATTATTCTTTCGGTTTATTTTACTGGAATGTGGTTCCTTTAAATTTTTTATTTCATCATATGGTTGAATTAAAATTTATATTTAGCATGGATTATATTTCAATATAAAAATACTATATCATGGTTCATGAAAGAGAATTCACATTTGATAATCTAAAAAACCTATGATCTTATTTGAATGTCATGATATTTATAACCATTATTTTGAGATAACATCCCTTGTATGCATCTTATTTACCATATAAAAATGGGGTTTATCTCTTATGGGTTGAATGAGACAGGACATAGATGATATGAATATTGTTAATTAATTTCATGATGTATTTTTGGAGGAGATACCAAGTATTCAAGTAAAACCTAAATTCATGCTCTCAATATAACTCATCCCTATATAAAAACCTATTTTAAAGTTTCTCAATAGAGGTGACATGACTAATTTGCTGGAATTGATGAATAAAATCTTGGAAAATCATGAAAATGGATTCATTCCATAATTTTTATCAGTTTTGGATATAGTTATTATTTTTAAAAAAATATAAATATGGATCATTATAAATCTACATAGTTTACTGATAACTAAAGAAGATTATAATTATGAAAAAGTATCCTCTTACTTATAATGATTATTTATTTGATCAATTGAAAAGAGATAAATAATTTTCCATTGTTGACCATCATTTTTGATATCATCTATTATGGGTCATGATGGAGTATATACCATTGAAAATATTATATATAATGTTTTTATTCTATAAATATATAGTTAATCTATTTGGTCTTACTAAATTCCTTATTATCATCATCAATTTAACTTGTACTGTTTTTAGATATTACCATGTTAAATTTGTGGCAGTCATTATAGATGGTATTTTTATTTAACGAAAAATTTAGTAATAACATGAATATCTCTTTAGAATTGTATTAAAGAACTAATGTAAAGAGAAATTAGTTGAAAATTTAACAAATTGTGAATTTTGTTGGAAAATTGTTTCATTCTATAGGTAATATAATCTAATGAGAGGGTATATTGGTAGTTCAATCAACAATGGATAATATTTATTGTTGGAATAGAAAAACCATGATTACTACAATACGTAGGATTCTAGGATTAACAGAATATTATTATTAATTTATGGATTATTTATCATTATTATCTTACCGACTCACCATTTCAACTTGATAACCTGAAATGTTATTCTAGACAAATGAATATGAGGAAAATTTCAAAAACAATATGATAAGATTATTCTATTACCTTTTTATTAAATTACCCTATAGTAGCGAAGGGTTTTTAATCTATAGAGACACTTCCTATAAGTGATTGGTATGTGTACTTCGTAGAATGAAAAGGTAAAATATCATTCCCCAATATAATTGATAATTAATGAGAAAATTTACCCAACTCATTTTTTGGAGTTTTATGAGTTATAATTTTCAATAATGATATGGATGAAATGTGTTTATAGGGAAAAGTTTGATAAATATATTGATCATAAAATTTTAAATAATATATTGAAATA
The DNA here is from genome assembly GCA_963277665.1 of Viscum album. Classification (NCBI taxonomy): domain Eukaryota; kingdom Viridiplantae; phylum Streptophyta; class Magnoliopsida; order Santalales; family Viscaceae; genus Viscum; species Viscum album. Next base: position 974,316,468 of record OY728141.1, read on the forward strand.
GAAGGACTTGAATATGAACCAAAGTTAATAGTTAGAGATTATCCAAGATTATGAATGCTCAAAACATTTCGATACTATGAAAGAAAAAAATATGGTTAATGGTTTGAGGAGAAAAGATCATCCTAGATTATCCATGTTGAGTATTACCAATGATAAAATTTTATTTACATTTAATGAATGGTACAATAAATTTTAAAGAAAGGGAATATTTTTATCATTATCAATTTATTACTCTACCATTGATGCAATTAAAGATTAATGTGATGAATAAATAACATGTAGACCTAGAAAATAACGTCATAATGTCTCTTGAGTTTAAGTAAATCATGATGGAGATATAAAGTTATAAAATGATATATGTGTTCCACATATTTAATATTTAAGGAATGAGTTGTTAGAGGAATCCCATAGTTATTTACTCTCAATTATTCCTTGTATTACAAAGATGTATTGAGATTATAATGATTATATTTTTTCAGATGACATGAATATATATATCAAACAGTTTGTATCTCAGTGCTCGTTATGTCAGCAAGTTATGTATGAATGAAAAAATCTTGAGCTCATGTTAAATCAATTTCCAATATTATAATGGAAATGAGAATGTATCACCAATAATTTTTTTGATATAAAAACCAATGTGTATAATGAGTATAATTATATATGGTTTGTAGTCGATCTCCTTATTCATTCAACATACTTAATCACTATCAGAGAAATCATCTCAATGGATCAAAAATCTAGGATAAACATTAACAAAGTGATAATTTTAATGGAGTAATAAAATATATTATGCTTGAATTGTACTAAGTTTTTCCTCAACTTTTTGAGAATTCATTATCATGCTCTTGATATAGATTTGAGTTTTATCACTATGAATCACCCCAAATAGAAGTTATGTCTATGTAAACATTTCCAAACCTAACAGATATGTTGGGTTATTTTTCTTTGTATTTAAATAGTAGTAGGGATGAACCCCTTCCATTATTTCAGTTGTAATAAAAACACCTTTCATTCATGAATTCTAATAGAACCTTATGCACCCTTATATGGAATGAAATTTATTGCTCCAACATGTTAGAATTACATTGGAGAACATAATATATTGCTACCTCGTCCAGATACTGAAATGACAGAAAATGTTAAATCCATTAAATAACTCATTAAGGAAGATCATAGTTATAAGAAAATATATTCTAATAATCTCAATTTTTATCTTGAATTTCAGGATTCTTGAAGGTTATTCTAATAATTTCACCATGGTAGAAGTCTAGTATATTTAGAAATAACAACAAATATAACACTATGTATATATTTTTCTTTTCAATTATTAACCATGTTAGGAGTGTTTCTTATTGGCTACAACTTCCAAAAAAACTCAAGTCTATGAGGTATTCCATGAATGTCTCTTGAAGAATATCATACATGTACCATCACATCTACTGAACTCATTGGTCATCTTCTGGGGAATCATCTTTCATATAGAAAAAACCAATATAGATTCTATATTGTACTAATAAATTTCACTAAAAAAGACCACTCAATTGTTCAATGATAAATTGAAAAACCACCCATTTGAGAATGACATGATGGAATATGAGGATATTATGAGGCATAAATTTCCTCTTTTATTTATATTAGAGTGATGATTTTTTATGGATAAATTATTTTTATGTAGGGTAGAATTACCATATAAATTTTTAAGGACATTTATATTTAGTATAAATTAAATTTCATTGATGTCATGTGCTTCACACAACACCGTGTTATGCTTTCAATACATCTTATAATGGGTAAGCCTTCATTACAAACTACAATGAGATAAAAAAAAGTAGTTTAATAGTATTAATATCATTATTTAAACCAGATGGATATAACCTAGACATTAAAAAAAGATATATAAATAACGATAAAAAATAAATATTAATTTTATTCTCTATATATATGTGATAAATATTGATAAATAATGTACACAATTTTTTTCAAGGTCTTCATTTCATTCAAAAATACTATTTTATAAAAATATTAATTTTATTTCTATATATGAACATTAATTAATATAATTTCCCACATATTTATAATTTTTTTTGAAAAAAAATTTTAAATCAACATGACCGAATTTTCATTGAGTTAATTATTAAGTGTTTACTGAAATTTTCTTTTTATTGTAGAATACTAGAAAATACTAAATTTTAAGAGAAAATAAGAATTTTAATTTAATTTATTTATAATGATGAATTATAAATTAAATTAACATTAAAGTCAAATGATTTTAAATAAACATCCATTAATCCAATTTTGATCATTCTAATCAATTTCATGTTGAATTTTGATATAAATTACACTGCAATCCTTTTAATATTTTCACTTTAAATATTCATTTTCTCTTCACAGTTCCATGATTAATTTTAAATGAAAAAAATTCAATTATTTTAAGGAAATTTTAAAAAAATTGTATTCAATATTTGGAGTAAGACTAATTTATATTATCTAATAAATTTGAAATTATTTTTCACTAAAATAAACAATAAAAACTATTAAAATTATGTACCACAATTAAGGTAAAAATTAGGTTTTTTGAGGGGTTAAACTAAAGAGTTAATGGTTCAAAATAACCCAAAACATGTCCAAATACAATTTCAATAATTTATTTAAACCTTAAATATTCAATGGTAGATATTAGTATATTATTTGAAACTTTTTCTATAAAAAATATGGGTTTAATTATTTAATAAAAAATAAGAAGTGTCCCACTCACCTCAGTTATAAATGTTCTCCCATTATACTCTCAAATTCAAACCTCAATAGACATTTTTATAGGAAAATACCTCTCCTAATCCCATAAAAACATAAATACTCTCACTCTAGAAGATTTTTTTGGATATCCCCACATGGATGGATTTTCAATCAACCCAATGGAGGATAGCTGTGGAATATGTAACATTCAACAGAATGATTTTTTTATTTCCCACTACCCCACAATCATTTATTATTAAAAATTTATTATACAATAATGTAATAATATGATTGTTTTTTGGTTAATGTAATGATCAAAAAACCATATACACTTCCATAAAATGGATTAAGAAATAATTATTTGTGTGTACATTAGAAAACCACCTCGTTAACCTATTTCATTCATTTTTACACTAAATCTTATCAAGGATAGAAAAAAATGATGGATTTAATATTTAAATATGATATTTTATATATTATGATACTTCTGGAATTATTATACTAAACAAACATTCATATATCCCATTTTGTGGGAATTTTAAAGTCACTCATGTATAAGCGGACAATATCAACGCGAAGTAATGTGATTCATCCATGGTCTTCATGGAAGGTATTATGGATGGGTATAATGAAAATATGTAAAATATATAACATGAAAATTATTCTAGAATGATAATATATTATTTACCCATATTTATACAAATATAACAAAAAAAGAAAATAATATTCATGCATACGTATTATATACCTTGTTCGTGAATGGTGTATTTCCATCAAAATAACAAATTTTTTATTACAATAAATACATATTTAATTAATATATATGATATTTAAATAATGTTCAAGATTTTCGAGTTAATTTAACAATGATTAATATAAGAGGAAGAATAAATCAATGAATGTTTAAAAAAACAATGTGGTTAGTAACCGAAATGCATAATTAGGGATAAATTTTCAGTAGATAACCAGAAAAATTAATATATGGTATGAAATATATAAATATTTTCATTAATTTATTTATAATAAAATATATTAATTAAAATAAAGGATTGAATGTTTTTGATATTGGTCAGTACTTGTGGTAATGTATTTTTTGTCTCTCTTTTATTTATTAGAGATGAATTTGAATTCAGCCCTCCTTTATTTTGTGTGGTGTATAAACTACCACATTGAATTGTTATATCATGATTACCATGTATTGAATGATATTTAATTTTTCATTTTATGATATGATTTTTATGTATTTTTATTCAGATTAATCAAAAGTGGTAACGTATATGTGCCTCAGTTTTTCATTCATTGAGATATAATTTATGTTATTTCCTAATATCTTCTTACAAGGTGTATTTATTGCCTCGTTTACATTTATTATCATAAATGTATTTATCCTCGTTATATTTTTTCTTCTATTTTTTCTTACCCTTTAGGGATTTCAATTAAAAGTTACGAAAGAAGTAATGATTTCATATTTGAATATCACCATTTAATAGTATGGTTATCAAATATGTTTCTACTGATAATATATTGTGATAGATCTCTCATGAATATATTAATCTTTTTCTCCATGTTTAATTCATAATATGTTAATGCTATAGTACATTTTCCAATATTTCTGACTAATAATAATTATTATTTTTTTTCTAGAAACTGAAATTATTTCTCTCATCGAACTGAAATATGTTTTCCACCAAAACCATGTTTTTTAAAATTATTTCAAAAATTGTATATTATTATCTTATTATTTTGAAATAAATTTTTTACACATGTTATACATATTTTACAAAAACAATTTGAAAATAATCATATTCTCATTTTCCAAACATTTTTCAATTCGATTTTATGATAAATCTGAAAGGAATCATTTATTTAAATTTTATAAAAGGAATAAAACATATAATTGTAATTACAATTATTTTATTTGAAAAATAATTTATAATATTTAAAGTATATTTTTAAAAAATGTTTTTAAAAGTTTCATTGGTTTAAAAATTTATTATAAAATTTTGAAACTTTGTTTTCCTACCAAAATGTTTTAAAATATTAATCAAAATAATTTTCCATGTATTATAACAACCGTTGCTGTTATCTATGACCTACTTCATATATGCTCATAATATTTCAATATTATTGATACTCAATATGGTTTATGTTTATTTCGGAATTATTTATATGAAACCTATTTCAAATCAACATGTTATGCCATGATAAAATTAATATGAAACATGTTTCTTTTTGACATGGGTTATTCTTTGACAAAATAATGAAATTATTATAAAAACTATCAATTTTTTAGCGGGCTGTGATATAATTAAATTTTTATGAAACCAAGTTCATTTAATGGGTTATGATACAGTGACTATTTGATGATCTTGTGGAACACAAAAATGTGAATTTCATTATTATATGGGTATTACCAATATCTCCCAATAATGCATTGTGTAATGATTTACATGCAATGAGTTATATTGTACTGGAATGGGTAGATATCCCAATTAGGATAAGGATTTTGTCAACTGTGATGGTATTGTGAGTGAAACATGACTACTATGGTGATTGGTGTTTGAACACATTCCACAATGATAACATTTTTAGGGATCCTTTATAATATTCAGAATGATTTTCATTGATTATGTGAATTCAAAAAATATTTTTCTTATTCCAATGATATGATATCATGCCTCAAATACTTTGAATCTCTTTTAATTTGTCTGTTATGAACTATTAATATTCAATCCATGACTAAATATTATGATTTTTTAAATGAACTGTATAGTCTTCAATAATTATTATCATGTTCTCATAACCATATGTTAAAGCTCTTCTTTTTTATCTCTCTTTTATACCCTTTTGGAAAATTCGATTTCCCCCATTTTTATGTTTTCTTTCTATAGGTTATGATGTAATTTTTTATGTATTACTAGTCTAATATGGGTTCTAGATATAAACATTATAGTACGAGCTGTTGTAGTTTACCTATGGACCAATTATTTGTATTTAAATTTTTTAAAGATAATTAACTTTTATTGTACTATTTAATGTGTTTTTAATTAAATGAATATTCACAATGGGATTTAATATATATTTATTAAAATAATGGTTTTCTATGTAAGGTTACCCCAATCTGTCAAGAATGTCTATCAATGGTTTTTGAAACAACAAAATAATGCAAGGGATCTAATTAAATTATTTTTCATTAAATCAAAATCTTGTTAATTACATTTTTTATTCTCAAATGATATATTTTAATCACAATATAAAAACATTTTTTTTCCAATTGATTTTATATGAATTCATGATCATTTATACCAACTTTTTATTAATGTTAAACGATCCATTAACATTCGAAAATTATGTTATCCTCTCTTATACGTATTTATTGAAGAAACATTCTATGTTTAGCCTTTGTATTTTCAATTTTTCATATTGTAATATGTTCTTAAAAATACCTATTGCCACACTTAAAATGTAGTAGTGATGGGACACCAATTTCACTCTCATTATTACCTCCCATAAATCACTAAGTGCCCACATTATGCTGAAAAAACTATGATATTATTTTCAATAAAATTAATTCATTTTGGGAATAATCATCTCTATTTCCACTCATGGGTATCCACATCGAAGTACATATATTTAATTTATTGGTGAAATCCTTGTTTTTATCCCATAATCCATAATCATGGAATTATGTTTGATAAAAAATGATCTTGGTGATTGATCAATGCAGAACATTTATGCGTGAACATTGTATGAAATTGATATGTCAGACCATAATTATATACCTCTCCAATGAAATTGATAATGTTTTATTATCATTAAATTCCATGAATGGTGAGTGATATTTTATCCTAACAACACTATGTTGTGATGTGTTATTGGTTATCAATTAATTATGTTTATTTTTTCACATTTAATGTTTCTATGACATTCTGATGTCACCATTCTATAATAATCATATATCACAATTTCATGTTAATGGTTATTTTTACATATCTTTTATGTCCCTTTGATATCCCTATTGAATAACATGAAAAAATTTCACCATTTTGTCTTTATTTGTTCAATTATATGGTTTTACTGATCACCACTCTTTTATACTTGTCCCCAGGTCATCCCATGCTTTTTAAAAGGGAAATAAATTTTTATTGAATTTTTAATATTTTATAAATTATGTTTTTGTATCCATGTATAATGTAGTTACACTATGTTACTAATTTCCCAAAAAACACAAGGCATCATGATCCTTAGGATTTTTTTTGTGTACATTTATATAATTAATAGTGAAATAAGGTGTACTGAAATTCATTCTTGTTGAGATGGTAATAGAGTAATGTGTAGTTACATTTAAAATTAGGATTAAATATATATAAAATTATTAAGGGATAATATTAAATATATTAAATAATTTCAATAAGTTGTGTCCAAAATTGAGTAAGTGATTTATAAGAAAATGAATCAATATATGGATAATATAAATAGATGGGGATCTTCAATATATTTACATAGTGTAAATAAAAAAGTGTGTATTGACTTGGAATAGATTAAGAACAACTACATGATGATAGTATTTTATTTATAACTGCTTGGAAAATGCCATGAATACAATTTGGTAAATTGAGAAACTCATTAAAAACAATTATTTAGTGAAAAAAATTCCCATAATATTTTACATTATAATATAGGTCACAGAAAAAATTGATTGATGCTTTTAAATTACTAGATTAATGAATATATCTCGTTTATGAGTAATAAATTTATTTTTCATTGTATCAGAATTAGGTTTTTCATAGTTAGAAAATAATAACTCAATATTTTAACTTTATTCATATCAATTGAAGGAATTATGAGGAACCGAGTCAAAAACCAATGTGTTGGTAAATGTGATGATGAACAAAATGATATGAACAACCGAATAGGAGAAATATTAAAACAAAATTGTGGCTATAACATCTCTATTGACTCATATATTTATCCACTATTTTAATTAGGAATAATATTCAATTCCTCTTAATAAATAGAATGTTTCAGTAGAGATATTTATGAAACAAGGTCTTTCGAAATTCATTAGATATTCTGATCCCCTAACTCTGGAACTATATATTATCTCCTTTGACAATAAATTCTCCAAAAACGAATGATCTCATCAAGACAAGGTTATTTGAGTTGTTTACCGTTAAGAGTCAAATGATTATCAGAAGTGTGTTTTTGGGAAAAAATATTATTTCTGAAGAAGATATCCAAGAGATTGAGTGTAAGTTATTATGGAAAATGTTGTTATATAAAAAATTTCTGCAAAATCTCTAATATAAAATTTTGAGGAATTTCATTTCCCATAAACAAATTGATGATGAATCTATTTGGGAATATTAGGGAAAAAATCAAAATACTTCCACGATAAGACTTTGGGTTTGTCATTACCCCCGAACGTAAGGTTTAATTATTCATTAGTGTATTAAGCTGGATTTATAGAAATCCATTGAAATTTCTGTAATTGATAGATATTAGTAAATTAATTGATGTGACCTCAAATTTGAAATGGAGATCCTTGAGTCTCAATGATATCATGGGAATAAGAAGAAAAACATAGAGATTAATTCTAGAGGTGTGAACGAGAAATAACTGGGGAAAAAAATATTCGACATCAAAAATTAAAAAAATGTGGGAATAAGGAACTAAATAATATTCATTAGGTGTGTGGAAACGCTTTAAGTGTTGGAATAAAGGGAATCTGGCCAATTATTTTTCATTATAGAAATTCAAAAGTTGGATTAAATAATGGAATTATTTGGTTGAGCATAATCCCATTATCATCATTTTCAACTAAAATAGAACTAGGACACTTTATGAATTAATGAACTAACACAAAGGTTGTTAATCCTAAAAAGCGACTGAAACCTCTATGGCATAAAGAGTAATAGTGACCTTATGGAATAGATAGTGTATATTAGGATAAAATAATTATGATAGGTTTAAAAGATATTTATTCCAGAAAAGTAAACATAATTTTTTATTTGTTTTCTACAAATTATATTATGAAATTTATATTTATTAAAAAATCAAACATCACAGCAAAGCATGGAAACAAATTTACTGATGAAAACCAAAAATATTGATATTATTTGATCATATTATCTAAACACCCCTATAAAAATATTAATGATTAATTTCCTATTGAACCCTGTGATAAAACCATTAGTGGAATTCAACATAGTTTTGAATATGGGGTTGATTTCCTTTTATAAGTCCAACATAAATTTCCACTAGAAGGAAACCACCTTATATATCATAAATTTCTATTCATGACTATACAAGTGAATGGAAGACTTCAATCTAATTTATAAAAAAATCTAGAATGGGTGTTATTAACTTATCGTAATGTGAATATATCTCAATTAATTGAAATTATGGAAATGATCATCCATGATAAAAATCACATTTTTAGGGATTACATTGGCGTGTTACATGAATAATTATGGTTTTTTCATATTGTTATGGGGATGAATTGTTAATTATGATTATTTATAGAGATTTTAATATATCCAACATGGATTAAAATTGATTTTATGGAATAATAGGATATGGTTAAGCAATTATATTAGGGGACAAATAAAGGCTTCATATATCCAGGTGATTCAACATGGAGTATATCAATCCTCCACATTAATAACAAGGATGGTTCAACTATCATTTACATTTATTATCATGATTTCAACACGAACATGTTAAAAAATATGTGTCTCCTTCAATGGATTTATGACATGTTCTATTTGATACATGTAGACATGTATTCCTATAAAGAGTATATTTAGTTTTGGGTAGTATCATTTAGTGGTCGAAGAAGGGGGATATCACAATGACTTATTTTCATACAAGGCATTTGCATTATGAGTTTACAGTGATTCCATTTGGACTCACTAATGATTCAAAAATCATGATGGACTCAATTAATAGAGTATATATGGAATACCTAAAAAAATTAGGTAGTCTATATAGATAATATTAAAATTTTAAAAAAAATCATGGTGTGATAATAGAAATATATTAATCTTATACTGAAGAAATTTTAGAAATAAAAGATGAATGAGAAGTACAGTAAACATGGATTCTGGTTAGGGAAACTAATGTTATTAATGAACAATATAAAATTAAGGTCATATATTGAGACCCTTAAAAAATAATAGTAATTGAATTATTGTGAATAAAACCCTCTATGATGTAAATACATAGCTTCCATGGATTAACTATGTACTATTTTAATTTTCTTGGATAAAACTCATGATTTTAAATCCCCCAAAATAAGATAACTTTGAAATGAGTCATGATTTCCTTAAATCGAATATGTTATGAATTTTTTAATGATCTAATTAATATGAAAAAACTATACGTATTCACATATGACCCACTAGTGGGGAAGGATTTGTGATATAAAATTTTGAATCCTAAAATTGGATTTCATTGTGTACACATGAAATAGGAAATAGTGATAGCATATGCCTACTTAAAAGTAATGATCCATGCAAATAACTACCCAAATAATTATTGAGAATTGGATGTGGATATCATTGAATAAAATTTTTTATAGTACTACCTCTATAGGAACAATATTTAAATATATATTCATCAAAAAAATTCAGCTATTTATTAACACAAAAGTTTCTTAATCAGAACCAATGAAGGTAGCAATATGTGATTAGGTATTATGATTGTTAAATCTATTACCAACTTTGGAAAAAACAAATTTCATATTCTAAGAGTAAATATGATCCCACAATGATTTCCATTATGAGTATTTCAATGGATCCAATACACTCAGACATGATAAATATGGATATGAGAATAATAAAAGGACCATCATTCAAATTTAGTCAAATAAATTCATAGCCATACTTTCATAAGAGGATAAAGGAGGTCCAAAAATATGACGATGTTCTACAAAATATGGTTCAGAATATTTAATAGTTTTACTTTTATGATGATAGAGTTATAATTATTTGATTCCACAAATCATTCCCATAAAAATAGAACTGAACATAGAACATTTTGATGATAGGAATATATCATCCTCCCAAATTAATATTGGATGTACTATGATGTATAGATATTTGAATCAAATTTAGTGATTGGATAATATGAATAGAGATATTGTGGAATTTATATATCGATGCATGTTTGCATTTAATTCAAGGCATAATGACCCTTATCGAAGGGTATGAGGAAACCATTTCCTATAACAGTATGAAAACAGGAAAACATAACCACATATTTCATCATATGACTCATAGGAAATCTAAATGAAATAATTCCATTTTGGTTGTATTATATCTCTATAAAAGGACAATTCATTTCATTTTCTGGGAGGAATATTAACCACTTAACATACACACCAATATATATATAATAAAATTGTTAAGACTACATGGTATTAAAAAAATCAATTGTATATAATCATGATATATGGTTTATCTCAAGATATTGTGCAATATTTTAGGAAGTGTTGGATATAAAAATGATCTTCAACACTGTTTATTACCCTTAGAATAATTTTTAATCTAATGGATCATCAAAATAATGAGGGATATGGTGAGAGCATGGTGAAAGTATTTTCAATAATATTAGGACCAACACGAAACCATTTTGAATAATCAATTTAAAATAGATTCAATTATAGAAATCAAAGGGAACCTTAATAGGCTCAATATAGGATGTGGTGTCATACTCATCAAGCTAGGATGAAGTTGGAGAGAAGAAGTGGATGATACATAATATTGTTTAATATATTATATATAAGGATCAAACAATTAATTGTCATAGGAAATCATCACAATGTCAATATAAATGATATTAATACATTCATCGATGAGATATAACGATTGACGTAAGTGAAAATTTGTTATTTATACATCACTATAAAATAATGTAATGATAATTGGGAATATGGGTAGTATTTTTCCTAGAAACACCAATGGCTATTCGTTTCCAGAAATTATATTATTGGTTCCCCAAATTATTTTTACCCTAACAAGTATAGCACCAGTAAGGGGTCAATCACTAGGGAAAAAAGAAGTTATTCTTGTCTAGTTGAACATAGTTTTGTATTTTTTTTCTTAGATAAGTATGATAAATTTAGATTCTATTGTTGTTGGTTGGATAAATGAATAATTGGTTTTATGTTTTTGTTTTTGATAATTTACTTAATGAATAAAGGTAAAAACGAGAGAATTGGTTTTGATGCAAATAAGAAGAGTAACGCATTAGTGTTATTGATTTATGGGAAGTTGATTACTAAATCAAATTTCTTATAAGGTTGTGTTGATCATAATATCCCAACACTCTGTGTTTTAATTTGTAATAATGTTTCCTTGGTCCGGTAAACTTATATTTAGAGGTGAATAAACTAGCTCCTTGGTCCGATAGTCAGTGTTTAATAGTTATATATTTTTCTTAGTCGATTTTTAATCGATGAATACTTCCAATGGTCATGAAATTATTCATCGTTATTCTTCTTTTGAATCCCGGAATATTCTTCCCTAGGCCTTGTTCAGAATATTCAGTGAAATGATGAAGTGATTTAAGAAGAATAATAGAATGTTAAAAGTATGTACAAATGAATAACAACTAATTTAAATTACATTCATATTCTCCCAAAACCCAAAACACTAGGTATTTAGTTACACATTGAGGTAATAATAAGAAAAAAACTATTGATACCTAATGTGATCATGCTTGAAATATCGAGGAGGGGGTGATTTTCGGTAGACTGTAAGATGGTGGTAGTATAGCAGTAGAGCTTCTTCCCTACAGACATTCAGCCTTTTCTCTCCACGATTTTTCCTCCTTTGATCCAGAGGCTAGTGCCTCTATTTATGGTAAATAAAACTACAAAGAATGTGTCAAATGTACGTGGTGTGTACTTTTGTCAACATGCTTTTTCAATTGTTTTCTCCCATTGTAGGCAGCCTAACAAGCTATCGTGGACTTGGAACATGGCGCCGCCTGGTAGGTAGATAAACACGGTGTGTAGTGATGCCATATACAGCATGTAGTCCCTTTTTCGGCCACCATCAGCTTCTATAAAGGTAAAAATGGTGTTCATAGGTAGAACATGGTGTGTCCACTTCAACTGGCCACATGGGCATGTAGACTTCTTCTCATTTGCCAACAACTTCTAGAACAGTGTACATATCATGTATAGTGTGAACATGACGTGTACTGACTTCTGATTACTTGTTCTTGTACATGTCCTAGTCAAACCGTGTTTGCGTCTGGATGTACACTGCGCGTATATAATTACACACCTTGTAGTTTGTAAATTTCTCGTTGTCCTGCCCCGTTTTTTGTATTTGGCCATAAATCTCCTGAAAATGAACAAGATCAGTAAAATCAAAGTACTTGTCCCCTAATAAGTAGGTAATTTCTAAAGACATGTTCATAGTTTCAATAATGTATGAGATAAATGTATACACAAATCTGGTGCATCAATCTCCCCAATATATAATCATTTTCTTTCCCTCAATACAATCTCACCATATAATCAACATAGTCTATATTCTAAAAGGAAAAAATTTAGTTAATCATAAATGTAAATAATAAGATAAATGATAACATTCTAAAAAGGTACCAAACAGTATCAATTACAATGATATTCTAATCAAGCGTCATATATAACTAAATTAAATACTATCATCCTCTTTTAACGCATGTTTCGACCTTTCAAAAATAAGAATGCCACTTGATGATCTATCTATCCAATAATATACTCAACATTCCATAAATTTTAAATAAAAGTTTATCTCAATAAAATATATATACACTATATCCATAGGTTTTCAATAAATTTAGTTCTCTACATCAGAAAACTGATTTACAGAAATCATGAGGGAAATTCAATAATGATCAGATGTTTCTATGGCTAAAGGTTGGTTGGAAAAATGTGAAAAATAACTCTGAGGGTTGAAGAAAGGGGAAATTCTTTAAATAACAGTGCATGATATTTTAAATTAAGGTCATTGTAAAATCATCCTCAACAAGATTTATCAAACGATCTCATCACCACCATCTCCTTTAGTTGGGTAGGGTTCACAAACCAACTAGTGAGTATAAGGTCCCTTTGTATGTAATTTGTTCTGAAGAACATATGTAACCTTTCATAATTTCCAATAATAGGGGTTTGGACCCCTTTTTTCAAGTGATCATAAGGCTATCCCGTATACTTAATTTCATGACAAATCACAATATTAAGCCAGGTTTTTCCAATACCTTCTATTGAGCTCATGTGGATAATCAATCATAAATCATAAAATAATTAGGGTTGTAAGGGAAATAGGCTTTTAATATGGCTTCCTATAAGGGATATTCATGGTTTCTAGGGGTTTCAAAAAGATAAGAATCAGGGTAGGTCTCATGATATAGGGGTTAAAACTATATAATTCCTATATTATTTAAAATTAATTAAAAAATTCTCCATGTTTTGAAAATAAAAATGTGCAAATTCTAGAAGTTAGGTATATCATAATAATATCTCAAGAAAGATGTTATTAGAATGAAAATGACAAAGGGTTTAGAATATCTCTCAAGAGTGGGAAAATAATGCGACAATCAGGTCGTGACTTGAAAATAATTGATTAGCCTAATTGATGTAATTATCCAAGGATTAAAAGATGCAATTTAAACTATATCAGCAATCATTTTAAAATACTTAAGAACAAAAATAACCGTGCAACATTTAAAAATTTCCCAAATTCATATTTAATATTTAGAAATATGTTTAACCAAAATGTCTTTTCATATTCTAATATATCTGTTAATAATCATGTCTTATAGAATGATGATAAGTTCAATGACTATGGTGGTTGAGAGATGGTTTCCAATACTTAAAATCGCATGTGGTCCACCAAGTGTCACATAAAGTGAAGAAGGGAATGTGGGGGGTACAATAGTGGATGGGAACGAGGTGATGTAATGAAATAAAGAAATCATGGAAGAAAATAAAACAATGGAAAAAAGTGGAAAACAATAATCCCCTTGTGTCTAAGCGAAGAAATATGAGGAGTGATGGAGATGGCTAGTCCATAACATGACAGAGTACCTATGTAGGGTGTGGAGAAAAAAAATTAAGTATACACCACATAAACATTCTCAGTATAACACAAAAATATATATAATGAAAATCATGTGTCCAAAAACAATTTAGGGGGTCACCTTAGAAGAGACATCATACATTATAGAATAATCCTGTATAGAATGCACATGAGTCGTGGAAAATAGAGGGGAAGAATCTACACTCGGAATATAATCCATATAAGTATGATCTATAGGATCTTGAATCGGAATAGGAAACTCGACATCACTCCCTAGACTAGCATCAGTGGGGGCAGTATTGGTGGCAGTAGTTTGGCCCATAGTGGATACGAGAATTGAATTTGTCATCAGGGAGTAAAGGATGGGGGAGATGTGGAAGAATGTATAGGAACCAAAGAAGGGGAAGGTGGTGGGGAAGTGGGATTCCATGATGACGAAAAAGAATCCCCAAAATCTGATCTAGTCAGTCCTGATGTCTGTTGAGACAAACCATGTGTTGCTCCATCGCAGTTATGCGGAGTGAATATGTAAGATCAATAGGGGGTGCAGGCATGTGGAGGTTAGTATGAGGGGTAGAAGAAGGTAGGATAGAATAAGGGGGTTAGAGGAAGGGGGTGGGTTGGATATGTCATAAGGGGTGGGGAAGGTGGAGTAGGTGAATCGACGGGTGTAGTAGGGTCAGTTTGTGGTCGGGGTGGAACCATGGCAAGGATGTATGAACCCCCTACATCAGAACCCATCCCATAAGAATAAGCATGAGATAGTCCAATTGCTGGTGGGAACCTAACAGGTAATGGTGAAGAAAAGGTTCATAAACCTCTAGGTGGTGGGAATAGCGAGTGGAAAAAAACCCAGCATTCAGGTTTCCCTGATCGCGAGTAAACATGGCATGGAAGTAGGAGGCGACAAGGTAGGGGATGTCCTGGTAGTCATTCCGTATTTGATAGGTAAGAAGATCAATGTCACGACCTGTCACAACCTCAATATCCTCAGTGCTGGGTAAAATGATGGCGCTAAAGCACCAGTGGGTGAAGCGAAAGATAGGGTCACCAATAAGGGTTCTCTTTTGGGAGGTATGGGTATAACAGTGGTCAGGCAAAGCAATCTCCTTACACATATAAATGTTCTAAGATATCTCAGGTTGGGTCAAGGTGGACATATGGGTGGGTGATGGGATGAGGATAGAAAATGCCCCCTCAGCCAAACTCGGTCATGGATAGGGAAAATGGTCATCCGCCTAGATGGAACTAGACCACTGGTACTGCATCACTGGGCGTCTCCTGGTATTCGGCCCCATCAAACTTGAAAGAAGTAGCGAACTCCAAAAATAAATCTCAAAAAATAGGAGTGCTGACGTCAAAGAACGAGAGTAATGGAGTGCTCCCATGAAGATCCTCCAACTCACCCCAGATACCAATCTACTGAGGGACACTACTATCCAGATAGTGGCTGCTCAATTGGAATGGGTGGTGAGAGAAACGTTGGACCATGTCATATGCCGAATCGGTGATCGGGAACACCATGAAAGTGTAGGGAACACCTTCATGTCACAGCCTAGGTGGAATTTTTAACGACCCGACATTTTATTACACTACCATTACATAATTTCATAGTTAAACCACATAATAGTATTAAAAATAGTGGATCTAATAGTTTAGTGTCTTGGGAAAACTAGGAAAACACATAACAAATACAACATGAAGCATAAACCTTTATTTAATTTCTTCTACTCTTGATTCTTATTGGAACTTGTCCTCTCCTTAGTATATGTAACCACCTAAGGATATACATCAAAAGGGGTAAGCTAGTATCCCAGTAAGGAGATAGATAAGAGCAACATAGCATGGGGTGAGCATAATAATAAATTAAGAAAAAGATCATGAACATGAGAGGAGCATAAATAAAAGACTTGAAATGTGGCAATGCATAGAAATGAAACATCTGGCCTTAGAGGTTAACTACCACACATAATTTTGATCCAAGATATAATCCTGTTCACACATCATTTCACATTACTCATGAGATTCATCACTTTACCCAATGCATTGGAGCACTGTATAATTCTGGGCTCACCCTTCACATTTAAACATTCATATTGCGCTATATTATTCCGGGAACACCTGTCACATCATAACATTATCATTTATCATGCATGACACAATAAACATATATCATAAATGATCATAACTAACCCATAAATAATAATTGGTTTTATCTAATAATAACACATTCATAATATTTCGGTTCCCTAAATAAATAGGGAATAACATACTTGATACAAGAACCGTAATTCTTGAATTAGATGTAAAAGGTGTATTATTGAATGAATAGTTATGTTGGAAAAAAATTTGTTTAAAATAAATAGTATTGGTAAACATGTATATCCCAGAAAAGGGAATACAATGATGAACAAATGATTCTTGAGGAGAAATCATACCAAAAATATAGTGAAAGAGGTGGACCCCGAAGGACAAAATTTGGGTTCGGGAATATCCCATTACCTTGAATCCAAATGCATCCTTCTCATTAATGTCCTGTATAGTGACATTATATTAATTAAATAGAAATACATAACCTTTTTTAAATTTATATGGTTTATTATGGTTTCATTAAGTGATTTTATGTGCCTTTGGATGAGTTATAGTGTTTAAAAACATTATTCGGGAATGTTTTGTTTTTATGGTTTTCTTGAGTGATTCACTTGTATTCTTAAATTGATGTTTGGGTAGAACATGGGTAAACATCCATAACTAACATTACATCTTATTGATGATATTACAGAAATTTTAATGATCTTATAATGAATTATATTATAACCATGTGGATGAATCATTATATTAGAATTAAATGAAGATTGTTTGGGTTAATTTGCGTGGTTTTTCGATCACAATGAAGTTTTTTTTTAATTTATCACTTAGAAATATGTTCATAAGTCAGTTCCAGAACATTAAATAGGACATAATACATATAAAATATCTTGGTTATACCATAAAAATGGTTCCATGTCCAGAACTGATGGTAGAAATTGAATAATAAATCATTTTGTTCTAGAAGGTGATAAATTAACACCTCACGAACAACGTTCTCTTTAATAAAATAAAAGGATGAGTGAATGGGGTTTGGATGATATAATATCCCATTAGAATCATATAATTATAGTATATTTATAATAATAGAATTAAAATTCCATTTGGATGAATATAGGTGGGGAGAGATCATGAAATTAACTTGAACATGAAAGGAAATTAAAGGAGAAGAGGAAGAGAAATTACCTCTTGAATCCTTCTATTGAGACCGTCATTAATTGCATAAGATTGGACTTTTGAGGAGACCATAAGCTCTTGGACGTGGGGGAAGTGCTAGGGAATGTGTTTAGGCAGAGTTTATAGAAGGCTTGGAGCTTGAGAGGTGTGAGGAAATGAGGGTTTGAAGGCTGGCTTTTATAGTGGAGGGGAGAGGGGTTTCCTTAATATAAAATTCATTAGTTTATTAATTTTCTCCTAAGAAAAGGAATAGTGAGTCATCCTTGACCATGAATAGTAAATAAGTCATGTGAGCTCGAGATTTTGGTGCTTATATATCTTTTGATTTCAGGAATAATGGGTTTTAATTATAATGTATTTATATGGTAAAATAATTTATTTTACTATTCACAAAAAATTTAAGTATTTCTGAAAAATCCCAAAAATTTACCCCAACCATTTTTCGACTTGTAGAATCCAAAAATTAATTCCATTTTTTAAAATTAATTTTCTATATATTATTAATTTAATATTTATTTAAAATCAAAATTTACTTAGAAAAATATTTTTTAATATTAAAACAGGTTTTATAGTTCTTTAAACAATTACATAGGGTCTCATAATATTATCTAAAAACTATAATACATTGATTTGATAAATAATGAATAACTTTTAAGAAAATAAATTTTCATTTAAATTAATTGATTAGTTATAATTATTTATTTATGACTTACAAAATTCCAAAATGTTTACTAAGGTCAAATTGTCACTTTCTAAGATGTCTAAATTTTATTTAATTATTCAAGGGTAATGTTACACTTATGTTGGATGATTTAATATTCATAAGGGTCATAATACTATTCATAAGGGTTTGTTACCATTGACAAGGGTATGCTACTATTCACTGAAAATTATTTTTGTTTCATTTGATTCCAAAAATCATCTTGAACACAATCGTGTATATCAAATTCTCACAATTATAAACAAAGAAGTGAAAAACTTATGTTTAAAGACCACTTATCACATAGCAGTCCATTATTTTGTGTTATCGTGTTATTTTATGTCATAAAAATAAGAAGTAAATTTCCCTTGAAAAACACTGTGTCGTTACAGTGGTGTTGCAATGGGAGCTGGCTCTGAGGGTGGATCAGATGGAGTAAATAGAGGCCCACTAGATGGGGTGGTCGATGATGGAACAACTGCGAATGAGCATGGATCAGGTGGAGTGGCATCTGGTAGGGAAGAAAGGGTGGTGCTCTGAGGCTCTGTGCGGCATGGTGGAGGTGTGGCGGTACTAGGTCCAGCTTTAGATAAGGTAGTGGGTGGTGGAAGGATGTCCAACAGAGGGAGATGATATACCGGAGAGTCAGGTTCTGGTACCGTCACTGGCCAGAGTCAGATCCAAAAAAATGGGCCTCTCACCCTCATAAGTGGAGGCAGGAAGCTTCCCATGTTAATTGTCTCTCTCTACCATAACCTGAAAAAGAAAGAAAAAAAGAAAACAAAAATAAAAATAAAAATAAGAAAATGTGAGAAAACTAAAAAATAAATAGTACATCGTGTGTATATCTAGTGTACATGACTTCTAGTGAAAGCGGGTTAGCATCCCATGTTCTCTGGATAGACACGCTGATGGAGCAGGGGATAGACAGGGTAAGGATACATGACGTGTACCGAACATAGAAGACCTGTGTATGTAAAGTGGTCATGGTCGTGTATTGGCCCGGACACGGCCACCATTTAATCAATTATAATAATATAGGACATGGTGCGTACAAGGCCAATATGGCTTGGGAAATAGAAGAGGTACCATGTCCATGTGGAGGGTTAGACATGGGCAGGCCGAAAGAAACGGTATACATGACGTGCACTAAACACACATGTTGTGTATGTTAACATGGTGTATGAGACCATGCGAACAAGTGACATGGGCACATTAGGGGTTGGTACACGGTGTGTACCAAAAATAGACACCGTGTATTTTCAATTTGGGAATCATTCGGTGTGTGGATGTTTACAAAAGTACACAATGTGTGTTCTTCAATTTGTGCATGTGTATCGCAGATGCCAAACAACCGTCCAATCTACAAATCCCCCTAAACACATATGATAACTTGAAATAGAGGTTGTAGAATGGAGTACCTGGACCGAGGATCAAAATGCAGCATAAATCAGAAGGAAAAATGCCCAAAATACCTGGATTTGGGAATGTAGATGCTGGCTGGTGTACAGGGGAAAAAATGGGGAGATCTGAGGGATCCGCGTGACTAGGGCTAAATTCGGGTGGCGCACGGCTTTTATAGATGATGTACACGACATGTACAATAGACTACATGCTATGTATCCTATTTTTATTATATAAATATTACGTATATATAAATAATTATTATAGTAAACTATATATAAATTGATATTAAAAATCAAAATAGTAAATATATATATATATACAAATAAATTATTTAAAAATAAAAATATACACATAATGTATTGGGAAATACACGTAGTTTGTTTTAAAATTGGAAAAAGAGAAGTACAGCCTTGGGTCCGGTGCTTGGGGCGAGGATTGAACTGGCGATCAGTCGTTCCGAACTGAAACCCTCAACCACTAGAGCAATGGATGTACGACTTCCCCTATTTATTATTTATATATATTTAAAGCATACGGCCTATACTAAATGGGATGAAAGAAATTCATGGCATGTGGTTTTTAATTGTACAAAAAGTGATAATGTAACGAGATTAGCCGACTTCAAACCCGGGTCATTTGGATCCAGGGTTGAGACTCTGCCAATATTACAACATCACCCACACAAATATCTTTATATTGAAAACTCTTTCAATTTAGAAATGAAAAACATGGGAAACATGACCTATATCGAAATAAACACCGTGTGGTTTTATTAAAAGGAAAAATGATGGAGATGGGGCGGTTTTTAGGATTAAAACCTGGGTCTTTTGGAACCGGGTGACGATTTTGGCCAACTGATTCATTCCCATTGTGGAGTTTCATATAAGAATTTATATATATATATATATATAACTACCACACATTCCATTTAGGATAACAAGTGGAGAAAAAGGAGGAACCTTGTGCCGAAGGTAGGTTGGGAGAGATTCAAACCCGTGACGGCTCAGATAAACTTTAGTGACCTTACCATCAGCACCATCATCATCCCATTTTATTACATTGTTAATATATATATTTATAGTTGTCAGAAAAATAAATGAAAAGGAATACATACAAACCATGTATATAGGGGTTACACGGTGTGTATCCTTTCAGTTTCCTCCCATGAAGCGCCTTTGTTTTAGGTCATTGGATCGACCTACTTACCTCTGCATACCTGAGATGTATAGTGGAAAACATTACCACCGTGTTATCTATGTGATGGTAAGACTTAAACTGCTATCACGGATCCCGGGAGTTTGATGTTCACCCAAGACCATTAATATTCCTTCTCTAGAATATAGGGAACAACTGCATGTTGCAAATAGTGGCCGCCCTTGCCTTCTAGGAATTGCAAGTCCTCTGGCGCTTCATCAACTAGAATGTCTCGAAAGATATAGGTGTCTAAAGTAAAAGAACATACCAGATCATCATTTTCACTAAGTATATCATCCATGGTGGTTAATGCATAACATTACTTATGATCATACAATGAAGCATGCTTGATGGCCTTGAGGATATTGTATGAGACTCTCTCTTCTCCTACCCATAAAATCACCCCCCCAGGTTCATGTCAATCATTACTTTTCCTATCTCTAGGAATGGTCTTTCGAGTATGAGAGGTGTGTCATGGTCATCATCCATTTCTAGGATGATGAAATATGAGGGAAGGATCAAACTACCCAGCTTTACCAGTACGTCCTCCATTAGTCCCTTCAGATGATTAATGGATCGGTCAGTAAATTAAAGGGCTACTCGGGTAGGCTTCAAATCGTTGAGCCCTAGATTCTTGAAAACTCAAAGGGGCATTAGGTTTACACTGGCCCAAAATTCACAGAGGGACATCCCAAACTCATATGTTCAAATAGTACATGGAATAGTGAAGCTACTTGGATCCTGGATTTTGAGAGGAATTGAATGCTGGACCACTGTAGAACACTCCTTGGTTAGGGCAATGGTGCCCAGATCCTCCATCATTCTTCCGTTGAAGAGTATGTCCTTTATAAAATTTACATAACTGGACATATGTGTCAGTGCCTCTTCTAATGTAAAATTTATATGTAGATTCATAAAAACATCCATGAATTTTCCGAACTGGTGGTCATGCTTTCTCTACTTCATTCTCTTCAGAAAGGGTAAGACAGGCTCAAAGGGTTTGACAAACTTATTCCCATTATTCTGAGGGGCCTCCTTTTGTGGTATTTTGGATTAATTGTGGTATTTATTTGTACCTTCTTCATCAATAGGGGTGTGTATGCACTTGGCTATGCATTTTTAATCTACGGGAGCTCCATTCAACACCAGATCATGACGGCATGAGCCTCCCCCACCGAGTTCATCTCAGTGTCACCCGGTTTTGTGCCCAGTTTCCACTGTGAGAGTTGGATTCCCAACTGGCCAATTTGGTTCTCTAGGACTCTAATTGAAGTCTACTAATTTTGGAATCTAGTCTGAGTAGTAGATCTAAATTTGGTCATGTGATCCTCTAACCTTGAAGTGTTTTCCTGGTGAGGTTTTTTTAGATGGTGGAGGTGGTGGTTGTCGTGGTTACTGTGGGTGAGGGATCTGATACCCTTGATGCTGATAAGAGGCTTGTTGGGGATATTTCTGCCTATGGTAATGGTTTTGATAAAGAGGTTGGTTGTAGCTAGGTGGTCGTTGGGGCGGAGGATTTTACTGTTGTTGGTCCCAGCCTGTGTTTTGTTGATCACGCCATGTAGGTATTTAGTACTGCTTCTAGAGGGTTGGCCCCTAGTTTTGGGAATCATAAATCACCTCTCTTGAAAATGGGCCTCTAGCAAAACCCGTACATTCTACCACGTTGTGGTTATCACCACATTCTCTACACGCTGGATGGTTTTCCCCATGTACTTAGGGCATGGTCTTTAGATTGAGTGCGTCGATTTTTTTTGGAAATAGTGTCCAACTGGTAAGATTTCATAGTAGTAGAATAAATTTTATGCATACCTTGTTTTGTGATCAAAACTCAGAATGCCACAGGATGATGTTGGAAAACTTGTCCTCCAGTTGTTCTTAAAAGTTCATTGGGGGCTTCCTCATTATTGTACATCCAGAAAAATAATCCACCATGGACTTTGTATTCGTTTTCAGTCCTCTGTAAATTGTTTGGACCTACATCCAATGTGGGAGTCCGTGGTGTGGCAATTTTCACATCATCTTCTTGAAGAACTACCATGATTCGTATAATGACTCCGAGTCATGCTGTTGAAATTTATGGATTTCGTTCCGCAGCATCAACGTCTTCGAGGGTGGTATGTATTTAAACCGGAATGCATGGGTGAGCTCCTCCCAGGTGAGGATGGATCGTTTGAGCAATCCATTAATCCAGTATTTTTCCTTATCCCTTAGAGAGAAGGGGAAGAGGTGAAGTAAAAATGTGTCTGTAGACACTCCATGGTAGCTCAACGGGTCGCAGACCTTCAGAAAATATGAGATATGGGAATTGGGATCCTCGCTGGTCAAGCCGCCAAATTGAACGATGTTATGGATCATCTAACATATTAAAGGAATGATCTCAATGTGTTGGTCTAGCAACGGTGGATGGATGATTCCCATGTCAGCTCCGTGGATAGATGGAAGGTCGTGCTTTATAAGAGTACGACGTGGAGGTGGCTGTTGATGGAGTAGAGCTGGCATGTATTTTTGTTCTTGAGGGGTGTAGTACATCCCCTAACCTGGGTTTAGAAATGGAATATTCTCTAGTTGGAATTGTTATCGCTGTTGTGAGCCATACCCAGAGGAAAATGGAGCATGCTGGTTCTAGTTGTCATCCGGTCCTAACAGCTGTCCAGCTCCTTAGACGGCAGTTGGATTTCCTTTCTCATTATGTTCCATTGTATTGTTGTGATTGTGCTCAGCCATAAGAACTCATTGGCTCCTCAATAGCGTTCGTTGAATCTCTGAGTCAAAGGATAAAACCCAAATGACACAGTGATCTTGGAATGTGCGAGGTAACCACTCATACACTTAAAGACCCACAAAATTCAAAACACACCAAGCGTAAATGATGAAAAATAAAGATAAATAGAAATGAGTTTTGAATAGCGAGTTTTGTGATTTTGTGATTTTAATTTTCTATAAAATTTTATAAAAAACATAATAATTACAAGGAAAAAATTATCTTTATGTTATCCCGGACAACGATGACAAAATTTGGCGAGTCATTTCACCAAAATTATGTTATCGGTTTCCCAAATTATTTTTACCCTTAGAAGTATATCCCCAGTAAGGGGTCGATCCACATGGAAAAAATATATTATTCTTTTCTTTTTGAGCCTAGTCTATATTATTGTCTTAGGGAAGTATGCTGAATTTAGAGTCAATAGTTGTTGTATAGGTAAATTAATAAATGGTTTTATGTTTTTGATTTTATTAAATTACTTCATGAATAAAGGTAAATACGGGAGAATTGGTTTTGAGGAAAATAATGAGAGAAATGTTTTGGGGTAATGGATTTATGAGAAGTTGATTATTAAATCAAATTTCTTATGAGGTTGTGTTGTTCATAATAACCCAACAGTCTGGGTTTCAATTGGTAATAATATTTTCTTGGTCCGGTAATACTTATATTTAGAGAAGAAGAAACTAACTCCTCTCTCTATAAGTCTATGTTTCATAGTTCTTTATTAGGCATAGTCCATTTAGAGTTGACGAATACTTCCAACGATCATGAAATTTTTCGTCATTATTATTCTTTTGAATCCCTAAAAATTATACCCTTAGTCTGGTTCAAAATATTTAGTCTAAAGATGAAGTGATTTAATAAGAATAAGAAAATGTTAAAAGAAAAAACTCATTAATAATAACTAATGTAAATTAAAACTCATCATCTCCCATAACCCCAACACACTGGGTATTTATTTACATATAGAGGTAAAGATAATCAAAAAATACTTGATACATGATGTGATCATTCTTGAAACCTCTAGGATGGACAGATTCGTTGGTTGATGGTATGATGGAGGTAGTATGGCACCAGATCTTCTTCCCTCTATACCATCAACCATATCTCTCCACAATTTCTCCTCCATTGAAGAGGAGGCCAAGGCCTCTATTTATAGAAAATAAAACTACATGCCGTGTGAAAAAATTACTCAGCGTGTACTTTTGTCAAAGTTATTTTTTCATTGTTTTCTCTGCTGGTAAGTGGCCTAACATGCCGTCTTGGACTTGGAACATGGAACCGCTTGGTATATTGATAAAAAAGTTGTGTAGTTCCACCATACATGGAATGTAGTCTAATTTTTTGGCCACCAATCGCTTCTAGAATGGTATACATGGAGTTCATAGTTAGAACATAGCGTGTCCACATCAACTGGCCACATAGGCATATAGACATCTTCTCATCCTCCAACTACTTCTTCAAAGGTGTACATGGTGTGTATAGTGTGAACATGGAGTGTAAATTATTTTCATTACATTGTAATGTACATGTCCTGGTCAATATGTGTCTGAGATTGGATTTACATGGTGTGTATATAATTACACACCATGTAGTTTGAAAATTTTGCTCTGTTCTCCCATGTTTTGTGTATTTGGCCATCATTCTCCGAAAAATGAACAAGATCACCAAAATCAAAGTTTTTTCCACTAAGAATTATGTCGTTGCATTGAACTTGTTCTTATTTTCAATAAAGTATCTGAAAAATGAATACAATAATCAGGTGCATCAATCAATCCCTTTGATATCGTTGTCTTCATTTGTGTGGTGGATTATCAACTTACAATCATACAAGACAAAAAATAAATATATTGTAACACCCCAAGAATTCATAATGTGTTACTTCTTCAAAATAATTCAATAACTTGCACTACACGCAACACCGAGTTCACTTGAACAATGACTTACCAAAAATCCATTCAAAAGAGGTTACGAATAGTATTAAATAAATTTTAAACTTTATATAATCCTTATAATTTTTCAATATTATGAGTATCTTAGACATAATGCAAGAACAAATTCATTTTCAATATTGCACTTTTATCAACTTTTAATAGTGAACCCTTTTTAAATACAATATTTTAAACTTTTTGACTAAATGGGGACATCAAAAATTTAAAATGAAACATCCCAAGCTTCCACGGTACGTTTTCATTGAATAATACAGTAGCGTGTGTTGTACGCAACCTTGAGTTTTAACACACACCACGACCAATCAAACTAGCCGTTATGAATAGTAATACCTAATTTTTGAAAGTATATATATTTTATATTTCAAAATGGACTTCATTTTTGGATTCGGAATATCGAATTTAGCCTAAGGTGAAATTTTGGTACATTTCGGATAACTTTCATATTTTGATGAATAGTGAAAATTACAAAATTTTAATTAAAAACAACTTTTTTAATCAAAATAATTAATAGTGATAAATTATGAATTTGAGTGGTTTTAAAGTATATTTAGAATATATTTTTACCATTTAATATAATTTTGGTCATTGGACATAATTTTACAATTAAACCGAACATAAACAAGTGTCAATCTTTTGATAGTTATTATCTCTTAAAAACACGCTTTTTGTTTTGACAGTGGGTATTAATTTTAAATTAATTTCTTCTACTTATGTGTTTTGAATTTAGAAAAATGGATTCCATATTTGGAATCAGGATGTTCAAATTGTGTAAATAGGTAACTTTTATTTTTAGACATTTTGAATAATTACTGCGGTAAATATTTTATTTACCATGGTTAAGGGTAAATCCGGTAAATAAGGGTTAAAAAAATAATATTATAATAATACTAAATTACCCTAAAACGTGTCTTAACCCTATTGGTTGATACATTGTCGACCATGGGCATCTTTGGGTCGATTTTGGGACCCCATGGATCCACTTGTAAGTGATAATGACACTTTATTTTAATTAAGTTAAAATTAATACAAAAATGACACAAGCATATATCTTTTAGAAAAACAATTGTTACATAGGGTTATATATGTTGGATTTTAGATTATAAATATTCATTAGAAAGATAAAAATATTTCCTACATAATGATATTTTATTTATAATTTTTAGACATTAAATAATTTATTTTATTTATGACACAATGATGATGCAATAATTACTATAATAGTGAAAAATTAAAATAATTGATATTATAAATACCCAAATAAATATAATATGAAACTTTTAATGAATTAAACTAATTTTATAGGATAATATGATATATTAGTATTGATTTAATTGACTTTGTTCTAATTAATCAATCTGTTATGAGTTTCACAAAAATCAACTATTGAATAGTGTCAAAATTGACATAAAAGAGTTCTTAAAAGAAATATTATATTATTAATTGATATTAAATTCCTAAAAATCTAAGGTTCGTCCAAGAGACTTATATCATGATAGGTTCATCATTAATGGACCATTTGGGGTCTCTTGGATTATATAGTATGTTTATTAACCATATTATATAAAAATACAAAGAGACATTGTAAAAGTGAAACTAATTAACTTAGAGTTAATACTTAAATATAAGGTTAATATAAGTACCCAAACCTGTCTAAATTCTATTGGTTGAGTGGTTTCCGACCTATCCCCACCTTAACCTTTGAATAATCAACTTTGGAGCCATTAGAAACCGAATATTAATTTATTATAAATTAATATTTCTAGCTTTTCCAAAGGTGCCCCTCACCCCTCTTATAAAAGGGCACTCCTCCTTCTCATTTATTCACACCTTCAAAGCCATTTGGTTCGGCCAAACTCTGCCCAAATACTCTCCCAACATCACTAACTACAACCTAGAGGCCTTAGTTTGATCAGTAAGCCAACCTAAGGAGCCCTTTTGATCAAATCAAAATGAAGAACCCGAAGAAGAGGTAATGTTTTCACCACCCCTTTTCAAGTTCCTTTCTTCTTCCACTTCTTCGTTATTTGTTCTTACCATTGTAAAATAATAACTCTAGTATCTTACATATACTATGATTTTATTATAAATATGGTACAACCATATTCAGTATTCTATCCACCCTTTGAATAACATGTCACCATACGTGCGTACGTACAGCTTACCGTCTCCACGTCATGTTGTAATTGTTATTCAATATATTATTATTTGGATGGGTATAATAATGATGTGTAACTCATGTAAATAATAAATATAAAATGTTAATGATTCTGTATATATGATATAACATCCATTTATATATTATTTTAATATCAAAAGAATGATATTGTCGCTCGTGCGTACGTACGGACTACCGTCTCCACGAACGCGATGAGATTCATTCTCCATCGTATCCATTCATGTATAATTATCATTTTATGATTTAAAAATGATGTTTAAGGACTTGATATCATTCTGGATATGAATAATATACAACCTATCCATTACAAACATGTCTTATATAACAAAACATATAAAATAAAACGAGTACGTTAACACCCGAAACGACGACAATTCTAAGATATTATTAACAAATCAATGTTAAAAGATATTATATGATATCATATATATATATATATATATGATTCTTGTATAATTTAATAACAATTATTTCACCATTATACAGGAGGTTAACCTACCCCATCCAAGGAAAAGTACAAGGTAAGGGGTTTTCATCTCACTCCTTATTCCCGTGAGATTCATGCCATGTTGCCACCATTACCTTTTGTGTGGTGTATGTACTGCCAATAATTATATTCTTTGTGTATTACACTTTAATTTTTGTGTATTTACATATTCATTATATGATACCTCTTTCATGGGTTGTATTTTTCATAAGTTACCAAATTGGTAAGGGTTATTTCACAATCTCTTCATTATCCGAGGTTGTTTATACGTAATAATCTACTGGGATCTCCTTATCATCCAAATCCATGTTTCTTCAAAATGTATTTCAAAACATTTTTACTATTTACAAGAATATGGGATAAAGTCATTTATACCATTGTTTGACTTTTTATAAGTGGTTTATAAAGGAATCTTTCCGTTGTTTTCCAAATAAGGTTCTTTTTAACCTTTTCGACAGAATTAAGGTAAGAATGTTTTTTTAACTTATACGGCGGGTGCGGTTATTTTCCGCCGTTATAAAATCGTCGAAGCTTCCCGTACAAGCTTATAAGAATATTTTCAAATTGAATGTATTATTTTATAATTATGTTACTTTTAAAATGATTTAAAAAAATGATATTTCTCCAAAATAGTTTTCATTTCATCTATGTCAACATCTTTTGATGGATTTTAAGCTTATTTGAAGTTGATTTATTATGATACAAAACATCCCTATTTTATTGAAGGTTTTGTGATATTTTTCACAGTGGATACGTTATTCTTATGTAACTCATGGTTTTTTTTAATGTATTGACATTTCATAAGTTATTTTTAATCCAAATGTTTATGTTATATTTCAACCTTTCATTCAGATGAATGTGTTAGACAAGTATGTTACGGGTTGGGGACCGGTAAAAGTAAGCCCTCCGGTTTGGTCTCCGGTTATTAGAGGAACTCTGATTTGGTCTCCTGTTATTAGACGAACTCCGGGTTGGTTTCCGGTTATTAGAGGAACTCCGGGTTGGTGTCCGGTTATTAGAGGCACTCCGGGTTGGGTTCCGGTTACAGTTAGCCCCAAGGTCTTGGGACGAGGCGTTGACAAAGAAATTAAAGTTCAGCATTATGCATTCCAACATTATGAAAGTGGTTATTGATTTTTTCATGTGATTATTCAATTAGTAGAATATCCATGTGAATAAGTAAATGGAATTATTTCATTTTATTTATGCCATACCATGTTGAAAGTTCATGTTTGAAAGGCTTTTGTTTTAGTTATACATTGCCTTAAATGTTTATTCTTATTTATGAAAGTTTCCGCTATATTGTTATCCTTACTGGGCATTTGAGCTCACCCCTTTTCTATGTTTTATTTTTCCCAGGAAGTGAAGAAGTAAGTTATGAATGAACTGCAGGGATATTATGTGGGGATATGAGTGTGGATTATGGAGACATTATGTTGTTGTAGTAGTTTTTCATTTTATGATGTAATGTAAAACTTATGAATATATCTAGTGTTACCAAGGCTACTAAACCAATCGGTCTTTCGAGATTTGATCTTTCTTGTGATCATGCCAATGTTATGTAATAATGCACCGACTCTGGGCAACTAGGGTCGGGGCGTTACAGTTGGTATCAGAGGAAGTTTAGTACAAACCTTGGAAGCTAGATTTAGATAAACTCTGATTAGAGCACGTAGATCTAAGATGAACTTTGAGGATCAGTGTAGAAGAACTTCCTAGAATTTTGGTATTGTAGAGATTTTGTGAGTTTTCCGAGCAATACATCCCTGTCTGGATACGAGCAGGTAGAGGCGGCTCTGGAACAGATGTACCTAGGGGTAAAACCCGAAAACACCGCTTTGAGCTAGACTCGAACGGGAACTGGTTCACGACAACGAGCCTTGCTGCACTCTTGGTTATGACACTCCCGGGGGATATGCTTAGGATAATTCTCATTTTCTTTACAAACCATTATGAAGGGTTTATGAGTATATACATCCTCAAAGGATACATTTTTAGGATTATGGATTATATCCATAAATAGTTCAATTTTTGTTAAGTGTTTTATAAGTATGGGATTATGTATTTTGATTCATAAACTGATCTAGTGTATGCCATTGTTTAGAAATGGATCCCAGTAGAAGGAATGAGAACTCTAGAAATGCACATGATCCAAAGAGAAGGAAGGATCATATCTTTCATGGTCTTAAGCTAGAATTTATAAGAGAAATAGTCTCCCATGTATTATCATCATATGAAGAAATAATATCATGTGTTGATAAGATAAGTAAAGAGTTTACTGAGTCCTATGGCTTTGAAGGGAAGAAAGAGAAGAAAAGGATCGAAGAGAGAAAGATGGATAAAGGGAAGAGGGAAAAGAATAATTTTCCCATATGTGGTAATTGTGGAAAGAAACACCCTGGAACTTGCCTAAAAGGAATGGGAGTTTGTTATAAGTGTGGAGGAAAAGGGCACAAAGTACGTGACTGCAAAGTTAAGAAAATGGTTTCAAATGTACAATGCTTCATTTG
This sequence comes from Viscum album, assembly GCA_963277665.1. Classification (NCBI taxonomy): domain Eukaryota; kingdom Viridiplantae; phylum Streptophyta; class Magnoliopsida; order Santalales; family Viscaceae; genus Viscum; species Viscum album. The sequence goes on from OY728141.1 coordinate 974,347,738, forward strand.
CAAGGAGTTTGGACACTACGCGAACCTATGTACCAGTCATCAGACTATGCTACAAATGATGTTATTGGATAATAATCAAGTTATGATACTACCACAGATGAAGAGGAATGATTAGAGTTCTTATGTTGATTATGTCAATTGAGTGTTGTATCAACAATGTACTTGTCATAATAATTATGGAGTATATAAGGATTGTACTGCAGTAATATTTCATTAAGGACTTGATATTGTGTGGAACAAAGAAAAGTGACTCAATAGCAGGATAAATTTTTGGAAAATATATGGTTGAGAGAATGATAAATCATAATATAGTTCTGATACTGAGGTAGTGATTTTGGAATAATATGTGATTGTTTTGGATAAATTATATTGGATATTCTTGACTACCTTGGAACTGATTAAGGATTTGTATATTCCATCATTGTTGGGGTTTAAAACATTTTTGGATTAATGAAGTTTATCCAGCATTCTATATGGAATAAGGGAGCTTGAATGTAATCAATAAGGAATATGGTAATACATGATGAAGGTATTCATATGCTATTATGGGGTAAAAAGGATCTATATTATGTTTACCTTCCTTATAAATGTTAGACTATGAGTTTGGACAGAATTATTTTGGATAGTTCTAGTTTGGATTATTTTGGATTTCCATAAAAGGACAACCCGGAGGTCGGGCGGCAACCCGTCGCGTCCGGCAAGGCTGCGAGACTTGAACCCGCAACCGAAGGGCGACAAGGGTGTATCACCTACCACTGGCCCATGAGATGTCCTGGATTAAATAATGTAGTTTTTATTAAAATATCATGTAGATGAATTATAAATTCGTCTATTTTGGAACCCTATACGAATAGTGTAAATAGAATTTTTTTTACATTCTACTATCTTTTAGAGTGAAAGATGAGTTTGTGTTAGAAATTTATTAATGGATAAAACTATAATTATAAAGTACGTATATCTCCTTATGATCTTAGCCAATATGATAAATAAATTCCTCATCATTAAGAAAAGAAACTTACAACAAAATTTTTTTCCTAGATGGTACCTTAAATCATCACTAATTTATGGCATTGGGATTGTTGGCCTTTTCATAGCCATGTTCTCTACCACTCTCCATCAGATAATTGATGGTTATATTTTTCTTCCATATCCATATTTTCCTACATGGAACCCTAGTATGTGTTATTTTCGGTAATCTTCATACATTCGACTCTTTATTTTAAATAGAGGCCTCATTAATTCATTTTTCGATGTGGGATTTCAACTAAGATATTTTGAAACGTCAAAAATGTGTTATCCTAATACCCTATGTTTTGTTGAACCGATGGTATTTCAAATAATCATAGATTGATGAATTTAAGGACCTCAACTTTACACTTGTTTGTGATTGATGACCTCAATCACTACCTATAAATATTTACGTTTTTCCTCCAATTATATGTCTCTAATTGCCACTAATGTTCTCCTAATCGAGATCATAATTTGGTGGTGACCCTTTGATTTCTCTTTTCCTCATATTAAGACTAAATTTTAGTAACCCAAATTTCAATGTGGGTTTTCCCACAAATATATTTTCTACTTTCAACCTTTTATTTTCGAAGAACAATTTCAAATTGCGAGGACGCAATTTATTGAAGGAGGGAAGAATGTAACACCCCAAGAATTCATAATGTGTTATTTCTTCAAAATAATTCAATAACTTGCACTACACGCAACACCGAGTTCACTTTAACAATGAATTACAAAAAATCCATTCAAAAGAGGTTACTAATAGTATTAAATAAATTTTAAACTTTATATAATCCTTATAATTTATCCATATTATGAGTATCTTAGACATAATGCAAGAACAAATTCATTTTCTGTATTGCACTTTTATCAACTTTTAATAGTGAACCCTTTTTAAATACAATATTCTAAACTTTTTGACTAAATGGGGACATCAAAAATTTAAAATGAAACATCCCAAGTTTCCACGGTACGTTTTCTTTGAATAATACAGTAGCGTGTGTTGTACGTAACCTTGAGTTTTAACACACACCACAACCAATGAAACTAGTCGTTATGAATAGTAATACCTAATTTTTGAAATTATATATATTTTATATTTCAAAATGGACATCATTTTTTGATTCAGAATATCTAATTTAGCCTAAGGTGAAATTTTGGTACATTTCGGATAACTTTCATATTTTGATGAATAGTGAAAATTACTAAATTTTAATTAAAAACAACTTTTTTAATCAAAATAATTAATAGTGATAAATTATGAATTTGAGTGGTTTTAAAGTATATTTAGAATATATTTTTACCATTTAATATAATTTTGGTCATTGGACATAATTTTACAATTAAACCGAACATAAACAAGTGTCAATCTTTTGATAGTTATTATCTCTTAAAAACACGCTTTTTGTTTTGACAGCGGGAATTAATTTTAAATTAATTTCTGCCACTTCTGTGTTTTGAATTTAGAAAAATGGATTCCATATTTGGAATCAGGATGTTCAAATTGTGTAAATAGGTAACTTTTATTTTTAGTCATTTTGAATAATTACTGCGGTAAATATTTTATTTACCATGGTTAAGGGTAAATCCGGTAAATAAGGGTTAAAAAAATAATATTATAATAATACTAAATTAATCTAAACCGTGTCTTAACCCTATTGGTTGATACATGGTCGACCATGGGCATCTTTGGGTCGATTTTGGGACCCCATGGATCCACTTGTAAGTGATAATGACACTTTATTTTAATTAAGTTAAAATGAATACCAAAATGACACAAGCATATATCTTCTAGAAAAACAATTGTTACATAGTGTTATATATGTTGGATTTTAGATTATAAATATTCATTAGAAAGATAAAAATATTTCCTACATAATGATATTTTCTTTATAATTTTTAGACATTATATAATTTATTTTATTTATGACACAATGATGATGCAATAATTACTATAATAGTGAAAAATTAAAATAATTGATATTATAAATACCCAAATAAATATAATATGAAACTTTTAATGAATTAAACTAATTTTATAGGATAATATGATATATTAGGATTGATGTAATTGACTTTTTTCGAAGTAATCAATCTGTTATGAGTTTCAAAAAAAATTAACTATTGAATAGTGTCAAAATTGACATAAAAGAGTTCTTAAAAGAAATATTATATTATTAATTGATATTAAATTCCTAAAAATCTAAGGTTCGGCCAAGAGACTTATATCATGATAGTTTAATCATTAATGGACCACTTGGGGGTCGCTTGGATGTATATAGTATGTTTATTAACCATATTATATAAAAATACAAAGAGACATTGTAAAAGTGAAACTAATTAACTTAGAGTTAATACTTAAAGATAAGGTTAATATAAGTACCCAAACCTGTCTAAATTATATTGGTTGAGTGGTTTTAGACCTATCCCCACATTAAACGTTGAATAATCAACTTTTTATCCATTAGATACATAATATGAATTTATTATAAATTAATATTTCTAGCTTTTCCAAAGGTGCCCCTCACCCCTCTTATAAAAGGGCACTCCTCCTTATCATTTCTTCACACCTTCAAAGCCTTTTGGTTCGGACAAACTCTGCCCAAATACTCTCCCAACATCCCTAACTACAACCTAGAGGCCTTAGTTTGTTCAGAAAGCCAACCTAAGGAGCCATTTTGATCAAATCAAAAGGAAGAACCCGAAGAAGAGGTAATGTTTTCACCACCCGTTTTCAAGTTCCTTTCTTCTTCCACTTCTTCTTTCTTTGTTCATACCTTTATAAATTAATAACTTCAGTATCTTACATATACTGTGATGTTATTATAAATATGGTACAACCATATTCAGTATTCTATCCACCCTTTGAATAACATGTCACCATACGTGCGTACGTACGGCTTACCGTCTCCACGTCGTGGTGTAATTGTTATTCAATATATTATTATTTGGATGGCTATAATAATGATGTGTAACTCATGTAAATAATAAATATAATATGTTAATGATTCTTTATATATGATATACCATCCATTTATATATTATTTTAATATCAAAAGAATGATATTGTCGCTCGTGCGTACGTACGGACTACCGTCTCCACAAACGCGATGGGATTCATTCTCCATCGTATCCATTCAAGTATAATTATCATTTGATGATTTAAAAATGATGTTTAAGGACTTGATATCATTCTGGATATGAATAATATACAACCTATCCATTACAAACATGTCTTATATAACAAAAAATATAAAAGAAAACGAGTACGTTAACACCCGAAACGACGATAATTCTAAGATATTATTAACAAATCAATGTTAAAAGATCATATATGATATCATATATATATATATATATATATATGATTCTTTTATAATTTAATAACAATTATTTCACCATTATACAGGAGGTTAACCTACCCCATCCAAGGAAAAGTACAAGGTAAGGGGTTTTCATCTCACTCCTTATTCCCGTGAGATTCATGCCATGTTGCCACCATTACCTTTTGTGTGGTGTATGTAATGCCCATAATTATATTCTTTGTGTAAGACACTTTAATTTATGTGTATTTACATATTCATTGTATGATACCTCTTTCATGGGTTGTATGTTTCATAAGTTACCAAATTGGTATGGGTTATTTCACAATCTCTTCATTATCCGAGGTTGTTTATACGTAATAATCTACTGGGATCTCTTTATCATCCACATCCATGTTTCTTCAAAATGTATTTCAAAACATTTTTACTATTTACAAGAATATGGGTTAAAGTCATTTATACCCTTGTTTGAATTTTTATAAGTGGTTTATAAAGGAATCTTGCCGTTGTTTTCAAAACAAAGTGCTTTTTAACCTTTTCGACAGAATTAAGGTAAGAATGTTTTTTTTAACTTATACGGCGGGTGCGGTTATTTTCTGCCGTTATAAAATCGTCGAAGCTTCCCTTACAAGCTTATAAAAATATTTTCAAATTGAATGTATTATTTTATAATTATGTTTCTTTTAAAATGATTTTAAAAAAATGATATTTCTCCAAAATAGTTTTGATTTCATCTATGTCAACATCTTTTGATGGATTTTAAGCTTATTTGAAGTTGATTTATTATGATACAAAACATCCATATTTTATTGAAGGTTTTGTGATATTTTTCACAGTGGATAATTTATTCTTATGTCAGTCATGGTTTTTGTTTAAAGTATTGACATTTAATAAGTTATTTTTAATCCAAATGTTTATGTTATATTTCAACCTTTCATTCAGATGAATGTGTTAGACAAGTATGTTACGGGTTGGGGACCGATAAAAGTAAGCCCTCCGGTTTGGTCTCCGGTTATTAGAGGAACTCCGGTTTGGTCTCCGGTTATTAGAGGAACTCCGGGTTGGTGTCCGGTTATTAGAGGCACTCCGGGTTGGTGTCCGGTTATTATAGGCACTCTGGGTTGGGTTCCGGTTACAGTTAGCCCCATGGTCTTGGGACGAGGCCTTGACAAAGAAATTAAAGTACAGCATTATGCATTCCAACATTATGAATGTGGTTATTGATTTTTTCATGTGATTATTCGATTAGTAGAATATCCATGTGAATAAGTAAATGGCATTATTTCATTTTATTTATGCCATACCATGTTGAATGTTCTTGTTTGAAAGGCTTTTGTTTTAGTTATACATTGCCTTAAATGTTTATTCTTATTTATGAAAGTTTCCGCTATATTGTTATCCTTACTGGGCATTTGAGCTCACTACTTTTCTATGTTTTATTTTTCCCAGGAAGTGAAGAAGTAAGTTATGAATGACCTGCAGGGATATTATGTGGGGATATGAGTGTGGATTATGGAGACATTATGTTGTTGTAGTAGTTTTTCATTTTATTGTGTAATGTAAAACTTATGAATATATCTAGTGTTTCCAAGGCTACTAAATCAATCGGTCTTTCGAGATTTGATCTTTCTTGTGATCATGCCAAAGTTATGTAATAATGCACCGACTCTGGGAAACTAGGTTCGGGGCGTTACATATATGATTTGTTAAATGTATCCCTACAGAGGAAGTACAAACCAGACCCCTCCAATGTTGTGAATCTAAATGTGCCACAATTATATAATGATCTTTCATATGAGGACTAGCTGATGACTATTTTCTATAAAAGATAAAATATCCCATGAAATAAGTTAACTCATCGGGATAAATTATTGAAGCAAAACTGAAAGTTAGTTAAAGTGATAAGGGAACTAATAGAACTGATCAAAAAAAATTAATCTTATATAATTATGTGTGTGAAATGTAAATTTCAATGGAGTAATTTCTAATGAGTGGATTAATTTATTGACTGAAACCATTATAACTGAAATTCACAATGGGAGTGAATAAATGTATTTTTATATAATGTGGTTATTAAAAACACTTTAACATCTTTCTTTTGTTTTTTAAAATTACTTCTTTTCGGATTTATTAGACTCTGAAGTATTATTTAATTGATAATATTAATTTTTAAAAGTAATTACATAACTTGTATAATTATTTAGTTATAATAACTTCCAATTGATATAGGTGAGATAATCGATGACCTCAAATAGTAGAATCATTCATTAAGAATCCAACTTATTTTATAATACTATGAAGATGTCATCATTGATACATTCCCATAATAAATCTCAATATGAATTTAATTAACTAAATCACGATTGAATGTTTTTTTGTGAGATGTTCAAGATCATCAAGACCACCACTTAGACCACGTAAGCTAAACCACCCCATAAAAATCCACCAATCATAAACATTCCCCTAAGGGAATTCATTTGTATAATAATGGTATATGTATCCAATAGTTGAGTGTATAATTTTATATTTATTCTTCTAGTTACAAAATGATTATATTTATCCCATTGTACTATTACTTTTTTTACTATTAGATAATAAGTTTTAAAGAAATATTAATTTTTTTTATTATTTTGGGAATATATAATTTCAATAAATATGATCTATAATAATGAATTTGATAATTTTTAAAAAATGATATTTTAATAAAAAAATTCTAAATTTTTTTCGTTATATATAAATGTTACTATAATATTAGGAGTATAAAAAGAATATTTATAAGGGTTAGAAACCTATTATTCTAAAAAATAATATTTTTTAAAAAATGTTAATTTCATATTTAATTGAAAATTATAATAAATATTTAATTTTGAGGATAAAATAAAAAATACATTTTGATATTAGTATATCAAAATTTGTCAACTATCAATTTTTAATAGTTTTCAAAGACAACAATATTTTTAATTCAAAATTAAATATTATATAAATATATGATGTGTATTATGACATCATAATGACTGAAAACTAATGTAATCAATTAAAAAATGAGTATCAATTAAAAAAAATTTATTTCCCCTTATAAATAACTAGTTTCTGAGGTAATTTGATTAATTTTATACACCCATTTTGAATCCTTCAAAACCTATGTTATGTGTTATGGTTTTAAATTAAATTCATTATGAACCTGACTCGCCTTCACATCACCAAGGCTAATATACTTCTGATTTTAGTTTAAAAAAATGTAAAATAAGGATGAAAAATCACACTATCATAAACCATGGTCTAAAAATATGGAACTATTTTGGGTTTTAAATTCATTAATGTATTGAGTCCCAAACATATGTTTAGAAATAATAAAATAATCCCCTATCTTTTTATATAATCCTCGATAGAATCAAATTTATATTCGTTGAAAAAATTGTACCTGAAATTATTCCAGACATTCATTTATATTGCCCTACGTTGTTCCCCCAAGCTCTGACCTCCCATCCTTTTGTAAACCCCCTCTCAGGGTAAAGGATCTCCCTCTCTTATTTTCTTTACAATCGACTAATTTTTCTTATTAATATTTATAATAATTTGTTATTTTTTAATACCTATTAAAAAAACCTTTAGTTTATATTTCATTTTATATGAATGGGATATCATTTACCCCCTCTCATCATGACCTTTTCCATTACCATTATCGTGGAAAATGTTAGCGAGCATATTATTCTCCTCTTCATTCATGAAACTAATTGGTCTTATGGATTTTTATTCCAAAATGAGAATTTTAAAATATGATAATACATATCCCTCTTATATCCATTATTATTTTAATGTGATGATATATCCCATTCAGTATTATTATTACTTTCAAATAATACCTATGTTCAACAATTTTGTAGTTGAAAATATCTATTTATTTTCCTTACAAAACATTTTTTTTTGGAATAATGATTCCCATTTCAAATCAAGGGTATTCACCTATATGAAAAAATCAATTATTAACTAGTAAATTCAATTTATTAACACCACAAAAATTAATAATTGGATTAAATATGATGAAATAATATCATATAATGAATGTTCTATGTGTCACACATTTGAATGTACATGATCCAAAAGTGAATGGTTCACCCAGAATTACATAACCCTCAAATCCATTGAGTAATGTTTTAATATCAAGAAATTCGATTTATGTTTTGTGGGAGTAAATCATTATAACACTATGTTTAGTATTTTTTATGGTTATACATGAGATGTGTTTATGGCTCCAAGTTAAAAGTAGATTCCGCATTCTATTTATCCCTTATGTTATCAAATTCAAGAACAATTTGATGTTAGTGTTTATATTTCCCAACCCTTTTATGTCTCATTGAAATTATGATTGACAAACATATATTAAGTCCTTAATTTATGGTTTATTTACTAATTACTAGGATATATGACTCACCCCTTTCATATGTATACTGCAAGGTATCCCATGCAATTTTAGAAGTGAAATATAATTGTAGAGAGTTTTATAATTTTTTCAATAATTGTTTTGTATCCATGATTCATGTGTTTATTAAATAAAAATAATTTTCAAATTCCACTACTATTTTTATTATTTTGGAATTATTTTATGAGATAATTTATGTAATAAATCATTAAATAAGTCATTTTAAGGATATGGGTTATCATAATCCGAGTCATTATTACTTATTTGTTAATTGTTTTCTATTATTATGTTATGATATTTTTATATTTGGTAAACTATGTTAAAAAAGATATAGAATATACTATTTATTTTAAGGTATCCAAAATAACGATTCATTCCTTTCATCCCCCTTAAATTAATTTCATCATCACTATTTTCATTATCACTTACTTACAAAAAATGATAAGGGTATCCAAAGAATTGATATAACTATATATTTAATTTCAAAAGTAATATCGACATTAATAATTCTTATGAAAATATGGAACTTTTATATTCCATAAAAATAGGTAGATAAAAATATTTTGATTCTTTAAAACAATTTGATTCAAAAATATTCCATGAATAGGCTTTATAACTCATATAGTCGGATCATTTTTCCAAGAGGTATCGTTGTCATCATTACAATGATAGAAGATCATATTTTTTGTAATAGTAATTGTGAATTTTTTTATTATAAAAATTGGAATGGAATCCATATATGGAGATATATTAAATGAAAAAATCACATTAATTCACCCTAAAAAAATAATCCATAATATTTAAGTGAATAATATTCCAATAAAAATTATATGAAGTTATAATAATAGTTAAAGATAATATGGAATCATTAAGGTTCTGATTGGATTCAATTAGAAAAAATTCCATGCATATTTGTTTTCCTAGAAGATTAATATATTTAGAAATAAAAAATAAATAGTGGTGGGTGATTTTAACATTTTCCAATCATTTAATGACACTACTTCTGTAGTACGATTGAATAAAAATTTACCTTATTTACATGGGGTAGGAGGTTGCCGATATGTATTATCCTCTTTTATAGTTTGGTTAGGGAATGATTTTACATTATTACTGAAATCTAGATATTTAAGGTATTGTAAATTCTTCAACATAGTTTTACTAAACAAAATATTTATCCCAATTCTACCGTCAATAAATATATGGATATGCCTTCTAAATTTGAAACACATTACTATTCATTGGAAATAATTAATTGGGTGATTCATCCCACATATTTGACTTGTAGGCAGTTGAATTTTATATTCATCACAATATTAGACCCCTGATATTAATGGAACTACATCCTTATCATATTTTTGGATTTCATATATTTTAATTTACTTATTTTCATATTCATAACTAGAGATAGATTATTAAGAAAAACAATACGTTTTTCAAAGAGCCCTTTAATCCCACTATGTTTCAAGTTTAATTTTTGCCCATTATATACACTATTAATTTGGTTTCTCTATTACATATCCATTTAAAAAACAAGAAATCTTATTCATTAGGGATAAATATATACATAAAAAAGAAATCCAGGAAATATTAACCTCAATATTCATTTTTTATTGAAACTCTACCATTATCATTTAGTTCTACAGAAATCATTATTGTTTAAATTTATGATTCTTTAGAATGGATTATCTCATACTTAATTTATATTTTCAAAAATAATAATTAATACATATTAAGATTTTGTATAGATATATGGGATTAACTAAATCATATCCCCTAATATTGTCAAACATAGTGTGTTGTTAGGCCACCACTGTGTGCACCAGGTAAAGAATGAGTTAATAAACAACAACTAAAATTAAAGGTTATTACCCATTTGTATATCTATTCTAAATCATGGATCTAATAATATTTTCCAAATAAGAATTTAATTCTATGGATATAAATCAAATAATTCACTTCAAATATTTTAATATATCATCCTATACGTAGACTCATCACTTATATGTTTTCTAAGTGTTATCACTATTGTTACCAAAACCGCTATAATAAGTAAATTCAACATTTTCATGATACTAGCTATGACAACACATAATATAAATACATAAAAATAGTGAGGCCTTGATTCAATTAGTAAAACTCATAAATATTTTCATAAATCATGGACCAATAATTATAGTTTTAAAGAGATTGACTACCTGAATATCTTAATCAATAAAACTTTATAAAAATTTAAAATAATGAAAAAATTTCACATTATTTCATCAAAAAAGGGACATCATTTTTCTGGGTAATATCAATAGGCCATACTGTTATTTTTGGATTGATATTCAATTAAAATTTCTAATGTTTTTTGGAAATCATGGAATAAAAATATAAATTGGTTCAATGTGATTTAAATAAATAAAAAATAATTTTCCCATATAACAACTCAAGTGAAAAGGGGATTCCTAGAATCTCATGTTATTATATAGATGTATTTATTCTCAAAGCATCCTAAATATCATCATGGGAAAAACCTCCATTTATATCATGATAGGTATATTATCGTTGAAATTATATTTTAGTATACACATCCTATGATATATATTATAATATAATAAAAAAGGATTAAATTCATGCCATTCAATATTAAAAATAATTATATTCAATATGATTTACCATCATGTGATTCAGTAAAAATAATATTCTTCCATTATAATGACATAACATCACGATCAACAAAATTATATTTCATAAAATGAATACTTTCAGTAAAAACATTTCCCTTTTTTGTACCATAATCGAATGAACCACCCATGAATACATTAATCAATACAAAATCATTCATGAGATGAGTAAAATTCACTTTCGCATTAGATGAGTATGAGAAAATCAAACCCTAATAAGGTGTTATTGGTAGAGAACCTATTTTTCCCTTTAAGAATATGTAATATTTGAACGTATATTTATGTATGTTAGAGTAGAGATGGAGTTTGATTCCAAGTCCTAATGTTCCCAAAATAAATATTTTAATAACATTCAAAATATTTTATATTGTGCATGCATAGTCTCTTAATGAAAAAATGATATAAATATAAAATGGAATCTTGAAAAATAAATCCAATACCATATTTGAGTCTATAATGTATGGTTTACCCATGAGGGGCCTAAAATATGTATGTACAGGGATACTGGAGAAAATAATCCATGTGCTAGAGCATCTAGTTAAATAAATAAATTATTTTCATTATCCAATTAATTAATAAAATTATGAAATAATTATTAAGAATCTAATTTATAAAATTATATAGGTTTATTAATATAAATTAAATGAGGATTGAGATGTTCCATCCACTCTTCATTGGAGAATCTGAATCAGAAGATAGCAAGACTCTAGATCCATGAATAATAAGATGAAATGAACACAATGATTAATCTTCATTGATGGATAGCATTCAATTCAATTATTAATATTAAAAACCATTTAAAACTGTTAAATTCATAGGTTAATATAATGCTGATAAATTTTATTGACCAATATCAAAATTATTCTAAATTTTACAATAGATTTGATCCATTATTTGTGCATGTGTAGTAGTAAAAAAAATTTATTCCCTTTTCTCACGTTGTATCCTATAATTTTCATATTTTCTATTAAAATTATTTTCCACTTATCATTTAAAATATTTATATTGTTTCATTCCCTCTATTTTACTTGTGTTAGTCACCGTATAACTGTTGTGCAACGATTCAACATAACCAGTGAGACCGACCACGATCAGACCCTCGAATGTGTGGATAATTTTTCTTGACGAAGTGAATGATGAATAAGGGATGAAATGGTAGGATTCATGGGTTTATAGTTACCCTATTTTTTTTATCCGAGATGAAACTTATAGATAGTAAAAATTGGAGGCCCACAAGAGGTGAATTTTTGGCATGTTGGTTTTGCGAGAAGAGCATGAGGTTGGATTTCGAGCCACCAAAGGACCATAATCATTGTCCAGATCAAGGTCCACCATTTTAGAGTTTCGTTTAGAAATTCTCAGAAGAAGTTCATATAGATATTTAATCCATAGAACATATCTAATAATATGTGAAAAACTCAACTGCACACAATGTATTTAAAGAGAACACATAATCTGATGAAAATAATACTATAAAATTATTGTTTTGGGGTAATTATAAGTATCACACACCATATGAGACCACCAAAAGTCATGTTACCATTATCATTGTGACTATGAGAGTAATCTAGAAGGACATGTAAATGGGAACGACAAGGCACATGTCATATTCCAATGTATACAGACATGGGAAACAATTATGGACCCAGATATGGAACATGGGAAAGACCATATGTGTATAAGAAACACCACGTATTACCCCAAACACATCATATAGGTTTACATTGGTAGAAATTCATGTATCAGTAGGGACACATCCAATTGATGGTGTGGGAAAACATAGAGTGTGATCAACTAACATGGCGTGTCCATTTAGTTTCTTTATAATGAATCTTTAAACTCTTGTATCACATTCATTTGGACTTGGATTTTGGCACGTGAGTAACCTATCAAAAGTACATTATTCGAATATATTATTATGGTGGCAACCATATTTCACTTTTATATAAGATTTTAGATATTATATTAGGAATCTTATTTAGGTGGTTCTTGAAGAAGGAAGTGAATTCAGAGGATCACTATGGTAGTACCCCCTCCCCCTCTGAAGGAATTGGGTACAATCCCTATATCTATAAAATATGTTGTACCCCTTAAAACATGATTGTGTGGATCATTTTATTATAGAGTGGTACCCCTACTGGATAGGTTGTAGGTCATCCGTAACACAATGTTTAACCCCCTGATATATAAGGTTGTGTGCCATCACCTTCAAGATGGGTACCCCCATTGTAATTAGGGTGTGGGTCCTTTATCTATTGGGTGGCACCCATTGTCTAATTAGGGTACGGTTTCACAACCTACCTATTAGTACCCACAATGGCATTATGGTAGAGCTCCTCTGTATACTGAGTTATTCCTCCTACTGTATTAGGTGTCATTACTCCTTATACTGACTGAAACCCTCTTAAGGCACTTGGGTGGAGGTCCTCTTACTTGAGACTATGTCCCATAAACTATTTGGTATAGTGGTGAGGTGTGGTCCACCCACATATTTTCTATTTTTAATAGACATGTGACATGTGGGGAATCAGTGATGGAGTTGAGAACTGGTGGAACTCTTGCATTGGTTGGTTGTTATATTGAGATCCCCCATTCTCTATTGTTTGAATTTTCTTTATTATGACCATATGTATATATTTTTATCAATGTTGTAAAGAAATTGGAGTGGATAAACAAATTGAACAACATCTTAACATAGGGTTTTAACAAAGAAAATATCAGTGAAGACGAATATATACAGGCATGGGACAAGATAGTGGATCACTTTGAAGATTTTATAAGGAATGACCCAAATACTCAGGTAACCACTCTTTATTTGAAACATTATATGGTGGATGGTTCTAACATTTTTAGTCTTGTCATTAACAACTTTTTGGGATGTTTTTATGATTAAAAACTATTCATTGGACATGTTCAGGTTTCCCACCTTTTCCTCAAATGTGCGTTGGAAATAAAAAGAAAAAAGAATTGTGTGTGTTTATTTGGGTTGAGTATTCTATCTATTCTTTTCATGTATCTTACATCTCATTATTATGATTTCTAGGCATCACATTTGGTTTATTATAGTCACCAATTAATGGTATTTTCCAACACGTGTCTTGTATAATTAAAAAGTTGGACTGGTCTCTGGTGACTATAGATGATATTTTTGATTCATAGTGCATTGGGACGCATATGGTAGTTGGATATATGAGATCATTAGTCGGGCTCCCATATAATCTAACAGTACAATTTTTTAGGTGGAACATATTTTTTAGTTGGGGTTTTATTTTTCCCTTTTACATTTTGTTTTTACTTTTCTACTCTTATAAACCGTAGGGGTTTTCAAATATATGGTTATATTCTAGATAATGATTCATTTTATAATTATTTTTCCTCTACACTTTTGAATGGATATATTTAGTATATTTTTCATATACATTATTGAATAGAATTAAATTTAGGTTATTCCTGTCATTTATTTTCCCCACCCGTTGCTTTTAGTGGTTGTAATGGGTAGTTATAGATCCTAAAATGTTGGTCCATGTCATGGAAAAATTTATCTATGTTGTTATTTAGATGAAACTCATTTTGTATTGGTCCTTTTATGAGGATTTTCATGGGATTATGTAATGTGTTTCTATGTGTTTTCTTTGTGGATTTCATGTTAGGGAATCTAGTGTTCGTGTGGAAGTGGAAATATCAATTCACTAGAACATTGACTACCTACATATAGACTGAACATACTGAGGACTTTGTTATGGAGAAAAATATTTAAATAATATTAGGAAACATATTGTTTTCATTTACATAATGAGTCATCCCACAAATATATATATATATATATATATTCTCAAATGACCATGATATGACTTGATTAAATTATCATGATTCCTATATGTTGATAGACAGATATGTTACTAGTTCTAGATCATGGAGTTAATTGGATTACCAATGATGCATCATATTAATTTCCATCTGAAAAGGTCCTTCATCCAAGTAAACAGGTAGTATAACCCCCACCCACCGAGTATTATATCATACCAATAGGTCTCTCTGAGGATTCATGTATGATCATCATGTTATATGAGTTCAAACAGTATATGTTGTTGAGGCTCCACAGGGAGATAGATCCTCATGAATTGGGGTATTTTTAACAGAGTGGTCCAAGTTATTCGGATTATCCATATATTTATGAGTCATGTGGTTGTTCTGGAAACTATCCTTTTCCACATATCAGCTGGGTGCATATGGGGTCTTGTAAATTAGGTAGAAGATGATTCATAACACTTGTGGGAAAACTCCCATCATGTGTTTTGTTAATAGTACTATATCTCCTTCAAGAACTATATTTTAATTCATATTATTTTGGAGCTAAAGTATGGATGGATAACATTTTATGAGTATGTGGTGAGAATTATAGATCTTACATGAAAACCCCTTTACATTAATTGGAATCTGTACTTCTAAGCATATAAATTTTAAAAGGTTGTCCGTGGATAAATATTTTATAGTGTATTTCCCATGTAAATCACAATATGTGTCCATATATTGGATTGGGATATAGTGATATAGAAATTACTACCATAGATACTCAAGGATGATTGAGATGGACGTGAGAGTGACATGGTTTTTAATTATTAGCTACTATGAGGTGTCAGTCTATAAGATATCAATATAGTATATATATAAATTTATAGACTAAATAGTTTTTTCATACATAATATTGATTGTATTGAAGACCAGGGTTACCTAGAGTGTATCATTTTAATGAATGTGATGGGTAAGGCCACATGGGACATGATTTTTTGACAAAATTTGTTGATGTTGGAAGGATGATTGGTTAAAGACCCCCATGAAAGTGTCATTGTCGTGATAAGAGATATCCCTATAAAGGGAATGGTTGAACTCAGTTAGATGGAGCTAGAGGAGGAGAAATTGGAGCTTCAAGGGGATGATATATGGTTGGTGGGAAAAAATATGTTATATTTCTACCATTTCCACTACCAGGTCAATTGTGGAAGGCCCATGGAGATGGTGGTCGGGGCCACAGATAGCTGCATGTGATGGAATATTATGGACCCATTTCCCATGAGCTGATTAAAGGTATGTACTATGATAATATACACATGCCAATGTTTTTTTAGAAATAGTTATGATTCATTCCATAATTTCATTACATCTATTATGAGAGTTGTTTCTCCCTGGTGAGGTGTTCACCTAGAATCATTATCATGAGGTTCCTACGAAAAAATATCGTCTATAAAATTCATCAGGTGATAGTGAGAGTTATCTCATAGTTTAAATATGGCATCTAGAAACTTATTGGTCCGGACTATGTGACCATATGAAGTCATATTGGGAATGGATCTAAGGTTTAAGACAATATTTGCTGTTAAAGCACACATGTCAGTTGCCTTCTCGTTGATGGGATGAGATTTCCCATTGTTGGAAAAAGAGATATAATGGTAGATGGTTTTCAAGAAAGAGGTTAAATCCAATTTCATATTATTTTTTGATTGTATCCATTGTTTTGATAGACACCTCAAGAATCTAGATTCCTTTAGTTATCATACAATTTATTGAATTATTTTTAAGGAAATTATTCGAGTACCGTTGAGGTGGGAGATAGAGTTTTGTATCGACATGCATCTCTAGACTATACAAATATATTCATCAATATATCGTATGACCTATACTGAGACCTAAAAGTTTCATATACAGTTAGTGGACTTTCAAGATAAGGGTTTTATCTATCCCTTTGTGTCCCTATGGGAATATCTAGTGGGGTTTGTGAAAAGATCAATTGGGATCTTGCAGATTTTCCTAGATTATCATCACCTAACCCTAGAAATAGTAAATGAAAAGTACCCCATTTCTGTGATTGAAGTCCTCATTGATCAGTATTGTGGTGAAATATGGTTCTTTAAGATCGATCTATGTTATGACCATGACCAATTTAGGATTTGATAGATGATATTCCTATGAAGCCATTTCGATGTTGTTGTGGACAATATGGGTTCTTTGTGAAGCCGTACAGTGTGATGAATTCCCCTACTGGTTTTATGGAATTTCTTATCCTATTCTTCTATCCACAGATGGACCAATTTTTGGCTGTCATCATTTAAAACATATTAAAATACACTATGATGGAGGAGATGCATGCAGAGCACTTAAGGATGTTCCTCAGTATTCAATGGGTCAAACATCATTATGTTAAGATATTGTTGTTTTAGTTATAGTTTCATGAGGATAAATTTCATGGGAGTTCCATTTTTTACCATGGTTTGTCCTTGTACATGAGGATGATCACTAAAATTATATTTTAGGGGAAACCCAAATGTATGTTTGTGGGGTATAATTTTACTGTTTTGGTGGGGTATTACCAGAAGGGTAGTGTTAGAATTATACATGATTGATAATTCATTGACCACCTTGGCCTAAAAAGGACATCCTTTTACCTGGACTATGAAGTGGTAGTGGTCCATGGATGAGTTTAGGTAGTGTACGATAAGTGCTCCAATTTAGAAAATATATATAAGAGGGTGTGAAGTAAATAGTGTTTTAAAAATCCATATGAGTTGGGATTAGATGGTTTTTGACACAATGAAAGGTGTATATATCATATTGATAATTGAATTTGAGACACTTGCAGAAGTACTAAGAGACTAATTTCCTATAGATGCCAACATATAGTCTTCACCATGAGAATATATAAGGGAAATTTTTAGGGAGAGGGTTTTGTGTTTTACTCAAACAATGAGAGTCTCATATATGTCTCCACCCAGAGATGATTGAACCTAAGATAGAGGATCTGGTTAGTGTTCATACTGTATGATGAAATATAGATGGAATATAAAATAGGAAAGCAAAATGAGGTTGTAGATTTTCTGAGAATTAATATCCATGATCATTTAGTTACAGGAGATTTTGATTAGTTGCCTTAGTTGTAGCTAACCCTTGTTAATCTGGATGGATTAACATTTATCCAATCGATGGTGTTTAATCACCCACTTATACATTATGTGAGAGATTCCCAATTTGGATACATTGACATTGAGGTAATGAATTGCTATATTACCTTCAGGGATACGCAAGATGGCTTTTCTGAATAAGGTAATCATGTCATCCTTTTCATGGAAATGAATATGTTCCTAGGCATGATACAATTTGATGTGGTGGGAGAGTTTAAAATATTCCACTTTTTTATACATATATGAGTGGATAAGATATATAGATACATTTTATGGATGTTTTTGTGGGATGGAATGAGATGAAGCATGGTTGAGTTCAGCCCTTTTTCCCTCACCTGTCAGCAGCTAAAATCTATGCACCCATTTCTAATTTTTTTTCAACTCCTTAAGAATAAAGAGTGGAAATGAGATGGAATATCAATGGACATATTAAATGATCTTCCATGGGTAGTGATGTTGGGAAACACTATATGGGTGATTTATGACCGGATCACGAAATCAATAAAATTAATTAATATTAGGGGGATATTTTGGTGTATATATTAGAGAAGATGTACATATGAGATATTTTTTACCTTCATCGAGCATCATAGACTATTGTCTTCGAACATGATACACATATGTCATCACTATTGTGGAGAGGCCGACATGTAGAATTTGGGAACTATAAAAGGATGAGTATAACTGTTGACCTCAAGTTGGATTGGAAAACCATGAACAATATTTAGGTGTTGGAGGATATATTAAGTGATTGTGGGTTACAATTGGACCATAGATTGGATGATCACTTTACCTTGATTGAGTATGCATACAAAAATAACTACAAATATACAATCGACATGAAACCATTCAAGGTCCTAAAATAGATACCATACAAGTCACCATTATGCTCAATATAGATCATTGATTCATATATTGTGGGACTATATATGGAACATGTTAGAGTGGAGATGGTATAAATAATATATTAGCAGATGATGAAATATTTGAACACCCATTAATCTTTAAAAGACCGACTTCCTTGTCCCTTGGATATTAAGAATGGAGACCACATTTTATAGACAGTCTCATAATGAAAGGTATTATTGATCTCCATTTTGGTAGGGAAGCTATTTTTGAGGGTTATGAGACTATTTAAGTTCAATACGAGTGTTAGAATGGTTGATTACCACTGCTACCCATCAGTTAGAGTGTGTGCACGAAATATTCCATTTTACATTAGTGAAACAATATTTCCATGGCCACGTGCACATTATTATGTTTGGAGAGATAGACATCAATGATGGGACTGATTTTTTAGAGAACCCAGTAGTGATAGTGGATTTTAAAGAGGGGATCGTAGGTTTATAGACCATCCCCTGGGTTTTTATGTGGTGGTTTTATGGGATCATATTGGAGACATACTATGATTTGGATACCCAAGTCCATGCTCATTTTCCTAATCGATTTTTTTAATTTAAATGATTAAATTCTTATAAGAGGAAACGATTTTGAGACCCTATGTTTTCATGTAATAATAATGGCCTAAAACACACCCCATCTAATATAATGTTGAAATCCCTAAAACAACATTCTTTTCATTGATTTTAGTAAATTCGACCAAAAAATATCATTTAAACTATATAAAATCAAGTGGAAAAATTCTAACACATTAATTTTTGATGAAATTCATGGTTTATAGTTTATATAATTATGAAATAATACTACATAGACAATTGGAATGACATTAAATGATCGTTTACCCCAATTAACACAACATTTTTCTTTTTCACAGTACTACATCATAATTATCAGTATAAAAACCCTTGAAAGATATCTTGGTCAAACCAATTATATAAAACCTATGGAAAATGTAAAAGTAATAAGAATGTGATCAGATTCTCAATAATATAAATATAAGCATTAAAAGTTGAATTTTGTAAAGGAGAAAAATAATTCATAAGGTTATTATTGAAAAATCAAATTATATGAGAATTTCCAAAAAGAACTCATTCCCATCATAACTAACATAATAATATATGAAAACATTAAAAAGTAATGATTCATTATAATCGTTAATAAAACATCATGTGAAATCAATTTTGATCATTAAAAGAATTATAAACTCATAATTGGAAATTGAAACTCTTTTTTTTCATGGACTATCAATTTCATAAAACCCATTCAAAAACCATTCAAAACCCTTTTAGTTTCAATACAATTCCATCCAAATTACAAAATTATCATTACCCAATGCATCGATGATATTTAATCGGGATCACCCTTCATATATGATATATCGGGATCACCCATTTTCTATGATCTATAAGAGGGTTCAACACTCCATATATTCTTATCGGATTTAACCATGTTCTATAATGCAGATCAACCAATCATATATGTTTTATCCGTCCGAAATATTTCATATAATTCTCAATTAATATATCAATAATAATAAAAATTAATCATTTAAATAATAAAAAATTATAATCCCATTTAAAGTAAATTGGTTCCACAACAATCTCTTCAGTCAATGTTAGCCTATTGAAATGAAACATGATTCTTAAAATTAACATTTAATCAATATTAATCTATTCATAAAATATTAATGATTGTATAAATACAATATATCCCTAGTGGTTGATATGTAATAATAAGGGTTTTTTACATTTATAAATTGAAATACCATTAAAATATCATTAACACATCCATAAGGAAAATAAACTATGAACATTCCAAATTGTCCCAAACCGCCTTGAAACATTTGAATCATAATCACCATGAAGTAATATAATTTTATGAAACTTATAGTACCACGAGAATAAGTATATTCATGATATTTATGTCAAATGATATGTATAGAATGATCACCAAATTTGACTGAAATATAGCATGAAAAACATCTCAAAGAAGGAAAAGTTTGTAAACAATCCATTACCTCTTTGGTAACATTGAAACTATAAACCCAATAAAATTGATATAATAATATTTTTATATAAATCACCTTAAATTAATTTATTAAAATCATACAGCAAATTAGAGATCAGTATATACACAACAAAAAAATTAAGTGGTCAATATGAAATATATATCCCCAAAATAAAAGTAAGACAAGAAAAAAACCATTGAAAAGGTTGTGTGATTGGATTGAGAAAAAAGTGAAATAATAAGGTGTGGAAAATTTAAATCCAGAATATAATAGTTGAAACATAGAATAACATTATCAATCATCATTTCTCATATATTATTTTCTTAACATAACCAATAAAAGGGAATTTTATCCAAATAAATGCAAAATTGAATTAAGAAACACCATAACATGAGTATAAAATTTTATATAAATCCTCTATCATCCTGAATAGTAAAATTATGTAAATTCCTCACTTATTTATAAAATTATTCCTAGTTTATTAGTACATTAATTTTAACTATAAACATGTTATATACAATTAGTAAATCCAAAATGTTTATGTTGGATGTTTTTTCCACATTTGGCTTATATGTCAAAAAAGAATTAATTGTTCGACTAATGTATTTGAGTTAATTATTTAAATATATACATTAATATAATAATGAAATAGTTTTCAAAATTTTTCATAAATAATAAATTTAAATTAAAATAGTAAATATGGATATGAATAAATAACCAATGTTAAAATCATGGAGACGGTATGCCATACATATGCATGAGTAACATTTTTATTTTTTAATAATCATTATGGAAAGAAGGTAAGTAATGGTTATCATTCCATAATAATAATTATATCATAATTTTCTTTATAAAATTATATTAATAATTCTAGAAATTTTGTGATCGAAAAAAAATAATCACATCACTTTGAGGAGGCTGGAGTCCCCACATCCATGAATGAAATTATAACATTTTTTGTTTTGAAATAGAATGATGTTAGATGATATTCTAAATGTAAATATAGATAATTATAAAATTAAAATAAAAAATATTTCAATTATTATATATATTTTTGTTAAACACATACTTAATACATTAAATGTAACAATTTAATGAATCACATTGCTTTGAAAAGGCGGTAGTTCACACATCCAACAACAATGATATCATATGCCAAAAAATGGTTAGCATAAAGTTATGTGGTCTATAAAAATTAAATAATAATGATAATAATATTATAAGTATCATTTATATCATATATACATGATTTTAAATTATTATTCCAAACTTAGAGAAGTGGTAATGGAAGAAATAACATCATTATATTATAAGGCAGTAGTTTATCGTGCACATGAACTATGATTTCATATCAAATTTGAGGTATGTATCTAAAGGTATAGGTAATGACCATGATATAAATACATATCATTATATTTAGTATACCCTAGTTATTATATAAAAATGTAATAATTATAATAATTGTAGTGTTTTTTGTATGAAAAAATAATAGAGATCAATGAATATTTTACCTCTTTTTCTTGTAACTCCCTTTCGTTGGAACAAAAGGACATAAATTGTTTCAGTTCTAACACAAGATAGAATTATAATATTATATTAGGTATTTCTTACCTTATATGGGATGATTTTTGATTATTCGATGGGATTAAATGTTTTTAAAATGTGAGGAGGGTGTGTATATTTTTATAGTAGAGAGGGAGTTTCATTTTGAAAATATAAAATGGTCAAGAATATTGGGTTGTATACCATAAATAATGTTCCCTAATAATGAACTTAATTAAGAAAAACAAAATATTATTTATAATAATGTTAAAAAATGGGGTTTTACATGTTTCAATTTTATTTATCCACCTATGATTAAATATTTACCTCTATATAAACATATTTTTTTCCTTAATCATTGTAAATTAATTTTTGATTATTTATGTAATAATTTGGCTAAAATTTTATTTGAACATAATATAAATTAATTACTATTTTTATTCAAAATATGAAATACAAATTTCAAAATTATAGTCACATTAATAGAAGAACATTATTTAGAATTCATCCCAAAGACGGGATGAGACAAAATATGTTTTAAACAGAAAATTTCAAATGTATGAAATGTTATAATATCAAATTTAAATGATAAATTGATTAAAATGCCTAAAATTGAATTTTTTGTATAAAATTTATCACTATATATTTAAAACCAAATTAAAAAAAATATTTATCACTAAACATTATTTAGATGAAAAAGTAGTTTTTCAATTAGAAATCAATGTCATTCATTATTCATCAAAATAAGAATGCTCTCAAAAAAATAAAACAAATTAACTCAAAGATAATTTTCATATTCATATTTAAAAAAATATGTTTTTAGTTTTTAATATAGAATTTATAAAAGAATCAAAGTTTATTTTTTAAAAATTTCTACCATTAAAAGGTTGTAAAATTGTCATTCAAAAATATGCATCTTATTTATGATTTAAATCTGATTTATTCTAATCTAATTATTATAAAATATATTAAATGAATTAATAAAAATATTACTTCATATATAAAATATAAATATTAGTGGGATATTACAATTATATTGATTAATTTAATTTATTATTTTAATATGTTATTTTTATAATAAAAATTCATTTTTTAAAACACTTCAATTATACGAAACAAATTTTTATTTTCATTTATAATTAACTTTTCACAATGTATTTCATTATATTAAATGTGTTATCCATATATTCATAATTTAGTAAATAATATAAAATCATGTCATTCCAATGAACAAGTGATAACTACCACATTAAATATTAATTGTATACTGTTGTCTAGTAAGAATTATTCTTGTATTGAAAGTTTTTCAATAAAGGAATTATATGATTTTTTAAAAACACAATATAATCTTGGTGTTGCTTACAATGCACGATATACTATATATTCCGTTTGAATAAATATATCTAATTAATTTAAATTAATTCGAATGAAGATAATTTATTAAATCTTGTGATGTTACATCTTAACCCACATTAAATGAATTTCAACCTAGAAATTTTTCTTTATTATCAAAGGATTATAATTTTTAGAATGTAATTTATTGAAACACAAATTATAAAATGGGTTCATAAAACATCCCCTCAAAATGTGAAATTTATATCAGTAATGGTCACAAAAAGTTATGTGTAACATGGATTAAATATAGGGAGAACATAACATTGAATTGAGGAAAATAATAAATAATTAAAGGGAGTGATTTAGGTAATTGATCATAAATAATTTAATGATCAATGGAATGTTAATGTA
Source organism: Viscum album (assembly GCA_963277665.1). Taxonomy (NCBI): domain Eukaryota; kingdom Viridiplantae; phylum Streptophyta; class Magnoliopsida; order Santalales; family Viscaceae; genus Viscum; species Viscum album. Next base: position 974,372,304 of record OY728141.1, read on the forward strand.
TTTTAAGAAAATTAACATATGAGGATAAAAAATATGGCCAATTCCTCAGAATTTATGTTAAAATAATAATAGTTTTTTAAATATTAATTTTCCTAGTGTTAATGAGTTACCTTATCATCAGGACCAAGTGAGAAATAAAATGGAAATATACTAAGTTGGTTGGCATCGTTTCATCATTTCACTAATTTACAATAAAACTCAACATTTTCTCTAAACTACGAGTAATCATGATGTATTTTTTTATTCTTACATCACAAAAATCAACATTAAAAAACCACATAACCATAAAATAGAGAGTAAATTTATTCTAACATTCTTTATACATTAAAGAAATGGCTAGAACATAGTAAGATAATACCCCACATTATATAGCCATACTATGTGTTAATAATATTAAAAATTAAATACTATTAACCAATTATTATTATAAATAATTACATAAATAGATATTATTCAACTTCATCATTAATTTCCAAACTAAGTTCAAAAACTTATCATTAGAAGGATTTGACCATACGATCTTCCATGAGAAATCAAATATTATTCATCTAATAAAATCACATATTATTCTATAATAAACACAATTTTGACAAAATAATAATCCATGAAAATAAGGAAAAATTGTGGACTAGTGGTAATTCTTGAAACCACAATCGACCTTTAGACATGTGGTCAATCCCAAATTCCTAGCCAGATGTGATGGTTTGTACTGATTATACATGACATCCTTTTTTGTCTAGACATTAAAAATAATTTTTCCCTAAAGACATTACATTTTGCTCTTAGATTTGATTGTCTAATACATTGAAAATGTGATCATCCTTATTATTATAGACCTATTAAAATAATTATAACTCTAAATAAACCATCGTAATACCCAGATTTATCTAAATCAACCATTGATGAAAAGTATAATGGCTCAAAACCCACACACTTAGATCCTACTATGAAATACATAACAACCCATTCCGTGATTTTAATTACATAAATTGGAGCCAAAATTCATCCTCCATACATTACAAAAAAATAGGAATACCTAGAACACTTACATTTTTTTAGGATATTTTTGTTTTAGAGTAAATAATAATTAAGAATAACTTTTATATAAACAATTTACAGGAATTTAAATGATAATTTTTACTTCTTAACCCATATTTTAGTTTATATTTTATTATATCATCATTCTCTATATGAAATACCTTCTAGACATAACATTTTTGACATCATTGTTTAAAACCTGGGGAAATGGAAACATACGAAATGTGATATAAGATGCTCAGTTTGGGTAAGAATAATAATTTATAATTGATTTTCATTAATGATAATAATAATGCATAAGGTTATAATGACATAATATATATTGCATGAGTGAGTTATAACATAACTCATATAAATCAATACCAGGATCATTAATTATTAAAACATGGAAAAGTAACGACTCAAAAAAATTAATAATCATAACCAATATGGGGTCAAAATTTATTTTAAGAAACATTATAAACTCAATATAAGCAATTAAAACTCTTTTTAGTAAAATGGACCCTCAGTTTCATTACAAAAAATAAAAAGTGTTTCAAATCCATTTTAATTATAGTAATGATAACATTGAAATACTTCATTATAATTACATAATTAATTATAAATCTATAATTTGGATAACCCTTCATGTAATCTATATAAGTATCACATATTTTCCTTGTTCTTTAATGGGGGATCACCTGTGAGAATTAATGGGGATCAACCCTTCATTTAAATTATACTAGAATCACCAATTTAATATAAATCTCATGTTAATTATCACAAATAAAACACTTTCATCATAAAAATAATAAAAAATGATATACCCTTTGAAAATAAAGAGGTATCATAAAAATCTATTCAAAACATGGTTGACCAGTGGAAAATAAATAGATTCCATAAAAACTTCCTTAAAACAATACTAATATATCAATAAACAAATTAAAAATGTATCAAAAAAATATCCCTAGTTAAATATAAGTAAGAAAATTTAATTTAATTGTAATTAATGAAAATAACACAAAAATATTATTAAAAATCATAAGGGGAAAACCATTAAACATTCAATGTGTACCATACAACCATAAAAAATTTGAATCATAAACCCCATGAAATAATTACATTTAATAAAACAAATAATATCATGATAATTTTCATTTAAATGATATAGAATGTCAACAGAGAACATTATACACCTCCTAATAAATGATAGATGTACAATATAAAAAATTTCTCAAAGAAGGAAAATTGGGAGAAAGAACACTTATCGATTTGGTAAAATTAAAACCATAATTTAAAAGAAAGAGAGATCATAAAATAGATATATCAATCCCCAAATATTCATGTATAAGAGTAATAAAATCTATCCATGATAATTAAATACACCATATAACAAAATGTACCGGTGAATACTGAATTTCTCTCTCAGAAATAAATATGAGATATTAAAACCACCACAAAAATCATAACATTGATGTGAGAATATCAATAAAATAATTAGTTGTAAAAAATATAAATCCAGAAAATAATATTTTAAATATATAATAATATAAAAAGTATATATTTTTGGACATATTATTGGGCTCACATAACCATTGAAATAGATTTGAAACCCAAAAAATATAAATTGAGTTATAAAATCCCTTACGTTGCGTAAATTTTTTTACACATGAACTCTATATTTCAAAATAAAAAACATATGCTAATTATTTTATTTAATCAGAACATATTTGAAATATATTATTAATTATATTTTAATTATAATAAACATATAAATAATTACATAGTCAATAATAATTATGTTTGATGTTTTTACCATATTCATCATATGTGTCAAACATACATTGATAGGTATTCTAAAGACAACAAGGTCGTTATTTAAACATATCTAGAATAATAGTCATCAAATAATTACAATAAATTTTAGATAAATGATAATATTAAAATCAAACATGGCATATGGTTATAAACAGTGACAATATTTTATTATTATAGAGATGGTAGGTCGTACATATGAATGAGAATTTCTCATTTTTTAATGATCATTATAGAAATAATTTAAGTCAATTTCATCAATAAATAATAAAATTTTTTTCATAAATAAAATTTTATTTAAATATAAATATAAATATAAATATATTTATTTTCTAATGAATAATGAAGATTCTAATCACTTAAAGGAGGTGATAGTCCACACTTCCATGAATGGCATTGTCACTTTTTTAGTCTGTGAAATGGAAAGAAAAGAAATTATATGTTATAAGCCGACATAAATATTTTGAAATGAATTTAATAATGTTTTTATTTATATAATATATTTTTATTAAACATATAATTCATAAATTTGATGTAATTACTGAACTAATAACATTGCGTCAAGGGTGCGGTATTCTATATATCCATAAATTATGTTATAATATTATCAAAAATTTAAATCATGAAGTTAGGTTTTATATAAATTAGAGAGAAGAATAATAGAATTTTAAATATCTTATTTATATATCATTTAAACACATTATCTCTATCATTAATCCCTTCTATAAAAGTTGTTAATTGAAGAAAAAACAACATCGGTTTATAAGGCTATAGTCTGACGTGCACAAAAATTACGAGAGAGTATCCCATCAGATGGAAGTGTGTAATGTTTTAGGATGAAATAATAAAATTTAAAAATCTATGTACAATATAGATAGTAATGATTTTATAAAATCATATAATAAAAATAAATTAAGTGGATTGAAGAAGATATAAAACAGAAGTGACTCTAGAATAATGTTATCGCTTTTACAGGTATTACCGAATGGTTTCCCCCAAAGGAATATCATGGTATCATTTATGAGAAATTTTGTGAGTCTTGGATTATAGGAGGGATTTTAGGAGCTTATTTTGGATAGTTTTAGATGATATTAATTTTGTGATAAGTGTGAATAAGTCAAGAGGGTGAGTTCCTTCATATAGTGGAGAAAGAGAGGCATTTTTGTAAAAAATGTAACAATATTGGGAGGTCTCACATCCATAATATTTCCCAAATAATGGAAAATATTATTTAAAAATGTGGATATAGAGAAATATTGGCCACGAAATGGTTTTTTGACATGTTTCAATGTTATTTGGAGCCTTATGATTGATGTTTAACACTATGTAATCACACTTTTATAATTAATATCCATAATTAATTATAATAATAATCTAAATTATGTTTTTTTTCAAAAATAAAACAATGTTGATATTTATATACAATAAAAATATTATTACTAAAAATATTTTACCAAAATTTTAAAATTACAATCATATTAGAGGATGAAATTAATATATAATTATTCCATCAGATTGGACGAGACAAAAAATAATTTAGAAAGAAGAGATCAAAAATTTGTAATATTTTTTATATCCAATTTCAATTGGAAATTAATTACAAAGACCCAAATTTTTATAGGTGATATAAATTTTTTCAAAATATATGTTAAGAATAATTAAATATATAATTGAAGACTGTATATTTTTTTAGATAAAAAGGATGTTTACAACTAAAATCTATTGTCATTCATTAATCATCAAAATAAAAAAGTTCAAATAAAACTACCAAAAATTAACCCAAATTAAAAAAATTTATTCCTATTTCACAAATCAATTTTATTTTTTCCAATGAAAAATAATATAATCATTAAAATTTATTTTTAAAACATGTAATCCATTAAAAACTAGGAAAACTGCCTTTTAAAAATATACAATGTTTTATGCATAAAATTGGATTTGTTCATATCTTATTCTTTCCCAGAATAAAGGATTAATTGTAAAAAAATATAAAACATAATAATTACATTAATATCATTTAATAATATTTGTTAATTTATTTGTTTAATATAAATCACCATTCAGGTTATAAAAACAATTTTCATAGAACATGACCTTTACATTCAAAAGATTTTTATTTTAAATTATAATTAATTTTTGAGCAAAAAAATAATTATATAAACATGTGTAAAACGTACATTCATAATTTAGTTAATCAAATTTTATCAGTCCATTCCAATGGATAATTATTATCTAAAAAATTAAATAGTAATATTATATTATTGTCTAGTAGGCCTCGTGCCTCTATGAAATATAAGTCATCAAAGAAACTAAAGTATCTTGCAATAGAAGATAATTTTTTTTTCATACAATTAATGATAAAATGTGAATTTCATGTAACACAATGTATCATTGAATTTAAATTATTCTTAATCAGTATAATATTTATATCATTTAGATGTTATAATTAGACTTTGAAATGTATTTATATGTATTTAATGAGATTGGATCTTATATGTCATGAGGTTATAATTACAGGAGTTCCCATAATTAATTATATAAAAATATTAAATATATCTTATATATAAGATACATCGTTTCATATTTAAAAAGGGATAACACTTAATTTGAATATCGTATCAGAAATATGGCAGGGTGGTTTTATTCAGAATTCAAGGTTTACCCTAGGTGAAACCTAAAATAAGTTGGTGGGGTGCATTTAGATAAAATCAGACACATTATTGTGTTATTTGTTAATTAATTATTATTTTTTAATTAATTAACCTTATTTTTATTTAATCTATAAAAGCAAGGTTATGCCAAATTTTCAAGGATTGGGCATACAAGATCTAGGAGAATTCAGATATTCATTCACCTATTCATTATAGAATCCAAATTACATGATTAAAAGAATGAAGATCCAGGAATATGAAGAGGAATCAAATGCAATGATTCCTCTTCTCCCTTGGTGAAAATGTTCTCTGATGATAAATGATAATAATATTGACAGGAGTCATCAACTTGTAGTTCATTTCCCAATTTATTAAATTGATTGATAATGTTCAAAATTATCCATTGGTGTATATTGACTAGAGGAGTTTCATGCGCTCGTGTTGTAGATTAATTTTTTGTTTAGATTTCTCACCCTATAATCCAAAATATATATTTATATCCCTTGAATTATTTACCAATAATTATGTTACAATTATACCATTTTATTTTCTCTCTTTGTTCTTAATTTTAGTCATCATTGTACAATGGGGTCGTGACTTAACATTGTCGATATATACTGAGTGTTATTAGATCCCATGATCTATGGAATATTCACATAAACTAAATGAATAAATGAATCTAGAATGAAATCAATGGATTAATATGTTTTCAGAACCAATTTATCGATCATGGATCCATCTTGAACCTGGTTGTGATGAGAGGCATGAAAGGGTGATTAAAATTCATGTGGGTTCATATAGAGAGAGGTGGAGGATCGATTAACACAATCAAAGAAGGATCCCATTTTTTGTGGTTCTGTATAATTATTTGAGGAAACATACGCAAATCTAGGTTCTTTTGAATGAATCAAATAATCTTTGAAAAACTCAAATACATGTTGTGTAGTTCAGAATTACACATGGCTTCTCTCATGGAATTCTATAGCTCTATAGCTTTCATAGAATTATATGAATCACATACCGCATAGGATCCAAACATTCCATGTGACCCTACTAATATAGATTTGGGGTATACTGTGAGTGAACATGGAAATGGGAACATCGCGGTCTATGCCATGTTCTAAATTACACACACATGGGATTGAAATACAGACACGTCTAGGGAACATGGATTGGAAACCTCGTGTCTAATAAATGTCGTGTAATACCCCTGTAAGCCATATAGGGCTAAATGGAAATAGGTTATTGTACCATAAGGTACATTACTAGATAATGATTTGGGAACACACATCATATGGGTCCCCTTATATCTTCTGAATAATTATTTCCTTCTATGATTAATTCAACCACTCTTATTTATTTTTATTTGAAGAATATTTTTTATCATGTATATCCTAACATATGTTTTTTTTCTAATGTATAATGTAATGGTGACCTTAGTAATGAATTTTCAGATATGACATAATATTTGTTTGGTATGAAGATTTTGTAGGTGGCACTCGAGGATGATTGTGAACATACATGATAATTAGAATAGTAACCCAACTGCTGGACTTGGGAACATTTCATCCCAAATCATCATTATCATATTTTAAAAATCAATTCACCTTGATTATTCCTTGATCTTAATTTTTAAGAAGCATAAAATTTCTATTTAAAATCAGAAATTTTTTAGTCCTATACTCGTTAATGGAGAATATAGAGTTCTTAAATAGAGCAAACTACCCTTATGATTAACTCATATCACATTTCATTTTTTTCATACACTCTTTAATTTTACTCTAATATTCCACATTAGTTTGATATTTAAAATAAAAAAGCATCATGTTCACCTATAAATATATTATTAGTGCATGTTTATTCCTATAATTTATCATTTCTTTATGAGTATATATATTTTGTAATATTAGATACTGATTCTATAAATACATTCAAAAATTTTAAAAAATTTCTATATAATGTGTAATTATAAACAAATTTATTCTGAAAATGAATCTAATTTTTCATCTTGTGAATTTTTTCTTCTCCTAAAAAATTTCTTGAGTTATATCATAAAATTACTCTATTTATTATTCATAATAATTTCTTCTTATTCAACTTTATATTAATAACAACCTTTCTTCAATGGATATTTAATTAAAATTTTCTATATTCCCCCACTATTGAATCATTTAAGTGAAATTCCTCCCATGATGGATCTACTACATTAAATTGATGGTTTACTTCCAATAATGATTGTATGAGATCAAGAAATTCTTCTGGAGAATTCATTAATGGATTAAATAATATTGAGGTTAATGGTACCTACCCACCTCTTGATGGTTTATGATTTATTTCACGATTTTTTTTATTTTGTCTCACTACTTTTTTTTCAGAAGAAATAAAAATCAATACGATGATGTTCCATTAAAAACACTATACCTGAATAATTTTTTTTGAGAAACCACAAAGACATTGGCTCTATCATTATAACTCAGTCATCAATGGGAAACTGTTTTAATATAAAAATTTTATATGTGATATATGAACATTAGTGGTGAGATAATTCAGGATTTTATAATATAATTACATGGGATAGATATATTTATTTCCATTATAGTATTTAAGCTTGATGGATTCAGAATAAATGAATTAGGGGTCATCCAGATGGATCCTTGGGATGCATTAATTCCTATTGTATATGTGACAAGTTCAATGGATATGTGAAACTCGTAAAACTATACATATAAGTCCCCAACCTTAAACCATACTTAATATTGAGTTATTACAAGATTACACATTGAGGATCTTTTCAGGTTTAGAGTTTTAGAGAATTAGATCATGAAACTTGAATTACATTCCAAATTTAAACAAAGTGGTTACATAAAAGATAGTATTCATTCTTCCCATCAACGGAAACATATTTAAAATAAAACATGGATTCTTTCTCGACATATCCTTGACACTATCATCACATCATGTACCTTTCCCTTGACCTGTGAAAAACATTTCAAAAACATGGGATGAGCATAAAAAGCTCAGTAAGGGTTATAAAAATATGGAAAGGAAACATGAGTTCATATATACATAAGAATGAAATCATAATTTACCTATAAAACATAAGCACTTTAACATACCTCATCAAACCATGAATAAATCATAGAAATCATAAGACATAAAGGTAACTTGAGGCATTCATAACATTCTTACATAGGGAGTAACCCTCTTGGTTACGTTTGGAATACCCATCACAGTATATTCCATAAATCTCTTTGGATAAACCTTAACATTTCACTCCTTTGTGTTAGTCAATGCATTGAAGAGCTATATCAGGCTCACCCTCCCTTAGTTTATTACGGAACCACCCTTCTTCATAAAAATGCCCAAGAACCATAACATAATCATATCACATAAAACATGCATAAAGGAAACATAACCTTTCCACCATTCAATAACAAGATATAAATAGAACACATTGATATAAATACATTATGAAAAGCATTTTCAATTCAAAAATAAAAGAAAACTAAAACATGGTATTTATTTTTCTTTTAAAAAGAAGGTATGGCTTGTAGAAGAAGCCGAAACTAAAATGATGGTCACGGCGGTGGAGAAGTCGTCGTCGCCGCATACGTACGACAAAAACATTCCCTTTTGTCTTTCAGTAAAATGGTTCGTATTAAAAAAATTCCTTTTTGGATAAACATAAAAGTCAAAGTGGTTTATACACCGTATAAAAGAAGGTTGTGTATAAAACAAAATATTCCTCAATGAACGGAGATTGAGATGAAGTCCCTTACAAAGACAGTATCCTTGGTTTAAGGATAAATCAATTAAATAATTATGGGTGACAAACGAATACACCAAATATAAGTGGATATTATGTTTAAAATAATAAAAGGTAATTCACGCATATTCAAAAGATGCCACATTCAATAACTACATGTTGAACCCAAAGAAATCGAAATTGGGATAAGAAGTTTCCTTGACAGCCTAACGGCGTCACATCAAAATGATTTGATGAGAGATAAAAAAACGGTATCTCATCACATGGACATAACATTTACATCAATAAGGATATATTAGAACATATCCCAACATAACATTATGTAAATTAAAAGACCCATCAAAATAAGTCTTTTAAAAAGTTGAGGGTGAAAGGTTCCCTTACTGACATGGGTATCTTTTGAAACATACACCTCGTGAAAGAAGGACAATACAACATTGATGTAAATACTCATAAAAAATTATATTACACAATGAATAAAATAATGGGCAGTAAATACACCACTCAATGGAAATTGTGGAAAATGTAGCATAAATCTCACGGGAATAAAAGTTAGATGAAAAATCCTTTACGAAAACTCGGCAGCCTAACGGTGCCACATAAAACATAAAAAATGGATTGATGAGAGTGAATAGGGTCTCTCATCACATGAACATAAAAATTACAGTAATATTAATATAAAAGAACATCCCAATAACATGAAAGATGAGCTTTAAAAGGAATGACATAAAAGAGTGTACTTAAAAATAAAGAGTGGAGTTGGATCCCTTACCTCGGGTCCGACTTGACTCGATCGTTCTTTAACGTCCTGAATAATAAACATAAGTTAATTTATACTTTATTAAGAACCTTTTTCTAGTCCATTATTCCTTTTAGATCACTTATTTACATGTTATAAACATTATGTAATCATTTAAGTTAATAATGTTTTTTTGTCGATATTTGGTTCTTAAGTCGAAAGTGGACTTCTTACAATAAAATGTTGTTCGTGTGGTCTAATGTTCATTATATACAGAATTATATTCATGATTTGGATATCATATATATAATATATATCCAGTATATACATGTATTTATAATATTACATAATCATTTAGAGGTAAGAAATGAAATGCACCGTTCATGGAGACGGTAAGCCGTACGTACGCATGAACGCTACGTTCATTTCTATGTCATATTAATGGAATTAAAACTAAATTAGTGGTATTTATATTTTAATTCCATAATTATATTAATAATTTAGATGTATCATTCATCACATATATCCATTATATACATGTACTTATAATAGTACATTACATTTGGGGATAAGAAATGAAATGCACCGTTCATGGAGACGGTAAGCCGTACGTACGCATGAACGCTACTTTCATTTCTATTTCATATTTTAATGGAATGGAATAATAATGATATAGAGGTATATTATAATTCCCGTATAACATCATATATAATAACTTTAAATCCATCCTTTATACGTCCCACATATGGCATTAACGAATCACATCACTTTGAGGGGGCGGTATACCACACTTCCTTAAATGAAGATATCGCGTTTACCCATAATGGAAACCATAAAGGTATGACCAAAATGAAAAATACATAATATTATGGAAAACATAAACATATTATATATCATATATAAATATAGTGTCATCTTAATGGCAACCTTTGAAGGTGTTAAAATAATGTTGAACAATCATCGTTTTGGGAGGCCGAAATTCTCCATCCACGAAAACAGTATGTTCTTTAACCATTATATATAGGTTTGTGAAAGTGTATCTCAAATAATTCTTATAAAAAAATCCTAATATATTGATGATACTGGAGTTGTTACATAAGAAATGAATAAAAAGAGTTTAGGGGGTTGGTGAAGCAAAATGAAACAAAAGGACTCAATTGATGACATTACCTTAAAATCCAGTAACTCCCTTTGTTTTGAGCTCAAAGGCTTCCTTGGGAAGACTTCTGCCCAACGTTAGGCTACAAGGAGTAATATAAGGACGTTTAGAGACAAAATGGGCAGGGTTTGGCCGATCCAAAGGCGTTGGGAGTGTGGGTAAGGAGGTAGAGGTGGGGGCTTTTATAAGAGGAGAGGAGGGGCACTCTTGGAAAGTAAACAAAAGTCACATTATTTTAAAATGATATTCGGATTTAAGAGGTCCCACATTGATATAATTCGAGGATAAGGTGATAAGGGTTCGATATACACTCATCCAATATGTTTTGGATATGTGTAGGTCTTAGATATTACATTATCATTCCAATTTATTTAAATTGTTAAATAATGAGGTCATCACTGTATCATCATGATGTCATAAATAATTTAATTTATTTAATGTCTAAAAATTAAAAAAAACTACTATGATGTAGGAAATATTTTTATCTTTCCAATGAATATTTATAGTCAAAAATCTTATTTGTATAACCCCATGTAAAAATTGTTTTAGTTAAACATTTTAGGTTTGTCTCATTTTTACATTAAGTTTAAATAAAAAGATATTAATGTCATTTTCCAACCAAAGTGGATTCATGGGGTACCCAAGTCTACCCATGGGTTGTCTGGGTCTTCCATGACACATCCAATTAGGTTAGGACATGTGTCAAGTTCATTTCGTATTATTAAAACATTATTTTTACCTTAAACTACACTAATTACCTCTAATCACGATTACAAACTTAATAAGTTACTATTCACCGAAAAATTATTTTTATCCCATTGAACCACATTTCAATTCATAATTAAAACCATGTATGTCGGATTTTTTAAATTCGAAACACAAAGATGGAAAAATTTCATTTAAACGGAAAAATCAGTTTTTATAAGTACCACTTAGTGGTTTCACTATTCATCAAAAATTGAAGTTTTTCAGAAAAATCCCAAAAAATCACCCTAAGCTATATTTGATATTCCGAATTCAAAAATGAAGTCGATTTTATTAAATTCAAAACATATAAGTCACATTAATTAATTTAATAATTAATTCCCGCTGTCAGAGCAAATAGCGTGTTTTTGTGAAACAATAATTATCAAAAGATTGAGACTAGTTTAAGTCTGATTTCAAAGTGAAATTAATTCCTACGACCACTATTGGATTTAATGGTAAAAATATATTATAATTTCACTTTAAAACCAATTCAAAAGATAATCTAATCATATAAATAAATTAGATTAAAAAGAGGTTTTGAATTAAAATACAACATTTTACACTATTCATTAAAAAATGAACATTATCAGAAAGATACCAAAAATTTACACAAATTAAATTTTGATGTACCAATTCTTAAGAATAGTTTTATTTGGTCCAATAGAATGTATAAGAGTGAACAAAAATATATTTAATGACGGTTCGCCATCAAAAGGTGATAAGTGAACCTTTAGTGAAAACTAGGGCATATACGCCAAAAATTGAATTCTTTCCGTATTTTAAGCCTTTGTATTTTATTGGATAAATTTAAAAACATTTAAAAAATATATAATCATATTTTAGTTATTTATATCCATTCCCTCCAATACAACGACTACATGTTAACGACCATTTAAAATAATATCATTTTATTATTAGAGTGCAACGTAAGATTCCCCAGAAACTCGTTGTTGCGTGTTGGGTACACCATCGAGCATAGGGTCCCCTTTAAAGTCATATTAATATTTTATTCAAAAATATGGATGAATATGAATATTTCATATTCTTTATTTACCTAGGGTGTTACATCCTTCCCCCCTTTTGAAAATTTGGGTCCTCACAATTTTTAAAATTGGGTTTCGAAACATCCTTGAAAGTACCGCATCAGAAGAAGAGTTGGTAAAACAATCACTTTAAAATAAAATAAGATAAGTAAAGAGGTCACCCAAGTTAACCCATATGTATAAAAACATATACATGGAATAAAAAGCAAAGGGTCATGTTCTTGAGGGGGAGTGATAGTAAACAAGTCTAGGAGAAAGTTAACCATCAGAAAATCACAAACTTGTGATGGGTTAAACGGTATTTGATTCCCCAGTAGGAAAAGTTAATAGAAAACATTTTTGTTTTAAGTTACTTTTTATTGAGGAATTTATTCATAAGGAAACATAATCACTTATCATGTTGACTTTGGACTTTTACTAGATTCCATAATCAAACACATATTTTTTCCAAAAGATGAGTATTTAGGAAGAATTTTTCGCATTCAGAGTACTATAATCAATTTCTAGAGAATCACCTAATCCAAAATAGAGAACTATATACTTCCCATGTCTTTAGACTCTGACCAAAACCAAAACCAAAATAGTTTGTACAAGATCAGATAATCCAGAAAAGGATAACCCTTTATAAAAAGAAAATATATTCTTAATCTCCAAAATTTGTCCAACAAAACCCAAAGTTCAACAAGGACTATCCGATTAACAAATTGTCTGTAAAATACTTCAAAGTAATCCAAACTAATATTGAAACCCAAATATTTGAAGGATTTAGTCACATATTCTTCCAAGTTAAATCATAACATTTCTCTCCAAACAACATGAGTTGCTCTTAATGTCTCGTATTGAAAAGTAATTAACCTAATCACATATCCTCAATGATAGGTTAATAAATTTCTGTAGATAACCAAAAATCAAATTAATCATAATTCATAAAATCATCTAACAAAAAAAATCAGTCAAACTAACCATGGACGTCACGTAGTCCAGTGGTTGGCGATAAATATCAGTCGCACTTTGGTTGTGGGTTCGATTCCTGTAGTTTTGTCCGACGCGACAGGTTGTCACACGGTCTGCCTGTTGTCCTTTTTCCAAAACAATATAATTCTCAAATCATTCCCCAAAAAGAGATAAAATCTTCAAACATAACATATTTTAACCTCAAGTTTATCTCGTGCCTTTTACTTGCATCATAACATATTGTAACCCATAATTACCTCAAAAGTAAGGATCATATAAACCCAAATGGTTCTTTATAACTATTTCCACAAAAGAAAAGATAACTATTCCTTGAATAAAATTTTCAATTATTAATCATCTGGGTTACACATAATATAAAAAGTATTCTAATGTAACCCCATCATCAAAAGAGACTTAATACTCTTAAGAATTTCACCATAACTCTTGAATCCCTTATATGTTGACATCTTACTAATTCAACATTATTCATGATCCATTAACCATTCCATTCCAACTTATTCTGAAATACCTCTTTCCTACAAACAAAATCATGAATCATATCTTAAGATTCCAAAATATGAAAACAATAGTCATGGAATAATACATACCTTTGATTGGTCATTGTCAGTTTATTCATCCTCAATTGAAATGGCATTAGGTATTGGTAAACGAACATTTGTACACTCTTGGTGATCCCATTCACGAAACTTCTTCATAGGACATGTGTTTGCATAATGACCATGCACACCACATTTAAAACATTCAATTGATCCCTCAGAAAGAACTTCTTTTCCTTTCCTCGAGTCAACTAGATGCTTCCTTTTTCCATGGAAGGTTCTTGCTTTATGACCTTAATTTCCACATCTATAGCATATTTCTGTCCCTTTGAAACATTTTCCTAGGTGTTTCTTTCCACATCGTTGACACATAGGTTTTTGAACACACTTACCTTTATGATTATTACCTGTACTTCTGTAGGGATTTGTTTCTCGCATATATGATGCCTTAGAGAAATCACCAAGGTTTAGGTGGTCAATCATGACTCCATATACTTGGTTGAGGATAATCACAAGAGTTATCATTGCAGCTCCCATATCATTCAGTTGCTTTCTCAAAAAACTGTCACAGTTTCCTTCACATCCACTTTTACTTTGGTGCCTGCTAGATCTAGCCATTTACAAAAACCAAAAAGGTCAGTGTGAGTATATATAAAAAAACCAACATGTACTAATGAGGAAGATAAACACTAAGATATACTTAATAATTCACTTTATCTAAAACTAGGAATCTTTCTAAAATCCTAACCATTATGGTAATTCCACTTATGCTTAAAGAATACCTTAACCTCTAAAGTTATCTAAACTGACCTCTGATACCAACTATAAGGCCCCAGCCTTAAACCTTACTTAATCATGAGTTATTAAAATATTACACATTAAGGATCTTTTTAGTTTTAGAGTTTTAGATAATTAGATCATGAAACTTACATTACATTCCACATTTAAACAAAGTGGTTACATAAAAGATAGTATCCATTCTTCCCATCAACGGAAACATATTTAAAATAAAACACGGATTCTTTCTTGACACAGCCTTGACACTATCATCACATCATGTACCTTTCCCTTGACATGTGAAAAACATTTCAAAAACATGGGATGAGAATAAAAAGCTCAGTAAGGGTTATAAAAATATGGAAAAGAAACATGAGTTCATATATACATAACAATGAAATCATACTTTACCCATAAAACATAGGCACTTTAACATACCTCTTCAAATCACGAATAAATCATAGAAATCATAATACATAAAGGTAACTTGAGGCATTCATTACATTCTTACGTTGGGAGTAAGCCTCTTGGTTACGTTTGGAATACCCATCACAGTATATTCGCTAAATATCTTCGGAGAAACCTTAACGTTTCACTCCTTCGCGTTACCCAATGCATTGGAGATCTATATCGGGCTCACCCGCCCATAGTGTATCACAGAACCACTCGTCTTCATAACAATTCCCAAGAACAATAACATAATGTTATCACATAAAACATGCATAAAGGAAACATAACCTTTCCACCTTTAAATAACAAGATATCAATAGAACACATTGATATAAATACATTATGAAAACCATTTTCAATACCAAAATAATATAAAAGTAAAACA
Source organism: Viscum album (assembly GCA_963277665.1). NCBI lineage: Eukaryota > Viridiplantae > Streptophyta > Magnoliopsida > Santalales > Viscaceae > Viscum > Viscum album. Next base: position 974,388,364 of record OY728141.1, read on the forward strand.
TGGTATTTATTTTTCTTTTAAAAAGAACCTATGGCTTGTAGAAGAAGCCGAAACTCAAATGATGGTCACGGCGGCGTAGAAGTCATTGTCGCCGCATACGTACGACAAAAACATTCCCTTTTTTCGTTTAGTAAAAAGCTTCGTATAAAAAAGATTGCTTTTTGGATAAACATAAAAGTCAAAGGGGTTTATATACCATATAAAATAAGGTTGTGTATAAAACAAAATATGTCTCAATGAATGGATATTGAGACGAAGTCCCTTACAAAGACGGTATTCTTGGTTTAATGATAAATCAATTCAATAATAATGTGTGACAAACGAATACACCAAATATAAGTGGATATTAAGTGTATAATAATCAAAGGTCATTCACACCTATTCAAAAGATGACATGTTCAATAACTACATATTGAACCCAAATAAATCGAAATTTGGATAAGAATTTCCCTTGACAGCCTAACGACGTCACATCAAAATGAGTTGATGAGAGAATAAAAAAGGGTATCTCATCACATGGACATAAAATTTACATCAATAAGAATATATGAGAACATATCCCAACATAACAATATGTAAATTAAAATACCTAACAAAATAAGTCTTTTAAAAAGAGGAGGGTGAAAGGTTCCCTTATCGACATGTGTATCTTTCGAAACATACACCTCGTGAAAGAAGGACAATACAACATTGATGTAAATACTCATAAAAGAAAATATATTACACAATGAATAAAATAATGGGCAGTACATACACCACTCAAATTAAATTGTGGAAAATGTAGCATAAATCTCACGGGAATAAAAGTGAGATGAAAAATCCTTTACGAAAACTCGGCATCCTAACGGTGCCTCATAAAACATCCAAAATGGATTGATGAGAGAGAATAGGGTCTCTCATCACATGAACATAAAAATTACAGTATGATTAATATAAAAGAACATCCCAATAACAAGAAATAAGATCTTTAAAAGGAATGACATAAAAGAGTGTACTTAAAAAGAAAGAGTGGAGTAGGATCCCTTACCTCAGGTCCGACATGACTCGATCGTTCTTTAACATCCCGAATAATAAAATTGAGTTAATTTCCACTTTATTAAGAACCTTTTTATAGTTCATTATTCCTTTTAGATCACTTATTTCCATGTTATAAACATTATGTAATCATTTAAGTTAATAATGTGTGTTTTGTCGATATTTGGTTCTTAAGTCGAAAGTGGATTTCTTACAATTACATGTTGTTCATGTGGTCAAATGTTCATTATATCCAGAATTATATTCATGATTTGGATATCATATATATAATATATATCCAGAATATAAATGTATTTATAATATTAAATAATCATTTAGAGGTATGAAATGAAATGCACCGTTCATGAAGACGGTAAGCCGTATGTACGCATGAACGCTACTTTCATTTCTATGTCATATTAATGGAATTAAAACTAAATTAGAGGTATGTATATTGTAATTCCAGAATTATATTTATCATTTATATGTATCATTCATCATTTATATCCATTATATAGATGTACTTATAATAGTACATTACATCTGGGGATAAGAAATGTAATGCACCGTTCATGTATACGGTAAGCCATAGGTACGCATGAATGCTACTTTCATTTCTATTTCATATTTTTATGGAATAGAATAATAATGATATAGAGGTATATTATAATTCCAATATAACATCATATATAATAACTTTAAATCCATCCTTTATACGTCCCACATATGGCATTAACGAATCACATCACTTTGAGGGGGCGGTAGTCCGCACTTCCTTAAATGAAGATATCGTGTTTACCCATAATGGAAACCATAAAGGTATTCCCAAAATGAAAAATACAAAAGCTTAAGGAAAACATAAACATATTATATATCATATATAAATATAGTGTCATCTTAATGGACACCTTTGATGGTGTTAAAAGAATGTTGAACAATCATCGTTTTGGGAGGCTGAAATTCACCATCCACGGAAACAGTATGTTCTTTAACCATTAGATGTAGGTGTGTGAATGTGTAGCTCTAATACTTATTATAAAAACATCCTATTATATTTATTATAATTTAATTGTTACTAAATAAATTAATAAAAAGAGTTTTGGGGGTTGGAGAAGCAAAATAAAACAAAAGGACTCATGTGAAGACATTACCTTAAAATTGGGTAACTCCCTTTGGTTTGAGCTCAAAGGCTTCCTTGGGAAGACTTATGCCCAAAGTGAGGCTTCAAGGAGTAAGATAGGGAAGTGTAGAGACAAAATGGGCAGGGATTGGCCGAGCAAAAGGCTTTTGGAGTGTGGGTAAGGAGGTAGAGGTGGGGGCCTTTTATAAGAGGAGAGGAGGGGCACTCTTGGAAAGTAAAGAAAATTCACTTTATTTTAAAATGATATTCGGATTTAAGAAGTCTCACATTGATATAATTAAAGGATAAGGTGATAAGGGTTCTAAATACACTCATCCAATGGGTTTTGGACATGTTTAGGTCTTATATATTACATTATCTTTCAATTTTATTTAAATTGTTAAATAATGAGGTCATCGCTGCATCATCATGATGTCATAAATAATTTAATTTATTTAATGTCTAAAAATTATAAAAAAAATACTATGATGTAGGAAATTTTTTTATATTTCCAATGAATATTTATTGTCAAAAATCTGATCTGTATAACCCCCAGTAAATTTTTTTTAGTAAAACATTTCATGTTTGTCTCATTTTTACTTTATCTTTAAATAAAAAGATATTAATGTCATTTTCCATCCAATGTGGCTTCATGGGGTCCCCAAGTTGTACCATGGGTTTTATTGGTCTTCCATGACACATCCAATGAGGCTAGGATATGTACCAAGTTAATTTCATGTTATTAAAACATTATTTTTACCTTAAACTACACTAATTACCTCTAATCGTGATTAAAAACATAATAAGAAACTATTCACCAAAAAATTATTTTTATCCCATTGAACCACATTTTACTTCTAAATGACAACCATTTATGTCTGATTTTTGAAATTCAAAACACAAAGATGGAAAAAATTCATTTAAATGGAAAAATCAGTTTTTATAAGTACCACTTAGTGGTTTCACTATTCATCAAAAATTGATGTTTTTCAGAAAAATCCCAAAAATTCACCCTAAGCTATATTTGATATTATGAATTCAAAAATGAAGTCTATTTTACAAAATTCAAAACATATAAGTCACATTAATTATTTTAATAATTAATTCCCACTGTCAGAGCAAATAGCGTGTTTTTATGAAACAATAAGTATCAAAAGATTGAGACTAATTTAAGTCTGATTTCAATGTGAAATTAATTCCAACGACCACTATTGGATTTAATGGTAAACATATATTCTAATTACACATTATAAACAATTAAAAATATAATCTAATCATATAAATAAATTATATTAAAAAGAGGTTTTGAATTAAAATACAACATTTTACACTATTCATTAAAAATGAACATTATCAGAAGATACCAAAAATTTAGACAAATTAAATTTTTATGTCCCAATTCTTAAGAAGAGTTTTATTTGGACCAATAGAATGTATAAGAGTGAACAAAACTATATTTAATGACGGTTCACCATCAAAAGGCGATAAGTGAACCTTTAGTGAAAACTAAGGCATATACGCCAATAATTGAATTCATTCCGTATTTTAAGCCGTTATCTTTTATTGGATAAATGTAAAAACATTTAAAAACATATATAATAATATTTTAGTTATTTCTATCCATTCCCACCAATACAACGGCTACATGTTAACTACAATTTAATATAATATTATTTTATTATTAGAGTGCAACGTAAGATTTCCAAGAAACTCGTTGTTGCGTGTTGGGTACGCCATCGAGCATGACGTCCCATTTAAATTCATATTAATATTTTATTCACAAATATGGATAAATATGAAAATGTAATATTCTTTATTTACCTAGGGTGTTACAATACATGTAGTAATTCAATAGGAGATACAATGGAAATTATTAATATATAGGTTTTTGAGAGGACCATATTATTTTTTCATGGAAGTGAGAATGATGTTATGCCAATCCATTATAATTGGTTAATGTGTCATTCCTAGTATAAAACATATTTTTTTTGTGTGATCATAAATATTTTATTTAATTTTATTAAAATTAATGGTGATATAGACTCTAGAGGTTGGAAATGACATAAATGAACCAATATGGGGTTTTGGATTATTATGTCACAAGGGGAACTCTTAAGGGTGAAACATTCTTATGATATCGGAGTAGAGATCAAAAATAAGGATCTAAAAGTGTTGAAGAGGGTAATGAATGCGAAAATATGAAATGATTTATTTCTATAGATACAAGCCTTTTACGTGATATACGAGATTATACAGTTCAAAATTTGTCACTTATCACTCAAAGGGTATGGGTTATATAATGGTATGTTGAAAAATATTTTGGGTGGATGGTATTCTTCCCAATGATATATGTTAGACTACGACATGTGTTTAATGAAATCTATGTTAATAATGTAGTTAAAAAAATTTATACCTTAAATTTAATAATATTATAAAAAAATATTGCTTGTTATTTTATAACTAATATTATATAATTCTTTATCTGAAAAAGAAATAGTTTTATTCAACTAAATAATTCATCAATATATTACATCGGTATATTGAATATTTTAAAAGGAATTTTTTTAAATTTCATTGAATATAAATGAAATTATAAATTTATAAAAAAAAATTAATTATAAGAGAGTTGATTTTTGATATTATTCTAATATAGTTGTTTTTTAGTTGAAATTGTGAAAAATTCTAATTTTATAAGTATTATAACTTTTATGACATTATCATTGACTCATAATGACTATTATTTTTATGAAATAATTTTAATAAAATAAATATACAATTATAATAATATAATTAAATTTCAAATATAATATTCAATTAATTAATCTATTTTTATAATTTTATAATTTTAATTAATTTTTTATTCAATAAAAAATTTTCTTGGTCCTTAATTTTATTCTTGTATTTAAATGGTTTTTTTGTATTTATAATTAAGAAGAAATTTAAATAATTATTCATTTATTTAAAATAATTCAATTTATTACATATTAATATCAATTTTAAATTTTTTTATATAATATAGTTTTTATTCTTAAAAACAACATGTTTATAAAAACATGTTTTCATTTTGGTTTGTGAATTTATAAGAAAGTAAATTTTCATCATTTCAGGAAATTTCATTTTATAGAATTGATTTCATCTTTGTAATCATTAATTCTATATTTGGTAACATGTTTTATTTAATTTCTAATAAGTATTGATTGAAAATATGTTATTTTTTTCACCATGGAAATGGTTGAATGAGTTAATTAGGGATTTAAAACAATGATAAAATGTTTATAATTCCCTAAAAACTTGTTCAATGTTTATTTTGGGTGTTTATTTCTATCATTTTAATCCTAATTTTTAAATTTGATAATTTTAGTCCGCATTCACTTTAAAAATACTTGTAATATATTTTAACTTTTTTAGATTTTAAAAGAGTGATATTCCCATAACCTATGAAGGGGATCTACCATTACTTTATTATTTTCATAAATTAATCCATCTATATAAAATAATATATATGTAAATATGAAACCAGTGTCACTTACCACCTCTCAAATGAGTTTTTCTAAGAAATAGGCTAATACTTCAAGGATTATTCAGAAAGCCAAAGCAGGTTTCTCAAATAATAGGTATAACTTTTAACCGAGTGTTTTCAATATTATTTATTATTTTACCACCCATAAATATTATATAACCATGGGTATTTAACAAAAAAAATTATCATAAATATTATAAAATTTAGTTTCTTTTATTGTAAAAACTATTTTCTTCTATCTTTATAACCATTGTAAATTGAAGACATCACTCATGTTTACGTGTGGACTACCACTTCCCTGAGATGATGTGTTTTATTTTTCATCACAAGAATATATTCCCATTAAAAATGATTAATAAAATCAATACATATGATATATATGATTTCAATATTTTTAATTAAATAAATATTATTATTTTCCCTCTTACCCTTCCATGAAAATGAATATCATAATATCTTTATTGTATACCCTTGAATTTCCACCTACATGAAGCGATTTGATTTGTTTTTCTTTTACAACTTATAAGGCTTGTCATAATGATATAAATAATGAATTAAACATAAATTTATAACAGATATATAATTAATTAAAATTTACTTATTAGAAAAATATTTCATTTTTTTCTAATTGAAACTCAAAAGTCATCGTACATGCATATACATAGACTATTGTCTCTATAAAGTAAAATGAATAATTTTTCAATATTTTATTACAAGGTTTGTTTTGAATGTGTATATAATGTATAAATATAATATTAATAATGGTTTTAAAATTATATTGGTAACTTTACTATAACTCTTATGTCAATGTTCAATGCACTAATGTTATTTTAATGTTATAGATCTGGTGACATCAAAACACCTGACTTGAATTTAAAAATATTAGTAACTAAATAAAAAATGATAATTAATGAAACATACTAAAAAGTGAAAATGAAATGAAATTTATAAATATTATTATGTATATTAATAAATAATATATTTTTACTATACTGGATATTAAATTTTTTTTATTTTAGATGGTCCCAAATGTGTGGTATTTTTCATTGAAAATCCAATTTTTAAAAATTTCTTGAATCTCCTATTACATGACAACCATATTCTTTTAGATGATAATGATTTTCATTTTCAATGAATTATATGTTTTTTATTTTAAATTTTAACTTTATTTTTCATTATTTAAAAATAAATTACAATGTAATATTTTTCATATTTTTCATATGTGTTATTTTCAACATATTTCAATTCTTTATGAATAATGATTTTGTTAACATATATTGCTTGATCACTATTTCCCACCACTATTGTTGATATTAATTATTATAAAACATCTAATATTTATAAATTAATTCCTAAGGACTATCCAATTTTTTTCATTCTAGGAATTTTTTATTCATTCATCATTATTATTATAATGTGATTACTTTCATGAATTTTATAAGATGATGTAACTCTATTTTCTTATTGATAAAAATGAGCTTTTAAGAGCATTCATGATAGTGAATTGATATAATAAAACATCATGTTCATGATATGGTACTATTTAGATATATATGATTACCTGATATCCCAATATATCTCATTATATCATTTTCGATAAATATACCTCTCCAAAAGATTTCAAAATAATTTATTATTACTAGGAAAAAATGCAAGAAAAAATAATTATGGTTACTCATATAGAATTAACTTGTGTTTAAGTATTCTGAAATGGTAGATACACAGGTTAATATGTTTTATGAATATGAATATACTTGATTCCAATAGTATTAATTAAAAATATTTTTTTGGGAGATATTTGAATTTTGTTAGGGAATGAAAGCTTGAGTACTTTTAATAGTGAACATTGGGGATTTAAAAGAAATTTGTTCATGAGTTCCTAGGTACCCCAAAAAACCTTTTCGATTATCCAACTCATACTATTCGATTTTCAATTTTATAAATTTATATTTTTGTAAACTATATATGTTTAAATTTATTTTTTATGTTCTAAATGATTAACTATGGAAAAATTGAATCATTTTCATTGGGTTTAATGTATTTTATTGACTATGATGATTCATTCATTTTTATATTCATTACTTGTATTCATGTTTTCATACCTTGTACTCAATTGTTATTTAATGGATCTATCGATGAGTAAAAAATATTCATGTTCATGCATTCCACTTTAGAATAATTTTTAATGGTGAAAAATTATCATGAATGAAACTAATGTGTAATCAAAATGAATGATTTTTATAGAAAAAATGAACACAGTCTGTAAGTGTCTACATGGTTTCGAGTTTTTTTAATAATTCTCAAAGGTATATACATAAAATATAATTTTATTTAAAAAAAATTAAATAATTTATACAAAACTCATATTTGTGGTTTTTTAATGTAATAGGATATTATAGTGTATATTTGAGAATGGTTTAGAAACCTTTTTAATGACAAAACTATAATAAATAAATTTGCTCATATGATTTAATTCAATGTATTATTATGTTATATGGTAATAAAAACTCTTAAATTATTTAGTTGTATCCTATCAAATATAATATACAATTACGTATCATTACCATTATTAATATAACTATGCAATTGTGATCCCATGATTAATATAAATATAGTTTTTAACAAAACAAATAGACGCAAACAATTGAATTCATGGACTCAACCAACATGATAAAATGCCTATAATCATAATTTATTAGAACATCTGAGGGAGATACAATCACTAGAATTTTCCATTGATGAATACTGTGTTTAGATCCAGTAACATAGGAATGATAAAATCAGTTTATGAGAGAGGTTAATTCTCATCGAGATCACATCCCAAAGAATGTTTGTCAAACCACCCCATGAACTTATCACCACCACACACCATACACAAAGGAATATAGCATTTTTATTAATGTTTTATGTATCAATACCCTAGTAAAGATTTTATGTAAAATATTTTTCAATTGGATAGTGAATATATTTTAATCTTATTATTGTTACGTTATATAAGATATTGATTTTTCTTTCAAAAATGTTTTTTATTTTTTGAGTAATATTATCATTCAATTAAGGAATTTGATTTGATTAGTTAATGGATATTTTAAATATTTTGATAAAATATTATTAGTAAACATTTGTTAATAAATATAATTTATCATATAATTTTGATGAAGTCAATATTGAGATTTATATGGGATCTAGTACAATTCCTATAAAAAAATATGTAGTTGTCAATAAATGTAAATTGTTATATTAAAAATTAGAATTAAAATATTTAGATTATTATTAATTAAAATGAACATTATTTTTTGAATCAGAACATTGATGTAATCAAATGATGAATTTTCCCTAAGTTTCTAAAAATTTCAAATTTTCAGGTAAAAATTAAATAGTGCATAAATATATGGTGTGTATTATAAAATCACAATGAACCAAAATTGTTGTTATAAATAAAATTAAATTAATCCATGAAAAAATATATCTTTTATATTTAATATAATGGTATTTTTATTTTATTTATTTAGTTTTATAATTCCATTATGAATCTGCCAATACAATAAATATATTTAATGGTTTTAAAATCATTTCATTACGAGAATGACTCACCTACACATAATAAAGGGTAATGTTATATTAATCATAGACCATAGGTTCATTCAATAATTAATACTACTTATATTTGGAATAAACCTTTGGAAAAATCCAATGAATGGTTTTTGGTTTTGGTTATTTTCATATATAGAGTCCAGAACACATGTTAGATAAATATTAAGGACATAAACTCCCTATTTCCTATTAAAACCCATAATTCCTATAAATCATCATAAAAAATCATTTGATCATGTACTTACTCTTCTAACCACTCTTTAGAGTCCTCCCATGGTTCCCCCACGTTCTCATGAATCTCTTTCAAAGTATTTGGCGACACACAATCTAGTAGGGTATCCTCACCATCTTTTCATTATTCAAGTTTTTATCATATTATGCATTCTATTTAATATTTATAATGTTGTGATATGTTGCAACAAGACCCTATTACAAATTTTTTTTTCTCTAAATGTTGATATAAAAAATTTTCCCTCATCAACCCATTTTATGATGCTTTACGTGGCATTATTATACTGCAAAAATTTCATCGTGAATTTCCAGTCCAAAACAATTATGTAGTGAATACCATACCCATTTAATATAAAATCTATTTAATATAATACACAAATAGTAGTATTAATTTGGAATTAATATTATTTATTCCACAATCTAAGATCATGGAATAAAATATGATGATGTATGAATCCATTATTAGTGATCTATGTTGAACACTTAAGCATAACAATGACATGAATGTGAGATGTGCACTAAGAATTTTATAGAGAAATAATGAATTTGGTAATGTTTTTCCTCATGAGAAGACGTGTGGGAAAATTTAGTAAACTTTATTAGTTTAGGGTACTTTTCCTATCATGATGTCTTGATAGTAACAATTGACCTATGATTATGATGCAGTGTTTTATATTGTGGCCTCATTTCCCATGTTATGATTTACATGCTATAACATTCCTTATTATTCATGTTTCATATTTTTACAACTAAAATTATTATTTTATAAAAATCTAAAATATAAATCCATTATTATTCCCAAATTAGTATTTATTGAAAACGTCTTTCTTATGCTTTCCTTACATTATCCCATGCTGTTTTAAGTGAGAGCATGTCAATTATGTTTTCAATAAGTATGGTGTTATTTCTATTTTAAATTGTTATGGAATGTACATAATTCCTAATGAAAAAAATACTTATTTATATTATGGGTTATATTAAGTGTTATTTTATGAAATAAATCATTTATTAATTTGAAATTGATCTAACAATTGTTATAGTGTTTATTTGAGGATAAAATAAGTATTTTGGGATTAGGATTATTTAACTCTAAGGGAAGAATAAAGGATAGGACTAAATATAATAAAACATCCGTAAATTATGGTTAGTAAAAAATAGTTTTTTTCAAGAAAACATATTCATATCAGGATTCTTTATGTGGATGTTGTTCAAGAATAGGTGTAGATAGTGGTAGCAACTTAGAAAAGCTACGCCAGGCTTATCTTAGCATGATCTAGTTCCTCATAATAGGCCTTATTGTGCACTAGGTTTGACACTCTCGAGGGATATGCATTGGTATTATCTAAATCTCATTATAAACCATTATTAAGGGAAATAAATTATTATAACAATATATGTTACGAAATATATCATAAATAACATAGATTAAACCTAGAAATATACAAGTTATTGAAATTAATGTTTGTTATCAATTATCCATTTAATGTCCTTAAATTCATCATTTTGTAATTAAGAGTTTAAAAATAATCATCCATAATTTTAATTTTATTCTATCCAATGGATATAAATAGGATGAATTAGGTACAAAACAAATGTGAAGGGAAATTTGACTACTACCCCAATGAGATTCACAACCCGATTGGAGAAAGATTCACAAACAAAAAGATGAACACATCTTAGGTGACACATGTTTTGAATTGTAACAGACATCCTGATGAGTTTCCAAATTCCCCTAAGGGATAAAAAGATGCAATTGAGACCTTTATGTAAATATACCCATACTTTGAATGGATTGTTTGATCCCTTATTCACAGAATAATGGTTCTACTACAATGAGTTGATATTCTCCATCATTAAATGTTTAGAACAAGACAATTCTATTCTATACATTTATCATATGGATATATAAGATTATATGTGGTAGTAATCAATCAAAAATATGAGTACTGACGAAGATATTGAAAAAATGGGGTGGAAGGTATTTTGGAAATTGTTTTGGGATAAATATTTTCTTTACACTCTTTCCTAAAATGTAATGTTAATTCCATGAACTTATGGTAAAAGGTGATGAATCTATTAGGATGTACAAGGAATACATCACAACAGTAAAATGATATGAATTATTGTTTATCATTACCCATAAAATTACATGTAAAAACTAATTTGGTGGGACAAAACCGAGAATACAAAAAATCCATAATAATCCAATGCATCAAAAGAAATGAAGAAATTGTATAATGTTACCTCAAATTCAAGATGGAGTTCAGGGAAGCTCAAGGGTATCACGATGATAATATGTTGATAGTAGTGTTTTATTATGGTGGTATTATGTGGAAATATATTTTTTCTATGAAATATCTACATCTAACATGAAAATGGGGTGGAAAGAAGCACCCCAAAAAATTTATTATTGAGAATTAGGAAATCATTTAGGTGTTAGAAGGATATACACCTACCTAACAGTTGCTGATATGATAAACCCAAAAATATGACAGAGGAATGGAATACTCCGACCAACCCTCAATGTATTTTTCATTACTTCAACTACATAGATGCAAAGAAATTATCAAACAAATGCACCCTAAAGATGGATTTTGGAGACTCCCAATAACCTCCAAGGGAGAAAGGGTGAAATATTTCTATCACAACTATTGAGGTGGACCTCAATAATGAAGTGGTGATAGGTATGATAGTTATTCATTCATGAATGGAGAACATAATTTGTGATTATATTTTTTTCATTCCTTCATATAAATATGGTTAATCAGAATTATTAAATCATCATTAAAATTATGGAAGTAGAGTTATCATTGAAAATTGGGAATTTAGAAATTAGTACATCCTCAGTATATTAATCCTCCCCAATAATTCTTTTTTATGAACTTCACTATGAATATTTTCATGCCCCTTTGGTGTAATTTGATATAATTTCATGCATGAATTGGAATTCCAAATATTGTTCGTACACAATTTTTCAGAAAAAATGAAATCAATCTACGTATTTTGAATCATCTTATGATTCTATACATGTTCAAGAAAAAGGATGAATCTTCAATAGAACGAATATCTCAATCATGGATAATATTTCCTTGATGAGTGAAGGTATCTAGATATATTGATTGATTCTAAGGAAATTATCATCTTTTAAGACATTCCAATGGTGATGGAATACACTAGTAAGTTTATCAGGGAATTATCGTGTATTTATCCTAGATGAGAGGCTGAATTTTTTATTGATCTTATACCTGGGGAATTTCCATTATCTAAGACTCAAAATAGAGTGTATGTTGTGGAACATAATGATCTAAAAAACTAATGTAAAATCTAGATGAAATGTTCATAATCTGATGTTCTTCACCATATAGTGAACTAGTACAATTATTAAATATGATTTATAGGTTAATGCACCTTTGAATCGATTATCATCATATCAACATGATCATGTTAATGAATAGTATCCATATATACATATTTATAAATTATTTGATTAGATATTTAGAGCACAATATTTCTCCAAGTCGGATCACTGTTAGGGATGTTATAATGGAATGTTGAATAATTAAGATATCCCTAATACTACTATTCCTATAATGAATATGAACTATGGGTTCATAGGTATTCCATTAATACTTATTAATGCTCTAGAAACATTCATGGACATGATGAATAGAGTCCTTAGAGGTTATGTGAAAGAATATTTGGTAGTATTTATAGATGATATTATATTATACTCCAAATGAAAGGAGGATAACTTTGAGCATATGAAAACTATTTTAAAGTCAATATGAATGAATAATCATTATTCTATATACTTCAAACATGATTTCAGGTTGAAGGAAGTCTCATTCTTGCGTAATATCATCACACTAAATGGGATATCTTCAGACCCTTCAAAAAGTAGAAAAAACTGATGGATGTTTGAGGCCAACATCTATAACAACTTAAAAATGGTCACATTATAAGGGGTAATTTTTATCATTAGAGGGGGTTATAACCCCTTAAAAACACATTAGTTGTCATTATATGGAACCACAGCTAAGGTGACTGCCTAATACCATTAGAGGCAGTACTGAGTAAGTGATAGTAATGTCATAGTGACTTTAGTAACGGTTACATTAGAGGGGGATTAAAACCCATCTAATTTTTATATAGTTGACAAGATTTAGGGATAGTTAAAACTATACCTTAATAAGGGGTCACTAAATGTGTGGTTTGTGAAACCCTCCCCTAAAGATTTTGTTTTCCTGGACCCTCAATACCCCATTCATGTTTCACCTCACCCCTCCAATCAATTCTCGCCCTCCCATTCGCACTAGAGCCACATCCCCAGTTATCTCCCTCTTATTCCTACCTCTCCCCAAGCGCTTCACATTCCACCCACATCGTGCCTACCATGCCTGATACGTACTTTCCCCCGAACATCCTGCATAGCTGACATTCCCGCCGCCATCCTCCCATCCAATAAAGAAAAATAACATCCCCAAGGAATCAAACCATTGTCCAGTTTAAATGCATATTACCAGAAACCAACCTATAAACCACTGAGGCAAATGATTTTTGATATTCAAATTAAATAATATTTTATTGAAATATATTTGAATATTTATAATAATAAATATTATTAGCATAATATATTTAAAAACATATAAATAGTAATAATATATGTACTATTTTCTATATTTATATGTATAATCAATTATAGATATTGTTTTTTTTAATTTATATATCACCTAAATTTATTAAACAAGTATATATGAACATATAGTTTTTATATATGTATTTGTGTATTTGATAACAATAATATTATTAATTATTTTTATTCTTATTATATATATATTTTAATCTATAAAAATTATATGTTTTTTTATAATGGTTATACATTTATTCTATTATTTAAATCAATCATATATTATATTCAATACATTTGTATTATATATTTCTGTAAGTTATTTTAATATTTAAATTCATATTTATATTATTTATATATAAAAATAATATATATATATATTAACATAACATATTTATGTAAGGTCTTTAAAAATATATTTATATAACGTCTTTCAAAACATATATTTATTATATATATATATATATATTTATAAACTGTGTAATGTTATATAAAATCAATAGATTATTATTATTATATAAAATGAAATATATATAAATATTAATATTTTTTGTAATTAATATTATATTATATATAATTAATATTATACTATATATAATTAATATTATACTATAAATAATTAAATTATAATATATATATATATATATATATTTAATATGAATATTATATATAACAAATATTATATGAAATACAATTTTATATTATATATAATTAATATTTATATAATATATTATCAATATTATGTGAAATATATTTTACTTTAAAAAACTAAAAAAATTATATTAAGTAAAATTTCATATTATATATAGTTAATATGATATGAAATAAAATTTATAAATATATTTATATAACTTATCTCAATAGATATATTTTTTATTATGTGCATTAATACAAATTAGTAATTCATTAAATAAAATTATATAATATTGTTTACATAAATATAAATTCATTTGAGTAAATTATTTTTCATATAATATTAATTCTATATAATATAAACGCATAAACTTATAATATAAAAATATATTAATTATTATAATAATAAAATTAATAAAAACAACAAGCTTGTGTTTTTATATGATATTTAATTTTAAATAAATTGTATGTATGTATGTATATATAATATGTTTATTCTTTTGAATTATAAAAAATTAGTATTATATAAAATAATATTTATACTAATAAATATATAATAATTTACATAATATTATACAATTATATTTATGTATACATTTAAATAAAATTTAGTACAATCATATAAATATTTTATATAATATGTTCATATAATGTATTTAAATACCTTTATATCTTGTGATTCAATTATATATTTATATATTATATATTTTTTAATAGTGGTGGTTCACAAACCCTATAATCTCTTAAAATAGAGGTGGATTTGAATCCCCATTAAAGGAAAGACATTTGAGGGGGTTTTTGAACGCATTTTAAATTAAAGACGTTAGACACTATTTTGACCACCCTTTAATTTAATTACATTAGAGGTTTTATTTAACCTCCTCTAATATATAGACATTAGAGGGGGTTTTGAACCTATTCATATTTAATAAATTAGAGGGGGGATTTGAAAACCATATAATTTAAGACATTATAGGGGTTTTCCAACCCCCTCTAATATAATATAGTATAAGGGTTTTTGAACCCTTTCTAAAATCCCAATATATATTCAAAAAATAATGTTAAAAAATTTGAAGAGTTTCAAAACCCACTATAATTTAAGAAATTATGGGGCTCCAAAACCCCCTGTAGATTAGAAAAATAGTATGTTTTGAATATAAACTCCCTCTAATTATTTTATAAAAATTAATTTAGAGGGGTTTAATAACCCCCTCTATATATAATGAAAATTAAATTTTAGGGGGTTTAGCATAACCCCCTCTAAATAACCCCCTCTATTTTACTCTTTTTTTAGTAGTCTGTAGTTTCCATGGAATAACTAGGTGTTATAATTGATATTTTATTAATTTCATGAAATTTTAAAATCATATATCCAAGTTAACTTATAATAGAGTAATGTTTCCTTGGAATGATGAATGTGAAGTGAGCGTAATGGAGTTAAAATGATGGAATATAACTGTACTTGTGCATACACTACTCAAAAGTGGATAACATTTTGTAGTATTCAGTGATTCTTAGAATAAGGGCATTTGATGTATGTCAATGCAGAATGAAAATGTCATAGAATATGATTAAATGTAGTAGAAAGATCAAGAACTGAGTTTTCTAATTTATGATCTGGAGTTGGCTAGAGTGATCTTCTATTTGATGATGTAGAGGAATTATCTCTTTAATTAGAAGTTTGAGATATATAATGATCTAAAAATCCTAAAATTTTATTTAACATTTAAATATATAAATTTTAGCCAACAAGTATATTTTACGATAATCAAGGACTATGAATTCATAATCCACTACGATCATAGTAGAATGAATAAATTGGAAAATTATATATGAGGAAAGTATTTAGAAATACTACCATTGATGTAAATATAGAGGGATCCAATCTTTTTAGACTTGGAATGTATTGACATGAGAATCATAATGTAATGAACACCATCAATCCTTTCCCAAATTATTTCCCAAAAATGTCATCAGAATATATTAAAGGATTCTCAAAGAGGTGATGTGTGATATTTAAAAAAAGTTCAATCTATGTGTAAATGAAAATCCATGATGTTCAATGTCAATGAAGGAGTTGTACAATTTCACACATGACAATCTGTTCCAAAATATCTTAAAAATGATCTATTGGTTTATCTATATAGTTTACCCATTTCTATCTATCTTAGAATCATGATGATGTATCAGGATCTCTGAGACCATTGCTGTTCGGAAAATATAAATAATGATATCATAGAATATACATCAGAGTGATAGGTATTTCTGCATGTGAAGAGTGAAAGTCCAATATTTGAGGTTGAGATCAAACCATTACCCATACCAACATTATAATTGGAAAAAATCACCATAGACATTGTCACCATTTTTAAAAAGATCAAGAGGTAGAAATTCTATTTGGGTTTTTCTGGATTTTTTTTCAAATAAAAATATATCTACCACAATGTTAGAAGAAATGTCATAGGAAAAACTCAAAGGAGAATACATAAGAGAATTTTTAAGAGATCTTGGTGTACCAATATTAATTATATCTGACTAAGATCTTATATTCACATATAAGTTCTGAAAATGTTTCCAAAATTCTCTATGTAATGAATTGAAGATCCGAAAAACTTATCATCCTCCAACATATTCCCAATATGAGTGGACTATTCAGAAACTTGAGTAAATGTTGTTATCATGTTCTATGGACATCAATGGAGGATGGGAATAATATATACCTCGTTTTTATTTCACTTAGTGCAAAAATTTCCACTCGGTGATCAAAATGGCACCCAATGATTGTCTTTATTAGAATAGGCGAACAACACATTAATGTTGGTTTGATGTTGGGGAAAAACTTCTGGTCTTGAAACGTTCTAGGAAATGGTTGAAAATGATTAAACCATTCAGAATCCCATTAGGGATTCTATGAGTTGAAATAAGGGTCATTATGAAAATCATTGGTGAGATGTGTTGTTTAATGTTAGATACATGATATTCATATACATATCTTCTATGTAAATATAATTATTTTTGGGAAGAAGTAAAATCACAGTCAAGGAAAGATCATCCCCTTTGAGATCATTGATTATATCCAAGGAATATCCATTCGACTTACACTCTAACCTAACCTATGTCAATAACATGATGTATTACACATATCCCACTTCAGATATTACATACCAAAAATCTGTACATATACTCAATCTAGAGGTTATACCATTGAAGAACGACCATTCCTATTACGAGTGTCCCCTGAAAATCATACATCTTAAATAAAATTTTCAATGAATTATAAAATAAGACCTTGTAAAAGGGTTTCATAGAAAGTTAATATTTTAATAATTTGTATGGGAATCATAGAAAGTTATTAATTAAAAACACCCTCATCTATGAGGGAAAATGAAATTTTTAGGGAGAAATTTCAGAAGAGGGGAAGATCATAACTACTTGAATTGTTAAAAATAGAATCACCCGTATGATTTAATTTATTGTATTATTATGTAATTTGGGTATTCAAACCATATTAATTCAATTGGATTTATCCTATAGAATTTAATAATCTATAATGATTCATTACCATTGATAATGTCAGCAGTGAATAGTGAATACATGATTATTATAAATAACGTGTTTTAAAAAAATTGAAATAATTAAATGATGGGATGGCCTCAACTAATAAGATCATACACTTTGAAGCACATTTACAAGATATTTATTGGGAGATAGATTCATGGGGTGTTTCCCCTAACCAATCCCATGATTATATCTAGCAACATAATCATGATTGGAATTCTTTTTTGGAGATGATAGTGCTCATCAAGAGCATGAATGAAACCAGGTTTGTTGAACCACCCGAAAAATATATCATCATCCCACAACTATTTGTTATGACATTTCATAGTGTATTAAATGGTCATTTACCAATACGATAGTAATATTTCTATGTAAATAAATTTTTTATCAGACAATGAATATATTTTCATCCTATTATTGTAAATTTATAAATGATATTGATTTTTATTCAATAAAAAATTATGTATTTGAGTAATATTCAAATTTTACTAAAGAATTTATTTTTATGAAATAATTTATTTTTGAAATATTATAATAAAATAATATTATTAATTAATTTTTAAAAACTATAAAAGATCTTAGAATTTTTATCTCATAAAATGTAATTTTTATAAGGGTTTACAAACTATTATTGTCAAAAAGCATACATATCTAATTAAATATAGATTATTATATTAAATGAAAAAATTCAAATATATAGAAGATTGTTTAGATAAAATTATTACTATTTTTTGGATTAAAACAACAAAATTATCAAAAGAATAATTTTTCATAATTTCATTAGCCATTTGAAATCTTTGATAAAAATAAAATACAATATAAATACACAATATGTATTTTGAAATAAGAATGAACCAAAACTGATTTAATAAATACTATAAATGATATCCAAGAGAAAATATTTGTTTTATTTTTATAATAATTATATTTTAGTATATTTTATTATTTTTATAAGGACATTATGAATACTCCAAAAATAGTTTTATATTTTATTGTTTTAAAATGACATCATTAAGACTGTGGATCCCCTGAACATAATCAAGAATTTTATTTTATTAATTTATGACCGTGAAAAAAGAAAATAATGAATACCACTCGTATTTCGTAGAAATCATTTGAAAAAATATGGTATGGTTTTTGGTTTGGTTAATATTATTATAAAAAGTCCAAAACCTAGGTTTTACAAATATCAAATAAATCCACTCTCATTTCCTATATTAACCCACAAAATATCTCATATCGCTTCTGTAAAACTCTTGTTTGGACATCCATACTCTTCCCTCTCCCCTCTATAGTCCTCCAAATTGCCCCCATTTTTTCAAGTTGCTACTCCCAATCATTTAAGGTCACCAAAAAATGTAATGGATCCTCACCATCACGTTGTTATTTACATTTCCTTGTAATGTTATGCCTATATTTCCAAAATCCCTT
Organism: Viscum album; assembly: GCA_963277665.1. Taxonomy (NCBI): domain Eukaryota; kingdom Viridiplantae; phylum Streptophyta; class Magnoliopsida; order Santalales; family Viscaceae; genus Viscum; species Viscum album. The sequence continues at coordinate 974,408,092 of OY728141.1, forward strand.
TATGGGTTATCTCAATCAATGTCCCTATTAATAAAAATTTAATTTCTATAAAATTATATCCCCCTTTCTCTCTCATCAACATATTTTATAAATTTGTATGTGGGGTAATTATGTTGCCGAAAGTTCACCATGATTTTCCATGAAAAAAAGTTCTCAACGTAATACATTACATTTTTAATATAATTTTTGTTCACTATTATACCCTAAAAAATAAATGAAATAAAACTTACATGCAACTATTACACACTCCATAATATTTTATAAAATATGATGATTAATGGTTCTATATTCTAGGATCTATTTGGAAATATTAAACATGAGAATGAAATGAATCTGACGGGTGAACCCAAAATTATATAGAGCACCAATGATTTGGATAATATTTATTCCCATGAGACATCATGTTGGGAAAGGTAGTGAATATTATTACATTAGTGGATTTTTTTGTCATGATTTGTCAACTATTATCCTTAACAAAATTTTATGATGCATTATTTTAGGTTGTTACCACATTTCTCTTGTTATTGTTATACTACAATAACATGCCTCATTATTGAGGTTCCTTTTTTTAAAAAAATTGATATTCCTATTTTATAACATGTATTTCCTTATTCCATTCAAATTCCCTTATTTGGATTTATAGCTCACCCATTTATTATATATGTCCCCAGGTTATCCTCTAATGTTTTAAGTGCGAGAAGGTTAAGGTTGTTTTCAAAAATGATGTTGTTTTTCCTATTCTAAACTTTTATTTCATGTACCAAATTAAATAAGTCACATTCATTATCAATATTCAGGTTTATATTGACTTTATTTATTTAAAATTAATCATTTATCCATATGAATTAAGGGAAATGGTTTTTACTCCATTAGTGGTCAGAAAAATGTTAAAAGAGACTATAATTAAAGCGTAATTTATCAGTATATAATCATGATGTATCATCATATTATTTCTATGTTCATTTAACAAATTTATGTCTATTTAAAATGGTTTCATATAAACTAAAAAATGATTTTTTGTTAAGAAAGTGTGTATATGATAATATATTTTTAAATTGGTCTTCAGGAATGATTGAAACTGAATAGTTTATTACAATGTTAACTTAGTTGATGAAGGGTATTAATGGTGGAACAATTGAAAGAGAACAAAAAAATTAATTGTACAAAAACATTTCTATAATAACGAGTTTATTGAAATAGAACCCACCAGCTCTTCATGGATCCTTAAAAATGGTCAATGATAAAATATGGAAAAATTAATTTGACATGATATTTATTATTTTAAAATGTAATGATCATAAAAATTAATTTATTCCTATTCATATTATGGATGTATAATTCCATCAATGGTGGTACTGATTAAGAATATTAACAAGAAGGATTAGATAGAGGCCATATAGTGGATTGTTATTAATTATCTTCACCTTGAGTTTTAATTTCATTATATTAATTAAATTTGAATTGAAAGGTAATTAATTGAATTGATGAAAATAAAAAGAATACTTTATGGCCACATATTAAATATTTTTACCTTATCTTCCTTATATCCCCAAAATTCCTTAATAAAACATGATATAAATACTTATAGATATTACGTAGGTCTAATTTTTTTTGAATCATTTTAGGAACTCACAAATTTAAAAATTATTATGACATAGATCATGAGAAAAAAATATTGAGAAATCATTTGTCAAAAATGTAATATATTTTTAAAAGAATAGTATGAAACGGTTTATAATGAATGTAATTGAGAATCATGGCACAATTAAAAAATATTTTAAGACCCTAGAAAAATCAAAATGTGGTTACTGGAATTATATATAAATATTGATGGGATCAGGAAAGTATACCAAGGTGGAAATCATGTCCATTTTCGTTATGATTGAATAAAATAATAGGTCTTATCAGCCCTATAACTGGAAAAATGTTAACAGAGTAATAGTGAGATATATATTTCTACAACGAGTTTTAAAATTATGCTGAAATTTTTCTCATGAATCATGTTGGTAAATATCATTTTCAAAAATAAAAATTTATATTAATTTTTTTCCCTAATATAATAGATGTGTATCCCTCAAAGAATAATTTTATAGCAATATTACATGTCTATTTTAGTTAGAATAACATATTATTAGATTGGTAATCTATTAGGAATTTTCATATCTAGTAAGTTTTAATGTAAAATAAAAATTTCAAACCCAGAATAATATATCAATCAATTTATAACTAATATATTTCCACAAATTGATGAATTTTTTTATTAGCTAAAGGAATCTCATTATTCTGAAATAATTAATCATATATCCTATTACTATCTGCATAAAATTAATGAGGTATACATTTCATCAATATTATTTTATAAAATTTATGGACAATTCAAATTTAATTTTATTTATTTTTAGTTGATGAAATCAAGGAGTTTATTTATGGATATTATGAATATAATATTCCATGATTATTAGGATAAAGTTTTAGTTGTTTCACTGATGAAATTGTTTCATTCATTAAATTTTATGAGGAACATGAAAATAATTTATGAATTATTGTAAATATATTAAATGAAAATAAATTTTATGCATATTTAGTTAAACAATAATTTTTTACAACTGTTTTAATTCCATGTGTTATTAATTATAATGTTGAAATAATATTTTCAAAAGATAAAAATAATTTTCTTAATATTTTTGAAGGCATATAAATATCAATGACATAAAATTGTTTTTATATAAGTGGGATTCTATCAATTGTTTGTTAAAACACTTTTATGATATCTATCCCAATAATAATGTTCACATGAAATTGAGTGAAATTAATTTAGTAAATTGAAAGTGATTAATTTTTCTAGGATTTGAAAATATTATTGGTAAATTCTTATGGGTTATCCATTCCAAAAATAAATGGTGAATTTTTAGTTTATAGTCATGTTTCCTTAAAGGGACATAGTAGCCTCTTGGTGAAAGATGATTGAGAAATTGTATATTTTTTTTGTCAATTGAGACATCATGTGGTAAAATATCATCCCCATGAACTTTAATTGGCTTTGGTATTTATTTGTATAAAAAAATTATAGATATAGTATAAGTGGGGTAAAATTTAGAATTTATACTAATGATAAGAGATAAAATTATATATTAACTAAAAAATCATTTCAATATTATAAAGAGAATGTGGTTGGAAAATAGAAATGATTTTAACAAAATGACCCACTATTATCCAGGTAATAAAATATATAAATATATTAACTTGGCTCAAATAGAAAGTATGAGGTTTACCTTGAAATGTTAGGAAATGATAATTTTTTTAATTATTTAATGAAAAAATGAAAATAAAGTATACATTCATAGACTCCCTATATTTTATGATAGGTTTCCATGAATTCATCATCATTAGATATAATTATATATGCTTATATGATCTGTGTTTATTTGTAAGAAGTCATAGAATTAGATAAAATGTAAAAATTTCATGTATGTAACACCGATGAAGAATGTGTCATGAGACTTTGTATGAGGTTGGGTGTGCTGAGTGATTTAGAGTTAAAAATTAATTATATAGTGAATCTCAGAACTATTGATTTTTCATTAATATTGATATAACTTAGTTTTACACATTCCTTCTTGTATATGTTTGTTTCATAAAATAATTAAAATAATTGTTGATTATAATAGGTAATTTTAGTTAGTTAATATGATAAATATAAAATACAGCTCAATAATGGGATGGTTCAAACATTTCTACAGCATAAGTGTAAAATATTAAACATATATATTGATTTCATTATTGGATACACAATTACATCCAACGGTAATATTTTTAATATGAATATTGTTGGTAATTTCACTAATATGAGAATTTTAATTCTTTTATGATATTATGTATTTTGAATAACATTAATGATGTTAAAATAAAGAGAAAATTAAATTACAATGACATTCTCTCACTATTTTATCTAATTTTGATCGCATATTTACTGGTCATTTTTTGGAAATGACATCATAAGTCATCAGGTACTAAATATAATTTTTCTACATATTTTCATCATCAATATAATTGATATCTAGAGCGAGAGACTCAAAATTCAGAAATTAGGATTGAGATTTAAAATTGAACTCTCATTTATTTTATGATAAATATCTTTAAATTGAATAACTTTCTTATAATAATAGTTTTAATTGTATTATACATATGGAACATTTTTCCATTATGTGAAATGTGGTGTTGAACACCATAATGTTAGGATGAAGTGGATTATATAATATTTTTTGGAACATAATAGTTAGATGAAATGGTTGAGAAGGTAAAGATGATTTTTTATCCCAAGAGAATATTTTTGAGCATGCATAAGGGTTGTGCAGAAAATAGGAGGATATACATTTCATCAGAGGATTAAGATAATTTATCTATAAAAATGTCTCAAAAATAATTGTATTGAATGATTTTACAAAATGCTAAATTAATGTTAATATTTAATTATACCGTACTAAATTTTGTAAACATTAGGATCAGTTTCTAACAGGAAACCATTACCTCTGAGTGTATCTCGAGTACATATTGTTTTTAATATCTTAAATGAAAATTGCACCTAATACATCTTTTTTTGGCCCTTAGGTGGTATAACATGACTAGAATATTTAATATGAAAAAACCAGATTGATATTTTGATTTATATAGAGTTTTTGGAATGAAATAAGATGATTAAGTAGAATAATCTTCTTTTATTGAGTAACATTACTGATGACGGAACATGGGAGTCAAAAAAGATTGAGGGAAAAATACCCTAATTTTTTTAATTATTGATTAAAATAGTAATGATGAAATTTCTATAATGGGGGATGAATATAGAACCCCACATTTTCCTTTAAATAAATCAATCTTTTTAATAACACATATAAAATTTTTATTAACATTCCTTCATGTTTTATAAATACTTTTATATAATGTTTCAATAAAAAAGGATTTGTTTTATATAACTATTTTTTTCCATGATTTTAAGAGTTTTATATAAGGCATAACATTATATATAATAAAATTATAATTTTTTATTAATTAATCTATTATTGGATTCATCATAATGAATTTATCATTGGGTATTTTTTAATTAAAAGACGGATTTTAGTGATAAAGGTGATAAATATCGATTTTACAATTATTATTACCTTTGTTTTAGTTTATTGACATTATAATAAATTTGATGATTAAAATACCATTTTTCAACAAAATTAATACATAATAACTAATAATATTATTTTCTAAATAATATATTGAGTATGTAAATATATGATAAATATTTTTTAAATTTAAGTTATATTCTTATTTATAATATTATTGTTTTTGTTCCATTCATTATTTGTTTTATAGAAAAGTTTATTTTCTATTTTTGGTATTTTATTTTAAAATAATATTTCTTATATATAAATTCCAAAAAATAATTTCAAATTAATAATCTTAATAAATTTTTTATAAAATCATTAAATATTCATAAATAATTTTTTGTTTAAATAATATATAAAGAAAGGATTGTGTATTTATAGTATATATTATTATAAGAATAAAATATTAATTCATACTTGATAATTATTTAAATTTTGTAATCAAGATGATCATATTTTTTTAAAATCTAAATTTCTTTTTGGTCCCCAAGAAAATTAACCTTGTTGAATCTTTTCCACCATGGTAATGATTATGAGAGTCAACAGGGGTAATAAAACTTAGAGATCTAGTTTTAATGTAATAAAAAAATTGTATATTAATGTATGAGTGGATTTACATCCAATACCAATTAATATTTGAAACATTATAATTTTCTTCCACATTTTCTTGGTAAAAACATATCATATATTTAAATTTATTAAGTATTTAAAATGTTTCTCTCCCCACACTTATTATAGGACTCCTCATCTCCTATATTATTCACATAACCTGAGAAATTTATTTAAAATACAACCTAATGAAATAAAATCTAAAAATACCTCCTCACATCCTATATGTATGGGTTTTACCAATGTAATAATCCTAGTAGTCTTACTATGTATTCCTAATAAGGTTTCTAAAATAAGAGTTAAAACTGTTGCTTGATTTTTTCCATGTCAATTTCTTCTTCATCATATATAATTTTTTAAATATGATAATATAATAATTAATTTATCTTAAAATTAAAAAATTATTTTAGTTTTATGGTAAAAACATTTTTCCGCTATTTCTCCATGTTAAAGAAAATGGGAGCATTTCCCATGAAAACATGTAGACTACATCCCCCCGCAAGTGATGTTTATCTTCTGTCATCCAGAAACTATATTGAGTTGAAATATTATAGATAAAATGAATATATATGATATATATGATACAATTATTATTATATAATGATATCATATTAATTAATGTTTCCTCTTACATCTACTAAAACACTATAACATCACTTGTGCATATGTGCATTCTACAACTGACTAGAAGCATTGTAATTGAAAAATCATTTTCACTACCCGTCCACTGGGGCCCGTGTTGTGACTACCCCAAGACCACCTTCCAATGGACAGGGGCTGGCGACGAGCACCGAAAGGTGTATCCTCTAAAATGGGAAGGCATTGCCTTTACAACCTGTAAACTCACACAAACTAAGCACACAACAACATACAAGAAATAGGTAAACTATATGGTAAATAGGGTGAGTATAGTAAGTAAAGTGGGAAAAAATATAGGCCCAACTAGAAAGTACTAGTAATATTGATAAAGAACAGCTCATGTGATCACCTACCAATGACCCTACTTGAAGGGTAATTACAACACATGAATAGTCATCTCTGTGGTACGCCACATCTATGGTCCACCTCCGAGAAACCTCCAGTACTAGTACCCACGTCCTTATTCAATGTTGTCCGTAATTTTCCCAAGACACAATAAGGTGTGGTCATATCCCGTGCAGGGGTGAGTATAACGATAACCAGTTGGGACCCCGGTACCCTCATAGGTCTCTAATAGTAACATAAAGGAAAAACTATAGATCAAGAATTAGTAGTCATCAACACAACATAGGTATATGTCTATACATATACCTATGTTATCAATATATACAAAGGTAACACCACAAAGGTAGAAATACCACACATGTAACAAACTAATCTCAAAAGGTTTTCAATGAAGTATAGAAGTACATATTATTAGTCACAAAGCTAGATCATCTCATTCTGTCAAGAGGCATTACTACTGACCATATAGAGTCCGACCCACATTGGATTGATAGGCACTAACCCCCGCAATGACCCACACAATATCGTTGACCACTGAACCACACAGGATATGACCCACACAGGATCTGTATTTTCTGACCCACACAAGATCGATGAGCGCTGACCAACATAGGATTTTACCCACATAGGATCGTTGTTGACTGACACAGGATCGCTCGGTACTAACCTTCCTATGATCTGTCTCCAACCTCTGCCTCAATAACAGCCACAAGATTCCCGTGAAAATAATTTTTATTAGATCCAGTCCTCAATTCAGTGGTTATAACTCAACCACCACAATTCTCCATGAAGATGTATACCAAATGTCAGTCACATCATAAAGGACCCAACACATCAGACGACGCATCAATCAGACACACGATATATAAGTTATTAGCATTTCTGCTCCGAGGGCCCGGTCTGTTTCGAGGTTTGATCCAACCTGGTCATACTCCAAATTTATCCAAAACTCAAGTGAAGTATACCAAAAGTCCCATTTTTATCCAAGTATTTCAGTACCATGGGCGGTTCATCAAACGAAATCCTGATTCTCAATATATGGCCAAAAAGGCGATTCTGGGTCCTGAGGGGCCCGGGTCTGGTCCGACCTGGTCGGACCGACCCCGACTATCCCATAATGGTGTAACCCAGATGTTCGAGGGCTCTTTGATCCTAACCCATGAAGGGAACAACCTGGTCTGTTCATGGTGTGGCCTACTGGGAGCAGCCCGGTGGCATGCCCCTATAGAGCATCCCGCTGGGCGCGGCCCGTGGGGTGGTGCGGTCCGCCCGGGCTGGCGCCGAAGGGGGAGAAACCCCACATCTATTCGTAATAATAAGGGGAAGCGCCATTATGCAATGTCATGTCCCCCAAAGGACCTGAGTGGGTCCCACGGTTCCACTACCGCCGTCAGGGGCTCCAGCCACTGCTTCTACGAGGGGTGATGTCACACGCCGCTGCTCCACTACAGCCGGATGAGTGTCCGCCCACCACCATCCTTCGTTACAGCCTAGAGGCCACGACCTTCTACACCACCAGTGTGGCGGATGCGCACTGCCTCATATCCACATGGCCAGCCAGTTGACGGACGCAATCCTTCCACCACCGCGACAGACGGGTTGCGACCTTACTTGCTACCGGTGGGTAAGAGGTGCACCGCCCCAATCCCACACGATCGGCATGGTGCCAACTGCCACCTTCCTTCACCATGGTCGTTGTGTCGTGGAAACTTTTGGCAGCGTGGTTGTGCTGCCGCAATCATCGCGGCTGATGGTATATTGGCCGCAGCCCACAAAGAACATGTTAGAAAGTATTGCAAAGGGATCAGTCCATGTTCGTGCAGCCCGCACCCTCTGCATTAAATCGGTAGAAGGTGTTTTAGGAGATTCAAACCATCATAAAACCATGAATAAAATTATTAAAAAATACCAACATTTATATTCGTTGGAGTTTTTGTGAGGATGGAGTTGAAGTCGGTGAAGGGGACACTGGTGTTTGTTTGCTCCCACAACACGTCTCCAATCCAGGCTTGTGCATCATCATCGTTCATCATTGGGGGTGGTTCTTCGTTGGAATTGATCCTCCCAAAATTTCTCCCCAATCACTTCCAATCCTCCCCCCTCTTTTTCAAATCTGGTTTCCAACCTTATGAAAGGTGAGGCGCCAACTAAATAAATTATATTTTTTACTTTAATTAAGTTTGGGACTTTAATTAAATTGGGATTGTCACATTAACTAAATTGGTGTTGGCACATTAAATTTGTGGAATTCCAATGGTTAACATCATATTAAGAGGGGTCCATGTGGTTCCCACCAGCATATTCAAAAATGAATGTTTCAATTTCAAAAAATAAGATAAAGCATGTTTATTTTATTCTCTTACAAGAATTTTCTGAAAACTAATTTCTAATATTGAATTATTGTGGTCGAGGTGAAGGTCTCCATTAGCGAATATGGGCACTTTGAGTTCAATGGTGTCCTGTGATTACAATTCTAAGTTATAGTTCAAAATTTACAAAATGTTGCACGCGTGTTTACTGAACGTACCTGAAACAAAGATTAGAAATTCATTCAGGGCACACCTAGGCACAGAATTATGTGTCGTCCATTTTCTTGGACTCGTAATATTTCCCTTTAATTAAAAAAATTACTTGGGAAAATTCGGGTCTTTACATTCTCCCCACCTCAGGACTTTTCATCCCAGAATGCCCCAATCCAATCTAGGGGAACAAGTGGGGGATACTGAGAATGTATCTGGTCCCCCCACACCCATGTCCTCTCTTATAGGTACAATTGAATCCAGCGTACATGCAACAGAGGTTTCAACCTCCCACAAATGACCCTCTCTTATCGATCCTCAATCGCTACTGAAACCTTTGAAAACATCACCCCATCACTGATGTTCAGCTCGACTCAGTTAATTATGTGTGAAGGATCATCTATGTATCTCCTTAGCTGGGATACATGGAAAAAATCATGCACCTGGTTCAACTAAGGAGGAAGAGATAAGCGGTAAGCCACATTTCCAACTCTGTTGAGGACCCGAAATGGATTTATGTACCTCAGAGATAACTCCCACCCCAACCAGATCACTGTAAACCTCATTGAGGGGAGATATGTAGAATGACATGGTCACCATCATCAACCTCAAGAGGTCTCCGTATCCTATCATCATTGGACTTCTTCTTGCTCTGTGTTATCTTCATCCGTTCCTGGATGATCAGCATCTTCTCTGTGGAAGCCAGTACCATCTCTCGTCCCTCGAGTGCTGACTCTCATGGGTCAGTCCAACACATAGGTGATATGCAATTTCAACCTTAAAACTCCTGGAATGGTTCCATTTTGATAGAGGAATGATTATTGTTTTTGTATGCGGACTCCACCAAAGGCAAGTGATCCTTCCAACTGCGGCCCAAATCTAGGACGCAAGCACACAACATGTTCTCAAGGGTCTGAATGGTTTTCTTTTTCTGACAATCCTTCTAAGTATGGAAGGCGGTGCTCAGTCGAAGTTGTGTCCCAAATGCATCCGATAACAACATCTATAGTCGAGAAGTGAATCGTGTGTCACGATTGTAGACAATCGTAGAGGGCACTCTATGAAGCTGTAAAATCTCCTGCATGTAGAGTCATCCCAAACTCTCTACTGATCCCTACTATCAGATAGGTAGGAAGTGGGCTGACTTGTGGAGTCCTTAAATGATCACCCAGATAGAATCATGACTCATGTATGTTTGTTGAATTCCTATCCTGTTGTCTATGTAAATTCCATCCCATACCCACTTTGGCACCTCCATTGGATGAACTAAGCCTACTTGAAACTGATGGTCTACATTCAAGTGCTGACAATTGAGGCACTGAGAAACAAACTCTGTTATAGATTTCTTCATTCCCGACCACCAGTGCTAACCCCAAAGGTCTGGGTACATCGTCACCACTCCTAGATGTACCTCCAGAGGGGGCGTGCCGAACTTCATCAACACTTAATCCCGTAGCACCACTCGTACCATAGTACATCCTCTAAAGGGGATGACATGCTCCCCACTATCAGAAAAACCATCAGGTGCATGTCCAATATATATCTAAGGATGTTGAGCCTCGCAGTCGTTGTCCCCAAGATGTACCTCCCAGAATCGTTTAAGGAGCAGGGGAGTGACTTTTAAAGACTGAATATATGCTGCTTCATCTCGATCCACATGGGATATCTGAAAATTTTCTAGCTTCTCTACCACCTCACTCAGCAATTGTATACCAGATCTCATGATGAGTGCATCTTCTACTAACCTCCCCTTCCTGGATTATAGACTATCTCAAAGTCAGAGTCCTAGATGAACTCATTCCAATGTCTTTGTATCAGGTGCAGGTCCTTCTCATAGAATATATACATGATACTCTTTTTATCAGTGTATATTTTAAAACATTCACCCATAAAAAAATGTCTCCACATCTTCATGGAAAAGACCACTACTTCTAACACCAGGTCATGCGTAGAAAATGTCTGCTTGTTCTGCCTTATATATCGAGAAACATACACGATAACTTCTCACTCATTCATAAAGTCACATCCCAGTCTTATACATGATATGTCATAGTAAACTAAAAACCCAATGCCCTCCTCTGGTATCCTCAAGATGGGGGCACTAGTTATTCACTGCCTTGGCTCTTGGAAACTCCAATGGAATCATTCTGACCACATGAAGGGTTTCCCCTTCTTTTTCAATGCCGAAAAGGGTTCCACAATTCTAGAATAGTCAGGCAAAAACCACTAGTAATAACGAGACAGTCCCAGAAAAATCTAAACCTCGATCACACTACTACGTGGATCTCAAAAAATCACATCTTTATTATTCGTTGGATCAGCCACAACTCTAACCTCAGAGATGATGTGTCCCAAGAAATGAACCTATTTTATCTCGAACTTGCACTTCGAGAGCTTACTATAAATCTTCTGCTCTCAGAGTGTGTGCATAACTATCTACAGATGATAGACATGCTCCCTCTCCATTGCTGAGTATATCAAGATGTCTTTGGTGAAGACTACCACAAAACGATCGATGTATGGTTGGATGATCCTATTCATAATTCCCATGAACATTTCTAGGGTGTTGTTCATGCCAAATGTCATACCCAAGAAATAATAATGGCTATACTGACATCTAAAAGATATCTTCTTCACATATTTGTCTCGTACCTTGAGTTGGTGATAGCCTAATCTAAGGTCTATCATTGAAAACTATCATGTTCCCTTTAGCTGATAAAGAAGATCATCAGTTCATAGAGGTGGGTACTTGTTCTTCACTATCACCTAATTATGGTGCTGATATTCTACATAGTGTTTCATAGACCCATCTACCTTCTTAGTGAACAAAATTGGGGCTGCCCAAGGGGAAATACCGGTCCTAATTAAACCCTTTCTCTGGAAGACCTCCAGCATTAATCACATACCTCGATGATCTTCATGAACCATCTGATATGCTGTGGTAGATATCGGTGTTGTCCTGTGGTAAAAGATGATGTAAAATTCCACCTCTCTGCGAGGAGGTAGACCTGAAACATCATATGGGAAAACATAGGCATACTGGTCCACCTCTACATGATAGATCACACTATCAACTTCAAATACTCCGAGGGTAAGTCTAGACAATTGATGTGTGATCGGGTGCACCCTCCTCCGGGTAAGTCCATCATGTGATGCAAAGGTTCCCATCTCACTGGTGAAGGAATAAATGGTCCCATCCATGCGGCCACACCACACATTGTGCATAATATAGTCGATATGAGCATGGATTCTGGATAAACAATCCATACCAAAGATGGCGTTTTGAGGCCTTGACGCTACTACTAGAAGATCCCAACCGAATCTCTCACCTCGTTGAGTAATCTCACACTGCCAGAACTAGTGTGTAATCATTGAATCTACTCCCATATGAGTCTTCATCCATAAGGATTGATCCAACATATCCATTGTAATCTTCGATCTCCGAATGAGGGTCATGGAAATAAAAGAATGATAGGAACCTATGTCTATAATTACTTCATCATAGGTGGAGAAGAAATAGATCCTACCTCGTATCATCTCCATAGTGTCGTGGTCATATGCTTCAGCTTCCTGGAGCTGAGATCCTCTATGTCCACATACTCCCTATGGTTGGGGGTGGACCACTTGGAGGTGCTGGTTGTAGAACCTCAAATCACCGCCCACCGCCTACTGCATAGCCGTCTCCTCTGCCATGTTTGCATCCTGACAGCAGTCCTCCTTGATGAAATATTCTCCTATTCCTAGGGTATCCATCAATCATCTTCTAGTCGTCCGTACGACGGGTCGGGCAGTCACGAGCCATGTGACCTTGCCCGCCGCACGAGTAACACTGCATGTCCCTCAACTGTCATGCTCTATCTCTAGATCCCCACACCACTAGACCTGTATTATATAGTCTTCCACCTGTAGGTCTGGTCCTCTTGGATCTCTTCCTTGCCTTTCTATTAATAGCATTTGATGACTCTGCTACATGTCATCCGGTGGTGGGTCTAGCTGATGGTGACTGCTTAGAAAAGAATCAGTCCACTAAGAGTGCTCTCTCCAACACCCCCTCCTAAGTCGGGAAGCTGAGAGAAACCATATAAGCTATAATAACCCATTTAATCCCCTGGTCGAAGGTCCAAGACCTGAAAAAAGGGTCCCACACCTTGTCAGTGGAGTAGCGCGAGGGGTCAGTGAACCTCACTGATTACTAAGCCATGATGATGCTACCCTACTGCAAGTGGATAAGATCCTTTATACGCACAGAGCATAGGGTTGATTGGAAGAATACTGAACTAAAATGGCTCTCTATGTACTCCTAGATGATTCTGACCTCATCGTGAACTTGGAGCATAAAGCTCCACCGTCTGCCCGCTGCTGCTTGCAGAAGACTGGAAATAATGATCACCATGAGATTGGCTGGTGTCCATACCAATCAAAGAACTCTAACCACGGACCCCATCCAGTCCTCAACCGCCTGTGGATCTGTCTCTTGCCAGAACGTCGGTGGCCTCTAGAACTAGAACCCATGAAAAGAACTCAAGCGGCATGAAACATATACTCAAGGGATGGTGGCACTGTCTACCCCAAGGGTAGTGGAGCTGCTGGTACACCACCCGGTTGTACAACTCCCGTAATGGGGAACTACACCGAAGCCTCGTTGCTTGGTGTGCTATCATCACATACTCAACCTAGAACCTTATCTTGGTGGCTGCGTGGAGGAATCCGGAAATGATACAGGTTCACCACGGTTATTAATTTATACGTGCTGAGCTAACTCAAAGATTTTACATAGAATACTTTTCAAAAACACACACGCAATCATAGTATTCTTACACTGAGTCGAAAATCACAATTCCGGGTCTTGGTGTAATGATACATCGGCCACCACACCAAAACTGGACTCTCTAGACTGAAAACCATTCTAATCACACATAACACTATTTCCACAATTAAAATATCAGAGATCATGCTTTTCAGTAGAACTGAACTCCTTTGATATAAATTTTTCATGACCTGTCCCCCAGGGCCGGTTCCATAACTACCCCAAGCCTGCCTTCCAAAGGCCAGGGGCTGCCGAATAGCACCAAAAGGCATATTCCCTTAAACAAGAAGGAATTTCATTTATAACCTATTAACTCACACAAACCAAGAACAAAACATGATCCAATAAAAAGATAAATTATAAAGTAAATAGGGTGTGTACCGTAACTAAAGCGGGCTAGAATACAATCCCAATAGGAAAATACAAGTAAAACTAGAAAAGAACAGCTCATGTGATCACCCGCCAAGGACCCTACCTAAAGGGTAGGTATAGCTCATGAACGATTGTCTCTATGGTATGACTCATCTAATATCCACCTCCGAGTAGCCTCTAGTCCTGGTACCCATGTCCTCAGTCAGTGATGTCTATTTTCTACACAAGACACAACAAGGTGCAGTCGTAGTCCCTGCTAGGGTGAGTATAACGATACTTTTTATGGACCCCAAGACCCTCGTAGGTCTCCTATAGTCCAACAATGGGAAAACCAAAAAAAAATAAGTAGTAGTAAAAAACACTACTTTGGTATATTTCCATACACATAACTATGTTAGCAAGATATACAATGGTAACACAATGAATGTAGAAGTACCACACAGGTAACAAAAGTAGCTCACGAGGTTTTCAGTGAAGTATAAAAGTAAAGATGATTAGTGGTGAATCTAGATCATCTATTTCGATCAAGAGGCACTGTTGCTGACCTTACTGAGTCTGAAAAACACAAGATTGAAAGGTACTAACCCCCACAATGTCCCACACATGATCTGACCAACATAAGACCAGTATGCGCTAACCCACACAGGATAGCTGATCGCTGACCCACACAAAATCTGATCCACACAGGATCGGTATGCACTATCCCACACAGGATCACTGAGTGCTGACCCACACAGGATCTAACCCAGACAAGATCGGTGTTGACCCACTTAGGATTTTTCAGTACTATCATGTGTATAATCTGTCTCCAACCTCTACCTCACTGCTAGCCACTAGATTCCCACTAATAGAATGTTTGGGAGATCTGATCCTCAAGTCATCAGTGGTACCTCAACCGCCACGAAGATCCACTGAAAACTATCCCAAAGGACTGTCACATCATAAGGGACCCAACACAACAGATAGAATGTCAATAGGATGTTCGATCTGTATGATATTAGTGTTTTCACTCCGAGGCCCTGGTTGGATTTGGGTTTTGATGCAACCTGTCTGTAATCCAAAATTATCCATAAATCATGTGGTGTATACAAGAAGGACCTTCTCGATCCAAGGATTCCAGTGCCATAGACAGTTCATCAAACAGACGCGTGGTTATCATGATATGGCCTGAAAGGCAAAACTGGGTCTGGTTCGACCCAGTCAAACCGACCGGGTCCGTCATAGCCTGGGACGATCCCACTTGGATCGGGTCGACCCAACCTAGTTCGGGTCCAGTCTAGATGGTATGGTCCTTGATGGGCCTGACCCATGAACGGAATGACATTGTTCGTGCTGGGCGCAACCCAGTGGTGTGACCCGGTGGCACGACCAATTGGGCATGGCCTGGTGGCGTGGTAAACTAGGGTGGCCCGCTGGCGCGGTCCCCCAGGGCTGGCGATGAAGGGGAAGCGACCCCCTTCTATTCGGAACAAAAAAGGGCAATGACTTTAGGCGCTGCCATGTATACCACGGGACCCAAGTGGAACTCGTCGTTCTGCTATGGCCATCTGGTGCTTCATCCGGTCCTCCTCCCAATGATGCGGTCGCTCGCCACTACTACATTGATGCCGACCGTTTTTTGGCTTCCTTCTTTCATCCACTACGACCAAGCAGTCGCGGCCTCCTGATCAACCGATGGCATGGACACGCGCAGCACAATATCGATGTGGTTGACTGGTTGTCGGCCGCCATCCATCCATCACCGCGACCGACTGGCAGTGAAGTACCTTTCTATGGGCAGTGTAGACGCTTGCCGCCCGATTCCACATGGCCATCCGGGTGTCGGCCACCACATTTTTCCACCGCGTCCTGTTTAGATGGTGCGGTTGTGCTGCCTCAATCATCGCAGCCGATGGAGGCAGCAGTCCACACCCTCCACATGGAAACATGTTCGTGGGGCCCAAAACCTCTATGATAAATCCATAGAAAGCGGTTCAAGAGAGTCAAATCCACATAAAACCACGAAGAAAATTATATGTGAATCCCAACCTTGACGTTTGTTAGACATGTCCCGAGGAAGGAGTTGAAGTCAGTTAAGGGGATGTCGACATTTTTCACTCCCGCAATACGTCTATGATCAGGGCACGTGCTTCGTCCTCGTTCTTCAATGGGGGTGGTTCTCATTGGAAGATTAATCTCCCAAAAGTTCTCCCCATCCTCTACCAAAACCCCTCTATTTTGCCAATGGATTTTCCATCCTCATGCAAGGTGAGGATAAAAGTTAAGACATTAAGATTATTATTTTAATTAATGTAGGCACATTAATTAAATTGGAGGTGGCACATTGACTAAATTGGAGTTGGAATATTAACTAGAGGTAATTCCAAGGGTTTACTACGTATTTATTGGGGTCCAAGTGGTTCCCACCCAAAAATTCAAAATCAGAGGTTTAAATTCCCAAAATAAAATAATGATTGTTTTTTTATTTTCTCCTATGAAATGTTCGAAAATAAATTTCCAACCTCGACCTACTAAGTTCGGTGTGAAGCTTACTTAAAGAGATTATATGCGCTATGAGTTCAACGGTGTCCTCATATTTCAATTTCCGAGTTCTGATTCAAAAGTTACAAAATGTCACTCATGTGTTTACTAAATGTACCCAAAAAAAGTTCATAAAATCTTTCCAGGCACACCGAGACTCAGAATTACGTGTAGTCAATTTTCCCAAACTCATAATATTTTTATTTATTTAAAAAAATTACCTGGGAAAATATGGGTCTTTACATTCATGACAGAAATACAATCATAGTCATAATAATAGAAATAATTAATAAATTTTTCTATTCTTATATTTTAAATATCAGTATGTAATATAAATTTTTTACCTACATAATTTTTTTTCATATATTACTAAAATAAATGCATTATTCATGCATACTTAAGGACAACCATTTTTGAGAAATGAAAAGATTAATTTTTTATGACAAAATTAAATAGATGATTTTAAATATTTATTTATGGAATAAATTTTCTAATAACAATTTGTCTTTGATTATTTTTTGATATAAACCATTACAACATTAACCATACTCTATGGACTGATTTTATTTTTAGGCTATAAATTGAGAGAACCCAAAACATATAATGTCAACATAACCTTTTTTCTATCCAAATAAAACATGGAAGAAAAAAATAAATGGAAAATAAATGGAATTAAAATAAAAACTTTTCATTGGATGTTAAAGAAAGAATAGAAATTAATTATTGATGAGTTAGATTTTGTGATATGTTATAAGATAACAATGTTTAGGGATTTCTTTTTAATCTCGAGTTCTAATGGTTCCATTCCAACTCATTTTCGTCCATCTCCATGGTCATTTAGATGTCTCAAGAAATTAATAATTTAAAAATAAAAGAATGATAATTTTCATCATTAAAATATATCTAACAATATTTAAAATAATTTCAGAATCTATATTTTCATGGTTCTTTATGTGGCATATATTTTAGTTTTTATAAAAGATAAAGAATAATTTTTTTAACACAGACGACCTAACCACCTTTTCCATCTTCCTAAGTCGTTATTCAGTATAATGATTCATATGGATGCTATAATTGTTTTATAAAGAATATCGTATTACAAATTTTTTGGTATTTTTTCTAAAATAATTGATGTTTTATAATAATTAGATATTTTTACTCAATTTTATGTCAAAAATGTTTGTTGGTTTTTCTTACTGGTTGAAATGAGTTTTTCAATAGCTTGATGATAGAATGGTGAATAATTACAACTAATTTTTATGATATATTATATGATTATTAATGATGTATATAGGTGATCCTATTATAAATCATGATATATGGAGATCCTGATATATATATATATATATATATATATATATCTGATGCATTGGTTAATGATTCAGTCTTAAATGTTGTAAAAGTAGAATTAATTGTGTTGATCAATTTCATAAAATTAAATAAACGTTATTTATTACAAAAAAACATTAAACATGACTAAAAACATGTTAGGAATATGATACTCCAAGATACCAATTTATTTATAAAACAAGTTTATTTTTGGGAAAAATTTAATTCTATGATGTAATGAATTATTATGAACATTTAATTATGAAAGATAATGTTTGAAACATAATTTTCTCAGGAGTTCCCACATACCTTAATTATTCATTCATGGATATCCTATGCCGTCTAATGTTGTGTTAAAAAATTTCTATGAATAATTGTATATTTTAATATGTGGATATATTTTATTAATGTGCTCAAAATATTAATTATATAAAAATTGGTAACAAAATAATAAATAACATTAATTAGTATAAATTTTAAATAGATAGTTATATTTATTATAAAAATATTGTGTATTTTTTATATAAAAAAAATTGTTTTAATTAAACACATTGCATATAAGATATTATATAAAATATTAATAAAAGAATTATTGAATATGAAATTTAAAAAATTAAAATTCATTTATGAATAAATATTTTCAAAATCAACATACTGTGAAATAATACGCTTTCAAAAATATATATATTTTTAGTGAACAATGAAATTGTAAAAATATATTACATCATTTAAGGGGAGAATATGATTACCTTGGGGTAAAACTAAATAATATAAGGGTAAAATTGACCAAAAAAACATTTCGTATTCTATAAGTTGTCTATATTTAGTCCATATATCATCTAATTCATGAAAATGGTCCATTTTGGATCCCTCTATATTTTGATAAGAATTGATAAAACTTTTATATTCTTGAATTACAAGTGTGACAATCCAATTTTTTATAATAGTAAACCCCCTATTATATCCCCATTACACATTTAAACACATTGGGTTCAAGAATTACAATACCAAAATCCTTCCTTACTTTCTTCTCAATATCTAATACTCCATGGACTGATAAAAAATATATCCAATCAAAGATTTTTTCACTAACATATGGATGTTGTCCGAATTAAATATTTTTTTTTATCTGAGAATCATTGTATTATTTTTCATCCACCTATATGAAAACAACATAAATTATGATGATAAAATAAAACAAAAATATCTCATACATTGAGATGATTTTTTTAAGGGGAGAAGAAAAATAAATTTATACATCCCTCAAAAAGAAAATAAAATATTAATCTGTGTGTACATTGGACTACCTAGTCCAAAAAAATGTGATTAATTATTCATCATCAACGCTCATGGATTTTTATAATAATGTATTGTAAATCACAGATATAATATCATTAACATACTTATAGTTTTTAGGACACATATAGCTTCTTACATTTAATTCCATGGGAGATATGAGAATGTCACTTATGGGTGTGGTGGATAACATCTTCATGAAGTGATGTGATTCGTTTGGCACTAATAATTTACATGGAAGATAATAATGATCGTATTGGTGAATATATGTGATATATATAGAAAATTTATAATATTTAGACATATTTATTATTATGAAAAAAATAATATATATTTTTATTTATTACCTTTTCACTCATTGAGAAGTGTTAATGTTGTTCTCATGTATGTGTGGACTACTACCTGCACAAAGTGATACAAGTATTTTATTTATCATCAGTTCACAAGGTTTATATATATAAATATAAAAATTTAAATAGACAATATATCATTCGTGTTATTATGGTCATTATAGGAAGTAATGATATTATAGAACTTCTTCCAATAATTATCGTCAGAAAATAAAAATGATACTCATGTGTACGTGAGACTTACTATATCCATGATCTTAATGTTTTTCATTTTGCATTACCATATATTATTATTGGTTTTAAAAAAATTATATCAATATTAAAAATATATTATCAATTATTATTTTTCTAGTGATGTTTAAATAATTACATGTTTTACTATAGTCATCATACTAAATCCATTTTTTACATATAAGATAAATATCCTCAAAATCACAAAGACAAATTTAATTTGTTAATCAATATTATATTATATGGTAACATGTGAAATAAATGGAATAATAAAATAAATAATGTTATTAATAAATTATATAATTCCCATTATTTTATTATTTTATAAGGTAAATGGTGAATGTGAGGAGTCGGTATCATTGTTAGGGACTTCCTATCAATTTTCAGTCCTTGAGGAATATTTCAATGTTATTAATCTATATTACGTTTTGAGGAATATATACATCCCCCTTTGGCATTTTATATAATTTATATTGTATTCTAATGATGTTTAACCTTTTTTAATGATTTTATTTCATCGGTATTATGATTAAATTATTCCCATAACAGAAGGGGGATTTTTAATAAATAACATATATTTAGGTTTTCATTATAACTCTCTATTTCTATATTTACATTTTTTTAAAATTATTCTGTAAATGAAATTGTATTGAAATGATATTTTTATACATGATTTTTTAATTTCATTAAATTTTTTTTAAAATATTGGAATCACTGTATGTATTGTTTAACATTTAGTACAAATAAAAATAAAAAAATTGTGACCACAACTTCTGCTATGTTGATATTACATAATTAGAAATTAATATTATATTCATTAAATTTAAATACATTGTAGGATCATTTGGGGATATTATCATTCGATACACGGGAGCATAAACACTAGTTAATAAAATATCTATATCAGCACCAAATTATTCCTTAATTATTATCACTCTTTCTTGATATTTCATACATTTAGCATTATTTCTAACTAGGGGACATACAACTCATGTAAAGGGTTAACTAAGATGATTAATATGTGTAAATATGGAGAGTTTCAAAAATAACATAATAATAACATCCTTATAAGGGTATATGACCATTATTTTCATATTATAAGACAATACCCAGTATATTAAAATTTTTAATCTTATGTTATTCTAGAAATCATGGTATTTTGTAAGCCAGTGATCATATATTAATCATATAACATTATCCACCAAATCATATTTAGGGAATAAAACATATAATTGATATATAGACATTATGATAGAATATTATTTCTGTATAATTCTATGGTTATTACTATGTTTATCATTTTGCAATGTGTTAACTCCTCAAACCGTCATAATAGTCTTCTTTCACTGCTAATACTATCATTGTGGAAAAACACCATTACTAATCTAGGTTTACTTACCATTATATTCACATTTATCTCATGAGATATAAAGCATTAACGAATATAATGGATGTAGTTATGTATTTGACAAAAAAATAATGAAAGTCATAAATATGCTTTCTATAATATAAAAGACATTATAATATCGGGATCTATGAAAATAAATTGGTTTAAAAAACATTTCAAAATAGCCTAACCCGCGCAAAAAAATGGGTTTCATAAAAATTTTACAAATTGATTATAAAAATAATGAACATAAATACAGAAACATGGTAGTATCCGTTTATAATATCAATGTAATAAATTCCTAACATCAAAATATGGCATCCTAGATTGAAAATAATTTTGAAATATCACATGGAATAATCCTAATTAAAAAACCATTGCATTTTGAAATATTTTTCTAAAAGATAAAAATTTTGATGGAAAAAAAATTCATTCAAAAAATATTAAAATTTCTACAGAATAGTAAAATAGAAGCATTTATTGATAGAGGGAAAATATATTCATCAATTTTATGTAAATAAATTTCTTTCATATATTTTTTTTTTGAATAGTAAAAAAATACCACATTTTGGAAAATAAAAAGAATACTAATTTCAACACTTTTATAAAAATTAATTTATGGGTAAAAATACATTCAATAGTAAAATGATTATGTAAAAAACCATATAAAAATATTTTCATAAAACATGGATATTGATGTATAATTTTTCATTGTGGATATGTAAACATAATCGATATTCAATACATATGTCAGTTTGAAATAAAACCCTTACATCATGTCCAAGTTAGTTAAAAATTATTAGAACCTCATCTATAATAAATATTATTTTACTAATATTATGTTAAATAAAATTTATATATATATATATATATCATACCATTAATTATATGATTATTTAATTTTATTACAGTTTTATTAACAGTTCATTATTAAAACCAAGATTCAAGTGATAACTGTTTTGATTTTCATTAATGTTTGGATTTGATATTTTTTTGTTTTAAATTTATCATTATTCCTCAATAAACATAATGTATTCAAGGACATAAATATCATATATAAATGTATTTAGAGTAATAAATTAATGTTAAATATAAAAAAATAATTCCACAATTCTGGGAGATAGATCACAGTATGTACGCATGAACATTTTTTTCATCTTATAACAGATTAAAAAATGAAGAAAAATAATTTTCTATAATATAATCATTACTATATCCTATATATTAATAAAATTATTACTCATTAACATACATATGATTTATACATTATAAAATAATCACATCCCTTCATATATTTTATAGTCCAAACATGCACAAGAATGACATTATCATTTCCAAAAAGAATGAATTTAATGTAAGGATATGATATATTATAATTATAGAAGTATAATTATATCATAAATTTATTTTATAAACATTACTTCCATCCTAACACCAATACATAAAATACGGTGGTGAAAAATGAATTGTATCATTTTTTGGAGATGGTAAGACGTACGTACAGACACGCGATAATTTCATTTCGTATTTACATGAAATGGGTGTATAATAATGTTTTCATCACAATAATAAAATTTTACAATACTGGGGATACATAATTTTTTATTTTATGATAAATAAAAAACATTCAGAGGTGATAATGTAGTGTTTAAATGAATGTTAGTGGATAATGTGATTAACACATCCTTGGAACGATTATTTTATGTATCATATAAAGGGATATTATGATGGTCTTTTAGGAACCCCATAACCATTATAGTGTTTAAAGGGAAGTTTATAAGGTAAATTCATTAAGTTTTTACATTATATAATTCTCAAGGTTGTGTGATGAAGTGGTGGATGAGGTTTTATTTTATAACTGAGGTGAGGTGAAATTTTTGAATATCTAAAATGATTAAAATATATTAAATTAATTTAGATTCTTTATAGATCCAAATGTACATGGATTGTAATATAATATATGATAATATAGTAATACCAAAATGAAATATAATATAGACATGTTTTAGTGAAATTCTAATCCCTAAAAGATAAACTAACTATTAGTTAATCAATTTTAAATATAAATATTATAACAATAGTTTCAATATTAAATAGTAGTAACATTTAGATATATGTTTAAAATTTGTGAAACACACCAAGATTATAAAATAATGATATAATATTCCATATATTTTATAATATACCAATATTTGATTAAGGTAATATGATAAATATAGATACATTATGATATATTTATTTTTAAATAACTTCAATCTCTCCAATATCATGCAATTCACGCAACACATGGTTTTAATGAAACACAATACAAAATTAAAATACTATTATCTAAAAATTGCCACTATACACTAGCCATTAATATAGTGGGTAAGAATATTAATTATTATTTTTTGAATATAATATTTTTTACACAAATAGAAAATAAATAAAATGAATTTCTGTTGGTTACAACTAATATTTGAACCATTTTAATAATAAATAATTATTTTCTTAAAAAATGAATTTTTATAAAATTTGAATTAGTTATTCATTGTACACTCATTTTAAAATTAATTTCAAAAAATTATATATATTTTTTTTAAAATAAATTCATTTTAAAAATCATCATATAAATTACATCTAATGGTGAATTTGACATTGTTTTTTGGAAAACATTAATTTTTTGATAAGTAGTGAAAAATACTGAATTTTAATTGAATTTGTTTTATTAAAATAATTTATAAAAGTAAATTATATTTTAAATTGGATTAAATGTAAAAATTTCTCATCTTAAATATCTATTAAAATAATTTATGTCATTGTAAAATATTATTTTTTCAATTATGATATGAAAACGTTGTAACTTTTAGAAAATATTCTCTTTGAAAACCCACTTTCTCATCGCTTCTGTAAGATTAAATTTAAAATTTAAAATTTTCACACATGTCAATTGAATTTTGAAAATTTTATCACATATATTGAATCCAAATAATTAATGTTATATGAAAATAGAAAACTATTTTTTCCAAAATTAATAGTTAAACCAGTCCAAATTATTTACTATGGTTAAGGTAAAAAATGATTTATTGGTGGTTAAAATAAGAATATAATAGTAAAAATGACATTAAAAATTATAAAAAATATTTTCTCGTTCCATTTATTGAAATTATGATATATAATTCACGATAATAATCTATTTTGGACCTTTTATATATATGATTAATGTGACTAAATATTATTCATTTTAGTCATTACAAGTGTGTCATTCAAATATCATATAAAATTCATCCATTATCTTCTCCAATTGAATCCATCATACCATTTGGTCTTTGAAAATACCTGCCCAAATAATATAAAATATCCCCTCCCCACATTTTAGTATGTCTATTTTTCTCATAATACATCAATTGAAGGATTTTTTGTATACCGAATGGGACATAGGAGAAAACGGTAACACACTTCATCAGGCATTTTTATTTTAATTATTCATCAACCTACTTAAGTTGTTGTTAGATAATGATGATATAAAAAAACTGATATAAAAATTATATGTATACTTTTTAATATTAGTTTCATTATGTAAAAACATGTACATATTCATATAATGAGTTAAGAAATCATCCATGCAAACCGATGTTAATCGATGCCATTTTTTCCATTACCACATTTCACAGATGGGTAGTATGATTGATATAAAGTAGATTTATGATATATATATCGTAATTTTACCTCTATAATCCTTATAAAATATATATATTTTTAATTTTTTTTCTATTGGTGTTATGATAATGATTCTTATGTGTACATTAGAATACACCCTCACGTAGTGAAATGATTCATTTTTCACTAATATTTTACATGTAAGGTATTAATTCTATAATTTATTAATTAATGTAATATATAAGTTATAATTAATATATTAATTATATAGTTATTATTTTTAAATTATAATAAATCATTTTTAAATGATAATATTTTTTTTAAATTATAATATATCATTGTCCTTCTTACAATAAAAAACAAAAATGAAATTTGTGTATATAAGGGATAAGACCTTCATTAAATGATACGAATATCACTTCATAACCACACTACATGAATGATATATGTAAATTTATTTAATAAAATAATATTCTATAGATGAAATTATTTTAATTCTTTAGTGATAAAATTTTAGTTTTCTTTATTCTACAATGATCATTGAAAGATGGAAATGTTACTCATGGAACAAATAATATACCCTTTCTTTAAATATAACTTATGTTCATTTTTCATAGCTGTAATTTAGGATTGGATTAAAAATGGTAATTTTTGTGTACATAGGGAATTTATTTCATGATTATTATTATAGATATTCTTCTAAAATCATATCTTTGACTATAACCATACAACCAAATTCATATTTGAAAAACAATTCAAATATTGTCTCAAAACCCAATATATATTTAATTTACTATGTAATAATATATTAAAGTGTGAAAATAATAAATAAAGTTGTGATAAGTTTGAAACAATTATCTTAAGAGGTTATATAATTAATATAAGTCAGTTATTCACGAGGATGAAGAATTTATGGGAGAAAATATACCCATGTTAAATGTTCATTGTCTCATATTTACTTCAGTGAGATATAATCCATATTCAGGAATTATTTATATTGTATGGAGTATAGACATACCTTTTTATTTTTTTATCAAGAGGTAATTCAAATTTGGGATTTTTAAATTTTCATTTCTTTAATTCTATCATAGAGATTATTATACCAAATCTACTAATGTGTTAAGGGTTTATTTAAAATCTCATCATTATTCCATTTTTTTTCTTGAGTCCACCTTCGGTGAATATTTTTTTATTTATATTATAAAATCATTCTATTTTATTCAAATTTTGTTATTCATTTACATTTTAATGAAATGGTAAAATTCTACCTCTTTACTACATAAAATAATTATTAGAATTTTTTTTTGAAAATCCATCATTATTTAACTCTACAGTCAGATGTACATTATCTTAAAACCCATTTTATTAAAGAAAAATTTATTTGACCAGTTAAAAAATTATATCATATGAATTATTTTAGATTTTTATATTTCACTATTTTTTAATAGAATCATCAAATCCTTTTTAAAATAATCACCCTTTGGAATTTTCCAACAATATAAAATGAATCATTGTTTTAATTTGAATGGAATGAATATGATTTCAAAATTCCATGAATATAAAATGTTTTAAATCTTATTTTATAATTTTTTAAATGTTATTTTTAGAGATAAGATTTTACAAAATATATTCTATTTTTGTAAAAGGTTTTCTTCAAATTGAATAATTATAATTTCCTCAAAAATGATTTGAATGACATTTTTAGGTTGTTTCAATTCAACAAAAACATCAATACATTATTATAATAGGATTCCAAGGTGGAAATGTTCTATTAATATCATCTTTATTCTTTCATTTGATGGATTGTGATTCATTTGATTCAGAATGTATTATTTTATTAAAATTCACCATATTAACCTATATGTTTTATGGTTATGTTTATTTGAATGGGGAAGGTACAATAGAATTTTATGTAATTTAATCTATATGAATGTTGTTGTTTTTTATGTTTTACCCCTCTCATATGAGTAATTAATTGGACTTAGTAACTAATATGAGGATACCACTATATCCCAATGAGACATTTGTAAGCCTCGTGAAATATACTAGATTTGATTATTTTGAGTCTTTAACAATTTATATAGATGTCTTAAGGCCTCAATAGTGTTAGATGTTGTTGAAAAAGGAATAAATGGCGGGTTTTAGATATCCATTGTTATTTATTCCATCACTATAAATTCATTCAAAAACACTCCATGTAATTATTTGATTATTTAGAACAACCAATGTCATGTTTCCCTCTTGTATGATTATTTATATGAAATAATTTGAAAACTATTTATTCATGTATAATTATTCTCATGTTAGAGATTAAATTTCCAATGTATTGGTTATTTAGATATCTATATTAGTTATTTATTATTTATTCATAGCTTCCATTGTATGATTACTGCTACTAAATTTTAGAGCTAACCAATTTTTTTCTATAGGATATGTTGAAAGGATTCTATGAATAATTTATGAGGTTATACAAAGGTGAATAATGGATTTCTCAAAAAAAATTAGGAGTATTTTGATTTAGAATGTAATACTAATTTCAAATGTTTATCTATTGTACCAATAATAATAAACTATTTGGTAATTTTTATGTGTTTCCTTTTATCTTATGACAATGTAATAATTTAGAAAACGACTCCATGCTACTGGGGTCAATGTGTTTAAATGTAGTATTGTAGGATGATTAGTTATAATCTTGGATTCTAGATTTAGGAAAATAATGATTTTTTAAAATAACCCTATAATATAATTTATGTATATTCTTATTAAAAATTATAAGGATTCATTAATGAAGGGTTTATGTGGTTTTTTATAGAATGTATATCATCGTCTTGATGCTAAAAGAGAAAATTATTTTGGAAATTATGTATCTATCCATAATAAATATAAAAAGGGTTTATTGGTCTAGAACTAATCACCACATAGCTTACAAAAAGGGGCCTTAATGCACTTCAAGATTTCACAACAATGTTAAATTCATATATTAATTTTTTTGAGAACCCATTACAATGGATTTGAAAATAGTGATATACTGAAAGTAACCATGTCTATGATAATGATATTTTTTGGGCATGAATTTTTCATCCAATTTTGGCATTATATATTATGTTTCATCATATTACTATCTAATATATTGTATTGAATCATTTTTAAATTTAACCTATTAGATGTAATGGTAACCACATTAGTGATCATCATCAAAGGTTTATAAATTATCAGTTCATTGATTTGATTATGAAATTTATTTAAATTAATTAGTCTCCTAAACATCATCATCATATGAGGACCTATTATCATGTTATAAAAATAATGATTAATGATTTTAAAAGTATTATGTATTATACGAGATTGAATTGTAACATATGAAAATAGAAATAAAATATGACAAATGGGAATTGGGGAATGAAGTATTTTATCACATGTGATAATTTATTAATGAAACACCTATGTAATTTATTAAAGGATGTTAGATTTTTCTAAATGTGTTGAAAAATATTACAGAATGCCCATGATCAAAAGGTAAATAAAAACATTTGAAATGGGAAATGATTCAAAAATACAGATATTGGTCATTATGAAAATGAATTCCCCATGTTTCGAAATAATATTCCTCAAAACGTGATAAGAGATCATGGTCATGCTTATTCTATTTCAATAAATAATTTGAATTATTTCTCTGATTCTGTTTGGACTTATCAATTATGGAACTTGAGTATTTTTACCATGATATCATATTAAAAAAAATTATTAAATTCATAAGGATTGTGATATATTTATTATTCATCAATGATTTGAATGTGTGTGTTAAATTATATATATGACCACGAACATTGATTTTGTGGAATGTTTAAATTCATTGAAAACACAATATGGAGGTAACGATAACCCTTAATAAATTCCAAATATATATATTATTATGTTGGGAATATGAGATACTTGATATGTATAATTAAAATTGGATAGTAATTAATACCTATGAAATGATTGATTATTTTTTAGAAATGTGGATAATTCTATAATTGATGGTTTTAACATGATTTTTTAATTTTGGATATATGAAAAATAATATGAATTTATTTTACTAATAATAAGTAATGCATATATTCAATAATATTTTATGATATGTCAGGTTATTACCATGATTTAGGAGAATACATGATGAGTGTAGTCACATTTTTTGGAATGTTACGATTAAGTGATACATCATGTCGATTGTGGGATTAATGATAAGTTCCTTGTTAAAATTCCTTATAAAGTTTTTTAATTTTGTCGTTTTGAAGGGTCAGAAATTTAACCATTTATAAAATGGATTATCATGAACATTATATGAGGAATTAATTATTAATTTATCACTTCACCATTAAAATATTTATGAATATTAAATATCCTATACTAAAAATATTCTTATTATAATAACTACAGATCTAATGAATGATAATGAAATCTATTATTGTTGATACTTTCCATTAAAAGTGAAATTTAGTGCTTTTGGCATAAAATGTATTAAATTTTTTCATATTTAAATATTGGTTTAAGCGATGAACTACAAACAGATCGAAGAGAAACTATTCAAGGAAATTATTCTTATGAAAAACAAATGCATCAAGTAAGTATATTTCATTAAATTTTTAGATGGTAAAAAAATCACACAACATTATGGAAAGGATATTGAAATAAAATAATTATTTTTTTACATTATAATCAAAGTAATCTGATGGTCTTTCAAATCATATATACATAGGGTTTTTCTGACCTAAAATTTCCACTTATCATTCATTTTATTATTATAAATTACCTCTATAACTCTCTATAATTATTTACAATATTCATTTATTTTTTTCATTACATTACACCAATGATATTATACATAGAATCATTGTTATCTATTATTCTATATGAACCTTTTAATATCTTTCTCAACTATCATTATGATGATTTATTTACCCATCTCATTATGTGGGATTTCAAGAAGTGAATTTTGAAATGGTAACCCATTGATTACTAAGATAAAAATTAAATTGGTGGAACACAATTTCCATAAATGGTTAGTATGTAATAAAATAAGATTTTAAAATATATACATTATATTTAATCAAATGTGTGAAATACAAAAAATATATTAGTTAGTAATAGAAAATCCCTATATATTAATCAATATTCATTCTGAAACAAATTCAGTCTCTTTATTATCTTGCAATGCATGCAAAACTATGTTTGATTGAAACATGATACACTATTGATTTATTTTAATTTAAAAATCACCATTATAAAATATCCATTAAATTAAAGGGTATGAAAATTATTACATAAATTATAAAACAAATATATGATTTAAATTCATATAAGATTAATATCATGGATATTTACTTTTTACATATAAAATTATAATCAATTAAAAGGGGAAGATTATGTTTCTGGAAAACAAAATTTTTTAAAAATATTTTTTAGTCACAGTATGAGAACATAATTTATAATTATTTTATAAAACATTAATAGTAATTATTTTAAAAAAATTAATTTTTTTAAACATCATATCAATATTATCATGGGGTTATTTTTTTTTCTAAAATATTTAATTTTTTAATGATTATAGATAATACTAAATTTTAATTGAAAATGACCATTATTAAATACTCATTAAAGGTAAATTAAATTTTAAATTTTTTTATATGTGTAATTAGTTCAATTATATATGAATTATTTTAATTTAGTTAATTTTAATCTTTTTCATATTTAATATTGATATACAGACTATTTCTATATTTGAACATTCTCTCTGTGAAAGCCCTCTTTCTTGGCACATGTGTGGGATTAATTTTAAATTTAATTTTTAATAATTATTTGAATTAAATTTCAAGAATTGGATTAAGTAATTTTAATTATAATAATATATATTATCTTATATTTACCACATATTTTTTTTAAAATGAAATAGTGAAGAAATTAAAATTTTTTTACTACGGTAAAGTTAAAATTCATTTATTGGGTGTTAAACTAAATGCAGAAGGGTTAAAATGAAAAAAATAAATTATATTAATATTATTTTCGACTCTATGAAGACCTTTACATTTTTATGGATCTATGATACATCATTTTAGACTATTTGTTCTTGTAGATAATGTAGTTAAAAATTTTGATTTTAAAAAACTACAAGTATGCCCCTAACCCAAATTATTAGTGAAATCTCCATATAATATCTTTTTGACACCATCAAATTTTTTTAATAATTTAAAATTCAATATATAATATTTTAAAAGTTAAATTTTAAATTATATATACAAAATATGATAACAAAACATCTTTTCAGAATTAAATACACTTATTAGAATAAATATTATTTATTTTTATCCCTTGCATTTAAATATAGTTCCTGACTGTTTAAACCATTTGAAAAAAACAATTAAAAGTATATTTCATTAAAATATTTCACCAATATTCGTTATTTTATATTTTTTATTAAAAATAGTTGTGACCATAAAAATAATTTTTTCATCATAAAAACAACTCTTTTTTATTTTCAAATAATATATTTTTTAGAAAATAATTATCAGACAAGTTATGAATTAATATTATAAATATAATGACCATAAAATTTTGAAAATATATTTATTACTATTCATACACATGAATCCAATATATATAAATTTTAGGAACATAATATTTTAAAAATGTTACACAATTCTTATAAATTTGTTGCTACACGAAACATAAGCTATCAAAACAATTAATTTATATAAGGGAAAAAATATCATAAAATACGAAATTTGTTACATTCAAATTGACATAAAAAGAATATCTCCACAAAAATTCATCATTATGGTATAAAAAAATCATTTTTATTATGCCTCACCACATCCCCCAGTTCACAAGCTGCTTCCAAAAATTGGTTGTTTCCCGAAAGTAATTACTCGGTCGGTTTCCATGATCCAAATAAGATTCTCTCCTGATGGTGAATCATTATTATTAGTTCAAAATAATAATGATATTAATCAATCAGTATAACCTATATGGTTATTACATTTAAAGGAGTGGGAATGCACATTCTCAAGATCGATAATTGGAACACATCAGGAACATAAAAGTGATTATGTGAAAATACCAATACATAAGCTACCGTCCAAATATATTTAATAAGTTCAAAATGAATTATATTAAAATAAATTCATTTTACATTATTTATAAATCAAATCACCCTCATCTAGGGAGAAATTCTTAGGAATACCACATTTGAAACATCAAAACATTGATTTTTCTGAAGATTATCATTATCTATTTCTTTTTACTCTGAGCTGTCTGTATGTTTTGTTGAATGGATATAACATTAATTAACATTTATTTAGCTCATTCATGATCCAATAACTAGTATTCTCTCAAATCATTTCATCATTTTTGCGTTCTTCACTTCATACCATATATGGCTTCTTTAGGGGCCATCCAAATGATGATGTGAGTGATTTTATTTGATGAAAATTTCACTATTGGTAGGTGTTGATCCCAACCACATATAAATTATATAGATTTTTCATTTTAAATAACTTTTAGAGTTTCAATATTCCCCTAAGATGATCCTTATTTCAGAAAATTATACATAGTGATAAAAAATTTCATTTTATCAAAAATTTACATAAATTTTTTTCAAAAAACGACCTTTGATCCCAACCATATATAATTGATAGTGGCACTACATTTAATCTTACCACTTCCTCAATTTATAGATTAAAAGTTTGGTCGTCAGATTAATCATATCTAATGGAAATAAAGTGTTCTAACATTGAATATATATCCAATACAATAAATATTAGATTATTTCCTTTAGGAGTTTTAGGGAATTTGATGAAAAAATACATGGTGATTTTTTCCAATTTTTTTATAGGAAATGGTTGTAACATCCCTTTATAATTATTCTTATCATACATAATATGTTAACATTCCATGCACTAATAGACATAAATTACAATATATCTACTCTTACCATCCCACCAAAAATACTCTTCCTATTATTGATATATATTCATACATTCAAGATGAATAGATAATGAATAACAATGAGTATGTAAAAAAACCCATTAACCAATCATGTAGCAAAGGGAAACAAAAATATTACCTAAAACATATTATTCCATCAAAATCATGTTCCAAATCAAGAAAACTTCACACCTTAATTTCTTAATCTAAATCATCATTCAGTACGGATGTAATCATTACATTTATAGATGGTTGAGATATCTTTTGTGGAATAAAATATTAAAACCCTTGAATATTTAATGATCAAAATGTTTGAATTAAATAAATAATTGATCTTTTTTTATCCCCATAATAGATAATATATCATGAAAATTTCGACCAAAATAATATTCAACCTTATTTTCATTACCAAGGTTGTAATGTATTGTGATGTCATATTTTTAGATCAATTAAAACCTTCATCTATATATCATAACTATCTATTTTATGTGAATATTTTCTTCAATAGTTTATGATACATACACAGATATATATATTTCACTATTTTATCCAAGAAGTAAAATCCAATATAAATTTACTGAAAAAATTTCCTCAGATTACACAAAATCATGAGCATAGTAAATTTTCTCATGAACAATCAATAACATAGAGGCTTAATCTCTAACCAAGATGTTATCTAGGAGGAATCATTCTATTCCCTTATTTGATATAACACTAAAGATTACATACTCTTATCCCATATACTATTGTTTAAGAATAGGTGTGTTAAAAATTCTTATTTTTTATTCCTTAAAAACTTCTTCACAATAATCTATCCAATTGGACCCGTCTCTTATATGTGTTAAGTTGGTTAGTGGATTTAATAGCTATGAAAAATTACCCTCAATGAAACAATAATTAATTAAAACACCAATAAATCTATAGATATCTATCAAATTGGTGTGTCTGGGATAATCCTCAGTAACATAATTCATTTAAGGGTATAATGATTCACTATATATTGAAATTATATGAATGTTAAATGAATCATTCAAAATAAAAATATAAAAATGCTGAATTTCTCACAAATATTATAATTCCTTTTGAACTTCATCACAATTATAAAAAGATCTTCACTATGTTTCATACACATTGAATATATAATAATATCATCTATTAATAATTCCACATTCTTGTTAAGGTGATTTATAAAGAATATATTAATTAAATCTATTAAAATAGATGGGTAATAAGTAAGGCCAAATATAATAACTATAAATTAATAGTGTCAATACCTTACCCAGATTTCTTTCATGGGTAAATCCTCCATCATGAAAATCATCTGATGATTTACATAATTAAGAACAATCATTGGAATATATTGATTTACAAAATTTTGATCTAAGATTTCAATTGTATATAATAGATGATAATTTTTCATGATATTAATATTTCTATTTTATTGATAGTATATATAGAGTATCATTTATGCATCTTTATTTTTAAAAAATAGAATCACCCAAAGGCGATGTATTAGTCATAATCAATAACTTTTCATGACAATCCTTGAGTTTCTTCTTCAATTAATTAAACTCAACTAGGGCCATTATTTTAGAGACTCTATCCTTTTACATATAACATTACAAGGTTTTAAGTGTAATTATACATCAATGTACAAGACAGGGATCATAAATTATAGAGTCTTGGAAGACTATGTACATAATCCAACATTATAGAAAAGAATTTTTATTTAGACTCCATCATGACCTCCTATCTTCTATTGTGGTAATACATCTGTATAGGCTTACATGGGGTTACCATGAACAATTTTATGAGCTAAAATCCTAGTAGGGAATAATCATATGAACAAAATAATATCATATTGGTTAGAAATAATGACATGATGATATAAAAATGAATTTATCATATGGAATCAGAAAATTTAAACATGGTATCATATCAACATGGAGTCATAGTAATGTGGTGGAAACATAAAAATTTATTTTAGTAAGATTCAATGATAACCTCCAAGACCGTTTACTATATTAGCACATGCCATGGCTAACCTCCCAGACTGTTTCACATAGTAGCACAATCCAAGGCTAAATGCCAAGAATATCGCATATAATCTCTCATGAGACTCAAATTTACCCAATGAATTGGAGCGCTATCTCAGATCACCCATCATATCATTCCATGAATATGATTTAAATATAATGACTCATAAATAATAAATCATATATAAACATATGTGTCACACCTGGAATGGATTGGGTACCCTAAAATGACATAAAGAATAACAAATGGGAGTATCATGAAAATGTCCATGAATGTAAAAACTAAATTATAGATGTATATTCATTATAAAAAATATTCATGTATAATAGGAAGATATGTCAAGTAGAAATGAGAATATTTAAGAAAGGTGTTTAAGAAAT
The DNA here is from genome assembly GCA_963277665.1 of Viscum album. Lineage (NCBI taxonomy): Eukaryota > Viridiplantae > Streptophyta > Magnoliopsida > Santalales > Viscaceae > Viscum > Viscum album. Next base: position 974,443,664 of record OY728141.1, read on the forward strand.
GTTAGCATTAAGTCATTTTTGAGAGGATTTAAGGAAAATACTATGGAGCCTTTAAATAAGAAAATGGGAAAATACATTATAGAAACCCTGAAGTGAACACAAAAGATTATTATATTAAAAATTATTGGATTTATAAAATCAATTTTTCCTTTAAATTTATGTTATAGTGAAATTTAATTTAGGATTGAATTTGGGAAGTTCCTTTGAAACAGGTTTTCTTATAAGAAAGTATTGAAGAGAAAATCACATAAAAACATGTATGTCCCAAAAAGTGAGTTATGGTGGGGTCTTGATAAATGAATTTTGTACACATATGAATCATTTATATGATTCACATAAATAGATATGATAACTTCGTTTTCTTAGAATTAAAGATAAGGTAACCCAAAATAATATTGTAGATTTTGGTAGAATTCATTATGGATTAACGACATGGTATCGGGTGTACATAAGAGGGATTCCATAGTGATAAAGGGGTTTGTCATCACTTATAAATCATGATTTAATAATGCGGGTGGCACTAAATTATAACTTTTCCTTATTAATTACACAAAAAATGGCACAACATAGAGGATATTCTTGAATAAAAGTGAAATAGAGAGGATCCCTTACCTTTTGTGTGAAGTTGTTCATCTCTTGTTATTAATAACCTGAATAAACAAATTTTGAATATTAATTAATAATTAAAAAACAAATTATATGTGTAAATGATTTATTATTCACTTTTTATGTTTGTTCATGGCCTCTTAATGGGTTTAGTGGTTAAATTTCATTATTTCGGAACGTTCATTTTTATAGCTTTCTTGAACGATTCATTTGTATTAATTAATGGATGTTCATTAAAAACATGGATAAACACACCGATTTGTAATTAGATGTTATTTATGATGTTAAAAAACATTAAATGATGTTAATTTTTTTTTGTTTTTATACCATTAGAATGAATCATTAGATAAGAATTTAATGATGATTTTTTTGGGTTAATACGAGCAGTTTTTCGACCACAATGAAATTATTTTATTTAATCATTTAGTAATATGTACATAAGTTAGTTCCAGAATTATAAATATGAGATAATAAATTTAGAATAATATATTTCAACCATAAAATTTGTTTCTTGACAATATCTAAAAGCGGTATGGAAAAATGAAAACATGTCGTTCAGGAAGGATATAAATTAAGAGCTCACGAACAACGCTTTCCATTCCAAAATAAAAAGAAGAGTAGAAGGGGTTGGATGATATATTCCCCCATTAGTATCAAAGAATTCCATTATATTTCAAATAATATAGTTAACATAAAATGTGGATGAGGATAGGTGGGGATAGATTTTAGAAAATAACTTATAACTGATCGGAAATTAAAGGGAAAGAGAGGGGGGATACCTCATGGATCATCCTTAAAAAACCTAAGATCGGTATTTTTATCAGAAAAAAGATCTAGGACGTGGAGGAGGGTCTAGGTAATATGTTTGGGGACAGTTTATACAATTATTTAAGATTTAGAGGTGTGAGGAAATGAGCGTGTGAAGGGTGGTATTTATAGTAGATGGGAGATGGGTTTTCACAATACTATATTCATTAATTTATTATTTTTCCACAAGATAACAAATATTGATAATTTCATGACCAAGAATAGTAATAAGTGCATGTGTGTTCGAACCAATGGACATTAAAATTATCCAGGACTGAATCATGATGCATAGATTCATTTATTTTTCATATTTTGTAAATAATTGATTTTCACTATTCACAAAAAATCATTCATTTTAGAAAAATCACCAGAAATCACCCTAACCCTTTTTTGACATGTAGAATATATAAATTGAATCCATTTTTCAAAAATAGTTTTCTAAATCTGAATAATTTAATTTTTAATTAAAATAAAAATTTACTCATAAAAAATCAATTTTAAAACATTTATTTTCTTATTCCCAGATATTGGTATATCATACCTCTAATTAATTCTTATTTTTATAATATCATATATAAGGATATTATTCATTAGTATATATCACTATTAATTAGGGTAACATTACTATTCATAAGGGTATGTTACTATTAAAAAAATTAATTTGGCCATATTAAACTCCAAATAAATCACTGATCGCAACTGTGTATGTAAAATTTTCAATATTCAAATCACATAAGTGACAAACATATAATGAAAGTTTACATAGTACTTATAATTTCATTTTATTGTGAGTAAATTTGATTATATGGCATAAATATTTTAATGATATTTCCATTTCTAAAACATTAGATCGTTATATTATTCCCCCCTTATGAAATTTTACCCTTGAAATGTCATTTTTCATTTTTAGAACTAAATAGTTGTGGGTATTTTTCCTTCATTGTCTCATCCAGTTCCCATTTTCCTCTTTGAACTTATGGTTTTCCCACAATATATAGATTAATTGAGTAGTCTTTTTTTGTAGTCCTTTATCTCTATGATCCATGATTTTCACTGACCACTCCTCATAAGAAAGATCATTCACTAAATGTTCCACCTCTGAAGATATTACATGTGATGGATATGAAATTTACATCCTTAAGTGGTACACATGGAAGACATCATGTACTTTGGACACGGTAGGTGGAAGAACCAGTCAATATCCCATAACATTAACACGATCAAGAATCTATAAGGGGCTATTGTACCTGGGAAATAACAACCCTTTCTTCCCATACCTCATGAACTTATTCCACGGGGATATATATAGAAATAACATGATTCCAACTATGAACTCAATGTCTCTTCAAAGGTTCTGTTCATACATCTTTTGTCGAAATTGGATAGCTTTCATGTGCTTCTTAATGTTATACACCTTCTCCACCATTAATTCGAAGATTTTGGGTCATATAAGCTTACGCTCCACGACTACATCTCGACACACAAATTTTCTACACCTTTTCCCATAAAAGGATTCATATGGTTCCATTAAGATTCTTGAGTGTAAACTATTTTTGTCAGAGAATGCAACAAGTGGAATATATTGGTACCTTAATCCTTTAAATTCCATAGAACTTTTCCTCATCATATCTTCTAGTATCCCAATAGTCTTCTCATATTGGCCATTAGATTGAAGAGGATAGGTTGTACTAAAGTTCAGTTTAGTGCTTAGAGAATGTGGAATAATTTTCCATAAAATCGAGTCGAATCTTAGATCTCGATCGGATAATATATATACTGGTACTCGATGCATCATTACATATTATTTGATATGTATAAGTGCAATTTGATCCAATGATAATTCCTCTAAAATCACAATAATGTGAGTTGCCTTTTTATAACGATCCACAATGACCCATATAGCATTGTTTCTTCTATATTTCCTTGGATGTCCAGTGTCAAATTCAATCCTAATGTTCTCCCACATCCATTTTAGTATGTGTAGTGGATGCATCATCACATTATAATTTTTATTTCAGCCTTCACATGTTGACATACTAGGAACAATGATGTATATTCCACAATCCTATTCATCATATTGTCCCAAAAAAAGTTCTCTTAGTGATCTAGATACATCATTGTGATCCCTGGGTTAATAGAGAAGGTCCAACTATGTGCATCATTCAAAATATCCTTCATTATATCTAGATTGGATGGTAACCATAATCATGATCCAAATCATACAACTCCTTACTCATCAATTATCAAATAAATGGATTTATCATTTACAATAGATTAAACCCTTTTAAGAATTTCCACATCATCAATTTGAGAATCCATTATTTTCTCTATAAGGGATGGTTGAGTAATCATTTGAAAAAGGATTGATGATGTTTCTTCCTTAATATTTCCGAGGTCCATCATCTGCATATATAAAAATATCTGATCCTTTTCAATTATCATCATTGATGGAGATGCATGATCTATTTTACATTGGGCATCTTCTACCTTGTTTGACTTACTAGGATGTTAGTGCATTGAGTAGTCATAATCGTTGATGATATCTATCCATTTTTTCTTTGGAAATTATTAAAAAAAAATTGTCTGAATTTATATTTTTTACTACTGTGATCAATATATATCTCACACTTCTCCACATAGAGATAATGCCGCTAGATTTTCAACCCAAAGATCATATCTGCCAACTCCGTATCATGCTTGGGATAAAATTTCACTTGGATTGTCAGCTATCTTTTGTTATAGTCTATCAAATTATCTTATTGAATCATCATTCAACCTAAAACCATCTTTGAAGCATCACTGAACACCCCATTGAGTTATCCACTTGTTCAAAGTGTGAATACTAGTTTAGTGATAACTCTATTTTTAAACTCCATAATAAATTATTCACATTACAATGTCAAGATAAACATTACAACCTTCCATGTAAGTTTCATAATTGGGGTTGAAAATAGTGAAAATTGTTTCACGAATCATCATTAATACCTAGTTAGACCTAGAAATCTACAGATCTTCGTTACAGATGCTGAACTGGGCCACTCTTCAATCACCATTGTCTTTTAAGGATCCACACATATCCCATTGTTGGTGATAACATGCCCTGACAATGATACTTCTTCCATATAGAACTCATATTTACTATACATTCCTTATATATTCTCCCTTCGAATGTTTTTTAAATAAGTATTAAAATTATCCTTAGGTTTCCCCTTTCTCTAGGAATATATCATATTATCATAAATAAATACATCTACAAATTTGTTGAGGTAATATCTAAAGACTCTATTCATTAATTCAATGGAAATTTCTAAACATTAGTGAATCTGAAGTGAAACACTATGAAATAATAGGTTCCATTCCTCATTTGAATGATTGTCTTGAGAATATCATCCTTCCTAACCATTAATTGGTAACATCTTGACCAGTGGTCCACCTTAGAGAAATATCTTCCTCCATGAAGCTGATCAATCAAGTCATATATCTATGTCAGGGGATACATGTTCTTTATCTAGATTTTATTTAACTCGATATAATCAATGCAGAGATTCATTGAACCATCATTCTTCATAAATAAGAGGACTGGAGCACCACATGGTGAAGCAGTAGGGTGTATAAAACCCATCTCTAGATTCTCCTTCAGCTCATCTAGATATACGGTGGTTATTCAACAATATTTATTTGATATTGGTAGAGTTCCTGGAATATGTTCAATTGAGAAATCTACTACTCAATCAAGAATAATACCAGGAAAATCATAAGGGGATAGATCAGAGTCATCCCTCTTGATGGTCATGTCTTCAAACTTGATTCTTTCTTTTTTCCAAATCATTTGAAATAGAAATTATTTCTAATGATGAATTAATATCCATACATGATATAGTGATTCTATATGAGATTCATCTTCCTCCTTACACTTGTTATGAATTGGAGGATTATTCAGGATCTGATTAGTTATCTCCCATTTTATGACAGTTGACATTGGATTTGTATAAAAATATCATATCCATTCCCAAAGAAAGCATCGAACTCCAATAAAGGAAGTATGAACATATTTTTTTGGTGGTTCAGTCCATAGAAATTTACTGGAGAGGAGTTATAAACCATGGAGGCAATAATTTTTCCATTCGTTGTTCTCACAGATAATATATCCTCAAAATTTTGAGGTAGTGTATGAATATTTATACTAAAATTTCCTGATATGAATGAAGAAATAGAATCAAAATCATATAGTACATTCTATATTCTTGATTTAATAACTAGCATTCCAGTGACCACATTGTTGTCTAGCTCCACCTCAGTAGTAGTGATAGCATTAGCCCATCCTTATTGCCTTGGTTGTTGTTGTAGATTTCCTTTGACAACCCAGAACTTAGGGACTTTTTTCAAAAAATTCCCATGTTCCTTATAGTTGTATCACTTCAACACTGGCTGAGTATTGATTTGAACCATCCGTTGTTCTTCTCCATTAGCCGTATTATTCATATCCATTCGACAAATTGTGGCAAGATGTTCCATTCTTCTGAATTTGAAGAAATTCTTGGATCCCTTTATACATTTCCCAAGATTCTTCTTTCAAAAAATTTGACAAGTAGGATATTTGGGCCTCTTTCCATCATTGTATTTGTTTATTGAACAACCCATGTTGTCCTCTATTTTCCTCTTCTTGTCACCAGGAAAATGAGACCACTAAAATTCACCAATATCAATTTCATCATTGAGGGAATTATTTTCAATCTTTTCATATCCTACAAAGTATCAAATCACCATCACCATCCATAGGCTCAGATTTAGAACACTAATGATGAAATCCGCCTTGATTTCGGTGTTCATGACATTGCTAGAGGCGTACCTTGAAAGCCACGTAATGTTTTCTTCATATGACCTGATGGACACATCTTACATCTTCTTGAGGATGAGGAACTATATTTCCATCTAGAGATAGAGTGTTCAATGAAAATATTTATTGAAAAAAATCTCCTTGAATTCCTACCAATCAATGGAATCAATTTCATCATGGGGATTCGTATTCTTAAACAATTTCCACCACTGATCAAATTCCCCATCAAAATGATAGGCCACCAGTATGAATTTATCCTCTTCCGAGCACTGGTTGATGGATAATATCTGTTCAAGGGAGTTAATCCACCATTCCTCAAAGATGGGATCAAACTATCTGCTAAACAGGGGAGGCCTTTCTTAACGAAGGATTCTACGAAAACTACCTCTTTCCTTAGAGGATGAGGGAGTTCCACATGATTCATGTTATTATTCATATCTTGATTAAGCAGAGCATATATTTTCATGATGTTTTGAGAACCTATTTCCATCATACCAGGCATATAAATAGAAAAACGTTTATATTTCCTATCACATTAATTTTTTCAACGTGTTCATATATTCCCTTCAATTAACTAAGAAAAACTATGTACCATTAGAGGCTTATAATACTATGTTATTGAACATGAAAAGATAAATTTTGAACATAAAAGGACAAACATGTAAAGGATAAGTATATCCTAAGTTGTGATTCCTTTGTTTTAAATATAGGTTATCCTCGATCTATTGCATAACATAAAATTTTATTGGATTTTTTATTCCCTTGATAATGGATTTTACTAATATCCCGAATTTACCAAAGCATATCACCTATGAGAGTCAAACCAAGAGGGCAGCAATGACCATTTTCATGTACCAGGACTCCCCATGTCAAGCCTAAAGCTCCTTGTCGGTGTTTTCACTCCTAGGTACATCAATACCAGAGCTGCCTCCACATATTTTTATAGAGACATGGATGAATTTTGTTGACAAAAAACATAATCTATAATTACCAAAATTTAGGGATGTTCACTTATACATAGTCTCATATTTAAATTTCTCACTAAGGTCCTCTATTACTAATCCCTAATAATAACTATAACCACCACTGATACTAGATATAGAGACCCTAGCCTTTTAAATATAACATTAAATGATTTTAAGCATAATTATACATCAGATTACAAGACAAGGATCATAAACTCTAGGGTCTTGGAAGACTAGGTATATAATCTAATATTATAAAAACAAAAATTTATATAAACTCCATATTGAGATCCTATCTTAAATTGTTCTCATACATCTTTATACGATAACCTATGGATTATGTGAACAAAGGGATGAGCTAAAATCCCAATATGGTAATAACCATAACAAAAAATAATATGAACATGGGATAGAAGGAATGCCATAATGATATAAAAAGGCATTTAACATTTGGAATAATAAGCTATAAACATGGAATCATATTATCATGTATTCATAGTAATGTGGAAGAACCATAAAACAAAAATTTAGCGAAATTGAAGGAAAACATCCTCAATGTTTTCCCATAGTAGCACAATCCAAGTCTAATCACCTAGACCTTTGCATATAGTAGCACAATCTAATGTTAACCGCTAATACCATAGCACATAATGTCTCATAAGAATCATAAGTAAAAAAGGAATTGGAGCTCTATCTAGTAACACACTTCATAAAATTCTATGAATATGTTTGAAACATAATGAATCATATATAAAAAATTCATGTTATCATGTCCTGTTAAAATAAATTGGTTTAAAAAAATTACAAATAGCAAAACCCATGGAAAATAAATGGGGTTCAGGAAAATTTCATAAATTCATTATAATGATAAACCACTCATAGATAGAATAATGATGTTATCCAGGTATAATATCATTTTTATTAATATGTTACATCAAAATATGTCACCGTTGATTGAAAATGCTTTCGAAATATCACCTTGAATAACCAAAATGTAAAAAAACCATTAAATTTCGTAATATTTTTCTAAATGATATAAAATTTTGATTGGAAACATTTTCATTTAAAAAAATTGAAAAATTACTAAGGTTCAAATAAAAAATAATTCATGATAGTTGGAAAATAGGTTCATGAAGTTTCTGTAAAAAAAACATTTCTTTCATATATATTTTTTGGAATAGTCAAAAAATAAAACATTTGGAAAATTAACTGAATATTCTATCAAAAGGTTTGTAGAAAGTAATTATTGGGTAAAAATTAAATTAAATAGTAAAAGGAGAATGTAAAAAACCATATAAAAATATTTACATAAAACAAGGATATTTAAGTATAATATTCTATAGTGGAGATGTAAACATTATCTATCCTGAATATAGATGCGATTTTCAAATGAAACCCTTACCTCATGTACAACATTTTTAATACTTGTTAGAACCTACTCTATAATAAATATAATTTTACTAATCTCATGTTAAATAAAATTTATATATATATATATAATACCATTAATGATATGATTATATAATTTTATTACTCTTTTATTAACAATTCATTATTAAAACCATGATTCAAGTTACAACTGCTTTGATTTTCATATATGCTTGGATTAAATATTTTTTGTCTTTTTACTTTTATAATTATTCCATAATCTCATGAATGAAATCAATGATATATCTATCAAATAAAAATATATTTTGAGTAATAAATTTATGTTATATATAAAAAAAATTCCACAATTCATGGAGACAGCTCACAGTATGTTCGCATGAATGATATTTTCAATTCACAACAGATGAGAAAAAGAAAGTAAATAATAAATTACAATAATTGGATAATTATTATATCATATATATTAATAAAATTATTACTAATTAATATCCATGTAATTTATAAATTAAAAATGAATCACATCCCCTCATGGATGTTGTAGTCCACAAGTGCACATGAGCGACAATATCATTTCACAAAAGATTGATTTGTAAGTGGGGAGATGTGATATTATAATTATAGAAGTATAATTATGACATATATTTATTGTATAAAAATTATTTCTGTCCTAACACCAATGCATAAAATATGCCAGTGAAAAATTAATTGTATCCTTATGTGGAAACAGAAAGATGTATTCACACACAAGTGATACATTCATTTCATATTTACATGAAATGGGTGTAAAATTGTGTTTTCATGATAATAATAAAATTTATGAATATTGGGATACATAAATTCTTATTTTTTGATAAATAACTAATATTTAATTGTAGTAATAAAGATTTGGAATGAACGTTAGTGGCTAAGGTAACTACCACTTACTTGAAATGATTCTTTTAGTAATCCTCATAAGGTATATTAGAATCGTATTTTTGGTAATCCATAACTACTATAGTGTTGACATGGATGTTTATTAGGTAAATTTTTAGAGTTTTGACATTATATAATTCTCAATGTTGTGTGATGAAGTGGTGAATGCAGTTTTATTTTATAACTAAGGTGAGGTAAAATTTTGGAATTTCTCAAATTATTAAAATATATTAAATTCAATTAGATTACATATGGATCCAAATGGACATTGAAAGAAATATAATATCAGACATGAAAGTAATACCATAGTGAAATAAAATATAGTGGTATTTTTGTGAAATTTTCAACCCTAAATGTTAAATTAGCATTTAGTTTCCAAATTTTGAATTTTTCTATTGTAACAATATTTTCAATATTAAACAGTTGATAAATTTAAAAATATGGTTAAAATCAGGGAAAACCCCTATTATTATAATATAATTACATAATATTAAATACAGTTTACAAAAAAAATTATTTATTTAATATAATATGAAATATCAACAATTTATGATTTATTTATTTTTAAATAATTTCAATCTCTCTGATATCTTGAAATTTACACAACATAGGGATTGAATGGAACACAATATGAAATTAAAATATTATAATTTAATAATTACAACTATATACTAGATATTAAATAGAGTGTATGAATTTTAATAAATAAATTATGAATATTATATCTATTACAAATCTAAAAAATTAATACATTGAATTTCTATTGGTTATAGATAGTATTTGAACCATCTGAATAAAAAAGAATTGTTTATGAAAATATGAATTTTTATAAAAGTTGAATTAGTCATGATTTTCACAAATCATTTTATAATTAATTCTAGAAAATTTTATAAAAATAATTTTGAAAATAAATTCATATTCAAAATCATCATATAATTTATATCTATGGGTGAATATGAGGTATCATTCTGAATTGTTTCATTTTTTTACAGTTAGTGAAAAATATTAAATTTTAATTGAAAACTATTATTATTAAAATAATTTATAAAGATAAATTATATTTAAAATTGTATTAAAATTAAATATATGTCAATTATATATATATTAACTTAATTTATATCATTCTAAAAAAAATTAAATTTTTATGTTAAAATAATGGAACTTTTCTAAATTTTTTTCGTTGAAAACCTGCTTCCTCACCCCCTCGATGAGACTAAATTTAAAATTTAAAATTTTTCCAAATGTGAATGGAATTATGAAAAAATTATTACATACTTTGAATAAAAATAATTTATGTACATAACAATATGAAACAATTTTTTTTCAAAATGAATAGTTAAACCAGTAAAAATAAAATATCACTTTTATGGAAAAATGAATTTTTTTAGGTTAAAATAAAAATATAATTGAAATGACATTAAATCTTATAAATTTTTTTCTGGCCATTTGTTGACATTATTATTTATAAATCAAAATAATAATTTATGGTTGGACCCTTGATACATGTGAATAGGGTGGGTTCATATTTCTCATTACAATCAGTACAATTGCGCCACTCACCTCCGATATAAAAGTCCACCTTTATCCTCTATAATTGAAAACATCAATCCATTTGGATTTATAAAATACCTTCCAAAATCACATCAAATATTCACTCCACACATTTTTGTATGTTTAATTTTCTCATAATATATCATTTGAAGGCTTTTTGTAAACCTAGTGGGACATAAGAGAAAGAGGTAATGCTCTTCATCGAGAATTTTTAATTTATTTATTCTTAAACCTCTTTAAATTTTTGTAGAAAACGGATTATATGAAAAAATAATCATAATATATATATATATACTGTTTTATATTAGTTTCATTACCTAATAACTTCTCCATTTCCATATAATGTGATATCAAATCTCCATTTTTGTGAATAAATGACTATATCCTCGCAAAATGATGCAATTTTCTTCTATTACCACCTATCACAAATGGGTATTATGATGGATATAAATATATTTATGATATATGTAACCTAATTATACATATATAGTCTCTATATCAATTGTTAATTTGTAATTTCCTTTCATTTGGGGTTACAACAATGTTACTTTTTTGTACGGTCAACTACAACCTCACATAGGGAAATGATTCTTTTTTCACAAATGTTTTACATAGAATGTAATAATTATGTAATTTATGAATAAATTTAATATAAATATCATAATTATATTATTAAATATATTATTATCATTTTCAAATGATAATGTATTATTTTTAAATGATAATATATCATTTTTTCTCACACAAAAAAAAAGAAAAAGAAATTCGTGTATATGTGGTATACAAAATTAATTAAATGATATGAATATCCATTCATCACCACCCTACATGGATGATATATATATATTAATTTAATGAAATAATCTCTGATATATGAAATTATTAAAATTCTATAATGATAAAATTGTCGTTATCATAATTTTATAATGATCACTAGAAAATGGAAATGTTACTAAGGGTAAAAATAAATTACCATTTCCTTGATTATTACCTAGGTTGATCTTTCTTAACAATAATTTAGGATTGGATTATAAATAATAATTTATGTATGCATATGAATATTATTTCATGATTATTATTGTGGATATTTTTTAAAAATAACATACTTCACCATAGTTATCCAAAAAATTCATTTTTTAAAAAATAAACCAAATATTGTTGAAACAACATAAATAATTTTAAATTTCATTGCAATAATATATATCATGATAAAAATTATAAGTAAATGGGTGATAAATTTTAAAAGTTTTTTAAAGAAATTATCTAATTTATATAAGTCTCTTATTCATGATGATAACGAATTTTAAGGACAAGATATGCTCATGTAAAATGTTTATTGTCTTTCATTTTCTTTAGTGAGACATAAGACATATTTGATAATAATTTCTATTTTTTGGTGCATATAATTCACTTTTTTATTCTACATCATGAATTAATTTTAGCTCATGAAATTCAAATTTCCATTTATGTTATTTCATTCATGGGGATTGTGATACATTGATTTCTAAAGAGTTAAGGGTTTATTTAATATATCATTATTATTTGGAATTATTTTGGATTCAGTCTCCCTTTGGTGAATAATTTTACATTTATACCATAAAATAATTCCATTATATTCAAATTTTGTAATTCAGTAACATTTTAAATAAACAGAAAAATTTTCCATCTAGGCTACATGAAATGGTTAATAGAATATTTTAATAAAAACAAACATTATTTTACACTTCGGTCAGAAATAATTTAACATAAAACCAATTTTTTTCTATTAAAATTTTATCATGGATCCATTAAAAAATGATTTCATATGAATTATTTCATATTTTTATGTCTCATTAATTTTTAACAGAATTTACAAATCCTTTTTAAAATATTTTCTCTTTAGAATTTTCTATAAATTTAAAAGGAATAATTGTTATAATTTTTATAGAATGATCATTATATTAAAATTATATGAACACTAAATTTTTATATAATTATTCTATAAATTGTCAAAGGTTATTTTAGGATATAAGTATTTTAAAAAAATTTGTATCTCATTTAAAATGTTTTTTTCAATGTGAAAATGATATTTCCTCAAAAAAAATTCAATGGATTTTTTATGGTGTTTCAATTCGTAAACAACATCATTCGATTATTATAATATGGGTACGATGTGTAATTGTTCTATTTATATCATTAATATTATTTAATTTTATGTTTTATTATTATTCTGATTAAGAATTTAAAATTTTATTACAATTAACCATATTAACCAATATGGTTTAAGATTAGGTATATTTGAATGGGAAAAGTATTAATATTTTTTATGTAATTTAATATATATGAATATTGATGTTTATTATGTTTCTCCACTTTCATTTAATGAATTAATTGTACCTTCTGACTAATAGGTGGGTCCTTCTGTAGCCACTTGAGGCATTAGTAAGCCTCATGTGACAAAATAGATAGGGATATTTTGAGGCCTATCCCATTTATATAGATTGCATAAGGCCCCGACAATATTCGATATCTTTGAAAAAGGACACAAATGGTGGGTTTTATTTTCCCATAATTATTCATTCCATTATTATAAATTCATTCATTAATATTCTATGTGATTATTTTATTAATTAGAATATACATGGCTATGTTTCTTTCTTGTGTGATTATTTCTATGAAATTATTTGACCATTATTTATTCATGTAAAATTATGCTCATGGTAAAGAATAAATGTCACATGTTTCAGTTATTTAGATATAAATATTGATTATGATTTCATTATTCGTGTGTTCCATTATACAATTAACTATACTATGCATCATAACTAACCAATTTATTTTGTATTATTTTCTACAGGATATATTGAAGTGTAACACCATGACCCCAGTTACCCAGAGTCTGTGCATTATTGCGTAACATTGGCATGATCACAAAAGATCAAGTCTCGAATGACCGATTAGTTTAGTAGACTTGGAAACACTAGATACATTCATAAAAGTTACATTACACCATAAAGTGAAAAACTACAATAACATAGTCTCCATTTTCAACACTAATATCCCCTTCAGACTAACCCTGCAGGTCATTCCTAAAATACTTCTTCACATCCTGGAAAAATTAAAACATTGAATGGGGTGATCTCAGATGCTCAGTAAGGATAACAATATAGCAGAAGCATTCATAAATAAACATTAATATTTAAGGCAATGTATAACTAAAATAGAAGCCTTTTAAACTAGAATTTTAGCATAACATGACAAAAATAAAATGAAATAATTGCATTTAATTATTCACATGGATATTCTACTAGTCGAATAATCACTGAAATAGCAATAACCACTTTCATAATGATGGAATGCATAATGCAAGACTATCATAACCACGTAACCAAGACCTCTTGCCAAGACTACAAATAAGATTTTGTCAAGGCCTCGTGCCAAGACACTAGTTTGTATCATGTGACCTGCTGATTAATCGAGGAGCTATAGCGGGCTCCACTCGTCACTTATTAAGTCCAATGCATTCCTCATATGAACAGGTTTAAACATATCATAAACCATAACATAATCGTATCACATAAAACATGCATAAAGGAAACATAACATTTCCACATTTCAATCACAAGATATCAATACAACACATTGATATAATAAAAACATTATCAAAACCATTTTCAATACCAAAATAAATGAAAAGTAAAACTTGGTATTTATTTTTCATTTAATTGTTTTTGCCATGTAGAGGAAGCCGAAACTCATATAATGGTCACGGAGGAAGAGAAGTCATTGTCGCCGCATACGTAAGAAAAACATTCCTATTTGACGTTTAGTAAAACGCTTCGTATAAAAATATTCCTTTTGAATAAACGTAAAACTCAAAGGGGTTTATTCACCGTATACAAGAATGTGGTGTATAAAACAAAATATGACTCAATGAAATGAGATTAAGAAGAAATCCTTACAAATATAATTTTTTAGAATAAAATTGTTCTATTATGTGTATTCACTATAATTACACATAAAGAAAGTAATAATACAATATAGGAAATAATAATATCATGACATAATTTGAAAGTAGGAGATTAACCCAAAGAATATAAATTGGGTTAAGAAGTTCCCCTACCTCGTGTCCGACTTGACACGATCGTTCTTTAATCTCATGAATAATAAGATAGAGTTATTTCATATTTGATTAAGAACCTTTTTCATGTTCATTATTACTTTTATATCACTTATTACCATGTTATGATCATTATGTAATTATTTAAGTTAATAATGGTCATTTTGTTGATCTTTGGTACTTGAGTAAAAAATAAACCTCTTATAATTATAAGTTGTTCATGTGGTGAAATATCCATTACATACATAATTATATTCATTATTTAGATATAATATATATAATATATATCCAGTATATACATTCATTAATAATATTACGTAACTTTTATAGGTAAGAAATGAAATGCACCGTTCATGGAGACGGTAAGCCGTACGTACGCATGAACGCTACTTTCATTTATATTTTGTATTTAATGGAATGAAATCATAATTATATAATTTTATATTATAATTCCAGTATAATATCATATATAATTTCATTTACTACATCCCTTATACATCCCACATATGGCATTAGCGATTCAAATCACATTGAGGGGGCAGTTGTCTCAACTTCCTAAAATGAAAATATAGCGTTTACCCATAATGGAAACCATAAAGGTATACCATAAATGAAAAATACTGAAGCTTAATTAAAACAGAAACATATTATTTATCATATATAAATATAGTGACAACTTAATGGACACCTTTTAAGGTGTTATATGAGTCTTGAACAATCATCGTTTCGTGAGGCATAAATTCACCATCCACAGAAACAGTATGTACTTTAACCATTAGATATAGGTGTGTGTATGTGTAGCTCTAATCCTTATTATAAAAACATCCTAGTATTTTTATGATAATGGTGTTGTTACAAAAGAAACGAATAAAAAGAGTTTAAGGGGTTGGAGAAGCCCAATAAAACAAAATAACATAAGAGAAGACATTACCTTAAAATCGGGTAACTCTTTTTTTTATTTGAGCCAAAGGATTCTTTGGAATGAATTCTTCCCACATTTAGGCCTCTAGGAGTAAGATAGGGAAGTTTATAGAGTATTTGGACAGAGTTTGGTCGAGCCAAAAGGCTTTGAGGGTTTGAGTAAGGTGGTAGTGGTGGGGGCCTTTTATAAGAGTAGTGGAGGGGCACTCTTGGAAAGTAATGAAATGTTACTTTATTATATAATGAGTTTCGGATTTTAAAGGTCCCACACTTATATATTTAAAGGCTAAGGTGTGAATGGTTCGAAATATACTCATACAATGGGTTTTTGACAAGTTTATGTCTCATATTTTACATTAACTTTTCATTTTATTTAAATTCTTAATTAATGAGGTAATCACTACATCATCATGGTGTAAAAAATAATTTATTTTATTTAATGTCTAAAAATAATCAAAAAAATATCATGATGTAGGAAATATTTTTATCTTTCTAATGAATATTTATGGTAAAAATTATAACTTGTATAACCCCATTTAAAACATGTTTTACTAAACAACTCATGTTTGTGACATTTTTATTTTAACATTAAATAAAATGTTTTTAATGTCATTTTCCAACCTAAGTTGCTCCATGGGGTCCCCAAGTTGACCCATGGATTTTTTGGGTCGGACATGAATCATCCAATAGGGGTAGGACAAGTGTAAAGGTCATTTCATATTATTATAACATTATATTTACCTTAAATTACACTAATTACCTTTCATCGCGATTAATTAAACATAAAAGATACTATTCACCAAAAATTATTTTAATCCCATTGAACTACATTATACTTCCTAATTACAACCATGTATGTCGGATTTTTGAAAATCAAATCACATAAGTGGTGATGTTTCATTTAAACGAAAAATCAGTTTTTTAACTACCACTTAGTGGTTTCACTATTCATCAAAAATTGATGTTTTTCAGAACAATGCCAAACATTAAACCTAAGATATAATTGATATTCTGAATTCAAAAATGATGTCTATATTACAAAATTACAAACATACAAGTTTCATTAATTAATTTGATAATTAATTCCCGCTGTCAAAACAAATAGCGTGTTTTTAAGAAACAATATATATCAAAAGATTGACAATTGTTTATGTCAATTTTCAAAGTGAAATTAATTATAATCACCACCATTTGATAAAATGGTAAAAATATATTATAATTATACTTTAAAACCAATAAATATTATAATTTATCACTATAAATTATTTGGATTAAAAAAGTTGTTTTAAATAATTTTTCAGTATTCATAAAAAATTGGAAGTTCTCAGAAAAATACAAAAAATTCAACATAGGCTAATTTCGATATTCCGAATCCAAAAATCAATTCCATTTTGAAATATAAAATTTATAAAATTTCAAAATGTGGGTTTTAATATTCATAACTACTACTTATATTGTCTTCGGTGTGGTAGAACTCAAGGTGTCCTACAACACACGCTGCTCAATTTTTCAAAGAGGAGCGTACCATGGAAGCTTGGGGTGTTACATTTTCCCCTCCATCAATAAATTGCATCCTCGCAATTTAAAATTTTTCTTTGAAAATAAAAGGTTGAAAATATAAAATACCATTGTGGAAAACCCACATCGGAAATAAGGTTAATAAAAATATTACATTAAAAGAAAGAAAGATAAGTACAAAGGTCACCCGAGATAGCTCATACTAGGATTCTATTAAAATATGGATATGGAAGAAAAAAAACCATCAAGGTCTGATGGAGAGTTGTAGAAAACTATATTAAGAGAAAGTTAACCATAAGAAAATCACATACTTGTGATTGGGTAAATGGTCATTGAATCCCCAGTTGGAAAAGTTAACCGGCAACATTTTTGTTTTAAGTTACCTTTTATAAAGTTGAGGAATTTATTTAGGAGATTTACTAATAACGTAAGGGAATATACATACTTGTCATGTAGGCTTTAATTTTTCAATATATTTTTACCAAAAATCCATCTTTCACTCTAAAAGGTAATTGAACTCAAAAATATTCTATTTATCATAATTGTATAAGGTTCCAAATATTAATACATACCATTTAGATTTGGAAAACTTTTTGTAATAACCAGGGACTTCATGTAGACTAGTGGTAGGTAATAAAGGCCTGTCGCACTATGATTGTGGGTTCGATTCTTGCAACTTTGTCCGACACGACGGGTTATCACCCAATCTGCAGGTTGTCCTTTTCCTAAAACTATAGTATTCCAAAAATTAATCTTCATAAATTTTTTAACCTTAAACAATACTATCCAAGGTTCAACATAATCCATTCCAACCTTTATAGTAATCCAAAATACCTCTGTCCAGACTTTTCTAAAAGGTCTCTAAATTCCAAAATCAATTGTATCATCAGATTCCTTAAACAAAGTAAAGATTCTATTATTTTCACATACAAAAATATGATTACCTTCATCATATAAATCCTTAATGAAAACAACAAGTACTGTAGAACACTCATTATTCTAATAACCAGAATATAATCCTTGAGTCCAAAATCACCAATAAATTAATTATTCCACATCAATTGTAGTAACAGCATAAGATTGTCCTTGATCCCTTGGCCTTTTCAGTGGTAAGTTTCCCTAATGCTTAGGACATTCATTTGCACAATTCCCCATTTCCCAACAATTGTAGAATTCAACATTGATAGCCTCTTTCTTTCACTGGCTATCACGCACCTGGTGACATTTTTCTTCACATTTATAACAAACTCCCATTCCTTTTAGGAAAGTACCAGGGTGATTCTTCCAACAATTATCGCATAATGGAAAATCCTTCTTTCCCTTTTTCCATTTATCTTTCTGTTGTCCCATTATTCTCTTCTTTTCTTGCTTTACATTATTGTCAAAAGATTTAGAGATTTCATTTTCTGTCTTGATAGCACACGAGACTATATCTTCGTATGTTGAGAAAGATTGTGATACTAATTCTCGACGGAGAAACGGTTTTAACCCATCAACGAAATGACCGATCTTAATTCTTGGGTTACGTATAAAATCTGTAGCATGCCTCTCTAGGCTTGTAAAGGTAGCCTCATACTTTGCGACATTCTCATCCTCCTTCTACATCAGACTCAGAAATTGTCTTTCCACATCTCCTCAATGGTTTTGTGGAAAGTATTTTTCTAATAAAATTTCCTTAAACACCCTCCATTCCATACTCGATACTTTTTCATCTTCCTTTGTGTTTTGAATCAATGACCACCATTGATCAACATCTCTAGTGAGGCGGTAAACTGCCATGACAACCTTCTCCCTTTCGCTAATCCCCAAGGCATGGAATATTTTCTCTGAGAAGTTTATCCATTGCTCAGATACTAATGAAATTTTACCCCAATTAAATGTTTGAGGTTGCCGCCTCATGAAGCGGTCTAACATTGATCCTCCACGTTGCGGATCAGGGTGCTCTATAAGAGCAATGTTATTATTCATAACCTGAGTGAGTGTTCCCAGTATGGTAATAGGTTGATCATCACCAGTTGTATCTCCAGATCCACAATAATTATCTTGAGCAGGAGGGAAATCCCAACATGGAGTGCGAGCATTGATACGGTTTCCATTCCTTCCACTAGTCTCCATTTCTAAACAATGGCATAAACTAGATTAGTTTATGAATCTAAATACTTAATTCCATACTTGTAAAACACTTAACTTTAATTGATCTATTTATGCATATAATCTTTAATCATAAATTTTTTTTCTTTGATGAAGTATATACTCCTAACCCTTCATAGTGGTTTGTAATGAAAATGACAATCATCCTAAGTATATCCCCTGGGAGTGTCGTAACCAAGAGTGCAGCAAGACCTTTTATCGTGCACCAGTTGCCGTTCGAGTCTAGCTCAAAGCGGTGTTTACGGGTTTTACCCATAGGTACATCTGTGCCAGAGCCGCCTCTACCTGCTCGTATCCAGACAGGGATGTATTGCTGGGAAAACTCACAAAATATCTATAATAACAAAATTCTAGTATGTTCTTCTATAATAATCCTCAAATTCTATCTTAGGGCTATGTTCTCTAATTATATTTTATCTAAATCTAGCTTCCAAGGATAGTACTAAATTGCCTCTGATACAAACTGTAACGCCCCTACCCCTGTTACCCAGAGTCGGTGAATTATTGCATAACATTGGAAGGATCACAAAAGATCAAGTATCGAATGACTGATTAGTTTAGTATCCTTGGAAACACTAGATATATTTATAAATGTTACATTACATCATAAAGTGAAAAACTACAATAACACAGTCTCCATTTTCCACACTCATATCCCCTTCAGACTAACCCTCCAAGTCATTCCTATAATACCTGTTCACATCCTGGAAAAATTAAAACATTGAAAGGGGTGAGATCAAATGCTCAGTAAGGATAACAATATAGCAGAAGCTTTCATAAATAAACATTAACATTTAAGGCAATGTATAACTAAAACAGATGTCGTTTAAACATGAATTTCAGAATAATATGACCAAAATAAAATGAAATAATTCCATTTACTTATCCAAATGGATATTCTACTAGTCTAATAATCACATGAAATATCAATAACCACTTTCATAATGATGGAATGAATAATGCCAGGCTATCATAACCACGTATCCAAGGCCTCGTGCCAAGACTGCAAATAAGATTTTGTCAAGGCCTCGTGCAAAGACACTAGATTGTCTCATGAGACCTACCGATGCATCAAGGAGCTATAGAGGGCTCCACCCGTAACATAATAAGTCCAATGCATTCCTCATATGAACAGGTTTAAACATATCATAAACCATAACATAATCGTATCATATAAAACATGCATAAAGGAAACATAACATTTCCACAATTCAATCATATGATATAAATACAACACATTGATATAATAAAAAATTATCAAAACCATTTTCAATACCAAAATAAAAGAAAAGTAAAACTTGGTATTTATTTTTCATTTAAAAAAAATTATTGCTTGTAGAGGAAGCCGAAACTCAAATAATGGTCACGGCGGCGGAGAAGTCGTTGTCACCGCATACGTAAAAAAACATTCCTTTTTTGTCATTTAGTAAAATGATTCGTATAAAAATATTCCTTTTGAATAAATGTAAAATTCAAAGGGGTTTATACATCGTATAAAAGAAAGTTGTGTATAAAACAAAATATGCCTCAATGAAAGGAGATTGAGACGAAGTCCTTATAAAGATCATTTTTTTAAAATAAAATAGTTCTATTATGTGTATTCACTATAATTAGACATAAATAAAGTAAAAATACAAGATAGGAAATAATAATATCATGACATAATTTGAAAGTCGGAGATTAACCCAATGAATAGAAATTGGTTTTAGAAGTTGCCTTACCTCGTCTCTGACATGACTCGATCGTTATTTAATCTCCTAAATAATAAGATAGAGTTAATTTAAACTAGATTAAGAACATTTTTCATGATCATTATTACTTTTATATCATTTATTACCATGTTATGAACATTATGTAATTATTTAAGTTAATAACGGTCATTTTGTCGATCTTTGGTACTTGAGTCAAATATAAACTTTTTATTATTACAAGTTGTTCATATTGTAAAATATCCATTATATCCAGCATTATATTCATGATTTAGATATCATATATATCATATATATCCAGTATATACATTCATTCGTAATATTACGTAACATTTAGAGGTAAGAAATGAAATGCACCATTCACGGAGACAGTAAGTCGTACGTACGCATTAACGCTACTTTCATACCTATTTCATATTTACTGGAATGAAATCATAAGGATATAAAGTTATATTATAATTCTAGTATAATATCATATATAATATCATTTACTCCATCATTTATACATCCCGCATATATGGCCTCAGCCTTAAACCTTACTTAATCTTGAGTTATTACAAGATTACACATTGAGGATCTTTTCAGGTTTAGAGTTTTAAAGAATTAGATCTTGAAACATGCATTACATTCCACCTTAAAACAAAGTGGTTACATAAAAGACATGATTCATTCTTCCCAACAACGGAAACATATTTAAAATAAAACTTGGATTCTTTCTTGACACATCCTTGACTCTATCATCTTATCATGTACCTTTCCTGTGACCTGTGAAAAATATTACAAAAATTTGGGATGAGCATAAAAAGCTCCGTAAGGGTTAAAAAAATATGTAAAGGAAACATGAGTTCATATATACATAAGAATGAAATCATACTTTACCCATAAAACAAAGGCACTTTCATACCTCATCAAACCATGAATAAATCATATAAATCATAATACAAAAATGTAACTTGAGGCATTCATAACATTCTTACGTAGGTAGTAACCCTCTTGGTTACGTTTGGAATACCCATCACAATATTTTTACTAAATCTATTTGGAGAAACCTTAACGTTTCACTCCTTCGCGTTACCCAATGCATTGGAGAGCTATATCGGGCTCACCCGCCCTTAGTTTATCACGGAACCACCTGTTTTCATAACAATTCCCACGAACCATAACATAAATGTATCACATAAAACATGCATAAAGGAAACATAACATTTCCACATTTCAATCAATATAACATTTTAGTATATTGAAATAATGAATCCATTCAAAAAGAAATCATTTCCAAAACCATTTAAAACATTTAATAAAGAGATTTTTGAATCAATTTGTCCCATACCACCTTGAAGCTTAAAATTTTAAACCATTAATATCCATATAAATAAATCCTTAAAACCATTTTGAAAACAAGGATATTAATAATAACAAATTATTAAAACATTTAAAATGATATTTTGGTTAAAGGGGTTTTACGAAAATCAGAGACACTTGAATACAATAATTGAGGAATAACATTTAGTCAGAACTTTATAATATCATGAGAATAAATGGATTCATGATATAATAATCCAAAGGACAGTATATACACCATATAAGAGTGAATTGGTGCATAACAACAATGAACCCTCAATAGAAATGTCAAATGTGATGAAATCCCTTATAGAGAAGGTATCCTTAAATTACGGACAAATCAATCACAAAAATATGTGTGAAAAATATATGTACAGCCAATATAAGTGGATATTAAGTGTAAAACAATATAAGGTCATTCACACATATTCATCGGATGACATATTCAATGACTACATGTTGAACCCAAAGAAATCTAAATTGGGTTAAAAAGTTCCCTTGACAGCCTAACGGCATCACATAAAAATGAGTTGATGAGAGATAAAAATTGTATCTCATCACTTGGACATAAAATTTACATCAATAAGGATATATGAGAACATATCCCAAAATAACAATATGTAAATTAAAATACCCAACAAAAGATGTCTTTTAAAAAAAGAGGAGGGTGAAAGGTTCCCTTACCGACTTGGGTATCTTTCAAAACATACACCCCACGAAAGAAGGACAATAGATCATTGATGTAAATACTGATAAACTAAAGTATATTACACAAAGAGTATAATAATGGGAAGTACATACACAAATCAATGGAATTTGTGGCAAATGTAGTATAAATCTCACGGGAATAAAAGTGAGATGAAAAATCCCTTATGAAAACTCGGCAGCCTAACGACGCGACATAAAACATCCGAATATGGATTGATGAGATCAAATAGGGTATCTCATCACATTAAAATATACTTTTCAGCAAGAGTAATATAAAATAACATCCCCCAACATTACAAAGAGGATCTTAAAAGTAGTTACATAAAGGAGAGTACTTAAAAAGAAAGAGAGAGGTTAGATCTCTTACGAAAGTTCGGTAGCCTAACGACGCCACTCAAAACTTCCAAAATGGATTGATGAGAGAGAATATGGTCTCTCATAACATGAACATAAAAATTACAGTATGTGTAATATAAAATATCATCCCAATAACAATAAATATGAGCTTTAAAAGGAATGACATAAAAGTGTGTACTTAAAAAGAAAGAGTGGAGTAGGATCCCTTACCTCGGGTCCGACTTGACTCGATCGTTCTTTAATCTCCTGAATAATAAACTTGAGTTAATTTCTACTTCCATAAAAACCTTTTTCAAGTTCATTATTCCTTTTATATTACATATTACCATGTCATAAACATTATGTAATAATTTAAGTTAATAATATTTGTTTTGTTGATATTTGGTTCTTAAGTCGAAAGTGGACTTCTTACAATTACTTGTTGTTCATGTGGCCAAATTTTTATTATATCCATAATTTTATTCATGATGTAGATATCATATATGTCATATATATCCAGTACATTCATGCATTTATAACATTACATAATCATTTAGAGGTAGGAAATGAAATGCACCGTTCATGGAGACGGTAAGCCGTATGTACGCATTAACGCTACTTTCATTTCTATTTCGTATTTTATAGAATGGAATAATAATTATATAAAGATATATTATAATTCCAGTATAATATCATATATAATATCATAGTTCCATCCTTTATATGTCCCACATATGGTATTTAACGAATCAAATCACTTTGAGGGGGCGGTAGTCCGCACTTCCTTAAATGAAGATGTCGCGTTTACCCATAATCGAAACCATAAAGGTATGCCCAAAATGAAAAAAACAGAAGCTTAAGGAAACCATAAACATATTATATATCATATATAAATATAGTGACATCATAATGTCCACCTTTAAAGGTGTTAAATGAGTATTGAACAATCATCGTTTCGGGAGGCAGAATTTCGCCATCCACGGAAACCATATGTTCTTTAATCCATTGATGTAGTTGTGTGAGAGTGTAGCTTGAATAAATCTTATAAAAACATCCTAGTATATTTAATATACTGGTGTTGTTACAAAAAAAAGTAAAAAAAAGTGTTTAGGGGGTTGGAGAAGCAAAATAAAACAAATGAACATGAGAGAATGAATTACCTTTAAAAGTTTAAATCCTTTTGATTTGAGCCTAAAGGCTTCCTTTGAATGGATTATACCCAAAGGTAATCCTCTAGGATGAGGAGAGGGATGTGGAGAGAGTAAATGGGCAGGGGTTGGCCGAGCCAAAGGCTTGAGGAGTGTGTTAAATGAGGTAGAGGTGGGGGCCTTTTATAAGAGGAGAGGAGGGGCACTTTTGGAAAGTCAGACATATTACTTTATTTGAAAATGTGTTTCGGTTTTAAAAGGTCCCACATTGATATAATTCGTGGATAAGGTGATAAGGTTTCGAAATCCACCAATCCAATAAGTTTTTGACTTGTGTAGGTCATAGATTTTACATTATCTTCTCATTTTATTTAAATCGTTAGATAATGATGTCATCGCTGCATCATTATGATGTCATAAATAATTTAATTTTTTTAATGTATAAAAATTATAAAAAAATTACTATTATGTAGGAAATTTTTTTATATTTCCAATTACTATTTATAATAAAAAATCTGATCTTTATAACCCCATGTAAAAATTGTTTTCGTAAAACATATGATGTTTGTGTCATTTTTACTTTTACATCAAATAAAAAGCTATTTATGACATTTCTCAACCAAAGTGGCTCCATGGGGTCCCCAAGTTGACCCATGGCTTCTCTTGGTCGGCCATTACACATACAATGAGGTTAGGACATGTTTAAAGTTCATTTCATATTATTAAAACATTATTTTTACCTTAAACTACACTAATTTCCTCTAATCGCGATTAAAAACTTAATAAGTTACTATTCACCAAAAAATTATTTTTATCCCATTGAACCACATTTTACTTATTAATGAAAACCATTTATGTCGGATTTTTGAAATTCAAAACACAAAGATGGCAAAATTTCATTTAAATGGAAAAATCAGTTTTTATAAGTACCACTTAATGGTGTCACTATTCATCAAAAATTGATGTTTTTCAAAAAAATCCCAAAAATTCACCCAAATATATATTTGATATTCCGAATTCAAAAATGAAGTATATTTTACAAAATTAAAAACATATAAGTCACATTAATTAATTTAATAATTAATTCCCACTGTGAGAGCAAATAGCGTGTTTTTATGAAACAATAAGTATCAAAAGATTGACACTTGTTTAAGACTGTTTTCAAAGTGAAATTAATTCCAATGACCACTATTGGATTTAATGGTAAAAATATATTCTAATTTCACTTTAAAAAAAATTCAAAAGATAATATAATCATATAAATAAATTAGATTAAAAAGAGGTTTTGAATTAAAATACAACATTTTAACTATTCATTAAAAAAAATGAACTTTATCGGAAAGATACCAAAAATTTACACAAAGTAAATTTTGATGTCCCGATTCTTAATAAGAGTTTTATTTGGTCTAAAAGAGTGTTTAAGAGTGAACAAAAATATATTTAATGATGGTTCCACATCAAAAGGTGATAAGTGAACCTTTAGTGAAAACTAGGGCATATACGCCTAAAATTTAATTCTTTTCGTATTTTAAGCCTCAATGCTTTATTGGATAAATGTAAAAACATTTAAAAACATATATAATCATATTTTATTTATTTAAATCCATTCCTGCCATTACAACGGCTACATGTTATCTACTATTTAAAATAATATTATTTTATTATTAGAGTGCAACGTAAGATTCCCAAGAAACTCATTGTTGTGTGTTGGGTACGCCATCAAGCATAACATCCCCTTTAAAGTCATATTAATATTTTATTCAAAATTATTGATAAATATGAAAATGTCATATTCTTTATTTACCTGGGGTGTTACATCCTTCCCCCCTTTTGGGAATTGCGTCCTCCGAATTTTTTAAAATTGAGCTTCGAGACATCCTTGAACGTCCCACATCAGAACAAGAGTCGGTAACACAATCACTTTAAAATAAAGTAAGATAAGAACAGAGGTCACCCGAGTTAACCCATACTAGGATTCCATGTAGAAAAACATGGACATGGAAGAAAAAGCAAAGGGTCATGTTCTGGAGGGAGAGTGATAGTAAAATGTCTAGGAGAAAGTTAACAATAAAAAAATCAAAAACTTGTGATGGGTTAAATGGTATTCGATTCCCCAGTAGGAAAAGCTAATATACAACATTTTTGTTTTAAGATACTTTTTATTGAGGAATTTATTCATAAGGAAACATAATCACTTATCATGTTGACTTTCAACTTTTACTAGATTCCTTAATCAAACACATATTTTTTCCAAAAGACGAGTATTTAGGGAGACTTGTTCGCATTACGAGTACTATAATCAACTTCTAGAGAGTCACCTAATCCACAAAAGAGAACTATATACATCCCATGTCTTTAGGCTTTAACCAAAACCAAAACCAAAAAGGTTAGTACAAGGTCAGATAATCCAGAAAAGGATAACCCATTAAAAAGAAAATCCATGCTTAATCTCCCAAATTTGTCCAACAAAACCCAAAGTTCAACGAGGACCATCCGATAAACAATTTGTCCATAAAAATCTTCAAAGTAAACCAATATAAGATTGAAACCCAAATATTTGAAGGATTTAGTCACATAGTCTTCCAAGAAAAATCATAACATTTATCTCCAAACAACATCAGTTTCTCCTAAAGTCTCGTATTGAAAAGTAATTAACCTAATCACATTTTCTCTATGATAGGTTAATCATTTTCTTAAATAACCCAAAATATACTTACTCTTAAAAAAAAGAATTAGTCAAACTAACCAGGGACTTCACGTAGTCCACTGGTAGGCGATAAATACCAGTTGCACTTTGATTGTGGGTTCGATTCCCGCAGATTTGTCCGACACGACGGGTAGTCACACGGTCTACATGTTGTCCTTTTTCCAAAAATATATAATTCTCAAATCATTCCCCAAAAGGGATAAAATCAACAAAAATAACCATAACATAATTTAACCACAATTTTATCTCATGCCTTTCACTTCAATCATAAAATATAGTAACCCATAATTACCTCAAAAGTAATGATCATATAATCCCAAATGGTTCTTTATAACTATGTCCACAAAATAAAAGATAACTATTACATGAATAAAAATTTCCTATATTAAACATCAGAGTTACACATAATATAAAAAGTCTTCAAATGTAACCCCATCATCAAAAGAGATGTAATACTCTTAAGAATTTCACCATAACTCTTGAAGCCCTTATATGTTGACGTCTTACGCATTCAACATTCATCATGATCCATTATCCATTACATTCCAAATTATTCCGAAATACCTCTTTCCTACAAACAAAATCATGAATCATATCCTAAGATTCCAAAATAGGAAAACAATAGTCATGAAATAGTACATACTTTTGATTGGTCATTGTCAGTTTATTCATCCTCAATCGGAATGGAATTAGGTATTGGTAAACTAATATTGGTACACTCTTGGTGACCCCATTCACGAAACTTCTTCATAGGACATGTGTTTGCATAATGACCATGCACACCACATTTAAAACATTCAATTGATCCATCAGAAAGAACTTCTTTCCCTTTCCTCAAGTCAACTGGATGCTTCCTTTTTCCCTGGCAGGTTCTTGCTTTATGACCTTCATTTCCACATCTATAGCATATTTCTGTCCCTTTGAAACATTTTCCTTGGTGTTTCTTTCCACATCTTTGACACATAGGTTTTTGAACACACTTACATTTATGATTATTACTTGTACATCCGTGGGGATTTTTTTCTTGCATATATGATGCCTTAGAGAAATATCCAAGTTTTAGGTGGTCAATCATGACTCCACATAGTTGGTTGAGGATAATCACAAGAGTTCTCATTGCAGCTCCCATATCTTTCAGTTGCTTGCTCAAAAAAACTGTCACAGTTTCTTTCACATCCACTATTACTTTGGTGCCTGCTAGATCCAGGCATTTACTAAAACCAAAAAGGTCAGTGTGAGTATATAAATAAAACCATCATATACTAATGAGTAAGATAAACACTAAGATATACTTACTCATTCACTTTATCTAAAATTAGGACTCTTTCTGAAATCCTAACCATTATGGTAATGAAACTTATGCTTAAAGAATACCCTAACCTCTAAAGTTATCTAAATTGACCTTTGATACCAACTATAAGGCCCCAGCCATAAACCTTACTTAATATTGAGTTATTACAAGATTACACATTGAGGATCTTTTCAGGTTTAGAGTTTTAGAGAATTAGATCTTGAAACTTGAATTACATTCCACCTTTAAACAAAGTGGTTACATAAAAGACAAGATTCATTCTTCCCAACAACGGAAACATATTTAAAATAAAACTTGGATTCATTCTTGACACATCGTTGACTCTATCATCTTATCATGTACCTTTCCTGTGACCTGTGAAAAACATTTCAAAAACTTGGGATGATCATAAAAATCTCAGTAAGGGTTATAAAAATATGGAAAGGAAACATGAGTTCAAATATACATAAGAATGAAATCATACTTTACCCATAAAACAAAGGCACTTTCATACCTCATAAAACCATGAATAAATCATAGAAATCATAATACAAAAAGGTAACTTCAGGCATTCATAACATTCTTACGTAGGGAGTAACCCACTTGGTTACGTTTGGAATACCCATCACAGTATATTCCCTAAATCTCTTCGGAGAAACCTTAACGTTTCACTCCTTCGCGTTACCCAGTGCATTGGAGAGCTATATCGGGCTCACCCGCCCTTAGTTTATCACGGAACCACCCATTTTCATAACAATTCCCAAGAACCATAACATAAATGTATCACATAAAACATGCATAAAGGAAAAAAACATTTCCACATTTCAATCAATATAACATTTTAGTATATTGAAATAATGAATCCATTCAAAAAGAAATCATTTCCAAAACCATTTAAAACATTTCATAAAGAGTTTTATGAATCAAAGTGTCCCATACCACCTTGAAGATTAAAATTTTAAACCATTAATATCCATATAAATAAATCCTTAAAACCATTTTGAAAACATGGATATTAATAAGAACAAATAATTAAAACATTTAAAACGATATTTTGGTTAAAGGGGTTTTACCAAAATTAGAGACACTTGAATACAATAATTGAGGAATAACATTTAGTCTTGAAGTTTATAATATCATGAGAATAAATGGATTCATGATATAATACTCCAAAGGACATTATATACACCATATAAGAGTTAATTGGTGCATAACAACAATGAACCCTCAATAGAAATGACAAATGTGATGAAATCCCTTATAGAGAAGGTATCCTTAAATTACGGACAAATCAATCTCAAAAATATGTGTGACAAATATAAGTACACCCAATATAAGTGGATATTAAGTGTAAAATAATAAAATGTCATTCACACATATTCAACGAATGACATATTCAATGACTACATGTTGAACCCAATGAAATCGAAATTGTGTTAAAAAGTTCCCTTGATAGCCTAACGACATCACATCAAAATGAGTTGATGAGAGATAAAAAGTGTATCTCATAACTTGGACATAAAATTTACATCAATAAGGATATATGAGAACATATCCCACCATAAAAATATATATATTAAAAGACCCAACAAAAGAATTGTTTTAAAAAATAGGAGGGTGAAAGGTTCTCTTACCGACTTGGGTATCTTTCAAAACATACACCCCACAAAAGAAGGACAATAGATCATTGATGTAAATACTCATAAACTAAATTATATTACACAAAGAGTAGAATAATGGGCATTACATTCACCACTCAATGGAATTTGTGGCAAATGTAGCATAAATCTCACGAGAATAAAAGTGAGATGAAAAATCCCTTATGAAAACTCGGCAGCCTCACGACACCACATAAAACTTACGAATATTGATTGATGAGATAAAATAGGGTATCTCATCACATTACAATAAAATTTACAGCAAGAGGAATATAAAATAACATCCCCCAACATTACAAAGTGGAGCTTAAAAGAAGTGACATAAAGGAAAGTACTTAAAAAGAAAGAGAGAGGATAGATCTCTTACGAAAGTTCGGCAGCCTAACGGCACCACTCAAAACTTCCAAAATGGATTGATGAGAGAGAATAGGGTCTCTCATCACATGATCATAAAAATTACAGTAAGTGTAATATAAAAGATCATCCCAATAATATGAAATATGAGCTTTAAAAGGAATGACATAAAAGTGTGTACTTAAAAAGAAAGAGAGGAGTAGGATCCCTTACCTCGGGTCCGACTTGACTCGATGGTTCTTTAATCTCCCGAATAATAAACTTGAGTTAATTTCTACTTCCTTAAAAACCTTTTTCAATTTCATTATTCCTTTTATATTACTTATTACCATGTCATAAACATTATGTAATCATTGAAGTTAATAATATTTTTTTGTCGATATTTGGTTCTTAAGTAGAAAGTGGACTTCTTACAATTACATGTTGTTCGTGTGGCCAAATGTTTATTATATCCAGAATTGTATTCATGATATAGATATCATATATTTCATATATATCCAGTATATTCATGCATTTATAGCATTACATAATCATTTAGAGGTAAGAAATGAAATGCACCGTTCATGGAGATGGTAAGCCGTACGTACGCATGAACGCTACATTCATTTCTATTTCATATTTTATAGAATGGAATAATAATTATATAAAGGTATATTATAATTCCAGTATAATTTCATATATAATATCATAGTTCTGTCCTTTATATGTCCCACATATGGTATTTAACGAATCAAATCACTTTGAGGGGGCGGTTGTCCGCACTTCCTTAAATGAAGATATCAGGTTTACCCATAATGGAAACCATAATGGTATGCCCAAAATGAAAAAAACAGAAGCTTAAGGAAAACATAAACATATTATATATCATATATAAAAATAGTTACATCATAATGGCCACCTTTGGAGGTGTTAAATGAGTATTGAACAATCATCGTTTCGGGAGGCAGAATTTCACCATCCACGGAAACCGTATGTTCTTTAACCATTTGATGCAGTTTTGTGATAGTGTAGCTCGAATAAATCTTATAACAACATCCTAGTATATTGAAGATACTGGTGTTGTTACAAAAAAAAGTAAATAAAAATAGTTTAGGGGGTTGGAGAAGCAAAATAATACAAATGAACATGAGAGAATGAATTACCTTTAAAAGTTTGACTCCTTTTGATTTGAGACTAAAGGCTTCCTTTGAAAGGCTTCTGACCAAAGGTAATACTCTAGGATGAGGAGAGGGATGTGGAGAGAGTAAATGGGCAGGGGTTGTCCGAGCCAAAGGCTTGAGGAGTGTGTTAAATTAGGTAGAGGCGGGGGCCTTTTATAAGAGGAGAGGAGGGGCACTTTTGGAAAGTAAGAAATATTACTTTATTTGAAAATGTGTTTCGGTTTTAAAAGGTCCCACATTGATATAATTCTTGGATAAGGTGATAAGGGTTCGAAATCCACCAATCCAATAATTTTTTGACATGTTTAGAATATAGAGTTTACATTATCTTCTCATTTTATTTAAATCGTCAGATAATGATGTCATCGCTGCATCATTATGATGTCATAAATAATTTAATTTATATAATGTCTAAAAATTATGAAAAAATTACTATTTTGTAGGAAATCTTTTTATCTTTCCAATTAATATTTATAATCAAAAATCTGATCTCTATAACCCCATGTAAAAATTGTTTTCGTAAAACATATGATGTTTGTGACATTTTTACTTTTATATTAAATAAAAAGTTATTTATGTCATTTCCCAACCAAAGTGGCTCAATGGGGTCCCCAAGTTGACCCATGGATTGTCTTGGTCGGCCATTACACATCCAATGAGGTTAGGACATGTGTCAAGTTCATTTCATATTATTAAAATATTATTTTTACCTTTAACTACACTAATTACCTCTAATCGCGATTAAAAACTTAATAAGTTACTATTCACGAAAAAATTATTTTTATCCCATTGAACCACATTTTACTTCTTAATGAAAACCATGTATGTCGGATTTTTTAAATTCAAAACACAATGATGGAATAATTTCATTTAAACGGAAAAATCAGTTTTTATAAGTACCACTTAGTGGTGTCACTATTCATCAAAAATTGATATTTTTCAGAAAAATCCCAAAAATTCACCCTAAGCTATATTTGATATTCCGAATTCAAAAATGAAGTATATTTTCAAAAATTCAAAACATATAAGTCACATTAATTAATTTAATAATTAATTCCCGCTGTCAGAGAAAATAGCGTGTTTTTATGAAACAATAAGTATCAAAAGATTGACACTGGTTTAAGTATATTTTCAAAGTGAAATTAATTCCAACGACCACTGTTGGATTTAATGGTAAAAATATATTATAATTTCACTTTAAAACCAATTAAAAAGATAATATAATCATATAAATAATTTATATTAAAAAGAGGTTTTGAATTAAAATACAACATTTTACACTATTCATTAAAAAAATGAACTTTATCGGAAAGATACCAAAAATTTACAAAAAGTAAATTTTGATGTCCCGATTCTTAATAAGAGTTTTAATTGGTCCAAAAGAATGTTTAAGAGTGAAAAAAACTATATTTAATGATGGTTCAACATCAAAAGGTGATAAGTGAACCTTTAGTGAAAACTCGGGCATATACGCCTAAAATTGAATTCTTTCCGTATTTTAAGCCTCTATTCTTTATTGGATAAATGTAAATACATTTAAAAACATATATATTCATATTTTAGTTATTTATATCCATTCCCGCCATTACAACAGCTACATGTTAACTACTATTTAAAATAATATTATTTTATTATTATAGTGCAACGTAAGATTCCCAAGAAACTCGTTGTTGCGTGTTGGGTACGCAATCGAGCATAGCATCCCCTTTAGAGTAATATTAATATTTTATTCACAATTATGGATAAATATGAAAATGTCATATTCTTTATTTACCTGGGGTGTTACACCACATATGGCATTAGCGATTCAAATCACTTAGAGGGGGCGGTAGTCCGCACTTCCTAAAATGAAAATACCGTGTTTACCCATAATAGAAACCATAGAGGTATGACATAAATAAAGAATACATAAGCATAAGTAAAACATAAACGTATTATTTATCATATATAAATATAGTGACATCTTAATGGCCATCATTGATGGTTTTAAATGAGTGTTGAACTATCATCACTTCGTGAGGCAGAAATTCACCATCCATAGAAACAGTATGTTCAATAACCATTAGATTGAGGTGTGTGTAAGTGAAGCTCGAATCCTTCTTATAAAAAAATCATAGTATATTCAGTATACTGGTTTTTTTACAAAATAAATGAATAAAAAGAGTTTAAGTTGTTGCAGAAGCAAAATAAAACAAAATAAAATAAGAGAAGACATTACCTTAAAATAGGGTAACTCTTTTTTTTTTATTTGAGCCAAAGGCCTCCTTGGGAAGAATTCTGCCCAATGTGAGTCTTCTAGGAGAAAGAGAGGAAAGTTTAGAGCATATTTTGGCAGAGTTTGTCTGATCCAATTGGCTTTTACGGTGTGAGTAAGGTGGTAGTGGTGGGGGATTTTTATAAGAGGAGAGGAGGGGCACTCTTGGAAAGTATCGAAATGTTACTTTATTATATAATGAGTTTCAGATTTTAAAGGTCCCACACATTTATATTTCTAGGATAAGGTGATAAGGGTTCGAAATATACTCATCCAATAGGTTTTTTACAATTGTATTTCTTATATTTTACATTATATTTTCATTTTATTTAAATCGTTAATTAATGTGGTAATCATTGCATCATCATAGTGTCATAACTAATTTAATTTATTTAATATCTAAAAATTATAAAAAAATATCACTATGTAGGAACTATTTTTAGATTTTTAATGAATATTTATAGTAAAAAATATGTCTTGTATAACGCTATTTAAAACTTGTTTTAATAAAACCTTTCATGTTTGTGACATTTTTATTTTAACATTAAATAAAAAGTTTTTAATGTCATTTTCCCACAAAAGTGGCTCCATGGGGTCCCCAAGTTGACCCATGGATTGTCTTGGTCGTCCATGACTCATACAATAGTGGTAGGACAAGTGTAAATTTCATTTCATATTATTATAACATTATCCTTACTGTAAATTACACTAACTACCTTTAATCGCGATTAATTAAACTTAAAAGTTACTATTCACCGAAAAATATATTAATCCCATTAAACCAAATTTTACTTCCTAATGATAACCATGTATGTTGGAATTTTTAAAATCAAATCAAAGAAGTGGTAATGATTCATTTAAATGAAAAATCAGTTTTTTTAACTACCACTTAGTGGTTTCACAATTCATCAAAATTTGAAGTTTTTCAGAACAATGCCAAAATTTCACCCGAAGCTATAATTGATATTCCGAATTCAAAAATGATTTATATTTTACAAAATTAAAAATATATAAGTTTCATTAATTAATTTTATAATTAATTTCTTCTGTTTCAACCAATAGCGTGTTTTTTGGAAACAATATATATATCAAAAGATTGACAATTGATTATGTCCAATTTCAAAGTGAAATTAATTCTAATGACCACCATTGGATAAAATGGTAAAAATATATTCTAATTATACTTTAAAACAAATAAATAGTATAATTTATCACTATAAATTATTTGGATTAAAAAAGATGTTTTTAAGTATTTTTCACTATTCATAAAAAATTGGATGTTCTCAGAAAAATACCAAAAATTCATCATAGGCTAATTTCGATATTCTGAATCCAAAAATGAAATCCATTTTGAAATATAAATTTTATATAATTTCAAAAAGTGGGTATTACTATTCATAACCGCTACTTTTATTATCCTCGGTGTGTTAGAACTCGAGGTTGCGTACAACACACGCTGCTCTATTATTCAAAGAGGAGCATACCATGGAATCTTGGTGTGTTACATGAAGGGTTTTTTTTGATTTTTTTAGGATATTCTAAGGTGAATAATGGATTTTTCAAGAAATACATTATGTTTTTATGGTTCAAATATGTATCTATTTTACCAATACTAGTAAACTATTTGGTTCTTTTTTTTGCCTTTCCTTTTATCTTATAACATCTTAATAATGTAGACAACGACACCCTTATATTGGGGTTAGGGTCTCTATAGTTGGTATTTGAGGATGATTAGAGGAATCCTTGTAAACTATATTTTGGATGATATAGGTTTTGGAAAATAACCCTATAATATTATTTTGGGATATGTATATAGGAAAATCCCAATGATTCATTAAAAATGGGATTACATGATTTTTTATAGACTGTATATCAACGTCTTGATACTAAAAGGGGATATTGTTTTGTAAAAGATATATCTAAGTTTAATAACTCTGAAAAGGGTTTATTGGGCCAGAACTGATCATCACATAGGTCATAAGGCCTTAATGCACACCTTTCTTGACACACCAATTGGAAATTCATATATTCAAATTATCTTGAAAACCCATTATGAAGGATTTGAAAATTATTATATACCTAAAGAAATCATGTTTAAGGAAATGAAATTTTACGGGCATGATTTTTTCATCCAATTTTTTGATTATATAATATGTTTCATCATGATATTATCTAATCTAGTGTATTGAATAATTTTTTATTGGAAACAAGTAGTTGTAATTTTAACCTCAATAGTGAACATCCTCAATGGTTGAAGAATTTTCGTTTGCTTAATAGGATTTAGAAAATTATTTAAAATGAACTAGTCTCCCAAACATTATAATCACATGAGGACATAGAATCATGATCTAACAAGAAATATTAATGATTATATAATTATTAATTAATATATGATAAAAAATAGTAAAAGAGTAAAATAGATAAAAATAATACTATTGGGAATAGGGGAAAGAAGGATTTTCTCACATGTGATAATTTAGAAATGAAACACTCAGATAATTTCTTAATGGTAGTTAGAAAATTCTACAAGTTCTGAGATAAATTCCACAATTCTCATGATATCAAGGGAAAGAAAAAATATTCAAATGGGAAATGATTCAACAATAAAGATATTAGTCAGTATGAAAATAAATTCCCCATGCATCGAAATAATTTTCCTCAAAACCTGTTAATTGATCATGGTCATGCTTATATTATTACAAAAAAAATTGGATAATTAAAATTGGATACTAATGAATAACTTTGAAATGATTGATTATTCATTAGTGATGTGGTTCATTCTTTAATTGATGGTTTTCTCATGATTTTTTATTAATGATATATAAAGAATAATATGTATTTTAATTATGTAATAAAAAATAATTTATATTTTCTATAATGTTTTATGATAAGTATGTTTATTACCTTGTGTCAAGAGAATAAATAATGATATTAGTCCCATGTTTGATATGTTAAGATTAAGAGATACTTCATGTCGATTGTGGGATTAATTATAAGTTCATTTTAAGCATTCATAATAAAGTTTTTTTAACTTTATCATTTTGAAGGGTCGCAAGGATAATCATTTATAAAATGGTTTATCATTAAAATTGAATGTGGATTTCATTATTAATTTATCACATAAAAATTTAAATATTTTTTCATATTGGATAACCTATACATAAAATATTCTTATAATAATAATAAGGGGATATGGAATGACATAACACTCTATTATGGTTCTTACAATCCATTAAATGTGAAATTTAGTTCATTATGCATAAAAAGTATTAATTCTTTTTCATATTTTACATTTGGGTTAACCGATGAATTAGAAATAAATTGAAGAAAAGATGAACTAGGGAATTATTCATCTGAAAAACAAATGTTTCATGTAATTATATTTCACAAAATTTTCAGATGGTAAAATAAATCCATGACATTTGAGAATGGATCTTGAAAAAAATAGTTTATCCTATTACCTTTCTATGAAAGGAAACTTATGGTCATTCAAATCATCGCATGTGTATATATAGTTATAAAGTCTTTATGTTTCTATTTATCATTCATTTTCATGGGATCAATTACCTCTATAACTCTCTATAATTATTTATGCTTTTCATCCATTTCCATATCATTACATTACACCAATGTTCTTCTACATAGTATCATATTAATCTATTATTCTATATGAACTTTTTAATTTACTTATAAACTATCAGTACAGTTTATTATTAACCCATCTCATCATGTGGGATTTCAAGAAGGGTATTTTCAAATGATGACCCATTGATTACTCAGATCAAGAACAAATTGTGTGAACACAATTTCCATAAGTGGGTAGTATATAACACCATGATATTTTAAAATATAGACATTATGTTTAATCAAATTTATGACATAAAAAATAAGATTAGTCGGTAATATAACATCCCTCTAAATTGTCCAATATTCATTGTTAATCAAATTCATTCTATTCGATAGCATACAATTCATACAACTCCGGGTTTGAATGAAACAAGATACTATATTGATGTATTTTAATTTATGATCCACCAATATAACATATCCATTAAATTTTTGGGAATGAATACTATTACATAAATTATAATAAATATATTATTTAAATCTGTATAAGATTAATATAATGGTTATTTATTTTTAAGATATAAAATTATAAGCATATTATTGAAAGAAAAAAAATTTCTAGAAAACTATATTTTTTTAAAAAAATTTGTTTTGTCATGCTATGAGAATGTAATATAATTATTATTTTATAAAAAATCTAAATTAATTTATTTTAAAAATAAAATTCATAAAATATTCATATCAAAATGATCATAGGGTGAATTTTTGTGATTTTTCTAAAATCATTCATTTTTTGATGAATAGAGAAAAAACTAAATTTTCCTTAAAAATGTGTGTTTTTAAATACTACTTAATTTTAAATTATAATTTAAATTATTTTATATGTATAATTTGTTCAATTATATACTTATTAGTTTTATTTTCTACATTTTAATCCTTTTCATATTCAATTTTGATATACAAACTCTTTATACATTTGAACTATTTCTCTTTGAAAACACTCTTTATAAGCACATTTATGGGATTAATTTTATATTAATTTTTTATAATTAATTTAATTAAATTTCATTAAATGGATTAAATAATTTTAATTATAATAATTTATATTATATAATATGTACAACATAGTTTTCTTCCAAATGAAATAGTGAAAAAATTAAAAACAGATTATTATCGTTAAGTTAAAATTCATTTATTGGGGTTTAACCAAAATGGATAAGGTTTATAATTACTAAATAATTTATATAAATAATTTTTTTGGAATCTATTGTGACCTTATAATTAATATGGATATATAATAATGAATTTTAGACTATTTTTTCTTATGTAAAATTGTAGTTACAACACATTATTTTTAAAAACTACAAGTGTGCCACTCGCCAAACATATCTGTGGAGACACCCTATAATATCCTCTTCACAACATAAAAAACCTTTAATTTTATATAATTCAATATCTAAAATTTGAAAAGTTTAATTTTAAATTATGTATGAAAAATACCATAGTAAACATCCTTCAAGAAATAAACACATTTTTAAGAATAAAAAATGA
This sequence comes from Viscum album, assembly GCA_963277665.1. Taxonomy (NCBI): domain Eukaryota; kingdom Viridiplantae; phylum Streptophyta; class Magnoliopsida; order Santalales; family Viscaceae; genus Viscum; species Viscum album. The sequence goes on from OY728141.1 coordinate 974,483,204, forward strand.
TTTATTATTATCACATTCCTTTAATTATATTTTCTGATTGTTTGAAACATTTGAAAATAAAATAATAAATATATTTAATTATAATATTTTACCAATATTCATTATTTTTTTTGATTAAAAAATTTTTGACCATAAAAATATGTTTTTTTCTTCTGAAAAAAACACTTCTATTTTCAAATTATATATTTTTTTATATTATAATTATTTGAAAACATATGAAATAATTTTCTAAATATATTTAAAATAAATTTGTAGAAATATATTAATTATTACTCATAAAAACCAATCATATATATATAAATTATAGGTATATAATATTTTAAAAATATTACACAATTCATATAAATTTGTTGCTGTATGCAACAGAATATATCAAAAAAATAAATTTTTTTGACCTCACAAGTTTCATAAAATTATGAATTTTGTTTCATTAAAATTCCCCTAAAAATAATATATAACAAATAATTACTCATAATTTTATAAAAAATTTATAGTTGTTATGCCTCATTAAATCCTCTGGTTCACAAATTGCTTCCTAAAATTAGTTGCTTCCCCAAAAAAATTACTCGGTCAGTTTCCATGATTCAAAGATATTTCTCTCTATGATGATGATTCATTTTTAATAGTTCACCCTAAAAATGATATTAATCCAACTTTATAAACTCTCTATTCATTACATTTGATAAATCATGTATATACTTTCTCATGATTGATAAATAGATCACATCATGAACGTAAGAGATATTAATTGGAAATACCAATAGATAAGCTACCATCTTAACACAGTAAAGAATTTATAGAGGAATTAAATTCCTAGTAATTTAATTTACATTATTTATCAATCTCATAACCCTATTTTTGGGATATATTCTGGGGAATACCATGTCACCAACTTCAATCCACAGATATTTCTGACAATTGTCGTTATATTTTTTTGACTCCGAGCTGTTTTTATGTGTTGTTGAAGGGATCTAACCTTATATACCATTTCCTTAGCTTAACTATGTTATAATAACTTTTATTCTCTAAAATCATTCCAACATTATTTTTTTCTTCACTTCATACCATATAGGGCATCATTAGGGGCCATCTAAATGATGGATTGAGTGCTTTTATTCTATGGAAATTCCACTGAATGTAGGTTATGATCCTTACCGCATATAAAGTATTTATAGGTTTATTTAAACATTTATTATAGAATTTGAATATTCCTTACATATAGACCATAATATCGAGGATGAGAAGAAATGATAAAGCTTTAAACTTTATCTAAAACATATTGAATAATTTTCCAAAAAAAAACTAATCCTTATATCTGAATAATATATAATTCACAGTGGTACATAATTAAATCATACCAATTCATAAATGTATAGACAAAAAATATGATAATGGGATTAATCATTTATAATTTAAATAATTTTTTCTAACATCAAATTTTTATCCAATATAATAAATATTATATTATTACCTTTAGTTGTATTGGGGAGTCTGAAGACAAAATACGTGGGGATTTTTTCCCATTTCTTTTTTATATGGGTAATGGTTATAACATCCCCTTATAATTATACCTATCCTCATTAATATGTTAACATACCGAGGAATAGTAAATATAAATTAAAATCTATCTATTCATACCATCCCACTAGAAATACTCATTCACATATTTATACATATTCTTACATTAAGGATGAAAAGATATTGAATAAATAGGAGCATAATAAAAAAAATTCATTCATCATATAATGTAGAAAAGGGATACATACAGAGAACCTAAAACTTATTATACCATCAAAATCATGTTTCAAATGAGGAAAATTTCACACATTCATTTTTTTTGATCTAAATATAAATTCAGCACCTCAATAATCATCACATGGGTAGATGGTTTAAATATATTTTTTGGAATATAATATTTATCCCCTTGAATATTTCTATATCCGTACATTTAAATTTAAGATAGATTTGATCTTTTTTGATTCCCTTCAAATATAATCAATCAAGAAACATTCAACCAAGATAACATTCCACCTTATTTTCTTTCCCAAGGATGTAATTTATTGAGATGTCATATATTTGGATCAATTACAATCTTCTTATATATATGATACCTATCTATTTTTATGTAAATATTTTCTTCTATAATCTATTATCCAAATATATAAATATCACTATTTTCAATAAAAATAAAAATCCAACATAACTTTAATAATAAAAATCCACATCTTACACCAATCCATTAGTATAGTAAATTTTCACATGAAAATTAAATAATTTTTAGGCCTAATCTCTACAAAAATTGTTGTCTTGGAAGAATCATCCTAGTACACTCTTTGATATAACACAATAGATTACATACCATTATACCATGCAATATTGTATAAGCGCAGGTGTAATAATGATACTTATTTTTTTTCCTTCAAACATTCCTCACATTAATCTATCTAATTGGACTTCTATCCCATAAGAATTAAGTTGGTAAGTGGAATAACTAGTTGTGGGAAATTCTTCTCATGGAAATCATAATATCTAGGGGGACCAAAAAATCATTGGATCTATGTCAAATTGGTTGGTATGGGATAATGCTAAGTAACATCTTTCCTTAGAGGGTATACTAATATGGCATATGTTGATATATTATGAAAATTGAATGAATCATTCTAAATAAAAATTCAAACATTGTAATTCTTTCAAAAATATTCTACTTCCTTTGGGGATTCATAAAAATCATAAAATTATCTTCGTTGTCTTTCTTACTCATTAAATAAATAATAATATAATTTATTAAGAATATCAATAACTCATCAAGGTAATTTTTAATGACTATATTCATTAAAAAAATTAAAATTATTGGGGAAAAGGAAGATAAAATAGAATAAATATAAATAAATAGTGTCAATAACTTAGAGATAATTTATCCATGGGTATGCCTTCTTTATTGAAAATCGACTATTAATTAACTGAATGAAGATCAGTCATGTAAATATATTGATCAAATATATTTGATCAAATATTTCAATTATATATGGTATATGATACTAGTCATTGATATTGATGTTGTTATTTTCTCAATATTCAACATAGAGTCACATTGATCCATCTTTCATATTAAAAAAAATTAGATCACCCATGTAAATGAATTGGTCCTAATGAAATCTTTTTCATGATTATCCTTGAGTTTCTTAATCAATTTATTCACCCCAATTAAATAAATTCTTATAAATACCCTAGTATTTTACATATAAAATTACTTTATTTTAAGCATAATTATACATCAGAGTACAAGCCCAGGATTGTAAATTCTAGTTTCCTGGTAGACAATGTACATAATCCAACATAATAAAAACAAATTTTTATTTGAACTCTATAATGAGATCTGATTTTCCATTGTACTCATACATATGGATAGGATAACCTAGGGATAAAATGAAAAATGAGATGACCTAAAAGACCATTATGGGAATAACCATAATAAATAAGTCATTATCCCATATGATAAGAGTCCTGACATGATGATCTAAAATGGAATTTAAAATATGGAATCATTACATATAAAAAATGGATCATAACAAAATTGGGTCATAGTATTATGGAATAAACCTACAACATGAATTTAGTATGAGTCAAGGAAAACTACCAAGACCGTTTCCCATAGTAGCACAAGCCAATGATAACTATCACTACTGCTGCACATAGTATCACATTCCAAGGATAACCGCCGAGACTATCACATATAATATCTCATTTGAATAAAATTTACCCACTCCATTAGAGTGATATCTCGGATCACCCATCATAAAATTCCCTAAATATATATTCCACATAATTAATCATATATAAACCTAAGGGTTACCCATGAAAAGGATTGGGTACCATAATAATAACATAGATCTTAACAAATGGGTGTGTCAGAATATTTTCCATGGATTAAATAATCTAAAATAAACATGGTAATACAAAAGTTAAAATAGGAATTTATAATGGGATGCGATTTCATATAGATGTGAAAACATGTATGAAAGGTATTTAAGAAATTTTAGCATTAAAATATTATTGACATGTTTTATAGAAAATATTATACAGACTTTAAAATAGGCAAGGGAATAATAATTTATAAAAAACATGAAGTGAACCCAGAAGGTTTTCATAAAAAATGAATTATTTTATAAAGACAACGGTGGATTTATAGAGATTACATAGTGCACTAGAAATCATGTATGAATTTGGGAAGTTCCATTAAAACAAGTTTGCTTATTGAGAATTATTGGGGAGTGAATCACTTAAAAACATGTATATACAATAAATAGAATGATTAAAGGGTATTTGTATATGAATTTTTACATGTAATGAACATTTATAATATAAAAAATAAATATATAAGATAATTTCATTTTCTAGAAATAATGAAAAGGAAACCTCAAGGAATAAATGTGATTTAGGTAGAATTTATTAGGGAATATCGGTGTGGTATAAGGTGTACTTAAGAAGGGTTAATGAGATAAAAATGGGTTTCTCATCACATATAAATAATTAGCTATGTCTAGGGGAGGTGTGAAATCATACCCCATCATTAGGGATCAAACATTTAATGGTACAACATATAGGACAATCTTGAATTAATGTGTAATGGAGAGGATCCCTTCCCTTAGTTCTGAAGGTTATCTTCTATTTTTATTAATGATATGAATAAACAAGTTAGGTTTATTAATTAATGATTCCATAACCTATTGTATTTGTTATATATTTATTATACCAATTTTAAGTTCATTTTTATACTTTTTAATGGGTTAGGTGGTTCAATTTCATTATTTTGGAAAGGTTGTTTTTATTGTTTTATTAAATGGTTTAATTGTATTCCTGAATGGATGTACACTTAAAACAATGATAAATGTAAAAAATTTTAATAATATTTTATTTAAGTTATTACATAATATTTAATTATCTTATAAATAATTTTTTTATATACCATGAGAATGAATCATGTAGTTGGGGTTTGTCTTAGTGGTAAGCACCCCTTAAATCTACATGAAAAATGGGGGTTCAAAACCCATTGGGTGCAGGTACTGTAGCAGTACTGTAGCGTACTGGAGCAGCAGTGGCACTGTAGCAACGGCGGGAACTGTTGCGGCGGCAGAGCACTGTAGCGGCGGCGGGTACTGTGCAGTACTGTAGCAACGCGGGTACTGTACCAGTACTATTTGCAGAATGGTCTTTGGGCCAAAAAAATGGGCCTACGGGTCATGTAATGGGCTAAATGCCCACTGGGCCTACGGGCTATGTAATGGGTCTCCCTCTACCCTGTTAAAGAGGTATTTTCTTTGCTTTAATAATAAAAATGAGGCTTCGGCCCCAACTTAAAAAAAAAATCCAACGAGCCTGTACCCTAGTGGTACATGCTCCTGCTTGGAATCCAAAAGACCCAGGATCGAATCCGTGCAGGGGCGAATTTCCCAGGTACTGTAGTAGTACTGTAGCAGGTACTGTTGCAGCGGTGGAACTGTAGCAGCGGCAGCACTGTAGCGGTGGAGGGACTGTAGCAGATACTGTAGCGGTGGCGGTACTGTAGCAGGCAATGTAGCAGCGTGGTACTGTAGCAGTACTGTTCACCGAGGGGTCCTTTGGGCAAAAAAAAGGGCTTTCAAGCCTTGTATTCAAGCCACTTGGCCTTGGGCCATCGGGCTATGTAATGGGTCTCCCTCTACCCAGACTAAAGAGGTCTTTTCTTTCAAATAATAAATTGAGGCTTCGGCCCCAACCTTTTTAAAAAAATGAGAATGAATCATTAGATAAATATTTGATGATGGTCGTGTTGGTTAATTTAGGCAGTTTTTCGACCACAACAAACTTATTTTTTTTAATTATTCAGTAATATATACATTTTTTAGTTACATAAGATTAAATAGGATATAATATATATTAATTAATATGGTTCTACTATAAAAATGGTTTCATGTCCAGATCTGAAGTCGGTAATGGAAAATCAAAACATGTTGTTCTTGAACGTGATAAATTAACACCTTGCAAAAAACATTTTCATTTCTAAAATAAAAATACAAGGGGAAGGAGGTTGGATGATATATTATCCAATTATTATCATATAATTTCTATTATATGTAAGATACTGGAGTTACCATACAACTAAGATGTGGATAGGCCGGGAGAGAATTATGAAAAAGAACTTGAAATTGAAAAGAAATTTAAAGAATGAGAGAGGGGCGAATTACCTCTTGAATCCTCCTTAAGGAACATTCTATTGTTCTTATGATGTGTCCAAAAGATCTAGGGTAGGGGGAGGGGATAGAGATTAAATTTTGATATATTTTTAAAAAGTCTTTAATGTTTATATGTGTGAGGAAATGTGCGTGTAAAAGTTAGTATTTATAGTGGATAGGAGAGGGGTTTTCATAATACTATATTTATTAATTATTTATTTATCCACAAGATATGAAATAGTGATTATTATATTAAAAAATATTGTAATATGTTAATGTGAATTAGATCCAATGGTTGTTAACATCATCCATGACTCAGGCATGATGCATAAATTCTTTTATTTGGCATATTTTGTAAATTATTGAATATCACTATTCACCAAATGTTCATGTATTTCAGAAAAATCCAAATATATCACCGTAACCATTTTTCGACTTGTATAATCCAAAAATAAAATTAATTTTTCAAAAATAATTTTCTAAATAGGATAAATTTAATTTTAAATTATTACCGTCATTTACTTGAAACCCAATTATTTTAAAACAATTATTTTCTTATTCTAGGATATAGGTATATCGAACTTCAACATAAATCTCATTTATATAGTATCATAGGTAATGTAACAATTCATTAGGGATTGTCACTATTCATATGGGTAAAATTAATATTCATAAGAGCTTTTCACTAGTCAAAAAAATTATCGTGGTCATCTTAGGATCCAAATAACTTATTGATCATAACTATGTATATCAGATTTTGAAATTCAAATCATAGAAGTGAAAAATACATTTTTAAAGGCCACACAGTACATAGTAGTTTATTATATTTGGATTTCATGCGATTATATGATATGATTATAATAAATTAATTTTCATTGATAAAACATCGGTTCATTACAATTCTATATAGAGAATTTGAAATAGGCGGGGCACCATTAATTAGTTCTATTTAAATGTCAATATAATGTGTGGTTGAAGCATATGATATTATTCTTGGAATAAATAAATATACTCATGAATAATCAGAATATTTTATATGTTGAATTTCTCCATAATCATCTAATATAAACACCCAATTTTAATAAGAATCATTACCCATACTATGGTTATAATTTAAATTATATTATAATATTTTCAACATAATAATATATAATCAATTTTTTGTTTAAAATATAAAATTTAAATTTCTTTCCATGGAAATTGATTTTGGATTTATCTAATGAGATCCACTTTATTAAAAAAACATATATAATTAAACATGAGTTGGAATGAAAATATTTTCATGAATAAAATTTATATAAAAATCAAAAATAATATATATTCTTCAAAAAAATCAGGAATGATGTAATCCATAACCTTTATGTTAATCTTACACGGAGAAATACATGCTTCCAAAAAAGAACACATTCATTAGTTTTTTAATTATAATTATAACCCAAATTCTATTGGTAAAATAAATATACAACAAAATTAATCAAACCAAATACATCAATATGTAAACCCTTTCAAATCATGGATTTCCTATAATTTTGGTCATAATTTGGCCTATAGGATATCCCCTAGATTATGGAATTGAATCAGATAATTACAATTTCCATAACATTTAATACAATAGAATATTTGGAAAAAAAATTCCATGACCTTTATTTCCTCATAGAAAACATTTTATCCACTATCTGAGATATTCCAAGTGGTTACACCTCTTAGATTATTGAGATATAGGAAACAAAATAATTATTCCTATATTTTCATTACCACATGAACATTCACAAATTCCGTATTCTTATTATTTAAAACTATAAGAATATAAAGAAATCTCATGTTATTAATTACATTTTGTGATAAGTTATTAGGCATAATTACATAATCATTCCCTCCGATAATCATCTAATTTGGTTTCTCACATTCCTTAAATTTTCTACAATATTCTATGTTACATGATTCCATCAGGTTATAGTCATTGAGAGAAGCCAAAATTCAGTGTGCTAAACACTAATATAAGTGGAAAATGAAATAATAACTAAACAGAAATTATGGGATGTCTAAATAATGTCCAATTATTTTCAATTTAATAATCATTAGTCTTATCCAATGATATTCGTAGTCATTATTCAAATCATTGATGTTGTTTCATAATGTTTTTTCATTTTATAATGAATATCCTATATGGTTGTTAAATTGGGTGTGTAGAGGTGATTTTTTTGATGAACTTGGTAGTGATCAAGTTTATAAATATATGGATTTTTCATTGCCATAACCTCAAGGTACATATGCCCCAGAACCACATCCCCATGTACGATTAATATAGGGCTGTAATTTTTTAACAGTAATCTATATATCGTTAACATAAATTAAAATAATTTTTTATACATCTTAAATCATCCTTAGGAAAATCTTTAGAGATATCCCAATCCATATCCATAGAAAAATCTTTTGTGATATCAGAAAATATTTATCATACATGTTTCTGATGGTTAAATAAAAATTTTACCTGATTACCAACTATAATTACGTGAACATATAATCATTAAATATTTAATATTAATTATTAAATATTAATTATATAACATAAAAATAAAAAAACAATTTTATTATTTCAAGTTTCTATTATAACATTTAAACATAAAAAATCAGTCTATAAGTGAGATGCATCATAAAAAAAACATGTTCTTCACAAATATGACCATTTGAAGACGTACCAGAAAATACCATTATTTACAAATCTCGGTAGGTATTCATAAAAATTTGGGATTTAAGATTTTAAACTAGGATAAAAAGGTATAAACCAATATATATAGAGTGTAAAAGTTTGAGAACGGGATAATAACATTTTCTAACTAGACCCTTTGTATCATAGATCTTAAACATGAGTCCGGGGAAATCGTTGAAGTTCATATCATATAAATCATATTTTAACCAATAAAAAAATCCATGAGAACATTAAATTTTAATAAGATATATATTTTTGGCATACAAATAATATTATAACTTCATGAAATTTTTTAAATATAATTGGGTTCACTCGGTTAGTAAGGTACATGAATTTTGAACCACACATAAATGTGTGGACAAGAATCATGTTCCATGAAAAACTTCTATATATGAGGCATTAATCCATAAATAATATTATGATCATGTAAACTTGTTCGCTCAAAGAATTTGGAACATATAACAAGGTTTATACATTACATATTTAACATGTAATCGGGTTTGCGCATAACATATTAACTCATAACGTATCTATTATTACACAATGAATTGGATGGATATACAGGTCCCATCCATAATTGGTTATAACATAAGAATAACCCTTTTCTAAAATATATACACTATCACATAATAGAAACCATATAGATTCCAGCAATAAAATTATTAAACATCAATCATATCAATTCTTATTATGAGAAATGGATTTCCTAAAAATTTCTTATATAATATCCTATAAAAAATAAATTTTTTTCATAAACATATCGTCATTATAAAAATAAAACATCTAGATAAATAATTATAATGTCACCCTTGGATAATATACCCATAAAATTATATATATCATCAAATGATTCAATCTTATAAGGAAAATGATTTTGAAAGATCACTTGTAACGTTTTTGAAGACATTACCCTTTCCACCATGTAAGAAAATTTTAGAAAATTAATCTTTTTTAACATCCTATTATTTGAAAATATTCTTATAAACTTATACATGAATCTCCAAGAGTAATTTATAATATTTAATATGTAAAATAACCTTTTGAATTTGGAGGAAAAAATTTAATCATAAAATATTTTCACATTTATACTATTTGAAAATTAACACGGAAACCTTCTAATAATAAATTAAACCAATGAGTTGTCATTATAGTATAAAGTAACATTCATTAAGTACATTTTAAGACAAATATTAATTGCATATTTTTTTACAAACTCCAAATAGGAATTTTTAGAAAATGATATGATTTTTAAATAAAATAATTTTAAAAAAACATAAATATTTGAATGATTTTATTTAATAAATCATTTTTAGAATGTAAAAAAAATTGGAATTATTTTTAGAAAATTTGGTTGTGGAAGAAAAAAGATTTTGGATCAATAGTGAAATAAATATGATTTTTCCTAAAATAATTGTTTTTCATTGTTGAGTACATAAAGAGATAAAATTGACAAGGAAAAAATTATTGCCTTTACATAATCTTAGGAGATGAAAAATTCCTTTCTTATTGATAACATTATCATAATATTTCCTCATTGGCATTATAAACATAGAAAAAACTGATAAACAATGACATTTTATCATAAACAGTTACTGTTTTGGTAACATTCAATCAAAGTATCCATTCCATATTAAAAATATATGAAACAAAAAATATCATGAAAAAAATATCAAGATATTAAAAGTAAATGTGGCCCAATAAAATATTCATACCTAAATATAGATTCATAACACAAAATATGCATCAATGAAAAAAAACATGAAAAAAATATAATATAACATTGATATATTTGAAACTATAAACCATTAAAAGAGAGAAAATAAAATATATAGTTAAATAAAATAAAATTTTTGGATAACATACATAAAATAAATTCACGTGAATTATATGAATCACATAAAATAAACACATGGTTAATACTACATATGTCTCAGACAAAGTAAATTTTAATAAAATCATATTCTTTGTGTCTCGACTTCTTTCATACATGTTTGAACCTCAAATACAATAAATATTTTTTATTATAAATATTTTATGTAAAAATTATATATATATATATCCAAATATATATGATTAAAATTTCTCCTTTTATTTCCTAGTTCTTAACAATTCCACAATAAAAACTTATTTTGGGAAATAACAGCTTAGTTCTTCTTGAGTAGGTTTTTTCTTATTTTTTTAATAGTTGGGGCCGAAGCCTCATTTTTATTATCGAAACAAAGCAGATACCTCTTTAACTGGGAAGTGGGAGACCAATTACATAGCTTGAAGGCCCCGTGGGCATTTACCCATTACATATCCTATAGGCCCAATTTTTTTGGCCCAAAGCCCATTCTTTGAGTATGTTTTCATTTTTTAAATTCAATACTATTTATTTTATAATTGATACATAATATATATTTTTACAGACATTATATTATCTTTATATATATATTTATTATATATTTTTTTATAGTAATCAAAATAATGATAGAGATAGAAAATTAAATACATTGTTCCTATAGACAGTTGGTCGTACAAATGCAAGAGGGTTTTTCCATTTTATTAATGGATGAAATAAAAGATTATTAAATAATAAATTAAAAATATTTAATTATTTTAATGTTATACATGTCACATATATTTAATTAATTTACCCTAATTACATTCCATACAAAACATTAGTGGAAAATGAATCACATCGCTTTGGGAGGGGGAAATATCTTCTATACATGAATGTTGTGAACGTATCCACCATGAAATAATATTTAAGAAGTTATATGTGATAAATTATTCCAAAAGTGTAATTAATTTTATATTTTCATATATATTCACTTAATATATCTTTATTATCATTCATGTAAATCAAAAATGAGAAACACATTTAATCGGTTCGTGTGCCTGTAGTCCATCATACATATGACCGAAATTATATTTTTCCCCGTGGGATTATAGTTAGGAAGTTAAAAGTTGAATTATTACTATATTTATATAATAATTTCATAAATATAACACATAATCACCAATAACATCATAATATCTGATAATGACATGTTGTGATGGTAATGGAATATCATCGGTTCACGAGGCAATGGTTTTCCATACACATGAATGATGATATTGTTTCCCATTTAATGGAAGAGGATAATTATTTTGGGTATTAAATTAAATTAATCACATATATGTACATTAGAGACAAGTATTTTGTTATACAATCATGGTTTCGTAACAATTAATGTAGTTTGAGGAAAAAATAATATAAAATTTTCACTTAGGGACGATACCTCATCTTCAGTGAAATTAATATTGATTGTAAATAAATGATTAAAAAGTTTGAATTCCAACCAAAATAAGAATTATAGTATGATAGAAAGGAATATTATAACATAAATTAGTAGTTAATATAATGAATTTTTCTTTTCATATTTGTGAATAAGAGAGGACAGTGGGTGGTATTTTATAAGTGAGGTGAGTGGTTCATTTTTAAATTGTCAAAAGAAATTGTCTACCAATTTTTTTCAACATATAAAATTCTCCAAAATGAGAAATATTATATTATCATAGTTTATATGTTCTATATATGATAATAAATTCCTTTTGGGCGTTTTTATAGATCATTTTACCTATTATCTATTAGGTGTAACACATTGATGAACCTATATACTTTTTAATAGTGAAAATTTATATTTACATTTTGTTCTATTTATTATTATTAAATTTAAATAAAACTTATTAGATGTTATAAATAATATTTACTTATAACATGGAAATAATTTTTCCAAATTTTACTCAAACAAGATGAAAATTTCAAATAAAAATTAATCATGAAGAGATAATTAGAAAGTAGTTTTTTATAATAAAAATGTTAACAATTTTATTATTTTTTAATATCCATATATAATGTGAAATTGATTATAATTTCATAAATTTTATTAATATATATAATATTGATGCAATAACAGTTTAAAATATTAATTTTAAAAATATTTTGTGATTAAAAGAATTAATTGAAATGAAAATTTTTTATAAAAAATATAATTTTTTCAATATACATCAATAATTGTATCTTTTTATAAAATTCATAAAAATTAACCATATCTTAATAAAAACACTTTTTTTAAGGAATTTTAATTTTCAAATTAATTTTTATAAATAGAAAAATATATATCTTCGAATAAGTTAGAATAAGGAGACAATACTGTATTTTAGGAAAATATAGTTTTGGCAGAAAATTTTATTTATTATTATATATTTTCTATTAAAAAACATAAGATGAATTGTAATATTTTTGAATATATGATATTTGAATTTAATTAAAATCATTAAAATAATAATTTATTAATTTATTGATTCAAAACAGGTTTTTGTGATTTAAAAACATTTTCCACCAAAAATTAATTTCTTTTAAAATAATATTTATTTACAATTTTAAATATTTTTTAACCATATAATATATTTTATATAAATTTGGAAAATATATATTTTCATAATTTACTTAATCATATTCCTAACCTATATTCCAAATACATGTGACAACTATAACATTACCATATAATAATTTAATTTTTTGATTCATTTAACTAAAACCTGGTGTTTTATTAATGAAATATAACGTTGATTTGTCATTTGACATAAGATAAACATGATATTGTTTGTAATGGAAAATGTTAAAATGATTAAAAAAATTTGGGGAAAAATAATTTCAAATTTCACGGGCTATTATATCCCTCCCACGCTCGAATAAATTTAATTTCATAATCAAAATTTATCACCTTTCTAACAATAAATGAGTATTTCTATTCCTCATAACATCATAATGTTCCCTTTTAACTTATTTAACATAGTTTTTTGAAAAAAATTGACCAGATGAGTGGTCTTGTTTCATAGAAAATTATTTATATGATCCGGAATCTCCCTAGTAATTCCTCATTAAAATGATAATGATCTAATGGAATGACCTCCTAGATAGGTAAATGAGATGGATTTGGTATATACATCCTTAATAAAGACAAACAGGACCAATCATTAACCAAATAGAGGTTCAGAGGAACCTCTAAGTATTACGATAAAATCACTATGTGATCAATAACCTAAATGGGACCCATATACATCGAGATGATATTTACCTTCTTTCTTACATGGATAAATTAATATAAACACCTTCTTAGTAACTTAATATTACATATCACATCACTAATTATAGTCATAAACTTTATTTTAACTATGTGTTTCTTTTATGGGTGGTTGAATTGATATGAACTTCTCTTTCATTTAATTAGATATATCAGGCCCCTATATCATTATTTTGAAAACATAATTTCAATTAATTGTAATTATACACTAAATTATATTTAGGTAATCATAAAAGGAAACATAAATTCTCTATTGAATGGTATTTTTGTTTGAAATATCATCTAGATGTAGGTGTTTATCTAAATCACCTTTGATATCTATAGAAAAAGATCATAGAATATCCTTAAGGTTTTAAAAATTTTTTAATTATTAAATTATATCTATCAATGAAACATGGTGATGAAACACCAATATGCATCAAAATATTGATGAATAATTGATCAAAAAAATCGGTATGCTTCATATCATGATCAGATAAAAATGAATGTTGTACTCCATGTAATCTTTTCACTTCTATAGGTTATATCCTATAATTATCATCCAATAAAAAATTAAATATAATATATATGAAGTGTTATGAGTTTATGATGGAATTAAACACAACCCACATATAATTATAGCCATTAGATGTTTCGGGTAGTCCCACAACAAAATCCAGGGTGATGTTTTCCCATTTCCATTATTGTATGAATAATGGTTATATCATCCCATTAATATATTTTCTCTAAAACCAAACATTAATAAATGCCATGTACCATGATACATAATATAATATATCCTTTATCATGTAATCCCACTAAAATTCCAATTTCAAAATTGCTATAAGTAGTTATTATACACTTATTGTGCTTTAATTGTGGATTCAGGCCCTGTGTCATTCCTAGATGTGACTATTTTTATGCATACGTTTTATTTACATTTTTCAAAACAAAAATTATATAATAAAAAATTACTATAAAGCATATTTACAGCATAAGTAAAAAAATTATAAAACCAAAATATTAACAATATCTTTATTATTATTATCCAAATTTTTATATGTGTTCGTCCTAAAATAATTTTTTTACTCAATTATATAAAAACAGTTTTATTTCAATAAATTTCTCACAAGATATCCTTAATTATCAAAATAATCCATCACATTAAACCTCACTAGTGGTATCAATTACATTTAAAATAAGATAAAACATAAACTTATAAACTAATGATAAAATCATTAACTATTTTGTTAATCTTTCATGGTGACATATATGCTTCCGAAAATATTAAAATCCTTATATGTCTTGAGGATTTTTATATCCAATGTAAAATTTTAAAATATTTCTATGTCATAATTATTCAACCCTAATACATAAATACTTAAAACCATTTAATTTAATTGTATTCTATGGTTTACATTTTCCTTGGTCTAGTGGATAACTTTTAGTTTAGAGAAATGACTTAGATAATTCCCAGGTTTTTTACATAGAAGACATTGAAATAATTTGAAATTTATTTCTCTACGACCTTCATTTCTATATAGAATCAATTTTCCCCTCTGTTTAAGATATTCTTCCTGTTTCTTCTTCTTATATTTGTGACATGTAGGAAGAAAAATATCAATTCCATTAGTTTCGTTAAATCATGAATGATCATAAATTCCATTTTACCCTTTTTGGAACTTTATGAATGTACCAACTGCTATCATTGTTGATAATGTATCAAGATATCTAATTTGGAATAATCACAATATAGTTCTCTCCACTCATCAACCAATTTTTTACTTATATTTATTGAATTTAACATATGATTAAACTGTAACATGATTATTTCAAATTATATTCATTGACTGGAACCAAACATCAAAGTGTGAGAATCAAATGTAATAGTAGAAAACCAAAAAATGGGTAAAAATTTTATATAGGGTTTCTATATAATTAAAACGTCTTTTAAATGTATAAAACCATATAATTATCCTAGTAATGTAATGGTCAATATTTATATCTTTCATAAAGGTTCATAAAATGTTTTTTAAGAATTAAATAGCATATCACCTTGGATTGTAAAACTAGGTCTATAGTAAGTCATGTATTTTTGAAATATGTGACGATTGAGTCTATATCAAGGAACCCTTTTCAGAGTTAATAATCATATTTATCTCTCTTTAAAATCTACATACACTAATTGTGACTATTCTGAGGTGTAATTTCATTAAACCTCTACCTCGATATTTTAAAAAAAATCTAGTATATTTTCCTAAATTTTTTCTAATCCGTAAACATATACATACACACATATATTGGAATATTATTCGAAATATATATATATGGTTCAAACTAATGTTTTCTCGTCACAAATTCCATATTTAACTAATCCTTTTCTCTAATACCTACCATAATGAACAAGTCATATCATATATAAATTTAAAATCTTAATAAATGTACATTCATTACATAACACATCAAAAAATTCCAAAAAAAATTGGTATAATTAATAATGAAACAAAGATGTGTAATCGAATAGTCAATATGTGATATTTTCCATATGTTACTTAATTCATCAAAACTATCACCTTATATAGAAATATGATATAAAATAATTGTCATTGTACCATCGGAAATGGAAACATAAGAATGTGTGAGCTGATAGGCTCCATAATTTTAAAAAGGGTGATATCATCCTATGATGAGATTATGGGTATGATAACATGATAATAACATTTGAAACCATACACTTCTTATAATAGACCATAAAATATTCTATGGAATAAATCATAGTAGTTCATTAGATATGAAACACAATGGAATCAATTATATGAACGGTGAACATATGTCATTATAATAAGATATTGATTTTTCTCATACACATAAGCTAATAACATTAGGAAAATTTAAAAAGAAAAATATGTTCACACATTCTGTTTGGGATATGAATTTTTTCAATCACATAATCTTATAGACATGAAAATCACTCTATTGACAACATTAGGAAAATATGATCAGTGCACACAAATAAAATTTTAAACATGTAATTATGTGAACATAATACATTTTGAACATGTAATTAGACTCACACAAAACATTGCGAACAAGTAATAATTGTCAAAAATACATAATTTACTACTATAGTTCCCATAATTACCCTATATAATAAAGGATGGTATATATCCCACTCATCATTATTTATAACATAGCCTCTATCCCATTATATAATGAAACCACTATCCCATATTGGAAATCATACATAAGTGTTACACCTGTTCGTAAAACCTTAATCAAGTCAAACCCATTAAGAAGAAATAGATTTCTTAAAAGGTTTAATTTTAGAATGTCTCAGGTAAATGAATTAGGTTTTATAAACCTAACATCATCATAAAATAAACAATCCATATAATGAAGAATAATATTATTCATTGTTCATAACCTTATAAAATAATGATTAATATCTAAGGACACCATCTTAGGAAGACATTTATTTAAAAATATAAATGAAACATTTTTTTGGGAAAGTTTCTTTCTATTTTGAGAACAAATATATATAGAAAACATTTTAATTGTGTTTTTTTTTAATTTTATTTGATAATTATAAATAATTTTATAAGTTAACTTTAAAAAAATTCGTGATAAATATAAAAGTTTCATGTTGAAAATAATTTTTAATATATAAAATATTAAGAAATTAATTTTCCTTGAATATTTATTTGGATACATATAATGGATAAATTTAAAAAATAATTGGTCATGAATGTGGAAAACAAAGTTCAATCCATTAAATTTAAAAAATTTCTCTTATTCTTATATTCTATAGATAAAAAACATGATTTTTTATATAAGGACAATAATAATCATTTAAAATATCTATTTTAAAAAGATATTCATGATAATGATTTATTTAATAAATAATTTTATGAAATAATAAAATTGGTATGTTTTAAAAAAAATAGAACAAAAAAAGTGATTGAATAAGAGAAAAATAAAGATAGATTATCTTAAAAAAAAATTTAACCACATTTGTACAAGAATAAGGGATAATTAAGGGGAAAATTATTCTCTTAACATAACAAGATTTGAAGTAAATACATGTGTTTCTTGAGATATAGATCCTAATATTTCAACAAATTATGAATTAACAAAAAAAAATTTATGATGATATTGTATAATAAAACCCTTATCTCATTGATAATGCAATGACACTAGTAATTCTATACAAGAATACTGATTATAGATTTAAAAATTTTATTTTAGATTCTTGTAATGATTATAATTGAAATTTTCCATATTAGACTATCTTGATTTTTTTTTATTACTAATACTTTAGACTAAATTTTTTTATCCTTGGATATGTGATTTGGGAAAGTTTATGCTATTAAAATTTTGATGGAATAATTAATAATATTAATTTAATTAATTAAATATTTATTAGATCACATGAGTTAATTTGGCCCTATCCTTTCAATATATTCATTGATTTAGATTATATGAGCATGATTTAGATTTTAAAGGAGAATTTTTTTAGGGATGTCATTAGATCCTGGTGGGCATCAGGGCTAGGCCATGCCCCTAATTGAAATTGTTTTATTTTCATCAATTTTTTTCTTTTCATTGATTTTCTACGTTTTCATCCCCGAGGTATCCTGTATAACCTTTGTTATTACCCGATGAATTACCTAGAGAGATATAAAGGGGGATGGAGAGAGTTAAATAGATGGGAAGAAGAAATCTGGTACCATTGTGATGCTAGGGAGGAGCCAAAACATAATGCAGAAGCCATGGATGGTGAATATGGTGATGATTTTTCATATTCCATCTTAAGGTATACATTTTTCTATAAATACCCATATATTTACAATTTTATTTTTAACAACCCTATTTATTAATTATTATTTCCCATTGAGGGAATAACTATTTATTTTCTAGAGAATAAAATGTCTTCAAACTGATTATATTGGCATCCCATTTGAGAATACCAATCATACAATTTGTGGTTCAGGATGTCATGTTTTGTGTTCATCAAATTTGGAAAATATTTTCTTACTAAAATTACACACCTTGTAAAATGAAAACACATCATGCAATATGACTTGGACATGTAGTTAATTACCATATTAGGCGTCAACTTAGGGAAAAATTACCATGTAAAAAACATTCTGGACACTGGCAGTGTCACACACCATGAAAAATCATAGGGTTTTTCTATATACATGGACAAGCCATGTGGGGTACACTAGAAGATACAATTTTTAGGTAACAAGTGGTATGAATTACTTACATTACATTTTCATGGGTATATAGATCATGTCTAGTGGGATCTCATAACCATGTTGATCTTTGAGGGTACACATTGTGTACCAGGGTACACCTTCCATGTACTCCCTCGCTACAATTTTTACCCTCTATAAAGCTCTGGAGGAAACCCCCAACACAGCAATGACGTTCGTGAAAAATTTCACTGGAAAATACGACGCGATGAATGCATCTTCACCAATGAATTTAAGGAATCCAGTTAGGATGTTTGATTGTGATTTCCTTTCCCCATTCTTGCTTTCTAAAATTAAGACGGATTAATCCACAAATAGATTAGCCCACAGATCGATCATATTTGCTAGATGGGATTTTTCGGGGATTTTGGGTATTGATTTTTGAAGGTTATTTTGGATTCCTTTAGCCATCAAACGATGACAAACCAAAATCGACACGAACATCGATTGAGGTTATTCCCTATCAAATTGTTGTTCCTTTCTTCCCCGGTATCTCACGTTCTTCATGTGCGTTCTACGCGTTCTTGGAGGAAATCGATCGTTGCACATTCGTTTGTTGGTGCAATGATCCGAGATTGTAGATCCAACCTCGGAATGATGGTACGAAGCTACGACGATGGTTTTGGCCGATGATTCGAAGAGGATAGGGAGATATGCTTTTTTGGGTGTATTCCTTTGGATGAATGAACTCTTGTTTTCTGAGCATATTGATAGTCAGAAACACCCGGATTCGATGTTAAGATGATGAAACGAACAAATATCTTTAGTTTCGTGGAAAACGGACAGAAGAATCGAGATCTGGAAGATCGTCTAGGGCACGAGGAGGAAGAATATTGTTCTGGAAATTTCATGAATTCACGTCGTGTATTATGGGCTACACGGCGTGAGTTCATTAGCGGACCACCTGGTGTGTACTCTGAGAGTGCACAGACACAGGTGGGGTACACGGCCATGGACAGGGTGTGTATACGCTTCCCCAAACAGACCCTGCTAGATACATGGGATACCCTATGTACTGGTACATGGGCAAGGCGACACGGATATAAACCGTGTATGGGAACATGGCCAGCGTACAAAGATCGAACCCCATGTTCTCGGACACAGCGTGTAATCCTACTACATGCCATGAAGATAATTTTTATACTACAAGCCTAATGACATGATCCGTTTACACGAGCAGTACCCAGGGTCAAGGAACATGGCGTGTGATCCTTCTACACGTTGTGTAGTTGAGTTTTACACTACTTGGACGGATGACACAGGCCATTTAAACAGGCAGTACCGGGGGTCAAGGAACACGACGTGTAACCATACAACATGTCGTGTAACCTGTTTTACCTGGCTTGATCCTTTTGTCATGAGTGAAATTCAATAAATTTCTTAGATTTTTTACACTTGGTCTTTCCCCTGAAGGTTTCTGGTATCATTTCTTATGTACAGGAGTATGATCCCTTCAGCACGGCATCCTGAATAGAGTATTTTGAATCCCCTCTGTGAGACATGGATCCTAATCTTATATTCATTCCTGGAACCCTAAGTAGTGTTCTTCGTATCTACGTGACCTACTTTACCATTGAGAAGATCCTCTGCTTAGCTGGTTTGTTCAGACTGAGTTGTTGGAATCACCCCCTGGCTATTGGTTGTGATCCTCATCTGACCATCATATTCTCAAGTACGTGTGGAGTGTGTTCTCCCAGATCAAGTACTTCATATCTCTCTCTTCATACCTAGGAGTGTGTTCTCCTCATTATGTTCTTAGTGGAATATTCGAGCTGGATCATAGTGGTGGTTTCACGATGGTCGATCGTGTATGAGTATATCTAGATATTCTTGTTATATGTTTTGAAAACATATACTATGTAGAGTTGACTGTATCTTTTCTTTTTGGTATTTCCCTTGTTTTATTCCTTTGAGGTTTCAGGGTGTCCTACTGGATATTGTTATACTCACTCTAGCACGGGCTTTACCAGCACGTTTCGTGTCTTGTGCAAACGAGCGAGCCTTTGACTGGATTCTAGGTGGACCAGGACCAGATAGTGCACAGTGAGATCATGTAGGCTGAGGTGTGTTCCTACTGTAATGCGTTGCATTCCCTGTACCATTCATTATAGGTTGGACATTTGTACAGACATTCTTTGGGTGAGATTGTACTTTTGGCCTAGGGTTTTACGTTATTTTACTTTACTTTCATGTCATTCTCTTTTGGTTGATATTTTTATTGTATGCATGCATTACCATTTTTGTAGATTTTAATATTCAGATTTGTGAGCATGGAGATGTGTGTGTTTGTACAAGTTTATAGGAAATGCCTCCCATGTTTGTAACATGCCTACTTGTTGCGAGTCACCAGCCCCTGGCCTATTGGAGGCTGGCTTGGGAAGTTGTGGCTGGGCCCCACTGGGACGGGTCGTGACAGAGTGGTATCAAAGGTGGTCGGTTGTAACTTAGGACTGAGATTATGTGAGTTGGTTTGGGGAAACATTATTAAGTGTTTCAAGTTTTTCTTTTAGGCCAGGGACCCCAGTGTAGGTACGAGCAGCCGACGTATCCATACACCATGACTCTGATAACTTGGTTTTCGACTCGGAACAAGAGAACACTAGTTTTATTGGAAAATAATGGTACATTCATCATATAGGAAGGTTTGTGGTTTCCTTGTCCTTCTTGGGTCAACTCTCTAGATATACTCACTGACTGAGATACATCTTGTTATATTACAAGATGCCTTTACAACATGCACCCTCTTGTATCGAGCAGCTCGATCATGAGGATGACCCCCTTAGTGATGAAGCTTCAATGCATGGACCAGATCCCCTAGTTTTACCATTGGGTGGTGTTCCAGTTATTCTACCACATGTAAAGCAGTGTTTAGTGCCTGCTATACCAGTAGAGTGAGCACACTCCATGAGTTTTAGAGCCAGAGACCCCTCAGGTTTCGAGGCTATCCTGACCCTAAGGCACAAGAGGTCTGGCTTGAGGCAGTGTACAGTGTTTCGTTTGGTCAGGACACTAGCAGATCAGATAGTGATCCTGGCAGTGAGCCTTCTATAGGGCTCGGCAGGATGATGATAGAGTTTGGTTATACGGACCCGCGACGAGGCGACTCTTTCTGGGTTAGAGTTTGATCGTCTCTTTAGAGAGGAGTTTTCATCGGTTACCCTGAGAGAAGTACTTATAACGGGGCTTCTTCAGCTCCACTAGAGAACTATGTCAGATGCTGACTATTCATCGAGGTTTAGCGACCTCTCACGTTACTTGATGGATATGGTCAGGGATCAGTACTTTAGAGCTCAAACTTTTGAGTGTGGCTTGCGTAGAGATATCCGAGCTAGCATCATCCATATGAGCATTCCTACTTATGTTGGGGGTGATCGAGAAATCATTGATGGTTGAGAGCTTCTTGTGAGAGAAGAGACCAATGAAAGATGTTAGTAGTGAGTGAGCTGGAGCAGAGACCTTGGCAATAGGGAGTCGACGTTAGGGTCCAAGGCGTGGGAGACATTTTCAGAAGAGATCCCAGGACAGGGGATCTGCCATACAGGGTTCACCAGGCGCATCCATCCAGCCTTGAGAGAGGTGATTCTACTCTTGTTATGGAAGGGGACATCTCACTCGATATTTTCCGGCCCATTGTACTACTGACAAGGGAGTGGTGGATGGACCACAGAGGTAGAGGCAACGTGTGGGGTAGACAGATCTGTGGGGCGGCGTACATGGTAGAGGAGCTGGGTGAGCAGCTGTAGGTGGTCGACATTTTGACCATTTACCACCACCACCCCCAGGAGGTCCACCCCTAGAATAGGTAGCTGGTGGACAAAGCCAGGGGCAGCTGTAGGCAGTGGTGGTTTAGGACCCAGGTACTCCTGGAATGATTAGAGGAACAATATGTGCCTTTTCAACATTGGATTCCGTACTGATAGACACAGGAGCTAGTCATTCTTTTCTAAATTCTTATCTTATTCGAGACCATGAAATTATAATTGAGTCATTGACTCAACCCTTAATCTTAGAAACATCGACTGGATAAGATTTAGAGATCACACACCTTTGCAGACAGTGTGACATGACCCTTGGAGGGGAGAGTTTTGTTTGGAACCTATTGGTGGTAGCTTTGAGGCCTTACAATGTCATTCTTGGTATGGATTGTATATCCACAGTTCATTCCCATATTGACAGTTTTAGGGGAAGGGTGTGGTGTGTCCGTTGTAATGGAATGAGGTTCTCCTTCATCGATGAAAAGGATACCCAGGCAGCACAGGATGGACTCGTGCGTAGGAAGGTACATGCAATTTCACATCAGTTGTCTAGCCTTGCCCTTGCTAAAACATATGTTACGAGTTTCCATTTTCCACAAGTAGTGGCTGAGTATGAGGACGTCTTTTCGATGGATGTCCTTGGACTACCTCTCCATCGGGATATAGATTTCTACATTGAGTTGAAACCCAGGAAGACACCAATATCAGCATCAGCATATCGAATGGCTCATGAAGAGCTTCATGAGCTAAGAGAGAAACTAGAAGGCTTGTAGAAGAAGGGCTTTGTGAGACCCAGTGTTTCACCCTCGGCGGCCCCAGTGTTGTTTTCCAAGAAGGAAGACCAGAGCTTGAGGATGTTTGTGGATTACCGGCACTTGAATCAGGTGACTGTGAAGAACTGGTAGCCACTAACAAGGATTTATGACCTCTTCGACCAGTTAAGAGGGGAACGGTGGTTTTATAAGGTTGATCTATGACCAGGCTATCACCACTTGTGATTACGGGATGAAGATATATCAATGATGACTTTCAAATGTCTCTATGGTCACTATGAGTAGTCGGTGATGCCCTTCGGCAAGACGAACACCCGAGTAGTGTTTAAGGGACTCATGAACTCGATCTTTCAACCCTATCTCAATCGGTTTTTAGTGGTCATCATATATGATATCCTTGTGTACTATGGGTCCATGGAGGAGTACGCGAGGCACCTAAGGATGGTTCTGGACACACTCCAAGAGCACCAGTTGTATGGGAAACTCTCTAAGTGTCAATTCTGGATACAGGAGGTCCACATTTTGGGACACATTATCTCAGTAGATGGTGTAGCAGTGGACCCAGCCAAGGTAGAGGCAGTGTTAGCATGGGAGACACCCCGAAGCGTAACATAGGTGTGGAGTTTCCTTGGGTTGGAAGGCTACTCTCGGAGATTCATTATTTATTTCTCCTGGATTTCAGCACCAATGATAGCTTTGGCATGAATGTGGAATCCTTTCGTGTGGACCAAGAAATGCTAATAGGCTTTTCAGTAGTTGAGACAGAGTCAGAAGAGTACCCCGATATTGATTCTACCAGAAGAGGGTGTCGAGTACATGGTGTTTAACGACGCATCAGGAACCAGGCTTGGTTGTGTCCTGATGCAGAGGCATGTGGTGATTGCTTATGGATCACATCAGTTGAGTCCACACGAGCAGAACTACGTTACCCATGATCCTGAGTTGGGAGTGGTAGTCATCGCATTGAAGATGTGGTGGAACTACCTGGGGGCGAGTAGTTTATCATCTACTCTCATCACAAGGGTCTCATATATATCTTTTCCCAAAATGATCTGAATTTGAGACCGAGGTAGTGGATTCAGTTCCTCCAGGATTACGACTTTGAGATTGTTTATATTCTTGGGAAGGGGAATGTTGTGAATGATGCTCTCAGCAGTAAATCTATTTCGCATTTGCTGGATGAGGAGAAGAGGTAGTTGGTCTCTTTACAATAATCCTTCATGGTTAGAGATGAGGGATCTTACATTTAGTCTATGGCTATTACCCCCTCCACTTTTACAGTGTGTTAGGGAAGCATAGCTTGAGGATGCTAGCTGTGAGACTCTACCAGCTCAGATATCTACTTGTGATGCTGCCGATGAATATTCAAGAGGTGGGGAGCATGTTGTTCTTTTCAGAGGGCACACAGTATTACCAGTGACATTGCGGGAGGAGGTTCTAATGTAGTTCCATACAACTCCTTTGGTGGTGCATCCAGGCATGGAAAAGATATACCAGGACCACCGACGTCAGTTCTGGTGGCCAGAATTATAGAATAGTGTTGCAATGTTTTTTTCCCTGCCTTACTTGTCAGCTAGTAAAGGATGAGCAACAGGTTCCAGTAGGTTTGACACAACCCCATGAGGTGCCAAAGTGGAAGTGGGATGGAATATCTATAGACCTCGTGACGGATTTACCACGTACGTCTTGGGGACAGGATGCCATCTGGGTGATAGTTGACGGACTCACCATGTCGGCCAACTTCTTAGCAATACTAGAAGAGAGTTCAGTACAAAGCATGAGACGCCTCTATGTGTAGGAGATATTTCAACTTCATGGAGTTCCATCCACGATCGTCTCGAATCTTGATTCTCGTTTCACATCCCAGTTGTGGAAGGGATTTCATGAAACATTTGGGACTTAGTTAAGCTTGAGCACAGTGTTTCATCCTCAGACTGATGGTCAGAAAGAGTTGACCATCCAGGACCTGGAGGATATTTTACAAGCTTGCATACTTGACTTCAGTCATAGTTGGGAGGATCACCTACCACCGGAGGAATTTTTATATAACAAAAGTTATCATTCCACTATTGGTATGGCACCATTTGAGGCCTTGTATGGGGGACCATGCATGTCACCACTTTTCTGGTCTGACCCAGGAGAGTCAGCACTCATGGGACCCGAGATGTTTCAAGATACTATGGAGAATTTGAAGGTCATATAGGGGTGGATAAAGACTACACAATGTCTACAGAAGTCTTATGCCGACAAGAGATAGAGGCCCTTGGGGATTGAGGCGGGAGACAATGTGTTCCTTTAGGTTTCACCTCGATGGGTACTGTAGAGATTTGGCTGAGGCGACAAGCTATCTATGAGGTTAATCGGCCATTTTCAGATTCTCAGTAGAGTTGGCGAGGTGGTGTACGACTTTTTTTTACCTGCTCAGATGGACCGAGTACACAACGTCTTCCATGTGTCGCAGCTACAGAGGTACATGCATGATCGATCATGTGTTATCGAATAGGGTGAGATGGACATCGATGGTGGAGCGACCATTGCTGAGTACCGAGTTGAGATTGAGGATCAGCATGAAAAAATACATTGTGGGTGAGCTATTCTCTTTCATAGTGTCTGGTGGAAGCACGAGAATCTCTAGGAGAGCATGTTGGAGCGGGAGGCTCAGATTCGTGTGTCGTACAAACATATTTTTGTGTAGCCTTTGTTTTGGATTTTCAAGGACTTAAAGACCTAAAGTGGGTATGAGGTAATGTCTCAGATTTTCATTGTATTTTATTTTAATATTATATGGGAATTATTTCAAGACCATTCTTTGAGACGGCGTGCAGTTCCGAGGCCCGGTGACCCCCGAACAAATGTTTGAATATTTTATTAAATAATTAAATTACGTGCGCATGTGGTTTTCCAAAAAAAGGTATAATAACTCCTGAACGGGTGCTTGGATCATAACTCTGAGGTCACCGTTGCATCCAAAGTAGCAGGTTTACCCGAAGAGAGACCTAACATCGGCTAGCGCAGGTCGGTGGTGAAATCTAGTTTTTGGACATAATCATAATAAAATATTTGATAATAATATTTTATTAAATCCTTACTGCAGCGAAATATTTTAATCTTTCAAATTAAAAATTTCACAGCGGATTAGAGTTATAGATCTCATAACCCAGAATATCCCCTACAGGCTCTAGAAAGCTCTAGAGGAAACCCCCAATGTGGTGACGAAGTTCTTTACGAATTTCACCAGCGATGACGACACGAAGACCGTATCTTCACCAATGAACACAACAAATCTAGGTAGGATGTTGGATTTTGATTTCCTTTCACCATTCCTGATTTCTACGACTAATACAAACTAATCCAAAAATATATTATCCCGCAGATCGATCCTATTTTAAGTATGGGATTTTTTTGGGGATTTTGGGGATTGATTCTTGAAGGTTATTTTGGTTTCGTTTAGCCTTCTAACGGTGATGAACCAAGAAGTACACGAACATCAATCGAGGTTCATCCCTCTCGATTTTTTGTATCTTTCATCCCCGCTTTCTCGCGTTCTTCATGTGAATTCTACGTGTTCTAGGAGGAAATCGATCATTTCACATTCTTTTGTTAGAGAAATGATCCATGATTGTAGACCAAACCTCAGAATGATGGTACAGAGCTGCGAATACAGTTTCAGTGGACGATTCGGAGCATATCGTGAGATATGAGTTTTTCGATGTTTTCCTTTAGATGAATCATCACTTGTTTTCTGAGCCTATTGAAGGACCTAAACACCCATATTCGGTGTTAGGATGATGAAACAAACAAGGATCTTCAGTTTTGCAGCAAATGGACAACAGAATCGAGATCTGAAAGAACGGCCGAGGCCCGAGGTGGAAGAAGATGGTTTTAGAAATTTCTTGACTACACAGCGTGTGTACCCTTCCCCGGCCAGACCCAGCCAGATACACAGGATAACCCATGAACTGGTAAATAGGCAAGGCGACATGGACATAGACCGTGTACGAGCACATATCCAGCATACACAGAGCGAACCATAGGTGCTTGAACTCAGCGTGTACTCCTACTACATGCCATGAAGTTACTTTTTATACGACATGCCTAATGACATGGACCATTTACACGGGAAGTATCTGGGGTCATGGAACATGGTGTGTGATCCTTCGACACGCAATGTAGTTGAGTGTTACATAGCTTGGACGGATGACATGGTCCGTTTACACGGGCAGTACCCCGGTCAAGAAACACAGCGTGTAACCATACTACACACTGTGTAACCTGATTTACATGGCTTGATCCTTTTGTCTTATATGACTTGGACTAGATTTATTAGTGTTCGTTCCCTTGGGCTATCCCATAAAGGTTTCTAGTATCATTTCATATGTACATGAGTAAGATCCCTTCAGCATGACTTCATGAATAGAGTTGATGGAATCCCCTCTATGAGACTTGGAGCTAGATCCTCTATTCATTCTTAAAACCCTAAGTAGATTTCTTGGTATCAACATGACCTACATTACCCAGGTGTCGATCCTCTTCATAGCAGGTTATTTCATACTGAGTTGTTGGAATAACCCAATGTCTATTGGTTGTGATCCTCATCTGAGTATCATATTCTCAAGTACTTGTGGTGTGTGTTCTCCCGGAATGAGTACTTTGTATCCCTCTCTTTAGACCTAGGAGTGTGTTCTCCTTATTATGTGCTTAGTAGAATCTTCGAGCTGGATCTTAGTGGTGGTTTCACGATGGTTGATCGTGTATGAGTATATCTGGATATTCTTGTTATATGTTTTGTAAACATATATTGTGTAGAGATGACAGTATCTTTACATTGTGGTATTTCCCTTGTTGTATTCCTTTGTGGTTTCGGGGTGTCCTACTGGGTATTGTTATACACACCCCAGCACGGGCTTTTCCTGCACGTGTCGTGTCTTGTTCAGACGAGCTATCCTTTGACATGATTCTAGGTGGACTATGACTCGATGGTGTATAGTGAGATCAAGAAGGCCGAGGTGTGTTCCTACGGCTATGGATTGCAGTCCCAGTAACTTTCTTTACACATTGGAATTTGTTACAGACTTTCTTTTGGTGGGCTTGTACTTTTGGCCTAGGGTCTTACATTATTGTACTTTACTTTCCTATCGTACCATGTTGGTTGGGATTTTTAGTGTATACATGCATTTCCCTTTTTAGTTGTTTTTACTATTCAGCTTTGTGGGAATTGAGAAGTCTGTGTGTGTGTGTACAGGTTTATAGGAAATTCCTCTTATGTTAGTAACATGCCTACTTGGTGCTAGTCACCAGCCCCTGGCCTATTGGAGGCGGGCTTGGGGAGTTGTGGTTCGGGCCTCTTTGGGACGGTTCGTGACATTTATATTTAAATATGAGTAGTCCTTCTGAGTATACATCAATTTATTTACTGATTTTGAAACCATTGAGTTTATTTGAGTACTCCAAAGATGAATTATAAGATTTTTCACATACATATATGGCCTTTCTCCAGTTACTTAATCCAGATATCTTTTGAAAGTGAGACTAATGATCTAATATTTTCCTCGAACCATATCTATTTACCATCTCTTTTTTATGTTATCGATTAGGAATTATCCCCTACAATATGTTCGCTTAAATCCCAAGTGGATATGAGAGAAGTAGTTATCAGAATCCATTAAAGGATTAATTCACTTAAATTTTATCCTAGAGGATTCATTGTTGGAAGCCTCTAACATATTACTGTTGTCACGGTCCCCATGTGGGAATAATTCTCATAAATTCTGTCCTAACAATACATTGAATGATCTATATAAAAATTTATATGTTCTGAGGATCCCATGGTGGATACCTAGGAATACGTAATATACTATTAAGGGCCATATTTAGGAAATCCTCACCTGATGTACCATTCAGTGGCTTGTTTCTTGGATTCCTTCTATAACATTCAAATATGGGGATCCCATAAAGGATGTACTCACATATGTGTAGACCATGAGTATCTCATGTGGAATTCCTCTATTATTTTATTACATGAGAGACACAATGGGTTCTATAATTTTGGAACAAACCTGTGATAATATATTGGGTCTGTGTAGAGATGGAAGGGGGTGTCACCTTAGAAATAATGTCGAACTTATATTCCATGAGTATGTGGAAATATTGATATGTATATTCATTCTTTTCCCCATCACTATTGTTTTATGCATTCACATGTCTAATAATTATTAGTATATAATTACAAAAATTCGTCTCAGTTTTTGGATAATTTTCCTGACATGATTCCACTTTCCTTTTGGGGATACCTAGATGTATTTCTTAGGAACTAGATTCTTAGACGTTTATTTTAGAGTTATATTTTATTATGGATTCTTATATTTATTTAGTGGGATTCTACTTTTGTGCTTTACGATTTTGATATTTGGGAAGAATGCCCCTATGAATTTGAAATTTGAGCATGGCTTCCCATTATTATGATATAGGAACATTGTGAACCTATAGGTTGGATACTTATGGACGACTAATCTTTCAAATGATATGGGGATGATTATGATTTACATAATTGATTAGTTGATCATGGTGTTGGACATTGATCTTATCACTAATGATTTGATATATACTTGATGTATTATTGTTCCCTCCCCTAGAAATGGATTGGATTCTTACTAGGGTTGGCTGGAAGAACCATTAATACATAGATTAGAGGCACTTAATGGGTATGGAATTGTTGAGTTATTTATATGAATCGATGCTGAGTATGTACATTGGTATATAGTGAAATCCATTTACAGATCGCATTAGGGTCAACCCCATATGGATTATATGAGTCATGAAGTCATGATTTTCTATAAACTGGATCCTAGGATTCAAACATGAAACATTAGTTAGATGTCCTGAGTTGAATAGGATTCATTACAGTGACTATTTACATTAGATTACCTTGGTATACAAGATATGTATTTATAATGATTGGATGAGAGTATAGGTTAGCCCTGGGTTACGACATGAATCCCCTACAGAGATATATCCTACATAGAGACTTCTATGACACTGGATGTAATGAACCACCAATTATCATTAGCTTGAGAGAACAATGAGTCATTACTAAGACTTAAGCGACATCCCCAAGATGCCAAAGACTGGAAATAAATGCCGAAGGGTTTTAAATACATGGGGGGGAAATTTTCCCTTTAAGAAATAACTCATAAACCAACCAAGTATACCAAAACATCCACAATATGATGCATGAAAAAATTAATGACCACTAAACAACTTCATTATGTCTAACCACATCAATTACACTACAATAATAGACCAAACTAAGAATAAAGGTACATAGCATATGAGCAACTCAAGACTCTCAAAAGACACAATGACTTCGTGCTCCACATGCTTGAAGCTCCAACAACATCTCCCAAGCATCACCATGAGCCACTAGCAATAAGATGCATTAACTGTACCAGTGTCCCCTAATACAACATCTGCAAAAACATCAAAGTTACAAAGCATGGGTGAGTATAAAACATTGTATGTTTTCCAAATGACTTCCCTACTCACGCTAGTAGGATTGAAAGGTTAGAAAAATTTATATAAAGAACATTTTATATAAAAAAATTCTCAAAATAAGTTTATAAATAAATATAAACAAATTTCCAAAAACCTTTCCAAACCAAAAGCATTCCAAGAGAAATTTAAACCAATTTTCTAGCAAGTTATTTTTCCAAAAAAATAACCAAACAAGCTTTAGAACCATTTCACAAGGTCCCATTTTGGCATACCCAACCATTCCTCAAACCAATGAAATCTACCATGCATTCTATGTGGAAAAGGGGAGAATCTCTAACCCTTATCCATCCCAACCATGATGGGGGAGACTTATTGCCCTTATCCAACCCAAATTCACATGAATGTTTGGCAGGGGAGATCCCTTACACTTATACATCACAACACTTATGGGGGAGACTCTTAACCCTTATCCATCATGAATACAATATGAATGTTTTATGGGGGAGATCCCTAACCCATATCTATCCTAAAACTGATGGGGGAGAGCCCAATCCCTTATCTGTCCCGAATTCAATATGAACACACACCACTTATGTACATCAATCATGCCAAAACACACTTTCAATAAAACACCTTTTTATTGAAAACCATTTCCACCAAAACCATTTAAAAGCCAAAACATTTGAATAAAACACCCTTTTTATTGAAAACCCAATTTTTATAAAACCATTTACAATTTCAGAAAATACATAATTTAAAATGAATATTTTAAATTCAAGATGCCAAATCACTTTGCACAACAATTAACAATGATTTTACAATTTAAATAAAACTATAAATTCATCACTAAAGATGATATATTATATGATTTTCAAAATCAATTATACACCACACACTCTATTTGAAAGCATGCCAATCATTTCTATTATGTGGAGTCAAGAAAAAAAACCCCTACCCATAGGGTTTTGACAGAAACCACAACGAAGGATGAATGCTCAAAAAAACTGGGTTGCTTCTTCAAGAACCTGCCTTAGATCTCTTCTCCTAGATAGATGAAGACCAAATCTAATCATATATGGAATTAAGATACATAGATATACCAATAAATTGTGTAGATCTATGAAATAGAGAGAATAGGAGATGCATATCTAAGTAGATCTAAGAAAATGAACAAGAACGAAGAAGAATGATCACATACCTCAAGAATCCAGCTTCGATTCTCCAAGAGAAGCCTTCGGATTGCCTCTGGAATGAGGGGAGAACCCTCTTTGACCTTAGGAGAAGAAAACTCCCGAGTTATGGATGATTATGAGCTTAGAAAAGGCAACTATACTCAATAACAAATCAGATCTACTTTTATAGGATCTCATTTAAGTGGCTCCACGGTTTGCTCGCATGGTTGGACAAACTGTGTGCAAATTGTGCATTAGCCCCTGCCTCAATAGACCCTCCATGTATGTTTTGGTCGCACAGTTAGGCAAACCGTGCCCCACCCATGTGGATGCTACTGCCTCCAAGACCAATAATGCACGGTTTTTCGGTACGGTTTAGAGAAACCTTGCGCTGTCTGTGCGACTTTCTCTCTACCTCAAAACATCATTCAAGTTCACCCATCTCTCCCATTCATCACCCATAACATTAAAAACATGAAATTAATCATGAAAGTGTTATATAACAGAAACCATGGGTACTACATTCTCCCCTCCATTAGTTTATCCATCCTCGGAATGTAGAAAACCTTCACCCAACTCAAAGAGTTTCGGCCACAGCTCTTTCATTTTCGTCTCATGTTCCCAAGTCTCTTTTTGAATCTTACCATGTTTCCATAAAACCCTCCCTAGACCGATGGTTTTTCCATGAATGAAATTCTCTTTCCTATCCACAATCTATATCGGGAAATGTATCAATGAAGCATCCGGCTCTAGTTCAACGTGATGCAATCTGATCACATGGTCAGGATCATGATGATAATTTTTCAACTGAGATACATGGAATACATTATGCAACGAACAAAACCATGATGGTAATGCCAACTAATATTCCACCACTCCAAACTATTCCAGTATCTCAAAAGGGCCAATGTATCTATGAGATAATTGGTCCTGCTTCCCGAAACAACGATTTCTATGCCTTGTAGAGATCTTCAAGAAGACATGATGACCCACAACGAACGACAACAGTCTTCGATGGTGATATGCATAATAATTCTGAAGACTCTGAGATGTCTCTATCCTATTTCTAACAAACTAGATATTATTTGTTGTTTCATGGACAATACATGGTTCGACTAGTGATATTTCACCAGTTTCCACCCAGCATAGTGGAGAATGACAAGGATGCCCATTCAATGCTTCAAACAGATCCATGTGTATTAAGTCATGATATCTGTTATTGTATGAGAACTCCACTAAGGATATATGATCCTCACATGAGCCACCAAAATCCATTACACAAGTCCATAACATATCTTCCAAATTTTCTATCGTTCGCTCTGATTACCCATTCGTCTGAGGATGATACACAATGCTCATAGTAAACTGAGTTCTGAGGGATTGCTATAATAATTTACAGACATGAGATGTGAACCTCATATATCTATCTAAGACTATAGACATTGGTACACCATTCCGTTATTCCACTTCTCGGATATATATTTTTAAAATATCTTCCACCGTAAGGGTTTCACAAATAGGGATGAAATGGGCCGACTTGGTTAGACGATCCACTATCACCCAAACGGCATCGTGTTTCCCAACCGTTCATGGAAGAACTGTAACAAATTCCATTGCTTTCTGATCCCATTTCCACACTGGGATAGGTAAATATTGTAACAGATTAGCTGGTCTCTGATTCTATGCTTTAACCTGCTGACAAGTTAAGCACCATGAAATGAACTCGGCCACCTTGCTTTTTCCTGCCACTCCACCAAAACTGCACCTTTAACGCCCTATACATCTTATGTGTACCTGGATGTACATCCCATTTTGATTGGTGGTAAGCATGATGTTGTTTTTCTTGGCAAACCTTAGGTACAATCATCTGATCTGTGAAACACAAAACATAACCCCATCATGTTTCCAGCCATCAATGTTCTCCCCACAGTTGCGTTTTGAACTAACAACTAGACATTATTTATTAGATGTTTGTGCTTCTTTGACCATATTTACTAAATCCAGAACATATTTAGCTAAAAGGGAAATAGCAACATCACCTCATTCTTCACATTCCACATGCATTTCGGCTAACACCGGCATCAAATGCCATTCATCTGAAGCTTCTTTCACTAACTGAGCATATGACTTTCTACTCAATTCATCTGCCACCAAATTTCCTTTTCCCAGTGTGTACATCAAGTCAAAGACAAAAATTTGGAGATACTCCATCCACCTACATTGCCTCATATTCAAATATTGTTGTGAGAAAACGTGTTTCAAACATTTGTTATCCGTAAACACAGTAAATTTCTCACCAAATAGATAATGTCTCAATGTTTTCCAAGCATGAATGACTGAAACTAACTCCAAATCATATATTGGGTAATTTATCTCATGCACCCTCATCTACATTGATCCATAATAAACCACATGATCTCTTTGCATGAGAAAACCACACAACCTTGATCCAGAAGCATCACAATACACCACATACCCTTGTCCGGATTCTAGAAAGATCATGAAAGGTTTCGATGTAAGCCAAACATTAAGTTCCTAAAAGGATTTCTGAAATTATTATATCCATTGGAAGAGAGAATTCATCTTATTCAGAGCTATCATTGGTGAAGCTAGTCATGAGAAATCACTCAAAAAACGTCAATAGTAACTATATTGACCATGAAAACATCGTGTGTCAAACACATTCTTTGGTGGTTTCCACGAGATAATGACTTCTATCATTTCCAGATCAACGGAAACATCATTCATAGAAATGAAAAGGCCAAGGAAATGTACATACTATATCCAAAAATAACACATTGATAATTTGGCATACAAATGATGATCTCTCAGGATTGGTAACTCTAATCCCAGATGCACATCATGACCATCCCTTGTTTTTTAATAGACCAAAATATCTTCCACAAACACCACAACAAAATAATCTAGATATGGATGAAATATCTGATTCATCAAGTCCACGAAGAACGCCGATGCATTCTTTAGACCGAAAGGCAGGAATACATATTAGTAGTGGCCATATCTTCTTCGGAAAGATGTCTTTGGAATGTCCTCCTTCTGAACTCGCAATTGGTGATATCATGATCACAATTCAATCATATAGAACCACTGAGATCCCCTTAAGTGATCGAACAGATCATCAATGCGTGGCAGTGGATATCTAATATTTATAATAACTTGGTTAAGCTTACGATAATCCACACACAACCGAAGAGTTCCATTTTCCTTCTTCACAAACAACATCAGTGATGCCCATAGAGAAGTAATCGGTCAAATGAAACCCTTGCTTACCATCTCCTCTAACTTCACATTCAATTCTTGTGTCTCTATTGGTTCCATCCTATAAGAGGTAAGGGAAATATGATTGGTCCCCAGAAAGAGATCAATCATCTAATCCACTTCCCTTAGAGGTGGTCACCGGGAGAAGTTATTGGGAAATTCATATGGAAATTTAACCACAACTGCTGGGAAATTATTTTTCTCAATCTCTTACATTGATGCCTAAGTCAAATCTACCAATTGGTAAGATATTTTTTCCACCATTTGTGCCAAAAATCTCTTTGCACCTTGCTTTACCATCCTCTATTCTCTTAAGAGATGGTCGATGTCGTCCCCAGTCGTGAAACTAACCATTCTTCTATAATAGTTGATGTGAGTCTTAAACTTTTAAAACCAATCCATACCTAGGATTACATCATAGAAATCCATGTACAACATCGAGAAGACCCATTTTAACTCAGATCCATCAACCGTTATACCACATGCACTACACACAATGGATTGACATTCTCTTTCACCAAGAGTAGTTTTCAGTTTCAAAACAGAAGGCATCATTTCTAGTTTTAAACATGGAAAGTCAACAGCATGAGAAGAAATGAAGGAATGAGATGCTCTAGTTTAAAAAAAACTATCACATGAGTAGAATTCAAAAGAATAATACCTCTCACTGTTGATGGTGCTGCCTAATCATCGATAATCATCTGCTCAGCTCTATACATTTGATTCTTCGCTGCACTATTATCCTTGTGGCCTTGCTGAGAATGCCCTGGTTGAGGAGTCATGGTATTTGGAGAATCTCCATGGCTAGCTCTATGATGCTGATGAGACTGACTCTACTGTCCTCATCCTATCGAAGCATACGATGCTTGCGACGCTTCTGAAGTGTCATGCGTACCTGACCTTGGAGAATTCCAAAAATAGCATTGTAGATGCCCCATCTGATTTCAATTGTGATATGCTCTATGTTACGCCATAAACTCTCGCTATATGTGGTCAGTCAATCCACATTGAAAGCATCCCGCTTTGCTCTGGGGTCGTGGATGAATGTTCACTGATCCCGCTGTCTGATACTGATTTCCACTTGCACCGAGATATCATGTTCCCCAACAGTCACTCTATTTACCATCTATGTATAATCTGTAATACATAGCATTGCAATCTTCGATCATATATTTTGCCTTATCCTTGATTCGATGATGTATGCCTTCAACTATGCATGTGCCGCATCCTATGGTGAAAAATAGTCTAAATTCATGAATTTAGATCATTCTATATGGAAGAGAGACTCTCTTGTTTCATGATGAATAAGCCTTTCATTTTCTGGATGTTGAACGTGTGAGGATATAATTTTTTATGGAACACTTATTCTAAATCATTCCATGTAATGCCTTTATCCAATTTAGCCTGCACCACTAAATACCACAAATGATGTACAAGATCCTAGAGAATATACGTCTCCAGCATTACTTTCAACTCTACATGGGTTTTGATGAAATCGATGATACGATTAGTCCTACTTATCCACACCTCCTCTATCTCGATTTCTTTATCACCCGAATGTTTGGTGGATTCTGCTTCATGAACTGGATGGTATGATCCACATTCCTTATTTTATTGCTCTAGTTTGCATTATACAAAACATGAAATTATTGGATGATACTCTGAACTAGATATTGGTTCACACGTGGTTCAGGTGAAACCACATTCTTCGTAGTTTCTTCGGGTAGGTTCTGACGATGTCTATTGGGTTCCATTTTATAAACCAACAACAACCTCCGTCAATTTCACTCTCTAGAAATTGATTTCTTTTCATTTCACATTCTATCACATTACCAATCCCAACAATTTTTTTCAAAACAACATTTTTCCCATGTTCAAAATTTTTTGAAAACATTCTTCATGCCTTTTGAAAATAAACCCATTTCCATAATACACCATATACCATGTTTTCAAAATCTTTTACTTGAAATCAATTTCTGCATTTTTTTAAAAATATGCACCTTGTAGAAAATCCTTACTCATTTCTCACAATGTGGTATGAAATCCTAGTGGGATGCCATACCTCTACAATGCATGTCATTCTAATATAATTGGCTAAACCCAATCATTGAGATTTCCCAACATTCTAGAAGTGTATCCAAAACACTTATGTACCCAACACAATGGTAACATGAAGTTCAGCATAAACAGGTTAGCTACAACTTTTTATGGTATACATTTTATGTTTCAACAATCCTAATCCAGTCTAAGAATTCAACCCAAGGAATAGACAAGAATGAATTTCAACTCCAAGACCAAGAACATCAATGACTACTTGTTAGGAAAGGACCGAACAAGATGATACCATTTGTAATGACCTATCAATTATCATCATCTTGAGAGTACAACAAGTCATTACTAGGCCTTAAGAGACATCCCAAAGATGCCAAAGGCTGGCAATAAATGCTGAAGGGTTTCAAATACTACTTGGGGGACAATTTACCCTTTAATAAATAACCCATAATCCAACCAAGAATAAAAAAACATTCACTATATGATGTATGAAAAAAATAATGACCACTAAATAGCTTCATTATATCAAACCACATCAAGTACACAATAGAGGAAGACCAAACTAAGAATCATGGTACATAAAAAAAGAACTTGTCAAGACTCTCAAAAGACACCATGACTTTGGGCTCCATAATCTCCACGATCCAAAACATCTCCCAAGAATCACCACGAGCCACTAGAAATAAGATACTTTACCTTTTCTGATGTCCCGGAATAAAACATCTACAAAATCACCAAAGTGTCATTGCAGGGGTGAGTATAAAACTCATTAGGTATTCCGAATGAATTCCCTACTCACGCCACTAGGATAGAATGGTTAGCAATATTTATATAAAGAAGAGTTTATATAAAACATTATCTTAAAATTATTTTATAACTAAATATAAACAATTTTTCCAATAGTAGTCATAACCATAAGCATTCTAAGAGAAATTTAATCCAATTTTCCAGTATGTTATTTTTGAAGAAAAATAACCAAATAAGCTTTAGAACCTTTTAACAAGATTCCATTTTTTCATACCCAACCATTCCACAAACCCATGCAACCAATCATGCATGCTACTTAGAAAAGGGTAGAATCCCTAACCCTTATCCATCCCAACCATGATGGGGAAGAGTTCTTACCCTTATCCAACCCAAATTCACATGAATGTTTTACGGGGGAGAGCCCTAACCCTTATCCATCCCAACACTGATGGTGGAGACTCCTAACCCTTATCCGTCCTGAAATCAATATGAATGTTTTATGGGGGAGAGCCCTAACCCTTTTCCATCCCAACACTGATGAGGGAGACCTCTAACACTTGTCCATCCCAAATGAAATATGAACACACACCACATCTTCACATCAATCATTCCAAACACCCTTTCAATAAAAACACATTTTTATTGAAAACCATTTCCATCAAATCCATTTCAAAGCCACACCATTTCAATTCCTAACCATTTCAATAAAACTCTATTTTTAATGAAAAACAATACCATAAAAGTCATTTAAATATCAAACCATTTCAATTATACACAGTTTTTATTGAAAACCCATTTTTCATCCAACCATTTACAATTTCATAAAATCTAAAATTTAAAATCAAAATATAAAATTCATGAAGCCAAATCACATTGCACAACAATTCACCAAGATTTCACAATTTCACTAAAACAATAAAATCATCACTAAAGAAGATTTATTATATTCTTTTCACAATCAATTCCACACTACACACTCAATTGGAAAGAATTCCCATTAGTTCTACTATGTGGAGTCTAGAAATAATACTCCTACCTATAGGGTTTTGATGGAAACCACAAAAAATGAAGAACGCTCATTAAAACTGGGTTGCTTCTTCAAGAACCCGCCTTATATATCTTCTCCAAGCTTGATCATGTCCAAATATCATAATACTAGGTATCTACAAACATAGATCTACCCATAACGGGTGTAGCTATAAGAAACCAAGAGAAGAAGATAAGATGATCTAGGTAGATCTAAGAAACTAAACACGAACAAAGAAGAACGATCACATACCTCATGAATCCATCTTTAATTCCCCAATAGAAGCCTTCAGATCGCCTCTAGAATGATGGGAGAACCCTCTTTGACCTTAATAGAAGAAAAATCCCGAGTTATGGCCACATAAGTGCTTAAAGGATTAACTTAGAGGAAAAAACGAGTGAGATCCACTTTTATAGGATCTCATTTAAGTGGCCGCACAGTTTGCTCGCACGGTTGGACAAACCATGTGCTAACCGTTTATTATCCACTTCCTCAAGAGACACTCCACGCATGGTTTGTCCACACTATTAGAAAAACTGTGTGCCGCCCATGTGGAAACTACTGCCTCCAAGACCAAATACGCATGGTTTTACCACACAGTTTAGACAAACAGTGCACCGTCCGAGCGACTTCCCCTTTGCCACAAAAAATCATTCATGTTCCCTCGACTCTCCCATTCATCACCTTTAACATTAAAACCATGAAAATCATCAAGAAAGGGTTACAAACCATAAACTGGGGGGTAATACACTAGATGAAGAAATTATTTTTTAATGGGATTATGTACCCAAAGATCAACCTAGTTATACAT
This sequence comes from Viscum album, assembly GCA_963277665.1. Classification (NCBI taxonomy): domain Eukaryota; kingdom Viridiplantae; phylum Streptophyta; class Magnoliopsida; order Santalales; family Viscaceae; genus Viscum; species Viscum album. The sequence continues at coordinate 974,523,581 of OY728141.1, forward strand.
ACCATTAGTGTTATGACATCTAGAATAATTCCAATTTTATATTGTGCAATATTGATTTAATTTGGTACCCAATGATAAAATGATATTGATTTATGTTATTTTTCACCTTAATCACATGTATTCATATTTATGTTTATATGTATCTATATATATAACAATTTATTTATATTCCCACTTATTAATATATAAATACATATAAATGATTCAACCTTCCCTAGTGGATCATTATCACAGAACCAATGATCGACTGTGATTTCATGTAATTTGATTTATTTATCATTCCATATGTGTCTAGGATACTTAGATATTATTCATGAGTACTCACATGTGATATTATATTTATAGGTTCACTGTTATGGTGGCCTATTTAGATAATTTTTCAACCCTGTATACTCACTATATCTTGTGTACAGAACTTATTTATTCATTTTCGTTTATCAAAGATTGATGTTTGATAAGACTATGTCATGGGATTAAATTATCAGGCGGAGGTACTGATGTGGATTCTTTTGATCATTCTTCAGCAGCTCAATAATGTATTTGAGTCCATTTATTTGGTCACTCATGGCATTGTAGAAGTTCTATATACTTTGTTTTAGTATACTATATATAAAACTTCATGAACAGATGGCCTATTGGGTGACTAATTATATATGTATGTCATGGATGTTTGATATTTTCATAATGACGAATATTATATTTTTGGTTTTTACAACTTATTTAGTATTTTTATTAATTTTATGTTTGATATTTTTTTATTTCAACATATTTTACTCAGATATGATGGTATAATCTCTCCACTCGACCACATTCAGAACCTCTCTATTATTCATTATCCTCTGGGGAGGCTTGAATGCTTGTGGAAAACTAGCTCAGGGAAGTAGTTTACTAGCATCCGAGGTAGGGGTTACAAATTTTTATCAAAGGTACTACTTTATTTTTTAGTATTATTAAGATTATAGTATACATTTTTATTTTTAATATGTCAAAAATTTTGATGGAAAACTGACTAGTGTGTTGAGAACAATTATTCTGATAAGAAGTCATGTTTACCGAGGATATGGTATTTCTTCTCTCATTTTATATACTCTTGTTTTATATTATATTCTCATTTAGTGATTCACATTTATGTGGTTGATATGATTAATTATGAAACTATGGATCTCAAACAATGTGTGATTTTCCATTATTGGATTTATTGCTCTTTGTCATTGATAATAGGCTAGTGATTAATTTTGACTCTGGGATAGATAAGGCAAGAGGTTTCCCATGAATCATATTAGGAACATAGGATTCCCATTTTAGTGGACATTTATCATGTTTCTTTACTCATGAATGAATTTTATTTGGTTAAAATTTCCATGAAATCATAAATGGAATATTCCTGTATAGGTTTTTGGTTTAATTTTACTCAATTGGAGTGACATGAATATATATTCATTTTGATGACGGGATATTTGGATCTTTATAGAGGATTTTGGTGGTGATTTTGATTACTCATCCCTCATGTATGGGAGGTTTTGTGCCACTTGTGGGTCAATATAAAATAAGATACCCATGTGTTGGACCCCTCATATGTTTTTCAAACATAGGTTTAGTTATTTAATGTTATAGTGACAACCTATATAGCATATTCTATAGAGATAATAATTAAATTATATGTATCTGAACCGTGTTATTATAGAATTGGTCCATGTAGGTCATTTTTTATTGTTTACTATACTCTAGTATACCCTTAATGGGTGTATCATATTCTGTTAGGTGATATATTTGGTCCTCATTATAGTATCTTGTTTAATACCAAAACATTTATATCAATATAGAGCTCATGGGGGGATTACAATATATGTATGATCGATGAGTGTTATTTTTGGAATTTTTCTTACCATTCATTGTAACTTCAATGCAATAGTACCTTATGTGTATTATAGTAGTGGATTAGTCCATATTGAGATGATGATGACAGTTTTGAACTATGTAGGTTAGTTTTATATTTACCTCCCCTAGAAAGGTTTTATCATTTGCTTTTTGGTTTAAATATATACCCTATTATAATACTTGTTTGGTAGGGATATGTGTGAGGCCTAGAGGGCCCCGATTTTTACATAAAAACCTAATATTCAATGTTTAGTTTGGACAAGGGAATCATATGAGTAGGGTTTCCCATGGTTTATGAATTCATTTTTAAGGGTGTTAGCTAGGATATACACATGTCTAAGATTGATGCATGGTAGGTTCTTTGTTTATATAAAAATAGCATATGGATGAATTTTATTTTTAAGGATTCACCAGGGGTGCTTCCTTTTTTATACTTTCTATAGATGGTAGGACATTTTAGGTGCATGGCACTATTGAAATTTGTTTCCAATTTTATTAATGTATAAAAATAATTTGTACAATATCATTATTTGAGTGACTCCTTGTGATGGGAGGTTGTTTAATAAATCATGGAATGTGTGAGTTGGTCAATTATGAAGAGGATTTTTGGGGAGAATCATTAATTTTGAGACTCATATAATGTGTATCATGGTTAGTTCAATATCATGATGGGAACCCATGTGAGAATCAGTCACATGGTAAAGGTAAACACAAATTGTACATAATACATTTTAAATCATAAATCATTTAGTGTCTATATATGATCTAAGGACATTTCATTTCAAATACCATCTATGGTCATAGTTATCGGGAGATGTGAATTAAATGAAGAACATCCATCTATTATAGGGGATATATCTTAGAAAACAACTGTTTCGTAAGGTTTTTGACACATGTTCAATCATCAACATGCAAGATTGGGGGATCATGTGTCATGAGTTGTTTAATAAAAAGTTAAACCTAATTTACATGAGAACAGATTAGGATAGCTTTACACCCCTGTTGATGGAGTTTTAATGTACATGTTACTCGGGACGATAATTATCCATATCTTTATAATTTCATGTTTATTATGCACAATTTTTATTTATACACCCACATTCATTTATTTTAAGTATATTTCGTTGGTTGAGAATGAAACATTTTTATATTTTTCTCTAGGAGAGGTATAAGGTATCACATGTGGTGGGGAGTACACCATTACATATTTTATGGTTTTTATATTAATTTTCGTTGAACGTTTGTTTTTTACATTGGATGTTAAGCTCTAGGATTTATTATGATGTGAAAATAAGTATTATCCATTGGTGGAGAGTACCATATTGGTCATTATTAAATATCATATTTGATAGATGAGTAGTTCACTCTATGATACTAGTTGTTGGAAATCATTGGAAAAAAATTCTTCACATGATTGTGAGGTAATCATGACTACAATTTAAGTAAAAATTATTCTCTCGGATAATAAGGTTTATAGTTCGGTGTTTTTAATGGCTCATGTTTTTCTTTGTATGAATTTAGGGAATAAATTTGAATTATTTCTTTCACATGTTTCTAAGTGTTAATATAATAATTTTTCATAGAGAATATTTTCTCATTGTAGTTTAAAATAAATATCCATTTGCCTTAGAATAGCCTGTCAACACTTCTATACGAGTTTGTTTTAATTTTGATCTTTTTGATATTTCAATGAATAATGAATAATTAATATTTCATAAATTAAATATTAATTAATTATCCTGAATTTATTTCAAATATTTTATGAATGGAGTTCTAGTTTATGATTATACCACCTCCATTGATTCAATAATGGGTAGTTTTTTCTAGGTTGTAAATACACTGATGATGGGTGTCAGAGTAGGTAAGAGTCCATTTTTTCTTTTTAATTTGATTTCTTCCTATTCATTTTATTTCAAAAAAATATTTTAATTAACTTTATTCTCGCATAAACACTACAAGAATATCTTTTTCATGAACCGAATAGGGAAAAAGGGATAAAGAGAGATAGATATTGAGGGACCTATATGATGAATAATGGAAGGCCCATAGATAAGCATGTCGGTAGCTAGATCGTTGTGTAGTAGTCATGTAATGAAAAAACAAGAGAAACTTTAGTGGATTCAACCAAAAGGTATGATTTTTATATGTAATTTTTAAATACACTTTTATTTACCATTTTACTTTTTTAATACACCTGTTATAACTTCACAGAAAACTATGAAGGTGAATCTGTATCTTTTGGTAAAAAAACGTTCGTTCGGGCCAGTTCGAGGAACATACCCTACCACAATCCCAACCACAAAACTTGTAGTTGGGGAAACTGGTAGTTGTTATTCATGTTTTTGGTATATTATCTTTCTATAAGTACACACCATGTATGTGGTATAGAATTTTTGTAATGGGACTCTGACATGTAGACAAGCACATAGAAATACATTTATGTATGGGGACATGGTTGTGTATGGTACATGGTTTTTCCCCATGTGGTTCTCACGCCATGTAAAAATACAGGGATAGGCAATATACATGACAATTATTTTGGTTTTACATGAGATGTTTCCCCATGTAGGGTATATGCCCTTTAATTTACAAACACATAGTTCACATGAGATTAAATTCCATGTTTTTTTTAAGCACATTCTAATATGGACTTTTCATTATACACACAGTGTGTTAGGGTCCACACATTGTGTAATCCTTCCTAGGAACCCTATTAATAGATTTTTAATCATCCCCACCTAGATCTATAATATGATGCATGATTAAGAGTTTTTATGTATTATAACACATATATCATAATGGTGAAACCCATGAAGTCACATGTAGACCCAAAATTTCATTTTGGGATATTTTTCTAGACTGATAGGTTTATATTCCCCTAATTGATTTCTATTATAATATGTGAGTGATACCCAAGATCCAATATAGGCAAGTATACATCATCAAAGATTAATGATTTTTCATGTTTTACCTAATAATACCTCCCACACAAGATGTTCCCTTATTTCCATGGAGTTCGTGATATTAGTTGTCTCAAGGATCCTCTATAGAATACCTCTTATTATGTTTCAATCTAGAGATTCCATTGTACAATTCCTCTATGCTATTATTATTAGATATAGTCAACTACGAGACACATTTTGAACATCATGACCTAGGGGATCCCCTGTACAAACAATCTACTTATTTAATCATTTTTAGTATCTCATGTAAGATGCCTCTACCAACGTTGTTTGTTATTGTGGGACCCATATAGGATGCATCCTATGATGTACCATTTCTAGGATCTCATTTATGAATAATATGTATAATAAACATCAAGGTTACTATATATAATCGCCCAATTAAAATGTCACAATTGAGGATCCTGAGTAGGATTCCTTCAGTTATGTATAGATGTTGACGATCCCTAGTAGGATACCTCTCTTTTGTTATGACATAAGAGACCCAATGGGTGAAAATATTTGATCTAACCAATGAAATTAAGTCGAGTTTGGATTGTGGTTTTCGTGTTAGGTATAATAGTACCCATACCTATCGCTTAACATGTAGGTATATGGGAGTATTTGTTTGATTAAATATTCTGCCACCGTGACTCTAGATTTATTCATTACCATGTTTACTACCGTTGTATCTATGATTACCTTATGAGATTCTTTGTATGTGTCTAATGTTCTAGACAAGATGGAAAATTCATTTTTGGGATTACCATATAATTTTTATGGTCCTCTTTATGATAATTTTTTATAGTTATATTATTTTTGGTACACTTTGACTTATTTAATGCTATTCAACTTTTGGATAGTTCGATTTTAATATTTGTGCATGAAATCCCAATTATATTGATATAATGGAATAGAATCCCATGATTATGATATATGGACATTATGTCTCCATGAATTGTATTCTAGTGGATTATTATTCAATCTTGAGTGACAGATATGATTATAATCTCCCAAATTCATTACCTAATTGAGATGTTCTTGATGCCCTATGGAAATCCCGCTTGAGCCACCAGTTCTATATCACCCGGGTTGAGACATTATAAAAAAAATTAAACTATAGGACACATATATGATTAATAATATTTTAAAAAATTTAATATAATGAGAATAAAATATTTCACGACCTTACATGTAAATTCATTTGTCGAAAAACCACATTAATTACTATAGGTGTATAACACTACATTTATCTCAGTGACTGCAAATTTAGAAAAAAAACTTATTACCTCTATTGTAAATCAGAAAACATAAACCCCATTAAATATAGATTCTTAAATGGATATGTAAATTTTAACAATTTTCAGAATAATCATTATAAAATAAAATAATTGAAATTATATACCTCACATAAAAAACACATTCTGAATATTTGATTTGTCTCGCTTAAAATAAAAGTGTGACATATATCTAGTAACAGATTTATCACCCTATTTCGTACATGATTGAAACTCTTGTATGAGAAATATTACTTATTATACATATACTAAATTAATATTCATAAATATATGATACCATAAATTATTTATTAATGACATTTTATAACTTACTCATTAATTATTCCAAGTTAAGATTTTCTTTTGGGAAATAACATCATTGTTTATCAAAGCATGTTCTAATTTTTTATCCCTTTAGTTTGATAATTTTTTAATCATATATATAATTATAAACATCATATAAATATCATATATATTATGTATATATGAATTTATAGTAATCCATAAATTTTATTTATAGAAAATGAAATACATCATTCTTGGAGGTGACATGCCATGGTATGGATGAACGTGATTCCAATTTTCATAATGAATGAAATGAAATAAATGAAAAATATATATTAACAATATATAATAATTTATATTTCTTATATATAACATATATTAAGTAAATATAACATGGTTATCATTAATAAAAACCATTATTGAAAGGAAAACCTCAATGCTTTCCAATGTTGTAGTCTGTCACACACATGAATGACATTATCATGATACAAATGAAACTGAATTTAAGATGGTATATGACATATAAATATTCCACATGTACAATTATATTAAAATTTTAATATATATTCATTTAAAATATATTTATTAGAATCCTTTTATATACTATAATAAAATCACAAAATATCGTTTCAAGAAACAGTAGTCCACCATACATGTAGCACCCCAGTTTCATGTAATACACTCTTCATTGATGTATTGTATGTTTAAAAAGTTTCTTCTAGATATTTCATATTGTTTGTAAGTAATTTGGGATGTTTTTATATGTTTTCTATAGTTTCATGTTTTGGTGCATGATCTAGGAAAATTGTGAAGTCCTATAGAAAACTATGAACAGTGATACATCGACTATGTGGATTGCGCACGGTATGACTCATGGTTTGTCCAAACTCTGCCTCCACCATATATAATCCATGAAAAGTGGGATCATGGGGGTTTTCAAGGTTGTATCATGGCTTTTATAACTATATGGGACATCCATGTGAGGTTCCTCTTGAGACAGAGGATGATGCATGTTTAGAAAATAGATTTCTTAACCTCTTGACTAACTGTGCATAGTTAAAAAAAGATCCATAAAAAGTGGATCAAGAAATGGATTAGTATTTAAATACTATTTCTTTATCCATTTCAATTGTAACTCTATATTTCAACCACCCGATGAATATATAATCATTCCCTATCAATCCAGAGATGATCATAAATAGTTTCTCATATTATTAGAGTTTAATTTTTGCAGTAAGTTATCTTTTATGGTGGGTTCTGTGGTTTTTATTAAATCTACATCTATATCTCATTATATCACATAGTTTCATATATTTTGTTTAGTTATGGATATATATATCTCTTTTGGGGGCAAATATGATTATATTTTAATTTCTTGATCCTATGTGAATATATATAAGGTGGGTTTTTTTGGATATTTAACCCGATTTCATTTATGTTTTATTGTTGCTCATTTTCACCATAATTCCAGAGGTAGTTGGTTTCACTGTCAACTCCTCCTAATATAAAATGATTTATTAGTTTCAAATTTATTGTTTTTATTGAAATTGGTTGTGAAATATTTGTGAATTTATTCTTGGAATCCCTCTTTGTAGTGCAGTATATAACTGTAGAAATTGGGTATTTTGTGGAACGAGAATACATTAATATGATTTTAAATTTATGATTTTAAAATGAATTTTTTTGTTTTGTGTCATCGAATTTTTTTTTCAAAATTTTTTTTTATTGAATTATTTTGTTTGATTTCTTTCTAACAAAAATTTTGTTTTATTGAAATTGTTAAAAGTGTTGTTTTGTAATTTGTTTTTGGCACAATGTGTGTGTGTGTTGATTGGAATTCAGTACAGAAAAGGGTATGAAGTATCCCCTTAATTTTTTGGGACGGATAATTGTTAGGACATTCCCTTTTAAAAATGATTCATTATGTGATGTATTAGTTAAAGGATGAATTTACACTAATGAGTATAGGTAGGTCCATGATTTCTCTGTGGTTTGATGATTTTATTAGTTAAATATAATTGGTTATTCCAAATTGAATCTTCTAGAATGATTTTAAGGTATTGATTGGTTATATTCAATTGAAAATGGATTATTTGGAAAACTATTTTGATAAGGAAATTGTTTTGCATTCTATTTTAAACTATATTAAAGGGTTTCATAATTTTTTTTGTAATTGTTAACCCATGTTATATCAATATTGAGAGAGTAGGGAAGACATTTCTAGAATTCCTTGTGTTTTATTACTCATCCCTTAATTTAATCTATGGTAATCTTGTACATATTTTTCACCAAGACAATACAAAATGAAAAGTATTGCACATAAATACTGTATTAGAAAACTTCATCTGTTTTGTGAAGTTAGAGCATGTTTGAAGATGGAGGTTGGGCGTTAATTTTTTTATTGAGATTTCTTGGATTTTCAATCCTATTTTTTCTTTGATTTTAGTTAACTTCAACATTGGTACTCTTGTATTTTTGTTTTTATATAAATGGTATTACTATAGATGGTTTACACTGTAATCATACATCATGTAGTGTATTATTTGGTTATGGAATGTTTAGTTGGGTTTATTTATCTAGATAGGGTAAGTCATCACCCTTATATTAATGAAGTTATTTGAATTTATTTTATACCTATAGAAATATTGGTATGTCTCAAGAGGAAACATATAACAATGTTTTATGAGAATGTAATTATATAGAGTTGAGTGGGTTATTGTGGAAAACCAAACCTGAACATCAATGATGACTTCTATGCTTCTTTTAAATTCTACCCTTATGAATGATTCGTTTGATATAGGTGCATCCCATTTAATTAATTATTTATTTGTTGTTGATTTTCTAGTTTTATTATTTATGGTGATTCTATCCATGTTAGTACATCATCCCATTCTTGGTGAACGAGAATTTAAATTCTTTCTTTGTAGATCATGATCTTTAACTCTTGGTAGAGTTGAGATGATATGTGATTTCTCAATGATAAAGATGTATATTTATGATATAATCCTGTGTGTGGATTTTTTGATGAGGTTTAAGGATCACATCAACTATTATACCAAAAGAGTGTCCATCATATCTTTAACGGGGACCAGAATATTGTTGAATGTGTATTGAGACTGTTTAATCCAAAAGTTGGAATGATCTCATACTAGTTGGTGGCCTTGAATTTAGATTATATGTAACAATAAATGTTTTCTAGTGGTTGTGGATCAATTTATGGATATATTTTCAGAATATTTCTCTATGTTTCTACCCACTGAAAATGTGGATTTTAGGATTTATCACATTCCATAGACTAGTACTATTTCACTTCTATATTACCATATGATACAAAAATAAATCAGGGAACTAAAATTATAGTTGGATGAGTTGGAATGAAAAGGGTACATTTGGCCGATTATGTCTAAGTTGGAAGTACCAGTTTTGTTTTTCAAACATGAGGATAGAACTCTTTAGATTTTTCCTGATTATTATAAACATAACTATGATAGAATAAATAATAGGTGTCCAATTCCACACATTGATGATCTTTTCAATAAATGGAGGGGAGATCATTGTTATTATAAGACTGAATTTCGATCAAGATATCACCAATTAAGGGTTCATAAATAGGATATTCTAAAAAGAACATTCGTATTCATATATAGAAATTATAAAAATTGGGAAATGCCTTTATTACTTAATAATACAAAATAAGTCTTTATAAAATTGTTGAATTAGATATTTAAATGATATATGGATTCATTTTTGATCATGTATTTTGATGACATATTATTGAATTAATGTGAAAGGGACAAGCATGAGAAACAAATAGAGATAATGATGGGAATAATGAGAGATCATCTGTTTTATAAAAAATTATGAATGTGAGATTTTGGGTAAGAAGATGTACATTTTCATAGACATGTAATCTCTGAATGTAATATTAATATAGATATATAAAATAAAAAAGTTTTTATATCTTAGTAACATGTATATTATATCTTTAATATTTGTCGTTTCTTTGGATTAGATGGTCCCTAATGACACATTATTCATTATTTTTCATGCCTAGACTCACAGATTATTTTTTTGACAAAGAATAATGTTACATTACAATGCATTAATGATTGTAATATGTCTTTTCAAGAGCACGGTGTTCACATTAAATAAACACCAATATGGGTTTTTCTAGAATTCAGACAAGGGTACGAGGTGTATTATAATTCACTGGGCTGATTTTCTGGATGAATTCCCATGTAAGAAGATCATGTTTTTGACTATGGATGAATACAATTAACATTGAATTTGAAGAACTGCCCAACACATGATAAAGAGTTTGTGGTCAGAGCCAATGAATTAAATACATGCTTTAATTATCTCTTTGGTGAGAAATTTATAGTGTTCATGTATCATACGATTATGAAACATATTACATCATAATTGAATTTGAACCTGAGATATATAATATGGATGGAATACCTTGAAATTTTTTCATTTATTTTATCATACAACAGTTACGAGAATTAATGTAAAATATGTATTACTTATAATTTCATATGCATAGTTTAATAAAAGTTGCTTCAGATCAGTGGAATATGATGATAATGATAAAAGATATAAAATAAGAATATAAAGACTAAGGTGATGTGGTGGTTTTATTTCTAGTTTCATTGGATCCTGATTAGTTGAATATGATTAATGAGGTATATATGTTTTATTCATAATGTACAGATCTTATGTGAAAACTCAATAATGGATAGACCATTTAGAGTTGTATATAGGATGGTAGTTCTGTTTTGGTGGATTAGAAATCGTATGGTCTAACCTATGGCATATAGGAACAAATTTTTCATCCTTAGAACAACATGATATGGGATGTTCATCCTGTAAATTAGATGTTATACACGTTTTTGAATACATAATTTTGGTGGGTCGGTATGAAAAGGAAATTGGGGTTGTTTTTTTTGAGATTCTTGAATTTTCAGTAAGTTACGTTAGGGTATCAGTGACCAGTATATATGTTGAAGTACTATCCAATTCCTACTTCTAAAAGGGATGATATAGCTATTTATTTTGTAACAGGTCACTAATAAACTATTTAAAACACAATTGAATATTGGTGATATTTGATGAGGTCATAAAGTCATCCCATATCATCAATATTCATAAATCCCACATGTTGTATGAATTGTCAAAAATCTATATCTGAGATGTTGTAAAGGGGAATGATGTAACAATTTCAATATTTTCAAATTGATATCGAAGGATTATATCTTTTTTCTGGAAATCAATAAAAATCACATGGGGATTATTTTACTAAGAGTATGGGGTATCACCCTCATATGGAAGGGAAATATAAAATGACATTACATAAATTAGTAGAAATTATTTTAGAATATTTAATGGATTTTTGGGGCTCATGGGTGGATCACATACTTCTAGTGGATCTCTCATATAACAAAAACATAATGCCACAATATAGATGTCTCCTTATGAATCATTTTATATGTGTTCATTTCATTCTCCACTTTGATTGGTGGAAATAGGTGTGACGATTCTAGTTGAGATAATCCTGGTCCAATTGAAATTGGATAAGATTTTGTTGGTTAGGGAATAGATAGACATGACACTAATTCATTATAAATTTTATGTGGATCATCGTTGATGGAACTTTTCATTTGAGGGGAGTGATCTTGTATTCATGATGTTATCTCCATGGAATGAGAGTCATTATTTTGAGAATCAAGGCATGTTATCTCCCAGATATATAGGGCGTTATGAAATACATAAAATACTTGAGTAGGGGCATATTGGTGGGATTTTCCAGCAGGGATCATGGAAGTTCATAATGGGTTTCATGTATATAAATTTATAAAGTACATATCATATCCTAAAATTCCTATTCAATAATAGAAAAGTAACCAAGAACTAGATTCATCATTTATTTACTTGTATGTGTAGACTGTGAATAAGATCAGGATTGTATTTCAGGGAAAATAATCAATACATTGAAGTCTTTCTTGAAACATGGTCATATTTAGGAAGAGACATTAGAAGGGGAGAAAGAGATGGACAAGAAATGTGGCATAATCATTCCTGAAAATTTTGGTTTTGTACATTCTAATGATGGAAATGTTGATGATGGGGAGAATGTCTCACTCCATGTTCTAATTTAGCAACCATTTATTTATTTATTTATTGTACATAATGTCTTAAGGTGATTGGGGGGGGGGGTTGGAAGACTTTCTAGATGTTTTTTGGAATTTTTTTACTAGTTAATTATGGGTGAATGATTTGGGGAAACCATGAATCAACTACAAGAAACTATTCATATTGATATAGAGGATATTGAGAAGCTACAAGGGTAGGTACATGTTTTTTCCAAACCGTGCAGCCACCCAACAGAAACCATGAAAAGTGGGATGTGGGATTTTTCACGGTTGGCGTACTATTTGTGTAGGCATGTGGTCAAACCAAATAATTTACCATTAGAGTTAATCGTTTCCACACGAGTTTCTTAAAATTGTATAGTCAAAACAATGATCCCCAAAAAGTAGATATACGTCATAATTTACTTTCAACCCCACATTGTTTCCCCATTTCAACATTAAATTATTATTTCTCCCCCCAAATGAAAATAAATATTTTCATGTATTTGATAGATTATTCCAAGTTGTTTCTTAGTGTGTTGATTCTTAATTCTTGTGGAATATAATTGTTTATTTTTGATTTTTGTAGTTCTTCCTATATTAATTTCCAAACCTTCCATAGTTTCATTGATATAGTTTTAAATTTGATACATCTAATGTTTCGGAAGTTAAATAGGATTAGAGTTTTCTTTTTTGATGATATGGCACGAGATCAATGGTTGGTTATAGAGGTTTAACCCAGTTTTGTTGATGTTTTTGTGTCAATAAACATTATTTTAATGATTCCAGAGGTTGGGGGATTCACTATAGAATCCTCTTATTATAACTATAAAGCTTGTTTTCAAATTAGTTTTTTTAGTAAAATTAGTTTTGATCTTGTTCTTCATTACATTTTAGAAGAACTTCATGGTATTTGTTTATAGAACTGTGGTAATTAGGCATTTCGTGGAATGTGAAATTGGAAATGTTATATTAGAATAATGATTTTTAAATGATTTTTAGGTTTTGATTCATATAATTATGTTTTTAAAAAGAGTTTGGTTTTACATAGTTGATTTTTTGAAATAAAATATATAAAATTTTGGTTTTATTAAAATTGTAGAAATGTGTTTTTGGAAATTGGGTATTGGAAAACTGGTTATTTGGGTTCGTGTGCAATTTGGCCATATAAGGGTATGAAATATACACTATAATTAGTTGCAAGGGCTGGGATCCAAAATTTCTCCAATCAAAATGGTTCATTAAGTGAAGGCTTAGTGAATGTATTACTCACCACATGTTATTACCAGGAGGTATAGGTTTCATGAACGATATGGTGCATGAGTTAGTGGAATATAATTTGTTATTCAAAAAATGGATCATTTGGAACAAATTTATAGTATTTTTGTTGTTGGATTCCTTGCAAAAATTTCATTGTTGTAAAAAATATTCACATAAAAATTATTTCAAAATTTTTTATAAACAATTTTAATGTGTTTTAAATAAATTATTGTATAAAAATATATTGAAACGATATATTATAGTGGAATGATTAGGGAAATAATTTGAGTAAATCCAACATAGTATCATTAATCTACCCAGAATTGGCACTCGGGTGATTTTTTAGAGATTGTACACTGGGATAGTTGAGAAAGTAATGTATCATACTTCTTTAGTGGTGCATCGTAATGATTTGGGTTTTTTTTGGAGTTTTTGACCATGGATGATGTTGGATCATCGGAGTTATGTGGTTATCTTTGAGTTTTGTTTCTTTTTCTTCCAATGTGCACATAAATATATGTTTTCTTCTATTTTGGTTGTCTTTTAGTTTATTAATATAAATGATATTATATCAGTTATATTACATTGTTTTCATGCATCATTTAGTGGTTTATATGGTTATGTCATTTTTTGCTGGGATTTTTAATCTTGATTGGGGAAATCATCCCCCATCAATTAATGAATACCTTGACTTTTAATTATATCATATGGATTCATTCGGATGTTTCTTAAAGACATGAAATTTCCTTCCACATTCTGAATCCAATGAGGAGGTGTCGGATGTAACAATTCCCATGGGAGAAGGTTATTGAGCAATAAATAAAATAAAAAACATGTTTTTGGAAGTTTCCTCTTCATCCGAGAAAATATTTTTGATTTTATCAGATGACATCATTAGTTAGAATTATGATAAAAATAAGGTCTGTAGGATGAGATGAGGGAATTATGTATTGGATTGACTATTTTATTTTCAGATCAACTGGTTTTTTAAAGTGTTAAATGGATAGGAAGGAGTGCAGTATTTTATAAGTTATATGATTGGAACATGAGTAATTTTTAATAATAAAAAGGTGTACCCACATTTTTTGCATACCCCAAGGTACCAAAATGGCCAATTATATAAAATTAGCTGGGATATGTTCCAAACATCTCCCAAAAATATTCATTGACCAATATTCTAGATCTTTTTACTCCTTATCCTTTTTATTTAAGACAATAAACCCATTTTACCTTAATCTAAGGTAATTATTTTATAAATTTTTTAATATTGATTATTTATAGAATTTTATTTGAATATATAAAATTATATAAAATATTTATTTACATAATTTTATATATTTATTCAAATTAAATCCATAAAATTGGAAAATATTAATTAAATATTTTTCTTATAGAGGATAGGTGAAAGTAGTTTTCCCAAATAGAAAATGATCAAATGATCAACATGTTTTTATTTAATAATTTAATATTAAATTGAATCCAATTACTTCTAATTGAATAGTAGATGAATACTTTAAAAACTTCTTCCATTAAAATCATATTTAAAATATCTCTATGTTTTTTAATTCATTTTAAGAAATGATAATTGTTAATAAAAACCATAATTTTGTTACTATTAAACTTTTTTTACAATTCTCAAAAGAACACCCAGTGGATGTTTTTGAATACTCATTTAGGAATCAGAATTAAATTTTTTCTGTATCATATTATAATATTGAAAAAAATTAATTTTAAAATATGTGCAGACAATGAATCAAAACTGTTTTTCTAAATAAAAATTTATTAAAACATAATATTTGGTTTATTCATCACTCTTTCCTAAAAAATGGAGAATTATAAATATTTTATTGAATATATAATATAAAAAATTCCTGAAAATCATTAATGAGAAGCTATTTGTTTAATTTATTAATATAAAATGTATTTGTGTTTATGAGAATTGTTTTTTGTAATAATAATTATATTATTTTAATTTTTTTATTTATTTCATTTATAACTAAGTATCCAGTAAAGAATTAATTTTTTATACTTGAGTAAATCCTATTGTTTCATAAATTGGTTACTTCAATTGATGCACTCTATTCTAACAGAGGGTTCATAATTAAAATATTAAATCATAAAAAATTTAAATTATTTTATTTTCTATTAAAACTCTTTGTTTCATGTTGTACATGTTCAAATCAGTGTTTCTTGTAATGTAATAAAAAACTCAGTGCTTTGTACAACTTGAAATATCAAAAATATTAAATTTTTATTTGTAAGAAACTATTTGACAAAATCTCACTATGATACAAGAAATATTTACTAGTTCCCTTAGGATAATTTCTCCACTACTCCCCTATACATATAGTTCATAAAATAAGGATCATATTATTCTTTATATGGGATTTAGAAATTATTTTTAATTGTATTTTATATTCATTTCAAACACACCAGGTTAATTGTTATCCCTTATTTATTTATATAACTTTTTAACACATCGAAAAATTTTATCATGGAAATAGAAGTCCCTTATGGAAAAATACATTCATAGACATGGTTTATCTAGTACTAATGAGTCATGCAGTCTTACTTTATGGTTGTACGATAATATCAAAATCAAACATCGCATGTCACTTGAAATTTAATTCATAAGTATCAAAAAATTCATAATCCTTTTACATTTACTAAATGAATTATTTTACAATTTCAAAATGAAGAAAATTAGTATTCTACTAGTTAAAAAATATTATATTAAATTTTTTCCTATTTATAGATTCAATTTATCCTTGTCCTATCATGTTCTTTATTAGATTCAATCACCAATATTCTTATCCTTCAAAATTCTAAATAATAAAATTATCTTTTTCATGTGTCAAATGTTGTATGGTATAAAATATATTTTCAGTGGAAATGATCCATGGTTTAGTAACTAGTGGATTAGTTGATCTCCAAATGGTGGTGGAAATTTCCTCCTGAAGGAGTCAACCTAACATTTTCCCACCTTTTTCATTTGGAAGCTCATTTTATTAATATACTGAGAATGTTTTGTGGGAATTTAAATGTGATTTTTGTTTCCATTCCCCATAAAATTGGTTTTCTCAGGAGGGAAATCATTCCACATTACATTAGATTTAGTGTTAACATAAACTCATTTGGCTCTAACCACAAAACAAAAACTAAAAAACTATTTCGGTAAAAATAAATCATAGTGGGATACCACATATTCATGAAAAATAATATATAATATATTAAAATATTTAAAAATTATTATATACATACATTGGTTTAACTTAGTTCATTCATGATAAATACTAACGAATTCATATTTTATCATATACTTAGAATCATTCCTTAGATTCATTCCAATTTTTTCTCATCCTAGTATTCAATGATAAGTAAACATTTCCATAATACCAACTGCAGTGAAAAAAATATTTTACATAATGACATTGAATCATATTTGTTGGATATTAATTAGATAACATTTTGAGGGTTTCTAAAACTTTTTAATATTTTTATCTATGTGAAATTGGAAACATAACCAATTGATTCATAAAATATATTCATAATCGTCTACTTTTTTCTTCATAATTAGAAGCATATATGACAAGTCACACTTAATACCTTTTCTTAACAACTTCTAGAAGATAACGAAATGAAATGGCAGAACATGGATTCCTTCTGAGGGTTATCAAGGGAGATATTAATAGTCACATTATCAAAACATGTGAATAATGGTACATGGAAATTATATTAATGTTTTAAAACTATAAAATATATATATAAAAAATCATATATCATGGAATAAATTCTAGAAGTTATGATGGTTTTTCAGGAAAGTCAATAAAATCATCCTTTCGATAATGAATAGAAGATTATATTTAAAAAATTTCTTACAATGTCGAACGGTAGTAAAAAGAATTTTTTTGAAAAATATATGATATGATAAAAACATTCAATAATTGGTTTTATTAAACATGGATATTGAATACTAATATTTTCCAAACTGATACTTCAAAATAAAAAATCTTCTATATTGATGAGATTTTGAAATAAAACCCTTAAATGCGGTATGAAGGATTTAATATTTGTTCAAAAATCATGTAAAATTATTATATTTTAATTATAAATAAATTCTATTACTATATATATAAATGACAATATAATTTACTTATATCATTTTATTAAATGTTTTATTAACAATTCTGTGTGAAAATAACATTTTAGGTGACATGTACATTTTTTCAAATATGTGTTGATATGTTATTTTTGACCCATTTAAAATTGTCATGATTGAAAAATCTCCAAAAATTTAACCACGAAATAAATATAATATAAATTTGTATTTATATTAATATCTTACATTTAAAGATATAAAATGATTTATGTTGTCCGTTGAGAGGGTTGTTCATATGTACATATAAATTCAATTTTCATTTTCTGATGACTGAAATGAAGGAATGGTCAAAAATAATAATACATTATAGGATTATTATTATATAATATATACTTTATATAATAAATATTCATTTCATTAAAAGAATCCAAGTAAAATTGAAATGAAAAACTAATCATGTTGCATCATGGAGGAGGTAGTGTACACATACACATGAACGATGTTATAAATTCAAATAGAATGGTTGGTAATTAGGTAGATTTGATATTATAATTATAGATATATAATTATGTAATAAATATCATATATAAAAATTAGAAACATCATACTAACCATCCATAGAATAATTTGATGAATAATGAATTGTATCGCTATGTGGAAACTGTATGTTGTACGTATGCATGAACAATACATTTAAATATCATTTTATTGGAAAGAGGGTGTATAATATTTTTTGATAATTATTCTAAAATTTCATAATATTTATGATATTTAATTATATAATTAATGATAAATATAAATTAATTTGTGGTATGTAATGAAGAGTACCGATGAAAGTGATTGGTTGTGGTGAAATCATATTCATTGAAATGAATCATTAATATATCCTTTGAAGTGATCTGGAATTGATATTTTACAATGAAAATAACCATTAGAATGTGTATAGTGATGGTGATAATGTATTTTTTTTATTTTTTGAGATATATGGCACAATTTTTTGTGGATATGTGATGTTGGAAGTTCCCTTTTATAAATGAGCATGTTGCCACTTTCATATTTTCAAAAAGATTAAGTTATAATATATTCATTCAGAATCCATAAGCATCCAAATTACAATGAATTATAATATAAGGTAATATATGGGTTTAATCCCATCAAAATATATAATTTATATATGATTGAGTGTAAATTTTACCCTTATCATTTTGAATAATTATTATTTCAAAAAATTTAATTTTAACTGTGATATCATGTTTTTCAATATTAAAGGTTACAAATTTTACATAAAAGGTCAAAATTTTCCAATAAATATCAAATTTATGATATTATTGACAATTTAATATCGATATTTTCTTATATAAATATTTTTATTATTTTTACATAATAATAATAAAATATTATGTTTATAAAATGTCATTATTATTCATATTGACCAATATCATTTAATTGATCTTCAAATACATCATGAAAAATGGGAATTTAAATATAATTAACTAAAACCTATATAATACATTATATAAATATATAAAAAAATTTAATATTACTCATTCTTATTTTATCAAATTTATTTTTTTTTATTTTTTTTAATATATTTATTGAATGGATAATTACTGCATCGATTTTTCATACGTAATTAAGTACAATATATAATTACTAAAAATTAAAAATAAATTTATATCATGATAATAATATCATAAATATTAATTTAAGAAATGTATTAATTAAAAACATACATTCTTTATTTGGCTGGAAATATTCTACATATTAAAAACATAGAGAGTGCTATTTTTAAGATTCATTGTTTTAAATAAATTTTTAATCAATTTCATGGGAATGTGGGTATTAATAGACAAAATTTACAAACCAACGTGTTAATGGTGTATTTAGCGTCAACCATTAATAATTACGATGAAAAATTAGATCCTTATCACTTATTTTCAATCCAAATTACCAATTATTTGTATTAAGAGAATATAATTTTTAACATAGTTACTATTCATGCTGACAAAAAATAAGATGGGGTTATTTAGAAAATTTCAACCTAAAGATTATAAATATGTAATAAAATATATATATATTTCAATATATATAAATTTTAAAAATAAATGTTAAATTAAGTAATAAAAATGAGATAACAACAACATTTTAGAAAAAAATATAATTTTAAGAAAAAAATTGTATATTTTTTTATCTTATGCGAATGAAAATAATTTTTTAATTATTTGAATGTAAGATAAAGTAAATTACATATATATATATATATATACAATTAATATCATTCCCCAGTTATTATTAATTTTATTTATTTTAAAAAAACATATTCCACATAATAATAATTTTTATGAATATTTTTTATTTTGAAATAATAATTATTTAAAATTCAAGTCATTTTAAATCTAATGATTTAATTTTATATATGTATAGAAAATATATTTTATATAATTAATTAAATAATATTTATACCCCCAAATCTAATATCTTGGAGATAATAGAGACATAAAATTTTAAAAATTATATATAGTTCTTCTAATATTGTTGTAGCAAGTAATGAAAACTACGAACGAAATAAATTTATTTAAACAGACATATTTCACAATATATATGGGTGATAAAATGAATGTATTATTTTAATGAATTCAATGATGATAAATTTTCCCTTCACTCTGACTATTATGTGATGATTTTCATTCATTACAATCTTTCTTCCTTCATAAAAAACCATCACTTTTTGCATATTTTGGTACTAATACAATGTTTTGAAAAGAAATGTATGCACTTTTATCTAGAAAAGATTTTCATTGAAGGTAAAAAAAATTTCAATTATTTTATCATGAAAAATATCAATAATATAATCCATAAATCATTATATTGTACTGAAAAATTATATATGATAAATATTTGATCATGATTCAACTATACATAAAGGGTTGAGCACTATTATAGATCTTGAGTGAGATCAGTGTAGCTAATATTATGTGTGAATCCAGATACACTCGTGTGAGTACAATATATATTGTATGATAAATGCACCATGACATCACTCCAATTCATTGGTATTTTTACATTAACATAATAGTAAATGAGGTAGGTACCATAGGGTTTATCATATGAATTTAAACTGAGACCTAGATATTTATGACACATGATAACATAAGTCCATGAATCTGAATCTCTATATTTCCAAAAAGAGTTTTTTTTCATGCTATGGGATTTATTGAGTATATTCATAGAAATTTATTTTATTTTTAATGTATATATGTTTTATTTAATTCACCAAATGCACATTTTTATAAAGGAGTAAATTTAATGGGGTTCTTTATTTTTCCCTGGGCTACCAGTTTTCTTTCTTTTTATATCCATTACTGACCATTTTTTGTGCAACTAACATTTTTAAAATAATTCTCATAAGTTTTATTAGATGGATAAAGTAAAATTAGTGTACATTTTTACATTCATTGTGATTGTGCATAAAAATATAAATTTTATTATTTATTAATATTTTATATTTTGGGAAAATAGACAGTGATTAAAAGATTATACTTTGTATTATATGGGTTTTTATATATGTGTTATGTCCCAATTATATTAAAATATACAACTAAATATATCCTCATGTCATAGAGAATGAATTCGTGAAATTAAACTGAATATTAAGTAATGATTATGTCTTATTCATTATTGTTGGAATCAATGGAATGGATTTGTTAACTTTAGAGTTTAGGTTAATATTAATATTATACCCCTAAAGTGGTATAATTTATTGATAAGTTGAAATGTCATGAAATTTAAAGATTACCATGTTTCCTTATGTAAACAATATTTTATTTAAATTGTTTTCTTTATTTGATATTTGAAGCCTATATTTGGGGGGCACAGAGAAAAAAATATATTCATCCAAGCCAGCATTGCATGATGGTTGGAACTATAATTGAGTAGTCAGTTACATTAATTTCATAATAGAATTTACATATAAATGTTATTGGTATTCATGCCAGTGAGTAACCATATCATCCATATATAAACATGATGATAATGTATCATTTGATGTGATAACATCCATGAGTATTCATTGGGTCCTCATATCATGAAGTGGATAAATGATGGATAAATTCACAATAGATGTAATTTAAAGCCATGTTGTGTTCATAAATCGAGTATATATCTATTGTACTTTATTTTTTTGAATTTGAAACTAATCAATGGTGGTATTTTCTTATGAATACTAGCGGGACACATTAACAAGATTACCTATAATGAGAAATATTTAAAACTAATTTCATTATTAATATTTTCCTATGGTATTTTTAATAATGGAGGAGAAAAAATTCTCCTAATTCTGGGAAATTTATAATGATTGTGTGTCCCGGTATGTATTTAACTTTCTAATATTGTCTAGGGGTTTTTTAGTTATAGCTTGTACACTGAGAATACAATTAATAGGTATAAATCAAGGTTGAAACCATGTTTACAACGAGATTTTGAAATATAGTAATTTATGTTTTTTGAGATGGTCATTTATTGTGATGAAAATGATTAGTTGGAGTTCTCCATCACTTCTTCTACATGAGTTAAAAGTAGTAAAATAGGTTGTGTTTGTAGTAAATAGTGAAAAAATGTCTAATAATTCTTGAGATAATCCCCAAACAAGATCTACATTTTTTCGATAATATTTCATGGAATGTTTTTAACAGGATCTATAATGTGATTTCAATGTAGTCATTTTATTCCTAGGGCTCAGTATTATATGGAAAAAATTCACGAACTATCAATTAATTGGGTAATAAATAACCATCTAATGGTGATATGTTTCAATTACAATGAGTAGGTTAATTATGCTAAAATATTCATGAAATTAGTTTCATGGGTAGGATATAATTTTTAATAAAAAATGTGATGTGTTAAAAATTTATTTTATATAACTAAAGTTGATTTTGTACTATCAAAATGAAGTGGTTATAGGTATTATGGTTGTTTATTTATATAATGTTGATTCCCTATTTGACTCTATATCATTTCTTTTATTCATGTTAGAGTAAATTATATGTAATATTTTAATATAAACACATGAAACGATGATAAAATTTTGGATGGAAAATATGGGTTCAAATATTGATGAAAAATTATACTTATATTAATATTAATATTGTTATTAGTGGGATTTTATTTTATTCAAAATATGTTAAACTACCCATTTTATATTTTCACAAAATATTCAATATAGATTGGATTTAATTATATAATTATTTTATTTATTTTAATTGAAATAATGTTTTATTTTTTGATATAACATCATTGATAACATACCAAAAATATAATATATTTATTTGTGATTGAAGATAATGTTACATATATCATATTTTTTAGAATAAAAAAACAATTCATATTATGTATGTTCGGTTACTTAACAAATACATGTATGTATTTCCTAATGATTTACATAGTGTTATTCCAAATATCGTGGATGAGTTTATTCTCTAATTAGTGTATGATGACAATCCAATTAAAAACCCCTATCAAATAGATCAACTAGAACATTGAAAATTAAAAAAAATTGCCATAGAGGTAATATAATTTTTCATTTGACATAAAACATTTAGATGAAGTGCTAAAAATTTATTTGTTAAAATTAAAGATAGTACTACTAGTCTTATTATAAATTATAGAGCCTTGATCATCGTGATTTTTATAAACGTTTACCTTTTCCTCCTATTGATGATTTTTGTTATCATATAGAGGGAGAACAATATTTTTTTAGATTAATCTCATTTCATTTTACCATTTGTTCAATGTGAAGTAGGAAGGTTTTTAGATGATTGCATTAAGAAATTGATTTGGGAAGTATGATATAGTAATTACTCATCTTTTTATATCTAATACACCTATTGTATTTATGGATCTTATAAATATTATTTTATATATAGATATAGATATTTTTGTTTTTGGGTTTCTTAATGGGTTATTCGTACATTCTATATATAAATACGATCATGAAATACTCTTCAAGATTGTTTATTAAATATAAAACGAAAATAAACATTATTAAAACATTTGAAATTGATAATGATCCAATTTTAGTGCTACCATTCAAAAATGAACAATATTTCGTTGTATTGATGCATCATTTAAGAGACTTGGTTATGTCATGATATATAATGATCAGGTAAATTCCTAATCATCACATTAGTTGAAACCTACTGTGTTAAATTACCCTACACATGATCAAGAATTATATTTTGTGGTTTTGGATACCAAAATATAGAGGTTTCAATTATAATAACTAGTTTATGAAATATATTCTAATAAAAATGTTTGTTGTGTATATTCACTCAGATATAATTTAACAGAAGATTGGGAAAATTGTTGGATATAATAGTGTATTATTACTGAATGATTTATTATCATCTTGGAATAGAAACAAAAATTTAATGATGCTTTGAGATGGAAAAATAACGGTATATTAAACATGTTACATTTATAAAATGACCATTTGGTCAATGATTTTATAAATTTTTACCAGAATTTTTGGATTCGAGAATTATAAATATTTTTAGTTGTTTCAGTATGATCATCTTTATCAAAAATAATAAATAATTCTCAAAATGAGGAAAATATTATATAGGAAAAATTAAAATAAATTAATGGGGGTAATTTTAATAATAATCATATTGATGAAGTATGTATTATTATATATGAAAAAATATTGTGTGTTCCTCATTATTTCCAATTGAAGATATATTGTTTGAGTGAAGCTTAGAGTTCTATATTTTATATTAATCCTAATAGATCTAAGATGTATCAAGACCATTAAAATTGTTACGATTTGTATTGAATAAAATATATATTTATAAAATGACCATGAACTATTTTACATGTGAACATGTTAAAGAATAAAGACTATTACGAAAGGTAATTTTTAAAATCTTGTTCGTGATAGAGTGTGAAAGAGAAAATATACCAATGAAAATCATGGTGGCACAACTAATAACTTCTTGAGGTAGCAATGCTCTTTTGGTTATTGTTTATAAATTAACTAACTATTCACATTTCCTTTCCATTTTTTTACTATATATTTGGTTCAGTATTATATACTATATATAATGGAGATTTTATGTTATCATGGAGTTCCATTCTCTAATTTTTTGAGAATAATCCCAAATTTGCCACTAATTTTTCGAAAAGAGTTTGAAGCTCATTGTGAATTGAATTAAATTTTTATACTACTTTTTATCATCATAATGATAGTCAATATGAGTGAATGAATCAAACCATTAAAGATAATTTTTGTACTTATTTAATTATTTATCTTAAAACTAAGTATTTCAGAATTTCAATTTTTATGTTTTATAATTATTATTTTTATCATTCGAGTGTATATATGGTGCCTATTGAGGCATTTTATGGTGAGAGGTGTTGAAAACCAAAGTTTTAGGATGAATTTGGAGGAAGGAAGTTGATGGTACATGTGTTGGTAAGGGAAATTTATGAGATTATGTTTTATATTCTCCATTATATTCAAATATATCAGTAAAGGTAGAAAATATGGGTTCATAATTGAGGGTAATATCATTATTCAAAGTTAGGTGATGATAGATTTTTCATAAGTTTCTACAAAAAAATGTTTTACAAACTTTTCAGAAAATTTAAAAATATTTTTTCTATTAGAATGTTAGAATCTTATAAATGTAGGATCAATTTCATACTTAGTGGCTTTGCCTCTTAGTTTACCCCATGTACACAACGTATTACATGTCTTAGTATCAAGGAAGTATTTTCCACATTACATTCATGATTTTATCCATTAATGTAGTTAAGATTCATGTTATAATTATTATGAAGAAAAAAATATTCATATTCCTAGAAATATAGATCAAGGAATGAGGAATAATTTGCATCACAATGTTACGGTTTTTGAAATAAACATATGGTTGTTGTGGAAACATGGTAATAAAGATATTCTATGATAGAAAAACATCAATAATTTTTTAATATGTTAATTAAATTGAAAGGATAAAATTTAATAATGGATTGAATAATTTAGCATTCTAGGTAATTAAATAATAAATAAAATTTCATTTTATTATTGTGAATTAGATTGTTATATTCATTAAAATAAAATCAATATATTTTAAGAACATAAAGGAAATGGTTTTGATTGATATATTTTTTTATAATGTTTTATTCAGAACTATAATTTATAACTTAATGATTTTTAATTTCAAAAAAAGAATTAATTTTTAATTTCATCATGGATGAATTAAATTACCATGTAATATTTTTATTTATCAGAAAAAACTGATACTTGAATAAATATTGAAAATTTTAAAAATCATTTATAAAATTAAGGTGAAAATGAGATTATTAGTTTTAGGTATAAAAAGACCTATAAAATGTATAAATAATATTTTACGGGTAGGTTTAAAAATTATGTCACATAATATTCAATAATATTCTTATTTGGGGACTTCTGGAAAGTGAAAACATGGGTGTAACTTTTTATTTCAAAAAATAACAATTGTACCAAGGACCACACATATAAATTATCACCCATATAATCTCCTATTCAAACTATAAAAAAACATTTATTGGCCATGATCTTCCGAAATTCCATCCACAAATCCCTACCGAAATTCTAGATTCCCTATTTTTTCTTGTAACCATTCTAAGAAGGATTTTGGTTCAAACATTAGGAGACTATATGACGATGTGATATCATTATTAACCATAATTTTTTTTCATCATCCACCTCTGTCAAATTATTTTAAAATATTATGATATTACAATATTATTACCTAAAATATATTAATATGATATTTTTTTAATTTAGTTATTTAAATAAATATCTTCTACCATCAAAAGTGAAACAGAATCATCATTCATATGTATGGTGAATCACAAATTCGTGAACTGCTGTGATTATTTTTTCATCATCCCCTAGCATGTATTATTATAATTAAGAATTTATATATAATATATTTATTTATATATATATTGTTTAATTATTATATTTATATACATATTCTATCATATATATATTCTTACTTTACATTTCATGGGGTATATGATTACTTCATTCATGTGTACGCCAGACTATAGCCAGGTGAAGGGAAGTCATTCATTTACGAATAAGCCTTTTAAACGAAGGTAATAATTATAATGTGAAAAAATGTATGAGATATATAAAAAGTAATTATAATATTATTGACATATTTATTCATTTTAAATATTAATATAACATTTTTTATATAACATAACATTTACTGAAAAATGATAACACCTTTCGAGATTACGTGTGGACTAAAACCGCCATGAAGTTATGACATTTATAAACCACCACATTAAATGGATTATATATATTTATGTTTAAAGAATTAATATTCTGTTTTGTGATATAATTATCATTCTATAATGATATAATATTACTTATGCCCTTTCAAAAATGATTTATGGAAAAGGGAAATGTTACTCATTCATTCGTCTGACTTTCCATCTCCATGACAGTATCATAGTTCAATTTTCGTAACCATATTTCATTATTGGTATTGTAAGGATAATCTATTTAAACAATGATAATTATTTTTTGACTATTATTTTATATATGTCCAAATTATGACATATTTGACCATAGTCAACCTACTAAATTAGTTTTTGAAACAAAAGCAGAATATTGAAAAAAAACCAAAGTAAAAAAGAGATTAAGTAATTATAAAATAAATTTTAATGACTAATATAATGTAATAAAAAATGTAAAAATAGTTATTAATAAATTAATTAAATAATATTATTTTAATTTTTAATAATATAATGAAGGAACTTGAGAAGACATATTCAATCTAAGGGATAATGATCCCAGTTTCTTTTCTTTAAAGGATATTTGGATGTTATGCACCTATGTTGGAGGATGAGGTGTATATACATCCCCCGTTTAAATATTATTTCATTAATTTTTCTATTATAATTATATTTAATTTTTAGTTTAGTGGTTTTCATTAATGGGAATTTCATTTCAAATGTTTTCATATTGGTAAGGTAATTTTCTTTAGAAATTTATATTTTAATGTTTTTCTTATGAAATGTTTTTATTCCACGGTGATATTTTTAAAATTATTGTATAGATGAAATTTTACATACTATAGTGTTTTATAATGTTCAATTTTTTTTTCTTCTGTATTTCATTTTTTCAATAAAATTGTGATATGTTTACGTAATGATTAACATTTGTTAATGATGACAAAATAAATGTTTTATTTTGACATATACAATGTGAACAACTTTTCCCTTAATCATTACCATAATTGGAATATTTTTATTAATTTCCAATTGTTATGTTTTATTCAAAAAAACACTATTGGTTTGGGAATTTATGTATTATATATATGTTTTAAAAGTAAATGTTATTCTTATATCCGAAAGAATCTTCTAAAAAAATTTAGAAGATCTTTAAAAGAATTTTACATTGAAAATGTGCAAGCATAAAATATTTTATTCATGAAATGGTACTTGTTAATTACACATTAAAATAATTTTTGAGAAATATTGATCTATGAATTGTTTATCCCTATTATAAATCATGGGTGAGCTGGATATAGCTTATATTATTAATGTTCATAGAGAGTGTCTTGTGATCCCAATATAGATTAAATGATTTGTTCCACATATATTGTATGATGATCCAAGTATATATTATATAATATTTTACCCTTGATATAACTCCAATGAATTAGTTTACGTTCCTTGTACTAATAGGATGAAATTGCGGTGTTATAATAGGGTTTTTCCTATGAATTTAACTGGGGTCTAGTTATTTATTTCATGTTATTAAAATAGTTTATTGAAATGATTCTCTATATTTCTAAAAAGGATTTTCATTCCATTTTAGTGGGTTTTAGGATTTTATTTTAAAAAAAAAATTGATTCATTTTTAAATGTTTCATTTTATTATCTTAATTATCATTTATTTAATGTTAAATATTTCACATTTTTTCACTCACTTCATTAGAATAATAGTTTTTTCTTTTTATGTCTCTTACTGATATTTTTGTTTTCATCGAATTTTTTTAAAATTTGTTTATAGATTGTATAGATTTTTATAGGAGTCTAATTTGATATAATAATATTCTTGATGATTTATTCCTGAAAATAAATCAGGGACATTTTATCTTTTTAATATTGTATGAAAAATGGATGGTAATCGAAAGTGTCGAGATTGTGTTAAATGATTTTTTATGTATTAGTTATTAACTAATTATCTAAAAATATAATCCAAAAAAGTCTAAAATAGAATAGAATGACTTTTTTAAAAAAACAAAATTGTGTAATTTCACAAACCGGTTCGTTGTTTAAAATGTGGAATATGTAAAAAAATTAATGGGTTTTCATATATTCAATGGGAAAATAGGATTACATTATTTTTATATCCCTTAAAGATCTATTATTCTGATCACAAAATAATTTTAGCTATTTTTATAGCATCTAACGATTTATATAGCTTTATAAAAATATTATTTTCTACATGTATCAAATTATAAATGTTTAACACGTTTCTTGAATGACATATGGGTGAGAACGTAATGTTATTTTTTGGTGGTAAAAGTTTACATGGTTTGGGATTCATCAAATTGTGATGAAATGTTTTTTCAAATTCTCTGTAATTAAAAACACAATTGATCATGAACATTTAAAAATACGTAATCCATTCCATTCGAAAAAAAATTTAGCGCATTATGTAAAACGTAAATTTATGTTGTACCCATCGTATTCTATGTGATGATTTGATATGTGATTGTCATAGGGGGTGGATTCTAATATCACACATGTTTTTATATATGATGGTTATGGTTCGTGCTCAAATTTATTTACTGATATGATTTTTTGATGTTTATATTTGGTGGGTTCTAATACACCTAACGAAATGCAATATGATTATTATATGGGTTTATCCATTATTTCCCCAAAAAATGACATGATGATAATTTAATGTGGGCGCTAATGCCCCTAAATGAGATTGTGATATTTGATAGTTATATAAGGTTAGTCTTAATCCCCTAGATCAGATAATGTGTGATGTATTTACAGGGTTGGAGATAATCGCCCAGATGAAAAGATATATGATTGTTATATTATAGGGATTCTTAATTCATAATAATTTTATATTTAATGGTTATGCATGGTGGGTGTTAATAAACAATATGCTAAAGATATATGATAGTTATATGATGTCAATACTTATTCCACCATTGATTATGATATATCAGTCTATAGTTTTTTGAAAATCATCAAGAAATCACTGCATTAGAGGATGTTGGAATAAATAACATCACATTTATTTTTAGAACCTATTTATTGTTAGTTGTCAATTTTTCAAAACATCAATTTATTTTTTATTATTCTTATAACATAACATTATACATGGATTATATTTAAATTTTATTACTTTGAAAACAGTGGTTGTGGAATATAGAGTTATACTCCCACAAAAAATAGTTGTCCTGGTATATGTAAGGGAAGAACAATATGGTTGTCGGTTTTGTAACATAACATGGGAATTGTCTAGAGAAGGGATCATGTTAGTATCCGTGCTTGAATATGGTTATTTTATATTTTTTATATCATTGTTTCATGTGTATATTTTTCATTTCTGAGTGAAATATGTAGATTATTCTAAACTCATGGAACATTTATAGATTCTATTTAAAAAAAATATGAAGTTTTTTTGTAGAAATGGGTCATGTTTTATTGTTTTTTGGGGTATTTTTATTACCTATTCCAATCATTTTCATATTTATATTTTATATTAATTTATGGATATAGTCTCCCCATAATAATACCAATGACCATCACTTGTTTTCAATGAAATCTAGGATACTATGAGGCTAAACAAAGGATTTTTAAAGAGATTTTACAATATATTATCATTAATATATGATGGAAAATTAAAAATTAGTTTCAAATTATAATTTCAATTAAATTAATATTTTTTATATGGAATATTAAAGAAATCAGCAGTCATAATTAATGATGGATTGTATGTTGTGTGTATGAAAAGTACCTTATTCATATTAACGCCATGTTAATAGGGAGAGGGTTTTGATGTTAATTTTATTGATATTATAGTTTGGTATATTATTTTAATTATGATGGTTTGATTTATTGGATTTTCAATTTATTCACATGTCCAAAATCATTAATAAAGTTGTTGTACCTTAGTCATACCAATCATTTAGTATCAAATTACAAATTAATTATTGAGGATGGTTATGAAACTGGTTCAAAAAAATGTTATGGTATATTAAGATATCAATAATAATTTACTTGGTATGTTAATAAGAATCATATTAGTAGAATTTTAAATATATTTACTAGGTTATTTTTGATACAAATCATTATAGGGTGATGTAGTCAGATATGCACATTTTTATAATCAATATTGTCACGGTGGAAGGCTAGTATTTTGATTCTCATTGATTATTGTTACTGCGGTGTGGGTAGTTGATTAACCATGTGATTCAATATATATATATAATAACCCCATAGTGGTGTGTATTTACATTGGAAATTTCTTGTGTTATTAGGAATGAGAGTTTGTATGTCTATTTATGAGGTATATCATATGTGATGTATGATTGTCTATGACGTGGTTGGGCATGATGATGGTGATATGTTACTCAAGATATTTTTGAGTTGATTTTATACTCGAATAACAAGATTCTTGTCTCGGTATTCCTTGAGATGAGTTGTGACGTTGGAGGGTAACCTGATGGGGATGGGTAACCACAATCTTGTATGTTCCATTGGTGATTATAAGAAAGGGTATATGATTTATGGTTTATATGGATTCAAACGTGGTTTTATCAAGTATTTGGTATATGTTGGTATTTGATTCCTTGGATTTAGTGTTTGTATTAAATTCATGGATGATTATTTTTTTATGTGATCAGTCTTACAATAATGGAAAGGATGGATAACATGTTACATGAGTAAGGTAGTTTAAAATTGGTGAGATTTTCTATTTCCATATTTATGGTAAACTATCGAATTAGGTTCCTTGTACTATGCCTTATGGGATTTATCTTGAGAAGGCAGTTTTTGAGTATTATGGTAGTGTATCATGAGGAAATATGGCTTCATTTATTTCAACTTTTTGATGTGATGGTTGGTAAGAACTATTGTTATATTTTTTTGGACACTCTCTTAAAAATGATTAAGAGAGAAAGATCTTTTCAAAAATACATGGTATGATGTTTAGTGTGTGAAATTATTTCTCTATAAATTTATTATATAATGATAAATGGTAATTGAGATTAGGAATATATCAATGTTATTGAATCATATATGGGTTGATATATGATCATATATTTGGGGTAAATTAGTTTTATGGGCATTGTGTCTTACGATATTTTTGGGTTCTATGTGGTTTGGAATGATTAAATGAAAATCCTAAGAGTTCCATAACTATGGTAATTTGGTAATGTCATGATTATTAGATTCTAGATGGACTAGGAATGGCATTTAGTTGGATGAACATGCAGGTCATGTGGTAATAAGAGTGGTTGTAGACCTTGTATTAGATATATATCGACCAGGTGCACATAGCTGGGTTAATAGTGGTGTTGACCATAGGTTATCTGATGTTCCATGGTATCATTAACCCTGAATGTGGAATTATTATGTAAATATATTCATGTAATCTTAGCGAGGATCATACATATTAGTGTTTAATAACTGTAGAATATCATGTCATATCATCCTCATGAGTTAATTACAAGGGAAGTCCTATAGTTATTAATACACCAAATATTAACTAAATATGTGATTTCTATATTTGTTAGTTTATGTAAACTTTATTATTGATGTGTTTGTGGACACAACAAATTTTTGTTGAGTATTTTGGACAGTTCTCGAATGCAATAAGCTATGTTGGTTATAGTAAATGAAAATGTCATGGAGTTGTATATCGTACTTTGACAACTCAGAAATGATAACAAGTTTAGAAAATTACATCTTCGAGATATAAGATAATTTTCTTGTAGTATGAATAGTTGTGTGTTTTGGGAAACAACCCGATATAGTGACATGGTCTACATAATATTAGGGGCGATTTAGAATACAATTACATGAAATGAAAGGTAAGGTCCTTTTTCTTAATATATTAATGGAAATAAAACATTATATTCTACAGAGGATATTCATGAGATACATTGGTATGATGTTGATAGATTTATGGGTTTATATAGACTGGTAATTCCAACCAATGGTGTGAAGTGATTAAAAAGTATTAAATCACAATGGATTCCTATATAGGGTGATTATTTGTTAATTTGTATAGGTAATAGGAACTGTGATTCTCTAAATAGTGGTTACTTTGGTAAAAACGCCCCTTATTGTGATGTATTAGCATTACAAAAATAGATTCGTGATATATTACATTTTTTAGAGGTTGAGGAATTATAAAAAATATTATTTATATTGGATGCATCTTATGAATTCATTGTTATGAATAACATCATGATTGGGATATTTTAATTATCACCATTGGACAAGAACAATAATAAGTGGTGTAATTTGAATATTTGATCCCCTAGAGGGGGCTATTTTGAGAATTATTTTTTGCATAGTAATTATATGAAATGACATTTATATATATATATTCATTTTGAATGTATTTTTAGGTCTTCGAAGTGTCCCTGGTGATCAAGTGTATGATGAGAAGTATATATTTAATTTATTAAAAACTAATGAATTAACTATTGGGGTACTACTGGTATATCTTATATTCCCAATTAACATTTTAGTTGTAGATTTTTAGAAATCCAACTATTTCTTATTGTGTAAGGGAGAAACCAAATGTTTTTTGGTTATCAAATGAGGGAAAATAAATAATATTTGAGACACCGTAATCATATATGTGTTGATATAGGACTTAGGTTGTATATAATGGTTTATATGTATGATATTTATGGTTTATAATAATCTAAATTATCTTTACTCCTATGATACATATGGGGTAATATGTATATGTGTTACTATGATTGAAAAAAAAAATAACTGTGTGAAAAAATACGTTTTCTCTGGATTACTAAGTGTCATGGTTCTCAATGTTTCGAAAAAAAATTCTAGATTGGAAAACAAAAAATATGTATGTTTTAATGGAAAATAATAATTAATTGAATTTAAAGTGGGAAATATAAGTTCTAAAGAGGTATGTATGAAAGATATTACTATGTTGGAATCCCTTATGATGTGTAAGAGTTTTGAGAGGGATGATATTGATAAATGTAGCAGGGGAATCCTTGTAGTTCTTAAGAGATAAATTGGTTAAGGTAAATCGTAATTTTTATAATATACCTATGGATATGAAAGAGTTACTAGTGTTAGAAAGATAAATGGTGATGTATAAAAATTAATGTGATATAAAAGGGTGATACCCTTTGAAATTTTAGGGTTCTCTAGGTTATAATCATGGTAATGTGTAATGTTTCCCAATGAAATATACAGGTTACCATTGGATTGGATAGATTTTAATAAATTTGTTGAGTCGGGTAATTTTTAAGGAGTATTGATTAAGAGCTAGTAACTTCATTGAAATTTGTATATATTGATTTTTCACAACATGAAAAATCGATACATGTCGTGAAGAACAATCGAGGAAGAAATGGGTGTTCCAAGGTGGTGAAGACTGAACAATAATGGCCTACATGTGGGAGTTTATGTTTTGTATGATGTATGGTATCAACATGTGAATATGGAGGCTAGTATATGAGAAATTAGTATATAGACATTATTTATGCCTCATATAATTAGAATATTCCTTGAAGTGGAATGAAATTCCACAAAGGCTTTGTCATTGGGTTTTGGTTCTGGTTGTGGTAGTTGTGCCTTTCTATTTAAAAAGTATTCACTATGTGACATGTTTCTTTAACGGTCATGGTCATTCCTTATAGAGATAAGATAAATTGAATAGGGATAGCTATAGAGATAATTCTTTTTATACAGGTGTTGTGTAATTTCATTACCTTTGATGGAATCATCATGATGGGTATCATTCTGTTATCCATTTTTCTATGGGTAAAATGACGAATGATGGTTTCAAAATTATTAACCTCTCTTAGGGTATCATCAATTTTTATATGTACACATGGTTACAGTTAAGACATAGTCCCTCCCACATTATCATTTCAAACTCATTAATCTATTGCAATGAGGTGTATTTTTTCTTTCAATATAAATGTATTATAATCTTCTTCTTCCTTTGTTCTACCTCCACATGTTTGGACTATAATATTTCGATATTTAATCTATTTTTCATGTTATTAGTATATCATATAATTATAGAATCATCATAAATGTTGAGTAAATTTTTCATCAGGAAATTAGGGTATCCTGTAATGGTAACCATTTTAGGTATCATGTGTTTTGCTTTTTCTATGTCTCTAATTGAGTAATTTATATATTTTATATTTATTTGGTTGAAATTTGTGGATGGATTGAGATATTAGTTTGTGATTGTTTATGCTAAAGTTCTCGTTTGATTGTCGGGGTGGTGGTACCCCTCTAATCAATGATTTTTTTATAGGAGATGAACCAATATATACTTCCATGATTATTAGCTAAGTGTTCATATTGTGAAATAATATTGGATTATTGAGTAAATTAAATATAATGTATTTTTAATAACATGTGATAACTTTTGATAGAGATATGGCATTTTTCTTATGGGAGATATCCAGTTTAGATTGTATGAGCTTATGCGGTGGTAGTCATTATTTCATTATAGTAATAAAAATTGATGATATAGGACTTCCCTAAACATATTCCAAAATATGTTACATTTTTTAATATATCATGACATATGTGGTCACTCCTCTTCAATTTCATAACAAAATATATTGAAAATGATTTTATTCCATTATGAGGTTATATGTATAATATAAGTGCTAAATTGAATATTGGAGACATATACGCTATCATGCGGAATCATCACTTGAGGGTTGAGTTTTCTATGATATTGATGATCTATGTGACATATGTACCTTAATGTTTCTTGGATTCATGAATATAGTAATGTAGGACTCAATATTGGATCCATTTATTCCCTATGAGTAGGTAAGGAAGATTTATTGATAATGGTTGGTTTATGGATTGGACATATAGAACCATGGGATTCAGAAACTCCTCATGTAAAGATTAATGGGAAGAGGGTTGAGTGGTCCACCTTCAAATGGATTTATGTGTATCAGAGTCAGGATATCATATAAATGATTTATATATAAGATTGTTCATATTTAAAAACTTGTTTGTATTTGATTAGATATGTAAATTATGTTAATACATTTGGCATGGATTATGTATCTACACATTTGTGACCAGTTATCCCAATGTGTGAGCATTGATTTGTTGGGGGAAGTTATTCCCCTGAGATATGTGCCTAGAATTAGTGATTGGAAATCGTGTAAAGGAACACATTTGTGGTACTCGATCTGTAATGCAGATTAATGGACTATAAAGGGCGCATTGTTATTTTATTTTCCATGTATTTTATTAAAACATGGGGAAAACCTAATGAAAAATTGGTATTACATAGATGTTGATAATGATTTGTGTGGTTTAAATACCTTCGAAAAATATAATATATGGTAAGGGATGTCTATTATTCCAGTGAATATCCCCTCTATGATATGTATTGAATAATGATATGATGTTATTGTACTAGGGTGGGAGAAATTCCCCCTTATTTTATATAAAGATACCAAGATATGATTTTATTATGAGGTCAGTTCCAATCCTCCAAAAAATGTTGTAATAATTTCATTCATGGTTCATACTAATCACCAAAAATATATATTATATGAACATTATACATTGTGGTTTCTAAACCCCCTAAAAATATGATATATGATAGTCATATAGGATCTGTCTTAATACTCTAGATGATATAATATATGTTGGTTAGAAGTGGTGGGTTCTAATACCCCAAACAACATAGTACAAAAGGTTTGTAAATTATGGAAACTAAACCACATAATGATATGATATGTTTCTGTTATGTGGGTTGGTTATTAATAACCCTGATCAAATGATTTTTGAGAGTTATATGGGGTGTGATATCATCTCTCCACCACTTACAATATGAGATATGATAGTTGTAATATTTAATTTTAATATCCTTGGTGATTATAACATGTGATGGTTAATGGAGTGGGTGATAATCCCCATTTTCATTGGGATATATAGTTATATGGTTATTTTATATGCTAAAAAATCACAACACATGACAATGTAGGTATGGTGGAACTCGTTTTTCATCATAGAGCCCAAATATTAGTAATATATTATTTATATGAATTTAAAATTTTCACTATAATATTCTATTAATTTAATTGTTTACATACATGTTATTTTATATATATGATAAGAAAAAAAATTATTAGCATATTAGGTATTACTAACACCTTGTTTGGGTAGCCCTATAATGTTGGTAACTTAGTAGACCTCAAGAACACATGTTCATGTTTGGAATACATCAATTTTTTTTAGTTAAACTATATATGTAAAGAATATTAAAAATATGCGACCGTGAGGGGATGTAGTTATGTTATTTTTTTATTTCCTTTTTTATATTTCTGTTATTCTATTATATTACTACCCAATTGAGATCATAGTAGCCTCCCATCAAATCATGAGAATTTTAGATAGTCAAAATTAATATAACATTTATTTTTCAATATATTTTTGGATTTTATTGGTTTTGGTTCACCTATTATTTTATTGGAATAATTATGATTACTTGATACATGTTCTTTGTATAATCCATCAACTCTGTGGTATTGGTATAAGAAACAAAATGTTGCACCGATGACCCTTACTGAAATTTCATATCCTCATGAACATGAAAAATTGTTCCTGTGTTCATTTGGTCTTTCAATTTGGTTATTGTAGAGTTAGCTGGGATGGGATGACGCAATGTGGTATTATTTAATTCATTTCTTCAATATACATTTTGGAAAAATTTATAACATTAATTGGAATGGTTAGAAAATAGATTGAATTCAGTGACTTTTGTCTTTATAAAACCTACATGAGTTGAATTCCATTCTACAAGAGTGTAAATATGGTTATTTATTATTTTTAAAATTATATTCAAGCTGAATACTTTCATTTTTGTTTTTTTAATTTTATTTTTAGATTACACTCTTAGCCCAATGTTGTGAGGCAATAGTTTAATTTTCATCATATTAGGCACATAGCATAACAAAAAAATTTCAATAATTTACATGACTATGATTCATGCTCTAAACAATTATATGAAATATAAGTGTGGGGTTGTTGAGGTTTCAAAAATATCATATTTGGTGGTTTTTGAAAAAATATATTGGCAGAATTCGGCTTGGAAAAAACATGATCGATTGGTATTGATTACATTATTACTCATTTGGATATGTTATTTTATAAACATATAGGCATAACCATGATCTTTTAGGAATCATGTCTAATATGAAAATACCTAGTAAGTATTATTGCTATAGAGTTGTTCATGTCCTAAGTACGAGATTATGGATATATATATATAGATATGATATCCATAGATTGGTTTTTATTGTACCAGGAGCTACCTTGTGGTATCTAGAAGGGGGTAATTGATAGTTTTTATTATATTTTAAACTATGCACTGTTTTTTTAGGAAAATAGAGAGATCCTAGTGATGTTTACATGTCACTCATGGTATTAGTGATTAAATATTATAATTTAATAGCCAGAAACATTACATAATATTCATTTGGATAAGAAGGGATGTTGTGGCCAATGGGAGATGGTCGAGCACATGATTGTTAGTTCAATTTGACATGATACACATTAATCAATTCTATCAATTGAAGACTAATTTTTGAGACATTAAATTTTATTTATGATATAGTAATATAGGATATTACTTGGTTATAGTGATAGCAGATAATTAAAAGAGGATTATTTGTGTATGGGATGAGTATAACATGTATAGGATGTAGGATTAGGTGGTTAATTAGGAAATAAAGACTAGAATTGAATATAATAAGTACAATGTAAATCGATTTTAATAAGATCAATAGATAATTATGCCTATAAATTCTATGATATGACATAATATTTCATGATTTAGGTAGTATATCTTGGTATAATTGGGGTGTATGAAATCATATGTGTAAAAATGGTATAGAATAAGAAGTTTCCAACCTCTGATACCAATTGTAGGATCGAAATATAATATGAGATGCTCAATATACAAGAGGGGGTGAATTGTATACTTTAAAAATTCCTTTGGAACCTTTAAAGTTAGTTATGAATAACTATGTTTTCCTTAAGAAAAGGAAAGGGCTAAGTTTAACAAAGTTAAACTAGGCAAATTCACAACACCTCTAACACCGAACTGAACTTGGAAAGTGATTCCAAAAAAAAGGTTCCGGAAATATAGTTCCGGAATTTGAAACTTAACAAAAGTTACAATATGAGATTCTACCTTAAAGCGTATAGAATCTAAATGAATCAGAGTAAGTAAGGAAGTATAAGAAAGTTATACTTTCCTTAAGATACAAATTGCAGCGGAATAAAAACAAGTAGTAAAACTACTAGTAACAAGATATAAGTCTTTTAACCCAAAGAGAAGGGTATCCAACAACCTTGGATAAAGGTCCCTTGATTTATACTTTCAAGCAAGTCTGTCTTACCCACACCAGGGTAAGCCCTCGATACGAAGATCGGTGTCTCTGTCTTGCTATCCCTGCAAGCCCTCAACTTCAAGGTAGTTGGCAACCTCTGTCCTCCTCAGCAAGGAAGCCCTCGTGCTTTAAGGTAGTCGGCGCCTCTGTCTTCCTATCCCCGGAAGCCCTCTAATGTAATCACCAACATTCGGAGTCGCACGAAGCTTTGAGAGTTAATAAGAGTCTCTCTCTCTAGAAATAACTTCAACAGCATGTATGCACAAAGTCCAAATTGTTCATCCATCCGTTGCGAGCTTTTTCAAATGAGCTCTTATTTATAGGTAAGGTCAGCTCCTTCTCAAACGGTCATATTTTCCATAAAGATCGGAGGGACCTGTACACGTGTCACTTAGACAACGGTTAGTTTATAACAAAACAGATGACATCGTTTTATAACAAAAACATAAAGGTTTGGAATGAAAACTTCGGAGTGAAGGTTCAGAGTGAATAAATTCAGAGTGTATAAAAAAAAGATAATAAGATTCTGTTTAATAGGTGAATTCGGAATATGAATTCGGAATAGGAATTCGTCATTAGAAATCGTAATGAGAATTCATCATCAGAATTCGTAATGAGAATTTGTCATCAGAATTTGTAATGAGAATTCGTCATCAGAATTTGTAATGGGAATTCGGAATGATATTTCTTCATTAGAATTCGTAATGGGAATTCGGAATGGGATTTATTCATTAGAATTCTTAATGAGAATTCTTCTTCAGAATTCATAATGAGAATTCGGAATGGGATTTCTTCATTAGAATCCGTAATGAGAATTCTTCTTCAGAATTCATATCCTGAATCTGGAATAGAACTTAGTCAAAGTTCATATCCGGAATTCAGAATGAGACTTCCTTATAGTTCTTTATCCAGAATCCGAATACTAAATAGAATGCTTTATATCACAGTTTTAATGATTCCGAGAAAATAAATCTGAATCTCATACATAAGAAAAATATGGATGAAAATATGATAAGGATAATTTTTCTTATAAAATCCATTTTCCTTATAAAAGAAATTTTCCTAAAGATAAGGTGTTTGTGATTTTCAAAACAAGAAGGAATGGAAAAGTCATAAGGAAAACCTTATTGACTCAACAATCTCCCCCTTTTTGGAAAGCACAAACATCCTTACGAAAAACAAAAAATTCTAAGAAGAAAGAAACATATTAATGCTTATCTCCCTTGTTTTATGGATATAGATGAATACGACTAACTCTTCCTTAGGCTTTGAAACTCTAAGGATCATATTCATATTTCCGGAGTGATATTTCATAAGAAGATCTTCTTTAAGAAAAACTCCCCCTTAAACAAACTCTTATTAGAGTTATTTTTCCTTGGGTATTTTTTCTTTCTCCCCCTATGATAAACTCTTATTAGAGTTCCTATTTTTCTTAAGGATCTTTTCCTTCTCCCCCTTTGTGATTTTCAAAAAGAATTGGAGGGAATGGAAAAAAATAACGAAGTACCTGAAAGATTAGTAATGACAACAATATAAACAACAAGTACAACTTTCATTAAATTTGAGATCTCGACAACAAAGAAAAAAATTACAACAAAAAGATCGGATTAGATTATTTTGGATCTTTCTCCTTCGACATGAGCCCCTTAAGAATCGTCTTGATCTTCTTTAAGTCTTTGTTATCTTCTTATACTTGCTTCTCTAAGACAACTATTCTTGCGGACTGAGCTTCAATTTTTTATTCTTGAGCCTTCAGTTTTTCTTCCTGAGCTTGGATCTTTTCTTCCTGAGCCTTCATCCTTACTTCAAAATCGATCCGATGATCCCTTTCAAATTTCCAATTTTGAGAAACGGAATTGAGCTTCCCATTCAGATCTCTCACTTCCTGAATCCGAATGTTCTTTTACTCTGTCAACTTTTCTTCAAAGGATACAGTCATCTCATTAATCTTCTTGTCCTCGGTCTCAAAGGCATCCTTAACATTCTCTTGAAACTCATCGAAAAGCCTCATCTCTTCCACAGTCTTCTTAGACCAGCTTGTCATCCTCTTGCAAGATCTTTTATGAGCTTCGTAACCAATAAAGATGTTTTTGAACTGTGCCTCAATCTCAACGCACTTATCCATAACCATGGATACGGAGTCTGTTTTCAGATTCAACGCATGTTGGAGCATCTGGCATCTAGAGTCGATACTAGAGAAGGTCGGAATGGTTCCTACCAACTTCTTCAAAGACTGAACAACAAAGTCATGCCCCAGAGAGGATGACTCCGAATCCTAAACTTTTCTAGGAGAATTTTCTTCCTCAATAAGATCCGACTTTCTTTTATAAGAACTACCAGCTTCCTTTCTCTTTCTTACTTCTGAGCTCGGAGTCTCGGTAAGAATTTTCGTTCTCTTATCTTTTTCCGGAATTGAAACCTGTTCCGGAGATCTCTTCTCACTATCAGAGACTTGAACAATATTATCTTCCTCATCAGCAACTTCTATATTTTCCTTCTGAGCAGCATGAAGTAAAAGATGTTCTTCTTCTCTCAGATAAGAAACTTCTTCTTCAACTTTCTCTTCTTCCATTGTCGGAGTAACAAGCTTTGAAGATTCAGCTTCAGAAGTTCGGAGCGATAAGTGTTCTGAAGGAGTTCCCTTGTACTCATCTACTTGTTTTAGCACATCTCTTGTCTCACCACTTCCTTCAGCAGCCTCTTCAACATGTTCCACTTTCTCTACTTCCTCAGTATTAGTAGCAACAGTTTGTTTCGAAGCAAAGAGATTTCTTCCTGGAGTCTCAGGTAGAGATTCCAGGTAGAAAGATCTCAGAACTGGAATTGTTGCTGAAACCATTTCATTGAACTTCAACAACGCTTGGACTACCTCATCTTCTGACATTTTCTTCTTAAGCTTCTTTTCCTTTGCTTGTTTCTCAAGCTCATCAGCAGTTTTCTACTTCAAAGCTTTAGCCTCTGCAGGGTCCAGTCCGAACTGCGGATCCCCTTTATATAGGCAACGAGATGACAATTTACCTTCCATAATTGATCTAACGGTTGGAATAAGCTGAGATCAAATCTGACGGTTGAAAAC
The DNA here is from genome assembly GCA_963277665.1 of Viscum album. Taxonomy (NCBI): domain Eukaryota; kingdom Viridiplantae; phylum Streptophyta; class Magnoliopsida; order Santalales; family Viscaceae; genus Viscum; species Viscum album. The sequence goes on from OY728141.1 coordinate 974,566,215, forward strand.
TTGAATCCGATCTTTTTGAGGTTTTTATTGAAACAAATAATTAAGAAAACCATAATCCGAAAACATAATACAAGAAAATTCCAGCAAGTAAAATATGACTACGAAAACTTGAGGAAGGAAATCATACCTTTCGGATTGGCTTAGGAGGATTATTCGTAATGGGTAATATAAATATGACCAAATAAAACTTTTATTACGAAAAGACAAAGTTTGAAAAATTTACTACGAAAAAATTCACTATGAAAAACTCAGTACGGAAAACTCAGTACGAAAAACGCAGTATGAAAAACTCAGTACGAAAAAGAAACTAAGAAGGTTCGGTACGAAAATCTGGTTATGAAAGTACCAGTATGAAATTTTTTCATTCCGGAAATTTTCAATACAAATACTTTCATTCCAGAAGTATTTTGTGCGAAAATATTCATTTTGGAAAATTGTAGTTCCGGAAGTTTCATTCCGGAAATCTTCGTTCCGAAAAGTTTGAAAATAAAATTTTGAAAAATTTTTAAATATAAACAATCAAATGTACTCCCCCTATGAAAAGGAGTTTATTACTGTAAGGATTTTTTTCCAACAGAATGTTAATTAAGGAAGATTACCTTTTGGTTATCATTCCTAACTTCTGTTTAATATATTCAAATCTATCAGAAGGCAAAGACTTTGTGAATATATCAGCAAGTTGATCTTGCGTTCCGATAAACTGAAGAATAATATCTCCCTTTAGTGTGTGATCCCTAAGAAAGTGATTCCTAATATCTATGTGTTTTGAACGGGAGTGATGTGCAGGGTTTTTACTTAGGGCAATGGCACTTGTGTTATGACACAAAATTTGAGTTTTGGTAAAACTCAAGCCATAGTCTGTGAGTGTGTGTTGCATCCACAACACTTGTGCACAACGACTTCCAGCTGCTACATATTCTGCTTCAGTAGTGGAGAGTGCTACAGAATGTTGCTTTTTGCAGGACCAAGAAACTAATGAATCTCCTAAGAAATGACAAGTTCCGGATGTACTTTTTCTATCCATTCTACATCCACCAAAGTCAGCATCAGAAAAGCTTTTTAGAACAAAATCATTTCCAGAAGTATAAAATAATCCTAGATCCATGGTTCCCTTAAGGTAGCGAAAAATTCTTTTTACTGCCCTTAAATGAGATTACTTAGGTTTGGATTGATATCTTGCACATAAGCATACTGAAAACATTACGTCTGGTTGACTAGATGTTAAGTAAAGTAGACTTCCTATCATACCTCTAAAAGATGTTTGATCTACCGGTTTCCCAGCTTCATCAAGATCTAAAGAGTTTGAGGTACCAATAAGAGTACTTATACTCTTAGTGTTGTCATAACCATACTTTTTAAGAAGATCATTAATATACTTATGTTGAGATATGTAGGTTCCTTCTGGTTTTTGAGAAATTTGAAAACCAAGAAAAAATGTTAACTCACCCATCATACTAATTTCAAACTCAGATTTCATTAGACTAGCGAAAGAGTCAGTCAAAGATTGCTGAGTTGAACCAAATATAATGTCATCAACATAAATTTGAACAATTAAAACATTTTTCTTATCGTTCTTTATAAAAAGGGTTGGATCTGCATTTCCCTTAACATAGTTATTTGGAAGCAAAAATCCAGTGAGTCTATCATACCATGCTCGTGGGGCTTGTTTAAGACCATACAAAGATTTGGTAAGTCTAAAAACATGATCTGGATGTTTTGTATCTTCAAAGCCAGGAGGTTGTTCAACAAAAACATCCTCTTGAACATAACCGTTAAGAAAAGAACATTTCACATCCATTTGGAAAAGTTTGAAATTAATGAATGCTGCAAAAGCAAGTAGAATACGGATAGATTCAAGTCTAGCTACTGGAGCATAGGTTTCTTCATAGTCTATTCCGTCTTGCTGATTATAGCCTTTAGCAACAAGTCTAGCTTTATTTCTAACAATGACTCCATTTTCATCACATTTATTTCTGAAAACCCATTTTACTCCAATAACAGAAGTTTCCTTAGGTCTTTCAACCAAGGTCCAGACTTGATTCCTTTCGAATTCATTTAGTTCATTTTGCATTGCTTTGATCCAATCATCATCACCTAAATCTTCATCTGTACTTTTAGGTTCTAATTGGGAAAGAAATTCTAGATGTTCTACTTCATTTCTTAAAGAACTTCTAATCCTTACCGGTTGTTTTACATCAACAATGATACTATCACTAGGATGATTCTTAAGAAACACCTGATTTGGGTTTTGTAAAACCTGTTCATCAACATAGGGTAGAAAGTCTTCTGGGGTAAATGTCTCAAAAGTATCTTCTAGAACAATTTCCTTATCAGAAGGTTCTTCTATCAAAGGTTGACAATCAGTTTTTGAAAACACATCCGACGATGTAAGTTGAGATGGTTTAAAAACAAAAGGATCTGACTCATCAAATTTCACATGCACTGTTTCCTCAACAGTACAAGTATTTTTATTAAAAACTCTATAAGCCTTAGAGGTTGTGGAATAACCTAATAAAATCCCTTCATCTGATTATGGTGCGAATTTATGTAAGTTATCTTTAGTATTCAAAATCAATACTTTGCAACCAAAAACCTTGAAGTAGGAAAGTCTTGGTTTTCTACCATTCCATAACTCATAAGGAGTTTTATTAAGAAAAGGTCTAATCAAAACTCGATTTATAGTATAACAAGAAGTACTTACAGCTTCAGCCCAGAAATGTCTAGCAATAGAATATTCACTCAACATGGTTCTAGTTATCTCTTGAAGAATTCTATTTCTTCTTTCAACAACACCATTCTGTTGAGGAGTTCTAGGTACTGAAAAATTGTGAGTAATACATTTCTTACTACAAAAAGTTTCAAAATCAGAAATTTGAAATTCTCCTCCATGATCACTATGAATAGTTTTCAATGGAAGGTTTTTCTCATTTTTAACTTGAGCTCTAAAACTTTTGAAATAAGAAAAAACTTCAGATTTATTTGCTAGAAAATAGACCCAAGTAAATCTAGTGTAATAGTCAACTAGAACAAACACATAATATTTGCCTCCAATACATCCAGTTTGTGTTGGACCAAAAAGATCCATGTGCACTAACTGTAATGCATCGGTTGTTGATATTTCACCGATTGACTTAAAACTAGATTTATGTTGGTTTCCATATTGACAAGGATCACAAACGTTGTAAGAATCAAATCTAAGCTCCGGTAAATCCTTAACAAGTATCTTCTTAGAGAGTTTACATAGGTTTCTAAGGTGACAGTGTCCTAGTCTTCTATGCCATAACCAAGAGTGATCTTCCATTGCACTTAGTCAAGGTAATTCTTGGCTTCTTAGGTCTTCTAAATTTAAGGTGTAAACATTCTCTTGCCTGTTGGCTGGGAGAATAAATTCTTCCTTGGAATTGTGAACTAAACACTTATCATTCCTAAAATTCACAAGGTAACCTACATCACATAACTGACTTATGCTAATGAGGTTGTGCTTAAGACCTTTAACAAAAAGAACATTTGAAATCAAGGTTTTACCAAAAAGAACAATATTACCAATACCAACAATCTCTCCCTTAGCATTGTCTCCGAAAGTTACCTTTCCTCCTTTCGTTTTGATAATCATTTCAAAAAAGCTTTTGTTACCAGTCATGTGTCGGGAACATCCACTATCCATGTACCATATATTGTTGCTGGATCTTTCTTTATTTTCCTGAAATTAAGAACAAAGTTAGATTTTCGGAATCCAAACTTGTTTGGATCCGAGATTTCCAGACAATAAAATTTTTGGAACCCACATTTTCTTAGAAAAATAAGCTTTATAAAAACCTAAGGATTGGGTTTTGTTTAAGGAACAATTCTTTGCCCAGTGACCACCACATTGAAACTTGGTACAAAATGGGGCACTTTGAGGAACAAAATAATTGTTACTGAAAATAGGTTTTGCATGGGTATAACCAAATCCGGATTTATTTCATAAAGGTCGTATTTGAGAATACATTTTATAAAAATTTTCCTTACCATGGGTAAAGTTTGATAAACACTTCCTTAAGGAAAAAATTTCAGACTTGAGTTTTACAACCAAATTTTTATCCTCAAAATCATTAGTTTTTGAACTAGAGTTAGGCTCGAAAACATTTTTATTAGAAATTACTTTTTCTAATTCTTTAGAAAGTTTGATCTTCTCAGAACATACTTCCTCAAGATTTATTGAAATATTTTCAAAATCAGCATTTTTCTTATCAAGATCTTTAGAAAGATCTGATATCTCTTTAGTAAGAATATAATTCCTAGAGTTTGCCTTGTCAAGTTTCTTATTGAGTTTGGAATTCTCAATCTCAAGAAGTTCAGCAAACCTAGAGACTTCTTCATAAGTAGGTAAAGTATTTTCCTCATTAGAAGATGATTCTTCATCAGAAGAGTTATAATATTTACTATCATTATAATTTAAAGAAACATTGGTCAATGATTCATCATTTCGTACCTTAGACATAAGACAATGATTATCAATAGGTAATATGGCTAAAAGACCAAGATTCTTCTGTCCTGAAGATTCATAATCAGAAGATTCATCTGAAGAGTCACCACCACTGGCACTCCAGGTGTCATTAGCTTTCAGAACTTTCTTAGCATTAGCTTTATAATAATTCTTCCTGTTCTTGTCTGAATGTCTTTCCTTCCTTTCATTCTTTTTGAGCATAGGGAAATCTGGTCTAATATGTCCAGCTCTTTTACATTCATAACAAGTAACTTCTCCATCTTTATTATCTTTCCTATCCTTCTTCTTATACTTGGATTGAAAGTTTCTCTGTCCAGCTATCTTGTTCATCCTTCGAGCAAGATTGGCTAATTCATTTTCTGAGAGTTCACTCTCACTAGATTCGGATTGGAAAATGACTTTCTTAGACTTGGATCTGGTTACTCTCTCAGGAGTCTTATCTTTCATCTGATTCGAAGTTGTAGTAAAAGCAACAGTACCATTTCCATTCTTCTTCTTGATGTTGTCAGCATCTCTCTTCATTCTTGTTTCATGTTGTAGAAGAGTTCCAAATAATTCATCAAGAGTAATTTGAGTGACCTTCCTATTCTCATCTATTGTTGTTCTCTTGGATTCCCACTCATTGGGCATAATGTCAATTATCTTGTCCACAAGAGCTTTATCATCTAAACCTTTCTCTCCCATAGATTGTAGACTGTTGACAATAGTCATAAATCTTTGTTGAACATTACAGATAGGTTCTCTATAAGGAAAATTGAAGCCATGATATTCAGCTCTAAGCATAGCTCTTCTAGTCTCAATCACCTTAGAAGTCCCAAAGTGTGTAACCTCTAACTTCTTCCATATACAGTTAGCTGCTTCACAAGAAGAAATTTGGCTATATATATTTCTGGTCATTGAACATAGTAATGTATTGCGTACCTTATAATTGAGTTGATATTCTTGCTTTTCCTGGTTAGTGAATGATCTGACTTCCTTGTCAAGAATTTTATAATCACCAGTATGCATCACAATGTTATCTACCCCAGTATTGATAACAAAAGTCTTCATACGATCTCTCCAGTATTCATAATCATTACCCTCAAATATAGGTGGTCTTGTACGATTTAGATTGTCAATATATCCAACATTAATTCCTGCCATACTAGAAATAACTTTGCACACAAACTTGTTAGTAGCTCAGAATCGTAATCCAAAAGTTCAGAATGAGAAAAGTTTGGAATGGATAAATCGGAATGACAATGTTCGGAAGGATAAAGTGAGCAAGAAAAACTTGTACGTGAGTATAAGTATTTCAGAGACCTACTCTGATACCAAATGTAAGAATGGTATAGAATAAGAGGTTTCCAACCTCTGATACCAATTGTAGGATCGAAATATAATATGAGATTCTCAATATACAAGAAGGGGGGTGAATTGTATACTTTAAAAATTCCTTTGGAACCTTTAAAGTTAGTTATGAACAACTATGTATTCCTTAAGAAACGGAAAGGGCTAAGTTTAACAAAGTTAAACTAAGCAAATTCACAACACCACTAACACCGAACTGAACTTGGAAAGTGATTCCAAAAAAAAGGTTCCAGAAATATGGTTCCGGAATTTGAAACTTAACAAAAGTTACAATATGAGATTCTACCTTAAAGCGTATAGAATCTAAATGAATCAGAGTAAGGAAGTATAAGAAAGTTATAATTTCCTTAAGATACAAATTTCAGCGGAATAAAAACAAGTAGTAAAACTACTAGTAACAAGATATAAGTCTTTTAACCCAAAGAGAAGGGTATCCAACAACCTTGGATAAAGGTCCCTTGATTTATACTTTCAAGCAAGTCTGTCTTACCCACACCAGGGTAAGCCCTCGATATGAAGATCGGTGTCTCTGTCTTGCTATCCCCGCAAGCCCTCAACTTCAAGGTAGTTGGCAACCTCTGTCCTCCTCAGCAAGGAGGCCCTCGAGCTTTAAGGTAGTCGGCACCTCTGTCTTCCTATCCCCGGAAGCCCTCGAATGTAATCACCAACATTCGGAGTCGCACGAAGCATTGAGAGTTAATAAGAGTCTCTCTCTCTAGAAATCACTTCAACAGTCTGTATGCACAAAGTCCAAATTGTTCATCCATACGTTGCGAGCTTTTTCAAATGAGCTCTTATTTATAGGTAAGGTCATCTCCTTCTGCAACGGTCATATTTTCCTTAAAGATCGGAGGGACCAGTAAACGTGTCACTTAGACAACGGTTAGTTTATAACAAAACAGACGACATCGTTTTATAACAAAAACATAAAGGTTCGGAATGAAAACTTCGGAGTGAAGGTTCGGAGTGAATAAATTCAGAGTGTATAAAACAAAGATAATCAGATTCTGTTTAATAGGTGAATTCGGAATATAAATTCGGAATAGGAATTCGTCATCATAAATCGTAATGAGAATTCATCATCAGAATTCGTAATGAGAATTTGTCATCAGAATTCGTAATGAGAATTCGTCATCAGAATTCGTAATGGGAATTCAGAATGAGATTTCTTCATTAGAATTCGGAATGGGATTTCTTCATTAGAATTCGTAATGAGAATTCTTCTTCAGAATTCGTAATGAGAATTCGGAATGGGATTTCTTCATTATAATTCGTAATGAGAATTCTTCTTCAGAATTCGTATCCTGAATCTGGAATAGACCTTAGTCAAAGTTCATATCCAAAATTCAGAATGAGACTTCCTTAGAGTTCTTTATCCAGAATCCGAATACTAAACAGAATGCTTTATATCACAGTTTTAATGATTCCGAGAAAATGAATCCAAATATCATACTTAAGAAAAATATGGATGAAAATATGATAAGGATAATTTTTCTTATAAAAGCCATTTTCCTTATAAAAGCAATTTTCCTAAAGATAAGGTGTTTGTGATTTTCAAAAGAAGAAGGAATGGAAAAGTCATAAGGAAAACCTTATTGACTCAACAATATGTATTATATTTTTGATACTGGGTGCTATTGAGAACCATCGTGATATTGGTTCTGGAGTGGGTTCTTTTTAAAAATATGTTTTATGATTAATGGTTTCTAAGGGAAGGTCTGTATTGTGTGAATGTTAAGTGATTGATGGGTCAATAGATTATAAATATTAATAAATGATTTAATAATACGAGGGTTGAGATGTGATCATAAAAAATGGTAGATCAGTAGTATGTGGATCATGTGAAACACCAAGAAGACAAGTGGATATGTACTGTGAATAAGGAATTCTAATAATTCTCTAATTATGATGAGTTGGGAACATTTAGGATTATTAAATTATATCATGACTGGGTAAGTTCTATAAAAGGAGAGAAATTTTGAGTCACAAGATAAAGGGGAATATTTTTCACATTGAGTTAATTCTATTTGGGTCTGGTTTACAGTGGAAGATAATTATGGGAATTTCAGTTTTTTTTGTTAGTTTACACTGTATCATTAGATCCTATAGCTAGGCATCTGATTTAGATTTATTAAGTGAATAAAAACATTGATCTTGAATATTAGTTCTTAACCGATGATATATATCATTAAGTATCATGATAGGGTATTATTGATAGATAATTTGATATGTTATGGATTACAACATATAAATTATGAACATGTGACACTCATTTTTAGGGGATCCATTTAAAAATTGGCATTCATATGTCAATGGACCCGAGTTGAGAAGGATGTTGTTTTTTAGTTCATCATACTAGAAAACTTGTTTTATTGCTGTATGATAAAATATATCAAGCATTGGGTATCAATTAATTACAATTGAGAAATAACAATATTTTTGTGAACTAACAAACAAATGATGACAGATGATGGATGGGTTATCAGAATTGGTGGGAGCATTAGGAAAAAATCGAATATGTTGTTTATAAAATAGAATATTAGTTGTCATTTACAACCTAACTACATGAAAAATGAGGGGAGGCCTTCTGTACAAGATATTTTCTGGGGAATAAGTCTATAGATTATTATGTGGTTTGTTAGGTGAGTCTTAGATATGATATCATGAGAGTAATCTAAAAGGACAATCTTGTGAAATAAAATATCAGTGTGTGAAATCTAGGAATTTATAATTTATCAATTATATTGGTAATGGTGAAATAATTGATAATTATTAGAAATTATTTGGATAATGATGCATAACATATATGGGTTTTTAGAAGTATATTTTTTTTGGGTGAAGTGCCTACATAACCAGAACTAGAATTAGATATATGATTTTTTTCATGCATTAAAGATTGGTCACTGAAATGGTTTATTGAGGATTCATAATAAGAAATAATCATGATGATATGAATTATAGTGGATGTTTTTTAATAAAAAAATGCTGTAGTGGTTGGTAAAAACTTTTTTTTTTGAATTTTGTACCATAGAGGAAATATTTTATTTGAATTGGGATTCAAATAAAAATTTCATGGGATTGAACATATTCATTGGTTATTTTGGATAATTTTTGGAGGTTGGGGAACTTTCAGATATAGTTGGGTGAAAGGATGAGAGGTATTTTTAAAAATTATATTTACTTATAGATTTCCAAACATATGGTATGATGGATATATCATATGATATGACCAAAATGTTGGAGATGAAAAAAAATTTCGGAATAAAACAAAATATTTCATAATAATGGTCTAATTGTATTAATATGGGTTTTTTAATGGGGGGAAAATATATATGCTTTGAGATGTATTTTATTGAAATAAATTGAATTATATCCAATTTAGTATGTTAGGGTTTATCTAGATAATAAGTTTGGGGTCGAAAATTGTAATGTGTCAGAAAAACCTATGACACATTTGTGTGACTATATATAAGGGTTACCAGAATTTAGAAAAATGTGTAAGTGATACCCTATGATATTTATTAATGAATATGAGTGTGTTTTTAGAATTGGTTTAAATGTTTTTTGGAAGTATTATAAAAAACAATAGGGAACTACCCATTTGGAAAATTGTAATTTATGAAATGTGGTGGTGATATGTAAGGGTAAAATATGCAAGATCCTTAGAAATATTTGTTGAAAATTTTATAATTTTATCAAATCCTATTTGATGTCAAATAGTTCCTTGATGGTTCATATTTATAATATATTCATGCACCCCTTATTCTGCCTTAGGGGTTATTTTAGGTAGGTGAAGTAGTAAATTATGGAATATAAAAGGGTGATGTGTAGTGTTACTATATTTTTAATGAAAATTAAACGGTATTGAAAACCCTATGATGTGTATGAGTGATAGAATATATAATTTTTTGATTTAATATAGGTTCAAAACGTGGTAATTTTTTGGGAAAACCTTTGTAATGTATGGGGTTTTCATGGGTGGAAAATATGATAAAACATCCAAAGTGTAGAGTGACTTGCATAGGTTAATAATTTAAGACTCTATACAAGTTTGAATTATATGGAAGTAGATTTCCCATTACATGTTACCACAAGAAAAAAAATAATGTTGTCATTATGGATAAATAGTTCTAATATGATTTTGATTTCAATTAGATGAGAAAATAACAAATATAATTTTGGCTTGAACTAAGGTAGGGTTCCATGAATGGAATAAATAGTCAATTTCACAAGGTCCTAGGATATGAACTTTTATGGAAAGGAGAGTTAGGTTATTCCATCTAACAAAAACACCACTACATTATGTATTTTTCGTTGGATTGTGGTTATAGATTTTCCATTTTCATTGACAATACTAGAGGTGTCACATCATCATTAGTTACCCATAATGGGAAAAAGGCTATGTGTAAATGGTGTTCACTATAGAGAGGTATATGGAGGGACTATGATTAATGAAGGATTATTTATGCCAATCCATTTTCATTCATGGACTATTCTGATGGGTCATTCTATATTTCCATTATCTTAGGGGAAGAATGAATTTTTAGGTGTTTTAATGTGAAAATCCCATCTGATATTTCTTCAACATTTAAATTAATGTGCGATGGGAGTCTGATCCATAAAAATTTACTAATAAAATAGTAATCCCCCATGATCCATAATTATTTTAGGAATATTTTCCATCAAATCAATATATTATTTCTCCTCATGAATGACATCTATTCATATAGTATTTAGGTAAGGGATTCAGTGATGATCCTACTAAATCATGGTTTCATCATCATTAATATTATCTTTTAAAAGATAATTTGTATCATGGAAGGATTAATTCATTGGGTTTCTAGTCATTTAATTATTTTATAATGAAAATGGATTTTTATATAAATTTTCTATCAATTGGATTAAAATATATGATAAATGTTTTATGAAATTCGGGGATATATTTTTATAATGTTATCTATAAATTTCATTGGTGGTGGATGCCAAAATTCTAAAGGATTGATCATTGTGGGGTTTCTGAATAAAAAATTCATAGTTTTTTCTATAAGAATTAGATTTTAGAAATTATATTCATTTATTATTTAAATAATTAAAATAAATTTAAGAATTTATGGTGAATTCTGATGGAGATGTGGAATTTTGTTAATGGGAGATATTTGATCAGTCTTAGAAATACATCAAATAGTGGTGACTGATCATTCATTGATATAATAACACCAATTGAGGAATTTGGCCCCCCAAGATTTTTTAATAGTTTATTCATTTTTAAGAGAAACATGTGACATGTCACCTTTAAATTTCTGTATGATGAACAGAAAATTGAATTTGATTTTATTACATTAAAATATCTTATGTATATTTATTTTCTCCAAGTATATAATAAACCATTATAAATTATATTAATTCTCTAGTCTCTAATTGTTTTGGGTTTTTTGATGGAGATGATCTAATAGATATAGAATCCTTGTATTGGTTTGAATTCAAGAACCTGATATAATGGTCTTTGAGATAGGTTCCCTAACATCCTCTTAGTATGAATGTTGGATGCAGTGATTATGTTATTATTGGGGATAGGCTATTTAAAACCTCCATATAATTTACTTCATGTTAGATAGTTTATATGTGTGAGGGTTGACTGATCCTACCCCCTCTATATATGTTTGTATGTGAGTGAGGATACAAAAAATTGATTTATATTTATGTTAATTAAGAAGAAAAACATAGTTTTACATATAATAGAGATGTATATTATGTAATTCATCTATACAAATTTTTTTGGAATTTTTGTGTTACTAATTATACTATGGTTTGAGCATTGATATGTTGAAAAAGAGACACAAATGAGTTGAAATATTGACAGTAGACATTGAAAATAATATAAATGAACCCATGCACGGTTAATAGACTATTTTATGATATTAGGAGTATTATAGGGTTTTTTAGTGTTATGTTTCCACATGATATAATTAAAAAAATATCGATAACATGGTTTTAGTAAGTTATCAAAGGAGTTAGATAATTGGTTGTTCTATTGAGATGTCCACCTGTAATAAGATATATGAGATGATATACTTTTTATGAACTAATTTATCTCCCTAATGATTTTTTTATATTAATAAAATATGTTATATTTATCAAGTGGAAACTATAACACCCCTTGTTTTTTAGAATATATTTTCATTTAAATAGATAACATGTTGAATAAATGGTTACAAACACAAAATCAAATATAATTGACCCATGCAACATTTTGATAAGATAAAACATGATATAAAAACTAATGTGAAAACTAATATATATTTATAGATGAAATTAAATAATCAATTTATTATGAGAATATAATAAGAAACATTATTAAGAAAACTAAGTTATGAATAAGTCCATAGATAAATAAATATACCATGAAACTGTAATATTTATAATAATGTTTTCCATGAAAAAATACCATCGATTATAACTATATGAATAATTGAAAATAATATAAATATTATAGAAATGTGTTTTGATTAGTAAATTAAAATAATGAATGATGTTAATTATTTATGTAACTGTATAAATATGAATTAAAAAAAATTCAATTATACATATGGTTATTGATTACGTAGTTACCATATATTGGATAAAAAGATATATTTTCATTCATATGGATTAATCAACTAGGTTTTTAAAGAATTTAAATTTAAAATAATAAAATTTACAATATATAAATAAATAAGCAATGCAAAAAAATTAAAAAATATATTAAAACATTTTTATAAATTTTTGTTGTTAAATAATTTCCTATTATTATTATTAATCAATAAATTAATATATTTATAAAACATGATGAAATATTCTTATAATAGTATATTATTAAAATTTAAAACATTAATGAACAATAATTCATTTTTATTGGAGGTGATTAATATTAATTTTTTTAAAAAGATATTTTTCAATGAACATTATTTTATGTGTTATATATTTTTATATTAAATGATTAAATTGGTAAAGTTTAACTTATTAATGTTGGGAATTGTTTCAATTTATAAATAAAGTTATTATGTCTTATATATTTAGTAATTTATATAATGTAATATTAACTATGATTTATGTATTAAAAGTCATTTTTAATAAAAATAGTTATCCAATATAAATATTATGTTTTTATTTAATGATTACATTTATTATATTTATTATATGACCCCAACACTTCTATATCATGGTTAGTAGTTACCTTATTACATTAGTTTTATATACAAGTGAACACATCCCAAAGTACTGAGTAGTTTAGTAGTATTATAAATCTAAATAAATAACTTAAATTCATGTTATATTTTAATAAAATAAATTCAATATAGAATATTCTATGATAAAATCATTATTCCCATTGTCATACCCATACATATCAATCATAATATACATCTTACAATCTTAGGGAATGGAAACATAAAAAATGAGTGCCCTTTATTTCTTTTTAAGGGTGTGCGTATAATGAAATATAACATGAACAAACCAGGGAAAAACAATATTTCAAGGTAAATAACACAAAAAATTACCATAAATTAATAAATTGAACATGAATAATAATATGTAAGGAATAAATGATGATCAGAATCATGACATATTTATATTCACATCATCTTCAAAAATATCCATGGATATTCTAACAAATCAAATAATCATATGACAATGAATAATTGATCCCATAACATGCAAATTCTTAATTTCAGATATCATCCCCATATCATTCAAGTCACATTCCAATACATTCTATGTAAATTTTTAAGATATTAATCTGATAACCGAGATAGTTTGTCTCATTAGACATTCTAATTAATTGAGGTGTTATAGTAGCTCTCACCCTTCACATACTATTCCGAATTCATTTAACACATGAAAGGGGATAAACATGTTCAATGGAAACATTTATATTAAAAAACTAGCATTTAAAATATTATTAATTTTCCATATCAATAAATTGAATAATAAACTGTCTATTTTACTATGGTGAATGGAATAAAATAAATAATCATAGAAAAAATTAATAAATAATCATATAAAATAATATGTATAGTATCATTACAACTTATTCACATTGGTGCATATTATAAAATGTTTGTATATTCCTTTTATTAATATATATAACATACAATTACATTAAAAACAATTTTTTTAAAATATAATTTTCACATTGAAAATCACATTCAAAAAATAAATAATTATAATATATTATGGAATATAAATTCTTTAAAGTGAAACATATATTCTTGTAAATGAATACTTGAAACAATTAGTGGACATGACAGTGGGTAGCTCTATATTTTGTCTATATCTTAAAATTATACTTTTCATAATGTGGTAAAATGGTTAAATGTACCATATTCTAAAGATGATTAGAAAATTATATTCAACCCGGTTTGAATATTTTCAAGAATGTGTTAAAATTTATTTGATAACAAATTTATATAACTCAAACAAAATTGAAAACACTATTTGAAAACATGGATTTATAAGAAAAAATATATTGAACCGAAGATATAAATTAGGTCAGATTTCCATAAAAATATTTATCTCATTCAGGCTAAATACAAAATAATGAAATACGGTAAAAATAAATGAAAAATTGAAGATTTATCAAAGGAAAATAAAATATTTCTGGTTTGATATAAAAATAATAAACAAATTAGCCATGAGAGACTTAATAAAAATCATTATTGAATACTAGTGATATTGTGAAATTAAAAACTAACAATTTGGTAACATTTGAGTCATATGAAAAATATATGAAATAACTTAAAATAAAAAAGTATATATCATGAAGAAAAATATTTAAATTATATTCCATATAAAATGTGAAGTATATACATGAATCGAATGAAATATGTGAGGATTATTCCATATGAATCATACAATTAAATGTGAGATGAGAAACATGTTCCTTAGGTCTGATTTCAAACATATATGTTTAAAAATACTAAAAAATTAAAGTATTTTTATTATAAATATATTAATGTAACTTATTCATATATATTAAAACATAAATTATTTTCTTATAAAAAATATATTTTTGGTTTATTATGAATTCTTTATTAAAACAATATTTCAGGAGATAACGGCTTCATTTTTCACATAAACCTTGTTTAGTTTTTTGGTTTTTATTCAATTTTCATGGTTACATCATATATATAATTGAAATATTGAAATTAATATCATATATATTAATTATATAATCATTTATAATATTTTTTAGAAGTTATATGTAGAAAAATGAGAGAAACTATTCCTTGAGATGCTATACAATACATACACGTGAACACATTTTTCTTTATTTTTCATAAAGATTAAAAGAATGATACATTATATTCACCATTAAATAATAAATATTTTATCAAAATATCATACATATTCATTACATATATATTTATTAAAATACATCTTAATATAAAAATGGAAAAAATTTCACATCGCATCTTAGAGGTGGTTGTCCACATTTATTCATGAGCGATGTTGTCATTTTCTAATAGATTGGAAAGTAAAAAATTTGATGTAAAATTATAAATCTATAATTGTAATTATTTAATAAATATATTATATTTTTATTAAATGTATAATTTTATACATCCATGAAAGTTTCTGATAGAATAGAAATTACATTTTTTCGTAATGCACTACTGTACTCTTCACAAAATAAATGGTTTCGTTTTCAAATTGACAGAAGAGGAGAAGAATACAAGTTATAAAATTATAACAATAAAATATATGTATATGAGATATATTTGGTGCATTATTTTCTAATATATATATATATATATTAATTTTATAATATACCAAATACAATGAAAATGATATGTTAATTAATATAACTCTTCATTAGACAACCTCTTTTTTTAGAAACATGTCCATCATAGAATGAATTTCTGATATGAAATAACTCTAGGGATAATTTTGAGGGATGTATGTTTTGTATTTGGTAAGGTCTTGGATGAACCAAATTCCTCTTTATGTGTGTTAAGATTAATATAGGAGGCATCCATTAATAAGTGGGAGAGGGATCCCTCTTATAAATTAAATGGAAATGTCAAAAAATATTACAAAATGAAAAATTTATTCTAAATAAAAATACTTCTAACGAAATTAAACATGATTTTTTATTCTATAATGTTAAAATATGGTACTACAATTTCATTTTTATATTTTAAATTTTTAATAAAACCGTTATATTTTGGGTTAACCCCCAACCTTATAAATCCATATTAACCAAAACATGGTAAATAAAATCTACTTATTTTACTATTTATAATGACAAAAATAACAATGAGAAATTTAATAATAATAATTATTATCATAAAAATAGTTAATCATTTTTTATAAATTAAATTCTAATAATTATAAGGATTTTCGTTAGAATAAAAATCTTACAATAATTGAATACCCCTTTTTCCCAAGGAAATGATATCAAAGGTCCTAAAAATTTCAGGTTAATTTTACATTTAGTATGTTAAAATTAAAATATTAAATTAATTTAAGATATTATAAAGATTATTTTTCGTTTCAATAATTTCTCCATGTTTAACATCATATATGGTTAAAATGGAAATTAATTTTACAAAAAAAATTATTATTTTTAACTATTTATCGGAAAAATTATCTTCATAATACATTAAAAAAAATCTATCTAACATTATTGTTATATTTTTATTTATAAAATAACATTTATGAGGTCCAATAAATATTATTAATGATTAGAAAACGAAATTTAATATAATTCTCTAAAATACGAACAAACCATTCATTATAAAAATAGTGTTTTCTGAAAAATATATATTATTTTCTCATGAAATTTTTATTTAATTTTATACGATTATAACATTTAATAATTTCATTATATAAATATGTAAGACACATATTTTTCATGATTTTTCTATTCATTATTACACACTACAATTTAATTACTCGATTATAATTTTCTATCATATTATGGTTCTTTGATCCTCACGGTTGAATATATCGATAACTATACAATTGACTGATTTTATTTGAAATGAATGATATACTATAAAGTCTTGGTATGGTAAATTATTCCATCCATACTGAAACTTTATCCAAAAACAACCATCATGTTAACTCTTGAATAAAATTTTGTAGTTCTTCATTATATCATAATTAGGTTCCCATGTAGCCTATTCTATCATAGAATTTATACAAAGTATATTAAGTTACTGATTCATCTGATTAATTAATACTTTTTCTCATATTCATGAATTCGTGTATTCACATTATATTAATATATATCTCTTTCCAATTCCATTTCTTCATAGGTGATCATATTTGTTGTGTCAAGCATGTACATCCTAATAAATGGTATATGGAACATTTCAATTATCATAGGCAGACATGGATGAATTTAAAAATGGTAAGACACAATTAATATTAACTACATGATTTATAATTGTTTTATTTAACAATTTCTCAATTTGAATTTCATAAAAAACCATATAAGACCCTTCTATGGAGGTAAATTCAGGAAAATGTTTTCATCCACTTAAAACTACACATCATTCCATTGGTTATCAACATTTCTATTATTATTTATTTAGGAATCAACAATATGGTTTTAAATAGTCTTTACCATTTTTGTTTTCTCCTATACATGTTCTAGTACATCAATATTTTTTCACCAACATCATCCAATAATGTTGGGTTTTGAAGACTCCTCCCATATAATTCATCATATAGAAACATTTGAAAACCTAATTAAAAGGATTTGTTATTGTAATTCTCTTGTAAATTGTAAATAAAAATATATCATTCATTGAAATATAGTAGGGGATGATCTCAACATGTCTTAAATGATTCATTTGTCCTTTTGGAATATCCATAATTTTGTGTGTGGTATGTGGTTCTTTAATCAAGCATGGTATAAATAGGGTTCCGAATAATATTTTGTAATATCAATGTATATTGTGGATCATGACTATAAAAAGTGATTGAGGTTCACCATAAATTATTATTACTACAATAATATATAATATTTTATGTTACTTTAGATGTTAATATTTTCTTACAACATAAAAATTTTATGATTTGGTGAGGTGATCAAGAATAACTTATATTAAATGACTATTTTTAGGAGCCTTTGGTATTCTATTGAAAAAGACCATAGTATTGTTTTCCCACTTCCATATAGGAATAAAAATCGTATTAATGAATCCACTTGGATATTTTATTTTAGTCATCAATGATTGTAAAAACAATCATAGTGAAAAATGACCGGAAATATCCCACTTCATATTATCCCAAAAAAATGTTCCTATAAATGACTAAACATCATTCTACTACCATATTTTGGATATAAATTTTATCTAAGAGAAATATCCAGAACTAAGCTCTTCTTCTCATGTATATATGGTATGCATTTTCTCTTTCTAAATTTCACAACATCATATTCAAAATGAGAATAATCCAATTTTCCATCACTCATGAAATTAATATTATTTTAAAGATTCCAATTACCTGGTTCAGAAAATTTTAACATCTATAACATTGATGACATGAAACTCATATGAGATAATAGTAATATCTCCCCTTCCTTCATTATTCCTAGATCCATCTTTATTAAATCCATGATCATTGGATAAATTAATATCTTAATATTATATTAGAATCCATGATCGTAAAATCTAACACAATTTTTTACAAAATTTTCTACTCCTAAATGGAGTTGTATTAATAAATTATATTCATGGGTATCTTGAGCCATTTCCTTTTCCTCACATTGAGATCCTTCTGTAAAAAGAGCAATATAAAAATCATAATATCTGTATATATCCAACACTTTCCAACATATATATAATGCACCGTATCTTAAATGGATATATTATTGATTCTAACTCAAAATCATTCGATAAATTATTTTTTCCATCAATATTGATGCATATAAAATAACATTATAATTATTCATTATGACACAACCAAGTCTATTTATTGATGAATCACTATGTATTATAAACCCATCATTTCCTGATGATATAGTCAAAATTATTTCATTCACTAATATCATAATCAATTCTTCAAAACCTTCTTCACTATCCTTTTTTCATACGTACATAACCCATTTTTAGTGATATTGGTTTATGGGTTAGAGAATAGGATTTTATTTCATCAAATCAACTATATAAACATGAAAATATTATAAAACTATGAACCTCATTTATGTTCATGTATTTATGCAATTATTGGACTGATATTATGATTTTAGTGTCAACATAGTTCGCATCATTGAAGATAATATGTCCAAAATGTAAACAATCTAAATCCTCAAATCAGGCTTCATAAATTTCTTATTTAAATTTTCAATTATATTATTATCAAAAATGATGTCCAAGTTAAACTCATTGTCCTAATATCTATTTTTAATACAAAAATATATCATCAATAAATACCAAACAATCTTTATTATATTCCTTGAATTAATTTTTCATTATATCTTTGATGATATAGGGTGAATTATCCAATCTTATTTTCATTAATTAGAAATCATAATGGCCATACCTCATGTGAATTATTTTGTATAGAATATATTCCTTCTTTATTCTCAATATATGATTAATATAAAAATGGTTAAATAATTTTAAAATATTATTCTTCCTATAGATATAAAATATACATAATCATTATCATTAAATAATTGATTTATCTATAATCAAATAACATACTCATTTAACTCCATTTTTATATGAAATAATAATGGATCTCAAAGGAGAAACACTATGTAATATAAATCCTTTACCACACAACTCCTCATAATTTTTTCCACTATTCGAATTATACAGTTTCTATTCTATATGATGTCTTTGATATGTGTATTTTAATAGGGAAAAAATCAATAGAAAACTCAAATTCATCCTCTAGTTGGTTTCTAGAAAATTCCATAGAAAATTCAACAATGTATTAATGTACAATAAGAAGATCCAAAAAATTTATATCGCCTTTCTATATTTACATTGTGGCTCCCATTTTTTCAAAGGAATAACATTTTAAAGAGCTAATGGTGGTGGATTTATACATAACCTAGGTGATGAAATCATCCCTATAATGATCTAGAATTCCACACCTTCATTGGGAATCATAATTTACATTTCTTTTTTATTATATTTAAAATAATATTTTGAAATTTATTACTTACCACGTTTTATATCAAAATAATCCAAAGGTATAACAATGACATCATCACATTGGGAATGATTAAACATCATTAAGGTAATTGAAAAACACATTATTTTTGTTTGTAAAATCCACTACGAGTCATGACTGATAACAAACAATTAATTGTTATAGGGAACCATATGACATTATAGATATACACAGGAAATATATAATAGTTTTAATATCCAAAATCCTATAATTTTTTAGATAAATTTTAATTTATGATTGATGTAAATACCACCACATCATTAAGGGAATCAAAATTAGTTATTTTTATCAAATAATATTGTACTTTTCACATGGTAATTTCTAGGTAAAATTTAATTAAATCGTGGTAAAATAACTTTCATAGTGTCCTATATCCTTATATTTGAAGGATTTTCCATTCGTATCTAAATTCATATCCTTTAAAAAATGGTTTTGAGGTTCTTTTTTATAAACATTTAAAAAAATCACATTCCCAGAAAGAATGATCCATAATGTTTATTCCATGTTTATTTATGTATTGAAATTTCATACCTCCCCGATTAAATATTTCTTTATATCCTTCTACTGGGTGCTCAATAACTATTTTCTTAACTTTTTATCCCACAAATCCACAATTATACGATAATTCCTTCCCTATATTAATTTATCATGATAATTTTTTTGAAAGATAATAATATTTGCGTGACTTGTATCATTTGAAGTATTATGTTGTCCCCTTGATGAAATGATTAATATTAATATTGGAAATACATAGGTAGTCCAAAAAAATTCCTTTCAATAATTTTAATGTTGGATTAAATGTTATAATAATTTTCAAATTCATTTTTTATTAGTCTAAATAATTGTCTCTTAATATCTTCTTTTCTGTCATGAGGAATTTTTGTTCTAGGAAGTGTACTTCAAAATCCATTTATTCCAATATAATAATTTCCTCCCCATGTACAATTTTTTTATTCAATGTAGTCCATTGATCTATAATAGTAAATACATGATAAGATTCCATGAAAACCATTTCCCTTTTATTACATTTCAATGTGAAAATATATTCCCTAAGGAAATTATCATTTTCCCAAAAAATTGGATTTTTAGTCCCATTAAATGTTTCATTTTTCTGACATAATATGTTTTTTGACATTTTTAAACAATTTTTTGAATCAACATGGTTATTTATACCAGAATGGTTGTTGGCCAAAAACTGATTTATCTATCCCCATATAGTTAACAATATTTCAACTCGAGCTACAACTCAAGTTGTAGCTTAAATATATTGTCTATTAGAGATGTTCGTAAATAGATTACATGGATTGATAATTTTTTCATTCCTTCTAAAATTTTATATGCCTAAATAATGGAATAATATAGATTTCATCATAACATTATGCATCATAATGTATAATCTCAAAGCTAATGAAATTCATAATAGAAATTGAAAAATGTATTCATAGAAAATATCATAATCCTAGAGTGTTTTTATTTGTGAATATTCTGAATACATAAAAATTATTTCAAATTCTTCATATTGGTTTTTAATGAAAATGTGAACTAGCTTATGAATCTGGTAGGGGGTGTCAATGATAGGCTACTATAAGTACTGTTTTCTTTCATAATGTGATGATTGAATAAAAGTTGAATAAGTCCATTTTTGAGTTATAACCTCTATTTACAATTGTTCTAGAGACACATTGACTTGAATTTTCCAAATAGTGATTATTTTATATAAAATCTATTTAATTTATTCATTAAGAAAATAATAAAGTGTTATAATTTACATAGAAATATAATCATTGTCAGTCATAAGTTCATATTCTCTAATATATGTTTTCCTAAATATAATTTGAATGTTTTCAACTGAAATTACTATAACACATATTATATAGACACTGAAAAAATTATTATAGATTCATTTGTTACAATATTTTATTGCTGATAAATATAAGTGACTTTTTCCCAAACGACTAAATCATTTAGTAATGATGAAAAACAGGATACATACTTGAAACTCACATTACATTTGAATACATGAAATATAAAATAAAATTTTATTTTATACCACCATTATTATGTTTAGTATATCCTTACATAACAATAATAATATATTTCTTTTAATCCAATATAAAGGAAATAAAAAAAGGTTAATATCTAATACTCATATATGGTATGAGTACAATAGATGTTGTCAAGAATATATAATTCATAATTAATATAGAAATTCACATAAGTAAAATAAATTCCATTTAGTCAATAACGTGAACATGATGAATAATATGGTTAGAATCACTGATGAAAAAACTAATCCATATAAATAGTCACATAACCATTTAACATATCCATGGATATTATATATAATTAAATAGTCACATGTGGATCAATTTTTAATTGAATAGGGAGGACATTAATATTATCATACATCATTAATATATTTTTCAAGGCATTGTTCTACAATACCATACATATATGGCTAAGGAAAAACCTAGATACCCAATATAGTGTGTTTATGATATCTATTAAGGCATATAGGGAATATATTGATCATCTCTTATCATAAACTACATATAATTAATTAATTATATTAAAAGATATAAACTTATTAAATGTTAACATTCGTATTGAAAAAATAGAATAAAATATACTAATAATTGTGAATATAATTAAACACAATATTAAACCATACATAGTAATAGGGAAAATGGTATCAGAATATTATCTCCTAGTGAATCATATCATAAACCATCTATACAAATAGTAAAAATTTATAATTACAGCTTATTCCCACTAAAACATAAGAAAAAAATTATATTGTTTTTAATTGATGAATACAAATAAAATAAACATTCCTTCATAAATTATTTAATTAAAATATAAATTTCACATTAATAAACAAATTCATAAAATTTCTATTTCCTGGATATTATAAAAAAAAATTATTTGAAAAGAACCTTGTAAAATTTTATATGGATGATTCAAAAACCAATAAGTGTTAATGATAGTGAGTAATTCCATACATACCATATTTGTTAAAAATGAATTCCTTTCACAAAGATTAAAAGAGAATAAATGTACAGTATTCATAAAATTAATGATGAATCCCTTAAAAATATTTCATAAAAATTTATGAATATGATAAAAATAAATTTAATAATTCATTTATATAATTTGAATTCTTTTTTTATTTTTAATTCTTGGATAAATAATCAAATGAATATTTTATAAAAGAGGTAAATAATGTGTTCTTTTATTAAAAAAATACATCAATCTGTTTTTGTTACAAGGATATTAAAATCTGAATATTACCTGAAATTATAATTAATAAGAAGTAGTGATGGAAATTTATTTTATTTAGGTTATAAATATAAATCATCTCCCACATCGGAGAATAAAAAATATATTTTATTGAATAAGGATGAGATTGAGAAAAAAACCCATTCTCCATCAATAATAATTAAATCGTATTCCCCATAAATAAATAAAATACACCGAAACGATAAATATCATAAATATAAATAGTTTAATAAACTAATATAGGAACATTGTAAGTGTAAACACTAAATAAATAAATTTGTTTTTGATATGGAATACATCTTAATGAACTAAAAGAAACCATTACCTGATTCTTTATTTACATAAAACGTTTTAAAAACCTTAGTATAATAAATGTAGATTAATTATAATTATATTAAATAAAAATAATCATATATATCATATCATTTTTATTTTCTTATATCTTTTTATTCTATATTTAATGAAAATACAATATTAAAAACAGTATTCCAGGGGATAACTACTTCATTTCAAACAATTTTTTTGGTGTGTTACTTTCAGTCCTTTTAAATTGATCATGATTCCATCATATCCATATATATATATAATATTAATTATATAATTAAACATTCCCTGGAATTTAGATATGGAAGATTGGGTTACACTATTCCTAGAGACGGTAGGTCGTCTAAACGCATGAATGGGGTTTTCATTTCATTAACATATGGGACAATATATAGTTTAATAAAATTTCACATTTATAGATTAATTATTTTATTATATATATCATATATATTAAATAAATATATCCTTATTACCCTATATATTAAAATTCAACAAAAAATTTCATATCCCATCATTGAGATGGTATTCCATATATACAAATGAGCGATGTTATAATTTTCAAATTTATTGGAAGGTAAGAAGGTAGTTGTGATATTATAATTATAGATGTTTTGTTATTTGATAAATAATATATATATATATATATATATTAAATACATCATTATGTCTAGTAATGAGAGGTGGGGATAGAAGTTGAATTACATTTGTTAAAGAGGCTGTTGTCCACCATACACATGATCAACAGTTTTCATTCAAATTTTATGGCAGTGAAGATGGATGTAGATTCTCGCATTTACCTAAATACATCTATGTATGTGGATATTTTTTTTTATTATTTTATCATTGTTTATATATATTTTATGGAGTTGAATGGTTAAATAATATAAAAACTGATTATTAAGAACTATAAATCTTCTTTAAACAACCTCTTTAGGTTAACTCATAATGATATCCTATATAGGGTTTTCTTTTAATAAAGGGACTCTATATCAGGGTTAGAGATGTATGTATGGGACTTGGGTACATGTTGTGTAAAAATTATTGATCTTTATGTGTTTGTAGAAGCGTATAGGGATGTCCTTTACTATTTTTTTGAGGGGCCCTTCATGACAAATATATGATAATTTCTGAAAAGAATTGAAAATGATAAAGTTATTCCAAAGAACATTTTTTCATGATGATATTTTATTGTTATTTTCTATATTTTAATAGTCAACTATGGATATACAATAGTTTTATTCATAGTATAAATTAAAAAAACATACATAAAATTTTTAACCACTATAAAGATCTACTTTATCCCCAACCATGGATATTAATTATTATTTTTTTCTATTTATTATGACCTAAAATTAGGTTGACCAAATTATATAGTATTAATTATTTTCATTCAAATTTTTAAATCAATTTACTGAATTTAGATTAAAATATTGTTCATAATTTAATTTAAAATTGAACCCGTAAACATGATAAAAAAGTATTACTCTGAAGGAATGGTTTTCAGTAGTTTAACAAATTATTATATAAAAATTAAACATAAAATTGATAAAAATTATCTAATTTGGATTAAATAATATATAATTTAACAAATATTTATTTAAAAAACATTGTATTGTAAATTCTTTAAATTAAATTGATGTTTTCAATATAAATTATAAATTTTTCACTATTCAATTAATGAATAATCTTCAATGAAATTTCAAAAAAAATACGATATTTTTTACAAGATGAATTAAAAAATTATTTTAATTTTTTCAACTAATTGTTTTTATAAAAGGAATAGTAAATTTTAAAATAATTGTGAAAAATGTAAAGAATCTATTTTTAAGAAAAAATATTATTTTTAGAAAATAATTCTTTAAGTAGGTTTTTATTTAAACATCTATTGATTTTTAATTTAATAAATATATTTGATATAATCTCTAAATAAAATTATTTTTATATTATAATTACTCTAATTAATTCCCACCAATTTAATACCTTGGTTTTATGTGTGTATTGTTTTATGATTCTTTTGGACTTTTGATTGTATGAATCATATGATATTAAAGATGTTTAATTTTATTAAAAAATTATAAATATTATAATGTAATGGGGTGATACATTTAAAATCTGAAATATATTATTAGCATTGAAAATTTAAAATAATATCAATTAAATTAGTTATGAATTATTAATTTCATTTATAGTCATAAAAGATACATAACATTCCATATATTATGATAATTTAATGATTATATATGGGAATTATCAACCTACCATTTACCTTTATTAATTATTATTTTTAATTCTACTTACTTTTAACATAGAAACTTTTCTACATTAATAAATGAGTATTCACAGAAATTCCACTCAAAAATCATTTTTAAAATGTCGCCTCCTCTACCCCTCCCAATATAAAAGTTTCATTAAATTATATCACTTAATCCATCCAATATAACATCTGTTAAATTATGATAATATTTTTGAAACCTTTGGTCTAAATAATTAAATGGATATCCTTTATATTGAAGGAATAATTTTCAATAATTGAAAAATTCATCTATGTGTGTACCTTGTTTTCTTCGTATTTTCAATAAAAATATCATCTTAATTATTTGTAAATATAATTTTCCAATATAATTATGATATATTAACTTCATTTTGAATCTAATTAATTTATATTATTATTACAAGGCCCTAGCCTTAAACCATACTTAATATTGAGTTATTACAAGATTACACATTGAGGAACTTTTCGGGTTTAGAGTTTTAGATAATTAGATCATAAAACTTTCATTACATTCCACGTAAAAACAAAGTGGTTACATAAAGATAGTAATCTTCTTTACCATCAATGGAAACATATTTAAAATAAAACATGGATTCTTTCTTGACACTTCCTTGACACTATCATCATATCATGTACCTTTCCCTTGACCTGTGAAAAACATTTCAAAAAAACATGGGATGAGCATAAAAAGATCAGTAAGCGATATACAAATATGGAAAGGAAACATGGGTACATATATACATAAGAATGAAATCATACTTTTCACATAAAACATTAGCAATTTAATATACCTCAACAAATAATGAATAAATCATAGAAATCATAAGACATAAAGGTAACTAGAGACATTCATAACATTCTTACGTAGGGAGTAACCCTCCTGGTTACAGTTGGAATACCCATCACAGTATATTCCTTAAATCTTTTTGAAGAAACCTTAACGTTTCACTCCTTCGCGTAACCCGATGCATTGGAGAACTATAACGGGATCACCCTCCCTTAGTTTATCACGGAACCACCCATCATCATAATAATGCCCAAGATCCTCAACATAATCGTATCACATAAAACATGCATAAAAGAAACATAACATTTCCACCTTTCAATCACAAGATATAAATACAGCACATTGATATAAAAAAATTATGAAAACCATTGTCAATACCAAAAAAAATAATAGTAAAAAATGGTATTTATCTTTCATTTTAAAAAGTTATGGCTTGTAGAGGAAGCCGAAACTCAAATAATGGTCACGACGGCGGAGAAGTCGTTGTCGCCACATACATACGACAAAAATATTCCCTTTTGTCGTTTATTAAATGATTCATATAAAAAATATTCCTTTTTAATAAATGTAAAAGTCAAAGGGGTTTATACACCCTATAAAATAAGGTTGTGTATAAAACAAAATATGCCTCAATGAAAGGAGATTGAGACGAAGTCCCATACCTCGTGTCCGACTTGACTCGATCGTTCTTTAATTTCTTGAATAATAAACTTGAGTTAATTTATACTTTCTTAAGAACCTTTTTCAAGTTCATTATTCTATTTATATCACTTATTACCATGTCATGAACACTATGTAATTATTTAAGTTAATAACGGTCATTTTAACGATCATTGGTACTTGAGTAAAAAATAAACCCTTTATAATTACAAGTTTTTCATGTATCCATTATATCCAGAATGGTATTCATGATATAGATATCATATATTTCATATATATCCAGTACATTCATTAATTTATAATATTACATAATCATTTAGAGGTAAGAAATGAAATGCACCGTACATGGAGACGGTAAGCCGTACGTACGCATGAACGCTACTTTCATTTCTATTTCGTATTTTATAGAATGGAATCATAATGATATAATGGTATATTATAATTACATTATAATACCATATATAATATCATAGTTCCATCCTTTATATGTCCCACATATGGTATTTAATGAATCAAATCACTTTGAGGGGGAGGTAGTCCGCACTTCCTTAAATGAAGATATCGCGTTTACCCATAATGGAAACCATAAAGGTATGACCAAAAAGAAAAATACAGAAGCTTAAGGAAAACATCAACAAATTATACATCATATATAAATATAGTGACATCTTAATGGACACCTTTGAAGGTGTTAAAAGAATGTTGAACAATCATCATTTCGGGAGGCATAAATTCACCATCCACGGAAACAGTATGTTCGTTAACCATTAGATGTAGGTGTGTTTAAGTGTAGTTTGAATCCTTATTATAACAACATCCTAGTATATTGAGGATACTGTAGTTGTTACAAAAGAATCTAATAAAAATATTTTAGTGGGTTAGAGAAGCCAAATAAAACAAAAGGACTCAAAAGAAGACATTACATTAAAATCGGGTAACTCCATTTGGTTTGAGCTCAAAGGATTCCTTGGGAAGACTTCTGCCCAAAGTGAGGCTTCAAGGAGTAAGATAGGGAAGTGAAAAGACAAAATGGGGCAGGGTTGGCCGATCCAAAGGCTTTGGAAGTGTGGGTAAGGAGGTAGAGGTGGGGGCCTTTTATAAGAGGAGAGGAGGGTCACTCATGGAAAGTAAAGATAAGTTACTTTATTTTAAAATGCGTTTCGGATTCAAAATGTCCCACATTGATATAATTAGAGGATAAGGGGATAAGGGTTATAAATCCACTCATCCAATTGGTTTTGTCTAGGTGTAGGTTTTAGATTTTACATTATATTTCCATTTTATTTAAATCGTTAAATAATGAGGTCATCGGTGCATCATCATGATGTCATAAATAATTTAATTTATTTAATGTCAAAAAATTATAAAAAAATACTATGATGTAGGAAATCTTTTTATAATTCTTATGAATATTTATATTCAAAAAATATAACTTGTATAATTCTTGGTAAAAATTGTTTTAGTAAAATAAATCATGTTTGTGTCATTTTTACTTTAACATTAAATAAAAAGTTATTTATGTCATTTCCCAACCAAAGTGGCTCCATGGGGTCCCCAAGTTGACCCATGGATTTTCCTGGTCGGTCATGACACATACAATAAGAGTATTACATGTGTCTAGGTCATTAAATTTTATTAAAACATTATTCTTACCTTAAACTACACTAATTACCTCTAATCGTGATTAAGATCTTAATAAGTTACTATTCACCAAAAAATTATTTTAATCCCATTGAACCACATTTTACTTCTTAATGAAAAACATGTATGTCGGATTTTTGAAATTAAAAACACAATGATGGAAAAATTTCATTTAAACGGAAAAATCAGTTTTTATAAGTACTACTTAGTGGTTTCACTATTCATCAAAAATTGAAGATTTTCAGAAAATTATCAAAAATTCACCCTAAGCTATATTTGATATTCCGAATTCAAAAATGAAGTCTATTTTAGAAAATTCAAAACATATAAGTCACATTAATTAATTTAATTATTAATTCCCGTTTTCATGACAAATAGCGTGTTTTTATGAAACAATACGTATCAAAAGATTGATACCAGTTTATGTCCAATTTCAAAGTGAAATTTATTCCAATGACCACCATTGGATTAAATGGTAAAAATATATTCTAATTTAACTTCAAAACCAATTCAAAAGATAATCTAATCATATAAATTAATTAGATTAAAAAGCAGTTTTGATGTAAAATGCAGTATTTTTCACTATTCATTAAAAAATGAACATTGTCTGAAAAATACCAAAAATTCACACAAAGTAAATTTTTATGTCCCAATCATAAAGAATAAGTTTATTTTGACAAAAATAGATTATAAAATTGTCAAAAGATAGATTTAAAAATGTTTTCCCATCAAAAGGCAGTAAAACAATCTTTTAAAAATATTAGTTTATTCAATGCTTAAGATTGGATTTATTTTCATTTTAATCCTCTAAAACACTATCTAATTCATTAATTGAAACAGATAAAAATATATATTAATCATTACTTACTTGGGATGTTACATCCTTCCCCCCTTTTGAAAATTGAATCCCTGCAATTTATTTACTTATCAAATAAATGGGGGTACTTATCCCTCATTGCATTTTCAGATTCCCATGTTGTCTCTTCCATCATGTTGTTTTTCCACAAAAACTTTACCTGATTAATCAACTTATTCTATATCACTTGCTCCCTGTGGTCAAGAATCTGGACCGGTTGTTCCTCATAAGATAGGTTCTCTTCCAGCTAAACTACCTCTGGACTCAAAACATGAGATGGATCTGGCATATACTTTCTCAACATCATAACTTGAAAAACATTTTGTACCTAAGATAAACTCGGAATTAAAGCCACTCGGTATGCAACTGATCCAACTCTCCCTAGAATTTCATATGGTCCAATGAACCTTGGACTCAACTTTCCTTTCATAGAAAATCGCATCACACTTTTCCATGGTGATACATTGAGAAAAACATGATCACCTACCTCAAAAGAGAGATCCTTCCTCCTGTTGTCCGCATAACTCTTCTGCCTGCACTGAGCTGTTCTCATGTGTTTCTTAATCAGCTAATCTTTTTCTGCCATCTCTTCTACCAATTTTGGTCCCATCAACTTCCTTTCACCCACTTCATCCCAGAAAGCTGGAGTTCGACACCGCTTCCCATATAATGCCTGAAATGGTGCCATCTGTATACTGGAATGAAAATTGTTATTATATGAAAATTCAACCAAAGAAAGATGTTGGTTCCAAATTCCCTGAAAATCAATAGAGCAAGAACGTAGCATATTCTCCAAGGTCTGAATTGTTCGTTCTGACTGCCCATCTGATTGAGGATGAAATGATGTACTAAAATTTAATTCAGTACCCAACGACTTCTGAAGGCCTTTGCAAAAGTTAGAAGTCATCCTAGGATCACGATCATATACAATGGAGAGAGTAACTCCATGTAACCTGACTATCTCTTTAAGATACAAATGGGAAAGTTGATCCAGGGAAAAAGTATCTCGTATAGCAAAGAATTAGCAGATTTGGTCAAGCGATCAACAATAACCCAGATTGCATTATTACCTTGAGATGTCTTTGGTAATCCCACAAAAAAATTCCATGGATATATTCTCCCATTTCCACTCTGGCACTAGTAAATGAAGAAGAATCACTTTTGGTAACTGCCGCCCTACTTTAACCTGCTGAAAAGTCAAACACTTCACAAAAAAATATGCAATATCTCTTTGCATTCCATCCCAGTAGTAATACTCTCGAAGATCTCTGTACATCTTAGTACTGCCAGGATGAACTGAAAACGGAAAACTATGAGCTTCACATAACAACTCTCTCTTAAACTGTGAATCACAAGGCATAGACCATCTCTTCCCAAATCTCAAAACACAATCACTATCAATATTGAATTCAGGCAACTTACCTTTCTGAACCAGATCTACCTTTTTCTACAACTCATTGTCTTGCTTCTGTGCTTGCATGATTCTATCTGATAGAGATGATCTCACTGATACCTAAAACAAAACAGAAGAACTTCCTGTACCAACAACTTCTATGCCAAATTTCATCAAATCCTTAACCAAAGGATCACGTTCCAAACGCAACATTGCTAATGAAGCATTACTTTTTCGACTCAAAGCATCAGCCACTTTATTTTCTTTTCCCAGATGGTAATGAATTGTACAATCATAATCCTTGATTAATTATAGCCATCTCCTTTGTCTCATGTTCAATTACTTCTGAGTGAATATATACATTAAAATTTTGTGATCGGTAAATATTTCACAATTTACTCCATACAAATGATGCCTCCAAATTTTTAAAGAAAAAACAATAGCAGCTAATTCTAAATCATGTGTAGGGTAATTTACCTCATGAGTTTTCAACTTTCATGAGGCATAAGCAATTACCTGATCATTTTGCATTAGGACGCATCCATGTCCTTTCAATGAAGCATCACTGTATATAACAAACTCACCATTCCTGGAAGGTAGTGCCAAAAATGGAGCTTTCACTAATCTTCTTTTCAATTCTTGAAAACTATCATCACATTCTTTTGTCCAGATAATCTTAACACACTCCCGAGCATGCTTAGTAATTGGACTAGATAACTATGAAAAATTTCTAACAAACCTTCAGTAATAGCCTGCCAAACCAAGGAACCTACGAATCTCGGTTACATTTGTGGGTCTTGGGCAGTCTTCCACAACTTTTTTTTTCAGGATCAACAGTTTTCCCATCTTTAGAAACAATGTGACCAAGGAAAAAATTTGTTGCAACAAAAACTCACACTTTCTGAATTTCCCATACAATTTATTTTCTTTTATGGTTTGCAAGATAACCCTTAAATGTCTTTTATGCTCCTCTTTAGTTTTAGAAAACACCAAAATATCATCAATGAAAACCACCACAAACTTATCCAAGAACTCACGGAAAATTCTATTCATTAAGTCCATGAATAGAGAAGGTGCATTGGTTAGCCCAAAAGGCATTACTACAAATTCATAATGGCCATATCTTGTACGAAACACAGTCTTCGGAACGTCGGCTTCCTTTACCTTCAGCTGATGGTACCCCGATCTCAAGTCAATATTTGAAAAATACTGAGCTCCCTGGAGCTGATCAAAAAAATCATCGACATGAGGCAAAGTATATTTGTTCTTAACAGTGATGTTATTCAACGCTCTATAATCAATGCAAAGTCTCATTGAACCATCATTCTTTTTAACAAATAAAACAGAAGCACCCCATGGTGATGTGCTAGGTCGAATGAAACCTTTCTCTAATAAATCCTGCAATTGATCCTTCAACTATAAAAGTTCAATTAGAGACATTCGATAAGGGGGTTGTGAAATTGCCTTAGCATCAAGAAATAATTCAACAGTAAACTCAACTTCCCGATCTGGTATTATTCCAGGAAACTCATCAGGAAAAACCTCAGGATACTCATTTACCACGGGCACATCATTAATCTGAATAGTTCCTTTATTTTCAACGATGTGTACAAGGTAACATTCATTTCCATCTTTTACAAGTTTCTCTACCTCTTGATATGTTATCAAAAGTAAGGGTTCATTCTTATAAACAAACTGATAGAATTTCTGAAAAGAAACTTCTTTAGCTCAACAGTCAATATTAGCATTGTAAATAGAGAGCCAATCCATACCTAGGATAACATCAAACTCTACTAGAGGTAGAACCATAAGGTTTGAAAGTAGGTTCTTTCCACATATAAGGATAGGAAGATTCTTATAAATTCTTTTTGCCTCAACATTTCCCCCAGGTGTCTTTACCACAACATCAAGAGTCATTTCTTGAGATGGTATTCCCATTTTACAAGAAAGGTTTTTAGAGATGAATGAATGTGTAGACCCCGAATCAAACAACACACTGGCATAATCTGAAAAAACAAACAAAGTACCTGATAAAACATCATTTGACGGCCCGACATCTTCTGAAGTAATTGCAAAGGATTTCACCACCCCTTTCTTCTTGTAGTCTAACTGCTTCCCATCACTCAAGCTCTTTGTCAGACACTTGTTTGCATAGTGACCCATCTCATTGAACTTATAAAATTTCATTAACTGTAAATCAAATTTGGCCTTACCTTCACCTTGATCCTTTTCAGTGAAATCACAAGACTTATATCCCATCTAACCTCATCAGTAGCACATTCCAGAATTCAGAAGACATTCCCCAGCATGCCTTTTTCCACATTTATCACAAACAGGAAACTTAGTTTTCTTAACGTCAGACTTTTTTGAAGGATTCTTACCTTTCTCCTGCCACCTTGGGCTCTTCTTCTGTTGGTTGTTATAGAACAATTGATCATCGAAAAACTCCATTTCCACCTTCTCAGCACATCGAACAAGCTTTTCATAACTTTTAAAATCACGAGAAGATAATGCCCTTCGATATTTTGGATTTAATCCTGAGTAAAAACGATTGATTTTACTATCAAGGTCTCGGATAAAATTTGGAGCATACCTTGCCAATCGAGTGAACCATTATTCATTGGTAGCCACTGAGTCTTTCTCTTGCCTCAATTCCAAGAATTGATTTTCCATCCTATGTCGAACAGCCCTAGGAAAATACTTATCAAGAAACATACCTTTGAATTCATCCTAGTCGAGAGAATCAATCTCATCAGCGTCCCTGATATTTTTAACCATCGACCACCACTTATCTGTTTCACCCTCCAAACGGTAAATAGAAGGACTAACCTTTTGATTGTCTGATCAACCCATGACATCGAAAATATTCTCCAGTGCTTTATTCAACCCTTCAGCTAACACAGGGTCATATGATCCTCTAAATGATGGGGGGTGTTGCCTCATGAAATGTTCCTCCACGGACATGTTCCTCTGCGGTTGATCTGGCTGATCTCGTGCATGGATACCACCACCATTTTTCTCTTGAGTCAATTGTGCCATTACTGCATCAAACTATTCAGTTCCAATTCCGACCATCTCAGGATGCTGATTCGGAAGGTTATTTCCTTCTGCATGCCTTCCTAGCACTGCTTCCCTGTTTCCTCTGCGGAAAACCATCTTGAACAAACATGTCTTAGATGAAGCAACATGGTAATCTTCAAATTCTATATCACTTCAATTTGACCATAAAAAATATTTTTGGATAATCATCTAATATAATTCTAACTCTTAAAGTTATCTAAACTGACCTCTGAGACCAACTATAAGGCCCCAGACTTAAACCTTAATTAATCTTGAGTTATTACAAGATTACACATTGAGGATCTTTTTGGGTGAAGAGTATTAGAGAATTAGATCATAAAACATGAATTACATTACACGTAAAAACAAAGTGGTTACATAAAGATAATATTATTTTTTCCCATCAATGGAAACATATTTAAAATAAAACATGGATTCTTTCTTGACACTTCCTTGACACTATCATCATATCATGTACCTTTCCCTTGACCTGTGAAAAACATTTCAAAAAACATTGGGGTGAGCATAAAAATCTTAGTAAGGGATATAAAAATATGGAAAGGAAACATGGGTACATATATACATAAGAATGAAATCATACTTTACCCATAAAACATAAGCACTTTAACATACCTCATCAAATCATGAATAAATCATAGAAATCATAATACATAAAGGTAACTTGAGGCATTCATTATATTCATACGTAGGGAGTAACCCTCTTGGTTATGTTTGGAATACCAATCATAGTATATTCCCTAAATCTCTTCGGAGAATCCTCAACGTTTCACTCCTCCACGTTACCCAATGCATTGGAGAGCTATATCGGGCTCACCCGCCCTTAGTTTATCACGGAACCACCCATCTTCATAATAATGCCCAAGAACCTCAACAAAATCGTATCACATAAATCATGCATAAACGAATCATAACATTTCCACCTTTCAATCACAAGATATCAATACAACAAATTGATATAAAAACATTATGAAAACCATTTTCAATACCAAAACAAAAGAAAAGTAAAACATGGTATTCATTTTTGATTTAAAAAAAGGTATGGCTTGTAGAGGAAGCCGAAACTCAAATAATGGTCATGGCGGCAGAGAAGTCGTTGTCGCCGCATACGTACAACAAAAACATTCCCTTTTTTCGTTTAGTAAACGATTCTTATAAAAAAGAATCTTTTTGAATAAATGTAGAAGTCAAAGGGTTTTATACACCAAATAAAAGAAGGTTGTGTATAAAAAAAATATGCCTCAATGAAAGGAGATTGAGACGAAGTCCCATACCTCGGGTCTGACTTGACTCGATCATTCATTAATGTCCTGAATAATAAACATGAGTTAATTTCTACATGATTAAGAAACTTTTTCAAGTTCATTATTCCTTTTATATCACTTATTACCATGTCATGAAAACTATGTAATTATTTAAGTTAACAACGGTCATTTTAACGATCATTGGTACTTGAGTAAAAAATAAACCCTTTATAATTACAAGTTCATCATGTATCCATTATATCCAGAATGGTATTAATGATTTAGATATCATATATGACATATATATCCAGTACATTCATGCATTTGTAATATTACATAATCATTTTTAGGTAATAAATGAAATGCACCGTTCATGGAGACGGTAATCCGTACGTATGCATGAACGATACTTTCATTTCTATTTCATATTTTATAGAACTGAATCATAATGATATAAAGATATATTATAATTCCAGTATAATATAATATATAATATCATAGTTCCATCCTTTATACGACCCTCGTATGGTATTTAACGAATCAAATCACTTTGAGGGGGTTGTAGTCCATACATCCTTAAATGAAGATATCGCGTTTACCCATAATGGAAACCATAAAGGTATGAACAAAAAGAGAAATACATAAGCTTAAGGAAAACATAAACATATTATATATCATATATAAATATAGTGACATCTTAATGGCCACCTTTGAAAGTGTTAAAAGAATGTTGAACAATCATCGTTTCGGGAGGCATAAATTCACCATCCACGGAAACAGTATGTTCGTTAACCATTAGATGTAGGTGTGTGTAAGTGTAGCTAGAATCCTTATTATAAAAACATCCAAATATATTGAGGATACTGGAGTTGTTACCAAATAAATGAATAAAAAGAGTTTAGGGGGTTGGAGAAGCAAAATAAAACAAAAGGACTCAAAAGAAGACATTACCTTAAAATCGGATAACTCCCTTTGGTTTGAGCTAAAAGGCTTCTTTTGAAAGACTTATGCCCAAAGTTAGGCTTCAAAGAGTAAGATAAGGAAGTGGAGAGTCAAAATGGGCATTGGTTGGCCGATCCAAAGGCTTTGGAAGTATGGGTAAGGAGGTAGAGGTGGGGGCCTTTTATAAGAGGAGAGGAGGGGCACTCTTGGAAAGTAAAGATAAGTTACTTTATTTTAAAATGAGTTTCGGATTCAAAAAGGTCCCACATTGATATAATTCGCGGATATGGTGATAAGGGTTTGAAATCAACTCATCCAATTGGTTTTGGCCATGTGTAGGTTTTAGATTTTACATTATCTTTCCATTTTATTTAAATCATTAAATAATGAGGTCATCGTTGCATCATCATGATGTCATAAATAATTTAATTTATTTAATGTCTAAAAATTATAAAAAAATACAATGATGTAGGAAATCGTTTTATCTTTCTAATGAATATTTATAGTAAAAAATCGGACTTGTATAACCCCATGTAAAAATTGTTTTAGTAAAATAACTCATGTTTGTGTCATTTTTACTTTGACATTAAATAAACAGTTATTTATGTCATTTCCCAACCAAAGTGGCTCCATGGTGTCCCCAAGTTGACCCATGGCTTTTCAATGGTCGGCTATGACACATCCAATAAGGGTAGGACATGTGTCTATGTCATTTCAATTTATTAAAACATTATTCTTACCCTAAACTACACTAATTACCTCTAATCGCGATTAAGAACTTAATAGGTTACTATTCACCAAAAAATTAATTTAATCCCATTGAACGACATTTTAATTCTTAATGAAAACCATGTATGTCGGATTTTTGAAATTCAAAACAAAATGATGGCAACATTTCATTTAAACGGAAAAATCAGTTTTTATAAGTACCACTTAGTGGTTTCACTATTCATCAAAAATTGAAGTTTTTCAGAAAATTACCAAAAATACCCCCTAAGGTATATTTGATATTCCTAATTCAAAAATGAATTCTATTTTACAAAATTCAAAACATATAAGTCACATTAATTAATATAATGATTAATTCCCGCTGTGATGACAAATATCATGTTTTTATGAAACATAAGTATCAAAAGATTTATACCAGTTTATGTCCAATTTCAAAGTGAAATTTATTCCAATGACCAAAATTGTATTAAATGGTAAAAATATATTCTAATTTAACTTCAAAACCAATTCAAAAGATAATCTAATCATATAAATAAATTCGATTAAAAATCAGTTTTGATGTAAAATGTAGTATTTTTCACTATTCATTAAAAAATGAACATTGTCTGAAAAATACCAAAAACTTACACAAAGTAAATTTTGATGTCCCAATAATAAATAATAAGTTTATATTGACAAACATAGCTTATAAAATTTTCAAAATATAGATTTAAAAATGGTTTTCCATCAAAAGGCAGTAAAACAATCTTTTAAAAATATTACTGTATTCCATGCTTAAGATTGGATTTATTTTCATTTTAATCCTCTAAAACACTATCTAATTCATTAATAGACATATATAAAAATATATATTACTCATTAATTACTTGGGATGTTACAATTATTACATTACTGAAAACTCTTACGTATTAATTATTATAATATTTTCTTGTTTATGAATGTTTAATATTAAAATATAGGTATTTGTAATTATCTTTAACATTTCTAATATGAAGGATCTTTTAGAAATTAAAACTAGTAATTTAAAATATTTAACTGTAATTTATTTTAGGAAAATCGTTCTATACTCATAACACATAGAAAATTGTAATTATAAATAAACCTTTTTAATTAGTAAAGAGTTTGAGATAAGTACGTCATGTATTCCATTCTTACAAAATTTAAACATACCTCATTTCAATTGTAATGTGACTATAAAAATAACTGTAGGACAAGGTTTCCACTACCATGAATATTATCCTAAATAATAATTTTTCATAAAAGGATGAGAACCGACATTAGTATTACTATGTATACAATGAATAATAAAAATTAATTACATTTTTTCCTAGAAATATCTAATAAAAAATGAATATATGGGTAACTAATAATTATTATTTAAGAGTATAAAACTCAACTAATGTGAAGAATACAGTTGGATATGTTGTGATGGGGACTAATGTTAATTCATGGAAGTAAAGATTAATGGTAAGGGCTAATTTTTCAATATCTAATTGATATAAATTTTGTTTTTGTTCAAAAATCAATTTTTAAAAATTGAAAAACATCCAAAACATTTCAATATATTTATTTCACTTCTAAATAAGTAATTATTTTCTTATGGAGTGGTAAAATATTGATTAAATAATTTATAAAAAATATTCATTTTTTTATTAAATGATTCTATTAATTTTTAGTCTAATCCTTTACATACTTATTGTATAAATTATAAATGGTAAATAATAAAGAAAAAATTAAAATACAAGAACATTAAGAAATGGGTCATTATGAACCTTATATGTTATCATAGTGGTGAAAAATAATGTCAATATATATATATACCAGTATAAAATAATCTAAAAGTCCTCCAATTATTTTTAATCGTGAGTGGAATATAATTTACTGTTTAATGAGGTAATTAATTTTTATTGATATCCTGTAATATGACCACTAAAATAATATTATGTCTTTTGTAATTATATAATAAATTATAAGAATTAAAACTGGAAAAATATTACAAATAATCGAACTTATAATATTTAAATTTGATTTATATATTATTTTTACCTACTTATTTATGCAAATTTAAATATTTTTAATCCATTAAGTAAATATGAATATTTAAAACCAAGTTAAATTATAAAAAAATTTAAGGAAATATTAGATAGTATTTCATAAAAATTTTATTTTTTATGACATCAAAATAAATCTCCTATGATCAATTTTTTTGGTAAATTTAATTTCATATTTAAAATAGTTATATTTGAATTATCTTAGGGTGATTTTGTTATAATTATACAAAATATTTTAATTTTTAAATGAATATTAAGAGTAATGTTTTTAACTAACATGTATATTTAATTGCATCAATTTATATGAATTAATAAATTTTTCAATAATAAATTTTTATGATCAACCAAAAACATGTTTAATTGGTAATATACATCATTGAATTCAATTTTGAAACATAAATAGTTTTTTCAACGTCTAAAAGTATAATGTATTGAATTAAATAATTATTTTTTCTTTTTTACAATTATAATTTTAACATAATAATGAAATATATTTTTGAAATATTAAAATGTATTAAAATAATTTAATTTTTTCACATAATTAAAAAAATAATAATGGATCTCAAAGGAGAAACACTACGTAATATAAATCCCTTACCACACAACTCCTCATAATTTTTTCCACTATTTGAATAATACAGTTTCTATTCTATATGAAGTCTTTGATATGTGTATTTTAATAGGGACAAAATCAATAGAAAACTCAAATTCATCCTCTAGTGGGTTTCTAGAAAATTCCATAGAAAATTCAACAATATATTAATGTACAATAAGAAGATCCAAAAAATTTATATCGCCTTTCTATATTTACATTGTGGCTCCCATTTTTTCAAAGGAGTGACATTTTAAAGAGCTAATGGTGGTGGATTTAGAGATAACCTAGGTGATGAAATCATCCCTATAATGATCTAGAATTCCACACCTTCATCGGGAATCATAATTTACATTTCATTTTTATTATATTTAAAATAATATTTTGAAATTTATTACATACCACGTTTTATATCAAAATAATCCAAAGGTATAACAATGACATCATCACATTGGGAATGATTAAACATCATTAAGGTAATTGAAAAACACATTATTTTTGTTTGTAAAATCCACTACGAGTCATGACTGATAACAACCAATTAATTGTTATAGGGAACCATCTGACATTATAGATATACACAGGAAATATATAATAGTTTTAATATCCAAAATCCTATAAATTATTAGATAAATTTTAATTTATGATTGATGTAAATACCACCACATCATTAAGGGAATCAAAATTAGTTATTTTTATCAAATAATATTGTCCATTTTCACATGGGAATTTCTAAGTAAAATTTAATTAAATCATGGTAAAATAACATTCATAGTGTCCTATATCCTTATATTTGAAGGATTTTCCATTCTTATCTACATTCATATCCTTTAAAAAATGGGTTTGAGGTTCTTTTTTCTAAACATTTAAAAAAATCTCATTCCCAGAAAGAATGATCTATAATGTTTATTTCCATGTTTATTAATGTATTGAAATTTCATACCTCCCCGATTAAATATTTCTATATATCCTTCTACTGGGTGCTCAAAAACTCTTTTCTTATCTTTTTATCCCACAAATCCACAATTATACGATAATTCCTTCCCTATATTAATTTATCATGATACTTTTTTGAATGGTAATAATATTTTGGTGAATTGTATCATTTGAAGTATTATGTTTTCCCCTTGATGAAATGATTAATATTAATATTGGAAATACATAGGTAGTCCAAAAAAATTTCTTTCAATAATTTTAATGTTGGATTAAATGTTATAATAATTTTCAAATTCATTTTTTATTAGTCTAAATAATTGTCTCTTAATATCTTCTTACTTGTCATGAGGAATTTTTTTTCTAGGAAGTGTACTTGAAAATCAATTTATTCCAATATAATAATTTCCTCCCCATGTACAGTGTTTTTATTAAATGATGTCCATTGATCTATAATAGTAAATACATGATAAGATTCCATGAAAACCATTTCCCTTTTAGTACATTGCAATGTCAAAATATATTCCCTAAGGAAATTATCATTTTCCCAAAAAAAATGGATTTTAAGTCCCATTAAATGTTTCATTTTTCTGACATAATATGTTTTTTTGACAATTTTAAACAATTTTTTGAATCAACATGGTTATTTATACCAGAATGGATATTGGCCATAAACTGATTTATCTATCCCAATATAGTTAACAATATTTCAACTCAAGATACAACTCAAGTTGTAGCTTTAATATATTGTCTATTAGGGATGTTCTTAAATAGATTACATGGATTGATAATGTTTTCATTCCTTCTAAAATTTTATATGCCTAAATAATGGAATAATATAGATTTCATCATAACATTATGCATCATAATGTATAATCTCAAATCTAATGACATTCATAATAGAAATTGAAAAATGTATTCATAGAAAATATCATAATCCTAGAGTTTTTTTATTTGTGAATATTCTGAATACATAAAAATTATTTCAAATTCTTCATATTGGTTTTTAATGAAAATGTGAACTAGCTTATGAATCTGGTAGGGGTTGTCAATGATAGGCTACTACAGGTACTATTTTCTTTCATGATGTGATGATTGAATAAAAGTTGAATAAGTCCATTTTTGAGTTATAACCTCTATTTACAATTGTTCTGGAGACACATTGACTTGAATTTTCCAAATAGTGATGATTTTATATAAAATCTATGTAATTTATTCATTAAGAAAATAATAAAGTGTTATAATTTAGATAGAAATATAATCATTGTCAGTCATAAATTCATATTCTCTAATATATGTTTTCCTAAATATAATTTGAATGTTTTCAACTGAAATTACTATAACACAAATTATATAGACACTGAAAAAATTATTATAGATTCATTGGTTACATTATTTTATTGCTGATAAATATAAGTGACTTTTTCCCAAACGACTAAATCATTTAGTAATGATGAAAAACATGATACATACTTTAAATTCACATTACATTTGAATACATGAAATATAAAATAAATTTTATTTTATACCACCATTATTATGTTTAGTATATCCCTACATAACAATAATAATATAATTCCTTTAATCCAATATAAAGGAAACAAAAAAAGGTTAATATCTAATACTCATATATGGTATGAGTACAATAGATGTTGTCAAGAATATATAATTCATAATTAATATAGAAATTCACATAAGTAAAATAAATTCCATTTAGTCAATAACATGAACATGATGAATAATATGGTTAGAATCACTGATGAAAAAACTAATTCCATATAAATAGTCACATAACCATTTAACATATCCATGGATATTATATATAATTAAATAATCACATGTGGATCAATTTTTAATTGAATAGGGAGGACATTAATATTATCATACATCATTAATATATTTTTCAAGGAATTTTTCTACAATACCAAACATATATGGCTAAGGAAAAAGCTAGATACCCAATATAGTGTGTTTATGATATCTATTAAGGCATCTAGGGAATATATTGATCATCTCTTACAATAAAATACATATAATTAATTAATTATATTAAAAGATAAAAACATAGTAAATGTTAACATTCGTATTGAAAAAATAGAATAAAATATATTAATAATTGTGAATATAATTAAACACAATATTAAACCATACATAGTACTAGGGAAAATGGCATCATAATATTATCTCCTAGTGAATCATATCATAAACCATCTATACAAATAGTAAAAATTTATAATTACAGCTTATTCCCACCAAAACATAAGAAACAAATTATATTGTTTTTAAATGATGAATACAAATAAAATAGACATTCATTCATAAATTATTTAATTAAAATATAAATTTCACATTAATAAACAAATTCATAAAATTAATATTTCATGAATATTATAAAAACAAATTATTTGAAAAGAACCTTGTAAAATTTTATATGGATGATTCGAAAACCAATAAGTGTTAATGATAATGAGTAATTCCATACATACCATATTGGTTAAAAAAGAGTTCTTTTCAAAAAGATTAAAAGAGAATAAATGTACACTATTCCTAAAATTATTGATGAATCCCATAAAAATATTTCATAAAAATTTATGAATATGATAAAAATAAATTTAATAATTCATTTTTATAATTTGAATTCATTTTTTATTTTTAATTCTTGGATAAAGAATCAAATGAATATTTTATAAAAGATGTAAATAATGTGTTCTTTTATTAAAAAAATACATCAATCTGTTTTTGTTACAATGATATTAAAATCTTAATATTACATGAAATTATAATTAATAAGAAATGGTGACGGAAATTTATTTTATTTAGGTTATAAATATAAAATATCTCCCACATCGGAGAATAAAAAATATATTTTATTCAATAAGGATGAGATTGAGAAAAAAACCCATTCTACATCATTAATAATTAAATCGTATTCCCCATAAATAAATAAAATACACCGAAATGATAAATATCATAAATATAAATAGTTTAATAAACTAATATAGGAACATTGTAAGTGTAAACACTAAATAAATAAATTTGTTTTGGATATGGAATACTTCTTAATGAACTAAAAAAACCATTACATGATTCCTTATTAACATAAAAGTTTTAAAAACCATAGTATAATAAATGTATATTAATTATAATTATATTAAATA
This sequence comes from Viscum album, assembly GCA_963277665.1. Classification (NCBI taxonomy): domain Eukaryota; kingdom Viridiplantae; phylum Streptophyta; class Magnoliopsida; order Santalales; family Viscaceae; genus Viscum; species Viscum album. Next base: position 974,610,162 of record OY728141.1, read on the forward strand.
AAAATAATCATATATATCATATCATTTTTATTTTCTTATATATTTTTATTCTATATTTAATGAAAATACAATATTAAAAACAGTATTCCAGGGGATAACTACTTCATTTATAACAATTTTTTTGGTGTGTTAGTTTCAGTCCTTTTAAATTGATCATGATTCCATCATATCCATATATATATATAATATTAATTATATAATTAAACGTTCCCTGGAATTTAGATATGGAATATTGGGTTACACTCTTCCTAGAGATGGTAGGTCGTCTATACGCATGAATGGGGTTTTCATTTCTTTAACATATGAAAGAATATATAGTTTCCTAAAATTTTACATTTATAGATTAATTATTTTATTATATATATCATATATATTAAATAAATATATCCTTATTACCCTATATATTAAAATTCAACGAAAAAATTTCACATCCCATCATTGAGATGGTATTCCATATATACAAACGAGCGATGTTATTATTTTCAAATTTATTGGAAGGTAAGAAGGTAGTTGTGATGTTATAATTATAGATGGGTTGTTGTTTGATAAATAATATATATATATATTAAATACATCATTAAGTCTAGTAATGAGAGGTGGGGATAGAAGTTGAATTACATTTGTTAAAGAGGTTGTTGTCCACCATACACATGATCGACAGTTTTGTTTCAAATTTTATGGCAGTGAAGTTGGACATAGATTCTCGAATTTACATAAATACATCTATGTATGTGGAAATTTATTATTATTATTTTATTAGAGTTTATATAGATTTTATGGAGTTGAATGGTTAAATAATATGAAAACTGATTATTAAGAACTATAAATCTTCTTTAAACAACCTCTTTAGGTTAACTCATAAAGATATCCTATATAGGGTTTTCTTTTAATAAAGGGACTCTATATCAGGGTTAGAGATGTATGTATGGGACTTGGGTATAGGTTGTCTTAAAATTAGTGATCTTTATGTCTTCGTAGGAGAATATAGGGTGTGTCCTTTACTATTTTTTTAGGGTCCCTTCATGAAAAATATATGATAATTTCTGAAAAGAATTGAAAATGATAAAGTTATTCTAAAGAAAACTTTTTCATGATGTTATTTTATTTTTATTTTCTATATTTTAATAGTCAACTATGGATATTCAATAGTTTTGTTCATAGTATAAATTAAAAAAATATACATAAATTTTTTAACCACAATAAAGATCTACTTTATCCCCAACCATGGAAATTAATTATTATTGTTTTCTATTTATTATGAACTAAAATTAGGTTGACCAAATTATATAGTATTAATTATTTTCATTCAAAATTTTAAATCAATTTACTGAATTTAGATTAAAATATTGTTCATAATTTAATTTAAAATATAACCCGTAGACATGATAAAAAAGTATTACTCTGAAGGAATGGTTTTCAGTAGTTTAACAAATTATTATATAAAAATTAAACATAAAATTGATAAAAATTATCTAATTTGGATTAAATAATATATAATTTAACAAATATTTATTTAAAAAACATAGGATTGTAAATTCTTTAAATTAAATTGATGTTTTCAATATAAATAATAAATTTTTCACTATTCAATTAATGAATAATCTTCGATGAAATTTCAAAAAAAAAATACGATATTTTTTACATGATGAATTAAAAAATTATTTTAATTTTTTCAACTAATTGTTTTTATAAAAGGAATAGTAAATTGTAAAATAATTGTAAAAAATTTGAAGAGTCTATTTTTAAGAAAAAATATTATTTTTAGAAAATAATTCTTTAAGTAGGTTTTCATTTAAACTTCTATTGATTTTTAATTTAATAAATATATTTGATATAATATCTAAATAAAATTATTTTTATATTATAATTACTCTAATTAATTCCCACCAATTAAATACCTTGGTTTTATGTGTGTATTGTTTTATGATTCTTTTGGACTTTTTATTGTATGAATCATATGATATCAAAGAAGTTTAATTTTATTAAAAAATATAAATAGTATAATGTAATGGGGTGATACATTTAAAATCTGAATTATTTTATTAGCATTTAAAATTGAAAATAATATCAATAAAATTAGTTATGAAATATTAATTTCATTTATAGTCATAAAAGATACATAACATTCCATATATTATGATATTTTAATGATTATATATGGGAATTATCAACCTACAATTTACATTTATTAATTATTCTTTTTAATTCTATTTACATTTAACATAGAAACTTTTCTACATTAATAAATAAGTATTCACAGTAATTCCACTCAAAAATCAATTTTAAAATGTCTCCTCCTCTACCCCTCCCAATATAAAAGTTTCATTCAATTATATCACTTAATCCATCCAATATAACATCTGTTAAATTATGAATATATTTTTGTAACCTTTGGTCTAAATAAGTAAATGGATATCCTTTATATTGAAGGAATCATTTTCAATAATGGAAAAATTCATCAATGTGTGTACCTTGTTTTCTTCATATTTTCAATAAAAATATCATCTTAATTATTTGTAAATATAATTTTCCAATATAATTATGTTATATTAACTTCATTTTGAATCTAATTAATTTATATTATTATTATAAGTCCCTAGCCTTAAACCTTACTTAATCTTGAGTTATTACATGATTACACATTGAGGATCTTTTCGAGTTTAGAGTTTTAGAGAATTAGATCATAAAACTTGCATTACATTCAACGTAAAAACAAAGTGGTTACATAAATATTGTATTCTTATTTCCCATAAATGGAAACATATTTAAAATAAAACATGGATTTTTTGACACTTCCTTGACACTATCATCATATCATGTACCTTTCCCTTGACCTGTGAAAAACATTTCAAGAAAACTTGTGATGATCATAAAAAGCTCAGTAAGGGATATAAAAATATGGAAAGGAAATATGGGTACATATATACATAAGAATGAAATCATACTTTACCCATAAAACATAAGCACTTTAACATACCTCAAAAAATCATGAATAAATCATAGAAATCATAAGACATAAAGGTAACTTGAGGCATTCATAACATTCTTACGTAGGGAGTAACCCTCTTGGTTACATTTGGAATACCCATCACAGTATATTCCCAAAATCTCTTCGGAGAAACCTTAACTTTTCACTCCTTCGCGTTACCCAATGCATTAGAGATCTATATCGGGCTCACCCGCCCTTGGTTTATCACGGAACCACCCATATTCATAATAATGCCCAAGAACCTCAACATAATCGTATCACATAAAACATGCATAAAGGAAACATAACATTTCCACCTTTCAATCACATGATATCAATACAACACATTGATATAAAAACATTATGAAAACCATTGTCAATACCAAAACAAAATAAAAGTAAAAAATGGTATTTATCTTTCATTTTAAAAAGGTATCGCTTGTAGAGGAAGCCGTAACTAAAATAATGATCACGGCGGCGGAGAAGTCGTTGTCGCCAAATACGTACGACAAAAACATTCCCTTTTGTCGTTTATTAAAATCTTCGTATAAAAAAGATTCTTTTTGAATAAACGTAAAAACAAAAGGGGGTTATACACCATATAAAATAAGGTTGTGTATAAAACAAAATATGCCTCAATGAAAGGAGATTGAGACGAAGTCCCATACCTCAGGTCCGACTTGACTCGATCGCTCTTTAATTTCTTGAATAATAAACTTGAGTTAATTTCTACTTCCTTAATAACCTTTTTAAAGTTCATTATTCTTTTTATATCACTTATTTCCATGTCATGAACACTATGTAATTATTTAAGTTAATAACGGTCATTTTAACGATCATTGTTACTTGAGTCAAAAATAAACCTTTTATAATTACAAGTTGTTCATGTATCGATTATATCCAGAATGGTATTCATGATTTAGATATCATATATGTCATATATATCCAGTAAATGCATTCATTTATAATATTACATAACCATTTAGAGGTAAGAAATGAAATGCACCGTTTATGGAGACGGTAAGCCGTACGTACCCATGAACGCTACTTTCATTTCTATTTCGTATTTTATAGAATTGAATCATAATGATATAATGGTATATTATAATTCAAGTATAATATCATATATAATATCATTGTTCCATCCTTTATAAGTCCCATATATGGTATTTAACGAATCAAATCACTTGGAGGGGGAGGTAGTCCGCACTTCCTTAAATGAAGATATCGCGTTTACCCATAATGGAAACCATAAAGGTCTGACCAAAAAGAGAAATACAGAAGCTTAAGGAAAACATAAACATATTATATATCATATATAAATATAGTGACATCTTAATGGCCACCTTTGAAGGTGTTAAAAGAATGTTGAACAATCATCGTTTCGGGAGGCATAAATTCACCATCCACGGAAACAGTATGTTCGTTAACCATTAGATGTAGGTGTGTGTAAGTGTAGATCGAATCCTTATTATATCAACATCCTAGTATATTGAGGATACTGTAGTTGTTACAAAAGAAACAAATAAAAAGATTTTTTGGGGGTTGGAGAAGCAAAATAATACAAAAGGACTCAAAAGAAAACATTACGTTAAAATCGTGTAACTCCCTTTGGTTTGAGCTCAAAGGCTTCCTTAGGAAGACTTCTTCCCAAAGTGAGGCTTCAAGGAGTAATATAGGGAAGTGAAGAGACAAAATGGGGTAGGGTTGGACGAGCCAAAGGCTTTGGAAGTGTTTGTAAGGAGGTAGAGGTGGGGGCCTTTTATAAGAGGAGTGGAGGGTCACTCATGGAAAGTAAAGATAAGTTAATTTATTTTAAAATGAGTATCGGATTCAAAAGGTCCAACATTGATATAATTAGAGGATAAGGTGATATTAGTTCGAAATCCACTCATCCAATTGGTTTTGTCCATGTGTAGGTTTTAGATTTTACATTATCTTTCCATTTTATTTAAATCGTTTAATAATGAGGTCATCGATGTATCATCATGATGTCATAAATAATTTAATTTATTTAATGTCGAAAAATTATAAAGAAAAATTCTATGATGTAGGAAATCTTTTTATCTTTATAATTAATATTTATAGTCAAAAATATGACTTGTATAACGCCAAATAAAAATTGTTTTAGTAAAATAACTCATGTTTGTGTCATTTTACTTTAACATTAAATAAAAAGTTATTTATGTCATTTCCCATCCAAAGTGGATCCATGGGGTCCCCAAGTTGACTCATGGATTTTCATGGTCGTTCATTACACATCCAAAAGGGTAGGACATGTGTCTAGGTCATTTCATTTTATTAAAACATTATTCTTACCTTAAACTACACTAATTACCTCTAATCGCGATTAAGAACTTAATAAGGTACTATTCACCAAAAAAATTATTTTAATCCCATTGGACCACATTTTACTTCTTAATGACAAACATGTATGTCGGAATTTTGAAATTAAAAACACAATGATGGAAAATTTTCATTTAAACGGAAAAATCAGTTTTTATGAGTACTACTTAGTGGTTTCACTATTCATCAAAAATTGAAGTTTTTAAGAAAATTACCAAAAATTCATCCTAAGCTATATTTGATATTCAGAATTCAAAAATGAATTCTATTTTAAAAAATTCAAAACATATAAGTCACATTAATTATTTTAATGATTAATTCCCGATGTCATGACAAATAGCTTGTTTTTATGAAACAATAAGTATCAAAAGATTGATACCAGTTTAAGTCCAATTTCAAAGTGAAATTTATTCCAATGACCACCATTGGATTAAATGGTAAAAATCTATTCTAATTTCACTTCAAAATCAATTCAAAAGATAATCTAATCATATAAATAAATTAGATTAAAAAGCAGTTTTGATGTAAAATGCAGTATTTTTCACTATTCATTAAAAAATGAACATTGTCTGAAAAATACCAAAAATTAAAAAAAAGTAAATTTTGATGTCCCAATAATAAAGAATAAGTTTATTTTGACAAACATAGCTTATAAAATTTTCATAAGATAGATTTAATAATGGTTTTCCATCAATAGGTAGTAAAAGAATCTTTTAAAAATATTAGTGTTTTCAATGCTTAAGATTGGATTTATTTTCATTTTAATCCTCTAAAACACTATCTAATTCATTAATTGAAATAGATAAAAATATATATTACTCATTACTTACTTGTATGTTACATCCTTCCCCCTTTTGAAAATTGCGTCCCTATAATTTATTTACTTATCAAATAAATGGGGGTATTTACCCCTCATTGCATTTTCAGATTCCCATGTTGCCTCTTCCATCATGTGGTTTTTCCACAAATCCTTTACCTGGTTAATCACCTTATTCCGTAACACTTGCTCCCTGTGGTCAAGAATCTGGACCGGTTGTTCCTCATAAGATAGGTTCTCTTCCTGCTGAACTACCTCTGAACTCAAAACATGAGATGGATCTGGCATACACTTTCTCAACATCGAAACTTGAAAAAAAATTTGTACCTGAGATAAACTCGGAAGTAAAGCCACTCGGTATGCAACTGATCCAACTCTCTCCAGAATTTCATATGGTCCAATGAACCTTGGACTCAACTTTCCTTTCTTAGAAAATCGCATCACACTTTTCCATGGTGATACTTTGAGAAAAACATGATCACCTACCTCAAAAGAGAGATCCTTCCTCTTGTTGTCCGCATAACTCTTCTTCCTGCACTAAGCTGTTCTCATTTGTTTCTGAATAAGCTGAACTTTTTCTTCCATCTCTTCTACCAATTCTGGTATCATCAACTTCCTTTCACCCACTTCATCCTAGAAAGCTGGAGTTCGACACCACTTCCCATATAATGCCTGAAATGGTGCCATCTGTATACTAGAATGAAAACTATTATTATATGAATATTCAACCAAATAAAGATGTTGGTCCCAAATTCCCTAATAATCCATAGAGAAAGAACGTATCATATTATCCATGTTCTGAAATGTTCGTTCTGACTGCCCATCTGATTAAGGATGAAATGATGTACTAAAATTTAATTCAGTACCCAACGACATCTGAAGGCCTTTCCAAAAGATAGAAGTGATCTTGGGATCACGATCAGATACAATGGAGAGAGGAACTCAATGTAACCTGACTATCTCTTTAAGATACAAATGGGAAAGTTGATCCAGGGAAAAAGTATCTCGTATGGCAAGGAAATGAGCAGATTTGGTCAAGCGATCAACAATAACCCAGATTGCATTATTACCTCGAGATGCCTTTGGTAATACCACAACAATGTCCATGGATATATTCTCCCATTTCCACTCTGGCACTGGTAAAGGCAGAAGAATCCCTTTTGGTAACTGCTTCCCTGCTTTAACCTGCTGACAAGTCAAACACTTCATAGTAAAATCAACTATATCTCTTTCCATTCCATCCCACCAGTAATACTTCCGAAGATCTCTGTACATCTTAGTACTGCCAGGATGAACTAAAAATGGAAAACTATGAACTTCACATAACAACTCTCTCTTCAACTGTGAATCACAAGGCACACACCATCTCTTCCCAAATCATAAAACACAATCACTATCAATGATGAATTCAGGAAACATACCTTTCTAAACCAAATCTACCTTTTTCTACAACTCACTGTCTTGCTTATGTGCTTGCTTGATTCTATCTGATAGAGATGATCTCACTGATACCTGAAACAAAACAGAAGAACTTTCTGCACCAACAACTTCTATGCAAAATTTCATCATATCCTTAACCAAAGGATCACGTTCCAAATGCAACATTGCTAATGAAGAATTACTTTTTCGACTCAAAGCATCAGCCACTTTATTTGCTTTTCCCGAATGGTAATGAATTTTACAATCATAATCATTGATTAATTCTTGCCATCTCCTTTGTATCATGTTCAATTCTTTCTGAGTGAATATATACTTTAAACTTTTGTGATCGGTAAATCTTTCACACTTTACTCCATACAAATGATGCCTCCAAAATTTCAAAGCAAAAACAACAGCAGCTAATTCTAAATCATGTGTAGGGTAATTTACCTCATGAGTTTTCAACTGTCGTGAAGCATAAGAAATTACCAGATCATTCTGCATTAGGACGCAACCAAGTCCTTTCAATGAAGCATCACTATATATAACAAACTCACCATTCCTGGAAGGTAGTGCCAAAACTGGAGCATTCACTAATCTTCTTTTCAATTATTTAAAACAATCATCACATTCTTCTGTCCAGATAATCTTAACACCCTCCAGAGTTAGCTTAGTCATTGGACTAGATAACTGTGAAAAATTTCTAACAAACCTTCGGTAATAGCCTGCCAAACCAAAGAACCTACGAATCTCAGTTACATTTTTGGGTCTTGGCCAGTCTTCCAAAACTTTTGTTTTTTCATGATCAACAGTTATCCCATCTTTAGAAACAATGTGACCAAGGAATGAAATTGGTTGCAACAAAAACTCACACTTTCTGAATTTCCCATAAAATTTCTTTTCTTTTAAGGTTTGCAAGATAACCCTTAAATGTCTTTCATGCTCCTCTTTAGGTTTAGAAAACACCAAAATATCATCAATGAAAACCACCACAAACTTATCCAAGAACTCACGGAAAATTATATTCATTAATTCCATGAATACAGCAGGTGCATTGGTTAGCCCAAAAGGCATTACTACAAATTCATAATGGCCATATCTTGTACGAAACACAGTCTTCGGAACGTCTTCTTCCTTTACCTTCAGTTGATGGTACTCCGATCTCAAGTCAATCTCTGAGAAATACTGATCTCTATGGAGCTGATCAAACAAATCATCGATATGAGGCAAAGGATATTTGTTCTTAACAGTGATGTTATTCAACGCTCTATAATCAATGCAAAGTCTCATTGAACCATCATTCTTTTTAACAAATAAAACAGAAGCACTCCATGGTGATGTGCTAGGTCGAATGAAACCTTTCTCTAATAAATCTTGCAATTTCTCCTTCAACTCTAAAAGTTCAATTTGAGCCATTTGATAAGGGGGGTTTGAATTTGTCTTAGCATCAAGAACTATGTCAAAAGTAAACTCAAATTCCCGATCTGGTATTATTCCAGGCAACTCATCAGGAAAAACATCAGGATACTCATTTACCCCTTGCATATCATTAATCTGAACAGTTCTTTTATTTTCAACGATGTGTGCAAGGTAACATTGCTTTCCATCTTTTACAAGTTTCTCGGCCTCTTGATATGTTATCAAAATTAAGGGTTCATTCTTATAAACAAACTGAAGGACTTTCTGAAAAAAAAACTTCATTATCTATACAGTCAACCTTAGCATGGTAAATAGAGAGCCAATCCATACCCAGGATAACATCAAACTCTACTAGAGGTATAACCATATGGTTTTCAAGTAGGAACTTTCCACATATAAGGATAGGAAGATTCTAATAAATTCTTTTTACCTCAACATTTCCCCCAGGTGTCTTTACCACAACATCATGAGTCATTTCTTGAGATGGTATTCCAATTTTACTAGAAAAGTTTTCAGAGATGAAAGAATGTGTAGACCCCGAATCAAACAACACACTGGAATAATCTGAAAAAACAAACAAAGTACCTGATACAACTTCATTTGACGGCCTGACATCTGCTGATGTAGTTGCAAAGGATTTCAACACCCCTTTCTGCTTTTATTCTAACTGCTTCCCATCACTCAAGCTCTTTGTCGGACACTCGTTTGCATAGTGACCAATCTCATTGTACTTATAACATTTCACTAACTGTAAATCAAATTTGGTCTTACCTTCACCTTGATCCTTTTCAGTGCAATCAGGAGACTTATGTCCCATCTAACCACATCAGTAGCACATTACAGAATTCAGAAGACATTCCCCAGCATGCCTTTTGCCACATTTATCACAAACTGGAAACTTAGTTTTCTTACTGTCAGACTTTTTTGAAGAATTATTTCCTTTCTCCTACCACCTCTCTCTCTTCTTCTATTGGTTGTTATATAACACTTGATCATCGGAAAACTCAATTTCCACCTTCTCAGCACATTGAACAAGATTATCATGACATTTAAACTCACGAGAAGCAAATTCCCTTCGATATTTTGGCTTTAATCCTGAGTAAAAACGATTGATTTTACTATCAAGGTCTCGGATAAAATTTGGATCATACCTTGCCAATCTAGTGAACCATTCATCCTAGGTAGCCACTGAGTCTTTCTCTTGCCTCAATTCCATGAATTTATCTTCCATCCTAAGTCGAACAGCCTTATTAAAATACTTATCAAGAAACATACCTTTGAATTCATCCCAGTCGAGAGAATCAATCTCATCAGCGTCCCTGATATTTTTAACCATCGACCACCACTTATCTGCATCACCCTCCAAACGGTAAATAGCAAGACTGACCTTTTGATTGTCTGAACACCCCATGACATCGAAAATCTTCTCCAGTG